>JAQMRL010000005.1:65328387-66584221 GCA_035578175.1 Catonia carolina | reverse complement strand
CTGACAGATTCTTTAGAATTCGTTTAGGATCGTCCTACTCAAATTTCTTTATTGTCTTAGCCGGTGTGCCTCAGGGCTCAATTTTAGCCCCACTTCTCTATTCTGTATACACTTCAGACCTACCGACCCTACCCCAGACTTTCACTGCTACCTACGCTGACGACAAAGCGATATTAGCCCGAGACCAAAACTCTATACACGCTCCACTAACACTCCAACATCATCTCAATCTTATACACGAATGGTGTAAAACATGGAAAATAAAACTTAATACGACAAAATCCCTTCACGTAACTTTCACACTCCGTCATGGTGATTGCCCACCAGTATACATAGACAATGAACCTCTCACAAAAACAGATACGGTCAAGTATCTCGGTCTGACTTTTGATAAACGACTAACTTGGAGCACACATATCAAACGGAAACGTTTATTACTGAATTCCCGACTTAAAATTCTATATTCTCTACTTCACAAACGATCAAAATTACCAATGGCACAAAAATTACGCATATATTGTTCTCTTTTTAAACCTATGTGGACCTACGAGTCCCAAATTTACGGTTCAACCAAACCCTCTAACTTGCAACGAATTCAAGCATTCCAGTTAAAAACATTACGCCTTATAGCAAAAGCACCTCTTTACGTTAGCAACAAAACCTTACATACAGATTTGAAGACACCACTTGTACAAAATTCCATTGAATACCTATACAAACGCTTTCACGACAAGTCATACGAACACGAGAACCCCCTGGTGCGTTCACTTTCCTCCGTCCATTTACATGATAATCCCCCTAGACGCCTTAAAAGACGCTGGAGTAGAGACATGCTAATTTGATATACAAATTTCATTCTTGGGGAGGCACCAATGGGGGCCCTACCCCTCTCATGCCTATCATGTCATTTACATTATTATGATAATCATCACATTTGCTTGTTGTAACATTTTACAGTTGTAAATAAAGAATTCAAGAGAAGAAAAAATTTAGGTACATTTTTCTCGGAACCCATTAAACCTAGCTGGCTGAAATTTTTACCGATTATTCATCTCGTACATGCACAAATACCGACATTTTAATGATTCCTTCAGATGGTCCAACAATTACTAATATGCAAAAAACTTATAAAGAAATTTGTAAATATTTCATGTTATTCGTTAATTTGTTTTTAATTTTTTGGGCTTACAGATAAAATTGAACAACTGTGAGTAGCTAGAGAAACCCGATAACCGAAAGTGTGTAAAGTTTCATTTATCTATCTTTTACCAATTCTATGAAAAATGTACCTAAAAATAGCAAATTAACATTGGCGTGATACAAAGTACCGTCTTCTTTTAAGTTTTCTCGGTTTATTCCAGTTTCCTCAATATCCTTTCTGATTTCTTTAAAACATTTATCCGACACCTTAACCTAATGTTTAGTGTCTTAAAAATTTGTCTTTTCAACCGGTTGTCATCCATGCTATGAAAGTTAAGTGTCCGTAAAACTTTAGTTTTCATTTAATAATTGTTTCCATTAAACGTTAATTTTTCTTGTACATTTCTTCTCGACCTCGTAACCCATTTTCTCCGTTTACTATCTTCGATCCCATTATCTTGCCGAGGATCTTTCTTTTCAATGTCTCATTTTTTAACATTGGCGTGATATAAAGTACAATCGTTCCTTAAAGATCGTCAAATGTACAAAATAAATAAATGAATTCGTCGGAAAACTTGAGATAGGTTGTGTAATCTTACCACAAAACAAGTTTCATCGATCCAACAATACCGAAGGAGGATTTCATACACAATATCTACAATACACCCACTGTAGTATGGAACAACTCATTGAGTATGCAGTACCTGTAATTCATCATTCATTTCCGTATGCACTCATGGTTATAAGGCGTGAAATTATTATTGAACCTCATGGTATTACTATATTACAACAGAATAACTAACAATTCCTCGTGCACATCGTGTGGGCTCAATGTACGCTTCAATGGATTACCTATTAAAAGTAATATAATTGTCATATACATAATTTTTCTTTTTTTCTAATGTATATTACAATTAAGTCTTAACACTAATGTGTAATTTTATACTAACTAAACTGCTATTGACAATATTACTACAGAGATGTTTAGCAAAACCTCTCTAATTAATTTAATATAATACATTTTGTACATTACACTATACGAGGTGTGGCTATTAATTAACGAGACTGTCGTTTTAAAAAATTTTATTTTTATTTTATACATAATCACTTATTGTCTCCTTCAATATACACTCCTTCTATATCCCTACAACGCTCCATGCGAATTTTCCATTGTTGGAAACAGTGCTGGAAGTCATCTTCTGTCAGCTCCTTCAGTACACGCGCCGTTTCTCTTTTACAGATTACACAGATTCAAATCTTTGTACAATAGCAACAAGTACTATTAGATAAATTACAAGAATGAAGAGTAGGTGGGTAATGAAAATAGTGAAAGAAAGAATACACACTCGTAACATTTACACTAATCGAAGACAAACGTTCACCACTTTACTTTAACAACACCTGAAGTAGACCACTAAATTCCTTGTCATACATTTTGAAAGATGCCAAACGTCTGACCTGAAAAACACGTAAAGAACAACTTTTCTTTCTTACTGCTACACTAAAATCTGTTGATTTTATTTGAACAATAAACAACTTAAATGGCAAAGGGAGCGAAAAACCGAAGGCTGTCGTATATTCATCGATCTTTTTTGACCTCTGCGATACAAAAATGTGTAAAAAATCCGGTGTAAAACTCACACAAATTTATCTTGACAATGTAGATAATGAAAAACAAACCCTAATTTTAATCATTAGTGGATGATTAAATTTTTTTTTTTGTTTTTAGTTTTACGCCTGACTGTTTTGCAATTTCTGCTGATGCAGATGGTGGAGATGACGATACATGAAAATGAGTGATGAAAAAATCCCAGACCTGACTGGTAATCGAACCCGGGACCCCAGCATAGAAGCCATTTTTTTTTGTTTTAAACCTATGTCGATTACTGAATGCACATCGCTGAAAACATTTTCTAGAAGATTTATTAACTTACCACCCTAAGCCTTCTGAAGTCATTAAAAACCTAGATGTTTATTGGACTTAAAATAAAATGTAAAAAAAATACTGAAATTTTATAAAGCGTTTAAACAAAAGCTAATTCTCAGCTATGTAATGATTGTATGCTCCAGTGTGTTAATGAAGAGGTAACTACCCTTAAAATAAAAGGGTAGAAAGGGGAAAAATCAGGTACTGTTATCTCTACATAAATATTCAAACCCAGATTAAACGGATTAAACATCCTTTATTCCTTCTATTTATAATCTTGATTTATTTTACGTTTCTCACAAAAAGATAGGGTAATATTATTAAACTAAATTTTACCTGTTAATATGAGAAAAATTTAAATTCCAAAATACTTATAAATAGTTTACATAATTTAAATAAAATAGTTTGGTGTAATACTGTAACACTCACTCTAGGTTCTTTCGGAATCCGGTTATTTATGAATAATAAATTTCTTTTTTGTAAAGATGACGATTCATAAGTCTTAGCTTGGGCGAAAGTAATGTAATGTAAATGTAATGAAAGTAATGATGTGAAGTAATTTATTTTTTTCATCAGTCTCTCGACTGGTTTAATGCAGTTGTCCAAGCTCTTCAATCTTACGCTAGTCGTTTCATATAATACAAACCTGCAACACCCTACATCTTTTGTAATTTGATTTTAATATTCCAAACTTTGCTTCCCCCAATATTACTCTCCATTATTGATAGACGAATACCTGAATATTTTATGATATGCCCCACTAGCCTATCCTTTTTTCAGATAAGATGTTTCCATATACTTCTTTCACCCACTCGTCTAAGAACTCTAAATTACTTATTTTATCCACCCACCTAATAGTTAACATTTTTTTATAACACCACATTTCAAAATCATCTATCCTCTTCGTTTCTACAGTCCTTATCATCCACGTTTCACTCCCTTATAACGCTGCATTCCGAACGAAGTATTTTAAGAAATTTTTCCTACCTAATCTGTAAACCAATGTTTGTAGTCAGTAAGCTGTTTTTCATTTCAAAGGCTTTTACATTTTTGTTAATTAATAAAAAGCTAATTAAAAAATAAAATTGTATTTGTTACGAAAACCTTCTTTTTATTTTAAAGATGGTATATGCAAAACTTGGTGTCTCTAGGTGCAGGCAGATGGATTTGTATAAACTACAAATACATTTTTAACGAAATGATTTTATGTATACAAAATTGATAGATTTTGTGTAAATGAACTGAATGCGCAAGGAGTGAAATAAACTCTTCGGAAATACAGGTAAGAGTGGTTTACTTGTAAATAAACCACAAAGGTTTATTTGTTGTAGGTAGATGATTAACCCCGATATATGTTTACTGACAAGGCTACCGGACGATCGGGTATTGGACGACCTCGGAAGAGATAGATATTCCATTTTTCGTAAAAGATGGAAGATTAATGAGTTTGAAGTTGAAACAGGCTAGAAGTCTTAAGGAGAGACGGAATTCCTATCTTGCACCATGTTAACGTTAGGAACATTTTCTCACAAACTACTGAACATTTTTCTTAAAATTTAAACAGTTTCTACAGCACCTTCTTACAAAACCATGAGTTTTTACAACGAAAAATATTTATTGTACCAAGGGAAATTTGAGGCAATTTTTAATTTTTAATTTTTTGTAGTTAACTGAAGTTACTCAAAGAACTCATGATTGTGTAGAGTGAGAAGGAAAACCATGTGTAAAAATTTAAAGTGGATTGATTAGGTAGTTTTTGAGAAAATGTTTCTAATGTACAAAAAGAGAACTTTGGTAAACGGCAAAAAACTACAACTGTTAGCATTAAATAATTACTTAAGATATAGCATAAAATTGAAATGCAAGTTAATTTTCAAAAATAAATTTTAAATACCTATAAAGGAAAATCTGAATATCAAGTAGGCCTATTATACAATATCAGTAGATTAAGATAGTCATATAAAATGGCGCTAAAATTAAAAAATCGAAAAAAGTTTCTTATTCTTTCCGCCTTCCCTTAATCCATATTGTGTTTTATATTGATAATATTCAACATCTAAGAAACAATTTCCAAATTTCAGTCTCTGCTGTCAGTGAATCATTCACTTTGAGTGAAATTATGAATCAGTGCATTTTTAATGTAGTAAATTTGACAATTTGACAGAAAAAGATAAATTTCAAATAAATCTAAAACAAATAGTTTTTAATCCCTCAAAAAACTGATAATAAATAATATTAACATACTAAAATCAGTAACACACAGTAAAAATGTCTACCTATATTTTTAAATAATTAGTAAAATTAAAATACATGCTTTGTTCTCTTATATTAAATTATTGTTAGGCCCTACATGTATCACGTGCCAACTGTATTGTAATTAACAAGTAAATTGCATTAACTTTATTGGTTAATTAATAAAACAAAGGTATTTAAATTATAATTTCGTTTAAGAATTATGGTAAATTAAAAAACCAAAATATGATAAAAATTACATGGTATTTCCATTTAATTACCTATATTAATAAAATTTTATCGTTGCTTAATGAGTTTAAAATGTTATTCACAGATATTTATCAATTTTGAATCAATCTGCTCAATGCAGCTTAGTTTAATACAAGCTATATTCACCCGAATCAAACGCGGAACTGAATAGCAAACAATACTTTTACGCTTAATCCAGGTTCTTTTGGGATCTGGTTATAATTAAATGATAAACAAACTCCCGTTAGACATAACAAAATATTTATTATTAAATTACAATATATTGTTACAGTTAAGTTACTAGTAAATCACAATTAAATGACTTACACTGGATTGATTAAAATCTTATTAAAAACTTAAAGCTGAGGGTGAAAGATGAAAATGAGTGATAAAAATATAAAGTTTACCTGAATACAATGCTCTATATTTACCGTACGTGAATCTATTCCACACCGTACACACAGAAAACCGGTTCATCAACTCACTTCTTTAATACCTATACACTATTTCCCCAATAATATCGATTACCTTAAATTTTATTTGACTTTCTTAAGTATTTTTACTTTCTCTTGCCTATATGAATAATTACCTATGTAGGAAGGAAAGTATTGTTTTAATGTCGATTTTTCGAAATCGAGTTTTCACCGGATCTATACGTTTTCAGACCCCCTGAACCCAAAAAACATGTTTTTAGCGATTGGTCTGTGTGTGTGTGTGTGTGTGTGTGTGTGTGTGTGTGTGTGTGTGTGTGTACAAAATATCTCAAGAACGGAACATTGTAGGAACTTGAAACTTGAAACTTAAGTTACATACCACTACCGAACCCGACACGAACATTTTCATCAAAATCGGTCAACCGGAAGTAGTAGTTTATTCGTGTAATTTTTCACTTTTTGCGATTTTCTCAAAAACTGGTTCTACGATTTTTTTTTAAATCGCCTGATTTACTCAATTTTGTATTCTCTACAAGATAAAGTAGGTTTCATGTTTTCTGAAATTCTTGGTGAGGATGTTTTTACGTAAAATAATATTTTTTTTAAGATTGCGGCTTTAATTTGCATTTAAGCGTAAAAATTTATATAATAAAAGTTGTAGAGAATTTAAAATCCTACAACTTTTATTTCAAACATTTTTTTGTATAACGCATAGTTTAGCGGTAATTAGCGATTTTCTCTTTTTATCTCACGAAAACGTGTGAAAAATCAATTTTTTTGAGATTTCGGCCTTAGTATGCAAAGTTACTACTGGATAACGAAGCTTAACAGTCGTAAGTTTGCATGACTTTAGTAACAGAAACAGAGCAAATCTTGAAAGATGTCTGATCCTTAGTGAATCACTTGGTGTCTGAGTTGGAGCAAGAATGAATAAAGAGATTCACGAACATATTTGAAACTCAGACATGTAGCCAGGGGGTTGGTTGCTTGGGGGCTTCAGCCCCCACTTGTTTAATTAAAAAGTATATAATAAAATTTATAGACCCCGAACAAATAAGGAAATATATAGCAGAGTTGAAAACATTATTCACACAATGAGGAAAAGAAGACTTACGTTTTTTGGTCATATAGCGAGAATGGACAATAATCGGCTGGCAAAACAGGTCTATGAGAGGATAATGAAACTTAAGATTAAGCCAGCATGGTTCACCGAAACGCTGTCAGATTGCTTAACGGCAGGGATTACCACAGAAGATATATGCAATAGAGAGGTTTTTCGGGGTAAAGTTGAGAGAGTGACCTTTAGGGAGGAAAGTGAGAGGAGGAGGTGTGAACCTCACAATATGGACCAGCTGAGGATGGACAGATCGAGAAGGATGAGGGAGGTGTGGGTGAGGAAGAGAATGGAGCAGCGTAGGACATGAAGAAACACCCCAAGTATTGATTTAGCGTGCTCTCGTTAAAGAGCTATTCGAAAAAAAAAATTATAGAAAATTAAAAGATCTACAACTTTTATTTAAAGCATTTTTCTCTACAGAGCCTAGTTTAGCGTGAGAGAGTGATTATCCGTACTTTTTATCCAAACCGAGGGTCATTTTCATTTTGCGTCTGTCACTCATGATTAAAAAAGTTTATGTTTATTCAGGTTAGTTTTTGTTTATTTCTAATGTTTTATTAATAATGTTAGGTTTTATTGTTAATTATTTGCATTGGCAAGAGAAAGTTGTGTGAGTGTTTCACACAAGATTTTTTTGTATCTGCCCTGTGTGATGGCTGGTTTTCAATAGATACAGGTAGGCAGTTATCGCGGTGGAGTGTGAATGTTGTGTTGTTTACGTCATCTGCTGAAAGGCTGAAAGGTTTGAACCTTTAGAGCAGTGTTTCCTAACCGGTGGTCCGCGGACCAAAGGTGGTCCGTGACAGCCTTCGGGGTGGTCCGTGAGAGTCCGGTGACTACTTATAAAAAAGTAATATTCTCCCGTGATTAAATCAAAGTTACGATTTTCATTGAACAAGATTAAGTAAATACATTCAAGATTCAGATTAAGTAAAGGTAGAAGAGTTGTGGTGCAAGAAAGCCCTGGGCTTCCCCAACATTCGGCAAGTAGCTTTGCGGTATCTTATGATATTTTTCAACTACTTATTTTTGTGAGCAGGGGTTCTCTAGTTTGTTAATTGAAAACAAACAACGAAATCGGCTAAGTGTAAGCAGTGATTTGAGAGTAGCTCTTAGCAAGAGCCTAAAACCTAGAATTCCTCAGCTAGTCAGAAAAATTCGTGCAAAAAAGTCGCATTGAAATTTTTATTTAATTTTTAATTCATTTTTATAATTTTCATTGTTATTTTCGACTAAGTAAATTCTGTATTCCTTATTTTATTAAAAGACAATTTAAAATTAAAATATTTTTACTTTTTGTAATGTATAATGTACCCTACTTTCTGAAAATAACAATTATATGTTTTTAATAATAGTTTCTTAATTAATAATGATCGTTTGTTTCTGAAAATTCGTTTTATTTAATCACCTTTTAATTTGGTTACAACTGATAAGATATAATCCAATAATGTAATGGGTGGTCCGTGGTAGTTCACTTTCAGGCTGAGTGGTCCGCAGACCATTACGGGTTGGGAACCACTGCTTTAGAGGATTTACTAAGGAAAATAAAGAGTATAATTGGCTGACTATGTGATAAGATTGCCCATAACAGACAGGTGGAGTGTCAAATTGTTTACACTCAATCTGTTCGTTGCAGGGCTAAAATAAATAATTCTGTTTCTTATCACATAGTCAGCCAATTAAATGACTGAATAATTTAAGAACAGAAGAGGAAGAGGTGTAAAAACATCAGTCAGAATTATCTCCTCTGAAAGTAATGAATTTCATTATACAGCCAGACCCTGTGGTGAATGAAGTGAAGGTGTCATTTGCAGAGTGGAAAATATGTGCTTTTCAGAGGGTCCGGCATGCTGATAAGCGTAATTTTCCACTCAGTGAGGAAGGCAATGGTAAACCCCCTCACTTTTTGTTTTACTTAGTAAAATCTCTACAGGTTCAAACCAGACTTTCGGCTGATAATCTATACAACACACACATGTGATAAGAAACAGAAGTAATTTTTGTAGCCCTGTAACTAGAAGTTCTAATGCAAATAAATAACACTCCACTTGCCTTTATGGTCAAAGTATTTGTTAGTGGACTAAATTAAATCGTTGATTTTAATTATTAATTTTGACAATAAACAATATTACAATAAGTTATGTTTGTTTTTTATTTATTAAACCGAGAAAATGAACGAACTTGTTCTTAATTGTTATAATATTTTGGTGGTTATTTATTTATTTAATGATACACACTTTTTCAATTTAACAGGATACATAAATTAATATAACATTTATTAATTAATGGTGTATCATAGGCAACCAGCAGAAGCGAGGCTTGGGCTCTGGCTGCTGAGTTCATTCAGCCATTACGCAACATAACCATTCATTTATACTTATAACAATTTACTTCTTCTTCTTCTTCTTACTATCAAGGATTAGGCAGAAGCCTGTTCCGAACTCACAAACCATCCTGCACGTCTACAGAAACACGAGACATTCCAACCCTTACATCTCGACTATTTCCATCGTCTTCGAGGTCTTCCCACCTCCCTTCTTCCAACTGGAACATATTCCGTCACTTTTAGAGGTATTCTCTCCTCTGGCATCCGTTCCAAATGGTGCCGCCATTGATTCCGGTACTCCTCCAGTTTTTCCTTCACGCTAAATACACCCAACTCGGATCTAATTTCTTCGTTATGTATTAGATCCAGCCTCGATCAGCCCTTCACCCTTCTTAAAAACCTCATTTCAGCTGCTTGGATCCTACTTTCTTGGCGTTTTGTGGTAACCCATGACTCACTTCCATAAAGAAGGACTGGAGCTGCCATTACCTTGTAGAACTTCAGTACTGTCTCTGTTCTAGCTCTGTTACCCAGTGTCCTGTTAATGGAAATTATTATTATTAATTTTAATTATTTATTAAATTATTATTAATTATTAATTAATTAATTAATTAAAAAATTAATTTTAATTATTAATGGAAATTATTATACAATAATTTACATGAAACCAAATCAAGTAAAAGGGACAAGATAAAAAGAAACCAAGAAATAGGGGTTGACTTCACTAATTTTTTTTATTTTCAAGAAGGTCGTTCCAGAAAATGAAAATCAAAATATATATTTTCTGTTTTGTAAGAGTGAGGATTGAACCGAGAGTTAATGGGTGATTTAGATATAAGTTAAAATAAACTTGTAGTAGTAAAATAAAATGTTTTTAATGAAAATTATTAAAAGTGTAATCGTAGCAAGTAATTATAAATAATGTAGTTTTATATGTTACGATTAACATGTAGATACTGTAGGCTTAGAGATGCAGTTCTGAGAACTGCAGGAAGTGTCGGGTTCCGTTGTCGAGTAGCCTACAGAGTGCAATCAGCAGGCATATAATGTACGCCTATGTAAGACATTCTTGATTTTTATGTTCTGTAGTCAGTCAGTTCATCTAATGTGTGAGTAATGAAAAGTCGTTAGCCTGTGCGTGAGTCTATTTTATGTGATGTATCGGAGTACATAGTTTTTTCTTACTAACAGTAAAATGTTTTATATAATGTATTGAAGTACGTTTTTAGTGAATAGTGACTTGTACTTAGTTTATTGAGGTCTAGTGAAAATGCACGGATATCCAACCCGCCTATTGTTGTGGCTGGGCCTAACCCGGGTATTTACCGGTAAGTGGTAATTCAGCTGATTGCACTCTCCGCCTGGCTAAGCCGGCCGTTATTTTAAGAGTTCTTATTTACCTGAAACCTGGAGCGGCGGTACTTAACTGTGCTACCTTAGCACTATTGCCAATAGTTTGTTTTTAATTATTATTTTAGTGTAGTAAAGATTGTCACCGCCTATGGCTGGTAACGCTTGGTTCATTGTTTGGGAGTTTTTATTGGCACGAGATTTGTGTCGTTACCATTAAACAATGTTTTGTTAGGTTCAAAACATGTTTGAATTCGGATATATGTTTATCCTGTGCCCACTAGGAATCCTGGCAGTGCCGCTCCAGGCAATTATTTAATGATGGGTAATTTTTATTTTTACTTGTAGTGTACCCTGGCGTATGTTTAAGGATAGAATAGCATCATTGTATTATGAAGAGATCTAATGGAAATTTGTTGCTTTAAATCCAAAAATGATTATGGAATTGGAGGTCGTAGATTGGACCTAATATTGAATTTGACCCGTTGACAGATTCATTTTATGACTTATTAAATTTAGTACGTGTTGGTTAAGATTGATCATCAGTTACCTTTATATTTTAGTGATCTCTTCATGGTGCAACGATGAGTTTATCGTAGTAGTCCGCCACAACAGGGACTTAGATGAGTGGTAGCCTGATTTAACCTTATCTTGAGAATTTGTTTTGTAATTTACTGTATTTGTTCTGTAATTTAACTTTTGCTGGAGTTTATTTGGTAATATTGTGTTAGAAAACTGGTCGGGCTGTGCTCGGTCATTAGTAGTGTAAAAACGGGGGTTCTAGCCCACGGACCAGTAGTATGGTACCAGCTCAAAATTTTGCTACGATTATTTGGTTATTATTGATCTGTTGTGGTCGGCAACCGTGCCCATATGTGGCTTAAGGTATTAGTTGTAGTTTGAATCAAATTTGGTTTTCAATAAAGTTTTATCGTGGAATCGCTGTGGTGAGAAATTATTGTAAGTCTACCCTTATCTAGCCTCCAGATTTTTCCTATTGCCCCTTCCCCGATTGCTACAGTTTCATATAATGAATTAATATAATAATTTCACTAACCTTCTTTTTAAACTGCGTCACCTTTATTGTAATTTCTACTTAGACGTGTTTCAGTGGATCCACCATCATCAGAGTAAATGAAAAATTGAAACTAAAAAATTAAATAATAATTAATTAATAAATTAAATTTAAATAAATGTGAAAAAATTTTTAAGTTTCAATTTTTCATTTACTCTGATGATGGTGGATCCACCGAAACACGTGTAAGTAGAAATTACAATAAAGATGACGCAGTTTAAAAAGAAGGTTAGTGAAATTATTATATTAATTCATTATATGAAATAGAAATAATTTCAAACTGCAGGATGCATTATAAAGATTTGTTTTTGAATGAATATATTTTCTGGTACCAATTTTTAATAATTTCAAGAGCAAGATTATTTTGTGGGACCGGATTTGTTGGAGGTTTAAAAATTTTATTCTTTCTTAATTTCATTTTTTTAATATTTTAAGTCTTAGAAAAATAAAACGAAAGATCATAACAATTATTTTATCCTACAGGATTATTGTGCGTATTAAAATTCCTACTCAATTAGTAATTTACGAAATGGTATTTAACAAAATGCATTCAGTCACCGGCCTAGTGATGGCAGGACATCATCTTTTGAGTGTAACAACTACGTTTGGAAAGGATTAAATTCACCAGTGACGTACACTCCTCCTAAATTGCCACGCACTCCCCTCCCCATAATTATTGATATCGTTAATATTTATCTCGATTTAACTTTAAGAGTAAAACAATAGAAGATTAAAGTTTTGAATTCACTCGTTTTTAAGAACTGATCATTATAAAGAAGGAACTGCACTTCTTAGTTGTTAAATTCCATTCAACGCTACGTGTTAAAAATAAACTTTACAATGAGATTTAGAGTAAAAATGCTTTTTAGAATTAGTTGTACTAGTCTAACAGGTGAATGTTACTCTAATTACTTATTATTAAATAAAACAGCAACTCAACTTTTAACTTTTCATTTCAATTTGCAAAAAGTAATTACCTAACACAAAGTAGATTAAGAGAAAGGAAAGTTAGGAGTAATTATTATACTAAATAAAAAACAAACTTTCACTTTCGCCCACGTTTTGAATGAAAAGTTTTATTTTGTAAATTTAACTACACATGCGCAGAGCAAGGGTTGCGTCAATGGAGTGTCTAGTAAAATTAATTTTTTAATGCGATCAAAATTCATCAAGGAATTTAAAAATATTTTCAAACGTTGTAGAAAAATGTACTCGTATGTATTTTTTGATGTTAATGGTGTTTTGAATCTATCCCACTAGGAATTGATTACACACACACGCACACGCTGCGCGCGTATTTAGGAGATGTAGCTATTTAATAACGAGACTGACGTTGTAAAAAATTTTATTTTTATTTTATACATAATCACTTATTGACACCTTCAATATACACTCCTTTTCTATCCCTACAACGAACGCTCCATGCGAATTTTCCATTGTTGGAAACAATGCTGGAAGTCATCTTCTGTCAGCTCCTTCAGGACACGTGCCGCTTTCTCTTTTACAGCTTTCGCAGACTCAAATCTTGTCCCTTTTAATGCAGAAAAAATAGAACGATTCAATCTGAATAATATAAGTTATTTAAAATCATTTTCACGGGACTATGCGTCTCATGGCTGGTGGAAATTTTCAAAAAGGTTTATGATGCCGGCGTATAAGATTGCACTTGTATATGCAACCCGCAGAACTTGTGTACTACAGTACCTAAAAAGGACAATTTAAGGAAACCGCTAATATAAATTTCGATTATATGCCTTAGTTGTTATTGACAGTGTGATGGCGTGTAAAAAATTAGTTGTCAGCATTTTCTATACTAATACTATGTTATTAGAAAGCCATGACTATTGCACCGCGTACCTCACCCGGCCAACACTATCTCTATCTAGCAGAAATGCATTCTTATACGCCGGCATCAATACTTTTGACTTATGGCAAAAACCATTAGTGATTTCTGTATATACTCTTTAAGAGAAATCGAATGACCCTATTTTTGTTTACAAATTCCAAATTAGCGCGCTAGCCTACAACTCGTAGGTCCCGGGTTCGATTCCCGGCTAGGGGCTGGAAATTTTCACAAGTTAAATCCCACTATTTCATAATCCACCGTAGTCGCTAATAACCAAGCTGCTAAAGCAACTCTAAATAAAAATAAAAAAATAAATAGGTTACAAGGTATTGTAAAATGTAATAATAAATAGATTTCTTAAAAAAATCAAGAAAAAGCGATGAAAACTACAGTACTGTCTAAATCGAATTCTTAGAAAAATCGAATTCTTAAAACGAATTCTCGACGTAAATTCTGAGAATGATGTACCCTTAAATCAATATTACTGAAGTATATCTGTCATATTTTTTAAGGCGAGGGCCGAAATACGGTCTCGTATAAGATCAAGATTAAATCTATAAAACCCCAGAATCTCCGAATGAGTAAGCAAACAGCTGAACAGATTTTTGAAAACCGTATAATTTTTTAAAAAAGAAAGAGAACTTTCGTAATACGGGACTACTTAGTCTTCATGGAGATCAGAACGTAATTAGGTCACAGTGCGGTAATAATGCATCATTTTTAGGGTAATTCAATGGTTTAATTTTTAAAGATTTCAGAATATGGTTCAAATTTATTACGGAAAGTATTTTTATGATTAAACGTCTTAATCTACAGCTGTTCAAAATTACATTATAAAATTACAGAATAGAAAAGTTAGTATAAAAATAAAACTCCACAAAATTTAAATTTTCTCCGCCTTCCTATTTTGAAAAGGTCACTGTACTAACTTAAATCTATAATATAATGTTTTCTAGCTTTCAATAAAAATCTAAAATAACCGTTTATTCAACCAATGCGGCAATCTGAAACTTTTTAGTTGTATCCCATGAGAGTACCAGAAGAAGAAAGTCAAAATTCAGTATCTAGTGAAAAAATATTGAGAGTATTTGACCTATAAAGTATCTTAGAAGTTTTTTTTATTCTCTATCAACAATATTTTAAAAACGAAAATATATAGCTTCAACTAGAATATCAGAAAACATCATAAATTTGGTTGTGCATGTGTTTTAACCCTTTAGTGGCGAAACAATAAATAAAATGTTGATCTAAAGCCATTTAATTTGAATAAGGGCGTACAAAAAGTGCCAGCCCTTATTTCGAAAACTTGCAGGCGTATGTATACCTGCTGTTGTTGTTGTTTAGGTCATCACTCGAAAGGCTGGTTTGAACCTCTAGAGGTTTTACTAAGTAAAACGAGGAGCGAGGTGGTTTACCGAGCCTTCCTCACTGAGTGGAAAAGTACGCTTATCAGCATGCCGGACCCTCTGCAAAGCACATATTTTCCACTCTGCAAATGACACCTTCACTTTTTTCACCACAGGGTCTGGCTGTATAATGAAATTCATTACTTTCAGAGGAAATAACTCTGATTAGTGTATTTTAAAACTCTTCCTCTTCTGTTCTTAAATGATTCAGTCATTTAATTGGCTGACCATGATGCCTGCCATTGTCAACCAAAATTTCAACGTTACAGGAAAATAAAAATTCCCGTTAAAAATTAATTTTTATTATGTTCACAAAGAAAAGAAAATTGTTCTAAAATATTCAAAATAGTTTTCTTTTAGTTTATTAAAAGTCACATCGACAGCTTGGTCAACAGCAACTACTGTGAGTTTTGGTACCTTAACGGTGGTTTAACGTGTTAAAATTTCCAGACCCTAGCCGGGAATCAAACCCGGGACCTTTCGCTTTGCAGGCTAGCATGCTAGTCACTACGTCACAGAGGCGGTTTCAAGACACATTACTCCATTAATCTTTGTTTAAAAGTTCGGTTATTCGGATGTTGGCACTTTATGCATAACTTACGGACGCCCGATAAACCGGATGTTGTCACTATGTAGAATATATCGACGTCCTGTTTTCCGGATGTTGGAACTGAAAGGGTTACACATACTCAATATAATAAAACCCGACAGGAACATTTTCATAAAAATCGACCAACCGGAAGTAGTATTTTATTCATGTAATTTTTCACTTTATTGCGATTTTCTCAAAAACGGCTTTTAAGATTTTCTTTTTAAATCGTCTCATTTACAACATTTTTTATGCTTTACAAGATAAGGTAGCCCTAAGGGCCTTATTATTCAATCTAAAGCAAAAAAGTATAATATACTTAGTCAAAGTTATAGAACAATAGAAACCCTACAACAATTGTTTTGTGAAACGCTTAATTTAGCGTCAATTAGTGGTTCTCTGTACTTTTCTCATCAAAATCGGTAAAAACATTAGATTTTTTAAGATTGCGACCTTACTATACATTTGACAACGAAAGTATAAGCCTATTAAAAAACAATTATAGAACATTTAAAAATCTACAATTTTTATTTCAAGAATTTTCTCCAACAAAGCTTAGTTTAGCTTATATTAGTGATTTTCAGGTTGATTTTCATTTTACGTCATTCAATCATGATTTTTTTAGGTTGGTTTTAAATTTACATTGTTAACTCATGATTTTTTTTATAATCTCTATTGTGTGTACGTTGCAATTTGTTCAATTCAAAACAATAAGCAACCCCATGACCAAATGAGATAAGGATGATGTGTATGACGTGTAAATGAGGTGTAGTCTTGTACAGACTCAGGTCAACCATTCATGAGAGAGTATGGTTAATTGAATCCCAACCATTAAAGTACACCGGTAACCACTGTCTAGCATTCAAATCCGTATAAATTCTTCTTCTTCTTAATTTCTTCTTAAATTACCTTCAGCCTACTAGGATTTGAACCAGGAACCTTCGTCTCCGAAAATCAGCAGGTAAACAGCTGGCTTTGGCAACGACTTTATCTCTAGACCAACCCGGTGGGTTTGTTAACTCATGATTAAACATATATTGATCATTATTATTTAAATTAGCCAGAGAAAGTAGTGTGAATGTCTCACACCAGATTTTTTTCTTGTTAAAGGTTTTTTCAATGGGAGATATATTTTTCATGATAATTAACTTTCTAACAATCGTTTTATTGTTTTGTAAAGAACAGATTATAGATAAATTTGTTAATTAAAAAAAAGTAGTAGCTTACGTAAAATCTTCTTTTCAAAAACAATATATTACATTAAACAAAACGTGGGTTTTTTTAAAAAATACCTCTAAATGATAGTATTTATTTAGTCTTTATTATAACAAAAAAGTATAAATAATTACATAACCTCAAACGGGACTAAAAATTGAAATAAATTATTATTAAATCCATTTGGTTTTTAATGTAATGTATAGAGACATCCATAAAACAGACGAACTGATTCATTAGTCGTATTTTTAGAGCTATAATCATTATCTAAAGAAAATACTGTGTGAAAACTCCGGAAAAACGAAGAAAAAGTGGAGGCTTATTATCCTAATGTCAGCATACAATATATCTTTCCGTAATGTACATGTAACATTACGTCTTGTCCTTTCTTACCATATTTCCTTCTGTTAGAAAGAGATACAATCATTAAGAATTAAGATAAAAAGAGAGAGAAATAATGCAAGGAAATGAAAGACTTGAATGAAAGCTTGTAAGAATGTGAAAACCAAAAATCGATTTTTTGCTCTACTTTTCTTTTCAAGCTTTTATACAAAATTTGGTGTGAAATACTCACACGACATTATCTCGGCATTTTGAATAATATAACATAAGTCTTACGCATGTTTAATTTTGAATGAATGATGTTAAATAGAAATCAACCTCTCTAGGACTTAAAAATAGGGAAAACCACTAATTGACGCTAAACTAGGCTCTATAGAAAAAATTGTTTTAAATAACAGTTGTAGTTTTTTTAATTTTCTATAATTTTATTTACAAAATTTTTGTAATATAAATACTAAAGCCGCAATCTTAAAATACCCATTTTACGGATTTCAGTAGTAAAATACGGAGAATCACTAATTGCCGCTAAACGAAGCATTCTACATAGAAAAAATTTTTTAATTAGAAGTTGTAGGTTTGTAAATTGTCTACAGTTTTGATCATGTATACTTTTATTTTAATATTTATAATAAGGTGGTAATCGTAAAAAAAGTTTAGCACTAGAGCACAGCCCTCCACGAGTTTCAGCAGACATTGCCATGTCTGCCCTATGTTACCCTATTTTGTCTAGTCTTGCTCTATTTTGTACAGAAAGAAAAAATAAATACTGCAATTTTTAAGAAAATTGTTTTTTTTGTCATCAGTCTCTCGACTGGTTTGATGCAGTTCTCCAACCTGTTCTATCTTGCGCAAGTCGTTTCATATCTACATACCTGTAACACCCTACATCTTTTGTAATTTGCTTTATATATTCTAATCTTTGCCTCCCTCTACAATTTACTCCCTCAATATTACCCTCCATTATTGATAGCCCAATACCTGGATGTCTTAGGATATGCCCCACTTGCCTATCCCTTCTTTTGGTAAGATGCTTCCATATACTTCTTTTTTCATCCACTCGCCTAAGAACCTCTAAATTACTTATTTTGTCCACCCACCTAATCTTTAACATTTTCCTAAAACACCACATTTCAAAAGCTTCTATCTTCTTCCTTTCTACAGCCCCTATCACCCACGTTTCACTTCCGTATATGCTACACAAAGAAAATTGTAGAAGCCGTTTTTGAGTGTCACCGGATGGCGACATTAAGTGACGAGTTAAAAACCTTTAATTTTTGGTGGCCCTGAAAAGGGCCGTTTAAGTGGTGGTCGCCTTGATAGGAAGCTTCGGTCGTAGTCGTCGTGGCGGTCGAGGAGCTGGGCGACACAGCGTGTCATCGTCTAGCGGAGAAATCATCTTCTTCCCTCGCAGTAGTGCGTCGATGGCTGCTTCGTCGGATCCGGTGGGCGTAAGGCTCGGTCGAGGGACAGCTGTGGGCATCGCTCGCGTCAGCGGGCGATGCCCACAGCCCCCACAGCCCCCACAGCCCCCACAGCCCTCTATCAGTACCTTCTGTCGGTTCGCAGCCGAAAGGTTTGTCGGTACGCCGCCAAAGGGCATACAGCGCCGACAAGGGCCGGTAGAAGTATTGAAGGCCGGAAACACAGTAAATGATTAATTAGACGAAAAATCTACATGAAAATGATACTTTCCTTTGCTATATAATTCATTTATGGCAAGAAAAATTAAAAAATTCAAAACCACATGAAACTTTAAGCCTTATCGTAATGATTTCAAAAAGTTGACGTATAAGTTATTCATAAATTATTGTTTTTGTAACTTGAAGATGTGGCTTGCTCTGCTGGTACTGTTTACGTCTCTCCCAATACTGTCCATCGATACTATACCCCTACTGTTCATCACTGATGCTGCTCCAACTACAAAAAAGAGGTATTTAAAGGGGGAACTCTTCCTCAGTCTTCAGTTAGTGCACGCGCATAGGAAATCGTTTACAATGTTTTCCTTTACAATTAAATTTTCAACCGCAATGCGGAAACATAATTTTAGATTAAATATTAGGTTTTTTTGAATTCCGCTGTTAAAAACGCGAGCAGCATAACACGTCATTTAGTACCCGATGGAGAAAAGTGTTACCTGAAATATGAGAAACGGCAAACTTGAAGCTGTAAACAACTCACAAAAAAAATTGAAGAGAAAACAAGTCAGGGAAAGTCAAAATTTGAAATAGAATTTTAGGAAGGCGAGGACAGTTAATGTTGTTACTGAAAAGTTCATTACGACTATAATTCTTGAAAAAAGAAAAACACGAAGACATTGAACAGATTTCAGCGAAATATTTCTTAGAGGAAAATTTGGGGAAATCCTCACTATTACAAGAATTACCAGATAATAAAATATTTGTACCTAACTGAAGAAAATGAAATCGTTACAACGGTTTTTGAGAAACTTATTTTTATTATTATTTTATTTTCAAGTCGCATCGTCAGCTTAGTCTTTAGCAACTGCTGTGGGTTTTGGTACTGTAATGGCTGGTTTCAATGAGGTAAAATATCCAGATCCTAGCCGGGAATCGAACCCGGGATCTTTCGCTTTGTAGGCTAGCGCGCTGATACTACGCAAAGGAGACGATCTTGAGAAACTTTGGTACGATAAAACAAATTTTCAAACGTGAAAATTTAATTAAGAAATAGCTAGGCTATAACTTACTTCAAAATTTTAATATTTTGGTAAGTTATTTAATTTTAAACATCTATTTTTGGATAAATGTAATAATGGGACGGTGTTCATATTTGTTCACCTGCTTCGTAATATAAGTGTGTGAATAAACAAAAGAAATCAGTGGGTGCCGATGCACAGAACGAATGGCAGCGACATCTTTTGTGAAAGTAAGGTACTAATAAATTTAACATTAAATTGTCTGTTCTAACTCTATTATTAATGGACAAAGAATAAAATACATTTTTGTGTTTAGGTCTTTTCAAATTAAGTATAATTAATATTTATTGTGAGTTTATTTATTCGACAGGACTTTATTCTTTCCTTTTTGAATTTCTTAAATGGAAAAATAGATTAAAACGTAATGAAGAGGGCTCTAATTAATTAAATCAAATACAAGCACGAAAAACAATTTGAAAGAACTGTTATTTTTCACTTTTATTTAACACTTAGAACTTACTATAAGTACAATACTTAACCACAAAGGAGCTAACAGAAAATAGCAAGATAATTTTTCAGAAAAATTAAAATATCCATAGTCATTACAATTTCAATTCAGGTTAATTTTTTTAAACTTCTAATCTACGAACCATGACTCCATTTTCTTTTTAGGTATCTTATTTGTGATATGTTTCCTCATATTTTTCGTTGTGTTTTGTTTGTTGTTATTTAGGTCATCAGCAGAAAGGCTGGTTTGAACCTCTAGAGATTTTACTAAGTAAAACGAGGAGTGAGGTGGTTTACAATATTGCTTTCCTCACTGAGTGGAAAAGTATGCTTATTAGCATGGCAAACCTACGTTCCACCCTGCAAATGACACCCTCACTTTATTTACCACAGGGTTTGGTTGTATAATGAAATCCATTCTCTCAGAGGAGATAACTCTGACTAGTGTCTTTCACACCTCTACATCTTCTGTTCTTGGCCGGCCTGTTTGCGTAGTGATTAGCGCAACTGACTTTTACGCCGGGGTTCCGGGTTCGATTCACGGTCAGGTGTGGCATTTTTTTAATCGCTCATCTTCATGTATCATCGTTTCACTGTCTACACTAACAGCAATTGCAAACAAGTAGATGTAAAACAAAATAAAAACAAAAAATCTGGTTTTTAATGCTTCAATCACATTGGCTGACCATGTGATAAGAAACATAACTATTTTTTCTAGCCCTCGTACTAGCAAACCGAGTGGAAATAATTTAGCACTTTACCTGCCTGTAATGGGCAACATCATAAAGTAAGGACATAAAAAATGTTAGCTAAATTTTTAACTGACGGTTTAGTTTCCTACAAACCTTTCCACCTTCATTTTTCTACATGGTCGCAGTTCATTTCTAGCACTTTTTGTAACACTACACCAGCTTCTTAAAATTGAACCAGCTGTCATTCGAACCTCGTCGTCTTCAAACCGTAGACCACCATGCCACTGTTTTAAATGCAAGAAGAGGAAAATACACCGTCCCTCCAATGGTAAACTTGCGAATGTGCAAAATTTCGTCCAAGAAAACGGTACTACCCATAATATTCTGACTTGAGGAAGGAGATTGCTTGAATTTGTTTGATTCTGGTGAAGAAAAGAAGTTGACGCCATTGCATAGTTGTTTTGTATTTACATTGGTGTAGGGTACATGCCACCTTTTACAATGTTGGAGGAACTCAACACTACTGTTTCCAACTGGTTTCATTTTCAAGCGGCGAAATTTTATATAGAAGCTTAAAAAAGTTGGTGCAGCTTTGCAGAAAGTTTATTTAATTGACTTGTGAATGGAACATATAAACTATTATGAATAAATTGTAATCAATTAGTTTAATTTAGTATAATGTTTGAATAGTTTCACATAGCTTTTTTCAGCTCTCCCAGCAAATACCTTAATACCTCGGCCAATTTCTTAATTTAATTTATGTACAGTAGTATAACCTTTCCTACTCCAAAAAAATTTTAACGTATCATGTTTATTTTAATGTGTATTAGTTAACGTGACAATATAGTTTATGTATTTATTTTTATTGATTGCATGAATTTATTCACACGGATTTAATACAGAAAATCGATAATATTGTATGCTGTTTTAATAAGAGATATTAGAGATTATCTTTTACAGTTACAGCATACATTATCTGGCACTGAGTTAATGGATATATTATATTATATAAATTTAAATATTTTGAAATAATAATCATTCCAAAATTTCCTGGTGACAAAATCAAACACTCGATTAAATCCTCCAATGGAGAATTTATTTGGAATTTTAGTAGCGAAAGGATTATTTATTTCATCGCAGTAGGTAAACTTTCAAACGTAAACGCTGTACTGTCTCCCAACTTTAATTAATCCTAAACAAGAAGGATTTTCATGTCAACCGTCTCCCACTACGTAACCTACAATCAGGAATTATATTATCTAATAAATGATGTTAAATACAGCACATACTTTCTCAAACACGAGGTGCAACATAACTATTGTCTTTTCAAATCTATAAAGGTAAAACGACGATATAAAATTAATGGATTCTTTTTAATTTTAAATTATATGTCAACTTGTTTAAATCCATCTTTAATAATAATATAGACCTAATATTATTAATAAAGGGTGTTTCAAAACAAACACACCATAGTATTAAAAGTATACTGTGGACAATTTGAACTGGCACAACTCTTGCTCTATGTGTACACACAGTTCCGCATAAAGTATATCAATAATTTTCAACAAGGTCTACAAATTTTAATGTACGCAATGCCTACAACCTTACTTCACTGTACAAACATACAAATAATTATTTCATTTTAAAATGTGTATTTAATTTGTCCCAGTAAAAAATAAAATTATAAATTACAAGAACTAAACTGCAAAAACTTACTAAACTATACTCTACAGATGCACGCAACTAACTAAACAAATTGGTCTGAATATAAATAATTTTATTATTATTCCTAATTTGTGTACGTTAAAATCTGTTCAATTCAGAACAATAAGCAACCCCATGACCCAATCAGATGAGGATGATGTGTATGACGTGTAAATGAGGTGCAGTCTTCTACAGACCCAGGCCGACCATTCCTGACAGAGTATGGTTAATTGAATCCCAACCATCAAAGTACACCGGTAACCACTGTCTAGTATTCAAATCCGTATAAAAGTATCTACCTTTACTAGGATTTGAACTAGGAACCTTTGTCTCCGAAAATCAGCTGTTAAACAGCTGATTTTGGCGACGACTTTACCTCTAGACTAACCCGGTGGGTTTAAATATAAATAATGAACAGAAAATCATACATGAAAACAAATTAGTCACATCATTATGTCTGAAAGATTAATAATAACAACAGTGAAAACAAAGCGTAGTGACCGTGCATGCTGCACATTAAAGGAGCGATTGTATACTTTTGTGACTGCACTGTCGTTGCAAGGAGACGGGGGAAGAGTGGAGTAGATAAACAACGAAGCTGCTTGTGCCAATTCAAATTGTCCAAGGTATAATATTTAGGTAAATTTCATGTTTCCATACATATATGTCAGTTGGTAACTCTGTATTCAAAGTTATTAGATATTTTTTCTGCCCATAACAGACAGGTGGAGTGTCAAATTATTTACACTCAATCTGTTTTTTGCAGGGCTAAAATAAATAGTTCTGTTTCTTATCACATGGTCAGCTAATTAAATGACTGAATCATTTAAGAACAGAAGAGGTAGAGGTGTAAAAGACACTAGTCAGAGTTATCTTCTCTGAAAGTAATGAATTTCACTATACAACCAGACCCTGTGGTGAATGAAGTGAAGGTGTCATTTGCAGAGTGGAAAATATGTGCTTTTCAGAGGGCCCGGCATGCTGTTAAGCGTACTTTTCCACTCAGTGAGGAAGGCAATGGTAAACCACCTCACTCCTCGTTTTACTTAGTAAAACCTCTACAGGTTCAAACCAGCCTTTCGGCTGTTGACCTAAACAACAACAGATAATTTTTACAATACGAATTTATTCACATCTTCTCTACAGAAGCTCTGGGTTCTTGTAGTTGCCCACGCCTTACTTCCATACAAAATAATTGGAGCTGCCTTAACTTTACAGAACTTAAGTTTTGTGACCCTTATCGTTCTATTTCCCAAAGTTCTGCTTATAGTTCCGCATATCACTAACCAAGATACCAATTATACGACTTATCAAGGTATTTACATAATTTTTAGCCTAACCCAAAATATCGCTGCCAGTCTATATTTTTATTTGTAACAA
Source organism: Catonia carolina (assembly GCA_035578175.1). Taxonomy (NCBI): domain Eukaryota; kingdom Metazoa; phylum Arthropoda; class Insecta; order Hemiptera; family Achilidae; genus Catonia; species Catonia carolina. Next base: position 66,560,034 of record JAQMRL010000005.1, on the reverse strand, counting down.
ATTATTGTCAAAAGCAGACAAACGGAGTCAGTTAGTATACTAACACCGTGTATACTTTCCACCATGGAATGTGATTGTATTTTCATAAAAATCGGGCTAAAAATGTTTATAGTAGACGGCTGAAAAATTTTTTTTTTCATTTATTTTATCAAAAATTGCCAGGAAAACACACTAAAGCTACAAAGCTATGGGAATCACATGTAATCTTTAGTACCTGGTGTCTACAAAGAGATTCTAAAATAGGAATGGTCTAAGAAAGGAAGTTTCTCCGAAATATTTCAATGCAACAACATGTTTAGGAATGCGAAATGCAGTGTGTGGGGCTAACTAGTTTATAAAAACAATATCTACTTATATGAACATTTTAACTAAATGATCATTTTTACAATAATAATAATAATAATAATAATAATAATAATAATTTATTTATTCCCATAATATTACCCATTACATAAAAAATAAATTACAATATACAAAAATTTCTTACAGTAAACTACTATCCTATTACGCTAGAGATGGTGGAAATTATCCCATCCAACTATGGACAAAACCATGTACTAGGATGGGTTGGAAATTTTTTAAATAAGTATAAAAAAACTAAAGTATTAACGATTAGAAATTAAAGTATTAATTAGCAAATAAAGTATTAACAATTACGATTGTATCAATTATGATATATAACATTTTAATAATTATTAAACTTACAATATTTTTAATAATATAAAGATAATTTAATACAACCTAAAATTTATTATTACATTTAAAAAAAACAATAAATAGTAAAAAATATACTATTTTATTTTCCTCTAGTCTCTTTACATCTACATCTACATTTGAATATTGCAAACCATTTTTGCTATTTTCTCTCTACCTGTTTTGGCTATCCATTTTTTTAGTTCCTTATGAAATTTTAAACCCAGGTTATATATTTTGGGTGCCAAGTACTCAAAATGACGCTGGTACAGAGCAATTCTCGCTCTCTCCGATAAGAGCAGATCTCTGTTTCACATGTACTAGCCTACTTATGCCCTCTATTTTGCAGGTTAATTACGTTTACTTGAAGTCTTTTAATTATTTCTTTCACGTACAGTAAATGATAATCTACAATCACGATATACAGACTCTGGATTGATTGAAAATTATCTACACCTGTATGGTTTACTTACTTATAGAAGTCGTTAATTAGATTTGATACAACCATTATCGACAAATTTGTAAGGCGTAACCGCCACACTTACCCATCTACCGCCTACTTGGAACAAGAGAAGAGGAAGTAGGCATCAAATGTAGGTAGATGATCATCATTTTGGTTAGATCTACTCTTGTTCAAAATTCTATTATACAGCAAACTAATGGTGTGAGACAAGTTTGGTCTCCATTAAAATAGTGGATAGTATCAAATGAGAACAATTTTCAATAGATTTAAGTACGTTTGGTCATTTTTTTACTATTGATAAAAACTATGGTTCCCAAATTTTTCGTTCTTGAATTTTTTTGTTTTCATACACAATCGCACATAGTCCAATCGGTAAAAATACCATGATTTTGACTTCAGGAGTTCTGAAAACGTGTATCACGGTAAAAACTTGATTTCAAAACTCAACATTACAAAAATACTTTCTTTTCCCATATTTCATACAAGGCAAGAAAAAGTTAGTTTAAAAATAAATTAAGTAGTTGAATCTATACTAATATTATAAAGAAACAGCTTGTTTTTTGTGCAGGCTAATTTCCAAAATTACTGAACGGATTTTCATGAAATTTTGACAACATATTCGTATTATATTCACAGCAACTTTTTCTTTATCCCTAATTTATGCACGTTGCACTCTGTTCAATTCAAAACAAAAAGCAACCCCGTGACCCAATGAGATGAGGATGATGTGTATGTCATGTAAATGAAGTGTAGTCTTGTACAGGCCCAGGCCGACCATTCCTGGGAGAGTATGGTTAATTAAATCCCGACCATCAAAGTACACCGGTGACCACTGTCTAGTATTCAAATCCGTGTAAAAGTAACCACCTTTACTAGGATTTGAACCAAGGACCTTCGTCTCCGAAAGTCAGCTGTTGAACAGCTGACTCGTGGTGACGACTTTACCTCTAGACCAACCTAGTGAATTAAGCAACATTTTATTATTAAATTTTCAAAAATGATAACCCTAAGGGCCTAATGAAGATTTTCTTATATATGTATGTATGTATGTGTGTATGTGTGTACATGTGAGTACGTATTGCTGTTGAAGTAGATAAAGGGGTTTGATGATGGTGAGAGACGTACGCGGGAGGAATGGTCAAAACTTCGTTCTGTGTGTGTGTGTGTGTGTGTGTGTGTGTGTGTGTGTGTGTGTGTGTGTGTGTGTGTGTGTGTGTGTGTGCGTACGCGCGCGTTTGTGTGTGTGTGTGTGTGCGTGCGCGCGCGTGTACGTTGAGTATACAGTCGTGACTGTATGAAGTACGAAAATTCATCAATAAATTGCCACAAGGTTTAAAAAGTTGTGACAATTTAAGTTATTTTAAAAAAAAGCTAAAACAATACTTGATTGATGAAACATTTTACAGTGTCCACGAATTCCTTTCTAATAGTTTTTGGTTGAAAAGTATTTAACTTCTAATTACAAAAATATTGTGTACTATTTGATACAAAGGGGTTCATGACTAGCCTACTGATATGAGTTAAGCAGTAGCGGTAACAAATTATTGGTAAGTAATGAATTTATCATTGTGATTGACTTTTTGTTTATCAGTTTTATCTTGACACGTCCTATACTCTCTTTTGGAGTCTCCTGGATGCAAAAAAATGATTACACATGTTTCGCGTGCGAAGGCGCGCGGGGCATATTAATCCTTTATAAATTTGAAGAAGTAAATTCTAAGAAATTAATTTTTCAATTGAAAATAAAATATACCAGTAAAAGTAAATGATTGCATTATCCAACCAAAAGCTCAGTATGATAGAAACTGACTACATATATAATATGAGAGAGGTATTTCACTCAACAATAATACATATTTTTTTAAATTTTTAAGTACTACCGATATCTATTATGAAATTTCTACTTTAATTTATAAACTATTTATTATTGATATTTAAAGATAAGTAAAGCAAATACAGATAATTCTGTCGGTTGTTTTTATTACTATTATTATTCTTAATACTACTATTATTATACAAATATTAATCGTAAATCATTTTAAAATATCCTGTCACCAAAAATTACAATCAATGAACGATTTGTACATTGCACAATAAAATAGGCTAATTGTTGACATGTTCATTTGGTTTTCATTTATAATAATTTGTTTCTAACTGTACAATTATTACATTTTTATAAATTTTTTAAATAGTTGAAAATTGTGCTTGCTGAAATTTTAAAAAGTGTCTCAGTCTACGTTTTAAATTTGTATAATTATGTAACTCGAACAAACAAATAAGTAAGTATTAATTTTTTCTAATAAAAATAGTCATATATAATAATATAATAATGTAGTTTCGTTTAGTTAAGAGAAATTTGATGATTTTTCTTATTACAGTTTTAATATTTATACTTCATAAAATGTAGATTACAGTTTTTAGAATTCAATACCGTACGAGTATATGACATGAAAGTCCTATAACAGCCAGGTGGATGGTTAGATTCTTTTCACTCAATCTATTATTTTTAGGGATACAAAAATTGTTCTGTTTCTTATCACAAGGTTAGCCAATTTTATGATTGAAGCATTTAAAGAGAAGTCTGTACTTTGTATACGGCCAATGTAAAATTTTTCTATTTTTACTTTCTCTTGCCTATATGAATATATAGGAAGGAAAGTATTGTTTTCATGTCGATTTTTAGAAATCGAGTTTTCACCGGATCTACACGTTTTCAGACCCCCTGAACCCAAAAAACATGTTTTTAGCGATTGGTCTGTGTGTGAGTGAGTGTGTGTGTGTGTGTGTGTGTATGTGTGTGTGTGTGTGTGTGTGTGTACAAAATATCTCAAGAACGACACATCGTACGAACTTGAAACTTGAAACTTAAGTTACATACCACTACCGGACCCGATACGAACATTTTCATCAAAATCGGTCAACCGGAAGTAGTAGTTTATTCGTATAATTTTTCACTTTTTTGCAATTTTCTCAAAAACTAGTCCTACGATTTTTTTAAAAATCGCCTGGTTTACTCAATTTTTTATTCTCTACAAGATAGGGTAAGCGTCATGTTTGCTAAAATTCTTGGTGAGGCTGTTTTCACGTAAAAACAAAGTTTTCTTAAGATTACGGCTTTAATATGCAATTTAGCGAAAAAATTTATATAATAAAAGTTATAGAGAATTTAAAAACCTACAACTTTTATTTCAAACATTTTTTTGTATAACGCTTAGTTTAGCAGTAATTAGCGATTTTCGGTTTTTTCTCACGAAAACGTGAGAAAAATCGATTTTTTTAAGATTTCGGCCTTAGTATGCATTTTATAATAAAAGTATATATAATTAAATTTATAGAAAATTAAAAGATCAGCAACTTTTATCATCATCATCTTCACTTCCAAGGATTAGGTTACATGAACCTGTTCCGGTACCCATCTCCCTCTCGGCCTCCCTACATCTATTCTGCCAACTGGTTGATAATTTAAAGCTGCCACTGGCATCCTTTCGTTTGGCATTCTGTTCAGGTGACTACACCATCTTTGTCTATTTTTTATTATCTTTTCATGCAAAGACTGAACTGATAGTGCGCTTCTAATATCCACGTTCCTTATTCTATCCATTCTGGTACATCCATGCACACTTCGTAAAAACTTCATTTCCGCAGCTTGAATTCTACTATCGCTTTTAGCAGTATGCACCCAAGACTCACTGCCATATAGGACTGTTGGAACCGCAATATTGTTGAAAAATTTGTGGCGTGTTTCCTTCCTCGTTTTATTCTTCAGATGTCTGTGAATATTTCCACAAATATTCTGAAATTTGGCCAGTTTAACTGTTATGTCTTTATCAAAATCGTATGAAACATCACTCCCAAGATATTGAAAATGTTTAACCTGTTCTATTGCCCTTCCATTCATCTCTATTCTCGTCCTTATTGTATATTTACCTTTAAAAGCCATAGTTTTAGATTTTGTGGATGATATTTCCAGATTGTATTGTTTTGCAACTTGTTCCAACATAAATAGCGATTTTTGTAACTCGTCTTCATTCTGTTGTATTACAACTTTGTCATCCGCATATAAAAGAGAGTTCATAAAGAAGCCATCCGAGATCTGTATACCTGGGTCTACATTACATTTCCACGTTCTCAATATGTCGTCCACATATATATTAAACAATGTCGACGATATACAACATCCCTGTCGAACTCCTCTATTGGTTTTAATAGGCTCTGTCACTTTCCCATCTAAATCTAGTAAAATCACAGTATCTTCGTACAGGCTCTGCAATATCCTGATAATATGTTTAGGGTATCCTCTCCTTTCCAGAACCCTCCATAAAAGCGAACGTTTAACACTGTCAAAAGCCTTTACAAAATCTATAAATGCAAGATGGGTTTCAAGGTTGTATTCTCGTCTCTTAGCTATAATTTGTTTTAAAGTAAAAATAGCATCCGAACACGATCTACCTTCCGGAACCCCATCTGTTCTTCCATAATCAAGGAATCGGCTACTTTTATTTAGAATATTTTTCTCTACAGAGCCTAGTTTAGCGTGAAAGAGTGATTTTCCGTATTTTTAAGCCAAACTGAGTTTGATTTTCATTTTGCGTCTTTCACTCATGATTAAAATAAGGTTATGTTTATTGAGGTTAGTTTTTTGTTTATTTCTAATGTTTTATTACTAATATTAGGCTTATTGTTAATTATTTATATTGGCAAGAGAAAGTTGTGTGAGTGTTTCACACCAGATGTTTAGGTACATTTTTCATAGGATTGGCAAAAGGAAATGAAACTTTACACACTAAAGGTGTCGGGTTTCTTCTCGAGCTACTGACATTTTTTTAATTTAATCTTTGGCCCACACCATTTTTTTTAAAAATACGAATAACATAAAATTTGTACAAATTGTTTTCCACGTGTTTTGCGTATTACTAATTTTTGGAGCACCTGAGGTTTTACCTCAGGTGCTCATAAAAATGTTGGTATATGTGGCTGTACAAGATAAATTAACTGGTAAACATTTCAGTCTGGTAGGTTTATTGGTTTCCGAGAAAAATGTACCTTAGTGTTAAGAATCTAAATTTACGGGAAAATGTAAGAAACAAGAAGGCACAAATCAAAAACAATATGAAGTACACAAACAAATAAATCTCCCATCAACAGTTATTTAGAACGCTGAATCAACAGCTGAGATTATTAAAAACCGTGATGCAGATATTTTAAAAAACTAAAATTCTCTTTGCACTAAAACGAGCAGTATAAAAATTATTAAAAATATTCGTTCTTCAAAAAATGATAATTTTTCCTGTGTAAACCTGATAGAAACTTAAATTTTTTTCATAAAAAAAATATTTTTTTAACGTAATTTAATGTTCTTCTGGTAGATCTAGGTCTAAACTATTCAAAAACATAAAAAATCAAAAATCGAAATTTCGAGTTAAAACCATCCTGCAATCTCTGATAGTAATGAATTTCATTACGCAGTCAGACCCTGTGGCGAAAAATGTAAAGGTGTCATTTTCAGGGTGGAAAGTAGATGCTTTTCAGAGGGCCTGGCATGCTGATAAGCATACTTTCTACTCAGTGAGGAAGGTAATATTGTAAACCACTTCATTCCTCGTTTTACTAACTAAAGCCTTTGGAGGTTCAAACCAGTCTTTCAGCTGATGACCTAAACAACACACTACACATGACATCTCAAATTTTGAAATAGGGATTGAGAAATTGATGTTGCTACAAAAAATGCAAGAAAACTGATCGATGGTCAATAGTGCTTAGTTTTTTGTCAATTACTGATGTTCGACATTTTTAAATCAGACAGTGGTTGATTTTCATATTGCGTTATTCACTCATGATTAAAATTAGGTCATTTTGTTCATTTTATATTGTTTACTAATGAATGATTAAATATAGATTAGCCTATATTTTTTATTACATTGGCAAGAGAAAGTTGTGTAAGTATTTCACATCAGATTTTTTAGATTATTAGTCCTGGTAAATGTGTTTTAAGGAAAAAGCTTTTAGGGTATGATCAAAGTAATAGAAAATTAATATATTATTTATTTATTTTATTTAGTTAAATATACATAACGATTTAATACTGAATTAGTAAGCTGAACAAGTATACAATATTTTTAACTAAATATACTTGTAAGCAAAAACTCTTCTTCACAAACTCTTCTTCTGTCCGTGCATAGGAGTATACAGAACAAAAAAAATTAATAATTTACATACTTAGTTTTTAATTAAAGTTTTATTTCAAGCACAGCTTACAGTAGTTTAGCGTCAATATTAGTGGTTTTAAAAATACTGCTCGAAATCGGTAAAAAATGGGAGTTTCTTTTGTTTATAAAATGACTGAATAATTTTTATAAAACTAGGTAAAAAAATATGTCGTTCGGAATTTAGAATATTATAAATTTGTTGAGGTATAGTTAATATATATATATTTTTTTAATGTAAAGGGACCGGCAGAAAAAGTGGATGGTTTTGAAATGAATAAAATAAATCAGAAATAAGATGTAAAAAAAATTATTAATAGATTTGAAACATCATTTCTTGCCATTTTTTCTTAAAGCACTTAAATTCTAAAATTTACTTATTTTGTTTTAAAAATTATGTCAGTTAAGTGATGACACTCATTCGACACGCATTCTTGTAATCGTACTTGGAAATTATCCATTGCCTTCACAATCATGTCGTTCGGTATCGCCGCTATTCCATTTCGAATTGCTAGCTTCAGATTTTCAGTTATTCGAGGATTTACGATATACACTTTCGATTTCAAATACCCCCAAAGAAAAAAGTCACATACTGAAAGATCTGGGGAGCGAGCAGGTCATGAAAGGTCACCATTTCTTGAAATCACGTGTTCTGGAAACATTTGTCGTAACACATTCATTGACACTCTGGCAGTGTGAGCAGTAGCCCCATCTTGTTGAAACCAAACATTTGCAGCGTCAAATGAAATTATTCATTCCTTCCTGGTGCAAGTAATTATTTAGCATTTCGACATAACGAATTGAAGTAATCGAAACTGCTCGACCGTTCTCTTAGTAAAAATATGGACCTATCACTCCGAATTTAGCCACTGCACACCAAACTGTCACACGTTCACAATGAAGTGATTTCTCGTGTAGGGTACGAGGATTTTCTGCCGCCCAGTACCGGAAATTTGGTTTATTTACACAACCAGACAAGTGAAAATGGGTCTCATCTGACATTATGGTTATTGAATCGTTAGTTAAAATGTTCAGAATTGATTGTGCACATTCTCTTCGGTTTTGGAAATCATGTTGGCTTAGTTCTTGAACATTTACGACTTTATATGGATGAAAATAAGATCCAAACGAAAAATTCTTCGAACACTCCGATCTGATATTCCTAGCACAGCTGCGTGATGTGCAGCAGGGCGACGTGGACTTCTGGCTACTGACAATTGCAAAGCATCTGTGTTTTCGGGAGTACGAACGCTACGTGGACGGCCTGTAGGTTTCCGTTTTAAAGATGAAGCCGTTTCTCTAAAATTTTTAACCCAACGCATTATTGCATAGCGACTGGGAACACTACCGTGTCTACTTACTCCAAACTTTGTACGGAACTAACGCTGGGTTTTGACTACCGAGTAACCGTTACTAAAGTAAGTCTCTATGACGAAAGTACGATATTGTGCGTTCCACGACTCCATTAAACTGTAATGGCATTGAGCCGGGGAATGAAAGTCATTGACCCGGTTCTTCCCATTTGCATTGTTGCGATGTACAGTCAGATCAAAAACCATCCACTTTTTCTGCTGGTCCCTGTAAAACTTACTCTAAATACTGCTCCTCAAAGTAGGTCCTCATTTACATTAGCAAGAAATAGTCATGTGTTTTTTTCACGCCGAATTTATCAGGTAGACTGTACTACAAATATAATTGCCAATAATTATTATCTTGTTTTCCAGGTTTTGAAAAATTTCATCAAAAAGAAAAGTCATGATTAAATGTTGCTTATCATCAATCACGTTTACACTCATAATTAGTTATGTTTTTTGTACTGAAGAAAATGAGCCACATCGCGTTCCTAAAACAATAATTCCTAAAAGGTATGATTTGTATATTACTACGTTCCTTGAAGAGAACAATTTCCGTTTCGAGGGAAGAGTAGTTATTAAGGTAAGAAATAAAAATAATAGAACTCTTCAAACTTGTGTCTTTGTAGAAGGTGACGAATATTTCCCTTTCCTTATGTAATTTGATAATTTTCTTGATAAGTTGGCAGCAGTGTTAAGTTATTACGAATGAGGCGTATAAAAAATAACGGTATTTTTTAATTCTCGCGGGTTGTATTAGTCCGATTTTTAGCTGTTGTGTTGATAAACATGTCTAAAAAGTACCTGTACTTTTGTGCGGTTCCAAGCTCCGTGTAGTTGCGGGGTGAAGGGTACGGGAGAAGTATATTCAATGAGTGACGCATGCTGGGAGAACGATTGTTGTATTACTCTGATACAAAACATTCGTTTTCAAACTTTCCGTATTTAACATATTTGTTTGTATTTATTACATTTATTTATTTACATATTTTGATATAAATTGGTAAGTTAAATGTTATGAATAACAAAAGTTAATAAACCAAGTTAATAAACCGGTAGGTATTTGTTAAATTAATACGCCGGATGATAAGAATATTTTTTTAGTCTAGTTAGAACACGCTACCACTACAAATGCATCAGCTGTGAAACAGCACTAACTCATTCATTCTCCCACTACTATAACAACGCACTTCATTCCTTCCTACTACTGTACTCGGAGCTGGAACTCAAGCTACACAAATCATGCTACAAGAAGCATATGTGTGTTTATGAACATGACTTACAAAAATTAGCTGTTTGGTGACGTCACACGGGAGTAGTAGAGCAGTTTGGTTTTTTATCATCGAGTTTTTTTACAATCAGTTTTAAAACTACCTATAAGTAAATAATATTTATGTCTTCACATGACGAAGACAATACCCAATGGCATTGCTTCCAAAAGAAAACAAAATTATGTACAATTGAAAACATTAGGCCTAAATTGAAATAAAATATGAAAAAAGTAGAATGCGCAGAGGAAGAAGATGACGTTGATGAGATCAAATATTAGATAATATGGACTTCAATTGTTAACAATGTAAGTGAGTCGGTAAATCTAAACGGAAGGTCAAGCAATTTCATTCTTTTTAGTCGTGTTACATCTTCGATATTATCAAGTAAATTAAGCGCCAAAGAATTTGGGTGATCTGCTAATTTTTCTTGATATTTTGAACTTCGCTGCGTAATTTCTTCTTTCACGGTGTTGACACGTAAGTCCTTATGCAGAGCATCATTTGTCACATACAATGGAGCATTTGTTATAATCCGTAAAACTTTTGACTGAAATCGTTGGATGGTAGCAAGATTCGATTTCACACCCGATCCCCAAAGCGGTAACCCATAAATCCTCAGTGGTTTCAATATAGCTTGCTCTCTAAAGACAGCTGTGAACGTTTGTTCATCATCCAATACAAATCTCTTAGCTTCAATCCTTGTTTTTAATCTCTAATTTCTGTATGTTGGGGTCTTATCTGTTACGTTCCTTTAAGAATAGAGTGGGGGCTATTTCTGTAACTATAGATGTACTGTATACTCACTGTTTATACACACAAACACACAACTAAAACATTCGATTTCTCCCCATTATAACATTAAAATATACAATTAAAATATATTAGTAAATTTAATATTTTAATTTATTACTTGTTTTATTTATTTAAAATTACAACTTATTTATATACTTTTACTTTTTTATTTATTTTTTTATTTTACTTTTTTTGGTTTAACGCCCTGTTCTGCAATTAATTATGAAAATTATGCAATCAGTATGAAAATATGCCGTACCTGAATGGGATTCAAACCCACGACCGCATGATGAGAGGCGAGCACATTTTTATATAGGCCTACAGTTTTAAATTTACAGATACTGTATTACAATAATTGGTAAATTATTAACCTTACCACTACAACCCGGGTATCCGAAAATCTCTTATATCCGTTGACATTTTTTCAAACAAATTTTCGTCTGCATGGCACTTCCTCCACATAAATTTGCACAAGTAGGAATCTGTTAAATTTCTACTTATCCCAAATTAAACTTTATTTTTCTGTTTCAAATAAATCCAGTACCATCGATTCCCTGCGTGTGCGCGCCCGTAAATGGATCTACCAAGTTATATGTGTGATTTACAGTTAAATGTTCATAACCAGGTAAATTAGCCGGACGCATTGGCGTATTTGGTAACGTGCTCGCCTCTCATCATGCGGTCTTGGGTTTGAATCCCATTGGGGCGCGGAATGAGCTGGCGTATTGTCTTGATGGAGAACCCATGATTTGTCCTTCCACATTTCGGGACGTTTTTCCTTACTCTTTGACGTAGTTTAGAAAGTACCTCAAGACAATAATATTGATTAATTGTTTGACCTTCAGGAACCCAGTGAAGGTACACAATCCCATGGATATCAAAAAAACAATCATCATTGCTTTAAATTTTGACTTACTCATTCGAGCTTTTTTGGCTCTCGGTGAAGTTCGGCTCTTCCAGTGCATGGATTTGCGCTTTGTTTCCGGATCATAAGTAAAAAACCACGTTTCATCGTATGTTATTATCTGCTACCTGTTCTCTAAGGTGAAATCTGCATTAAAACGGAAATATTTGAGTTTGCGGAAGCTGTAAAAGAGCTGAAAAAGGCTGTAAAAGAAGCTGTAAAAGGACGGCACTTGTCCTGAAGGAGCTGACAAAAGATGACTTCCAGCTCTGTTTCCAACAATGGAAAATTCGCATGGAGCGTTGTAGGGATAGAGAAGGAGTGTATATTGAAGGTGACAAGAAGTGATTATGTATAAAATTAAAATAAAGTTTTTTACGTCAGTCTCGTTATTTAATAGCCACACCTCGTACATCTCTATGGTTACAGTAGTAGGCTTGTAACAAAAATGCGGATACAATTTAAATTTTTAGCAGCTTTCTGAACACTCGAATATAACAAACAAACTTACGAGGAAAGTTTTCGTAAACTTTTCCGTGGAGAATTGACCAATCTTCTTTTTACATTCTCGAAAACGTCATTTTTTCTCAAGAGAGTTGGTCGATCACTACGTTTCTGTCGCAAACACTACCTGTCTCTCGAAATCGGTTTGTTAGCCTAGAAGCTGACATATTTTCTGGTGGAGAAACACCAAAAAATTTAATTTTTATGATTCTTTGAAATTTTTTACACTCAATCTGTTAGTTGCAGGGCTAAAATAAATAGTTCTGTTTATTATCACATGGTCAGCCAATTAAATGACTGAATCTTTAAGAACAGAAGAGGTAGAGGTGTAAAAGACACTAATCAGAGTTATCTCGGCTGAAAGTAATGGATTTCATTATACAGCCAGACCCTGTGGTGAATGAAGTGAAGGTGTCATTTGCAGAGTGGAAAATATATGCTTTTCAGAGAGCCTGGCATGCTGATAAGTGTACTTTTCCACTCGGTGAGGAAGGCAATGGTAAACCACCTCACTCCTCGATTTACTTACTAAAACCTCTACAGGTTCAAACCAGCCTTTTGGCTGATGACCTAAACAACAACAACATGATTATTTTATATTCGCGTACAATTTCGTAGTTAAATATTGTTCAAGAATGAAAACCCGTTGTTCTAGGGTAAAAGACATTCTGTTCGTAACACGACCGAAAACGGTACAAAATTTAAACAGCTCAAAGAGAATCAAGTCACACTGCTGTATTTGTACCGGTTCAGTGGGCTACCAACTTCGTGTCACAAAACAAAATTTCCCTTTCTTAAAAAAGAGTACCAGACATTAACTAATTGGGTTAGGACTAAAAAAAAACTCTGTATTACTACTGAAAAATATGTAGTAACATTTCTTGTTAGATGTGAACCCGAAGCTTGCCGGACTAAAGAAAAGTTTTTTAGGTCATCAGCCAAAAGGCTGGTTGAACCAGTAGAGATTTTACTAAGTAAAATGAGGAGTGAAGTGATTTAAAATTGCCTTCCTCACTGAGTGGAAAAGTACTTATCAGCAAGCCGAGCTCTCTGAAAAGCACATATTTTCCATTCTGTAAATGACACTTTCACTTCATTCACCACAGGGTCTGGCTGTATAATGAAATTCATTACTTTCAGAGGAGATAACTCTGTTTTGTGACTTTTACACTTCTGCCTCTTCTGTTTTTAAATGATTCAGTCATTTAGTTAGCTGACCATGTGATAAGAAACAGAACTATTTATTTTAGCCCTGCAACAAACAGATTGAGTGTAAATAATTTGACACTCCACCTGTCTCTTATGGGCAAAGAGAAGTTATAATCTCTACAATTACGTGTTTAAATGAACCATCTTTTTGACTTTTGATAGAAACAATAAGATATTTATCAATGTTGCAGATGCTAGTTAAAGAATCGACCGACCGAATAATTTTAAACTCTTTAGATCTACATATACCGACTGATAAAATCATACTTAGAAGTATATCACCAGAGCTAAAAGAATCACAAGGGGTAACGATTCAGAAAGCGTATCCTGAACCTAAATATGAATTTTTAAATATCGTTACAAAAACAGATTTAGTGGCTGGACAATTCTATGTAATAGATATACCATTTTATGGTAACCTCTCTGATCAACTTATTGGTTATTATAAAGCAAGTTATATCGATACACACGCTAATAATACAAGAAAGTAAGTAAAATATTTTGTATTGATAATTCCTAATAGTGTTAGTTAGATGATTAGACGGTTAGACTGTACTGTGAATAATTAGAGATGTAACATTACGTTAAGACTTCTAATGATCAGATGCAGATTACAGGGATACCTTGTAAGAATTGCATTTTGATAATTTTTAGGGACAGCAGTTTTAAACTTAGAAAACTTGATGTAATTAATTATATTTATTAATATTCATGTTTGATTTAATAACGTCAATGTATAACCGAAACAATGGTAGCGCGGTTGAGCGGTGGGTTTGCGTTAACCCATTGGTTAAATCAAATCCACCTGAACAAAACATGGCGATGACGAATCTTGAAAACTGATATCGATTACCTTCTAATATTAACTGTAATAATGTCCAAATCATTTTTTTTAAATTAATATTAATTTGACATGAAATCTATGCATAAAAATATTCTGGATATTTTTTTCTTTACATAAATATGCGATCTACTTTTCTCGTAACCAAATAATTTTTCCACTATTTCGATTGTTCTATAATCCGGTCTGGCCGTACCACGGTTACTTTACTAGACGGTAGAGATCATCAACAATGTGCGCAGTGACAAGCCTCGCCCTCTGACGTCACTGGTCACCAGTGACAGCTGACGCACGATACGTACCGTGTCAGTCTGTGATGTTTAATAGTCTTAATACGGTCTGTAATACTTTACTAGTCTTTAATAATGGTGTGTTGTACGATTTCTGAATGTTTAATCACGATAGAAATCAAAAGGAGTTGGGCATTATACGTTTTACCGTTCTCCAAAGGCCATTGAAACTAGATTGAAGTGGATAAATGCTTGCAAGCGGGCCGATTTATTTTCTACTGATAGTGGTCGCGTGTGTTTAGTACATTTCGACAAATTGGATTATGTACGCGATTTAAAGTCCGAGTTGCTACCTCTTCCATTAAAACGTGTCTTGAAGATGAACTCAGTCCCACATTTAAATTTTCCGGTTTGTATTGCCGTTCTACGTCCGGTAAACCCGACTTGAAGTGAACGTAAAAATCGAGCAGAGAAACGATACGCTTGTAAAAAAGATTATGATATTTTAAACTCATCATCCAATTACAACAAAAGTAGTTCTCAAAATGAAGGGATATCCGTAGGGTAGGCCTCCTTTTAATGAAGAACCACCAAATTTTAATGTTGCGCAGTCAGAGGAAACTGATCTCTTAAAACGTAAAAACGCCGAATTAAAAGAAGAAAACAAATTAATTAGAAAAAAACTTTAGGCCGCAAACGAAGAATTATCAAAATTAAAATCGATTTCCCGTGTAAACATACCTAAACCGCTATGTTTGTAAAGACAATGCAAAAATCAAAACACCGTCACTACGCACCGATCGAGTTGTTGCGGACCAGACTGCGTCATCTTATATCTCACAGTAGCTGCGCATGACCGCTACTGTCTAATGTAGCAACCGTGGGTCGTACCAAAACAATGGTAGAGCGGTACGTTTGCCCCCAAGCGGAGACAAAAACAAAACTAGGAGAGTCCCGTGGGACCCTCCTCCAGAGCAGCGGGCTGTAGTGCGTCTTGACGAATTTTTATTTGGTTGGTTCCCCAGTGTATAATGAACATATAAGATTTTCCCCCGGTATACTGATTTTAAAATAAATGGCATATCTTGTGACTTACAAAGTTTCTACCTTAATATTACCTTAAACCTAAATTAAACTAAGGTTTAAAGTTAGGTTTAGGTTTAAGGTTTAGCTTTAGGTTTAAGGTGGAAACTTAAAGTTTCCACCTAAAAATAAAAAAAAGTGGACTTCTTAGGTTTTATCCTTGTAGTCTTCAGATGTTAAGACTTATTAGTTTTGTTTTGCGGGATGGAGACATAATCTATGAATAAGAGCTGTTGTTGTCTAGGTCACCAGCCAATAGGCTGGTTTGAACCTGTAGAGGTTTTACTAAGTTAAACGAGGAGTGAAGTGGTATACAATTGCCTTCCTCACTGAATAGAAAAGTATGCTTTTCAGCATGCTGGGTCCTCTGAAAAGCATATATTTTCTGCTCTGTAAATGATACCTTCACTTCATTCACCATCTGGCTCTAAAATGAAATTCACTACTTTCAGAGGAGATAACCCTGATTAGTGTCTTTTACACCTCTACCTCTTCTGCTCGTAAATGATTCAGTCATTTAATTGGCTGAACATGTGATAAGAATCAGAAATAATTATTTTAGCCCTGCAACGAACAGATTAAGCATTATAGACCAGAATAAGAGCATTACTGACAATTTGTATGACCACATTCTGAAACAAAATGTGGTCATACCGACCAACGTTCGGCGGCTATTCAGGTGAAGTACGTAAAAAGCCACTTCACCTATTTACTAAAATATAGTATCGAGATTTATTCCTCTTAAAAAATAAGTATAATTATTTTTTGTTTTACAAAAAATTAAGAAGTGTCGTGTAAAAAAGTACATACAATTATTGTATTTGCTTAAAGCGCTTTCTAATGTTTTTAAAGAGCCTTTGTAATTACCTTAATATACGTAATAATTGCCAAAGTGAAGAATTAAATGGATGAAAAGATTTTTAGATTTAACATTTTATATTTTTCAGATGGTATGCTGCAACACAATTCCAAGCTACATGTGCTAGAATGGTATTTCCTTGTTTTGATGAACCAAACTTAAAAGCAATTTTCACTATTAATCTGGGACACAGAGACAATTATCAAGCAACTAGTAACATGCCTTTAGCTAAAACAGTACCAATGTTAGTACAATTAATTATATTTTTTATCTTTAATTTTATAAAAATCATGGAATTTTTATCATGGAAGGCAAAATTGAAGGTAAACGAAGACCGGGGAGAAGGAGAATTTCTTGGATGGGGAACCTGCGGGAGTGGTTTGGGACCACCCCAGTTCAACTCTTCAGAGCGGCTGGTTCCAAGGTTAGAATCATGATGATGATCGCCAATCTCCGACGCGGAGCAGGCATATAGAAGAAGAAGAAGAAGAAGAAGAATTTTATAAAATTATTTTATAGAATTAAACATTCACTCAATGTGATTTTCTACTGAAAGATCAATATGTTTTGTTTTTAATTCAATTTTTTAAAACCGTAATTTTAAAACTTATTCGTTTTTAATCAATATTTGTTTTAATTCAATTTTTAGAAACTGTAATTTTAAAACTTATTTGTTTTTAATCAATATTTGTTTTAAATTCATAAACTGTAGTTTTAATCAATATTAAAATAAAAAATAATTTTTTTTTTCAGAACTCAACTGTAACAAGTTAATTTATCGTTCTATGGATTTGGATCTACGGTTCAGTGATTTATGGATCATCTTAAAATCTAACATAAAACTTATTTAGACACTTCAGAATAAAACTTAACGAATCATCACAGGCTACGTTAGTAACAAAACATTACACAGAGACCTTAACATCGAAATGGCACACAAAACATCCTAGAAACCGCTATACAGATGTTTTCATAGAAAACAACACTGCCATACAAATCTACAACAATCTTATCCACACTTGAAATAAAATTAAATAAAATATGAAATCTTAATGATTTGTCTTACCATATTTTTCATCGCGGACAGGCCTTCGAAGACCACGCAAATATCACCTCATGCAGTCTCCTTCTTTCTTCTTCAGAAGTTCTTCATCCTCTACGACTGTTCGGCTCTCCTTTCAACAATCCATTCTCCCCTGTTGAAATTCCTCCGTTCATCCACTAGAACCTTCAGTCCAAAAATTTTGTTTCTGTATTCTTTTCGATCTAGGCAGTAGGCTATTTTTGACCTTTGTAGTTTCAGAGTTTATTAAAAATTTGTTTATTAATTATTAATTGATTAATTTATTCGGGCCATAAGTCCAAAGAAATTCAATCGTCTTACTATTTATGTTCATAAGATAAATAATTTCTTAATGATTTGTTAACAGGCAAGGAGAAGTGGAAGGTTGGGTATGGGACATATTTTGTCCAACTCCGCCAATGGCGACATACTTATTGGCGTTTATGATACACGAGTTTACTTATTCTGCTACACCAACAAAACATCTTATACCACTTCGAGTTTGGTCAAGACCAGAATTTAATCATCTAACTTCATTTGCCATAGAAACTGGCGCTAAATTAATTGAATATTATGAAAAATATTTTAGCATGCAATTTCCACTACCGAAATTAGATTTCCTTGCCATGCCGGATGCATATTATGCTGCTGTTGAAAATTGGGGTTTCAACGTTTTCAGGTAATATAATACAATAATTATTTTATTAAACATTATTTTCCTTTGTTTGCACCACTACATATATGATAATGAACAGCCAAAACAAAATAAAATAAAATATAAAACTCACCTCAGAGTTAAAATATAAAACTCACCATCATATAATACTCTGAGGTGAGTTTTATATTTTATTTTATTTTGTTTTGGCTGTTCATTATCATATATGTAATACAATAATTATGCAATGTTTTTTGAAGCTGGTTTTCTCTTTTCCACTACACTACTGGCTTGCTAGGCCTAACTTAATACAATGATGTATGGAGCGGAAACGTGGGCGATGAATAAGAGGAATTTGAGAAGGCCATTAGCAGGAGAGATTAAGTTTTTGAGAGCAATAAAGAGTTTTAATAAAGTGTTAAGAGCAATAGAGGAGAGATAAAATAAAGAATACTGAGATTAGATTGGAGCTAAATATGAAATGTTGGAGGGAGAGGGTTGAAAAATGAGGATAAGATGGTATGGCCGACCCTATTCTATGGCAGTGAAACTTGGATGCTATCAAAGCGAGAGATTAGATTGCAAGTATCTGAAATAAAATTTCTTCGACATCCGTATGGGTATAGTAGAGAAGAACGTTACAGAAATACTGAGATAAGAAAGGAACTCAACGTCTTCTTTATAAAAGACAGATTATTTCAGAACAGAATGCAGTGGTTGGAGCATGTGAGCAGAATGAGAAAGGATAGGATAGCTAAGCAAACACTAGGCTATAAACCGGAGGGAAAGAGAGAACGAGGACGCCCGATAAAGATATGGGCAGATTTGAGAGGTTAGGAATAACAGAGATGCCTAATCCTTGAAAGGCAGAAGAAGATCGTATGGCCATGTGAAGAAAATGGGTGAGAAAAGGCAGCCTAGAAGGATGGAACAAGGAAGGGTGGAAGGAACAAGATGACAACCAAGAAAAAGATGGAAGGTTGAAATCAAGAGGAATGTAGAGGGACAAGGATGCAATTGGTAACGAATAGAGGAGGAGAAATGGTGGACCGATAGAAGATGATAACGTGGTTTAATTCCAAATGTACCCATAAATTTGAATAGCTTTTGCCCATTCTCTCCCCAATTTGTTGCAATGTATATTAATTTTTTTGTGATCAGTTTTAGACTAATGAACAATTATGTTCAACCCTGAACTACGTAACAATATGATTGGGGTGATCGGGGTAATGGCAATGATGGGGTATGCAATGGCACAATGATTTTTTGTAAAGTGCGTAACACAGATTTCAACTAACGGGTGTTGCCTTTCGTACATTTCTCTGAAACCACAACCTGAGCGCACGTCGTCTCGGCAGACAATGCTTACTCTTTGTCCAAAACAGACTGTTTTTGTGTTTGTATAAGAAAAAAATACTTAATATCGTAATACTCGTAATCACCAGTTCTATTTTGTTACTTAACGGTCACCCAACGCGACATCAATCCCAAAGGGTCAATACATATTATTTTTTACTTGTATACTAAGGTTTTTTATGTTTTTAAATTTTTTTTCTGACATCTGAGATTATTTACAATCAGTTTAAAAACAAAAAACTATGAGTAAATAACAAGAACGGGTTCACATGACAAAGACAATACCCAATGGTATTGCTTCGGAAAGGAAAAAAAATTAAGTATAATTTTTGAAAATATCAACTAGATAAAATGAATGACAGTAATAGAAAAGATAACCAAATTAATAACGGTGATGGAAGAATGCGTAGAGGAAGAAGATGATGTTAATAAAGATATCAATGTTGATATATACTTCAATTATTTTAAATGTAGGTTAGTCGGTAAACCTAAACGGTACGAATTTTATTCGTTTCAATCGTGTCAGGTCTTCGCTACTATCAAGTAAAATAAGCGCCAAAGAATTCGGATGATCTGCTAATTTTTCTTGATATTTAGAACTTAGCTGCGTAATGTCTTCTTTCACGGTGTTGACACATAAGTCCTTATGCAATGCATCATTTGTCTCATACCATGGAATATTTGTTATTATCCGTAAGACTTTCGACTGGAATCGTTGAATGATTTGATTCCGCAGCTTATTCCCAAAGGGGTAACCCATAAGTCCACAGAGGTTTCAGTATGGCTTTGTACTATTTAATTTAATTTTTATTCTTATTACAATTACTTGTTTTTGTTTTTCAGAGAGAGTTTATTGCTTTGTCATTATGATTTTTCTACAACTACCACAAAACAGGAAATAGCCTTAGTAATATCACATGAATTAGTACTGCAATGGTTTGGCAATGTTGTTTCGATTAAATGGTGGGACGATTTTTGGCTAAACGAAGGATTCGCTACATTTTTAGCCCCTTTTGCTGTTCACGCCGTGAGTAAATTAGTAATAATATACGTATTACTATTCTAATTCCTCGTCTTTAGACCTAAATCTCCGTAATAAAGACGTCAACGGCGGCTATTCAAGTAAAGTATTGTTTGTCTATATCTTGATGGCCTCCCGCAGAGAGGAGCAGAATCGGCCCGCTACTAGCCTTCTCAATAACATTTCATCATGTACTACTACTAACTAGTACACTGGAATTGGTACATGATGAAGTGTTATTGTGAAGGATAGTAGCGGGCCGATTCTGCTCCTCTCTGCGGGAGGCCATCAAGTTATAGACAGACAGTAGGTAAAGAGGCTCTTCACCTGTGCACTGGATAGTATCGAGATTTATTTCTCTCAAAAAATAAGTATAATTTCTGTTATAATTAATTTTTGTTTAACAATAAATAAAGTAGTATTGCAATATTAGCACACTCCCCTGAGACAATAGAACATCAGATAATCATTCTCAAGGAAGAAGCACAGAAAATCGGGTTACAAATCTCATTTGAAAAAACGGAGTACATGTCAAACATAGGAAACGCTCCAAAATTTCTGAATACTAAGATGGCGGAATAAAGAGGGTTAAAAAGTTCAAGTATCTAGGAGAAACAATAGAAGAACATATCTCCAAGAAAGTGGCAATAAAATCATAGAATCATCAAAATGAGAATAGGCAACAATCTGACCAAAAACATCTATTATAAACATCTCCAGGAACCCGAAGCTAAGATATTACCTTTTAGTTATACAACCTGAAGCACTTAACGCTGTTGAGCGTTTGACCCTATATAGAAAGGGAGATCCACAGAGATTGGAAGTGGTGGAAAGGAAAATTCGTCGCAAGTTCTTTGGAAGCAGGAAAGAAAACTTTATCCGTACCCATTGTAATGAAAAAATTTACAGCCACATCGAAAAAATTACGGATACGATAAGGAAAAGAAGACTGGCTTCTACGGCCATGTATACAGAATGAATTCAAATAGACAGACACACAGAATTTTTACTATGATTGACAATCGGGAACAGACAAAACTTGGATGGTTCGTGGAAGTCAAAAAAGATATACGAGGTGGTGTCAAAAAGTTCCCGAAATGGTCTTGTACAGTCAAGCATTTGTTTGCTGGAAGGAAAATTTTTGTTTGAAAGGTTGGAATCACTACTAGGCAAGGTACTTTCTTGTTCAGCAGGCAGTTGGAGTTGGTTTTCTGCGTGCGGTTTATGATATTATTTAGACGTAATTTTTTTCTTTCGTCAGATTGTGTAATTTCGTTATCAGAGTGGTGCCAGTATCAATGCAAAAGCATACGGAAAGGATACGGCGAAGAAAACGGCAGGTTACGACTGGCACAAGCGTTTTCTTGATGGTTGCACTACAATTGAAGATGACATTCGAACTGGGCGGCCTTCCACACTTCCACCACAGATAAGAATGTTGACCGTGATCCCTAATGGTGAAATAATACCTTGCAAAGACCAATGTCACCACTCTGAAACACCCTTCATATTCTCCAGATCTTGCACCACCGGATTTTTACCTGTTTCCATGGCAGAAAATGATATTGAAGGGACGTCGTTTTGCTGAGAGGTGATGGAAAATGTGACGAAGCGGTTGATAAAACTTTCGAAAAACGGCTTTTAGGACAGTTTCCAACAATTCTATGAATGGTGGAATAAGTGTGTAGATGCATAAGGAGAGTATTTTGAAGTATCATAAGGTGAAAATGTTACACATACTTTTAGTAATTTTTGTTTACCGATTCCGGGAATTTTTTGATCCTACCTCGTAGAAAGACTGAATATAACAAAAAGAGATATCTCTTAAACAATAGAATTGAGAAATAAGTTGAAGGATGGTGCTTTTCCAGAGGAACAAATGAGAGAGAAATGGTCGAGAGAAAGAAGGTTGGCCCAAAGCGAAAGAATGAAGGAGTAATGGAGAATAAAGAGAGAGAGGGAGGTCAATAATACATAGCCGCCAAATTGGTGAACTGTTGCGGTCTTTAGTAGGTCTATATAAAAAAATGAAGAAGTATCAAATAAAAAAGTACATAAAATTATTTTATCTGCTTATAGCGTTTTCTAATGTTTTAAATAACCCTTTTAATGGCCTTCAAATATGTAATAAATGCCCAAGTGAAGTGTTAGACGGATGCAGCTGCTTCTCTCTCAGCGCGAGTGGTTTGCCATGACAACGGAAATGTCGCAGCAAATAATCACAGCCAGCTCTCCCCACCCCTCCACGAATAATGAAGAGATTGAGGCGGGGTGACCAGCCTACTGCACCTCCATGTTCTATGATCGTGTACGTTAGTGTTGTTTTGTATTCACACAATATGTAACACATGTACGACGTGTGGCTATTAAATAACGAGACTGACGTAAAAAAATTTATTTTTATTTTATAGGTATATAATCACTTATTGTCACCTTCAATATACACTCCTTCTCTATCCCTACAACGCTCCATGCGAATTTTTCATTGTTGGAAACAGTGCTGGAAGTCATCTTCTGTCAGCTACTTCAGGACACGTGCCGCTTTCTCTTTTACGAATTTTAAACTATAGTGTGTTAATTATTTAATTTACCCAAATCCCGAAACGGACCTTAGAGACAATTTTCACAATAGGTTATTATGTTTTATTATTTACATTGGCAAGAGAAAATCGGGTGAATGTTTCATACCATATTTTTTTGTAACGAAATAGTTACCGATAACAATAGAAAGCCCTATAAATAGCTAAATTATATACGAATCTCTGTAAATATTTCTTTTACATTGTACAGATACGTCCAGAATGGAACACAGAAATCGCTGAGTCAGCAAATATGTTGCTATCAGTAATGGAAATGGACTCAAGAGCATTATCCCAGCCAATTAGTATAGATAAGAAACCTCTGGCACGTGTTGATATATTTAATGAAATATTTGATGTTGTTTCGTACAAGAAAGGTATGTTTTATAAAAAAAATCCGTTAGTTATAGTTTTTATTTTATCTTGCTCTACATTGGTAGAGAAAATAACGTTTCGTAATTATTGCAACCTTTCTCAAGTTATAGACAAGTTGTTGTTTAGATCATCAGCCGAAAGGCTGGTTTCGACCTTTAGAGACTTTGCTAAATAAAACGAGGAGTGAGGTGGTTCATCATGACTTCCTCACTGAGTAAAAAAGTATGATTATCATGCCAGGCTCTCTGAAAAGTATCGACTTTCTACCCTGCAAATGACATCATTACTTCATTCACCACAGGGTCTGGCTGTGTAATGAAATTCATTACTCTCAGAGGAGATAATAATTGTGACTAATGTCTTTTACACCTCTACCTCTTCTGTTTTTAAATGCTTGTCTTATAATTAGCTGAACATCTGATAAGAAACAGAACTATTTTTTTATAGCCCTGGAAATAGCAGATCAAGTGCAAATAATTTAACACTCCATCTGCCTTAAAGGGTAATGAGAGCATAAAGGTATTAACCCTTTATAGGGCAGTACTACAGGGAAAAAATATAAATGGTGTAAAATGTTAAATTTTGCTTTATGGGGACTTGAGTAATGTATTTATAGTGCCAGAACAGTAAGAAATTTATTTTTTGTTGATGTTAAGCCCTGGTAAGTATACTTACCAAGGAACGTTTATTGAAATGGGAGTCACACAATGTTTAATGGTAAGAATGCTTATTAAAACAACTTGTAGTACTATTTAACAAAAAATGTGTAAAATAGCTTATCTTAACTTTAATATTAGCATGAATGCTTGCTTTTGCGTAAAGAACACAAATTTTCTAAGCACAATACAAAAGTAAAAACAAAACAACGCGGTAGCATACGCTGGTATGAATCCTTACCATATTCGTGCAACTCACGAAGAAAATGATTGCTGCACGCTCAAAATTTGGATAGCCTACGTACCAGAAAACATCTGTAAAACCATAAAATGCCAATAAGGTTCAACTTCATAGCTTATTCTTAAATAAAATCGACCTTATTGCCAGTGGTAAGTATACTTACCAAAGACCTATAAAGGGTTAATGTAATAAAGGGTAATGACAGCTCCATTTACCATTTTTTAGTTCATAAGATTTAAAACTGATTGCAAATAAAATTATTACGAAAAGAAATTTTCAACAATAAACTTTTCACCGGAATAAACCTACTAGTACATGTTTTCAGGTCCTCTCAGCCCAAAAATCATGTTTATATTCATTGGAATGTAAATGAACAAAATAACTCAAAACAGAGACTCGTAAGAACCTCAAACGTGGAACTTAACTTAAGTATCACAAGTTGACACGACACCAACATTTTCATAAAAATCGGTCAACCAGAAGTAGTAACACATTTTTGATTTTTCGCTTTTTTGTAATTTAAAAAATAAATTATATTGTTCCCTTAATTTTGGGGCAACAAGAATAATTCCTAAAATCTCTTCAATGTTGGTTCAAAAAAATCTTTATTTTCTAATATCAGTTCAGTAGTTTTAATTCAGGTTGAAAAAAATATATACAAAACATACGAATATCCTTTAAGAAACCTTTCTCGGCTTCATAAAACGCAAAGGTTAAATAAAAATATCGGCATAGAAAAATTAATATCATCGCAATACTCCATCGTTCTACAATTTAGGTTCTGGTTCAAGGCTCCTGGTTCAAATTCTAGTAAAGGTAGTTACTTTGTACGGAATGCTAGACAGTGGTTATCGGTGTACTTTGATGGTTGGGGTTGAATTAACCATACTCTCTCAGGAATGATTGACCTGAGTCTGTTCAAGACTACAACTTATTTACACGTTATACTCATTTCATTAAATCGTACGGGTGCTCATTCTTCTTAAATTGAACAGATTGCAACGTACTCATATTTGGGATAAAAAAACAATCCAGGTAGACCTGCAAAATGTAAAACTTCTTGTCATCATCTTCTCACATATTCCATGGTCAAACAGGGTATCATTAAATGGTGTATTGAAAAGTAATGCCTCCATCGCTATCACTTTATTAGTAATGGATATTGTTTACATATTAGTGTGACATGATAAGATTAAAATGTCCCCTACACACCAATATAATCACTTTTCTACTTACTCGCCGTTAACAGCGACAAATTTACGCAACGTACTTTGGAAAAGTCCGTCACAGAAGGTCTTAAGTTTTCGTACGGCACCATTTCCTAACCTCCACTACCACCTCTGCATCCGAAGAGAAACGCATGCCCTTAAGGTGTTATTTAAGCTTCGGAAAGAGGAAAAAGTCACAAGGCGCAAAATCTGGGCTATAAGGTGGATGAGGTAAAACGTCTTGAAACCCAAGCTTCTCTAGTGCTGTACGCGTTTTGAGACTTATGTGAGGTCAAGCTTTGTAATGAGAAGAATTGGCTCTTTGTCTAGATAAACTCTACGTAGATGTCACTTCAGATTTGATAGGGTAGCGAACATATTGTTCGGAGTTGCCAGAAAATTCACGTTCCAAAATCTCCACATGAACGATACAATCCCAATTCCCGAAAATTGTAATCATGACTTTCTCAGATGATGGTATTGTTTTGAATTTTTCGGTTTCGGTGAACCGGTTGCAGCTGTGAATTTCCGTTAGAGTGTCCTGTTTACAAAGAGTTCCAGTTAATGACTAACCACTTTTTAGACTGTCTGACTCAACATCGTACAAGTTAAAGCGACGGAGGCATTACTTTTCAATACGCCCTCGTACATTTATCAACCAACACATAATTATTTTTATAATTGTTTAGGTTCCTTATTGATGCGTATGTTATCCAGTGCTCTGGGAGAAAAAATATTTCGGCATGGCATAAACACATACATTACTACCTATAAACATCAGTGTAGTGACAGAGACGAACTTTGGAAGGTACTTACGGATGTTGCACACAAAGCCGGAGTTTTGCCAGAAAGTATTAATGTTAAACAATTTATGGACACTTGGACTAAACAACCTGGGTTTCCTGTTATAACTGTTACTAGAGATTATGAAAGAAATTCAGCTTCGATTAGTCAGGTAAACGTTTTCATTTTTATACTGGTAATATTATAATAAATACAAAAAAATGCCCTCTCATGAGAAAACGCGTCTCATGACTGGTGGTAAATTTTTAAAAGGCTTAAGGCTTACCTTTGATTTATGACAACCACCGTTTTGTTCAATGGGTAATTAATCTCCATAAATACATCTTCCTAGTGCGAATATCGTTCTCGTCCTCGGGACCTACCAAAACTGATCTACTGAGAATTAAAAATATGATAGCGTACGTCCAAGCATTAAAACAGACAAAACATTTTAGAATTCTTTTCAAAAATCATAATGTAAAACGGACCGTTCCGTCATTTTTACATAAATAATCATTTTGAATACTGGTGAAAGTCAGTTGTAAGATCCCGGACGGGCGTATGGGACGCCATCTTGTAGCAACGATCCACCAATGAACGAGTTAACTGAATGGGTGGTACCAACGCACCAAACATATTTGTATTTATAAACTATTCCCAAATATGAAATTTGTTAAATTTACTTAGACTATATCACTCCCTCACATATATTAAGACGATTTTTGTAACACGAAACTTTTCACAACATTATTTGAACGCACAGGACGTCATTTTGTAGTAACGACCAACCAATACGCAGGTGAACCGAATGGGCGGTACCAACGCATCAGACATATTTTTATTTATAAACTATTCCCAAATATGAAATTTGTTAATTTTACTTAGGCTATATCACTCCGTCACATATATTAAAACGCTTTTTGTAAAACGAAATATTTTCAACATTATCTGAACGAATCCAGTTGTGATAACTTGGACTCGTACCAGACCATCCCGTTCTCTTGACCTACCGAAACTGATCTACTTCTGATGATAGTTCACGTCCAAGAATTGAAACAGAGTTAAAATTTTACAGATCTTTTAAAAAATCTAATTTTAAAACGTACCGTTTAGTATTTTTACATAAATAATAATATTGAATACTAGTTCTACCCAGTTCTAAGATTCCCGACAGGCGACCCGGAGGCCATCTTGTATTGCAACTCACCGATACGCGAGTAAACCGAATTTTTTTTTTTTTGTTTTTTTTGGTTTAACGTCCGACTGTTCTGCAGTTACTGCTAATGCAACCGAAATGGTTACTGCTAATGTAAACCGAATGGGTGGTACCAAAGCATTAGACATATATTTTTTATTACAAACTATTTCCAAATATAAAATCTAATAAATTTACTTCGACTATATCATTAAGTTACTTAGATTAAGACGCTTCATAATGAAACGAAATATATTTCAAGATTAACTAAACGAACTTAGTAATGAGAACGTTGACTGGTAGCAGGTCCTCGGCACCTACTGAAACTGATCTGCTTCAAATAATAGATCACGTTCAAGCATTGAAACACAAGGAAAAATTTAACAGAAATAAAATTTAAAACATACCATTCTATCACTATTACAGAAATATTATTTTGAATACTGGTAAAAGTCAATTGTAAGATCCCGGACAGACATATGGGACGCTATCTTGTAGCAACAACCCAACGATACATAAGTGAACCGAGTGGGCAGTACCAACGAACCAACATATTTTTATGAATAAACTATTCCTAAATATGAAATTTGTTTAATTTACTTAGACTATATCACTCAGTCACATTATGTCAAGACGCTTTTTGTAAAACTAAATATTTTTTAACATTATTTGAACGAATCCAGTAGTGAGAACCGAAACTGGTACCATACCCTCTCGTCCTCTTGACTTACCGAAACTGATCTCCTTCTAATGATAGGTCACGTCAAAGCATTGAAACAGAAGTAAAAATTTTACAGATCTTTTAAAAAATCTAATATTAAAACGTACTGTTTAATGATTTTTACTAAATAATAATTTTGAATATTTGTAGTCAGTTGTAAGATCCCGGATAGGCGTACGGGACGCCATCTTGTAGTAACGACCCACCGATACGCCAGTGAACAAAATGGGCGGTTGGTACCGCCCATTTTGTTGGTTCGTTGGTACGAACCAACATATTTTTATTTATAAACTATTCCTAAATATGAAATTTGTTAGACTATATCATCTCAGTCACATTATATCAAGACGCTTTTTGTAAAACGAAATATTTTTCAAAATTATCTGAACGAATCCAGTAGTGAGAACCTGGACTCGTACCAGACCATCTCGTCCTCTTGACCTACCGAAACTGATCTGCTCTGATGATAGGTCACGTCAAAGCATTGAAACAAAAGTAAAAATTTTACAGATCTTTAAAAAAAAAAGAATATTAAAACGTACCATTTAATAATTTTTACTAAATAATAATTCTTAATACTGGTAAAGTCAGTTGTAAAATCCCGGATAGGCGTACGGGACGCCATCTTGTAGCAACGATCCACCGATACGCCAGTGAATAAATGGGCGGTACCAAAGCACCAACATATTTTTATTTATAAACTATTCCCCAATATCTTAGACTGTATCCCCCAGTCACATTATATCAAGACGCTTTTTGTAAAACGAAATATTTTTCAAAATTATCTGAAAGATTCCAGTAGTGAGAACCTAGACTGGTACCATACCTTCTCGTCCTTTTGACCTACCAAAACTGATCTGCTTCTGATGATAGGTCATGTCAAAGCATTGAAACCGAAGTTAAAATTTCACAGATATTTTAAAAAATCTAATATTAAAATGTACCGTTTAATGACTTTTACCAAATAATAATTTTGAATACTGGTAAAGTCAGTTGTAAAATCCCGGATAGGAGTACGGGACGCCATCTTGTAGTAACGACCCACCGATACGGGAGTGAATCGAATGGGCGGTACCAACGCACCAGACATTATTTTTATGTATAAACTATTCCCAAATATGATTTATGTTAAATTTAGTTGCACTATATCACTCAGTCACATAATATTAAGACGCTTTTTTTAAAACGAAATATTTTCAAAATTATCTGAGCAAATCTAGTAGTGAGAATGTAGACTGGTACCATACCATCCCGTCCTCTTGACCTACCAAAACTGATTTGCTTCGGATTATCATCCGAAGCAAATCAGTTGGACGTGACCAATAATAGGTCACGTCCAAGCATTGAAACAGAAGCTAAACTTTTATATATTTTTTTCAAACTCTTATTTTAAAACGTACCATACTTGTCATGTTAGTTAAATATTATTTATGAGTATAGTATTCAGATGAACTGAAGTCCCCTAGCCGTGAGAGTGAGAGAGTCCATAACGCTCTCACTCGCACATGCCATACGCACCATTTCAATAACATTGTATAATTTTACTCGTTGTTGTGAGCAAGCGTTTATGCACGCAGTAAACTAACAAGCAAGATAATGACTGTAGTAGGCTATGTTTTCAGATTTGGATTATAACGGTAAAGACCTTTAGGCGCATGCGTAGTTATGCCACATATCTCCCTCTCACTCGCTCGGCTATGGGACATTAATTCATCTGATATCTGTACAGGTCAAAGTCTGTTTTACGATCCCAGACGGGTGACCGGGAGGCCATCTTGTATTAATGACCCACCGATACGCGAGTAAACCGAATGGGCGGTACCAATACATAAGACATATTTTTACTTCTCAACTATTCCCATACATGAAATTTGTTAATTTTACGAAGACTATATAAATCAGTCACATAAATTAAGAGACTTGTTATACAACCAAATAGTTTTCAACATTAACTGAACGAATTCAGTAATGAGAAACTAGACTGGCGCTAGATCTTGTGGTTCTTGTGACATACAGAAAGTGATCTATTGCAGTTGATAATTCATGATCTATTATAGGGACAAAATAAATTTTATAAATTGTTACTGTTCAAAAACTTGTCTGTTTGTCATCCCTTCTTATTTTGATTTATTTTTAATAACAGTTTTAATAAAACAATTAATATTTATAACTGTTGCTAAACTTATATAAATTTTTCAAAAATGTATTTGAAAACGTACGTTTCTGTCATTTTTATATAAATACTAATTTTTAGTACTGGATAAAGTTTAGTTGTCAGATCCCGGACAGGCGTACGGGACGCCATCTTGTCATAACAACCCACCGATACGCGAGTAAACCAAATGGGCGGTGCCAACGTACTAGACATATTTTTGCTTACCAAATATTAAATTGTTAAATTGACTTAGACTAAATTATCTATTCACATAAATTTGTAGGGTCAGTGTTGGAGCGTATAGCAGCTTACTGTCGATAAATAAAAAGTTGAATTCCACTCACCTTAGAAGTCCTGCGACTTACCAACTGGTACCAGTGGCCTTTCGAAGAGTGGTGAGCTGCCGAAGATCTTCAAGTGGACTGTTATTGCGCGGTTAGTTTTCGAAGTGTTTCCGGCGCGTTAAATCACTGCGGCGCAAGAATTAATATCAATCTGTGTAGTGGAATATTAGTATTATTGCGTTTTCAAAGTATAGCGTTAGCGATCGCGTATAAGATCGGATAGAAAAGCGTTAACAACAAGATAGCGTCTATTCGCGTATCTAGTAAGCGGGCGATATCTTACAATAGTACACAAAATAAACTGATGAATTGAATAAAACTAAACATAAAATTTATATAGTCCCAAACATAAATATTAAGACATTTTTTGTAAAAATAAATATTTTTCAAGATTAACTGAACGAACGTAGCATTGAGAACCCAGACTAGTACTAAACCATCTAGTCGTCGTGACCTACCGAAACTGATGTTCGTCGGATGATAGGTCACACCCAAGCATTGAAACACATTTTGAAATTTTTAAATCGCTTTAAAAATCTAATTTTAAAAAAAGTTTCGTCATTTTTACATGAATAAAAACTTTGAATACTGAGTCAAAGTCAGTTGTCAGATCCCGGACAAGTGACCGGAAGGCCATCTTGTAAAAAACGCCTACGAATACGTGAGTAAAGTAAATCGGTGGTACCAACGCTCCCAACATTTTTTATTACCAACTATTCTTAAATATAAAATTTGTTATCTTTACTTAGACTATATCATCCATTCACATAAATATTAAGACACTTCTTAAGAAATGTCCTAGCGTAACAACAGTAATATTCTTAACAGTTTCAGCAACTTTAATTATTCGATTGCAGAGATCGTTTCGTGTGTTACTCGTTTTTAGATTAAATAATTGATTTTATCAATCCCACAGGAAAACGTCTGATTAGTGTGATAATTGTAACTTTCACGTTGGCTTCCTTTCACCGGGATCGCTGAAATCTGGGGAATTTTTTTTTTTTTTATTGACAACAAAGGATTTCAGATTTTATATTAAATTACAGTATTTTCTTATATTTAAACTCTAGAATCAGATACCGAGGGATTGCTATCAGTTTAGATTTACCTTGTATCTCAGGCATTAATATAATAAAAATGAGTTAATTTCCTAACACACTTCTTATAAATTAAAAATGTAAAGATATGCCAGCAAAATTTCAGTCACTTTCCTACAGCGGTTTTTGTGAGAACTGGTAACAAGAAAGTTGGAATTTAAAATGTCTCTAGGTTTCAGTTACAGGATCCTTTAAGAAAGGTAATGTCCTCTGATTTACGGCCCAACTTGTATTGTATTATGATCTTTTCGTTTTTACTAATTTTTTTTTACAGAAACGTTACATTGATTCAGAAAGTTCATCAGCACAGCGAGAATGTTGGTACGTCCCTCTATCTTACACCACAAGTAAGGAGATGAATTTCAAGGAAATTGTAATAAAAAAATGGTTAAAAAATAATACAAAATCAATTACAATTGACAACATTGGAACCAGGGATGACTGGATTATATTTAATACAGATTTTAGAGGTAAAAGAGTTCATGTTTTCACTACCTATATACAGAGTGATTCAAATCAAAACATACGCACATAAAACGCACATTCTTAACTACATAACATATTAGGTTGGGAGTAACAGCTGATAATGATCAGCTGTTACTCCCAACCTACATATTAGTTAATATTTTATGCAGTTAAAAATGTGCGTTTTATGTGCGTCTGTTTTGATTTTAAATAAAGCGAAATTTCAATATCTATTATTCATTTTTTCCTGAGTCATTCGTATGAATCTTTTCAGAATTAAATTTTTTACAAATTTATTTAAGAAAAAATATACCTTTATTTACCATTTATGGAAGTAATCTTCCGTTAAACACAAAAATGTGTTATTTCTTTGCACCAATTCTTGTGTTTTATGTAAGATATCTCTGAAAGTATTGCATTTACAGCTCTGGAACCAATTTTATTCAATTTTTCAGATTAAAAAACATAAGAAACAATAGTATTTGTATCTTTGTAACTACCTTTAACATTTTTATACGGCCTTACTTCACCGAGAGTACAGAGTTCTAGGTGAAATTTTTCGCTAGCCGTAACTCGCTAACTAAGCGTTTTCAGGCATATGTTTATATGAACTTTTTTTCTTATATTTAGCTATAGAATGAGATCCCAAGAGATTTCCGTGCAGTTTTAAATCACCCTGTATATAGATTTTCTTTAAATTTTATCCAGGAGACTCCCGAAGGATTATCCAGGAGACTCCCGAAGGAATATAGGACATGTCAAGAACTTATTAACTGAACTAAGTTAATACATCCACTACACAAGAAACAGAATCGATTATTATGTTGCTAATCACAACACTAAATTGTTTGAACAAAAACCAACTTATGCAGGCAGAAAATACATCAATAAATTGCCACAAGGTTTAAAAAGTTGTGACAATTTAAGTCATTTTAAAAAAAGCTAAAACAGTATTTGATTGATGAAACATTTTATAGTGTGCACGAATTCCTTTCTAAATAGTTTTTGGTTGAAAAGTATTTAACTTGTAATTAAACAAATAGTGTGTACTATTTGATACAAAGGGGTTCATGACAAGCCTACTGAGTTAAGTAGTAGCAGGGAAAAATATTGGTAACTGATGAATTTATCATTGTTTGATTTTTTTTTTTAATTTTAATTTTGTGTGATATTTGATTCAATGGGGTTCATGACAAGCCTACTGAAGTAAACAGTAGCAAAAACAATTTTCTGGTGGTAAGTGTTGAATTTATTATTAGTGATAAACTTTCAGTTTATCAGTTTTATTTGACATGTCCTATACTCCCTTTGGAGTCTCCTGGATGCAAGTAAAAAAAAAAAAAAACATGACATCTGAAATACATATTTCAATCACACCTTGATCTACTACTATAAGTGTACTTACTTACATTGATTCAGGTGTGAACACACAAAGATCTAATGACGGTGTGGGCTTACTTATCTCCACCATCTATAGGGTGATTCAAAAAGAGCGCCGGTTTTGATATATCAAATTAAGAGATTTATTTTATTGAAAAACTGAAAATAAATACATCAACAAGTTCATCTTACCTTCCGATTTCATGTATGAAAAATGATGTCATGCATGTGTCCTCCTCTACTGCGCTGGCACGCATCAACTCTGTCCATGAAATTGGATATTACTGCACGACAAGTTTCGACTTCCATTTGCCCGATAACCCGTCGAATTTCCTCCTTCAAGTCATTGATGTTTCGGGGTTTATTGGCATACACCAATGACTTCAGATGACCCCAAAGATGAAAGTCACAAGGCGTCAAGTCACACGACCTTGGTAGCCATTGATGGTCGGAATTACGAGAAATGATGCGATCCTGGAACCGTTCACGGAGCAACAACATTGTTTCTCGTGCAGCGTGACGCGAGGGTTTTCTAAACCCCACATACGGCAGTTCTGTTTATTAACAAAACCGTTTTAAGTGGAAGTGCGCCTCATCACTGAAAATGATTTTGTTTGCGAAGGTGTCATCATCCTGCCGTTTTCTCAATACCCAGTCAACAAACTGCGTCTCTTCTGGTGGTCTGCCTTTTTCAAATGTTGCGTCAACTGAATTTTATACGGGTGATATTGGAGATCGTACCGAAGAATTCTCCGTACAGAAGAACATCTTAAACCCAATTGTTGAGAACGGCGGCGTATTGATTTTGCTGGGCTAACAGCCACACTGTCACGAACCAACGGAACGTTCTGCTCAGTTCGGCCAGAACGACGACGTCCAGAACTTTTAAGGTCGACTGTTGAACCCGTCTCAAAAAACTTTTTCATGAGCCTGCGAACTGTTGATTCATTCGGTGCTTCATTACGTCCCAGAGTACCACGAAGTCGCCTGACAGTAGCCGCATAACTCTCTCCACTCTGGTAAAATGTTTTGACGATTAACACTCGTTGTGCAATAGTAAACTTCTCCATGGTTAGACACAGACTGCGAGAAAACTACAATGCGAACAAGAGAAACTACAACTGAATCGTCAATCGGAATGTTCTCCGAAATAGAAATGAGGTCTAACAATGTTGCCAACCGATAAACAAAAATTTACCAGCCGTTTAAAAACCGGCGCTCTTTTTGAATCACCCGTTATCTCCAGTCCTGTTTCTCGAACTACTGTGTGGCAAAGATTTGATTGCCCTTTGCGCAGAGGAGCAGAATCGGCCCGCTACTATCCTTCTCAATAACACTTTACTACGTACTCGTACTGCTGTCGATTTCTTTGTTATTATTATTAGATACCCGAGTTTGGTGCCTTATTTCTTCAAAATCGCTTATTCAATTTTAACGTACCATACACCAAAATTTAGCTAATATCAATCTGCGTTGTTACCTGTCAGATTCATATTTTTAGCGTTTTTACTTTCTCTTGACTATATGAATATATAGGAAGGAAAGTATTGTTTTCATGTCGATTTTTCGAAGTCGAGTTTTACCGGATCTACAGGTTTTCAGACCCTCTGAACCCAAAAAAACATGTTTTAGCGATAGTTGTGCGTGCGTGCGTGTGCGTGTGCGTGCGTGTGTTTATGTGTGAGTGTGTGTAACAGAATATCTTAAGAACGGAACATCGTACGAACTTGAAACTTGAAACTTAAGTTAAATACCACTAGAGGACCCGACACGAATATTTTCATCAAAATCGGTTAACCGGAAGTAGTAGTTAATTCGTGTCATTTTTCTCTTTTTTGTGATTTTTTCAAAAACGGTTCTTACGGTTTTTTTTAATAATAAAACCAATTAAACTACTGTAAAAATTTGAAGTAATTTGGTTGAGTAGTTCATGAGAAAATGTTCCTTTTGTTAATATGTGTTAGTTGTATAGGGATTCTGTCTTACCTTAACAGTGATTTGTTTCTGTTTTAGGTTTATACAAAGTGAAATACGATGAAAAAAATTGGAATAATATTATAAAAACTTTAAACAGTGAAGCCTTTGTTAACATCAGCACAATGACTAGAGTTCAGTTAATAAACGACGTAATGGATTTTGCATGGGATGGAACTATAGATTACAAAATAGCATTTGAATTGATTAATTATTTATATAATGAAACAGAACATAATCCGTGGTTCGCTGGGTTTGCTTCATTAGGTAAATTGAATAATGTCATTTCAAGAACAAATTTGTACGAAACGTTTAAGGTGATTGTTCAATCAATGTATCATTCTTTATTTATTTAGAAGGTTCGTTCAAAAAGTATCCGACCTTATTTTGTTGTTGTTTAGTAGGTTTTCAGCCGAAAGACTGGTTTGAACCTTAGAGATTTTACTAAGTAAAACGACGAGTGAGGTGGTTTACAATATTGTCTTCCTCAATGAGTGGAAAGTATACGTATCAGCATGCCAGGCTCTCTGAAAAGCATCTACTTACCACCATGCAAATGAGACCTTCACTTCATTCACCACAGAGTCTGGCTGTATAATGAAATTCATTACTCCCAGAGGAGATAACTCTGACTGTACTATTTTTCAAAGCTGATGAGCTCTGAACGTACACATTGCCCCTTACCCACTTCATAGCTAGCCAATGACTTACCAGCAACGTTGCAAATACTTGCTCTTGTAGCTTTGTTATCCTCGTCAGCCATTTTTTGGTCATTTAATAACAATTATTACCTATGAACATACAACCAGTGATTATACAGGTGATTATAAATGAAGACAGTTTCGATAGCTTATAGAAAATTTATTTTTGAAAAGTTAAGGTAATTACTTACATGATTATATAGAAGAATTCATTAAGTTTTTATTGAAAATATTTACGGATGTTCAATGTGTGAACGATTTGTAACACGACAGCTATCAACACGGTAGTCGCATTCTTCCCACACACGATTAATCATATGACGTTCAACTGTAATAAGAGCATTTGCGATACGTTGTTTTAGATCATCGATACCTACAGGAAGCGGTGGTACAAAAACTTTGTCTTTTACATAACCTCATTAGAAAAAGTCGCAGGGCGTTAAGTCTGGACTACGAGGTGGCCACAGCGTAAACACAATGTTTTCCTCACTTGCACGGCCGATCCATCGTCTAGGAAGACGTTCATCAAGATAATTTCTGACCTGCAACTGCCAGTGAGGCAGGGTCCATCTTGTACAAAAATGAAGTTATCACTATCTTCCTGGAGTTGAAGCATTAACCATTCGTTTAACATGTCCAGATAAATTACTCCGGTTACTAACACTTCGTGAAAGAAGAACGGCCCGTAAACCTTTTCACGAGATAATGCGCAAAAGACAAAACTTTAAGGTAATCGCCTGTATGCTATAAAGTTATTTTTGGGATTTCTGTGCCCCATATTCTAACATTATGTCTATTAACTTTTCCACTAATGTGAAAACTACATTCATCACTGAAAATTAGGCTATTAAAGAATGCGTCGTCATTTTCAACACAATGTTGCATCTCCATACAAAAATTTTTACGTACGACTTTAACACTGGTATTTAAACGTTTTACTATCTGCAATTTATAAGGAGTCATTTTCAAATGTTTCCGCAGAATTTTTCACACAGTCGGTTGAGGAATTGGCAATTCTAAACTTGCTGATCTAGTTGATTTTCCTGGACTTCATACATAAACATTACGAACACTATCAATTTGTTCTTCTGTAACAGAAGGTCTTCCAGTACTCTTCCTTTTACAAATACATCCACTGTTTTCAAAATGTTTATACCAGTCATGGATTGATTGCCTTGTTGTGGTGGTTCACCGTATCTTGTTCTGAAATGACTTTGCACAACCGTAAACGAGTTTGTTTTGGCTAATTCAAGAACACAATAAGCTTTCTCCACTTGAGTAGCAGCCATTTTGCTAGATTGGTCGTTGTAACAGCAGCCAACAACAAAATGCTAGCAACAGTTGTACCAACATAAACTTTAAAAAATTCCCTACAAACCTATATCATTTACTATATTCAAATGCACCAGTTTGATGGTTAAGAAGCTGTCGAAAGGTTCTATTTCATTTATAATCACCCTGTATTATAAAGTATTCCATATTAACACGCTCTATAATCGATGTGTTCAGTACGAGATGCAAGACACGAGTGAACTACTGCAGCTCTTAAACGCATGTGTGATATGCGTTATACGTTCTTACAATCTAACATCGCTGATTGGTCTAAACGCGTAAAACAGCAGAGCTCATCAACGATTAAAAGCATTGTAGTGTCTTTTACACCTCTACCTCTTCTGTTCTTAAATGCTTCAGTCATATAATTGGCTGATAATGTGATAAGAAACAAAACTAGTTTTTATAGCCCTGTAATTAGCAGATCGAGTGCAAATAATTTAACACTCCATTTGCCTGTTATAGCCAAATATTTTGTTGTAGCGTACAAATGACAGGATTACGTCACGTGTCATAGCCAAATGACTATTGTCATCCATATTTAATGTGCATTTGGAATATTTGAACATGCAAGTAGTTACTGTCAAGTCGTGCCAAAGAACTTAACTAGAATCAAAGGAACTGTGAATTTAAATTGCTTAGGACATAATAGATTATAGAAAAAAAATCTTAAATTTCTTCAAAATATCATAACGACATTTGGTTATTACGCAAATATTTACTCCTAAACTAAAGTTCAATCCAAAAGTGGTTTTCCACACTTGCTCCAAAAATACCAGGATCAACGTATGTGGAGTCCCAAGGAAGTAATTTGAGGAAGACCATTTTATAAATTCCCCTTAACAAGCAAATAAAGTGTTAAATTATTTGCACTTTATCTGTTAGTTCTAGGGCTACAAAAAAATAGTTCTGTTTCTTATTACATGGTCACCCAATTATATGACTGAAGCATTTAAAAACAGAAGAGGTAGAGGTGTAAAAGACACTAGTCACAGTTATTGCTCTGAGAGTAATCAATTTCATTTTACAGCCAGACCCTGTCGTGAATGAAGTGAAGGTGTCATTTGCAGGGTGGAAAGTAGGTGCTTTTTGGGAGAGCCTAGAATGCTGATAAGCATACGATACTCTTCCACTGAGTGAGGAAGGCAATATTGTAAACCATCTCACTCTTCATTTTACATAGTAAAGCCTCTAGAGGTTCAAAGCAGCCTTCCGGCTAATGACCTAAACAACAACACCACTTGTTAAAACATGTTGATGAATAAATAAGCTTTTGCCGGATGAAAATTGGATACTTTTTGAACAAACCTCCTATTCACAGATTTACTATTCGTTTTAAGCTATTTTTTCCGTTATCCTTCCACTAAATCTAGATTAGTTTAGGATATGTTAACAAGCTTTCATTTTCTACTCTATCTTGCCTGAAATGAATGTATAGGGAATTTTGTTTTTTTTTTTTTTTTTGTTTAATGTCCGACTGTTCTGCAATTACTGCTAATGCAGACGGTAAAGAATGAAATGATTTTTTTGTAACGTATGAAAATATGCCGTGCCTGAATGGGATTCGAACCCAAGACTGCATGTATAGACCAATGTATAGGGAAGAAAAGTAAATATTGTTTTCATGTCAAATTTAGAAATCGAGTTTCTACCGGATATACACGTTTTTAGACCCCCTGAACCCAAAAAAATATGTTTTTTTAGCGATTGGTTTGTGTGTGTGTGAACAGAATATCTCTAAAACGAAACATCGTACGAACTTGAAACTTAAGTTAAATACCACTAGAGGACCTGACATGAACATTTTCATCAAAATCGGTCAACCGGAAGTAGTAGTTTATTCGTGTCATTTTTCAATTTTTTGCGATTTTCTCAATAACGGCCCTACGATTTTTTTTTAAATCGCCTCATTTACAACATATTTTATGCTCTACAAGATAAGGCAGGCGCCATGTCTGCTGAAATTCTTGTAGAGGCTGTTTTCGCGTAAAAAATTGTTTTTTTAAGATTGCGACTTTTTTTTTTTTTACTTGTGAGGCCACAATGGACCACTTCAGCCACAACATGAAAGACTCTACTTCGATCTCTGAGCCTTGATCTTTACCCAGTATTCCCTCATTCTTTGTGATCTCTGAGCCCGGAGTTCTTCCGTCACCCTCTGCACTCTTCTAGTCTTGGTTTCCGGTTCCAAAGCCAGATCCTTCAACTTTCTATAACTTTCAGACTTGAACCTCACATCCTCCAGCGTCAACCCAAACCTTTCCAAGTCCTCCTTGACCTCCTTCGTCCAATTCAAACCGATTTTAAAATCCCAGACACTTTCAATAAGCCGTCTAAGTACTCTGTTCTCCGGTGTTCTAAGGATATGGCCCAAAAAGGAGATTCGTTTTTTCCTAATTGTGTCTTATTAGATTGCGACTTTATTACACATTTTATCGCAAAAATGTATACAATAAAATTTGTAGAGAATTTAAGATCCTACAACTTTTATTTTAAACATTTCTTTTGTATAACCTTTAGTTTAGCGGTAATTAGCGATTTTAAGTTTTTTCTCGCGAAAACGTGTAAAAGTCAATTTTTTTAAGATTTCAGCTTTAGTATACACTTTACAAAATAAGTGTATAGGCCTATAATCTAATTTATAGGAAGTTGATAGATCTACAACTTTTATTTTGAGCATTTTTCTTTACATAGCCTAGTTTATGGAGAAAGAATGATTTTCCGTATTTTTAGGTAAACTGAGGTTAATTTTCATTTTGCATCTTTCACTTATGATTAAAATAAGGTTATGTTTATTGAGGTTAGTTTTTTGTTTATTACTAATGTTAGGTTATATTGTTAATTAAATTGCATTGGCAAGAGAAAGTTCTGTGAGTGTTTCACACCAGATTTTTTAATTAGAAGGACGTAATATCTTTAAGGATTGACCTAACCATTTATGCACTACATTTCTAACCATTTCTTAAAAATAACCTGATTATTATTTACATAAATTCCTCTTAAATTTCAGTCGTGCTAGAGAATTCTGGGACCAACACTTTCCTTTTATATATTGTCACAATATTATACGTAATTTCATTACAAAAATAATTATATACTTATTATGAAATTAATAAATTTTGTAAATTAATTTTTGTTTTCTTAGAGTTATATAAGAAGATTAGTTCAACGAGATTTTGATAGATATCATGACTTTGAAGTAATTCCAAGTGTATTCGATGATCAAAAAACGAGAGTATTAATTCTTTCTTGGGCTTGCCGCTGTGAAATGACTCGATGTGTGGACACTGCAATCAAAATATTCAGAAAATGGTTAGAAGCATCAGAAGCAGAAAGATGGGACATGTCAGTAGTAGTCTAATATTAAAAGCACATTTAAATTGTGTTGTTAAAACTATTGTGTTCAAAGTAAAGATTTATACACCTCTACCTCTTCTGTTCTTAAATAGTTCAGTCATATAATTGGCTGACTATGTGATAAGAACAGAACTATTTTTTGTAGCCCTGGAACCAACAGATCGAGTGCAATTAATTCAACACTCCACCTGCCCGTTATGGGCATATAGGCTATATATAAATAAATATGTAAGTAATTTATTTACTACATAAATAAATGTAAAGATATACAGGGTGAGACATGTGTATGGGAACCCTTCAATAAGTTGGAAAATATTGTATATATATAATACTGTAACTTTCAGGATAAGTTATTGGTCAAATACTTTACCTTTTGACGTACAACTGAATTTCAATTCCTTCTAAGGGGGTGGCCTAGGGGTTGTAACTCAAATATTTTAAACGTAAACACCCATTGTGTGGTGCATCATTTTAAAGGCCTTTTAAATATAAGAAAAACGGCATAAATAAAAATTCTCTATGATACTTGTATCCAAAATGGCGGCTGATTGAAGTTTTAGTTTTACAAGAAATGGTTGATACAATAATGAAACTTAAAACAACATTTTTTAAAATGAATAACGAAATACATTGAAAAAACTGGTTATTTATTTAGTAATCTGTTTACTACTATTTACATTTCAATTTAAAAGATGCTCGAAATGCCCTCCTCTCGTTTGACATTGTGCCAGTCTGTCATAAAATGATGACACCGCATTATTTAATGACTCCTCAGTGATGGTTTGTGCTGCTTCTTCAATTTTATTTCGTAGCTCATTGATATTTTGCAGCTTACTACGGTAAACAATACTTTTTAAGTGGCCCCATAGAAAGTAATCCAATGGTGTCAAGTCAGGTGATCTCGCTGGCCATTCTATTGCCCCTCTTCGTCCAATCCATCTTCCAGGAAAAACATCATTTAAAATTTGGCGTACCCGAATGCCATAATGAGGTGGGGCACCATCTTGTTGATACCAAATGTTGTGGAAGCGGGGGCCAACAATGTCTTGAACTCTTGGAATAATATCCTGCACAGGCAATCTTTCGTACAAATCTGCGTTTAAATTTCCATCAAGAAAAATAGGCCCTACCAATCGTCCACCAACAATACCTGCCCATACATTTACTTTGACTGGATACTGAGTATGGGCTTCACTATACCAGCGTGGATTTTCATAAGACCAATACCGACAATTATGGCGATTAACATTGCCATTCAATAAGAACGTGGCCTCATCACTGAAAACAATATCGTTTAATAAACCAGGACGTGCACAAATATTGTTCATCATAGTTTCGCAGAACTCAAGCCTTCGATCAAACAATAAAACACCTTTTGACATCAGTCCTCGGCGTTTGCTTCCAATTGCAGGCTTTAGCTTGGCAGTAAGCATCTCACTGTAACGTTCACTGTTTTTTGTTATGCCCCTTTCCTGATAATGTTCCAGTACTGGACCTTGTGAGTCCCAAAAAACCGTAATCATCAGTTTTCTTGCGGACGGCTGGGTCTTGAATATTTTCTTACACGGCGAATTTGGATGTTTCCATTCTATACTCTGCCGTTTACTCTTCGGCTCGTAATGATAGATCCATGTTTCGTCATCAGTAATGATCCTGTCTAAGAAGTTATCCCGTTCGTTACCATAGCGATCCAAATGTTTTTTGCAGATGTCCAAGCGCGTGTGTTTATGGAACAGTGTCAGTTGTTTTGGGACCCATCTTGCACAAACTTTATGAAACCCAAGTGTGTTGTGAATGATTTTGTAGGCAGAACCGTGACTAATTTGCATACGATATGCCACTTCGTCAATAGTTACTCGTCTGTCTAAGAGAATCATTTCACGTGAACGCTCAATGTTTTATTCATTTACGGCAGTAAACGGTCGTCCGGCTCTTTCATCATGCGTAATACTTGTGCGACCATTTTTGAATGTTTCAATCCATCCATAGACACTCCGTTGTGGCAAAACACTGTTCCTGTACTCTACCGAAAGTCTTCTATAAATTGCGGCCCCTGACACACCTTCCAACCACAAAAAACAGATCACTGAACGTTGCTATTCTTTGGTGCAAATAAAAAGTGGAGAAGCCATGATTAACAGCACGACAGCGATAACGAAACTAACCTAGCAGCTTCAAACTTGCATACATATAACCACAAATAAACAAAGC
Organism: Catonia carolina; assembly: GCA_035578175.1. NCBI lineage: Eukaryota > Metazoa > Arthropoda > Insecta > Hemiptera > Achilidae > Catonia > Catonia carolina. Next base: position 66,516,761 of record JAQMRL010000005.1, on the reverse strand, counting down.
ATGCGTCATCAACGCAAAACGACAGTACTGCCAACATAAACAAAAATATAACTAAATTGCGGATAATAATTGACTTACCCTCGTATATTCATATGAATTTAAAAGGAGATAAAATAAATACAAACAGTTAAAATTTAAGGTTGATAATATAATTAGAGAACTTGCTGCCACATATTGTAATAAATACAAACAAATACAGGATTGAAATTTTAAGATAGTTTTATTTGATATGACTAAATAAAAACACCATTCTAACTTTAATTTTTAATTTTAGTTTTGTGAAGAAGGTTGTACCACCTTCTTCGGTGGTACAACCTTCTGGTCTGAAGAAGGTTGTACCACCGAAATGCGAGTAAGTTTATTTAAAGTAAAAAGACAACCAAAGATAAGGTAAAGATAAATTTTATTTATACTGTAATTTACATTTATTTTTATTTTTTTCAGTATTCCAGAGGATGTACAATACTTAGTGATATGCACAGGTATTAAGTATGGCGTTCAAGAGGATTGGGAAAAAGTTTGGATGATGTACCTTCAAACAAATGATACATCTGCAAAAGCTGTCGTAATAAATGCACTTACTTGCTCTCGTAATGAGTGGATTCTTAACAAGTACGTTAATTTTTACTTTTATCTAACCACAAAGAACATGTTGCATTCAAAGTATCTTAAACAAATTCTGAAAAAAGGAACTTAAATCTTGAATCCGTGCTTTTACTTAGACAAGACAATAACAAACGACAGCAAGCTAGGTCATGATAAACAAATACCATGTGATATTATACCAAATAAAAGAAAAATCACTACTACAACAGAAATTTTAAAGTTGGCGTAACTGGTTTCTATGCCGCCGGGTTCGACTCCCGCTCAGGTCTGGTATTTTTCATGACTCATTTCCATATACAGTTGATTCCGGATAATTGGCCCACTGGTTAATTGAGGCAGCCGGTTTTTTTTGGAGAGTTCTTTAATGAACAAAAACAGAACGGGATTTTACATTGATAAGTACTCCGTTTATTCGGTCCATAATGCCGCTTATTGGGTCCAATCTGAAATATGTACGATGTATGTTTTATTAAAACCATTACGGGCCAGCGACGAACGACACGTGGTTCTAAGCGACAAGATAAGATAATGGAAAGGATGGAGGTGGTAAAGTAAACATTTCTACAGATAAACAACAGTAATCACACATCAGTCATAATAGAGACGTTATTTACAGTACAATGTGTAAGCTACATAATCGTCATTGCACAAATTTCAGTGAGTCATATCCACTAGTTATGACCAACCTTACAAGGTGTATAGCCTCCTTGCAGCTTATGGTTAGTTTTCATTTGTCATGCGTACATAGAACGTTCGTAATTCCATGCTTCTCATCAGTTTTTGTGATTTTATGAGTGTACTGTAACACACTGTTATCGAGTTGGTTGTTTTTTTTATCTGCAGGCATTACTTTTTCAATTTTTTAAATTCCCATTCGTTTTACAAATTTAGTTGATATTTTTATGCTTAGGCTTTCAGTACAGTACCTACTTTCAACGTCTTTGTGAGTTAAAAGCCGCGTAACGATATGACTGTGTAAATGAATAAAGCTTCTCAACAAAATAAAACCGTATCCACCTACTTAAGCCAACGTAAACTATCGGAACTAACCGGTGAACCGAAAATTACAATATCTTGTATCGTGCCTTAAGAAAAGAAAATACGCCAAGAGTGGGCATTAAAAGATCATGGAACATCTCAGAAAAGAAAACGTAAAGGAAGGATTCACTTGTTGAGAACCGTTGAATGAATGGTTCGCCATTGTAACTTCGCAAGGTGTTAAGTGTCAATGGTCCAATGCTTAAAACAAAGGCAAAAAGTTTTGCTAAAAAGTTAATCATTGTTCTGATAACCTTTTATTTGTTTCGTGTGTATATGGATAGAACTTGCATGTAAAATTTATGTATGTGATAATTTTAATAAAATATTGTATCGTATACCTTAAAGCTGTGAAAAGTGGACAAAGGCTAAGCTAGCTCTAAGGATGGCAACTTTATGTGGGGAGGGTTGCGGATGGATTGGTGGTGGATGGGGTGAGAGGGAGGGGGAGACCCCGGAGAAGATGGAGAGACGCCGTGGCGGACGACCTGAGGGAGAAGGGCCTGAGCGAGGAGGATGTGGTGGATCGGAGAGAGTGGAGGAGAAGAATAAGGAACAGCGACCCCTGAGGAAGGGAAAAGCTGAAGAAGAAGAAGAAGATTGTATCGTATAGGCCACAGTTTACGAATTCGTTTATTTGGGCCAGCCGTTTAATTGGGCCAAAATGCTCCGGTTTCGATGTGCCCCAATTATTCGGAATTGACTGTATATCATTATTCTTCAAATTGCAGGGATCAAACGTAAAAGTAAAAGAGAAAAATAAAAAATAGATCATCGTGTAGATTTACTCTCATCCTATTTTAAATCAGCTGGTCCTCTTAACCACTTCATACGTTCCTTATTCAAACAATACTGTCTTCATAAATCGAACTTACTGTATAGGAGTAGTGAAAAAGCGTATATACAGATCCATAATTAAAAGTCAGAAACAGATTCCAAAAAAAAAAACTGAAGGAGGTAGAAATTACTAAAAATTTAATAAAGGCAGTAGGCAGAATATAAATATAAAAACAAAAAAATACTGTGACACTTATTGCTAAGGTCCGTTTCGGGATCTAGGTTATTAAATAATTATTACACTAAGGTTTACAATTTCAAATATTTATTACACTAAAAGATTACAAAATAAATAATTAAACTAATTATAATTAAGTAATACAATAAATGATTTAATAATTCACTCAAAATAGATAATAAACAATAAATAACTTACAATCACTTTTATAGATTGCACAAACATACAAAACACAGAAACTGAATTCACAAAAACTGCACATTAACTTTACAGTACACTCACAAAAAGACTTTACACAATACACACACAACAAAGGCAGTATACCAGTCGTCGACCAACACAATGCTCGGAATAGTTAACCTGTATAACAACCCGATAATCGCTCGTCGAAGATCAAACGGATACTACTACTGGACCGCGCTCGGGGTCTCGTTATATACCTTTTTATAAAGGATCATTCGAGAAGAGAATAGAATATCATGCAAAAATAAAGTACAAAAAATAACTCTTTATTAATGAGTGCTAGAAAAATCCGTTGTAAACAGGTCAACAATAGGTCTTTTGTAAATTGAAAACGTAAACAACCTGCCCCCCTCATAATAGCTGTACACAATACCTGAACTTTTATAGGCGTACTACGCGATAGTTCTTACAACTTCTATGAATAGACATACCTTTATGGTTACAACTGTCATTTATTGTTGCTATTGTGTGTTGTGATTGTTATTCCATTATTCCTTTACTATTTTTATGAATGAAATTCTGGAACCTTCGCGAACCATCTGGTCGTTTCTGTCACAATATGAATCTAAAATAGATAAAAGTAGTATTTTGAAACAGAAATCTATCAACTAACGAATAAGCACTGCAATTCTTAAACATAATTTTTGCAGAACTATGTTTAAACATGAATTTTTATTAATTTATTAATTTTTTTGACAGTTTGTTGGCGCTTTTACTGCCTGGTAAATGTGGTATACCATTTAAAGACAGACCAATTGTTTTCTCACGTATATTATCAAATCCTATTGGTTGGCCTTTAGCAAAAGCATTCATTTACAATAATGTTGACTTCTTTAAAGCCAGGTAAGTTACTTTAAAATTATTTTAATAATATTAAATTACTTTCTCTGTGTATATAATATTCTCAAGACCATTGGAACAATAATTTCATGCCTATACGAAAAAGTAACTTGTTTTTATAGAAAGTTACGTCAAAAGTTGATATTTTGAACTTAGCTGCGTAATTTCTTGTTTTACGGTGTTGACGCGTAAGTCCTTATGCAGCGCATCATTTATCACATACCATGAGGCATTTGTTATAATCCGTAAAACTTTTGACTGTGCACCACCACCAACTTCGACCGGTGGACAAAGACTTTAATCTGAACTAAAAAATAATTAATAAATTGTTGGGCGCCAGCTCTGTCAGCACAGCATGAGAAAATAAATTAAAAAATCTATATCTCCTTACTTAAAGTAAATATTTAATGAATAATAAATTACTAACTAAATCACTTAACTACGAACAAAATTATCCTTAAATTACACTAACCTATTTTAAAATATAGCCAACCTTTATTGCTGTGACGTTAATATAAAAACAAGAAACTAAAAACCCTTAAAACTGTCTCTCCTTTCTTCTACTTCTCTTCGCCCTTCTGGTCATCCTCGTTCTCTTAGTATTTTCTTCAAATTCTTCTCCTTCTTAACTACTCCTCTATTTCACACTTAAGTCCCAAGAGAACTGATTGTGAATTTCCTGGGTTTGAACCAGGAAACCTCTGGTTGACAAACCTCCCTCTCCCACTAACCTTTCAACCAACCTGGAGGGCCAACGGGAAGGAGAACTACCCCAATGATTGGCTGATAGTTAGTAGGTGGAAGAAAAGCCCAAAAACACAGAGGGAGAAAATACACCGGCCTAATGAATATCAGATGGTTGACCGTTGGCTATATTTACAACCTATTGTCTAACTATTATTCTAATTTAACTTACTCTAACAATGGGGGTTTTTACCAGGCATTATTTATGCCTTTATTATTGATGGCCCTTTTATTATTCCTTCTTTATAGAAGTGAGTCATGGGTTACCACAAAACGCCAAGAAAGTAGGATCCAAGCAGCTGAAATGAGGTTCTTAAGATGGGCGAAGGGCTGCTCGAGGCTGGATCTAATACATAACGAGAAAATTAGATCCGAGTTGGGTGTATTTAGCTTGAATGGAAAAGTGGAGGAGTACCGGAATCAATGGAGGCAACATTTGGAACGGATGCCAGAGGAGAGAATACCTCTAAAAGTGACGGAATATGCTCCAGTTGGAAGAAGGGAGGTCGGAAGACCTTGAAGAAGATGGAAGTAGTCGAGATGTACGGGCTGGAGTGTCTCGTGTTTGTGTAGACGTACAGGATGGTTTGAGAGTTCGGAACAGGCTTGTGCCTAATCCTTGATAGTAAGAAGAGGAAGAAGATTATTGATGGCTTTTACTGAGTAATGGAAGTTATAGCAATTGGGAATTACCATAACTTTCATTATTTGTACAATATTGTACTTTTACAATGGTACAAACTGTAATCATTGGATGATAGCAAGTTTCGATTTCGCAGCTGATCCCCAAAGCGGTAACCCATAAGTCCAATATTCAATCCTAATATCACGTATGAGGGGTCCAGACGCAAAACTTGGCAAGTCAATTTTTTACAAAAATGAGATTTTGACATCATATATGATACTGTATTATGAAGGCTATGTTCTGAATCTGCCCATAACAGACAGGTGGAGTGTCAAATTATTTACACTCAATCTGTTCGTTGCAGGGCTAGAATAAATAGTTCTGTTTCTTATCACATGGTCAGCCAATTAAATGACTGAATCATTTAAGAACAGAAGAGGTAGAGGTGTAAAAGACACTAATCAGAGTTATCTCCTCTGAAAGTTATGAATTTCATTATACAGCCAGACCCTGTGGTGAATGAAGTGAAGTTGTCATTTACAGAGTTAAAAATATGTGCTTTTCAGAGGGCCCGGCATGCTGATAAACGTACTTTTTCACTCAGTAAGGAACGCAATGGTAAATAACTTCACTTCTCGTTTTACTTAGTAAAACCTCTAGAGGTTCAAACCAGCCTTTCGGCTGTTGACCTAAACAACAACAACATGTTCTGAATACATAAATGAGCTGCAAAAGTCACTAAATAATGCTTAAATATAAGGTTAAAATTTCCGTTTTGATGCAGAACTTGCCAAGTCTAATGGGTAGTCAGTAACAAAAGTCGCCAAGTCGTTCTGAACCAATGAAATGTCTGAAATCTCTCACGTGATCTCCTTGTGTTTACTATTATTCTTCAGTGTGTTCTTATCAATCTTTAAAGACAGTTTTAATAAAATTGATGCAACAATTAAAATGTGTGAAAAAGGTAGAGGAAGAAAAGAAGAGCTTAGTGAAGAGAAACATAAACGGAGAGAGAGCAAATTAAAAGGTAATAATTACCTGTAAAATAATGTTAATTACCTAATAAATATGAAAATATAACAATTAATTGTTATATTATGATCTTAAAGTATTCCTTAAAAACTCAAAACTAACTGGAAAGTGCACCTACTGAAAATGAAATGTTATATGAACAGGGAGAAGAGTGTGCTGATTTAAGGGTGTAATATTGTGACAATATCGAAGAAGGGCATGGTTCGTGAAATTCTAGTACTTCATTCAAAAAATGGTAAAGAGTAGACAATATAGTAAAAAAGTAAATAGAGTAATAGAGTGAAAAGGGTTGGCTATAAAAAGATACCTATTCATGAAAATTATTTAAAAAGACTGCGCTATTGTGTATGATAAGGTCTTTGTTGTACAACTATTTATGAAGGGTCGGTTGATTACCTGTTTACATTAAATAAGACTTCTCTAGAAAGGACTTTTATATCGAATTTCGGTGTCTTTCGGGAAGATTCTTTGAACCGCTTATATAAATAGAACCCCGAGCGCGGTCAGTTAGTATCCGTTTGATCTCTGAAGAGTGTTTATTGAATGGCTAACGGTGCGTATTACAGGTTACGTATCCGAGCATTGTAGTGGTTAACTTTTGTTATATTGTCTTGTGTATATGCATTATATTCAGTTTTTGTGTATGTTCTTTGTGTATAATTATTGTAAGTAGTACTGAGTAAATTATTTAAGTTATTTATTGTATTTTATTACTCAATTACAATTAGTTTATTATTTATTTTAAGTAAATTGTTAAGTTATTTATTTTTTTTTTTTTTGTTTAATTAACGTCTGACTGTTATTTATTGTATTACTTTTTTTTATTTTTTATTTTTATTTTATGACCACAAAGGATCACTTTAGTCTCTTTGGTTAGTTCTTTTTCTTCGGCAGTTTATTTCCTTTTCCTTTCTTTCTTGCCAATACTTTTTCATTCTGTCGGATCTTGCTTTTCACAATTCATCTGAACAAACCTGTTCTTTTCGTTTAATTGTTCTTACTGATAAAATTTTGTTTTTGTCATTAATTGTTTCTTTGTAAACCGATGTGCGATCTTTGACATCAGCAATTGTTAGATTTAATTCTGTTCTGTCTTTTTTGATTTCTTCAAGCCAAGGAATTGTAGCTCCTTCTGTTTTGCACACATAAATTTTTCTACAATTTTTCTTAATAATCGGTTTTCTGGAGTTCTGAGGATATGCGAAAAGAAAGAAAGTCTCTTTTTGCGCATTGCATCAGTGATTGGTTCTATTTCTTTGTAAATTTGTTCTCTTGGTAAAAGTCTGTGCTGGTTGTCAACTATGTGTTTCTTGTTTATGCAGGTTCTAAGAATCCTTCTTTCTATTTTTCTGATTGTTTCTTTTATTCCGTTTCCATCAATACTGAAGAGGGTTTCACTGCCGTACATTGCTTGTGATCTTAGAACTGCTTTGTAGTGTTAAGTTTTGTGTGAATGGAAAGACATTTTTTTTGTTGTAAGTGTTTTTAGTAATTTGCTGTCCTTTGGAAAGTTTAGAAATTCTCTCATTCCATGCTGCCCTCTCATTAAGATTGTATGTGATTGTTTCTCCAATATATTTAAAACTCTCTACAATATCGATAGGATTCCCATTAATATTTATTTTGTTTATACATAATCGGTCGATCATCATAAATTTCGTTTTTTCGTAAGAAATTTTCAATCCAATCCTTCCTGCAATTTCTTCTAAAGATGTTATTTGTTTTCGTGTTTCTTCAACTTTGTTTGCAAGGAAAACCAAGTCATCTGCGAAACCTAGGCAGTTAAGTTTGATGTTATCTCTAGGACGACCAACTTGTATGTTTCAGGATTAGTTTCCCTCCATTTCCTAATAATAAATTCTAGGGCACAGTTAAAGAGTATCGGAGAAAGTCCGTCGCCCTGTCTCAACCCTGTTTTTATTTCGAATGCTTCGGAAAGTTCTCCTCTAAATATTTTTAATTGTAAACTTTAGTGTATTAATTATTTAATAACCTAGATCCCGAAACAGACCTTAGCGATAAGTGTCACAATATTTTGTGCAACTACTTTTGTTCGCAATTCATATTGTACTTTACGCAAAAAATAACAGTACTATGCTTCTATTTTATTATTGATAAGAAATCACAAATTAATTGTAATGTTTTATAAAACAATAAAGTATCATATTATAAAAGTACATAGACATTTTATTATTAAAGAATTAATTACCTACTACATAAAATAGCTCCAAAACTGGCTTAACTGAGGCTGAAGTGTAAAGTGCAAAACTTACCAAATTCAGTGTTCTTAGATGCAAAACTCACCATTTTTCAAAATGGGATGCAAAATTCGCCAAGTCAAAAATTCATTTCAATTTTTAGAAAAATATACTTCACATATGATTAAAAAAAGTACGCCAATAAATTTTAATCAAGTAATTTTAAGTAACATAAAAATGGCCGCAAAATAGTTTAAAATACGTAAATAAGAGGTTTTTTTAACTCAACTGAAAACTCATGTTCATCTGACTTGGTAAGTTTTGCATTTAGAACCCTCATATATGATATTATAGTAGTATTAGCCGAGACAAAGAAAGAACTAGAGGATGCCTTAAATGGAATGGATGAGATCTTGAGAAAGGATTACTTCATTAAAATTAATAAGAACAAAACGAAAGTGTTGTGCAGCAGCAAGAGTGGTTTAGAAGAGATGGGAAATTTAAAAGTAGGCAACGAAAGCATACAGGAAGTTGGGAAATTCTGCTATCTAGGGAGTAAAATAACAAAGGATGGTAGAAGCACAAGTGATATCAAGAGTAGAATTGCTCAAGCCAGAAAAGCGTTTGAAATGAAAAACAGCTTACTGACTACAAACATTGATTTACAGATTAGGAAAAATTTCTTAAAACATTATGTTTGGAGTGTAGCATTATACGGAAGTGAAACGTGGGTGATAGGGGCTGCAGAAAAGAAGAGGATAGAAGCTTTTGAAATGTGGTGTTATAGGAAAATGTTAAAGATTAGGTGGGTGGACAAAATAAGTAATTTAGAGGTTCTTAGGCGAGTAGATGAAAAAAGAAGTATATGGAAGCATCTTACCAAAAGAAGGGATAAGCTAGTGGGGCATATCCTAAGACTTCCAGGTATTGGGCTATCAATAATGGAGGGTAATATTGAGGGAGTAAATTGTAGAGGGAGGCAAAGATTAGAATATATAAAGCAAATTACAAAAGATGTAGGGTGTTACAGGTATGTAGATATGAAACGACTTGCGCAAGATAGAACAGCTTAGAGAACTGCATCAAACCAGTCGAGAGACTGATGACAAAAAAAATATATGATATTCTGTTTACATTAGTTAATTTAAAAAAAATTATTACAGAAGTAATTTTAATGTATGTCATACTTGCTGCTAACAATATTTTTATGTGTTCTTACAGTTACAAATTGGTACCAGAAAAGATGTTCGGACATCTTACTGCTAGTTTAGCATCTACATTCATCTCAAGACAAGAAATGAAAACTGTAAGTTATTTCTTGTAATTAAAATATATTTGAATTTTTTATAATAATATACTGTACAGCTGATTTAAAATAGGATGAGAGTAAACCTACACAATGATCTATTTTTTACTTTCTCTTGCCTATATGAATATAGGAAGGAAAGTATTGTTTTCATGTCGATTTTTCGAAATGGAGTTTTCACCGGATCTACACGTTTTCAGACACCCTGAACCCAAAAACAAACATGTTTTTAGCGACTGGTCTGTGTGTGTGTGTGTGTGTGTGTGTGTGTGTGTGTGTGTGTGTGTGCGCGTGTGTGCGTGCGTGCGTGCGTGTGTGTGTGTGCGCGCGTGCGTGCGCGCGCGCGCGTGTGTGTGCGCGCGCGTGCGTGCGTGTGCATGTGTAGGTGTGTGTGTGTGTGTGAGTGTGTGTGTGCGCGCGTGAGTGTATGTGTATGCGTGCGCGCGCGCACGAGTGTGTGTGTGTGTGTGTATAAACAGAATATCTCAAGAATGGAACATCGTACGAACTTGAAACTTGAAACTTAAGTTATATACCACTACCGGACCCGACACGAACATTTTCATCAAAATCGGTCAACCGGAAGTAGTAGTTTATTCATGTAATTTTTAACTTTTTTGAATTTTTCTCAAAAACTGGTCCTACGATTTTTTTTTAATCGCCTGGTTTATTCAATTTTTTATTCTCTACAAGATAGGGTAGGCGCTATGTTTGCTGAAATTCTTGGTGAGGCTGTTTTTACGTAAAAAAAGTGTTTTTTAAGATTACGGCTTTAATAAGTATTACAGCGCAAAAATTTATATAATAAAAAATCTGGTGTGAAACACTCACACAACTTTCTCTTGCCAATGCAAATAATTTACAATATAATTTAACATTAGTAATAAAATATTAGAAATAAACAAAAAACTAACCTCAATAAACATAACCTTATTTTAATCATGAGTGAAACACTCAAAATGAAAATCAACCTCAGTCTGGCTTAAAAATACGGAAAATCACTATTTCACGCTAAACTAGGCTCTGTAGAGAAAAATACGTTAAATAAAAGTTGTAGATCTTTAAATTTCCTATAAATTTGGCTATATACACTTTTGTCGTAAAATGCATACTAAGACCGAAATGTTAAAAAAATCGATTTTTCTCACGTTTTCGTGAGAAAAAAAACAGAAAATCGCAAATTACCGCTAAACTAAGCGTTATACAAAAAAATGTTTGAAATAAAAGTTGTAGAATTTTACATTCTCTACAACTTTTATTATATAACATTTTGCGCTAAAATGCATATTAAAGCCGCAATCTTAAAAAGAAAATGTTTTTACGTAAAAACAGCCTCAAGCAGAATTTCAGCAAACATGGCGCCTACCCTATCTTGTAGAGAATAAAAAATTGAGTAAAATAGGCGATTTTTAAAAAAATCGTAGGAGCAGTTTTTGAGAAAATCGCAAAAAACTGAAAAATTATACGAATAAACTACTACTTCCGGTTGACCGATTTTGATGAAAATGTTCGTGTCGCGTCCGGTAGTGGTATGTAACTTAAGTTTCAAGTTCGTACGATATTCCGTTCGTGAGATATTCTGTTCACACACACACACACACACAGACACACAGACACACACACAGACCAATCGCTAAAAACATGTTTTTTGGGTTCAGGGGGTCTGAAAACGTATAGATCCGGTGAAAACTCGATTTCGAAAAATCGACATGAAAACAATACTTTCCTTCCTATATATTCATATAGGCAAGAGAAAGTAAAAATGTAGATAATTTAAAACTCTACAACTTTTATTTCAAACATTTTTTTGTATAACGCTTAGTTTAGCGGTAATTAGCAATTTTCTGTTTTTTCGCACGAAAACGTGTGAAAAATCTATTTTTTTAAGATTTCGGCCTTAGTATGCATTTTATGACAAAAGTGTATATAATAGAATTTATAGAAAATTAAAAGATCTACAACTTTTATTTAGAGCATTTTTCTCTACAAAGCCTAGTTTAGCATGAAAGAGTGATTTTCCGTATTTTTAAGCCAACAGAGGTTGAATTTCATTTTGCTTTTTCTCTTATGATTAAAATAAAGTTATGTTTCTTGAGGTTAGTTTCTTGGATATTTCAAATGTTTTATTACTAAAATGTTAGATTATATTGGTCATTATTTGCATTGGCAAGAGAAAGTCGTGTGAGTGTTTCACTTTTTTTTCTTTCATATTTGACTTCTGCAATTTGAATAATGATGATATACAGTCAATTCCGGATAATTGGGGCACATTGTATTGTTTGTTTTGCTGCATTTTATTGTTTTTATTTAGTTGTACATAAATGCTCATTCCTTTCTCGTTGTATTTTGTTTTCAGTTCAAGGAGTTCGTTGTAGACAATATGGACGTTTTTAGAAGTACAGAAAATGCAATAAGACAATGTCAAGATGCCGCTTATTTGAATATAGAATGGGTAGAAAAGCAGTATGACAATATTGCAGAAATTTTACCCAAACTATTAAAGTAAAAAAGAAAAAGAAAACCAAAAACTGCTGTATTTATTTATTCACAAACCCTTTAAAATATAAATTCAAAAAACTCTTAATTTTCAGTGGTTTTCTAAAAACTTTTCTAAAGACTTATTGCTAGTCTTGCTAAACAGATTTTAGCTCAGTTTAACAATTCGACAAATTCAGAAAAATGTAATTGGTTTACAAGCATAAATATTTTAGCAAACGTGCAACGTCAGATGGTAAACCAGACAATGTATTTTGGAAAAAGTTGGCAGAAGTTAAAGCCATCACTAGAGAGTTATATTATGTTTTATGGAGTGATCACATAACCTGTGGGGTAATTATAATCTCAGGGCCCGTCGCAGGTTAAAACAATTTTTTTTTAAATCGATACTTTCTAGTGTGCTGAATCCGAATATGGAGTTATTTTTTCCCGCAAAATCAACAAATTGCCGTTTTACTTGAATTCATTTACGCCGTGTCCTATAGTATATCCCATAGAACCGAGCAACAGATATAAATAGACTACGGGTTGAAAGTCAGTAAAAAGAATATGTAATTATGTATCACTCTACCAACGCCTTCAGTCAAAACAACCAGTGACAGATCGATGTTTTAAAATAAGCCTACTTTGTTAATTCTTTCAACTGGTACTGTCGTATTTTGTATTAAGTATATGTTTCAATTAGTATTAGCAAATTTCATATGATAAGCAAAAAACATTTTTTTCAAGTACGGGGGCCCTACTTTTGTCCTAACTGCGTATACCTTGGACAATTAGAATGGGCACTAGCAGCTTCGGTGTTTATCTATTCCACTCTTCGCCAAAATAAATTTGTACGATGGTACAGTCACAAAAGTATACAATCGCTACTGTAATGTGCGACTTACGCACGGTCACTTCACTTTCTTTTCACTGTTGTTATTAAAAATCTGTCAAACATAATAATGTATCTAATTCTGTTTTCATAAATCATTTTCTATTCATTATTTATATTCAGGCCAATTTGTTTTGTTAGTTGCGTGCGCTTGTAGAATACCTATAGTTTAGCGAATTTTTGCAGTTTAGTTCTTGTAATTTATAATTTAAATTTTTACTGAGATAAATTAAATACGTATTTTAAAATTAATTGTTAATTTGTACTTTTGTAACTTGAAATAAGGTTGTAGGTATTTCCGTACAATAAAATTTGTAGACCTTGTTGAAAGAATAGGTTATGGATATACTTTATGTGGAACTGAGTGTACACGTAGAGCAAGAGTTGTGCCAGTTCGAATTGTCCATAGTGTACGATTATAACTGTGTGCAATTATTCAGTTCTAAAAAGTATCTCGATCTGAAACAATGGCTTCAAGTTTGTTTCCTACCATTTTTTTATTGGATAGTAGTGCACTTATTGATATCTCATGTAGTTTCTGTTTCTATTTTTACGTAATAAGTTAAACGACTAACCAGTAACACGTTAAAATATGTTGTGACGCCATTACAAGCTGTGTCAAATATCAAATTACTGTATATTAGTCACTAATTTTGTGGTTGTCCATGTTTTTAAGTTCTACAGAGAATTTTCAATTATACCTTAACAAACCAGAAACTGCAGATGAAGGCGGAGCATTGTGACCTAGATCACAGCACAGAGCCAATTGACTTTCGTTAATCGTATTCTGCGTTATCACGTTGTGGTCCTGCTGTGGATGAGAGCCTAACAATAAGTCCGCTGAAGTTTGGTGGAACAGAGTGTGACTTAGTGAAGGGGCAACCTTACACCCGACTTGATGTTATTGGCTAGATCTCATCTGCAGTCTTTAGTTCGTTGGTGATAGGGCATTTACTCATGATTAAAATTAAGTTATGGTTTTAATTTTACAGTGTTTACTCATGATTAAACACAGTTTGTATATTATTATTTACTTTGGCAAGCGAAAGTCATGTGAGTGTTTCACACCAGACATTTTTAAGAAATGAAGAAACCAAATATTTACACATTTTTATCTAATAGATTAGAATATTACTTTTTTTTAGAAGTAACTAGTAATTGTTTCAATTAGGTAATACACTTTAATTAAATACTACTAATGAACATGCAAATATTTATTTACGCATTTATTATATCTTTGATTACAAATAATTGATCAAAACTTTTACATGTTAGACTGTTATTCTGTATTAGTAGGCTACTGTCCATACTCTTCCACGGTTAGTTGTTAGGCCTACGACACAAGTGACGGGCTAGGACGGTTAGTCTAACAAAAACATTTATTTTTTTAGTTTGTTTTTAGTTTATTTCAAGTTATATAGATTAGCGACTTCAGTCGGGTATGGTAAACTACTGGTGGATTCTTAGAGCTAAAATTTCCCATATCCTATTCGGGATTTCTACAGTTTAGCAAGACACCGTATCACTAATGTGACTTAAAATAAGGTTTCTGTGCCCAACCATTGGATATTCTTTAATCTTGTAACTTTTTAGAGAAAAACATGACGTGCAACACTAATTGAGGAACTACTTAGAATTTAATAGAATGGTTTAAAAACCGTATTTTAATTAAGCGCTTTCGAACAACTATTTTTTTTTAGTTTATTTAAAGTCGCATTGATAGCTTGATCATTAGTAACAGTAGTAACTTAACAAACTAGCACACTTTATTAAAAAGTAAAGAGGTAATAACTTTGAAAGTGACAAAATTTCTAAAACTACAAAAAATATTTTCTAACTACAAAAAAATTATATTCAAGATTGTATACATAATAAGTATAATGAAAATGAATTAAAAATTAAACTTTTTAAATGTTTATTCAAATTTGATAAGGCAAAAGTCAAAAATACTGTTGTGCTGGCACTGACAAAAATTGCAAAAGGCTCATCAAGTCATTATAATTTACTTTTATTAAGAGAAATAAGTCCATTATACAGTTTGCCAGGAAGGATTGACTGGTTAAAACTTTTTGGGCACCTGTTTTAGTCGCAATAATTTGATCTTGAAATGTCCCATAATGGGTACATCGAAACAGGATTGTGCGTGAATGTTCTGTTACAAACTGAATTTCCTTTATCGGTCGTGTCGCAATGGGTAGCTTTTTTATGTAATATTAAAGAAAAAATGTTGTCCAATCCAAAATAATTTCTTGATTGACAGCAAACACTACGTACGGTGATGGTTTTACTCGTGAATTTGTGATAATTTGATTTGTGATCCAATCATCAGGTACTTCAGTGGTAGATTTTGGTTCATTAATCCGAAATCTTTATCACACTCCATGTAGCTGTGGCCTCTTTTTGGGAAATTTATGGAGATAAATTCTAATATCTTCACAGAGTGTACAAGAAAATGGAGCAATCGGATTACAGTAAAGTTTTTATTTTGGCCAGCGCTATTGTCACAGAAAATAATCAAACGTGCGACTGTCTTCGGTAGAAAATTTTGCACAAAATGGTACAGAAAAGAAGCAACCTCATCAGATCCTTTATTTCCTATGGTCTCTGGATAGCAATAAAAAAACGATTTGCTATTAGACAGAACATGAATGTTGAAAGTGTTTCGCAACGTTACATGCTTTACCAAACGATTTACGTTTAGGTACTACTTTTTATCGATTCACTCAAAATTGTTTCATCGGCACTTTCACTAGACATAATTTAAACAAAAATTAATAATATAGGCCTAGTAAGTAACTAAATAAAACTGCACTGTGTATAAGACGAATAAGCATGCAGTTAGAAAAAAACAAAACTACAATGGAAGGGTATAGGGGACTCTTGGACGACTCGACTTAGATCGCTATTGTGTGGTTCTTGGCTGACTTGGATCGTTTTTTCTGCCTACCATATTATGTTTTTACTGCGTATTAAATGACTTACATCGTTTTTGCTGTTTATTGTTACACTAGAAGATAGTACACACAATTCTCAACAGAATGCTCTATGTATAAAAAACGATGAAAATTTGACTTAGATCGTTCTTGACGTCTTCAACCAATTTCTGTATATTTTGGCACTGTGACGGTGGGTTTTAACGTGTTAAAGTTACCAGACCCTAGCCTGTAATCGAACTTGGGACATTCCGCTTTGTAATCTCTACGCTACGAAGGCGACCAACAACTATCTTGTTTCATTTAGTTTACTACATTTTCTTAATCAAATGATGTTTATGTGATCCCTTGGCTTGTGTATAGGTAATATACAAATAAAAAAATGTCAGACCTACATCGATGCTCTTCCTACCAACCCTACGAGCTGTGCTATTGCGGATTCAAGCACCACGTAAAGTAAAATTTGACAAGGTGTACAAGTACCGGGTCATCGAGAAAGGTTGTATCCATTTAAAAAAATCTGGTGTGAAACACTCACACAACTTTCTCTTCCCAATGCAAATAATTAATAATAAACCTAACATTATTAATAAAATATTAGAAATAAACAAAAACTAACCTCAAAAACATAACCTTATTTTAATCATGAGTGAATGACGCAAAATGACAATCGAACTCAGTTTGGCTTAAAAATACGGAAAATCACGCTTTCACGCTAAACTAGGCTCTGTAGAGAAAAATTCTCTAAACAAAAGTTGTAGATCTTTTAATTTTCTATAACTTTTATTATATACACTTTTGTCGTAAAATGCATACTAAGACCGAAATGTTAAAAAAATCGATTTTTCTCACGTTTTCGTGAGAAAAAAAACAGAAAATCGCAAATTACCGCTAAACTAAGCGTTATACAAAAAAATGTTTGAAATAAAAGTTGTAGAATTTTACATTCTCTACAACTTTTATTATATAACATTTTGCGCTAAAATGCATATTAAAGCCGCAATCTTAAAAAGAAAATGTTTTTACGTAAAAACAGCCTCAAGCAGAATTTCAGCAAACATGGCGCCTACCCTATAATGTAGAGCATAAAAAATGTAGTAAACCAGTTGATTTTTAAAAAAATCGTAGGACTAGTTTTTGAGAAAATCGCAAAAAAGTGAAAAATTATACGAATAAACTACTACTTCCGGTTGACCGATTTTGATGAAAATGTTCGTGTCGGGTCCGGTAGTGATATGTAACTTAAGTTTCAAGTTTCAAGTTCGTACGATGTTCCGTTCTTGAGATATTCTGTTCACACACACACACACACACACACACACACACACACACACACACACACACACACACACACACACACACACACACACACACACACACACACACACACACACACGCATACACACACACACGCACGCACGCACACACACACACACACACACACACACACACACACACACACACACACACACACACACAGACCAATCGCTAAAAACATGTATTTTGGGTTCAGGGGGTCTGAAAACGTATAGATCCGGTGAATACTCGATTTCGAAAAATCGACATGAAAACAATACTTTCCTTCCTATATATTCATATAGGCAAGAGAAAGTAAAAAACAGTTTAAAACTATTAGAGATAAAGTCATAATTGTGTTTTTGTTTTAAACAGAAAATTTTAAGGTTTTTTTACATACCTTAATTTATATACCTTAATAAGTTTGTATAAGAGCACCGTTGGTTGCTCTGCAAACATCTAAACGATAGTCGACCTCTGTTCAGGTGCGCTCTCATATCGAGAATGACCGAAGCAACATCAGTAGCGCAATTTGTTGTCGTAAATGATTCACATTTCGAATCTTCTCATTTTAGACATGGTTTTAACATAACCCCAGAAGAAAATATCAAGTGGGGTTAAATCTGGACTCCTCGGAGGCCAAAACACAGCACTGGCCCTACCGATCCATCAGTCAAGGAACCTTTCATTGAGAGTTTGGCGCACTGGAACACTGAAATGAGGTGCACAACATCTTGTTGCCAAATTATGTTAATTTTTCGATTTGTTCAACTTGCGGTACAGTAATAAAATATTGCACCAACAAAAAACTTAATATTTTTTGTTTACAACAAAAAAATGTATGACAATCTCCAGTAAGTTTTAAATTGTAATTTTTTAAAATGGATGCAACCTTTTTCGATAACCCAGAATTTAATTCTTTGCTAGTACTCAGTAGTACAAGTTTTGGATGGGGGACACTAAAAACCCGAAATATTTGTTATAAAAGAAAGTATAAAGTGAAAATAATTAGAGACTGAAATTTTGAGGTTAAAGTGACAACCGTAACTTAATGAATTTAATCCTAAATTCGGTTTTCACGAAGAAATAAAATATAGTGGGTAAAAAATATCGTACCCATTTTTCTACAACTTTTATCATTTAGTTGACAAAACATTCACTTCAGCTTTTAAATTGATGCCTGCTTGTGTCGTAAACAATTAATTAGGTATCCGTTTAAAATCTTGCTGTTCAAAATGTAAATACAGAACTAAGATAATTCAAACTTAAACATTTTGCAGCGCATAAACACCAATTACGTAAAAATAAAATTGTACAATCACCTATTTCGATGTATTACTTATTAATGTACTTCAAAAACTTTTTGATATGTCATACGCCATGATTTTCTTCTTCCAATCGTTCAATTAAATTTTTAAATTATAACAAATTATTATCCGTTGTTATAACTTAATTGATTTTTATTAAAGACGAAATATTTCTTTTAGTATTTTTAAATAACATAAAACCAATTTTATTTTTAATTACAAGTATTTTTCATTGTTTACGAATGCATGATCTAGTGTGATGTTTATTTACCCTGTAATTTACAATTTCTTATAATCACAATCAAGTAATTAGCAGAATTTCAAATGGAAATGAAAATTTTGAGTAAATTTTTTAGTATAAATATTACGATTTTAATTCATTTAAAAATATTTGATTTTACAATACTTAATGAATTAGAACCATATCGTCTACCAAATTCGATCAGGCCAATACATTATGAACTTCGAATTATAACCGAGTTGGATGAAGAACGATCTAATTTTAGTGGCAGTGTCTCGATTGCGGTAAGAAATATTCTTTTTATTACTTTGTTATTTTGATGTATTGAGCTAACTGTTTATAATCAGTACCACAGCTGTTTTTCTTTTAATGTTTTCGTTTATTGGGTGTTTAGTTTTATAAATTTTTTGTAATTTTGTGAAAACCACTAGCACACATGATTACAAAGTTGACAGTAAATTATTCAGTTTTTATATAATATTTAAAATATGTTTCATAATAATAAACTTTTTATGTGTAAACTATGTGTCATAATATGAACATAGGTTATTGCAACAACCCTTTCAATCCCACCCGGCCGCATTGGCGTAGTTAGTAACGTGCTCGCCTCTCATCATGCGGTCTTGGGTTCGAATCCCATTCAGGCACGGCATATTTTCATACGTTACAAAAAAATCATTTCATCCTTCACTGTCTGCATTAGCAGTAATTGCACAACAGTCGGACGTTAAACCAAAAAAAAAAAAAAATTTCAATCCCAACGTCCGGTTACACGGACGTCGTAGGTAATCTGTTCAGATTAGAACAATAAGCAACCCAATGACCAAATGAGATTAGGATGATATATTTATGACGTGTAAATGTGGTTGTCTTGTACAGACTCAGGCCGACCACTCGTGAGAAAATAGGCCTATGGTTAATTGAACCCCAACCACCAAAGTACACCAGTAACCACTGTTTAGTATTGAAATCCGTCTGAAAGTTTGCGCTAGGATTTGAACCGTTGATTGAAACTTTCAACTCTTAGAATCAGCGGTTAAAGAGCTAATTAGCGGCGACGACTTTGCCCCTAAATCAATCCGGTGGGCATGAACATATTGATATTAAATTCGGTATGCTTGTTTATTTTCATGTGTAGTTTTAGAAAATAATAGTAAACTGGTCCTGCAAGTGTTTTTAGTAGGGCCTACCCATATTCAAAGTCAAAATTTTGGAAAAAGTTTTTTTGTGTTTGTCAAATATTTTGTATTAATCATTTTTTTACTGTTTGAATATAAAATTTTGTATAATGATTATGTTTTAAACTAGTTCTGTAGAAACAAAATTTTTAAAAACCATAAAAATCTATTAATAAATAACAAAAATACAAATTGTTAGCAAAACACTGAAATTCTTCCGAATCATGGCTGGGATTTTATGCAAGTACCTAGTCAAACAAGCTGGGAATTTTGGCAAATACCTTTGGAAATTTCCTGGGATTAAAAGGGTTAAGCCAAAGTTTGTCTGAGATCGGCTTATAAGAAATAATAAACGACCTTCCTTTACACCTTGTTGTTGTTTAGATCATCAGCCGAAAGGCTGGTTTGAACCTCTAGAGGTTTTACTAAGTTAAACGAGGAGTGAGGTAGTTTACCATTGCCTTCCTCACTGAATGGAAAAGTACGCTTATCAGCATGCCGGGCCCTCTGAAAAGCACATATTTTCCACTCTGCAAATGACACAGTCACTTCATTCACCACAGGGTCTGGCTGTATAATGAAATTCATTACTTTCAGGGGAAACAACTCTGATTAGTGTCTTTTGCACCTCTACCTCTTCTGTTCTTAAATGATTCAGTCATTTAATTGGCTGACCATGTGATAAGAAACAAAACTATTTATTTTAGCCCTGCAACGGACAGATTGAGTGTAAATAAATTGACACTCCAGCTGTCTGTTAAGGGCAGCCTTTACACCTTATAAAAATTATTTATTTACAAAATTATAAATTTCAATTACTTATTATGCTTAGACTACTGACAAATTACGATTAAATTGTTTATATTTAATGAATTAAAAAACTAATAATAACTATTATATCACACTTATAATATTGAATCTTACCTACAACCAATCACATTGTTTAAAACACGAAGACCTTTTTTTTAGTGTACTTGTTACAAAACCGGTTAACACATCTAACAGCACTCATTAATTTAATGTTACGCTACTAAAATTTCAGCCCGATAACTCCAAAGGTTTATGAGATCAAGGGTCATTTAAGTGAAAATAGGAATTGGCGGGAATCTTGATCAAAAGTTTTCATTTCGACAAAAATCACTGAAAAACTTTGGGGTAACCTTAGTATTTTCTTTTACACAAAACAAAAAATTGTAAAACGTAATAATAACATAAAAAATAAAAATTTCCTTCATAAATAAAAACGTATACCTTAATTATTCAACTTCATTAAAATTAAATAGCACCATCAATCTATATTTTTCAAAGTCAAAGTTCATTGTTTTCATTTAATTTTTGATTTATGGAATCTTTAGAATACATTTCCAAACACATATTTGGGTTCTGGTTATCAAAAATTCATGATAATTTCATAAAAACAAAGTTAATTGTCGAAGGGTTTTGATGACGATCAAGTCTGAGTTGGTACATTTTGTTTTGTTGTTGAATTTTGTCTAGAACAGTGTTTATAAGTTATGAACGTTACAGGAAAAGAAGGAGGAATGTCAAAAAAAAAATTAAAAATTTGTTTATGACACCATTAGGTAGCTGATATCAGGAACTATAAAATTTAGTATTCATAACGGTCAATAAAGACAATAGTCATGAAATAAACAGTTACAGAGATTTTCTATTCAGGCCAAGAAAGAGGAATGTCCATGCGTCATAGGCTAACAAGGAGGATAGCCATAGTGTCACATATGATCAGTACCCATGTTTGTTTCTATTCCCGCCTGTTTTCTATTTACTTAATATTACAAAAATGCATGGTTTATAAACTGAAAAATGAAAAAATATTTAAATTAAATATTAAAAATATAGTTTCGTACGAAACCTAAAGGACAATATTTTCCATTAAATTTAACATTTAATTCGGGTACCCGAAAATGGACACGTTGTACATACTGTGGTGTTCTAGTTTACAACAAGAAAGACTGGTTTGAACTTGTACAGGTTTTACTAAGTAAAACTAGGAGTAAGGTGGTTTACCATTGCCTTCCTCACTTAGTACAAAAGTAGCCTATGCTTATCACCATGTCAGGCCCTCCGAAAGCACCCACTTTCCACCCTGCAAATGACACCTTCACTTCATTCATCACAGGGTCTGGTTGTATAGTGAAATTCATTACTTTCAGAGAAGATAACTCTTTTTTTTATACCTCTACCTCTTCTTTTCTTAAATAGTTCAGTCATATAAATGGCTGACTATTTGATAAGAAACAGAATTATTTTTTGTAGCTCTGGAACTATACAAGGTGTAGCTATTAAACAACGAGACTGACGTTGTAAAAAACTTAATTTTAATTTTATACATAATCACTTATTGTCACTTTTAATATACACTCCTTTATTCCTACAACGCTCCATGCGAATTTTCCATCGTTGGAAACAGTGCTGGAAGCCATCTTCTGTCAGCTCCTTTAAGCCGCTTTCTCTTTTACAGCTTCCACATACTCAAATCTTGTCCCTTTTAATGCAGATTTCACCTTAGAGAACAGGCAGAAGATAATAACATGTGATGTAACGTGATTTGTTACTTATGATCCGGAAACGAAGCGCCAATCCATGCACTGGCAGAGCCGAACATCACCGAGAACCAAAAAAGCTCGAATGAGCAAGTCAACATTTAAAGCAATGATGATTGTTTTTTTCATATCCATGGGTATACCTTCACTGGGTTCCTGAAGGTCAAACAATTAATCAATACCTTTAGGTACTTTCTAAACTACGTCAAAGAGTAAGGAAAAAACGCCCCGAAATGTGGAAGGACGAATCATGGGTTCTCCACTAAGACAATGCGCCAGCTCATTCCGCGTTATCTGTCAAGAGGTTCGTAGCCAAGTACAGCATCTCAGTGTTAGAACATCCACCTTATTCACCAGATCTTGCACCATGTGACTTCTACCTGTTCCCTAAGATGAAGTCTGCATTAAATGGGACAAGATTTGAGTCTGTGGAAGCTACAAAAGAGAAAGCGGCACGTGTCCTGAAGGAGCTGACAGAAGATGACTTCCAGCACTGTTTCCAGCAATGGAAAATTCGCATGGAGCGTTGTAGGGATAGAGAAGGAGTGTATATTGACGTAAACAATAATTGTAATTATGTATAAAATTAAAATTATTTTTTTTTACAACGTCAGTCTCGTTATTTAATAGCCACACCTCGTATATTTTCGATAGAAATTCGATTTCAAAAAAAATCAACATGTAAATATAACTTTCCTTACTTATACTATTTCAGATATGGGAAGAGAAAGTAAAAGTTTATAGCAAAACTTAAATTTTGACAGACATTTCTTAATAAACAACGTAGATTAAAAAAATCTTTAACAAGATTATTAACAATCGGGCAATAAAAAAATACAATATTTTAAGTAGAAGGAAGTGCAGAATAGTTTAGGTAAAAAAATCAAAAGTTTGATTTTTTACCCCAAATTAAAAACCGGTTGAGGTTCTCTTAGTTGTTCAGGTGTAATGCAGATTGATTTACATTTTATTATCAGTATGATCGTTTCAGAGATCTGTAATGACTCGGGGCACTATTTAAAAAAATAGAAAACCCAATAAACTACCTATGGAAATGAGTCGTTTAATTATTACTGTGCTAGTTCTTCTTTAAGATTTTTAAGGAATCGACTATTCCATCAATGTCATAACTCGTGGAAATTTTTAAAAATTGTCATCTATAATTTTCCTTTGTCCGTCCAACCGTCCGTCCCTAACACCCAAATGTCAGAAACTACAAGAGATAGCAACAAACGGTTTTCGGATTCGTAACCTACCCAAAAAGTTAGTGTGTCTGGATTGGATTTGAAGTTCCGTTTTTGACCGGAAGTGGCACAAAATTGGAAGTCAAAAAAATCAAAGTCGGTATTCGAAAACAAAAAAATTTCATACGATTCCTCTTAAAGAGTAGATACAGAAATCACTATACTGTTTTTCAAGACTGATGAGCTCTGAATGTACGCATTTCCCCCTACCCATTTCATAACTAGCCAATGACTTGCCAGCAATGTTGCCTACACTTGCTCTCGTACTCTGTTATATAATTTGTCAGCCATTTTTTTTTTTTTTTGGTCTTTTAATAACAATTAGGCCTATAACCTATGAACATAGTACAACCAGCTGATTATATTATAAAGTATTGCATGTTAACGCACTCTATAATCGATGTATTCAATACAAAATGCAAGACACGAGTGAACTACTGCGGCTCTTATACGCATGCGCGCGTAATGTTTGTCAGGTACAATCTGACAGTGCTGGCAAACGTTCTGATTGGTCTAAACGGGTGGAACAGCAGAGCTCATCAACCGTGAAAAGTATTATAATGTTTTTGCCATAAGTCAAAAAACCTTTTTAAAAAAACAATAAAACAAAGTAAAAAATAAAATAAAATAAAAACAATAAAACTATCTTTTTGCCTTTTTAAAAAAAACTTCACCACCCATGAGACGCGTTGTATTATGAAATGATTTTTACTTTTTCAATTAGCTTTCAAAAAAAGATATTTTCTTTGTACAAAATATTCAGTTTAATTTTTCTTTCAGATACGAATATTGAACAACACCAACAAAATTGTATTGCACTGTGGAAATTTAAATATATCTGAAAAATATTTATATGTAAAAAAGGTTTCTAAAAAAAGTGATTTTAAATATTTGAATGTTATAAACACAACGTTGATTCCAAAATATGATTTTCTTGAAATAACTTTAAGTGAAGAATGTAAAGCGAGACAAAAATATTTATTGTATATACAATTTAATGCAAGATTGAAAGAACAGCTCTCTGGATATTTTCTTTCTCATTACAGAAATAGAAATACTAACCGAACCGAGTAAGTTTTTTTTATAAGATTACTGTAAATTGTATGTTATCTTTAAGTATAGTCGGAATCACAAAAACGCGAGCTGTCCTACAAAATGTAGGACTGTCAGATTTGTCACTATTTGCTTTATAACACTATTTACCCGAGCTGAATTGCAACTCTCCTAGATCGTAGTCGCCAGTACAATAATTTATCAATCATGTACAAGAAACTAACTCCCTTTGGGTGATACTAATTGCTTTATAACACCTCAGATTTGTCACTAATTGCTTTATAACACCTCAGATTTGTCACTTATAGCTTTATAACACCTCAGCTTTGTCACTAATTGCTTTATAACACCGTTTACCCGAGCTGAATTGCAACTCTCCTAGATCGTAGTCGCCAGTACAATAATTTATCAATCATGTACAAGAAACTAACTCCCTTTGGGTGATACTAATTGCTTTATAACACCTCAGATTTGTCACTAATAGCTTTATAACACCTCAGCTTTGTCACTAATTGCTTTATAACACCGTTTACCCGAGCTGAATTGCAACTCTCCTAGATCGTAGTCGCCAGTACAATAATTTATCAATCATGTACAAGAAACTAACTCCCTTTGGTTGATACTTTTCCCCCGTCATTACTACTCAAGCACCTTTTTTTAATTATTGTAATTTTTATTTACGTTCAGCAAAAGTAAATAAATTTCTATATCCTATAAATATAAATAATACTTAACCTTCGAGCGCTCGCATGGGCGGCAAATTGCCCGCCTTTTTACAAAAGCCGGCGTTATATTATGATGGGTGTAAATTTATGATAGAGGCTTTAGGTATTCTCTAATTACATATTTTTCCGCCTAACAACGTTTGACTCATTCCTATTGAACATCTGGTTGGCAGCAGTTTAGTTTCACATTTGTTATTGTCGTGAACGTTACGTAGCGCCTGCCAAACAACCGCCTTGCGAAATTCTGTGTTCTTCTGTATGAACATAATCTTTGACCATGTAAGTACATATTGGTGCCTTCCCAAAGAAATTTACGCTTTTTTGGATAACTACAGGGAAAAACCAGCGGTAACCGCAGCATCTACAATGAAGAAGCGACCTATTTGCTACTGCTGTGGGTCTAAAAAAATTACAAATTTCGACTTATTTGCCACAAATGCAAAAAGCATGTTTGTGTGTAAAAATCATTCACAGCAAGAAGTAACCTGTAATCCTTGCCGGGAAAATATGGATATTTCACATGAAGATATGGAGTAGTTTTTGAGAAAATCGATTTTATATAATTTAATCATAAGTTTAAAGGTTAAAGTTTTTACAATTCAAAAATAGTATTTGTTTAATTAATTTTAATATTTAATAATGTAGTTTTAAGTTATATACGTTTTTTAAAAAAATAAATAAAGTTTTTCCTAACAAAAATTAATAATTGTATAATAATTTGTGTTCATTTACAATGGTTAAAAAATTTAATAAACCAGCAAGAAACGAAATAAAACAAAGAAATAAGATAGCAGCCACTTTACCGCTTTGCGAGCGCTGGTGGGACACTTAATATCACGAGCGCTCGAAGGTTAAACAGTAGAACATAATGAGATAAGTTTTAGTTAAACCATTTATTCGCAAAGTATTAAAATTATACTACTAATGAAATCACAGCTTCTCAAAATAATTCTCCAATCGATCAGTGATATGTATTCACGCCACCCGCTGATTGCGGACGTCCATGGTACCGTGAAGCAGTTGAACGACGGAGGAGTTAGCGTTGTTTTCTGCTGGATTCCAGGTCATGCTAGAATCTCGAGAAATGAGGCCACTGATCTAGCCGCTAAAGAGACAGCTCACCAACCGGCCTTTACGCAATATCTGACTGTGTCGGATTTTGTGAGTCTGGTGAAGCGGGTCATCACTGATTTCTGGCAGGTAGAATTGACTGACTCCCACGGCAACAAGCTACGAGAGATAAAGCGTGAAGTTAAGCCGTGGACTTCGTCGCTGAGGAAAAACAGAAGGGAAGAAGTTGTCATCGCGCGACTTAGAATTGGGTACACCAAATTGACGCGTGGGTATTTAATGACGTCTGGTGATGCTCCGATTTGTGACAGGTGTGATTGTCCTTTGACAATCAAACATGTATTGGTTGACTGCGGCTTCTACGCAGCTCTGCGTCCGCGATTTAAGCTACCCTTCGAATTGGTGAATATACTTGGCGACGAAAGCCATATTTTAGATACGATTCTAAAATATCTTCGATCGTTCGGAATGTATACCAGTGTGTGACAGTCTTGGGTGGAGTGGAATATTGTATTTATTTAAACAGAGATATTAGCTTTAAGTTTACATATAATTGTATGTTTTTTTATATTTTTTTTACCCCTTTACAGCCTTTTATTACTTCATGACTGTGATATTTCTTTTTTCTATGTAAATTTTATTTTCTTACCTGTGATGGTAGTTTGCAAGATTTTAATTTTGTAAGTTGTCAGTGTCGTAAGTGTTATTTATTCTAAAATCGTCGGAGCCGTTTTTGAGAAAATCGCAGAAAAATGAAAAATTACACGATTAAACTACTACTTACAGTTGACCGATTTTGATGAAAATGTTCGTGTCGGGTTCGGTAGTAGTATCTAACGTTTCAAGTTCGTACGATGTTCTGTTCTTGAGATACTATATTCACACACACAACACACACCGATTGCTAAAAACATGTTTTTTGGGTTCAGGGGGTCTAAAAACGTGCACGTCCGGTGAAAACTCAATTTTTAAAAATCGGCATGAAAACAATACCTACTTTCCTTCCTATATAATCATATAGGCACGAGAAAGTAAAAATATTGATTTACTGGTTTCCGAGTTTTTAGTGGAAATAAATACGTAGGGCTACACGCCACACCTAATTTTTCATGTATACGGAAATATTACAGTGGAAATTATATTGCACAGAATTGTTTCAGATGGCTAACAGCAACACAGTTTGAAGCTTTATATGCCAGACAAGCATTTCCATGTTTCGATGAACCGCAGTTGAAAGCCACTTTCAAAATATTTCTTGGTCATCATAATACATACAATTCATTAAGCAACATGCCATTATTAGGGACTACACAAATGTAAGTTATATATAATGTAATATATATTATTAAACAAGCACATAGATTTAACCATACGTTCGTCACCTTATCCACAAAAAAAAACTAGGAGAGACTTTTTTTAATCCCTAAATATGATGCAATCTGTTCAATTTAAGAACAAGAGTTTGCTTATTGTTCAATGACACAATGTAATGAGGATGATATGTGGGACTAGTAAATTAGGTATAATAATAATAATTATAATTATAATTATATTTATTTATTCCTTTTTATACAAATCTATATAGGTATTTAAAACGCAAAATCGCTACCAATGTATTTTAAATGAGAATTCTATTAACCCTTTGTAGGTCTTTGGTAAGTAAACGTACCATTGGTAATAAGGTCGATTTTTTAAAGAATAAGCTATGCAGTTTATTTATTTATTTATTTCATTTAATTGTTTGCAACAGGCCGAACATGGCCCAATTATAGAAACAATATTTCATTACAGAGCAAAAGACAATACAAAAGTAAAAAGCAAATAAAAGGATAGAAAAATACAATCAAAAATAGTTAATAATGCAAACAGAATTAAATATAACTAAAACAGTATTATATACTAAGATTTTACAAATAATTTACTGATTAACAATCATGATAGAGGTCCAAAACAAAAACAAAAAAAATAAATAAAAAATTTAACACACACACATAATGTGGAATTGCTTGGAAACTTACATCTTAAAAGACTTAAGAATGGCTGACCTATACGATGCTCGGCTCTGGCAAAATGGATCTATTGCCGCAATTCTGTCCATGATATTGTAACCCAGTTGAACCCTATAGGCACTTTATGGTTTCATAGATGTTCTCTGGTAAGTGGACTATCTACATTTTGAAATTAGTGCGCAGCGACCATTTGCTTCACGAGTTGCGCGAATGTGGTAAGGATTCATACCAGCGTACGCAACCGTGTTGTTTTGTTGTTACTTTTGTACAGTGCTTAGAAAATTCGAGTTTTTTTACGGGAAAGCAGGCATTCATGCTAATATATAGTTAATATACGTTATTCTACACAATTTTCTGTATTATAAGACTACAAGTTGTTTTAATTAGCATTCTTACCACTAAACATTATGTGATTCCCATTTCAATAAACATTCCTTGGTAGTATACTTACTAGAATTTTTTTTTATAATCCCTAACGTGTGTACATTGCAATCTGTTCAATTCATAACAATAAGCAATCGATGACCCAATGAGATGAGGATTTTTGATTTTTTTTTTTTGTTTAACGTCCGACTGTTTTGCAATTACTGCTAATGCAGACAGTGAAGGATGAAATGATTTTTTGTAACGTATGAAAATATGCCGTGCCTGAATGGGATTCGAACCCAAGACCGCATGATGAAGTGAGATGAGGATGATATGTATGACGTGTAAATGAGGTGTAGTCTTGTACAGACTCAGGTCGAACATTCCTGAGAGAGGATGGTTAATTGAACCCCAACCATCAAAGTAAACCGGTAACCGCCGTCTAGCGTTTGAATCCGTATAAAAGTAACTACCTTTACTAGGATTTGAACCAGGAACCTTCATCTCCGAAAATCAGCTGTTAAACAGCTGATTTTGGTGACGACTTTACCTCTAGACCAACCCGGTGGGTCTACCAGAACTTAACATAAAAAAAAGAAATATCTTACTGTTCTGCCACTAGAAATACATTATTCAAGTCCCTATAAAACAAATTTTAACATTTTACAACATGTATACTTCCCCCTGTAGTATTGCCCTATAAGAATTAAGTCCTAAATACAGAGTTCTACTGAACTAATTTTCGTAATTTTTACATGGTTTTAAAGAGAATTCTTTCATAATTTACCCAAAAGTTGCAAACTTGAAATTCATGCTAATATTAGCTTCATTTTACGAAATGAAAAGGTTAAATTTCGTTTACAATGTTATGTAATGCGGTTCTCCATTTATTTACCCCCTCCATAGACATGTTCCACAAGCATACAGAATCTTCACCTGTCTCCTCATCACAGAACATACTCAGTCGATAGACATTGTGTTAACTTAACGTTCTTTTATTTAAATTGTTAGTTTAAAACCGTCCTTTTCGGGATGAAACTATTGTACTACTGTGCTGTAGTCGTTACTCACTGTTCTTCTAAGAACGGTTAAGTTTGTTGTTAACTTAAAAATAATTTATTTAATGATAGGGGTTTGAAACCCAACAACATTATGCGAATTTATTCGCACGAGTCCACTATGCTAGTACAAAATTATATTTTATCTACTAGGAATATATTACCACCAAATCAAGTAAACGGTGTTATAAAAAAAACCGTAAAAACAAGTCTACAAATGAAATTACAATAGTATAGACTCAGGTCGACAATTCTTGAGAGAGTATGGTTAATTGAACCCTCACCATAAAAGTACGCCAGTAACCATTGTCTAGTTTACTACGATTCTAACCATGAAACCGTCTACGAAAATCAGCTGTTAAACAATACGACTCACAGTGATGATTTAATCACTATAATCTATCTCATGAAATCATGCAGCATGTCAAAACATAAATTTATTAAAATTGTGATTGAACTTAGCGCGATCCATTAAAGTACAAAAAATGTTCTTGGCTTATCAGATGAAGCTTGCTATATACTAATTAAAAATACTGTGTCTGTATTAACACACGGTAGTGCGATATGAATCAGCATCCGAGAGTAAGCTTCTCACAATCAGGCAGCTGATATGACCAGTGACCACGTCGCCAAAAAAATGAAGTGACTAGTCACATGGCAGCTAGTTATTATTATTATTATACACGTTGTAGGCCCTTATGGATCACGTGAAGCTTCTACGGTTCTTCCTGCGGGTTCTCCATGACATCTGCATCTTCTCACTCATGGCCATCATCTTCCTCTCCTCTGTCCACGTAGTGCCGGTCTTCTTGGCTCTGATCTTTGGCTGCACTTCCCACTCGTCTATTCTTTTTCTATACGTATCGCGGTCTGTTGCGTCTTCAGAAGTGAGTTGAGCGTTGTCAAGGTCTCTTCTTACTTGTTCGGCCCATGTCATGCCTTTAAGATTTTCTGTAGCAATAATAATCTGGTGGGTAAGTCTATGTTCAGGAAGTCGTTGTATGTGTCCATAGAATTTAAGTCGTCTTTTTCTAATGTCTGCTGAAATGTTTGAAATTTTCTCTGTGGTTCTGTTGGTTTGTATTCGGTATCCATCGTCAGTTTTTCGTGGTCCCAGTATTTTCCTGGTGATTTTACGTTCTTCTTTTTTCAAGTTTTGTAGCAGAGTCTTATTGTGAAGTGACAATGTTTCTGCTGCGTATAGCACCTCAGGTTTGAGGAATGAGTTGTAGTGTCTGATTTTCGCATGTGTGGAAATGCACTTTTTGTTATAAAGTTTGTGTGTTCGTCCGTAAGCCCTCTTTAGTTTCTGTGTTCGAGTTTCCTGTGACTTTTTCTCCAGTCCAGTAGGTTCTAAAATTTCTCCCAGGTATTTGAAATGCGATACCTTCTTTATTTGCCCGTATTTAGTATAGAGTATCTGCGTATTCAAGAGAGTACACATGAATTCAGTTTTTTCAAAGGAGATTTGTAGACCAACCTTCTCAGCGCATTCTTTGAGAGTTTCAATCTGCTGTATTGCATTATCTTCAGTACTTGTCAGCTAGTTATTATTATTATTATTATTATTTTGGATTTTTTATAAAATCACCAAGGAGGCATGTATTGCTTGAGCCGCAGCTCCGTATAGTTGGAAGGAATGCAGTGCGTGGTTATAGTGGTGGGAGAATGAATGAGTTAGTAGTGTTTCACAGCTGATGCATTTGTAATGGTAGCGTGTACTAACTAGACTAAAAAAATATTCTTATCATCCGGTGCATTAATTTAACAAATACCTACCGGATTTTTAAATTCGTCGGATTCAGAATATTTAACTTTCAAATTTATATCAAAATAAATATGTAAATAAATAAATAAAATAAATACAAACAAATATGTTAAATACGGAAAGGTTGAAAACGAATGTTTTGTATCAGAGTAATACAACAATCGTTCTCCCAGCATGGGTCACTTATTCATTATACCTCATTTCGGAGCTTGAAACCGCACAATAGCCTACTATTACATTGATTATTATTCTTCTTCTCAGAGCATAAACCATTACAAAGATTTTTTGTTTTCAGGGAAAATGTAAAAAATTGGGTGTGGGATGAATTTGAAAAATCTGTCCCAATGTCAACGTACTTGGTTGCTTACAGTATTAATGAATTTGGTTATAAAATCTCAAATACAACCAATGGTAAAACAAAATTCAAAATATGGGCACGAAAGGATTTATTGGAGCATTTGGATTTTGCTTTAGAAATTGGACCAAAACTTTTACATTTTTTTGAAGTTTATTTTAACGTTGAATTTCCATTGCTGAAACAAGATGTGATTGCGTTACCTGATATGTTTGAAGATGGTATGGAAAATTGGGGTCTAATTGCAGTTAGGTACAGTTCTTATTTTATGACCATTAGCTGATTTGTATGACAGGGAATTATTATTTGTATTATGACAGGGAATTCACAGTTATAGCTAAGGTAATGTCCAAGTCAAAGACACAAGTCAGAGTTGTCTCCTCTGAGAGTAATGAATTTCATTATACAGCCGGCCCTATGGTGAAATGAAGTGAAGATGTCATTTGCAGGGTGGAAAGTAGATGCTTTTTGGAGGACCTAGCATGCTGATAAGTATACTTTTACACTCATTAAAGAAGGCAATGGTAAACCACCTCACTCCTCATTTTACTTAGTAAACATTCTAGAGAATCAAACCAGCCTTTCTTTCGGCTGATGACCTTGTGACGATACAAAATCATTGGCAGCTGGCTTTGTTTATTTTTTAGTTAAATAAATGTAAATAGACCCAGCTGGTGAAAAGGATAAAAATTATTTTAATTTAAAAAAGAAGTAATAAACAAAGATAGGTTGCTAGGAGCTAGTAGGTTAATGTTTTTTTGTAAAAACAATATTTGAGTGGGGCCTGGACGTTGGAAGAAGGAGGAGGTCTCACGTTGATTCTTAAAGTATAAGATAAATAATTTGATTATTGAAAAAATATATATGATTAAAAAATTTAAGTTGATTATAGTTTATGAAACAAGGAAGAATACCGTTGAAAAATAAAGCAAATATTTGAGTTTATTTAAAAAATAATATTTTGTTCTTTACAAATATGGCATCCATCTTGTGGGGACCAGAGTCTATTAAAGAGTCTGTCCAAGAACCTATGTTAACATGTAAAAGTATATGCTAAAGAATATGATTAAGAAATATGTAAAAGAATATGTAAAGAATTTGTGTAAAAGAATCTACGGAAAAGTATATGATATAAAATATGTTAAGGAATACCGGAATAGCAGACATGGGTGACAATAATTATAGTAATAACAATAATAATGGTGATAATCAGGACAATATAACTGTGAGTATGTTTCAACAACTGATAAAATAACTGAGCAGGGCAAAGAACAGGGAGAAATGAGAAATTTGATAGCTCAACAGAATAGCAGGTTAGAAAATAAAATAGATAAACGAGGAGAGGATATGAGTAGTAAATTAGATGAACAGGCTGAATTAATAGGAAATTTAAACAGTAAGATAGATAGAATATTGACTGAAAATATTAAACCAGATGAAGATAATGATATAGGAGAATCAAGGGAAATTATATTAAAAACTGAATCAGTAAGTGGTCAAAACAATGAAATATTAAATGCAAATATTAAACCAGATGAAAATAATGATATAGGAGAATCAAGGGAGAATATATTAAAAATTGAATCAGTAAGTGGTAAAAATAATGAAATGTTAAAGGAAAATATTAAACCAGATGAGGATGATGTTGAACTAGAAACAAATACTTATGCCAATGCCAGTCAAAACGGTTTAAAATTGCCAGAAGGAAAGAGAAATAGTGTGAATCAAAGAATATCAATCTTAAATGAAACTGAGGATGATGAAAGAATACCAGGACGAGTTAGCACTTACAGCACTTCAACTTATAATTCTGATGTGACAAGGGAAGGTAATGGTCGTTCAGCCAGGAGTGATGTGCAGGACGAGGATAATAGGAGTGGCCTAGAAGTTAAACAAATACCTGGATCAATAGGAAAAGTAGTATCTGAAATTCTATTTAAAAATGTACTCTATAGTATAGAAAGTGACGGTCGTGATGAAGGTGGAGGTTTGTTATGTATGTATGTGTATGTTTGTTGTGTATGCATGTATGAGGTTTGTTGTGTGTGTATGATGTTTATTTGAACCTTTATTTATTTTATGTATATATATTAGTTTGTTCTATTAATCTTTTGTTTGGGTATGGAAGGAAAATTTTTACCTTTGATACAGTTTTGTGAATCAGTTGTTTTACTAGTTGCACCACTGGTATTATTGGTTAATTGAGTATTATTTGAATTAAACATATTATATGTGGTGTTGTTGCTTTGTGATTGGATATTATTTGTGTACAATAAGATGTTTTCAACTGTTCGGTTGGCCTCAGAAAAAAAATTTACTGATGTATTATTTTTTAGTGAAGAGTCTGGGAAAGTATTATTTGCTGTGTTATTTTAATAATAGATTGTTGATTAGAAATAGAGGGTATTTTAGTCACTGGATTATTTGTACTCATTTCATTAGAAAATGTACAAGTTTTGATTTTGTATTCAGGATTCTGTTTGCTAGAGTTATCATTGCACAATTTATTAGGCATATTGCTAACAGAATTTAGGAAATTTATTACACTGTGGTTTGTGTCTGTATTGTTGCTATTCATTGAAGTGAGTAAGTTTGGGTTGTATACTCTACTATCACTATTAGTTTTATTTTGAGGTAGACCAACAAGATCATTGGTTATTTTATTATGTTTTTTGTTTGTTGCAGGATTAGATGTAGAATGAAAATTAGTAAATAATTGTAAGGCTGTTGAGCAACTTATATTTCAAACATTTCGGCCAAGTTTTATTATATTTAAATTTATCAAACAAATTCGAAATTCAAATTATAATTTTGGTTAAATTTCTCTTTGTTTTCAAAATTTAAATCGGGGGTAATTTGTGACGATACAAAATCATTGGCAGCTGGCTTTGTTTATTTTTTAGTTAAATAAATGTAAATAGACCCAGCTGGTGAAAAGGATAAAAATTATTTTAATTTAAAAAAGAAGTAATAAACAAAGATAGGTTGCTAGGAGCTAGTAGGTTAATGTTTTTTTGTAAAAACAATATTTGAGTGGGGCCTGGACGTTGGAAGAAGGAGGAGGTCTCACGTTGATTCTTAAAGTATAAGATAAATAATTTGATTATTGAAAAAATATATATGATTAAAAAATTTAAGTTGATTATAGTTTATGAAACAAGGAAGAATACCGTTGAAAAATAAAGCAAATATTTGAGTTTATTTAAAAAATAATATTTTGTTCTTTACAACCTAAACAACAACAGCTAAAGTAATTTAAAACAACTTGGAGTTTTCAACATCTTGAGTTTGTTGATAATGTGTTACTTCCAGACCATTACTGGAATTCAATTTCTGATACTCAGTGATAGACCTATTTTTTTCCAAAATCAGGATATTATATTGTTTTTTAGTCCTTGATCAGGATATAGCTTAAGAATCAGTAAATTCCTGTTTTTTAATCAATTATTCAGGTAAAATATTTCTTCAAAACCAAAATGTTTTAAGTTCTCTGGATTCATCCAATTCATGAAACTTTAATCCGGCTATTCTCATTATTCTCAGGATGGTTGAACGTAGGTAAAGATTTCCTGAACAGGACACTAACCTCGGTGCGGTTAAGAACGGTGGTGAAGCTGTCACCTGGGAGCCTCAGGACAGGCCCTCAGTTTCCTACAGATTCCACCTCCTAAATTCATCCACTCAAGAAACCATAGGGAAACTTTGTCTTCTACCTCTCTAACCATTGACAGGTTTTCACATGTGATCCCAGGTTGAGGTCCCTCCTCCTGAGAGCTACCATCTGAACCAGATGGACCTAACTTTTTTAATGAAGGTGCTCCTCCTCCTACTCTACTTTTTCACTCACCCACCGGAAGGGACCCTGAGCTTGCAACCGGCAGTACTAAAAAAAAACACAATTGTTGTTGTTTTTCACTAGTGGAAAGAGTCAGCAAGTACGGAGGGCAGTGGTGGGTGCACTGTTAATTTATTAAGTTTTTAAATTCTGTATTTATTCCGTTTGTTTTTACAATCTTTAGCAATACAACAACATCTGCCAACATCTACATTTGTATTACAATAAATTAGTGTTTTTATTTAAACTAAAGTTTATGTTAGCCTTTAATAACCTATTAAACATTTAGTTTATATTACATTGTTACCGTTTAAGTTATATATCATTGTTACAGTATAGTGTATCAAATTATAGTATTCAGAGTATTTGATTATTAATAGATCCACTCTGGTCCCAATAAGTGCAGATATTGGCACTCCATGTATCAGTATTGGCACAAATATGATTCACACATTATTTATTTACAATACATAGAAACTTTTAGTTCCCAGGCAAAGCTTCTGACATTTTAAAAGAAACCATTAATCCAAATCAAATGCTATAAAATTTAATGGTTGTTCAAAACATAAAATATTTCCTGAAAAAAATTTTATGAAATTTTATATAAATAATAAAATTTTTGGATAAGATATTGTGACATTTATTTATAAGGTCCGTTTCAGGATCTGGATAAATTAAATAATTAACAAACTAAAGTTTAAAATCACAAGTATTTATTACAACTAAAAAAATTACAGAATAAAGTGACTAAAATTTACAAGTTAATTACAATTAAATTACTTTTAATGAGTAACAACTAATAACAATAAACAACTTAATCAATTAACTAAATACTAATTACAAAAGATACTGAAATAACGTTTGACAATACACAGTAATTCACAGTAACGTTGACCTTTTCAAACCCACTGCTACCATTCACTCACTGGTTCACAGACAAAAACGGAACTGAATTTGACCGTAAACAAACTGGCTGCTTATATAGGTGGGCTAATGGAGGTTTTGAGAAAGACAAAGAATTTCGACATAACAATAAAAATACGAAATCATTCTGATGGCTTCTGGATAAATCTTAATAATTATAAACAAATTAGGATTAAATAGGTGTTACAAAAAGGCCAATTATCTAAATAGGTACCCGCTTTTATACAATACCTGTACAACAAAATCCAGGCCTACCTTTAGTATAAAAACTGTTTATGACAATTTCTTGGAAACCTATTATTACTTTATTTAGTCGTTCTCTAAAATTTTTGAATACTCTTTCCGTTTCGATATTGCCACAATATGATAAAAATGTTGATTTATTGTTGTTATTAGAGAAGATTCATTGTTGTGTCAGATAACTTGTTCAGTAGTAACAAAACAGGAGATTGCGTTGTTATTGGCTCATGAATTGGCTCATCAGTGGTTTGGTAATCTTGTGACTATGAATTGGTGGAACGATATTTGGCTAAATGAAGGATTTGCTACTTATATGGAAATAGTTGGAGTCAATTATGTAAGTACTCTTATTACGTAGCCTACTCTATATTTTTTCTATTAATTTAGGAGGTATTTTTTAAGTATATATCTATACTAATATAATGAAGAAACGTCTGTTTGTTTGTTTGTTCGTTTGTATGAGGTAATCTCAGAAACTAATGAACTGATTTTAAAAAATCTTTCATTGTTGCATTACTTAGAGCTTCCTGATCAATTTTTGATCAATGTTCTTCGATTTTCTTGCTTATTTGAGAGGACAAACAAAAATTTTTGCGAAACCATCCGAAACAAAGGAAAGCCTATTGATTTAGGACAAAAACTTTTAAAATTTTGAGCGAGGGGGAAGCCAGTGTGAAGTTAGCCTCTCCCACTGGTTTCCTCGCTTAAAGAACATTTTCCGGAATGATCCGGAACAAACGTAAAACAATCGATTCTACTAGTTAATTTTCTTAAATTTTGTATGGAGGCCAACTTTACAGACCTGGTTTAAACTTATAGCGGTTTAGCTTCGCAAAACGAGGAGAAAGGAAGTTTACAATCTATAATAATTATTGTCATCGAAAAATCAGCAGCTACTCTACAATCTCCTCATTATGAGCTATATAACGTATACAACGACACAGTTATTGAAATTGTATTAAATGAACTAATAGAGCAAATTAAACCTAATTGTAATTTTGAAATAACAAGTGATAATTTTCTTAGTCGTAATTTACAAAAATATGTTATTGTTGTATAGTAAATATATTTTCAGTTTTAGTAGTATAATGGTGTTCTTCTTTTTACAAATTTGCAGGTTTTAACCTCTATATAAAAGCGATTTTTCCCGCAAAGAGTAATTTCAATTTCTATGCGCAATGTTATTTTTTAAAATAATATAGCATAGTGTCAATAATCCAAACCCATGGTAATCCGAAACCTCCAGTTATCCGAACGATCATATGTTTAATCGTTTTGTAAAAATTCAGAAAAGTTCTTTAAAAAGTCTACTACTATATTTGATTTCATGATTTGTATTTAGTTTTAAGATTATACAACCCATTTAGTACTAGAGAGTAATCAATTTTTATTAAAAAACCTATGCCCTTTCCTAGTTGAAAATATAAAAGAATATACCAACGACGCTGATGTTATAACGTATTGCCTACAATAGCAGAACAATCGCCTTCACCGCGGTTTATTTGTCTTCCTCCTTCTCCTTTATGTCTTCCTCCTTCACCTGAGATTTTTGGTCTTCCTCCTTATCCTTTCGGTCTTCCTCCTTTATCTCGGTGTAATCTTCCTCCTTCCTCCATCCCCTTTCTGTTATCCTCCTTCTCCGTTCCATCTTCCTCCTCCACCCCGGTTAGTTTGTCTTTCTCCTTCTCCTTTCTGTCTGGCTCCTCCGCCGTGGTTTATTTGTCTTTCTCCTCCTCCTATCTGTCTTCCTCCTTCACCGTGGTTTATTTGTCTTCCCCTTCTCCTTTCCGTCTTCCTCCTCCGCCACGGTTTGTTTGTCTTTCTCCTTCTCCTTTCCGTCTTCCTCCTCCACCACGGTTTATTTGTCTTCCCTTCTCCTTTTAGTCTTCCTCCTCCACCACGGTTTATTTGTCTTCCCCTTCACCTTTCTGACTTCCTCCGTCACCTCGGTTTATTTGTCTTCGTCCTTCGACCCTACAGTAGCATGCTTGCGCTATCTATCGGATTTCATTGGAACTAACTTTGCAATAGGTGTGCACTCTTACGCTAACTATCGGATTTATTTAAAACTAAACATTACAAAATAGCATGCCTGCGCTATCTATCGGGTTTCATTGGAACTAACTTTGCAATAAAAGTCCATGTCCACGCCAT
This sequence comes from Catonia carolina, assembly GCA_035578175.1. Classification (NCBI taxonomy): domain Eukaryota; kingdom Metazoa; phylum Arthropoda; class Insecta; order Hemiptera; family Achilidae; genus Catonia; species Catonia carolina. The sequence continues at coordinate 66,477,423 of JAQMRL010000005.1, read as the reverse complement.
CTATCGGAATTGATTGGAACTAGTTTAGTTGCCGCTGTTAGTTCTAATGAAATCCGATAGTTAGCGCAAGCATGCTTTTATTAATAAGGTCAGTTTTAATTAAATCCGATAGATAGCGTAAGAGTGCACACCTATTGCAAAGTTAGTTCCTATTAAACCCGATAGATAGCGCAAGCATGCTTCTTTTGTAAAGGTTAATTTTAAAATAATCCCCTAGATAGCGTAAGGATGCATACCTGTTGTAAAGTTAGTTTCAATGATATCCGATAGACAGCGCAAGCATGCTACTGAAGGGTGAAGGACGAAGACAAATAAACCACGGTGGAGTAGAAGACAGAAAGGAGAAGGGAAGACAAATAAACCGTGGCGGAGGAGGAAGACAGAAAGGAGAAAGGAAGACAAGTAAACCGCAGTGAAGGAGGAAGACAGAAAGGAGAAGGGGAAGACAAATAAACCGTGGTGGAGGGAAAGACCGAAAGGAGGAGGTGGAAGAAAAATAAACCATGGTTAAGGAGGAAGATAGAAAGTAGACGGGAAAGACAAATAAACCGCGGTGAAGGAGGAAGACAGAAATAAGAAGGGGAAGATAAATAAACCGCGGTGAAGGAGGAAGACAAATAAACCGAGGTAAAGGAGGAAGACAGAAAGTAGAAGGGGGAAGATAAATAAACTGCGGTGAAGGAGGAAAACAGAAAGGACAAGGAGGAAGACAAAAAACTGCAGAGAAGGAGGAAGACAGAAAGAAAAGAGTGGAAAACAAAAAAACCATGGTGAAGGAGGATGACAGAAATGAGAAGGAGGAAGACAGAAAGGAGAAGGGGGAAAACAAATAATTTGCGGTGAAAGAGGAAGACATAAGGGAGAATAAGGAAGACTAGAATTTAATCAGTAAAGTGAATTTTCTTTAATTTAAACATTTTTTTACTACTCGATGTCCAAATTACATGACATTATTGGTTCAGACCAACAAAGTAGTCTGCTATTTGGTAGGAGTTAAATATGAGCCAATGAAACCAAAAGTGGTGACTGCATTTTAATTTCGAGACTTTTCAGTCATGAGTAGCTGGCACCACTAAAAAGAACTTGATTGAAAGAATTATTGGCCTAATTTTTAATAAATCATTATATAACAACAGTTTTATAAATTGTATTGTATCTTGTAATTCAATGATACAACATTTTTTCCTCATGCTCTTCAGATAATAATTATTTTCAAGGAAATAATTTAGTTGTATTAATTATACTTTTGCCCATAACGAGCAGTTGGAGTGTTAAAATAATCGCATTCGATCTGTTGGTTCCAGGACTACAAAAAATAGTTCTGTTTCTTATCACATAGTCAGCCAATTATATGACTGAACTATTTAAGAACACAAGAGGTTGAGGTGAAAAAGACACTAGTCAGAGTTATCTCCTCTGAGATTAATGAATTTCACTATACAGCCAAGCCCTGTGGTGAATAAAGTGAAGGTGTCATTTGCAGGGTGGAAGTTGGGTGCTTTTCGGAAGGCCTGCTGATAAGTACACTGTTTCAACTCGGTGAGGAAGACAATAGTAAACCACCTCACTCCTTGATTTTACTTAGTAAAACCTCTAGCTAGAGGTCCAGCCTTTTGGCTGTTGACCTTAATAACACAAATCATTCTTTTACAAATTTTTGGAAGTTATTGGACTTATCTCTTTGTCTCTCAGTAAACAAAGTGCTCGAATGTTGTGTTGTGCTGACACATTTGTTTTCTTTATGAAAAGCTAGCTACAAAAACCGGTTGATTAGAACTAATCGTAGTTTTCTTAAGATTACTTAAAGTTCTATAAATTGTTTTTAGTTATTAGTGAATAATAAGACTAAGGGTTATGGTACATAATCAGTGGGTAAAAATGTAAAAACGACTGTTATTTAATTTAATAAAAAAGTTATTGGCTGCCTCTGTAGCATAGTGGTTAGCTCATTGGAATACCACGGGGAGGTTCCGGGTTCGATTCCCAGCTAGGGTCTGGAAATTTTCAAGTATCAAATCCCACAGTTCATGTTACATAATCCACTGTAGTCGCTAATGACCAAGCAGTTTATGCAACTCTAAATAAATTAATTAAAAAAAAAAAGTTATTGATCTTTACTGAATAAATTGTTTCAGTTATTTCCAGAGTGGAATGTTTTAGATATTAAAGCTGTAATTGATATGATCGAGATATCTGAAACAGATTCCTTGAATTCATCTCATGAGATTTCTGTACCAATTCATGATCCTCAAGAGATTGATCAAGTTTTTGATGACATCAGTTACATAAAAGGTAAACTTCATCCGATTCATCATCTCCTCCATTTTTTCTATCTATATCACTTCCTTCTAAAATGATTGGAGAAGAATATTCAGAATTAAAAGCTGGATTATTCTTCTTAAAAATAATTCAGCTGATAACAGATTGAACTAGCCTCCAAGATTCTTTAACTAATAAAATACATCTTTTTTAAATAATTTAGGCTACTATTACTTTACAATTTAAAAAAAACTTGGAAGATGTGGCTTGCTCTGCTTGTATTATTTTCACCTCTCCCACTCCTGGACATTTATACTATTCCCTTACTGTCGATCCATCTATTCACTTACAACTTCACTGACAAGCTCCAACTATCACAAAGAGGCATTATTCTATATTCCCACCAGCTTGGTCTAGAGGTAAAGTCGTTGCCAAAATCAGCTGTTTAACAGCTGATTTTTGGAGACGAAGATTCCTGGTTCAAATCCTAGTAAAGGTAGTTACTTTGTGCCGGCCGCATTGGCATAGTTGGTAATGTGCTTGCCTCTCATCATGCGGTCTTGGGTTCGAATCCCATTCAGGCACGGCATATTTTCATACGTTACAAAAAATCATTTCATCCTTCATCGTCTGCATTAGCAGTAATTACAGAACAGTCGGACGTTAAACCAAAAAAAACAAAGAGGCAGTTAAAGGAACAACTCTTCACAAGTCGTATGTAGCAGTCAGTTTTACCTGCTGCCGGCCGCATTGGCATAGTTGGTAACGTGCTCGCCTCTCAGTACGTGGTCTCGGGTTCGAATCCCATTCAGGCACGGCATATTGTCATACGTTGCAAAAAAATTCATTTTATCCTTCACCGTCTGCATTAGCAGTAATTGCAGAACAGTCGGACATTAAACCAAAAAAAAAAGTTTTACCTGCTGACATTTAAAACACCTGATTAATCAAATCAGATGTTAATTAAAAAATATATGATTTTTCAAAATTTAGTTTGAATAATTTTTATATATTTTTATAAAACAAAAATTATTCATTTATAAAATAAACAATGTTAATAAACTCAATTTTTTAGGTAATACTAATTTTTGTTCGTTAATTTAAAAATAATTTTGCTTTTTAATTTACTTATTTGTATTGAATATGAATTTTATACAGAAGGTTATGGATAACATTTATTAACAATAGAAATAAAAATTTTAACTTGTATACAACCCACCCGGTTAATCTAGAGGTAAAGTCGTCGCTGCGAGTCAGCTGTTCAACAGCTGATTTTCGGAGACGAAAGTTCCTGGTTCAAATCCTAGTAAAGGTAGTTACTTTTATATGAATTTATATACTAGACAGTGGTTATCGGTGTACTTTGATTTGGGGTTCAATTAACCATACTCTCTCAGGAATGGTCGGCCTGGGTCTGTACAAGACTACACCTCATTTACACGTCATATACATCATCCTCATCTCATTGGATCATGGGGTTGCTTATTGTTCTGAATTGAACAGATTGCAACGTACACAAATTAGAAATAAAAAAAAACTTGTATACGAATACCAAACCTACCACATGTATTGTATAGGGTGATTCAAAAAGAGCGCCGGTTTTGATATATCAAATTAAGAGATTTATTTTATTGAAAAACTGAAAATAAATACATCAACAAGTTCATCTTACCTTCCGATTTCATGTATGAAAAATGATGTCATGCATGTGTCCTCCTCTACTGCGCTGGCACGCATCAACTCTGTCCATGAAATTGGATATTACTGCACGACAAGTTTCGACTTCCATTTGCCCGATAACCCGACGAATTTCCTCCTTCAAGTCATTGATGTTTCGGGGTTTATTGGCATACACCAATGACTTCAGATGACCCCAAAGATGAAAGTCACAAGGCGTCAAGTCACTCGACCTTGGTGGCCATTGATGGTCGGAATTACGAGAAATGATGCGATCCTGGAACCGTTCACGGAGCAACAACATTGTTTCTCGTGCAGCAACTGAATTTTATACGGGTAATATTGGAGATCGTACCGAAGAATTCTCCGTACAGAAGAACATCGTAAACCCAATTGTTGAGAACGGCGACGTATTGATTTTGCTGGGCTAACAGCCACACTGTCACGAACCAACGCAACGTTCTGCTCAGTTCAGCCAGAAGGACGACGTCCAGAACTTTTAAGGTCGACTGTTGAACCCGTCTCAAAAAACTTTTTCATGAGCCTGCGAACTGTTGATTCATTCGGTGCTTCATTACGTCCTAGAGTACCGCGAAGTCGCCTGACAGTAGCCGCATAACTCTCTCCACTCTGGTAAAATGTTTTGACGATTAACACTCGTTGTGCAATAGTAAACTTCTCCATGGTTAGACACAGACTGCGAGAGTACTACACTGCGAACAAGAGAAACTACAACTGAATCGTCAATCGGAATGATCTCCGAAATAGAAATGAGGTCTAACAATGTTGCCAACCGATAAACAAAAATTTACCAGCCGTTTAAAAACCGGCGCTCTTTTTGAATCACCCGTTACATTTGTTTTAGGAAGAAGCTTGTAAGGGGAGGGCGAGTAGGTAGAGTAGGGATAGTTTCAAGGGGCAATTGTTGCCTCCTTCTCACTTAATGATCATTCCCTCTCTTTCTAACTGTATACTACTGTTACAACTACGAGGTGCTTCCCCCACCACTAAACAGAACAGCTCAGGGGCACAGAGCGTTGGAGGGAGAGCTTCTAGCTAGAACAAATGACCTATACTGTAATGAATCTGTTAAACATTTTATTATACCAACATCACTATACATCATTTAATTAACATCAGTGGTAAGATGTTCTTTTTTTCAAACTACACCAAATAAAACTAAATACTTTTTCAAAATTAAAATTCTTAAGATTTATTTTTCATTCAATCAATAATTTTTTATTTAAACAATAATATTTTTCATTAAATCAATTTCGTTCCCTCTGACATTTCTTTTTTTTATTTGTAGTGACAGTTTTCAGTAGTAATTTAGATTTGTTAAATAGTTTTTCATTTAAATTTAAACATTTCCCACTTAGCTGAGTTTAGCCAGACATCCTTGGTTAACGATTCACTGCACTACACGTAGTTGGCGCATGTGTATTGGAAATTTTTTACTATGTCCTGTTATATGTTTACAGGTTCCATTTTAGTACGAATGATTGTTTTATTATTTGGTGAAGAAGTATTCAGACATAGCATGTCACATTATTTTAAAGAATATTCATTTAAATCAGCAGAACAAAATGATTTGTGGGGTGCTTTGACTTATTCCGCACGAAAAGCTGGTAAATTGGACAATTATACAACCATTAGTTCTATTATGGATTCTTGGACATTACAACCTGGTTTTCCTATAATTACAGTCATAAGAGATTATAAAAATGATAGTGCAATAATAAAACAAGTTAGTAATTCATTTTATTATTATTATTATTATTATTATTATTATTATTATTATTATTATTATTACAACATGTATCTTGACTTTTTCTTGCAAAACATCAGTTATGTACATCAGTACTGTTTAAACAGGTGTTATCAAGAAAGAACAACACTGCAGACCTAGATCTGTGACTTGACTCCAAGCTAATATTCTAATACTACAAGACTGATTGTTGCCAGAGCCTGAAAAACGCTTGGACTTGTTGCATGGACTGTATAATGCTCTTGTTTGCACTGTACTTGAGTTCCGTGCTTCAGTTTGGAACTATTGAAGGTACATTACTGAGAAAGAGATCGAAGGATTTTGAAAAAGAATAATTAATATTACTGAGTTTAAGACAAAGCTGATATGTTGTTGTTTAGGTCATCAGCCAAAAGGCTGGTTTGAACCTGTAGAGGTTTTACCAAGTAAAATGAGAAGTGAGGTGGTTTACCATTGCCTTCATCACTGAGTGGAAGAGTACACTTATCAGCATGCAGGGCCCTCTGAAAAGCATTCACTTTCCACCCTGAAAAGGACACCTTTACTTCATTCACCACAGGGTCTGGCTGTATAATGAAATTCATTACTTTCAGAGGAGATAACTCTGATTAGTGTATTTTACACCTCTACCTCTTCAGTTCCTAAATTATTCAGTCATTTAATTGGCTGACCATGTGATATGAAACAGAACTATTTATTTTAGCCCTGTAACGAACAGATTGAGTGTAAATAATTTGACACTCCACTTGTCTGTTATGGGTAAAAAAAGCTGATATGTATAAACAAAAATGCACTTAATTACTTTGGGCTGCTAAAGCTATTTTTTAATATAAAGTATGATTTTTGAAGAGAGCCTATCACAAAATTGGTCCAAATTACTTAGTGTTACAAGAAAATGATTTTTTTTAAAGAATATAAACTTATTATTAAATGGAATGTATTATGCATTGTGACCACAATTAAGTTTTAAGGGAAGCAGACTGATTTTAATAAAAAATATTGATTTTTCAATTTTACAATATTGATAAGAACGTTTTCTCCTATTTAAATTGATAAATAACATGATGTTGGTAGCTTTTTCTGTTGAGAAAAAATTAAGTTTTTACGTTGGTGGGGTAGGCCTATGTAGTGTTTATTTTGATATCTTTCACGTTTCTCATTCTTGTAAATTGGGATTAATAATATCATGTTACTGCTCTAACATTATGGAGATCGCGTTCACGTAAAAATAATAATTTCTAGAATGCATAATCAGCTGTAATGCAAGATAAATATTGGTGTGTTTTTGTTTGGAAGTTAATTCCAGTTAGCAATAGGTGTTTCTGTTGTAGTATTATACTTTTACTAAATCTGCATATTTTATTATTTGACTTTAGGTACACTTATTTCAGGAACCATCCCACATAGGAGTGTGAAATTTCACACACTACATTTTAGTACTAAGGTGTGTATTTACTCCAGAGTTATTTCAAAAATTTTGGAGTTTTTATTTTTTTGGGTGACTTTTTCATAAAAAAATTTAGGCTACAACATTTGAACATTTTTTAAGAACAAAAATTATTTTTAGATTGGATAACAATAAAAATGAAAAATTTCTGTTACAAATTTGTAAAAAGGTTCTGTAAATGGGTATGCCAAAGCTCAGCTTTTTAGCTTCAATGGTTTCTACAAAAATATCTTCCTAAGTTAGTATTGTAGGTATAGGGATAATGCAAATGGTCTACCCCCCTTAAGAACTGTATAGCTTTTGTATTGATAATTATTTGAAAATTTCATTGTTATTCTAAAAAGCATTAAAATTATGTTTGCAGGAACGTTACTTATTAAATCAACTTATAAATGGAACAGCGTCAATTAATGAAGAAACTAATCATACATGGATGATTCCTCTAACATTTACTACAAGCTCAGAACTTGATTTTCAAAATATTACTGTAAAACAGTGGTTAAATTCTAGCGAAATTACCATGAAAGATATAGCAAAAAATGATGATTGGGTGATTTTCAACTTAAATATGTTAGGTAGGCACCTACTTATCAGGTACAATGATACTGTTTAATTAGATTTCTGTAATTTAAGAATGTTGAAAAATTCTTAACAAAATTGATTTTCTGAAAGTTCTTGAATGGAATTCTAGAGGGAATTAAATAGAGAAATTATACAAGCGTTGTCTCTGTAGTTTTTTACTTTCTCTTGCCTATATGAATATATAGGAAGGAAAGTATTGTTTTCATGTCGATTTTTCGAAATCGAGTTTTCACCGGATCTATACGTTTTCAGACCCCCTGAACCCAAAAAACATGTTTTTAGCGATTGGTCTGTGTGTGAACAGAATATCTCAAGAACGGAACATCGTACGTACTTGAAACTTGAAACTTAAGTTACATACCACTACCGGACTCGACACGAACATTTTCATCAAAATCGGTCAACCGGAAGTGGTAGTTTATTCGTGTAATTTTTCACTTTTTTGCGATTTTCTCAAAAACTGGTCCTACGATTTTTTTTAAAATCGCCTGGTTTACTCAATTTTTTATTCTCTACAAGATAGGGTAGGCGTCATGTTTACTGAAATTCTGGGTGAGGCTGTTTTCACGTAAAAACGTTGTTTTTTAAGATTACAGCTTTAATATGCATTTTAGCGCAAAACTTTATATAATAAAAGTTGTAGAGAATTGAAAATTCTACAACTTTTATTTCAAACAATTTTTTGTATAACGCTTAGTTTAGCGGTAATTTGCGATTTTCTGTTTTTTCTCTCACGAAAATGTGTGAAAAATTGATTTTTTTAAGATTTCGGCCTTAGTATGCATTTTACGACAAAAGTGTATATAATTTAATTTATCGAAAATTAAAAGATCTACAACTTTTATTTAAAGCATTTTTCTCTACAGAGCCTAGTTTAGAGAGAAAGAGTGATTTTCCGTATTTCTAAGCCAAACTGAGGTTGATTTTCATTTTGCGTTTTTCACTCATGATTAAAATAAGGTTATGTTTTTGAGGTTAGTTTTTTGTATATTTCTAATATTTTATTAATAATGTTAGGTTTATTGTTAATTATTTGCATTGGCAAGAGAAAGTTGTGTGAGTGTTTCACACCAGATTTTTATTTCTATTTTTTATCCCTAATAATGTTTATGTTGCAATATGTTCCATTTAAGAACAATAAGCAATCACATGCCTCAATGAGATGAGGATGATATGACTTGGTAAACGAGCTGTAGTTTTGTAACAACTCAGGTCAACCATTCCTAAAAGAGTATGGATAATTGACTCCAACCATCAAAGTACTCAGATAACCACTGTCTAATATTCAAATCTGTATAAAAGTAACGACCTTTACAAGGATTTGAACCACAGAACTTTTGTCTTCGTAAATCAGCTGTTAAATAGCTGACTCATAGAACAACTTTACCACTAGAACACAACCGGTAGGCTTCTGTAGTTTGATACACAAATTCTTATTTTTTGGTTTTTTTAATTTCTTTTCAAATCTGTTTTTTACGAAAGGAACAAATGCACAGCCAAATCTCTGCTAATGTTGTTATTTTAGAACTGTATTTTGCCTTCTTCCTTACCCTTCTCCTCTTCCTTCTCATGCTTCTCATCTTCTATCTTCTTCCCCATCACCTCCCTCTCTTCTTCTTCTTCTTCTTCTACTACTACTACTCCTCCTCTCCTCATCCTCCTCCTCCTCCTCCTCCTCCTTATCCTGCATCTTCTTATCTTCCATCTTCTCCTCTTTGTAGTCTGTCAAATTCAAGCTCTCCATTAAAACCAGTATGGCTGTCAAAGAAATTGAAAGTGTTCTAGCCTTCTCAATAAAAGACTAATTAAAATAGTCTGTGATCTTATGTGGTCCTTTACTTCAAAATCCGTCAAATTGCCTAGGATCTTCTTCTTAAGGTGCCAATCCATTTCGAATGTTGGACACCATCATGGTGATCCTCACTTTGTCAACTGCAGCTCTAAACAGTTGCGGAGTAGTTTTATTGAACCAGGTTCTAAGGTTCTTTAACCAGGATATTCTTCTTCGACCTGGGCCCCTTTGTCCCAATATTTTTCCTTGCAGTATGGATTGCAGAAGTTCATACCTTTCTCCATTCCTCATAATGTGTCCAAGATATTGGAGCTTTCTTCGCTTTATGGTATTCTAACCGTTGCCTAGGATAGTACAGGAATAAAGATTTATTTTGGCTACCTCCGTGGTTAATTGGTAGCATGCTATCCACGGTGGAGGTCTCTGGTTCAATACCTGGCTAAGGTCTAGAAATTATTACAAGTCAAAACTCACCATTAAAGTTAGATAAAACTTGTTGTTGCTAATAACCAAGCTGTTAATGCGACTTTAAGTAAACTAAAAATAAATTAAATTAAAAAATATTTATTTCATTTATTTTCTTACTAAATAATAATATAAACACTTAAGTCACGAGATTGCCTTTTGCGTATGGATGGGCTGAGAGGAATGAAAGTGAAAATATAGCAGTGCTGCCAACCTCAACAGTGAGTCACTACTTGTGCATTTCACTACTGTGCAGTTTTTACATACATTTTGTATTCCGAGAAAATGTTTTTGTCATAAACCTTATAAGAAATAAATGTGACCGTAATATTGGCTATAGCTTAATTATATGACTAGAAATGTTTGATTCATTGTAATCACCAGCTACCTTATTCCATTGGAACAAAATATTCTACGAATGAATCGCCTCATTTACTATCACTGTCAACGGCGTCTTCACTATCAGTCTCACTATATCTACCTAACCGTTTCCTTTTTTTACCAGCTGTCAACAAAACTGTTGAAGAATGGCTTCTTCACGTCTTTAATTTCCTTCTTTATTTTTCAAATTGTGAAAAGAGAAACATCACAAGTTAGGCACTCGCTCATGGTTTTTGTTAAGAGACAAGGAAAGGGATTTTTGTTTAGCTTCAACTTCACAGCATTATTAAACTGCATATTGGATTTCATTCAGCACTGTGAATTGTCTGCCCACGTTTTCGAGAAACTAACATTTCTGTTTATGGTTACAAACAGTTATATTCATACAGTTAACCTACAAAACGTTCCGCGATGTACTGTATATGCTCTGGGTATAGTATAAGTTGTTGTGTTTGTTGTACTGAAATTAAAGCAGTCGCGCATGCGCAATGATGTTTTTCCCCCTTTACCCCTCGTTGCAAAAAGGCAAACTCATGACTCAAGTAACTATACAACTAGGTGTTCAAACCAGTATTTCAGTTCCTGAAATAAAAAAATTACACAAACTGGAGAATCATTTTAAAAAATGGAGAAAATCATTTTTAAAGATTTTAGACCCACCGGGTTGGTCTAGAGGAAAAGTCGTCGCCAAAATCAGCTGTTTAACAGTCGATTTTCGGAGACGAAGGTTCCTGGTTCAAATCCTAGTAAAGGTAGTTACTTTTATACTGATTTGAATACTAGACAGTGGTTACTTTCTAAATTGAACAGATTGCAACGTACACAAATTAGGAATTAAAAAAAAAAAATATTTTAGTTTATAATTATAAATGTAAGTGTTGTATTTATGCTGAAATACGTTTTGCTTTTCAGGTTTATACAAAGTAAATTACGACAAAAAAAACTGGAATAAATTGGCAAATACATTAAAAAATAGCACTGATTTTAAATTGATAAGCACATTAAATCGAGTGCAATTAATTAATGACATGATGGACTTTGCATGGTATGGTCGTTTTGATTACGAAACTGCTTTTGGTGTATTAAATTATGTATTTCATGAAGATGAATATTTACCATGGTTAGCAGCTATTATGGCTTTGAATAAAATAAAATTTCATATTAAACACACCTCACTTATTTCAGATTACAAGGTATTTTAATATTAGTTTTTTTTTTATTTTTACTTATGGGTATCTAACTGGAAATTTGAAAAAAATTCTGTTTTAACCTACAATATTCTATCATTTCTTCTGCCTACAAGGTGTAGCTATTAAATAACGAGACTGACGTTTGAAAAAATTTTATTTTTATTTTATATATAATCACTTATTGTCACCTTCAATTTACACTTCTTCTCTATCCTTACAACGCTCCATGCGAATTTTGCATTCTTGGAAACCGTGCTGGAAGTCATCTTCTGTCAGCTCCTTCAGGACACATGCTGCTTTCTCTTTTACAGCTTCCACAGACTCAAATCTTGTCCCTTTTAATCCAGATTTCACCTTAGGGAACAGGTAGAAGTCACATGGTGCAAGATCTAGTGAATAAAGTGGATACTCTAACACTGAGATGCTGTACCTGGCTAGGAACCTCTTGATAGATAACACGGAATGAGCTGGCGCATTGTCTTGTTGGAGAACCCATGACTTGTCCTTCCACATTTCGGAGAATTTTTTCCTTACTCTTTGACGTAGTTTAGAAAATACCTCAAGGTAGTCACCATGTTTCATCACTTGTAATTATTTTCTACCTGTTCCCTAAGGTGAAATCTACATTAAAAGGGGAAGATTTGAGTCTGTGGAAGCTGTAAAAGAGAAAGCAGCATGTGTTCTGAAGGAGCTGACAGAAGGTGACTTTCAGCACTGTTTCCAACAATGGAAAATTCGCATGGAGCATTGAAGGGCTAGAGAAGGAGTGTATATTGAAGGTGACAATAAGAGATTATGTATAAAATTAAATTAAATTTTTTACAATGTCAGTCTCGTTATTTAATAGCCACACCTCGTAAAATGGTGTTTGTTTGTACAATATTGATAATACCTTTTTATCATTTTTAACATTAATGATGTGTAATTTAAGACGTAGCCAAAAGTATTAAAAGCTACAAAAAATTCAATTTTTAAAAAAAATAATATTTATTACTTTTTTTTAATCCCTAATATGTATAAATTTCAATCTGTACAATTTGAGAATAATAAGCAACCCCATGACCCAATGAGATGAGGATGATATTTATGTAGCCTAATATAAAAATGAGGTAGTCTTGTACAGACTCAGGTTGTGTATTCCCAAGAGAGAATGGTATGGTTAATTAAACCTCAACCATCAAAGAACACCAATAACCACTATCTAGTATTCAAATATGTATTAAAGTAGGATTTGAACCATGAATCTTCATCTCTGAAAATCAGCTGATAAACAGTGGACATTTGGCAACGACTACCACAACCAACCCGGTGGTGGGTTTGCTTATAATTTTTAAAGGGATTTTTTGTTTATCTTACAAAATTCTTGTTATGTTACAACAGTGCTTGTTTTACTTATAACCAAGTATTGAAGTCACCTAAAAGTTTTGAAGTAATTTTTCTTAAAGTTTAAAACTTGTACGCAAGATTCCAGCAAATTTTTCTCTGTGTTAATGAATACAGAAACCAATAGAAATATCAAACTAAAATTTTTGGAGCATATGAGTATGTTCACCCATTCTCAATTACTGTAGTACAATAATTATTAAAAAATATTACTAATTAATTTGGTTTTCGAACTTATAGGGATGATAATTGAGACATTTTTGTAATTTTTTGTATCTTAAACATTACATAACAACAATCATTAGTTTTATTTCCATACTTATAAATGGGTATATGACTTGATAGGCCTGCAAAATTTCAGTCGGCTAACTTCAATAGTTTTTGAGAAAGCAGGTCAAGTTAGTTCTATTTTAATTTTCTATACTCTATTTCACGTTCAGAATTCAGTACAGCTCTTATGAGACCCTGTTGTGTTATCAGGGATATGGAAAACATCAGGCACAGCCAATTATAATAACCCTCCTCCGCCGACACCATCCAAAGGTCATGGGCAAAAATATTTGGAGTTTCACTTACCACATTCTCTCTTCGTCACCCTCAATATTGAGTCAGGGGAGTCTTATTACCATTTTCAGATCTTCCCGAGATAATAACGACCGCTATTCAAACAAGATTTAAAGATTTACCAAGATTAAAACAATGACTATTCCTTTAAAACAATGACTATTACTTTAAAATAATTAAAAAAGACAAAAAAATCGATAAACAATTCCATTACTATAATAATTGTCGGTACCTGATCTTTAAAACTATACGAATAAGTTATTAAGTATGTTTTTGTATTATGTTATTCAATTATGGGTTGGTAAGAGAGAATGTGCTGTGGGGCGGAGTCAATATTTTTACTAAGTGTTGTAGCGTTCAAACTCCCATATGAAATACCGGGTGAGCATAAAGTCTTGCCCTGATTATAAAAATTTATTGCAGAATAACTGTTTGACATAATAATTTAAATTTGATACTGTTACATAGGTTAGTGTTAATAGTTTTTTTTTAAGATTACTTACATTAGTAAACTTCAACGTGTGCCCCCTTGGTAGCTCAGAGAATGTCGAAGCGGTATTCCAGTTCCCGCCAGGTGTTTTGTAACATGTGTTCTGTCACAGTACCCACAGCAGCTTGTATCCTAGCCTTCAGTTCGTCAACGTCAGCAACTGGTGTGGCGAAGACTCTATCCTTGATATAGCCCCAGAAAAAAAAGTCAAGGGGAGTAATGTCTGGAGAGCGGGGTGGCCAGGGTGTTGGACCATCCCTTCCAATCCACCGATCCGGAAATGTTTCATCACGGAAAACACCATTAACACTAACATTTACTTAGATGTTTTGCAACAGTTCATTGCACCACAGTTAGAAGAATATCAACCATGGATAATTTTCCAGCAAGATGGGGCACCGCCCCACTGGGCTTTGATAGTGCGTAATTTCCTGGATGAAACATTTCCGGATCGGTGGATTGGAAGGGATGGTCCAACACCCTGGCCACCCCGCTCTCCAGACATTACTCCCATTGACTTTTTTTTTTGGGCTATATCAAGGATAGAGTCTTCGCCACACCAGTTGCTGATGTTGACGAACTGAAGGCTAGGATACAAGCTGCTGTGGGTACTGTGACAGAACACATGTTACAAAACACCTGGCGGGAACTGGAATACCGCTTCGACATTCTCCGAGCTACCAAGGGGGCACACGTTGAAGTTTACTAATGTAAGTAATCTTAAAAAAAACTATTAACACTAACCTATGTAACAGTATCAAATTTAAATTATTATGTCAAACAGTTATTCTGCAATAAATTTTTATAATCAGGGCAAGACTTTATGCTCACCCGGTACATTGGTTATGGACTTTGCATACTGCATTCTGAACGAGAAATCAACTATAGATATGAATCACCTTAAAATATTAATTTTGTTTCTTCATCAAAGCGAGTGTAGCATTGTGCTTCTTTATTTTTTATTTTTCTGTTTAAAGTCGCATCAATAACTTGGCCTTGAGCGACTACGGAGGGTTAAAAAAGTGTTACGGTAGGTTTTGGCACGTAATAATTTCCAGACCCTAGCAAGAAATTAAACTCAGGACTTCTGCTTAATAGGCTAGCACGTTGACAACTATGCCATGGAGGCAACCATACATGCTTCTTTATTTCTCATATATGTTGTAGATCATTTTTCAGATTTTCCTCCATTTTTTTCCTTGTCATAACGGCTAGTTTTTATTCAGTCTGATCGAATCTTTCATTCTTCTTCAGATAGACGGTTCCTCTAGTGTTGTTTTTCCATTTTCATAGAAAATTCTATCACCTAATAAGTTCTACAATATTTCTGTCAGTACATAAACCTGCCATCATGTTAAGGAGAACATTTCTTTCTTGACTTCTGTAGTGGCTCCAATTTTTTTAGATTTTCACAATGAAGTTAAGGATCTATTTATTCTGTCTATTGTTATCCATTTTTAACAAGTGTCCTAGGAATCTCATTCTCCTTCTTCTAATTGTGTGTGTTGTAAACTTTCCAGATCTCTGAATATTTCTAAATTATATTTTATCGTTTGTCATTATCGATAATTTTAGGGCCTTGTATTTTTCTTTCTATGTAACAATATATTCTGTTTTCTAGGTCTACCCTGTTCATCCATTTACTCTAAGTGACCTAGCCATCATGTATCGAGGGGTTAATATCAAACAACACTATCTACAAAAACCTATTTTTTTAATATTTTTCAGGAGAGTGAAAAAACTACTTCTAATCTGATTCTCTTCCTATTATTTCAGTTATTTATATAATATAATCAACTACAAATTTAGTATAATTTAATTTACTTCTTAATGTGCCCATAACGGGCAGGTGTAGTGTTAAATTAATTGCATTTGATCTGTTGGTTCCAGGGCTACCAAAAATAGTTCTGTTTCTTATCTTATAGTCACCCAATTATGATTGAACTATTTAGGAACAGAAGAGGTAGAGGTGTAAAAAACACACTAGTCAGAGTTATCTCCTCTGAGAGTAATGAATTTCACTATGCAGCCAGACACTGTGGTGAATGAAAGGAAAGTGGGTGCTTTTTGGAGGGCCTGGCATGCTGATAGCATACTCTTTCAACTTGGTGAGGAAGGCTATTGTCATTGCTACTGCATTTCAATCCTCGTTTTTACTTAGTAAAACCTCTACAGGTTCAAACCAGCCTTTCAGCTGTTTACCAAAACAACAACAAAGGTAAATAAATGGTGATGGCTCTCCTGAAAAATTAGGTTTTTGTAGATAGTGTTGATTGACATTAACCCCTCGATATGTGCTGAGATTTTTGATTAACCTAACTACAATCTTACTACTCCTGTTCTTCTATCTAATAATATATTTCTTGATGTTTTTAATTGCTTCAACATCTTGGTCATTAGTGATACCTGTAAATTATGAAACTGTGGATTTTCACTTGTAATAATTTCTAGAATCAAACCCAGGACCTTCATTTTGTAGGCTAACATACTATCCACTATCATGGAGGTAGTCACAAATAATGTGTTATTTGATTTATTGTAAAATTCTAAATTTTTTTTCAGAGATATCTCAGGAAATTAATAAAACCAATATTTAGTAAGAAATATATGGATTTATCTGTGATACCAACAGAATATGAAGACTATTTGATGAAAGTATTAATTACAAAAAATGCCTGTGATTTAGGTATTAAGAAATGTTTGTCTCAAATTCCTGATTTATTTAATCGCTGGAAACCAAACATCCAATACGAAAATGCACAAGATAATTCATCAACATTGTCAGTACGGTTTTTAATAATTGAAATAATTAATTAACTTTAAGTTCAAAGAGGAGCCTTAGATTTATATTATTTAGATTATATTATTTTTAAGGGAAATTTAGAAATACAGTATATTATAGTTACTTTAATTAAATGTAAATTCGTAAAATAAATTATTGTTTATTAGCCCATTGATTGGACCATTTCACTACAGACAGAATATAATACATCCTCAATTTTATATGAAATTATTAAGAACTTGGTTATGTTTGTTGTCTATTCTGAAATACATTGTTTATCTATTTTTTTATCCCTAATTTGTGGGTCTTGGGTTCGAATCCCATTCAGGCACAGCATATTTTCATACGTTACAAAAAACATTTCATCCTTCACCATCTGCATTAGTAGTAATTGCACAACAGTCGGACATTAAACCAAAAAAATAAAAATAATACCCTAATTTGTGTACGTTGCAATCTGTTCAATTCAGAACAATAAGCAACCCAATGACCCAATGAGATGAGGATGATGTGTATGACTTGTAAATGAGGTGTAGTCTTGTACATATTCAGGCCGACCATTCCTGTGAGAGTATAGTTAATTGAACCCCAACCATTGAAGTACACCGGTAACCGCTGTCTAGTGTTCAAATCCATACAAAAGTAACTACCTTCACTAGGATTTGAACCAGGAACCTTCATCTCCGAAAATCAGCTGTTAAACAGCTGACTCACGGCGACAGCTTTATTTCTAGAATCTAGACCAACCCAGTGGGTCTATCTATTTTTAAAATTTAATTTTATGTTTAGAAACTTATTAAAATTATTTTTTCCTTATAAAAATTATTATTTTTTTAATTTTAAAACACCTTTGTTTATTTTTGTTTTGTATAGGGCTAATTTTAGACCACATGAGGTGACTTTAATGTATCTGGATGCTCTTTTTGCAGTCCACATTCACAGCATTCACTCACTGTAGGCATTTATTTTTTCTTCTTTCCACCTGATATTCTGTTTCTCCTCTTCATGGAAGCCTGTAATAAGTTGTCTGAATTTTATTCGGTTCATTAATTTTTCTCTGTTTATTTCAGTTTTCTCAATATCCTTTCTGACTTCTTTAAACCATTTATCCGACACCTTAGGTTTACTGTTTGGTGTCTTAAAAATTTGTTTTAAGTCTTCTTTTTTTAATAATGTTAACGTATGAAACACCTTTTATATGTTAAAACATTAGAATCAGTTCGGATTATTGGACATTTCAGATTAGTGAGGTTGCAGTGTACTTACTTACTTTTATTCACTAGATCCATTGACAGTAAACTTGGTTGGTCTATTCAAACTCCATGAATTTATGCCAGAGACCTTCTGAAAATATACTTAATATGCATTACTATATTACTATTACTATTATTATAGTATTACTATTATTATAGATATATTACAAGAAAAGAGGCCTTATTGGCTGCAATTTTTAAATCATCTACTATCTATTTCCTATGTTCGTCCATCACATCCAGATGTCAGAAAATACAAAAGATAACAAACGGTTTTCGGATTCGTAATTTACACAAAAAGTT
Source organism: Catonia carolina (assembly GCA_035578175.1). Lineage (NCBI taxonomy): Eukaryota > Metazoa > Arthropoda > Insecta > Hemiptera > Achilidae > Catonia > Catonia carolina. Next base: position 66,459,087 of record JAQMRL010000005.1, on the reverse strand, counting down.
AGTGGGCCTGGATTGCCGGTTTCGACTGTGTACCATTATAAATTTGTATGGTAACATACAATTAAAAAAAAATTTAAATCAGTATTATTCCAAAGATGTGGTATTCAACAAATAATTGAGAGGAATGGAAACATTCATGCAATGCAGAACAAAAATAAAAATAACTAATATCAATTTTATGATAATATTTTTAAATAATTGAATTATACTTTTAAACAATTGATGAATACAAGATACAAAATATTAATAATTTAAATTTTATATTATTTCTATATAAAAACCTGATTAACAGCACAGAAGTTCTCCACAGCTCAAAATATAAAATATTAAAATGATAGCACCTTTAATTAACTTTAAATCAAATATAACTGAAATAATACTGGAAAATACCGTCATACTCTAGTGAAATCACGCTGTACATCTTAAAATCACGACATACTCTATTGAAATTACGCCAAACTGTATTGAAATTATGACGTACTCTCTTGAAATTACACCAAACTGTACTAAAAAATTGAAATTGCCATCTATATAAAAACTCGGTACAACCCCCTCTATGTATGACTTTAGACCAATGAGAATTCTTCTTTTAACTTTCGAAGGTCTCATTTTCCGTTAAAATTTCCAAAAGGCACGTGTAAGCAATTACTACACACAATACAAGTAAATATAATATGGTGTAGTGATTGCTTACTTAAACACCGACACATTAATTTTACATTTAAACATTAATTTTACATTTGGGCTATTGAGACAACTAAACCTTTCTCCCCATACAAACATTTACTAAATTTTGCTGACATAAACATACATAAAAATGTATTACTATTATATCGGTACCATTAATACCGGGTGATTTTTTAGTCCTGTTACCCAATTTTTAATGTCTGGTAATTTTTTTCTAAGAAAGGGATATTTTGTTTTGTGACACAAAGTTGGTAGCCCTACTCAACCGGTATAGATACGACAGTTTGAGTTGATTCTCCTTGAGTTGCGTAAAATTTTGTGCTGTTTCCAGTTGTGTTACGAACAGAATGTCTTTTACCCTAGAACAACGGGTTTTCATTCTTGAACAATATTTTGCTACAAAATCGTATGCGAGTGTAAAAGAATCATATCAAATTAAATTTTTTGGTGTTCCTCCACTCTATTCTAGTCAATTTCTAGGCTAACTAACTGATTTTTAGAGGCAGGTATTGTTTGCAGCAGAAAAACGTAGTGGTCGACCAACTCTCTTGACAGATGACGTTAAGAGAATGTGAAAACAAGATTGCTCAATTCTCCATGGAAAAGTTTACAAAAACTTTCTTCGCATGTTGATTTGTCATGTTCGAGTGCTCAGAAAGCTGCTAAAAAATTGAAATTGTATCCGTATCACATACGATTAGTTCTAGAGCTTCAGCCTCCAGATTTAAACAAGAGATTGTTTTAGGATAAAAAACATTCTGTTCGTAGCACGACCGGAAATGGCACAAAATTTTACACAGCTCAAGGAGAATCAACTCACACTGCCATATCCATACTGGTTGAGTAGGGCTACCAACTTAGTGTCACAAAACAAAATTTATTTTTTTAGAAAAATATTACCAGACATTAACAATTGGGTAACAGGACTAAAAAATCACTCTGTATATATTTATGAGCTAACGGTTAGCCTACATTTAATTGATTATTTTCTTTTTTTTTAACCAATATTTAAAATAAACTATTTTCTTCGTTTCTTTTAAATATGCATTAATAATTTATAAGCAACATAATTAATGTCTAATTATGTGCGATACAACTGGAAGTGGCCCAAAAACGGAAATCAAGAAATCAAAGTCGGAATTTGGAAACAAAAATAGTGACTTTCAATTCCTCTTAAAGAACAGATATAGAAATCACTAATGAATTTTGTCGTAAGTCAAAAGTAAGTCTTTTTAAAAATTGCCACCAGCCATGAGAAGTATCATCTCATGAAAGGGATTTTTTTATAATGTGTAAATTTATTCTAGGATTTCTGAAGAACTGAAATTTATAATATATTGCAACACTGTGAAATATGGAACAGAAAATGAATGGAATCTTCTTTGGGAAGCTTATAATGATATGAATAATCCAGAGAATAAAAATACAATACTTTTATCTCTTACTTGTTCAAGTGATGTAAACATTATTAAAAAGTAAGTTACAATATTTCATAGTTTTAACCTTCTCAATGCTATTTTATATCTCATTTCAAATCAAAATCAAAAGATTAAATGAAAATATTAGCTGCATGATCTTTAATCCTTTATTCCCACGATGCTAGTTTACTAGCTGTTAGGCCTACTACTATTATTATTCACACGAAAAAAGGTCCAATAGTAGTTGAAGCATGGTAGCCAGATCGCTGCTTGAACTTTCATTTAAATCGGCAAAAATTTTTAGAGGTCCCCAACTAGCTGCCTTGAGCTCTTTTTCAATAAAAAAATACTGTGGATTCCTAATGATACGTATTTTTTTTTTGTTCACGAATTGACCTGCTATGGATCACGTTACCAAGTTGTTCCTCTGGCCTACTGTATTTGCCAGCTTCCCTTGCGTTTGGCCCATAACGCCTTCATTCTCGCGCTTTGTTGGTGTCTCCTTTCCTCTGACCATTCGCCGCCATTTCCCTGGCGCATCCTCCTGCTCTCGATCGCCCCAGATTCCCTTATTACTGCTCTATAGTGCTCTCTGTCCTGTGTGTCCCGCGGTGTTAATCCTATCTGTTCCAGATCCAGTTTAGTTTCCTTGGCCCATGTGTAGTTCTTCTTTCCCCGGTTCACAAAGTCGAATACCTGTTTGACCAATCTATCGCCACTCATCCTGCTGAGGTGCCCAAAGAATAGCAGTCTGCGCTTCCTCATCCGTGAGACTATGCTCTCTGAGAATTTATACACGTCTTGGTTTACATAAAAGTGTTTTTGGTGTTGTAATCTTTAGATCACTTGTGCATGCTCAAAGTTAGGGAACCTAAATTTTGCGCCATTTTTTGCGTTTGACAATGAATAAATTTTTTTTAAATTGACAACTTATATTTTTTATTATTTCATTATAAAATACAGAATTTTAACTTTTATTTCATGATGAAAGGATTATATGACTGAAGCAGTTAATAACAGAAGAGGTAGAGGTGTAAAAAAGGCAATAGTCAGAGTTATCTCCTCTGAGAGTAATGAATTTCATTATACAGCCAGACCCAGTGGTGAATGAAGTAAGTTGTCATTTGCAGGGTGGATAGTATTGTGCGGGTCCAAGCTCCATGTAGTTGGGGGGGTGAAGGGTACGAGTGAGGTATAATGAATGAGTGACGCATGCTGGGAGAACGATTGTTGTATTACTCTGATACAAAACATTTGTTTTCAAACTTTCCGTAATTAACATATTTGTTTGTATTTATTACATTCATTTATTTACATATTTTGATATGAATTGGTAAGTTAAATATTATGAATCCAACCAAGTTAATAACTCGGTAGGTATTTGTTAAATTAATGCGCCGGATGATAAGAATATTTTTTTGGTCTAGTTAGTAAACGCTTCCACTACAAATGCATCAACTGTGAAACACTACTAACTCATTCATTCTCCAACTACTATAATAATGTACTGCATTCCTTCCAACTACACGGAGCTGGGATTCAAGCAATTGATGCTTTTCAGATGGCCTGGCATGTTGATAAGCATATTTTTCCACTCAGTAAAAAAGGCAGTGGTAAACCACCTCACTCCTCGTTTTACTTAGTAAAACCTCTAGAGGTTCAAACCAGCCTTTCGGCTGATGACCTAATCAACAAGTAATTTTATGAGTAAATTTTTTGTTTTGTTAGGATGCTCAACATGATAATTGATACTAATTCTGATTTAAAACAACACGATCGTAGTATGTTATTTGGAATGATTACTAATAATTTTGTTGGATATCCATTAGCCAAAGACTTTCTCTATAATAATATCAGTGAAATTAAAGAAGTGTAAGTATGTTTGAATTACTTTATTCTATGCAATTTGTGGAACTCCATTTAAATGGATAGTCATTTAGGGTTGAACGCATCTAGCGGGGGCCAAATAATACAATTGTTATTTGAGGAAAGGATTACATTGTTTTGATCTTGACAGGGTTGATAATTATAAGACATCGACCCTTGCATATTCCCAATTCTGTCACATTATGTACCTGCTTACTTGGCCCCCGCTACATGGTTTAAAGGACATTCTTCATGCTACATGCAGATATTTCCCTGGTTCACTAAATGTATAAAGATGATACACAAATTGTGTAAAGTAGTGAACCAAATCCATACAATCAGCGGCTCAAGGAGCCTTGTCACAATAATTTTTTCGTTATTATGTATTTTATTATTTTTTTAATATTTTGTATTATGTTATTGTTTTTTCAAAATGTGTACTATTTTCCATTACTTCATTTCAACATAGAGACGCAAACCGTTTGAAAGTTTGAGAACGAATGAAGTAATTATGAATTGTCCTTTAAACCATGTAGCGGGGGCCAAGTAAGCAGGTATATAAATGTGACAGAATTGGGAATGCCCAAGGGTCGATGTCATATAATTATCAACCCTGTCAAGATCAGAACAATGTAATCCTTCCTCAAATAACAATTGTATTATTTGGCCCCCGCTAGATGCGTTCAACCCGTCATTTCTAATTTGTGACAACCAGTATTGTGGTGTTTTAATACATTTAGTGCTAGGGACTTGCCTAGCGGATTATGGATAGGGGTTACCGTCAAGCTGCCGTCTCGCCTAGTGGGTTCTGTTTTGTTAACATTTTTAGTAATTCTGGAGTGAGACTTAATTTGTTGCTATTGTATAGCCCTCAGAAAGATATTTTTTTGTAACCTTGCAGTTTGTTTTTGAATTTTTATCTCGCAATCTTATACCCTCGTTTAATATACTCATACAGTATTTTAAATGGGTTTTCAGGATACAGTTGAAGCTGTAAATTTAAGGGGAGACTATACTTTGTATCCTGCCAATGTTAAATTTGCTATTTTTAAGTACATTTTTCATAGGATTGGTGAAAGTTACGAAAATGAAACTTTACACACTTATAGTTGTAGGGTGGTTTTAGCTACTGACATTTTTTCAATTTAATCTGTTGGACCATAAAGTTTTTAAAAAAATGGAATAACATAAAATTTTTAAATTTTTCTATGTTTTTTGCATAATACTATTTTTTTGAGCACCTGAGGAAGTAAAAAATAATGTCGGTGAATGTGCATGTACATGATAATTAACTGGTAAAAATTTCAGCCTGGTAGGTTAAATGGTTTCTGAGAAAAACGTACCTAAGTGTTAAAAATCTAAATTTACGGGAAAAGGCACAAATGAGAAACAAAATGTACACAAATAAGTTTAATTTCACATCAACAGTTGGTAAGAAAGCTGCACCAACAGAAGGAATATTAAAAATAGTGAAGCAGTATTTAAAAAAAAAGCTAAAATTCTTTTTGCACTAAAACAAGCAATATAAAAATATGAAAAATATTTGTTCTTGGCGACATGTTAATTATTTAGGATAAACCTGATAAAAACTTAAATTTTTTTCATTAAAAATTATAATTTTTGTAGTAATAATTTTTTGTACTTTAATGTTTTTGTGGTAGGTCTAGGTCTAAACTATTGAAAAACATAAAAAACTGAAAATCAAAATTTTCAGTCAAAACCATCATACAGTCTCCCCTTAATATCTTTGCACGGATCGATGCAAAATAGCTTACACTTTAGGATTTACTTTAAAAATATATTTTTTGTATGTTAAAATTAAATGATAAATTACACGTAAATCGTAACTGTGAATGGAAACATTCAATCAAGAAATACTTTTATCATAACAGACAAAAATAAATCTGAATAAAAATCTAAAAAAACCATTAAATTGTTTACTTTTATGTTATTATCAATGATAAATCTATGTATAAACTGGAAATGAAAAAAAATCTATAAAAAGTGTAAGTAACGTACAGTCGTAAATAAAGCTAGCAGAGAACTTGTCGCACTAGAAATCTGCCCAGCGGGAGAGATACCTCATTATTGCTCAGCATTAAATGTGCTAAAGGAAAGAGAGTGGCTGTGTTGATGAAACACAGTTAGAGCTAAGATGCTTCAAGCATGATCCCTGCCATTCTAGGGATCAGTTTTGGGACTACTGCTGGTTTTGTTATGTATTGGAAATAAGCGAACTAGATAATCAAAAATCCAGATAAACTGGAAACCAGTGGCGTATATATCCCCTTGGTCTTGGTTACTACGAAAAATTCAGAACTCAATAACAGATTTTGATTTTGTTTTTAGGTTTACCATATAAATCTGCCCATAACAGACAGGTGGAGTGTCAAATTATTTACACTCAATCTGTTAGTTGCAGGGCTAAAATAAATAGTTCTGTTTCTTATCACATGATCAGCCAATTAAATGACTGAATCATTTAAGAACAGAAGATGTAGAGGTGTAAAAGACACTAATCAGAGTTATCTCCTCTGAAAGTAATGAATTTCATTATACAGCCAGACCCTGAAATGAATGAAGTGAAGGTGTCATTTGCAGAGCGGAAAATATGTGCTTTTCAGAGGGCCCGGCATACTGATAAGCATACTTTTCTACTCAGTGAGGAAGGCAGGTAAATCACCTCACTCCTCGTTTTACTTAGTAAAACCTCTACAGGTTCAAACCAGCCTGGTTTTCGACTGATGACCTAAACAACACACATATTAAATGTAATTTACTAGGTTTATTGTCATCTAATTGCATCATTTAAGCATTTGTATCTTAGGTTGTGGTTTTTTTGGTAGAGGTAAGGGTCATAATGAGAGCCATTTATGATGAAAATAAATCCTAAAACTGTGTACAGACCAAAAAACTTTTATCCGGTCTAGATTGTTCTGAATAATTCAGACATCCTGATAAATGAGGTTTTGCTGTAGTAGTCATTAACAGGTTGACTACCACGCTAAAATGTTAGTACTATCCAAGACCGCAACGCCTAAATAATGAAAAACCTCCACCAGCGCTAAAAAAAACCCATAAAAGGAAAGTTTATAACCCTAAATACACATTTATTGAGTTTTAATTAATTCAGTTTTCATTAAAAAAAAAACATATATAGCTGAGACACAAAATTATGTCTCGTAGCAACCGAAGATGATGAGACATGCTTTCATGTCTCAAAGTGAATTACACATTGAAACAAAAAAGTGAGAACACACGAAGTTATTTATTACTTTAATAACAGTAGGAAAACAAAGCAATATTTTGTAACATACCATAATTATAGGCCAAAAGATATTAATTACTAATGTTATATTCTTGATTAAAATGAAATAAAATATTTTACAGTTCCACAAAATAAATATTTTTTTTGGTTCTTTTCAAAAATTAAAGTCTAATCACAATTTACTTACACTATTTACAAAAGATGAACTGAATTAGGCCAAGCTCACATTTTTTCAAATTTTCAAACATGTTTTTCAAAAAAAACAGTCAAGAATCTTACTGGTGAAAACTTATTAATAGTAAAAAAATATGTTCGTCACTGAATGTTTTTAAAGATTGTTAACAAAATAATTTTAATAATAATACATAATACGCAAATGCAAAAACATGGGTGAAAAGCTTGAAATTTTATCTTTTTATGCATATATATTAAAGTCAACCTTATGTACAACTTTGTCAGCTGTCAAACTTCGTAAACAGCGGTCTGCAACGAGACAGAAATTCATGTCTCGCAGCAGCCGTGGCAAAGTTACGTAAGACACAGATTTATGTCTCATAGCAGTGGTGGATTTCATACTGAGATATTAATGTGTCTCACGGCAGTAAACCTGTTAAATGAATTTCAGTAAAGTTTTAATAACGTTCAACTAATCTTTTGGTTTTTTTCAGATTTAAAGATGCACCCCCTGCTATGATAGGTGAACTGCCTCCTTACATAATTCAACACATGATTTATGAGAAAGATATTAAAGAGGTTTACAATACTATTTCTATAATATTTAAATTAATTATAATATGTTAATTATTAGAGATATGCAGGTGACCTTAACGATGGAAGAAAGATTACGTACCGCAAGACTCAAATGGTTTGGACATGTACAAAGGATGCCAGAGGCACGTATCCCCAGACAGTACTTGGACATGGAGGTATCTGGAAAGAGACCCGTTGGACGTCCCAGAAGAAGATGGACTGACCAAATAAGGGATGATCTCCTAACAAAAGGAATGACACTACAGGATATCAGAATACAAAAGGTATATCAAGATAGAGATAGATGGAGGCATATCGTCCACTCAAATCCTACCCGGCCTGCTGAAAGGATACCCAGATGATGATGATGTTAATTATTAATAATTAATTATTTAAAATCAAATTAAAAATAAATATAAAATTGGTAATGATTTTAGTTCGTCCATAACAGAGTTCAGTGTATTAGAATGCTGGCACAGATGTTTTAATTCAATGAACTAACAAAAAAATGAAAGATAGAAGTGGCACTGAAATACCTTGTCTTACCATATATCAACTTAAATTTGGTGCTTGTGTCATCTAGAGCAGTGATTCCAAAACTTTTTTTTACCATGCCAGCTTCTGTCTTGAAGAAAACTTTTCACGCCCCCTTACACAAATTTCAGTTGTAATGAAAAAACCCTGTATTGCATTGAATAACCATACAAACTTTTTAATTTTTTTTATAACATTACAAGTTTCAATTTAAATTAATCAAGTAAGAAACAAAATTAATCAGTGAGGTGGATGACTTTTTTTACAAGATTCCCTGTTCATGGTTGCTTATTAGAAAGTGCACAACATAATTCATAGCAACATTAAGTTTGCCCTAATACTTTATTGTGATTGCAACAAGTGCTGTAAACCCGTTTTTGCACATATAGGTGCTTGAAAAAGATAAATACCATCACAGTGCTTCCTATGATATACTGGGGTACACTTTGTAATAGATGCTTAACCTCGGCTCATGAATTGCAACAGCACTGGTCGGCAAAGCTATCTCGAGTTCCCGCGCCCCTCTTAACTTGTCTTCACACCTCCCTTGGGGGGCACGTCCCCCCATTTTTGGAACCATTGATCTAGAGCATATTTTCATACATTACAAAAAAATCAATCATTTTATCCTTCACTGTCTGGATTAGCAGTAATTGCAGAACAGTCAGACGTTAAAAAAAAAAAAAATCTAGAGATGACAGCACATAGGTAAGCTACAAGGTTTGTCTAATAGTATCCTTATACTGAGGCTTTAAAAAACATTATTGAAGATATTTGTACAGCGATGTAACATTCTTTAAAGTACTCTCTTTGGGCGTCAACACACTGTCACCAACAAGTTTTCCAGCTTCGGTACGTAGCCTGGAAATCCTCAACTACCATGCTGTTCAGATGTTTCATCCTATCCCTTTTAACCATGATATCCGTTTCAAAATTATGTCTTTTCAGGTTCTTTTTTACCTTTGGTGGGCTGGCCTGTTGGCATAGTGGTTAGTGCAACTGGCTTCTACGCCAGGGTCCCAGGTTCGATTCCTGGTTAGGTCTGGCATTTTTTCATCACTCATTTTTATCTATCACCCTTCTTACTGTTTGCATTAGCAGTAATTACAAAACAGTCGAGCATTAAACAAAAAAAAAATTGATCTTTGGGAAAAGAGAGAAGTTACAGGAAGCAACATATAGGCTGTATGAGGGTTGGGGCATCATTGCTTGCCAGTCTTGACCCACAGTTTGGTCACAATGAGGCATGTGACTGGAGAATTCAGAAATTGGTGATCTCCAGTCAAATGCAGTGGAATCCTGGCTTTCAAACGCTTGAGCATTTCTGTAATATTTAACTCTTGAGCTAATATACGCACACTTAACCAACGATCAGAATTCAAAATTTGAAGCACACTGTCAATGGTTAATGCTGGAACTGGACATTCAGCGTGTTGTTCATTTTGCAACTGTTCTTTCTCTTTAATTTTTGGGTACCACTCAAAACAATTATTATGTTCATGGCTTTATCTCTGAAAATTTTGGAATAGGTTTACTTATCAATGAGTAACACAATTTAGCTCCTTCTACCAATGTTTTCTGTTGTCTTTCTCTTTTTTCACTGGCACATCAAGAGGTTTTTCTTTGGGAAATTATTTTCTATGACAAAAATTATGAATAAATAATATTTTATGAAGCAAATATTGTGTAAATTTTTTCAGAAAAATTAAAAAACAAGAGGGGTTATTTTTGGGCCACCTGTATGGTAAATCACTGTATTATTTTTGTTTTTTTATGTCCAACTATTTGCAATTACTGTTAACCCTTTCACTGCCGGGTCCGAACACCCTTCGGAGTCTGGTGTGTTTCCCCTGTGCTGGCTCCATACATCCTTCGAGTCTGCCTAGCACGCTCTCATATCTCTTTTTAAAGCCGGCAGTGAACCTATTGTTACTATTTTGACCTCAGCACACAGTACACATTCTATTCTTCTTTTTTTAAGTAAATCACTGTTTTCGCACAAATCTTGCACTTTTTACGTATATTTAGAGTAAATACAATAAAAAGTGGTTAAACATAAATCGGCACATGAAATGATGTAACGAAAATAACGGTGGCAGCGAAAGGGTTAATGCAGATGGTGAAAAGGATGATAGATGAACAAATTCTGGATCTGACCAGGAATCAAACCCAGGACCCAGGTGTAGAAGCCAGTTGCACTGACCACTATGCCAACAGGCCATCACTGTATGATCACTGTGAAAATCACTTATTTTCAGATGGTCACTTATTTAACCTTTATCACTTATTTTGGAGCCACCTGTATGGTAAAATCACTGTATGGTCACCTGTATGAAAACTGTATAATCACTGTATGGTCCACCACAACTCCTCAGTCCATTCTATACCGGGTAGTTTTGCTGCATACTCGGTTCTTGTTCCTAATTCATTGCTTATACTCAGTCTAAAGTTGTAATCTCCTACGATAATATTTACACTTTATTTTACAGATGGCGCAGTTTCTAGGGAAACATGAAGTATTATTCTTACCATCTGGTATGATCATAAAACAGTCTTTTGAAAGTGCATTGGTTGGTGGCAGCTGGATTAAAAATAATTATGAAATTATTAAACAGATATTTAGTTGATTCATCTGCATTTCACTTCCACAAATACTTGAATTAGTATCGCATGTCTATGATATATCACCATCGTAACTTATAAGAAGATTCAGATTTTTTATGTGTATTTTCTGAGTAAGAAATTAAAGTACTTATTTATTTGCATGAACTGAGGCTGTGTACAATTAAGTTATTCATTTATATTGAATTAGAAATACCTAATGTAAATACTAAAGATTTATCACAAACCATAATAAATTTATTTTTAAATCTTCAACAAAATCTATATTTTATTTTAGTTAAGGGTACCTTTAACTGAAATCTGGTGTGAAACACTCACACAACTTACTCTTGCCAATGCAAATAATTTAAACAATATAATCTAAGATTAGTAATAAAACATTAGAAATAAACAAAAAACTAACCTCAAAAAACATAACCTTATTTTAATCATGAGTGAAAGATGCAAAATGAAAATCGACCTGTTTGGCTTAAAAATACGGAAAATCGCTCTTTCACGCTAAACTAGGCTCTGTAGTGAACCAGGCAATTTTTTAAAAAATCGTAGAATCAGTTTTTGAGAAAATCGCAAAAGTGAAAAATTACACCAAAAAACTACTACTTCCGGTTGACCGAGTTTGATGAAAATGTTTGTGTCGGGTCCGGTAGTGGTATGTAACTTAAGTTTCAAGTTTCAAGTTCGTACAATGTTCCGTTCTTGAGATATTTTGTCCACACACTCACACACACGCGCGTGCGCACACACACACACACACACACACACAGACCAATCGCTAAAAACATGTTTTTTGGGTTCAGGGGGTCTGAAAACGTGTAGAGTCGGTGAAAACTCGATTTTGAAAAATCGAAATGAAAACAATACTTTCATTAAAAGCCTTTCAATGTCCTTGGTAAGGCCCTCAGGCTTTTACGGATGGAAATTTGAAGAAGAATCTCCTTCCAAATCAAATATGGCTGTTCAATACAGTCCATTGAAAATTAAACCCAGCCAATCAAAAACTACTATCAAACAAGTCTTCACAATGTCTGTAAGGAGTTGGAGGTAAAGTTAAATAAAACAGAAAAAAATAATTTGTTTCCAAAATGCTCTTCAACTTCTCCAGAAGAGACTAGAAATCTTGGAAAAGTTATCTGCCAGGAAAACTACCAGTTATCCAGTTAAGGAGTCAAATTCTGACATTCCGTCAGTTTTAGACGAGGTCAGAACTATTCTACAGACGAAGAGGAATTAACAAAACAAACAGAATGGATAGTCCAAAAACATCAATAAACAAAAAAGAGAAGGCTAGTAGTTCACCCACAGTATTGCCTCGATACTCTTAAACTTTGTTGCCCATGATGGGCAGGTCGAGTGTTAAATTAATTGCGCTCGATCTGTTGGTTTCAGGGCTACAAAAAAGAGTTACGTTTTTTATTAAATATTCAGCCAATTATATGACTGAACTATTTTAGAACAGAAGAGGTAGAGGTGTAAAAGACACTAGTCAGAGTTATCTCCTCTAAGAGTAATGAATTTCATTATACAGCCAGACCCTGCGGTGAATGAAGTGAAGGTGTCATTTGCAAAATGAAAAGTGTGTGCTTGTCAAAGGGCCTGGCATGCTGATAAGCATACTCTTTCAACTCAGTGAGGATGGCAATAGTAAACAATCTCACTCCTTGTTTTTACATAGTAAAACCTCTAGAGGTTCAAACCAGCCTTTTGGCTGTTGACCTAAACAACACTCTTAAACTCAATAATCTTGTAAACCAAGAGAGAGGTCTTTGAAAACATTTGTGAAGAATTTTTTTTTTGTTATTTTTTTTTTGTTTAACGTCCGCCTGTTCTGCAATTACTGCTAATGCAGACGATGATGGATGAAATGATATTTTGTAAATTATGAAAATATGCCATGCCTAAATGGAATTCGAACCCAAGACCGCATGATGAGAGGCGAGTACGTTACCAACTATGCCAATGTGGCAGGCCAGAAGAATTGGTTCACCCTTAATCCTAAGCTCACCATAAATAAAGAAACAAAAGGCAAAATTAAACCTCCAACAGTAATTTTAAGTAATGTAATAGACTATAATAAAATGAAGTTAACAGAATAATACGAACCAATAATATAAGCTTTAATCTGCCCAAAATAAACAGGTGGAGTGTCAGATTATTTGCACTCAGTCTGCTCGTTGCAGGGCTAAAATAAATAGTTCTGTTTCTTATCACATGGTCAGCCAATTAAATGACTGAATCATTTAAGAACAGAAGAGGTAGAGGTGTTAAAGACACTAGTCAGAGTTACCTCCTCTGAAAGTAATGAATTTCACTATACAGCCAGACCCTGTGGTGAATGAAGTGAAGGTGTCATTTGCAGAGTGGAAAATATGTGCTTTTCACAGGGCCCGGCATGCTGATAAGCATACTTTTCTACTCAGTGAGGAAGGCAATGGTAAACCACCTCACTCCTCGTTTTACTTAGTAAAACCTCTACGGGTTCAAACCAGCCTTTTGGCTGATGACCTAAACAACAACACAAACTTTAATAATAATGAGTTATAGGCTAATATGTTAAAAATTGAAGTCGATGTGAAGAAGAATACAGAATTTGACCAATCTTATGACCGTCAATAAACTGGATTGGCATACATGATGATAACAACAAGCTTGACGAATAAGAGCTGTGGCTTGGGATTTTCACCCCTCATGAGACCCTGAACATATTCAGAACAATCTTCTAAACCAAGGTTTTCGAATTCTTTGAATAGTAGACCTAAATAAATTAAAAATATAAAGCAAATTGGAGAGGGTATACTTCCTCTGTCAATGCTTTCATTCAAAAACACAGAAGATATAAAGGGAATAACAAGCAAAATGTAAATGCTACAAGAGAGTTAAAATTGAGGCTCTCAGAATGAATCCTCCACAATAAATTGTGGAGCATGATGAACTAGTAAGGATTGCTAGTTCATCTGCGCTAGTAAATCAAACAGTTCAGTCACTAGCGCGCAAGTGAATACAACCTATTAACACTTTAATTACTAAACTAGCGTCTTGGGAGTAGGCCTTAAACAAGCTGCGTAATAATTTTTGTTCCTCAGTTTCATGCATTAGGGTTTCAATTAGAAAACGAGTGTGCGGGGTGGAACTAAAACACACACAGCTAAAATGTTTTAGACTTTATGAAAGAAACTTTTAATGCAAATGTCATTTCAAACCGATTTCCTAATCATTTTGCGTGTGGACAGAACAGTTTGGATTTGAATCCGTGTGATTATTTTCTTTGGGAACTTCTTAAGGAAAAGATTTTTCCCAAAAAATTCCTAAAGTGATGGAACTAGGAGTCCTGGTTATTGAAGCGTGAAACGAAATAACCAAGGATGAGTCGTAGAATTATTCGAAATCTAGTTTTTTTAGTTTGTATTGAAGAAGTAGTTGGTAGACATGATGATGGTTGTATTGAACATGCGCTAAGCAGAACATAATCTTCCAGTGTATTTTACTTTCTATATTGCGATTCAAATAAATATTTTTTAACAGAATCAAATGTCTGATCATTTTGTGCGCCACCCAGTTGCCGCTTGTTTTGACAAACTCGAATCGTTCTTTTTCTATTATAGTAGAATTAAAAGTAAAACAAACCTGGAGCAGTGACGGAAGGGGGAACGCTCGGGGCTCTTAGCCTCCAGTGTTGCCGCTATGTGCAGTGTGTTATTAGCACAGGCGCTGTACACATTCTTTGCGATATGCCGGCTGCATTGGCATAGTTGGTAACATGCTCGCCTCTCATCATGCGGTCTTGGGTTCGAATCCCATTCAGGCAAGGCGTATTTTCATACGTTACAAAAAATCATTTCATCCTTCACCATTAGCAGTAATTGCAGAACAGTCAGACGTTCAACAAAAAAAAATTATTTACGTGCCTCCACTCGCTCTCTCTCGCTTTGCTTTCTCTCGTTATGAGATGCATTTTACAGTGAAAATGGTTCCAAAAATACACTACAACTTTTTTTTGCAATTTAAGAAAGTACAGTACATTCTTCATTGCCATAGTGGAGCGCTTCTGAAATTTATGACAACGCTGTCACGAAAGGTTGCCATGAAAAATGCTCAGCGCTGGTTGGCTAAGAGCGAGCCGTGCCCCCGACCGGCAGCTCGGGTCCCTTCGTCCTCGACAGCTCCAAGTTTGTTTTACTTTTAATTCAACAATAATTGATGTAAAACCCATAAGGTGCATTTGTCAAAATTATAAATGGAATTATTTATTTATTTAACGTCGCGTTAGCGACGACGTTGGGTTGTAAATGGATTTGTATATCTACCGCGAACAGCATTTGGATTTCAGACGTTGTAGAAATGAGGGACTATCGATTGATTTCAAAAGTAAAGTATTCGATAGTATCGAAATGTTTACTATGTAGCAAACGGCGTGACCAGTTGTCAAACAGCTGTTAATGCTATAATTTTCACGTTTCGTGAACATGGCTACAGTTTGGAGTCCTGATAAAAAACACAGCGATCGTGAAAGGTCTGTTATTGTTATTTAAATACTTCGAAACATTTTAATTTCCCTGCTAGTAAATGTTCCCTTATATTGCTTAGGTTACTGTAATGCAAAAGTCAAGATACGTCGCCACTGCCGTTGGTACCGTATTTCATTAATTTTGTTTTATTTTTGTAATTCTCTCTAACTACACAAAAACCATTAATGTATATAGACATTCCCTGTAAAATAAATTTTTCAAAAGTAAATTACGTGTTTCGTATATGGTAGGAAATTAAACATAACCTCAAATATGTCAACACAGTGGTTAACCTCTTTTTACAAGATGTGATAAAAACCATTCGGCGAATTATTTTTTTCGTGAGGTAAGTTTAAAATATTATTGGTGAATTCAGAAAATGGTAAAATGTTTTTGAAATTTGATAGTCTGTACCTGTTCTAGCTTTGTTTAGTTAAGATAAGTGTTGCTTTGGTGAATAAAAACTGAGTCACTTTTTTAAAAACTAAATATTCGTGTTGTTTGCATACTTCATTTGATTTTCTGTTTAAATTTGTATTGACTGATATTTCATGTTAATTTTACAGATGGATTTGTGTTTACCCGGCTTATATTAATAGCAAAAAGACACTGGAACAAGGTAGACGAATTGCAAAAGACAAATGTGTTGAAAACCCAACTCATCAAGAAATAAAAGATGTATTACTTACAACTGGTCTTAAAATTGGAGTGGAAAATAAATTGTATCCTCGTGAAAGAAGTAAGGAAATGCTTTATAGAGGGCGTATTCGAATTCAGTTGAAGAATGATGATGGGTCACCTGTGAACAAGGATTTTCCTGATCGTAAGTATGAAATTTAGTCTTTCTGCCATTTTTCTTATACAGGGTGATTCACGAAGATATGCAGAAACTTTGGGAGCTCATTGTACATGTAAAAATTATGAAAAAAGTTTATATAAACATGGGTTTGGAAATGCTTCGTTACCGAGTTACGGCTAGCGAAAGATTTCGCCCGGATTTCAGCTCATCAGGTGAAATGAAGTCTTCCTGAAATTCTGGTAAGATAGATTAAGGGGCGAATTCAATCGTTTCTTATGGTTTTTGACCTGATAAATTGAATAAAACAGGTCCCAGAACTGTAAGTTAAATAGTTTTTGAGAAAACCAGTGTCAAATTCAAAAAAATGGAGTGAAAAAAACTCATTTTTCATCTTTGTTTTCCCGGTTAATTTTACTTTGTACTGTTATGAATAAAAATTCATTTAATCAAACATCTATTCGCTTTCTGTGTACTTTATTTACACCGGTTTGTTCAGAATAAAATTTTCTACATGTTTTATTCAAAAATTTTAACTGTTTCTTGGTGAAATAACAAAGTTATTCTTGCCCAAAGATAGAAAAATGTGTTTTTCACTCCATTTTTTGCATTTGACACTGCTTTTCTTAAAAACTATTTAACTTACAGTTCTGGGACCTGTTTTATTCAATTTATCAGATCAAAAACCATAAGAAATGATTGATTTCGCCCCTTAATCTACCTTACCAGAATTTCAGGCAGACCTCATTTCACGTGGTGAGCTGAAATCCGGGCGAAACTTTTGCTAGCCATAATTCGGAAACAAAGCATTTCCGGACACATGTTTATGTAAACTTTTTTCATTATTTTTACATGTACAATCAGCTCCTAAAGTTTCTGCATATCTTCGTGAATCACGCTGTATAAACTTGTTACAAATTTTCTTCTTTGTGAAATTTTATACTATAAATATTTTTCTTGCTCTGTATGAAATATAGATAAGGAAAGTAGTTTTCTCATATCAGTTTTTGAAATCAAGTTTTTATTGAAAATGCAACGGGTAACCCTTATCCGGACATAATAAAAAAATCTGGTGTGAAACACTCACACTCTTGTCAATGCAAATAATAAACAATATAACCTAACATTAGAAATAAACATAAAAACTAACCTTAATAAACATAACCAAATTTTAATCATGAGTGAAAGACGCTAAATGAAAATCAACCTCAGTTGATGGCTTTAAAATACGGAAAATCACTCTTTCACGCTAAACTAGGCTCTGTAGAGAAAGACGCTCTTAATAAAAGTTGTAGATCTTTAAATTTCCTATTAATTTGGTTATACACTCTTGTGGTTAATGCTAAGGCTGAATCTTAAAAAAATCGATTTTTACACGTTTTCGTGAGAAAAAAATAGAAAATTGCTAATTACCGCTAAACTAAACGTTATACAAAAACATGTTTGAATTAAAAGTTGTAGGATTTTAAATTCCCTAAAACTTTTATGATATACATTTTTGTGCTAAAATGCATTTTAAAGTCGCAATCTTTAAAAAAAAAATTTTTTGTGAAAAAAGCCTCGCCAAGAATTTCATCAGACATGGCGCCTACCCTATCTTGTAGAGCATAAAAAAATGTAGTATGGTGAAGTAAGGTTTATTAGTGCAGTGTCAAATTATGTACGCTCACTCTGTTCGTTGCAGGGCTCAAATAAATAGTTCTGTTTCTTATCACATGGTTAGCCAATTAAATGACTGAATCATTTAAGAACAGAAGAGGTAGAGGTGTAAAAGACACTAATCAGAGTTATCTCCTCTGAAAGTAATGAATTTCATTATACAACCAGACCCTGTGGTGAATAAGTGAAGGTGTCATTTGCAGAGTGGAAAATATGTGCTTTTCAGAGGGCCTGGCATGCTGATAAGTGTACTTTTCCACTCAGTGAGGAAGGCAATGGTAAACCACCTCACTCCTCGTTTTACTTAGTAAAACCTCTACAGGTTCAAACCAGCCTTTTGGCTGATGACCTAAACAACAACAATACATAGTTATATTCGTAATAGTTTTTATCAAGCGTATAACGAACTTTCCTATTGCCAAAGCGATGCTCGGTTCAGCTGAGTAGTTGCTGCATGTCCCGTAGAGATAGCGCTGTGGCGTAAACTAACCGGTTGCACTCTGTAAGCACAGTAAGTAACATTTTGTCTAGGAACAGCGATTTTGAGACAAGCTAGCAGTGGATTAGGACTTTTGTTGACAGTAATTCTAATATTTTGTAATCGGACGCACGGTAAGTTAAATTCGTTTTACTAATTAGCTTCTAATAACTTTTTTATTTTACAATACCAATAGTTTTATTTTATGTCTACTTATTTTTTCACAATAGCTTAATTTCTGGGCCATATTTCTTAACATTTTTTAATAGATTTGCTACACTTCACTAACATGACTCCTGTATTGTCGATAAAATCTACTTTAAATAAATCCTACAGTTAAACTATTGCTATACACACAAAGTTAAGATTATATGTCATACACTCACTAGAAAATTACCCAAATTCATGATATCACGAATTTACCTAACTTTTATCACAAAATTACCTTATATTTTATAAATTACCCAAGCCATTGTTTTTTAATGTTTTTCTTGTTTCTATTATGTTGAACTAATTGTCTAAACTGTGCTTAAATAATGGTGACTACAATTATTATTATTACCTATTTTATTTTTTTTTTAATTTTAGGTGAAAATGCCTAGATACAAAGTGAAATACTGACAATACATTAATGGCAATTTAATTGAAGCAGCTAAATTAGTAAAAGAGCAGCATATATGTTGGTATATAAAGCTGCAAAACCATGAACGTACCATGGAGTACATTAAAGGACTATCTGACCAATAATAGTGATCCCACGAAGAATAGCCCACTACCAAAATAGGGAGACCATTTGCCTAATGTCAGACTTAGAAGTTAAACTTTATAATTACATAATATCCATGCAAGAACTTGGATTTGGCCTCACGGTCTTAATGGTTAGAAAAACAGCCCACGAACTTGCCGAGAATTCTGGGCGAGGTAACTTCTTTAATTGCGAGAATGATAGTGCAAGTAAATGGTGGTTGACTAGTTTTAAGAAATAGTACAACTTAACATTAAGAGCTCCAGAGAATTTGGCAGCTTATAAGCTGCAATACGCTCTATAGAGCGTCGATGGCGAATGAAATAATGTTAACTGATTTTTATAATAAATTAGAATCATTGCTGGTTACATTAAATATTAAAGGAAATCCACAAGACTGTGGAATTGTGATGAAACCGTTGTTTTGTATGTTGTGAAAGCAGAAAACGTTGTCACTTCAATTGGAAAATGCTACATTTATAAATGAACGTACGCTGATCGAGGAGAATTGTGTACCCTTTTGTGTTGTGTATGTACAGATGGTACGTGGATACCACCCTTAATATTATTTAAAGGCATTCGATTGAGTGAAAGTCTAAAAAAACAACTGCTTGCCTAATGCAATGGTGAAATCAACCCCAAAAGGTTGAATTACAACTGAAATATTTTTAGAATGGCTACAATTTTTCATAAGTGCTATTCCACCTGAACGACCGGATGTTCTGCTGATGGATTCACATGCAGCACACGTCAATCGTGCAGTAGTTTCTTTGGCAAAAGATAATGATATTTATTTATTTACTTTTCCGGCACATACCACGAATCTGTTGCAGCCATTGGATGTAGGGGTCTATTAGTCTCTCAAGTCCCATTGGTCGCAAAACCTGAATTCTTACATAAAAAGAATCCAGTAGACAAGCCAAACAGGACCAATTTTCACTCAATTCTTAACCCAGCATTTATAAACAGTTTTAGCAGCAAAAACATTAAAAATGCTTTTAGTAAAACCAGAATTGATCCATTAAATAGTCAAGTCATTTCGAAGGAGGTTATTAAGCCATCACAGCTGATGGATAAAAATATCAGTTTTTCTCAGGAAACACAAAATGACGAAGCTATAGAAGATATTTTGCAGATTCCTTCAGCTAGTCCGAAGAATGTTAACCGTAAGATAAAACGTTCTAAAAGTTCTGGTGCTGTTTGCGTGAATTTAGTTGATCAACCTTCGACGTTACTATCTGTCAATCCACCTGATAATGGTTCATCAGACGATGATTGGGTATGCAGTGTTTGTCATAAAAACTATCAAATGACAAGAAGAAAAAATGGAGCTAAGTGGGTGCAATGTTCTTATTGCTTGGTACCATACCACGTAAAATGCCAAGCAAGTAAGCCAAGCAGGTGATGCTGCTGAAGTAACTTTTATGTGCGACAATTGTGCGGAAGAAGAAGCAGCACATTCTGACAATATTTAATGTAATTTCTTATATTTTCAATAAAGTGTTAATTTCCTAGGTTAAGATTTTATAAAAAATAGTTCAGCTTCTTAGTAATAGTTTACTTCTAGTATCAAAATGTAGTAGTAAAAAAAATTTTAAAATATCAAAAAATATGTTAAAAATAAAATATTAAAAAATAATAAATATTAATAAAAATAAAGAAAATGTAAAATAAATTCGAAAAGATCCATAAGAAAGTAGCTATCATGAAATTAGTTAATATTTTATGCGGTTAAGAATGTGCGTTTTATGTGTGTCTGTTTTGATTTTAAATAAAGCGAAATTTCAATATCTATTATTCATTTTTTTCCTGAGTAATTCACATCACAAATCTTTTCAGAATTAAATTTTCTACAAATTTATTTAAGAAAAAATACACCTTTATTTACCATTTATGGAAGTAATCTTCCATTAAACACAAAAATGTGTTATTTCTTTGCACCAATTCTTGTGTTTTATGTAAGATATCTCTGAAAGTATTGCATTTACAGCTCTGGAACCAATTTTATTCAATTTTTCAGATTAAAAAACATAAGAAACAATTGTATTTGTATCTTTGTAACTACCTTTAACATTTTTATACGGCCTTACTTCACGGAGGGTACAGAGTTCTAGGTGAAATTTTTCGCTAGCCGTAACTCACTAACTAAGCGTTTTCAGGCATATGTTTATATGAACTTTTTTTCTTATTTTTAGCTATATAAAGAGATTGCCATATAGTTTTGAATCATAGGAAGGAAAGTATTAGTTTCTGTCGATTTTTTGAAATCAAGTTTTCACTAGATCTACACGTTTTCAGACCCCCTGAACCCAAAAAACATGTTTTTAGCAATTGGTCTGTGTGTATGTGTGAACAAAATATCTCAAGAACGGAACATCATACGAACTTGAAACTTAAGTTAGATACCACTAGAGGACCCGACAGGAACATTTCATCAAAATCGGTCAACCGGAAGTAGTAATTTGTGTCATTTTTCACTTATTTACGACTTTGTGAAAAATGGCTCCTACAATTTTTTTTAAAATCGCCTCATTTGCTACATTTTTTATGCTCTACAAGATAGGGTATTATTCGCCATGTCTGCTGAAATTCTTGAAAAGGCTGTTTTCTCGTAAAAAATGGTTTTTTTAAGATTGCAACTTTAATATTTATTTTAGCGCAGAAGTATATTTAATAAAAGTTGTAGAGAATTTAAAAACCTACAACTTTTATTTCAAACATTTTTTTGTATATCGCTTAGTTTAGCGGTAATTAGCAATTTTCTGTTTTTTTACAAAAATCAATTTTTTAAGATTTCAGCCTTAGTATGCATTTTAGGACAAAAGTGTACATAATCAAATTTATAGGAAATTAAAAGATCTACAATTTTTATTTAGAGCATTTTTCTCAACAGAGTTCGTTTAGCATGAAAGAGTGATTTTTTGAATTTTTAAGACAAACTGAGGTTTTTCATTTTGCAACTTTCACTCATGATTAAAATTAGGTTATGTTATTTAAGGTTAGTTTTTCTTGTTTATTTCTAATGTTTTATTACTGATATTAGGTTATATTGGGTATAATTTGCATTGGAAAGAGAAAGTTTCACACCAGTTGTTACTTTCTCTTGCCTAAATGAATATATAGAAAGGAAAGTATTGTTTTCATGTCGATTTTTCGAAATTGAGTTTCACCTGATCTACACGTTTTCAGGCCCCCTGAACCCAAAATAACATGTTTTTAGCGATTGGTCTGTGTGTGTGTGAACAGAATATCTCAAGAACGGAACATCGTATGAACTTCAAACTTGAAACTTAAGTTACATACCACTACCGGACCCGACACGAACATTTTCATCAAAATCGGTCAACCGGAAGTAGTAGTTTATTCGTGTGATTTTCTCAAAAACTGGTCCTACGATTTTTTTTAAAATCGCCTAATTTACTAATTTTTTTATGGTCTACAAGATAGGTTAGGCGCCATGTTTGCTGAAATTCTCAGTGAGGCTGTTTTCACGTAAAGAAATTGTTTTTTTAAGATTACGGCTTTAATATGCATTTTAGGGCAATAATTTACATAATAAAAGTTGAAGAGAATTTAAAGTCCTACAACTTATATTTCAAACATTTTTTTTTGTATAACGCTTAGTTTAGCGGTAATTAGCGATTTTATGTTTTTTTCTCATGAAAACGTGTGAAAAATCGATTTTTTTAATATTTCGGGCTTAGTATGCATTTAACGAAAAAGTGTATATAGTCAAATTTATAGGAAATCGAAAGATCTAACTTTTATTTTAAACATTTTTCTCTACAGAGCCTAATTTTGCGTGAAGGAGTAATTTTCCGTATTTTTAAGCCAAACTGAGGTCGATTTTCATTTTGCGTCTTTCACTGATGATTAAAATTAGGTTATGTTTATTAAGGTTAATTTTTTGTTTATTTGTAATGTTTTATTACTAATGTTTATTGTTAATTATTTGCATTGGCAAGAGAAAGTTGTATGAGTGTTTCACTCCAGATTTTTTTTTTACATCATGATTAATGTTTTATTTCAGGTGATTCCATTATGTTACATCTGTGCACAATGATTCCAAAACTAAAAAGTCGAGCCAGTAAACAAAGTGGTGGTGACCAGGGCTCACAGTCTGGTGGTGGTAGTGGCCAAGGTGGAGGTTCAAAAAAGAAAGGCAAAGGAAGACGTTAAATACTTTAACTTTCATGGTTGTACTTTTTGTTTTTTAATATATATTATTGTGTTTTAAGTATTAAAGTATTTTATTATCTTGGGTATTTTTTTCCGTAATGTTATAAAATGTTTTCACAAAATAATTTTAACACTTTGAGCGCTTATCACATAATTCATAAGAATTCTTATTTACATGGATGTTATCCAGTATCATGTTAATAGATGTAATCCAATCAATTTTTACTTTCTCTTGCC
Source organism: Catonia carolina (assembly GCA_035578175.1). Classification (NCBI taxonomy): domain Eukaryota; kingdom Metazoa; phylum Arthropoda; class Insecta; order Hemiptera; family Achilidae; genus Catonia; species Catonia carolina. The sequence goes on along the minus strand of JAQMRL010000005.1, from coordinate 66,435,346 downwards.
TAAATGAATGTATAGGAAGGAAAGTATCTTACAAATTGTGTTCATGTCGATTTTTAGAAATTGACATGAAAACAATCGGCTACTTTCCTTCCTGTATATTCACACCAGATTTTTTTCTGAATCTAGGTACATAATTAACGTTCCAGTGTAGACATGCTGGCCACATTGGGGTAGTTGGTAACGTGCTTGCCTCTCATCATGTGGTCTTGGATTCAAAAATAAAAAAAATCATTTTACCCTTCACCATCTGCATTAGCAGTAACTGCAGAACAGTCAGACGTTAAAACAAAAAAAAAAGTGGAGACATGTAAAGACATGTGGGGTCAAATCCATATGCGGTAAAAAAATTTTTCTTGTTAAAAAATATTGGAAATATTATAAACAATTAATTATATTTGAATTTTTTTTTTTTTTTTTATTAATTTATTTAACGTCGCATCAACTACAACGGTCATTAGCGATGACGTTGGGGTGTAACTATTATACGATTGAGGATGAAATGATATTTTGTAACGTATGAAAATATGCCGTGCCTGAGTGGGATTCGAACCCAGGACCGCATGATGAGAGGCGAGCACGTTACCAACTGCGCCAATGCGGCCGGCAGTTTTTTGTTTTTTGACAGTTTTGTTTTATCATCTAAAATTAATGCAACTATCAGCTGTCTTTGAAAATTAAATTTTGCTAAAGGAAATATATTAGGTATCTAAAATAATACTGAATTTGCTTCCAAAAAAAACTAATTTTTTAGTAAATAATTTTAGATGATAAAACAAATTGTCAAAATTTAAAAATAAATGATTAATTTTTTTTATTATTATTTTAACAATAAAAAAATTTCACCATAGACGGATTTGACCCATCTATCTTGCATCTACATACCAAAATGTTACCATTAGGCCTACTCCAAACACACAATGTGAAAAATTAATAAAATTTACAGTACTTAAATGGAAAATGGTTACAAATTCACGTATTTCTGTATTTAAGCTAAAATATAGCTTGAAATGTATCAAAATTGATATTTTTTAAAAGGTCTAAAAATTTTCTAATGATTCCTGATTAAATTGAGTCTTCATTTATTTGTGGGAAAAAAATATTAACAAACAAATGAAAATCAATGATATTCCCTATGGTTCAAATTCCGTAGGACACCTGGTATATTTAAAACGCAAAATCGCTTCCGATGCATTTAAAATGGGAAGTCTATTAACCCGCCGAGAACGGAGATTTTTAACGATCTCGCGGACTGTCATTTTACGCCTAATAAAAACTTTTATTTCATTCAGTTTTATTCCTAAAAATTTCAAAAAATTACCATTTATTTATAAAGAATTTGTTATTAGAACAACATTTGAACCAAATTTTTCCGTTTTCATTTACGACCAGAATAAAAATTGAAAATTAAGAAAAAATATTTTATTTTAGTATTGTCAATTTACGTACGAAAAAGTGTCACTAAATCACTAAACAATACAAAAACATATGTTTAGTTGTATATATAAATAAAGCAATTCATTGTAAAAATAACTACATTTAGATATTGCAAATTAATAGACACATTCAATAGATATCACACTTTTTGTTCAACAAAGTGAAGTGCTGGATGAAAAAAATTGCATCAAAATAATGTGGTGTATTTCAGTTTCTATTTACTCCTCTTCTATGAAAGTTCTATCCCTTTTCCGCCTGTATTAAATTATAGGGGTTTAAAACCCAAGAACACTGTGCAAATTTATTTGCAAGGGTCCATTGTGCTAGTTTTTTAAAGTTGGTCAGAAAATGAGGAAAAATGGTGTTTAGTTGAAATAAAAATTAATAAATCTTTAGGTGTGAGGAAAATCATACTTAACAACAAATTAAGCAGTAAATGTTACTTATAGTTTGTACAAAAAAGAAAAATTATACCACTTGAATAAACCTTATATTAAAGATACATTTTTATTATGTATTTACAATGTAGTTATGCAATTAAGCTCTATTATTTACAAATTAAATTTTTGTTTAATTTTAAAGTACAATATACTACATAATAATTTCAATAAATAAATTTTATTTACAATAATTTAGATTGAAATTATATAACAATGAGGTTATCCTTGGGATTTTTGTACGTTTTGGTCTTGACAACATTGTGTTGTGGCTGTACTTTGTATTTCTTCAGCACCTACTGTAGGTCCTTCATAAGGAACGTTTTGTAATTTGTCGACTTCTGGACGCATTTTCAGTTCTGAAAAATTTAAATTACAGTACATTTTATCATTATGAAAATATATAATTACATGAAAAATACTACGAGGGTTATCCAGAAAATAACCTCCGTTTTGAAATAAAAAGTAAACGAGTGAAGATACAAAAATTTTATTATATACATATTAAAACTACAGTTTTTCTCAATTTTTCGACATAGTCGCCAAACAGATTCAAGCACTTGTCGTACCTTGGAACAGTCTTTGAAATACCCTCTGCATAAAAATCTGCTGCCTGTGAATGTAGCTAACCATTCACAGCGTTTTGAAGCTCTTCGTCATTGGCGAACCGCTGAGATGCAAGCGACCGCTTCATGTTTGGGAACAGGTGAAAGTCACTAGGAGCCAAGTCCGGGCTGTATGGGGGATGATCGAAAACATCCCATTTAAACTTGGCCATAAGTTCATTTGTTTTCTCACCCTCATACAGCTCGAAGAACAAATGAACTTTTGGCCAAGTTTAAATGGGAAGTTTTCGATCATCCCCCAAACAGCCCGGACTTGGCTCCTAGTGACTTTCACCTGTTCCCGAACATGAAGCGGCCGCTTGCATCTCAGCAGTTCGCCAATGACGAAGAGCTTCAAAACGCTGTGAATGGTTCACAAAAGTGGTATAACATTCACAGGCAGCAGATTTTTATGCAGAGGGTATTTCAAAGACTGTTCCAAGATACAACAAGTGCTTGAATCTGTTTGGCGACTATGTTGAAAAATTGAGAAAAACTGTAGTTTTAATATGTACATAATAAAGTTTTTGTATCTTCACTCGTTTACTTTTTATTTCAAAACGGAGGTTATTTTCTGGATAACCCTCGTAAATGAAATATAAATATTCTTTAAAACCCCCAGTAATATGGTAAAATAGTAAACACTTATCAATTATAGCGCTTCCGTGCAAAGAAACACTAAACTAATCTGTAATTTATTATTACTACTAGGGATCAACGAATTGCTGCACTTCACTAAAAATTAAACATTAAGTGTTTAGCTTCTTACACAACCTTACATGTTGAAAACAAAATCACAACATATAAACAGTCTAGCCATAAATACTGTCCACCAGTTAAACACAGGTATCTAGAGAACAAATAAGAGCTAGGGAAAAATAAAAACACCATTTAAATCGGTGACAAAATACCTGTTTATTCGTGTAAAATTCATTCAAAATGGCCTCCTTTAGCTTTTACACATAACTTCAAACACAGAATAAAGTCATCTATCGCTGTACGCAGCGTTTCGAGAGGAATTTCGGCAACTGCTTTCGTCAGGGACGTCTTTAAGGCCTTGACATTGTGGTGAGGTTTCGAACATGCCTTCTGTTCCAACAATGACCACAAGCAATAGTCAAGCGGGTTTAAATCAGGACTTCCAGATGGCCAGTCTTCAGCACGAATAAACGCCGGAATGTTGTTTTCACGCCATCTTTGTGTCGTCTTTGCCTTATGTCCTGGAGCAGAATCCTGCTGGAATACCCATGGCTTGTTTTTGAACAATGGCATGTTCAGAGGTTTAACCACATCCATCAGCATCTCTTGGTAAACTTTTGCCGAGGTTTTAACGCCTTTTTCACAAAAATGAATGTGGGGGGCACCGTGATACGAAACCCCCCACCAAACCATCACAGAAGCAGGATGATGACCTCGTTGGATCCTCTGAACCTTTTCTTTGGCTTCATAAGAGCTTCTAGCGTAGACACGGTCATTTTGTTTGTTGTAAGTCTCTTCAACTGTGAAAATTTTTTCATCGGTAAACAAAATGTCCTGGTAGCGACCAGAGCCAAATTCGCGAATGAGTTTCTTCAATCGTTGGTACTGAATTTGCTTCAGTTTATCGGTTAAAAGGTGTCCGGTATACCTTTTGTATGCTCTCAAACGTAAATCATTGCGTAAAATGCGAGAAACAGTGCGTGGTCCAATTTTCATTTCACGAACAAGGATTGTTTGCTTACGGATTGGGTTTCTACGTATGCGGGTTCTTACAGCTTCAACTATTTGTTTTGAACATGCAGTGCGGGGACGCCCAGTCCGAGGTCGATCTAACACATCACCAGTCTCATTAAAACGTTGAATAGTACGATAAACAAACTTCTGACTGATATTAAGCCATTTAAGGATGGAAAAGATTTGTTTACCGTTCTTTCCCACCTTACGCAAACCGATAACTGTAATGCGAGTGTGATTTTCTGACCAGTCCATTGTTAAACTGCAATAGTATTGCACATACAATTAGCTACTAGACTATTTTCATGAACAAACTTGCTCAAACAGTGTTGCCATGGTAGGGAAAATAAAATTTCCCTCACTTTCAACATTGGACAATATTTATGGCTAGACTGTGTATAAATAAAACTCATCCCATACATGATGCTTGCACCACATTCGTGTTGAGCATCAGTGGGTTTAGGAGGTTCAAGGTTATCTGTAGTCAACAAGCAAACTTCTTGGTGTTGCGCGCCCCTGAAGTTTCGTAGCTTAAGGTTTTGTGTAGTCAAAAACGTTGTGAGTTTGCAGACAAAACAAAAGAAACTTTTTTTAACCTAATTTTGGGGAGGGGAAGCAACCCAAGAATTTTTTTATGATGTATTCATGTAAACAGCAAGAAAAGATTTTATATATTCAGAATTCTTTACTTTTTCAAAAATTTTGGAGTAGTAGCACCCCAAAAGGCACTGGTACCAAAAATTTCAAAACAGAGTTGTAAATGATTTGTAATCACTTATTTGGTTCAATGCTTCCTTAATATTTAAAAAATGTTGGGTTAGCCATTTTCCACCAAAAATGGAATTGATGGATTTCACTAACTTGATGTACCACTAAACTGACTAAACATAACCATGTTGTTATAATATATAAAATAAGTCAAAACAGTTTGACTTTGCAATGTGTACAGGAGAAAATTGACATCTGTTTTCTGGTACATCGAAAAAATGGTTTATCCAATTTTTCTAGGTCACGGAAGTACCTACATGTGGGAAGAGCCGAACTTGGGTCTTAACTTTTTGCCAACAGCCAACAAAACACCTTCTATTATTCACTTTTCTGCCCTGGTGCTTGAACTTATCAAAAAAATTCAGATCAGCTGAATTTAGTACAGGTTTATTAATGTGAGGATTTTTCCTATATGATTCACTAAACTAGAAGGTTTCACAAGATTCTTATGGCTCTCTTTTGTAGAATGAAAACTTGTAGGCTCCAACTGAAATGCCTCCACATACAATTTCATAACGGTGATGAGACTCAAATATTGCAATATAGTAGGCAATCTTGGCTGCCATCATGTCACTTGTATTCTTCATCCTTCGTGTTGCATATTACATGGGGTGTCCATATCAGACCATCATTCATTTTCAGGCTGCATGTATGACAGTACTGAATTGACATGTTCAGAGCTCTGTGCGATGCAACTTTCAGTTGAATACAGGTGAATGTTAGAAACTGTACAAGTTAAAGAGATACAGTTTTACTTACCGTAAACACCAGGTTCCTTTTCAAAAGCCTGGACAACTTTTGTTCTTAAAACACTTTCTACCTCGCGTGATAATTTTAGCATCTGAAACCAGCAGACAAATTATGTGTACTTCCTTAAATGAATAATACAAGCGTTATGATTATGAACTTTAAATGCATAAATTTAATCCTTCGAAAGTAAATTCTCTTCACTTTTCTCAACTTCATCTATACCAGGGGTTCTCAACCTGGGGGGCGTAGAAGATTTTCAAGGGAGGCGTCATCATATTAGAATAGAAAAAAAAGCTATGATTAACCCAGGTTAGTTCCTGCCTTTATATTTCAAACACCATTATTTTATTGTACAACACTCAATGTTAAAGTTTGATGATTTCGTAAACAATTATATTTTAAGTTTTTTGGTTCTGTGATTTGACTGTATGTTCAAAAATGTATTGAAAGTAGTATTAAACATTTTGTAAAAAGTTATCAAATATTTAATTGCATTACCTGCAAGTCTAACCTTTATCTCGCCCCTAAGCTCGCTATAGTTACAAATTGAAATACTAAGTACTTATGTTGACCATATAAGGGGATAATAGTACAGGGGAGGCGTGACAAAAAGTCAGTCTACTAAGAGAGGCACAGAGCCTGAAAGGTTGAGAACCCCTGATCTATACTATGAGGAATATAAATCCTGTTTTAAAAATATGACTGAAGATGCAATATCTTCTATAGATTTTAAATAAACAGTTATAGTTTCAAATGATATTGTGTACTCTGATGATGGTGGATCCACCAAATCACTATAAGTAGTGTACATAGAGATCAAGGCAGCTTAAAAAGGTTAGTGAAATTTATTGTATAAAATCGAATATGAGGGATATCTCTAAAGTAAAGACTGTTCCATTGTTAAAAAATATATTCTGAAAATTTTATATATTTACTTTCTCTTGCCTATATGAATACATAGGAAGGAAAGTATTGTTTTCATGTCGATTTTTCAAAATCGAGTTTTCACTGGATCTACACGTTTTCAGACCCCCTGAACCCAAAAAAAACATGTTTTTAGCGACTAGTCTGTGTGTGTGAACAGAATATCTCAAGAACGGAACATCGTACGAACTTGAAACTTAAAACTTAAGTTACATACCACTATCGAACCCGACACGAACATTTTCATCAAATTCGGTCAACCAGAAGTAGTAGTTTATTCGTATAATTTTTCACTTTTTGCAATTTTCTCAAAAACTAGTCCGACAATTTTTTTAAAAATCGCCTGGTTTACTGAATTTTTTATTCTCTACAAGATAGGGTAGGCGTCATGTTTGCTGAAATTCTTGGTGAGGCTGTTTTCACGTAAAAACATAGTTTTTTTAAGATTGCGGCTTTATTATGCATTTTACTGCAAAAATGTATAATATAATTAAAGTTGTAAAGAATTTAAAATGCTACAACTTTTATTTCAAACATTTTATGGTATAACGCTTAGTTTAGCGGTAATTAGAGATTTTCTGTTTTTTCTCACGAAAACATGTGAAAAATCTATTTTTTTAAGATTTCGGCCTTAGTATGCATTTTATGACAAAAGCGTATATAATCAAATTTATAGGAAATTAAAAGCTCTATAACTTTTATTTTTAGCATATTTTTGTACAGTGCCTAGTTTAGCGTGAAAGAGTGATTTTCCGTATTTTTAAGCCAAATTGAGGTTGATTTTCATTTTGCGTCTTTACTTATGATTAAAATTAGGTTATGTATTTTGAGTTTAGTTTTTATTACTAATGTTAGGTTATATTGGTCATTATTTGAATTGGCAAGAGAAAGTTGTGTGAGTGTTTCACACCAGATTTTTATTTCTCTTGAACTGCATATCTTATACTACTTCTCTATATAATCGCCACATGAATTACGTTTATCTAATGATGCACCAGCTTCAATATACCCTCCTCATATTCTTCAACTGCCAGTTCATTTAGCCATTTATTAACAGCATTTTTAAGTTCATCGTCACTCTGAATCACTGACCACCCAAAAAGTCTTTCAATTTCCCAAACAAATGGTAATCAAAAAAAGCTAAGTTCGGACTATTTGGTGAGCGATTGTAAATTTCCCATCTAAATGTTCTCGGTAAATCACATGACCACCTGTAACATGAACGAGGGTCATTCGTAAAGTAAGGTCCGAATCACGGTAACTAGCCACACGGCGAGCAACAGCGCAATGCGCATGCGCGATGACTCCCAGCATGGCTTGTGTACGAAACGACGCCATTTGCAGCAGTATCTTTGTTGTGTGCTGTTTACTGTGCATCTTTAAGATGTTTAAGACAATTGATCATCCCGCCGACTGCGAAATATGGTCAGTGATTCGTTTTTTGGCAGCAAGGAACGTTTGTGCAGTAGATATTCATCGACAAATAAGTGAAGTGTATTGCCCTAATACAATGAGTGACAGTAAAGTGCGCAAGTGGGTGAGATCTTTCAAGGAGGGAAGGGATAATGTCCATGATGAACCGCGATCTGGCCGATCATCAGTGATCACGGAAGATTTAATCAAAGCCATTGAGGAAAAGATTTGTGAAAATCGGCGATTCACAATTTCGTCATTAGCATTTGAATTCTCGAACGTGAGTAGAACAGTAGAAGTTTCTCGGCGGTAAGCGCTTCAACTCTGATGACGAGGTGAAAGAAGCTGTTCATGACTGGTTATATTCGCAGGCGGCAGAGTTCTACGACACTGGTATTCAAAAGCTTGTAGAACGTTATGATAAATGTTTAAAAAAATGGAAACTATGTAGAAAAATAGATTAAGATGTCAGGAATTGAATAAAACAAGGTTTTTGATCTAATCTGTTGTGGTTAATTCTTTATACAAAAACGGACCTTACTTTACGAATGACCCTCGTAGATGTGGATTATCGCAGCAGTACGACACCGTCAGTCAGCTGTCCACGTCACCGATTTTGAATGGCGCGCTGTAACTTACGCAGATTTTGGCAATAGGCTTCTGCATGAACAGTTGTTCCACATGCCATGAAATCAATCAACAGTATGTAAAATTGATCTCAAAAGACTGTGGACATCAGTTTACATCCAAATAGCTACGTATTTCACAATCAACTTATACTAAAACACAACGTCAATACAGGTTGTTCTCCCAAAATCTTAGAAAAAAAGTGTTAAAAATTGTTAATTATTGTTCAATTACTATTATAAATTTACCCCTTGAATTTCCAAAGGATCTGTCACAGATTTGTTTTTCTTGAATTCCTCATTTATCTTCTTTCTGGCAGCTAAAAAACAAAACAATTTTTGAAAAAAAATTCAGCAAACTACACTACATGTCTTATAATTAATTTTGATGCTGTATTTGAGAGGGGTGTTTGAAAAATTCCAGAAATTGCCTTGCCATCACCAAACAAGCGATAAGATAGCTGAAATAGCAATATGCATGCACGCTCTTGTTTGGACAGAGTTGCAAATATCTGCGGTGATATCAGTGCTCTATGCGATTTGGATGTGAGTGGTTGTCAGTCAACACAATGTTGCAGTTCGAACAGAGTGCAAACATCATTTCACATGCAAATTGGGAAAGTCGGCTTCAGATACGCTGTTGGCTCTGCAGCAAGTTTACGGTAATAATGCATTAAAAATTCCGCTTTTTACCACTGGTTTGCACAGTTTAAGAAAGGGGAGAACAAACGGAGCAGGAAACCAGCGATATCCCGAAACAACAAATTCTTTGCATAAATGAAACAACTGATTCTAGATGATTGAAGAATGACAATCGCGGAATTAGCGAACAAAGTTGTGGTATCTCACAGGGATCAATTCATGCCATTTTACGTGATGATTTGAAGATGAGACACATCAGTGCAAAGTTTGTTCCCAGGCTGCTGAACATGGATCACATGGAATGTCATATTACAATCGCCAGTGAGCTCTTTGAGACAAGTTCGAAAGACTCTATGTTCCTGAAACAAATCGTCACTAGTGATGAGTCTAGGGTATTCGCCTACAAACTGGAGATGAAACAACAATTATCAGAGTAGCACACAATATCGTGTCCCAGACCAAAGAAGGACATCGAATCAAATGCGATGACTCGGGTCCAACAGATTCTGAAAAAGCCTTCTACTGCTGTTTCAAACAATGGTAAGATCAATGAGCTTGTGTATAATGTGTGCGCAAGGGTCCTTCTTAGAAGGTGGTTAGGTAAGCAATGCCATAGGACTTAACAATATGATGTGTTTGCCAGCCGCATTGGCGCAGTTGGTAACGTGCTCGCCTCTCATCATGTGGTCCTGGGTTCGAATCTCACTCAGGCACGGCATATGTTCATACGTTACAAAAAAATTATTTCATCCTACTTTGCTTAAAGTTCCACTCCAACGTCGTCGCTAATGACCGTTGCAGTTGATGCGACGTTAAATAAATAAATAAAAAAAAAAAATATGATGTTGAACTACCATACTTAACCCTTACAGTGCCAGGAGAATTTATGAGTTCCTACCAAAAAATGCGAGCCTACTTTTGTGCGATTTGTAGCATTTTGTATACATACATCCATAACATGGCTATTTTTCAAGGTATCTTAATGACTTTTTTGTTTTGTTCAAAATGAGTTGATCTAGTACAATGTTCAACTTGTAACACATTTCTTACAATTTAAAAATAAAATGATACGTAGTCATTTTTTGTGGAAATTTTCTTTTTAATTTCAAAAAATAATAAATAACGAATATAAGAGTAAGAGAGATAATGGGCATTGAAGACTCAATAATAGACCGTATTGAGAGAAAACAACTGCACTGGTATGGTCACATGCGAAGAATGAGCAACGTACGAATCCCACTGAAGGCATGGAACTGGAGACCGCAGCGAAATAGAAAAAGAGGAAGACCGAGAGGGAGATGGATGGAAGGTATTGACAGAGCCATGGGGAGAAGAAACATGGAGGAGGAGTCATGGCAAGACAGGCAAAAATGGCGTTTTGACTGCGACAAACGACCCATAGTGTTGTAAATAGTCGCCACTATATATATATAATTTCAAAAAATCACACTAAAAAATTATGTTTTTCAATTTCACTTATATTACTTTAAAGATAATTTAATTAAACAAAAATTACAATAAATAATTTATGTATTGTAAAAAAAATACTGTGATAAAAGTTTTAAAAATACAATTTTTAGTTTTTTTAATCAATTAAATTCATAAAAACTCTACAAAAAATTTTTAAATCTACATTTCTTACTGATTATTTTCATATGTTGTTTTTAAAAATTGAGTGAAAATAAAAATTCTATGAATTTTTTACTCAATGTACTAATAAAAGGACGATGCCGGCATTTTTTGGTAAAACTGCTGACGTCCTAATGATAGGACGCTGGCACTGTAAGGGTTAACACCCTTTGTACTTAATGGACAGGTACACTCTATATCTTGTAATGTTAGTTTAGGTATACATATCTCTGGAAATATTTGAAATAACTTTATCAATCTATTTTTAATAAAACTACATATTGTTATTTATATTTTTAAATATTATTCTATCTATATTTTGACTTTTCTTTTGCTCTATATGGATAATAATATAATATAATAATAATATAGAAGGAAGATAGTATACTGCTTTCATGTTGATTTTTCAACGAAAATACACATTTTCAGGCTCCCTGAACCCAAAAAAAACATGTTTTTAGTGATTAGTCTGTGTATGTGAACAAAATAACTCGAGAAGGGAATATATTATTCTATGTTCAATAGAACAAAAAACACACATCTGTACATTAAATAAATAGAAAACAAAAAACACAACTGTAGAGCGGATCCAAAATAAAATTGCTGGTTTTCTGAAGTGCGCAGAAGGTTTATTTTAGTAATGGAGCGCTTGGTTGCTTCAGCAAGTGGTGGGGGTCAGTGTTGTACCAGCTGTGATCAGTCACGTCGCTCTCGCAACATTATTTATCAGCTGACCTGAAAACATTAGTCTGTAATGTGTTATATGTAGTAGGCATTAATTGTTGTATACAATGTTTACAATCAAATGTTTTTAATGTCGCTAATAGATGATATTTTACATCGTTCAGCACCTGTGATTTAACATGCAGTGCGGTACAAAGACACGAAATTTACCGACTGAATCCGAACTGTTAGTGCAGCTACACAGGCAAGCTTACTAAGTCCACTCTATATTAAATAAATAAAAAACAAAAAACACAACTGTACATTAAATAGATAACCTTTTATTTTGTCAAGTAACATAATTTGGTATTACAAATTAAACCTTCTGGGTCAGTCTAGAGGTAAAGTTGTCATTGCGAGTCATCTGTTTAACAGCTGATTTTCAGAGACGAAGGCCCTTGGTTCAAATCATAGTAAATGTATAGTCCAGCCTCTGTTAGTTTGCTCCTAATGTAAACAAATAATGATGTCACTGAGCATGCGCATTATATCAAAATGTGTACACGCTGATTAAAAAGTAACAACAAAATACTTTCAAAGGTATATAAATACAAAATACTTTTAAAACTATTTTTCTAAATGAAATTGTTAGGCCTACATCATATCATGACTGATGTTTTTAGTACTTTATAATTTAAAAAAAAGTTAACTTAATAGGAATACGACATCCGTAAAGTTGCAGACTCTAGTGTGCACCCTGTAGTAGGTGGCTTTTGTTTGTTGACAGTAGGAGCAAACTAAGAACGGCTGAACTATAGTTACTTTCATACGGATTTTAATACTAGACATTGGATACTGGTGTACTTTGATGGATAGGGTTCAATTAACCATACTCTTTCAGGAATGGTCAGCCTGGGTCTGTACCTCATTTACACATCATCCTCACCTCATTGGGTCATGTGGGGTCGCTTTTTGTTCTGAATTGAACAAATTGCAATGCACTAACGTTGGGAATAAAAAAACAAATTACAAGAAAATATCAGCTGTGGTTTGTCATTACAACATGGAATTAGGTTGACCAACACATTTAAAAGAGTAACAATATGCCTACCTGCCAAATATTACTAAAATATTTAGGAAAAATGTACAAAATGAAATGAAAAATTCAAGAGCATGTTACACCTAAACGAAAATTTTCAAAACCAAGGGATGGTCACCATTTTACTAAAATTCATATCGGTAACTAAAAGCTGTTACTTTGTGTAATTTTATAAATTGTTTCTAATAGATAAATTAACTTACCTTCTAAAGCAGCAGCATCATCTTTAAAAACCCGTGTTCTTGTTCTCTGCAGCAATTTGTAAACTTTCAGAACCTAAAATCATAGCAAAAGTATGTAAAGTATGTCATATCTTTCGCTTATAATGTTTAATATATTCTGAAGTTAAACAACAAAAGAATAGAAGCTAGTACTTTGTTTCTTGATTACCATGTTTTTTTACTAAAAACACTGATAAACCCAGAATAAACATACTTATGTTGCTGGGAACTTAATAAGAATTACGTTAATGTCAACATTTTTTTGAAATTTATTTGTGAAACAAAGTGCGGAAATAAAACACAAATTTATGCAAGATTAAATTCAACTAGTAGGCTACAATGTGATTAATATGACCTGTGCAGAGTTTTCGATGGTTGTATTCATAGGAGTGATTTTATGATTGTTTCAAAACACAGTTTATTTAGTACCACGTTAATACACCCAAGAACTAACAAAAGTATCCGCTCCAGTTGTAACTGCATCTTGCACCACAGGAATAAAAATCTAAAACAATATTAAGATAAGATGGGTAATCAACAACTGTTAGCCAGCACTTAGGTAGTAAACATAACCGATAATTATGAACTTATTTCACCAAAACCACGATTCTTTTTGTCATAGAATCTACAAGAAAGATAACCTCTCTAAAGGTTATTTACAAATACATCGAATACGGCAATAATATATCTTACTTCTTGTCTAAAAGGCGCTGTCATGACCAAAACTTAAATTGTATAGTGTATGTGTGCTGCAGTTTTGTTAAGATCACTAAAATTTAAAGTTTTAATAAATAAGAAATGCTCGATTAGGTTAATTTAGGACTACAGAATGAAGATTCAAAACAAATTGATTATTTTTATTACGATAGATACTATCGATTGATCGATTATGTTAACCATAGAAATTAAATTTTAAAATAGATGCTTAAAATAAATTTCAATTTAACTTGTTTTGAGATATTTCATTTAAAAGAATTATATTTATTTTTATCTTATTTCTTGTATATATGAATTAATACCACAAGTACGGTAACTAGTACAATAATAATTGATGTATAGTTTTGATTACAATCAAATCATAATCGATATGAAAACGTTGACGTCTTCGATATTGCATGTATCGAACAACGAGACAATATTTGATATTTTTGTATGTAGCTGTGGCAGTGTTTTGTCTATGAGTTCATTATTTGAGAACGAATTATACGTATAAAATAGCTGGACTTGGGAAACAGATTTCTAATTAAGGTCGGTAAGGTCAATTGATATTTTTTAAAGTTTCTTGGGTTTAGTCTGTTTTAGGTTTTAAATTATTTTTCGTATATCGTATGCGCCGTGTTTTATGTAAGGTTATGACAACTGAAAGAAGTAATGCAATCTGCAATGACATCCTCTGTTTCAGGACGTAAGTTTAACCTAAGAAAATTACAGTTTATAAACTATTCGAGGCATTATTATAGTCCTTTTATCACAAATACCCTGTTGTGGCTGTCGTATGATTTAGGAAATAAAAGACGTGTTGAATTCGCTCATTGGAACTATTTTTTTGACACGACGTATGGTACAGGCAGGTTACGTTTACTAAAATAATGTTAACATCTGTGGTAAAAAAAGTGATATTTAATTTTTGATATTATAAGCTACAATATATGCGTAATTTCTAACAAAAATTACATAACAGGACTGCTACTTTACTTAATGACTAAAAAATAAGGTAATATTGCCATAATAGTAAAATCTATTACTTGCACATTTTTCTGGAAACAACCAAACAATCTTCAGCTTACTGTTCTAAGTGACTTCAAAAGTAAATTACAGATTACGATTCTTAACACTAGTTTGCCAGAACAAATTGTAGAATACAAAACACCATTGAAATGTGTTACAAATTGTTTTTCCTTTTATATTTTTATCAAGAATAAAAACTGTTGTAATGGGAAAGTGATTATAGCAGTCAGGAAGAAAAAATGCAATTTAGTCAATCCTAAAACTAGGATTGACTCGGTAATTAAAGAACATAGTAATATAGGTTAAAAAAAGAAAATTAGAATGTAAAATTTTAGAAAGAACTTTGGAATTATCAAAGTTTTAGTTGAAACAGAACAATTTGTATGTAGAAAATGGCTTCCTATAAACTTCCTAGAGATTACTGGAAGCCATTTTTTACGTTCTACCAAGTGTTTCACAATGAATTTCAGTGGTTCTTAGGTGTTTACTATACCTCAAGTTTCACTTATTTTAATAATGTCTTATCAAACAACCTATATAGGTATTTTTAACAGCTGTATTATATTGATAATCAATTTTATATTATTTCTTTAAATCACCAGTTACACGGTAAACAGTAAACATTTACCTACCAAATATAGCGCTTTCGTGCATAATATGCACATCTTCAGTAATATTTTTTTTAAATTATTTTAACTAAAAAAATTACTGAAGATGTGCATTTTAAGCAGAAAAGTGCTATAATTAGTAAGTGTTTACTGTTTACCATATTACTGGTGTTATAAAGAAATAATATGTTTTGACTTTAATAATGATGTAGCAACTCCATTTCTTTTTGTGTTTCTTTCATCCATTTTACTTTCTCTTGTCCTATATGAACATATAAGGACAATAAAAGTATTGTTTTCACAGGAAATACACGTTTTCAGGCCCCCTGAACCCAAAGGAACAGATTTTTAATGATTGGGCTGTGTGTGAACAAAATATCTCAAGAGTGGTATAGCGTACAAAGTTAAAACTTGGAACTGAATCAGTCAACCGGAAGTAGTAGTTTATTCGGGCAATTTTTCACTTATTTGCGATTTTCTTAAAAATGGCTCCTATGATTTTTTTTAATTGCCCTATTTACTACATTTTTATGCTCTACAAGGTAGGGTAAGCGCCATCTCTGCTGAAATTCTTGGGGGGCCTGTGTTCTCCTTGTAAATGATGGTATTTATAAGATTGCTGCCTTAATATGCATTTTAGGGCACAAGTATAGTCAATTAAAGTCTATAGTATAATATAAAGTCTACAATTTTTATTTTGAACATTTTCTTCAATGCTTAATTTAGTGTCGATTATGATTTTAAAATACAAAATACAACATTATTGCAACCTTCCTGATGTAATGGACGAGGTTAGGCGTTTAATAGAAAATACAGGGCGTTTCAAAATGTTCTTCGGGGTTACGAAAATTCATTACAAAAAAACTATTCCACTTACAAGAATGAAACAAGTACTGTACGAAAGAGCAATTCAAACAGTTTTTTTCCACGGGTACTGGGCAGTTAGTTGACCGTCTGCCCGCTAGGTGTAGACAGTAGAGAAAATGGCTGCCACGGGAAGCGAGAAGTCGTTTTGTGTCTTAGAATTTCACTCGTCAAAGTCGGTAATTACTGTGCAACGTGCGTTTCGGTTGAAATTTCATAAGGATCCACCAAGTGACAATTCAATTCGTGCATGGTACAAACAATTCAGCGAAACTGGTTGCTTGTGCAAGCGGAAATCAACTGGTCGTCCATCAACCACAGATGCCAGTGTTGACAGTGTGCGTGCAAGTTTTATTCGCAGCCCGTCAAAATCGACTGCGTCTGCAGGCAGAGAGTTAGGAATTCCGAAAACAACAGTGTGGCGAGTTCTCCGTAAACGTTTATTATTCAAACCGTACCATCTTCAATTACTGCAGCATCTATCTGATGGAGATAAAACACGTTGGCTCCATTTTTGTTTAGAGTTACAGCAAAAGGTGTCATTGGATGAAGGTTTTCTAGAGAAGATAATTTTCAGCGATGAAGCTACGTTTCATATCAGCGGCAAAGTAAATCGTCATAACGTGCGAGTTTGGGGAAGTGAAAACCCACACGCTTATGTGGAACACGTTAGGGATTCTCCGAAAGTAAACGTTTTTTGCGCGATCTCTCGTGAGGCAGTGTATGGGCCGTTCTTTTTTGCAGAAACGACAGTAAACGGCATGACGTACCTGGACATGTTGCAATTATGGCTTATGCCTCAGCTATTAAATGACTTCATTTTCCAGCAAGACGGTTGTCCTGCCCATTTTCATAACGAGGTTCGACGGTATCTTAACACAACACTGCCTCGACGCTGGATAGGACGCGCGTCTGAGGAAGACCAACAACTTTTGCTGTGGCCACCAAGATCACCAGACCTCACGCCATGTGACTTCTTTCTCTGGGGCTATGTGAAAGACAAGGTCTTCAAGCCACCAATGCCGAACGATATCGCTGAGCTGAAGGATCGCATAATCAATGCGGTCAACTCTATCGAAAGAGACATGTTAGGGCGTGTTTGGCAAGAGCTAGACTTTCGTGTTGACGTATGCCGTGTCACCAAAGGAGCACACATTGAACATTTATAGATGTTAAAAAAAACTGTTTGAATCCCTGCATCTGCACGTACAACTTTCATTTAGGTAAGTGGAATAGTTTTTTTGTAGTGAATTTTCGTAACCCCGAAGAACATTTTGAAACGCCCTGTATAAGGCAAGACTTGAAGTCACTAAAACGCATTAGCCATAAATCTTCTAAACAATGCAGAAGAAGTTAGGCGCCTGAAACATTACCATGCTATGGACTTGTCTGAAAGAGTTTAAATGTACATAAAATTATAGTGAAAATATTCCATATTGTAAAATGTAAATATCTTTGAACATAGTCATTTTCTCTTTTAACATATAAATAATTGATATAATGAGAGGTACCCAGGGTAATGAGGCCTCAACTTGTGATTTGTAAATTCAAAAGATTTGTTTATAGGTTATTTTTAAAAAAACTGATTGCAAATAATGTTATTTAAAAAAAAATTATGATTTTCTGTATTCTCATCAAATCCAGTTTAAAACTGAAATTTAAAGATTGCGGCTGAATATGCAATAAACGAAAAAAGTGCATACAATCAAAATTATTAGAAATTAAAACGTCTACAACTTTTATTGTGAGCATTTGTTTCTACATAGCCTAGTTCAGCGTCAGTTAGTGATTTTCCATGTTTTTACTTTTTGTTGCTTTCATGTTGATTTTTCAAAATCGAGTTTTCAATGGATGTACATGCTTTCAAACCCCCTGAACCCAAAAAAAAGAATTTGTTTTTAGTGATTGGTCTGTGTGCGAACAAAATATCTCAAGAACGGAACGTCGTACGAAGTAGAAACTTGGAACTTAAGTTAGATACCACTAGAGGACCCGACACGAACTCATAATTAAAATTAGGTTATGTTTTTTGAGGTTAGTCTTTTTGTTTATTTCTTAGTGTAAGTGCACAGTAAATGCTGGTCGCTTAAAAGCGAGAGCCTGCTAGTAGGAATAGGCCATTATATTTTAATCGGATGTCTCACAGTAAACGCTGGTAGAGAAAGTTGTGTGCTGGTCATCTGCGCATATCAGCTCACTGGTTTGTTTTGCATAAGCCTGCCTGCTGCTTGCTGGCAGGTTGCTAAATGTACTTGGCATCGTATACATATTCATTAATAATAACAACTTGTTAATTAATTTTTACTTTCTCTTGCCTATATGAATATATAGGAAGGAAAGTATTGTTTTCATGTCGATTTTTCGAAATCGAGTTTTCACCGGATCTATACGTTTTCAGGCCCCCTGAACCCAAAAAACATGTTTTTAGCGATTGGTCTGTGTGTGTGTATGTGTGTGTGTGTGTGTGTGTGTGTGTGTGTGTGTGTCTGTGTGTGAACAGAATATCTCAAGAACGGAACATCGTACGAACTTGAAACTTGAAACTTAAGACCACTACCGGACGTGACACGAACATTTTCATCAAAATCGGTCAACCGGAAGTAGTAGTTTATTCGTATAATTTTTCAGTTTTTTGCGATTTTCTCAAAAACTGGTCCTACGATTTTTTTTAAAATCGCCTATTTTACTCAATTTTTTATTCTCTACAAGATAGGGTAGGCGCCATGTTTGCTGAAATTCTCGGTGAGGCTGTTTTCACGTAAAAACGTTGTTTTTTTAAGATTACGGCTTTAATATAAATTTTAGCGCAAAAACTTATATAATAAAAGTTGTAGAGAATTTAAAAACCTACAACTTCTGTTTCAAACATTTTTTTGTATAACGCTTAGTTTAGCGGTAATTTGCGATTTTCTTTTCTCACGAAAACGTGAGAAAAATTGATTTTTTTAACATTTCGGTCTTAGTATGCATTTTACGACAAAAGTGTATATAATTAAATTTATAGAAAATTAAAAGATCTACAACTTTTGTTTAGAGCATTTTTCTCTACAGAGCCTAGTTTAGCGTGAAAGCGTGATTTTCCGTATTTTTAAGCCAAACTTAGTTCGATTGTCATTTTGCGTCATTCACTCATGATTAAAATAAGGTTATGTTTTTGAGGTTAGTTTTTGTTCATTTCTAATGTTTTAATACTAATGTTAGGTTTATTGTTAATTATTTGCATTGGCAAGAGAAAGTTGTGTGAGTGTTTCTCACCAGATTTTTAACATAGGTTTATAAAACTAACTTTAAAAGATTATCACTGGCCAAATAATGCTTTATAATATTGAATATCGGTAGTCAAAAAGTTCAAAATACGTTAAAATGTTCAAAGTAATTACAAGTCTTTCTTCCGGTAATATTGGTTGCTTGTGCAAATTGCACTATTGTTTTTGAAAATGAGCTCTACTTTAGACAATATAAAATTAAATGTTTCCAGAATCATTCTCATGAATTAAAAAATCCTGTTTATATTTATTTTAATTGCAGAAAAAGATGATTATGCCAAATAATTTTCTGTTCTTATTAATGTCACTAACGGTATCGTCTTTAACCTTTTAACTACTGAGTTTTTTAAAGGAAATAAAGCTTGCACAGATTAGGTATTTTCATTACACTTCATACCATGATGAAGCTACATTTCATGGTTTGTCTTGAATTTTTAGTTTTTAATTTTTTCATGTTTTTTGTCATTTTTAGTTTTATGTGTTTGTTACAAAATAAGTTGTAATTTAAAATCTGCAATAGTGTAACACAAATTAATTGAGTACATCTTTCGGCCAAAAGCTGTTGACAGTGACAGAATTGTGTTCTATATTCAAAGTCAATTCCTGCAAAATTCTTTGTTGTTATCCTCATTATCATTCTTCTTCGTCAGATTCTACAGTTATTGTTATAAGTTCACTTATTTCTTTCGTCAGTGTGCATTTTAGAAAAAATTCAGAACAAAAATAAAAAACACCATCTTTTTGTTTAGTTATATAGTTTGGTAAAAAAAGTTCTCTAATTTGTTATTTCCAATTTCAATTGGTCCAGATTTTATATAATTATAGAGTACTAACTCATTTTGAAGCCAATAGAATGCGGAACATAGTACCTACTTCTGAAAAATTTGAACATGAGTTTACATCACAGTTGGTTCTAGCCTTTGCATGTAAGTGCCGTCGCATATACAAGACAACAGTACTCAAAGGGTTAAAAGATAACAATTTTGTATTTAAGCGTTTTCCATTATGAATAATTTATCATTATTGCTGCTACTGGAACTCATGTTGAATTCCGACAATTGAATAAAGGTTAAGCGCGTAGTTACATACTCCCACTATGCGCATTCTCCACCATGAATCAGTACCTGCGACCAGTGTTCACTGTGCGCTTACCCTAATGTTTTATTACTAATGTTAGGTTATATTGTACATAATTTGCATTTGCAAGAGAAAGTTGTATTTAGTGTTTCGCACCAGATTTTTACATTCTACAGCTCAGGTCGATTTTTATTTTGCATCATTCACTC
Source organism: Catonia carolina (assembly GCA_035578175.1). Taxonomy (NCBI): domain Eukaryota; kingdom Metazoa; phylum Arthropoda; class Insecta; order Hemiptera; family Achilidae; genus Catonia; species Catonia carolina. The sequence goes on along the minus strand of JAQMRL010000005.1, from coordinate 66,414,670 downwards.
ATAATTAAAATAAGGTTATTATTTTCATTTTATATTGTTTACTAATGATTAAACACAGATTATATATTGTTCATTATTTTTATTGGCTAGAGAGAGTCGTGTGAGTGTTTTAAACCAGAATTTTATTTCTATTTTTCTCTTATATAGAAGCTTATAAAATACTGTTATATACTACAATTAATCTGAAGTAAAAATGTTAATAATTAAACAACATTTTGTATAATGTTTCAGAAAATATGGTTTTTTCGGAACTGCAGCCTTCAAATGTGATTTCAAACATGACCAAAGATATTAAAAACGAGGATAATTTAGAATCTCTCGTGTCGGATATTAATTCCGATTTAATCATGACCAATGACGTGAAATTGTTCGACAATGATGAGAACGATATGCCAATTCCGAATGAAGATGACTTGTTAATGATGTCGATGAAATTGTGTTCGAACTGTTTAAACGATTTTGACGCGAACAATGAGGAATCTTTCGAAAATGATTTATGTGGACATATATTGTGCGTAAAATGTAGATTCGTGCAAGATAATGTTTGTAAATTATGTAAAATGAAGGAACAAGAAGAATTGGATGGTTCAGTTGCACTTGATTTATCAACTGGGTGTTCGGATACTGTAAAAGTTGAATTTGATGACTGTGATAATAGTAATGATAAGGTTGCTGAATTTAAAAAAATGAAAAAATTAAAGTTATTTGTGGTGCCTAATTATATTGATGTTTTATCACGTAAGTAGACCTATAGTCCATTTTTTGTTAGTTGAGTCCTAATGTAAACAAAATGCATATGTGTTAGTTCCTGTAAATACAAAACACACTAACACGCGTGGCCTTGGGTGAACTCTCTCTGCAAGCTAACCAGTGATCTAAAATAACACCCACTCGTTACGTTTTGTCAATTCAATCGTCAGTGGTATAATGTAATAGGCCTAATAATAAAATTATAATGGTTTTGTCATTTTTATACACAAATTATTTTCATTTCACAATGACATTATCAGTTATTTATAGATTGGTGTAATGTAATAACAAAATAAATGTTGTAGTATATGAGTCGGTCACATTTTGGAATACGTGGTGTGATGTCTTCATGATTTAGTGTGCGATTTGATGTAAAATTGTATTTATTCGCATCAATTTTCGTATTATTTCTTAGTTTTTGGGTGTTAGTGCGTGGTTGTGCGACAACACGTGTATAGACGATGGCGGACAAACCTTCTTCTTCCTTAAGTAATATTAAACATAAAAATGGGAATTCTTTATGAAGCGAAGAAAAGACAATTGCAATAATTAATGTTTTTAATAAGTTTGCTAATAAATATCGTAACCTAGAAATTAAAGAGATAGAATCACTTACTGCTGAATTTACCGATGTATGTTGTTCAAGTGTTCACAGAGTACGTAAAGAATTTAAACAGAGTGATGTTTTAAACCCTCAGTTGAAAAAAGAAAACGTAAAACGCCTGCTTTAGAGAAATTTGATGATATCAACAAAACTGCTTTAAGACTTATTACTCATCAATTTTCCTTTAGAAATGAGTTACCTACTTAAAATTAACACTTTGAAGACTGACATCTTTTTTTGTGGTTTTGCCCGTGGACTGCCATTTTTCGGGAAATTTAAAAAAATTGTAACAAATCAACCATTGGTCTTGAATTCAAAAATAAAAATTTAAATTAAAGATCATAATTAGTAGATTACCTTTCATTTATTAAGATTAGGATTACTTAAATTATAATGATAAAGATGTTCAACTGACGAGAGGTATGTTTTCTTGAATTTAAATTTTTTTTCACTGTATAATGATAATAATAGGAATAATAACATTAATTATATGAGTTAAATTCTTACAAACTATTTACATATTTCTAATAACCAATTTACTTCTTTATTACTTTCTCTTGCCTATATGAAAATATAGGAAGGAAAGTATTGTTTTCATGTCGATTTTTCGAAATCGAATTTTCACCGGATCTATAAGTTTTCAGACCCCCTGAACCCAAAAAAACATGTTTTTAGCGATTGGTCTGTGTGTGTGTGTGTGTTTCTGTGTGTATACAAAATATCTCAAGAACGGAACGGCGTACGAACTTCAAATTTGAAACTTAAGTTACATACCACTACCGGACCCGACACGAACATTTTCATCAAAATCGGTCAACCAGAAGTAGTCATTTATTCGTATAATTTTTCACTTTTTTGCGATTTTCTCAAAAACTGGTCCTACGATTTTTTTTTAAAAATCGCCTGGTTTACTAAATTTTTTATGCACTACAAGATAGGGTAGGCGCCATGTTTGCTGAAATTCTGCGTGAGGCTGTTTTTACGTAAAAACATAGTTTTTTTAAGATTGTGGCTTTAATATGCATTTTAGCGCAAAACGTTATATAATAAAAGTTGTAAAGAATATAAAATTCTACAACTTTTATTTCAAACATTTTTTTGTATAACGCTTAGTTTAGCGGTGATTTGTGATTTTCTGTTTTTTTCTCACGAAAACGTGAGAAAAATCTATTTTTTAACGATTCCGGCCTTAGAATGCATTTTACGACAAAAGTGTATATAATAAAATTTATAGGAAATTAAAAGACCTACAACTTTTATTTAAAGCATTTTTCTCCACAGAGCCTAGTTGAGCGTGAAAGATTGATTTTCCGTATTTTTAGGCCAAACTGAGGTTGATTTTCATTTTGCGTCTTTCACTCATGATTAAAATAAGGTTATGTTTTTGAGGTTAGTTTTTTGTTTATTTCTAATGTTTTATTACTAATATTAGGTTTATTGTTAATTATTTTCTCTGGCAAGAGAAAGTCGTGTGATTGTTTCACACCAGATTTTTTCTTAAGTAAAATTAAAAAAGAACTAAGTATTATAATAACGAACTAATAACTAACAACAACGCGCAGAAGTTCTGGCAGATCGATTGCTCACAATCGATAACATCGATAAAATCGATGCTGTAAAAGTCGATATATTCGATAATGTGACAACATTTGGACTATGAGTGTACTCTATTAGATTCAGAATGAACTAAATTAAGTGACAGCATAGACGGTAATCGTATACGATACGAGCTAATGTATATAAAACCAAGTGAAATAGGTGCCTGTATTGTATACGGGTGCCGTCCAGCCGATCAAAATGGCGTGCCCGTATCGTATACGGGTGCCGTCCTGAAAGTGTTAAAACTTGAAATTTTATTTGTATTGAATGTAGTTTTATTTTTTGAATTATTGTGTTACAGGTGATCCTCCTAAATATAAATGTACAATATGTAAACGTACATTCCATTACAAACTTCAAGCTAAATACCATGAAGCATGTGCTACTGGTCAACGACCTCTACAGTGCGATCTGTGTGATAAGACATTCATCAAAAAGTCTCATTTAGAATATCATACCAAGAGTCATTTAGGTACGTTATGTCTAAGAAGTCAATATTAATTTGGTGTGTTTTATTTTTATCAGTTTGTGATATTAACTGACCAATTTTTTGATGATTTATTTTGTTCTAAATGACTATTTGTTATATTTCGTTTCTTTGTTAAAAAATCACTTAAAATTACTGAAAAATAATTCAAAAATATTTGCTCTTTTGTTTGACGATTTAATTCAAATTTAAAATGTTAATTTCAAAATCTTCCCCATTACTAAATAAGTATGTCTTCAATTATTTTGTCCACTAGGTTTCCAATATTATATCCTGAACTCATTTTGTAAACGATGAAATCCACATGACACAATTAGTTTCTACATCGACAACCGAAATCGTACAAACTAAATATTATTTCAGTACTGAACTGCTACAGAGATCTACCGGACCCTCTCGGAACTACTGCAAATAACCAAAAGTACATAGCAAGCAGTTATTATCAAAGACAATCAAGGGATGGAAGTGGTGAGCCCAGCTCGTCAAATTCACCATTGTGTTTTTAAATGGCGGCGAGTCTGACTAGTCAAAATAATTCAATGAGTTAAGCCACTAGGTCAGCATAGTTGGTCCAGTCAATAGCGGTAAAACATGGTTTGCTTTGAGTAATTTTTTTGCAAGGCATCTACAGCAAGCTCAAACACTGACAAAGCACCTAAATATTTATTACAACAATAGTCTATACTTATTTAATCTATACTTATTAGTCCATACTTATTTAATCTATACTTATTTAGTCAATACTTATTTAGAAATATTTTAAATGAACCAAAATTCTAATCGGCGATGCTATTTTACGGACTTTTGTATATAAATGTTGATGACGTTCTGGAATTTTGATGCTTCGTGCTGCATGCAGGTGTGGGACGTTCCAGAACATAAATTCTTATCAAAGTGTTAAACAATGTTGGTTTGGTTAGGTCTCCTTATTACAGTTCTTTTTTAAATTCAAAGACAGCTTCAAATCGATTTGAAGATTTCATTTTTATAGTGTGTTTGCGTGTATTAAATTTAAGTGTCGTTTTGTTTTATTTATTAATTTTGTTTTTGTTTTTCTAGGTAATAAACCTTTTATTTGTGATATCTGTAACAAAGGTTTTATCCAGAAAAGCAAGTTAACACGCCATATGATTACTCATTCAGGTATTCAGAACTGTATTTTACCTTATAAAAAATTAACGATGTATCAATTCTGATACCAAAATCAAACAATTTTAAAATTTAAAAAAATTTTCATTAAGACTTTATGATCAACACAGTCGAAAATTTTACTTTGAACTAAAAACACAGATAAGGCTTTCTCTCCTACATCCAATATATCAACTACCTGCTCAAAAAGTGAGACAAAACGGTTTTAGTTGACTTTCCTTTTTGGAAACCTGATATTGTACTATTTCTACACCGGTCCGTCGTTCATGTTTTGCCCTCCAATGGCGCTGTGAACGTTGTTGCTTCTGCTCCCAGTAGATAGTGCAGACAGCAAACCTCTCACAGTGTGTGTGCCAATGTGTAAGACATTCAGGAACGACCGACCGGTGGAGGCAGTAGTTGAAGGAACTCAGTCAGTCAGTCAGTATCCATCATCGGTTCGAGAAGGTCGATACAGAGAAAGATCGATCTTTCAACATTGAGTATTTCTTTGCTCCACACTGACCACTTCCCTTCCCTTCCCCACCCTTCGTTTCACTAGCGACTGCTCCTCCTGTAGGCAGCGGTAATCGGTGTTCGCTGCGTTGGCAACCACTCCTATTCTTTAGGCAGTGGTGTAGACGATCCTCTACTCGTTTGCCAGCAGCCACTTTTCTTGAGGCAGTGGTGAAGGTTTCCCCCAACACTTTTTTTTGTTACTTCTTTTAAATTATGTCGCCGGATGCCCTGCCACTCCGGCCGATCCTATATCAACTCTACCGATTGAACTACAGCCAGTGCAATAAACCATCCTGATCTTTAGAGACGATAAGGTTTTCAGTTCAAATACTGATCAACGTAATGAGCCTTACTGTAAAAATTTTGCTAATTGTGTTTAAAATTATTATTATGAGCCGTGTTTAATTTTCAACTAATTGGGAATCCCATCTTAAAAATTGGCAATATTTTAGCCTCTTTCAGTTTGTTTAAAAATACAAGTACTTCCAAATTCCTCATATGAAACTGGGCTAAACAGAAATTGATTTATTACATTTTTGTTACCTTTTGGATATAATCTGCCCATAACAGACAGGTGGAGTGTCAAATTATTTACACTCAATCTGTTCGTTGCAGGGCTAAAATAAATAGTTCTGTTTCTTATCACATGGTCAGTCAATTAAATGACTGCATCATTTAAGAACAGAAGAGGTAGAGGTGTAAAAGACACTAATCAGAGTTATCTTCTCCGAAAGTAATGAATTTCATTGTACAGCCAGACCCTGTGGTGAATGAAGTGAAGGTGTCATTTACAGAGTGGAAAATATGTGCTTTCAGAGGGCCCGGCATGCTGATAAGCGTACTTTTCCACTCAGTGAGGAAGGCAATGGTAAACCACCTCACTCCTCGTTTTACTTAGTAAAACCTCTAGAGGTTCAAACCAGCCTTTCGGCTGTTGACCTAAACAACATTTGGATATAATATCCTACTGTTTCCATTATCTGTTTTTTAAGTTTTGAAGCTTCTTCGTGATAAAACTCGTTAAAATAATTACTGATTTCTAATCGATTCTCAATAATTTCATTATCAGTTCAAAAATAAATTCTTATGATGTATCCTGCAGCTCAAAATCAATTCTATTTTATATAATAAATTTTTACAATAAATTCCATTAAACCTATTTAAGCTGCCTTGATTTCTACTATTCACTACTTACTCCTGTTTCGGTGGATCTATAAAAGATATTACATCTTAAGATTTAATATCTATAATTTTTTTTTAATTCTATAGATTTTAAATAAACATTTTAAGTTTCAAATGATATTGTGTACTCTGATGATAGTGGACACGTGTAAGTTGTGAATTGTAGAGATCAAGGCAGCTTAAAAAGGTTAGATCAATTTATTATCAGTGTTAACAATTTTTGGTACATCTGTAAAGCTTTTGTTGCTAACTACATTTGATAATGTTTCCCATATTGCTGAGTTTGATTTGATGATTTATGAAGGACTTCAGCACTTTTTTTGCATTTACCACTCTGAACTACTCTGGTATAATGTTTTTTAGTGGTTTTGTACCTTTTTTTCATTAACCCTTAACCCGAAGTATAGGTCTGTCAGACCCATACAATTTTTTTGTTAAGAGTATATTGCATACACTGGTAATAATTTGGGGCTGACAGCTTGAGTACCTTTCCTTTAGTACTTTTGGACTTGTGTGAAATAGAAGGTTAGTTTTCTTTTGTGCGGGATATTGTGTAGGAGTATTTTGCGTCGTAGTTACCAGGTATGTGAGACCTATACTTCTGATAATGTGCATTTTAATGTAGGTACTTGAAACCTATACTTCTGATAATGTACATTTTAGTGTAGGTACTAGAAACCTATACTACTGATAATGAACTGATTACTGTAGGTGTACGAGGTCTATACTGCTGGTAACGAACATTTTAATGAATTTATGTAATAAGTTATATTGCTCCTGCATTTTCATTTACAAATAATTTAACCAATATTTATGCTACAATGGATCCGGAAAATCAGTTAAGCACTTCTAAACAGACATATAATCCTGAAGAAAGAGGGTTTAGGTGTTCTGGTAGACCTATACTTCTGATTAATGAAAAATTTTCTATACTTCGGGTTAATGGTTAAAGGCATTCCTACATGATTTAAACTCTGAGTAGACATCTCTAAACTTCAAACCTTATTTTCAAAATTTCTCCTGTAATCCACTCATCCACTGACAATATTTGTTACGTCCATATTTTTAACGAATGGGAGGTGTGGTTAATTAAAACCATTGATTAATTGTAAATAAATTTATTAATAAACGTATTGTAAATTTTATTTATTTTCAGGTAACAGATCTTTTAAATGTGAAATTTGCGATCTCACCCTGACATCAAATCAACACCTTCAAATACATTTACGCTCGCATTCTGGTGAACGGCCTTTCCCGTGTAAACTGTGCAGACGTACTTTCAGTAACAAAAATAATTTGAAGATTCATGAATTAAAACATACAGGTAATTTTTAATGGTTTTTGTCAGTGTTTCCTTAGCCAATAGAAAATTACTAATAGTTGTTAAGGGAGGAGCCTGCTCTGAAATTTATTTGTCATTGAGCAAATCAAATATACATATTAAAAATTTTCATTCAGCCCTGAAAGTAGGGGAAGGGGTGAAAAATACAGGATTTTACTATTTCAGTCATATCTCATAAGAAAATAATCCTATTGACATGACTCAAAACAGTTTGAAAGAAGAAATTTTGTTCTATGCAGTCTATTATTTGGCTGGCCCGTTAGTGTAGTGGTTAGCGCAGCTGGCTCCTACTTCGGGTTCGATTCCCGGTCAGGTCTGGCATTTTTTCATTACTCATTTTCATATATCATCACTCTCCACCATCAGAAATTGCAAAACCAAAAAAAAAAATTTTATTTGTTCCCATACATATTGTATATTGATCAAATGCTGAATTTTTACCCTAATGTTAAAAAAATTATTTGATCTGATTAATTTATAAATTTTTATAAAATCAAATGATTTATGTGGGTACTAGAATGCATAGAATAGACAATTTTGAACATTTTAAAAAAGACCCACAAATACAACAAATGTAATTTTTAGTGTTCATGGAATAAAAAAAATTAAATTGCAGTAAGTCTAATTGAAAACTATTAACTCTTTTCTACTCATCTAAGTCTAGTGTTAAAATCCTTCTCCTCTGTATTGAATAACTTCTTTTTCTTTTAATATCTAACCAATACAGTTCTATTATCTCATGGGAAGTACATAAACTAATACACAAAACCACAAGCTTTCAAATGGTGAAAGAAGTACGTTTCTATTTGTTTTAGTTTTTGACGGACACCAAGTTGAAAACTGACCTGTTTTCTCGTGGATAAAGGCAAAAGCATCAGTGGAAAACGTGTGATTATATATTTTTTAGTATTTCACAAAGAAACCTATTCTACCATTACAAAGAAGAGATTTCAAAGCACAAAAATGTATTTTAAAAAAAATTGATAAACATTTTAAAAATCAGTATTTTTGACCAGGCTCCTCCCCCCCCTTAAGTAACACTGGTTGGTGTATAGTGTATTACACAAGCAGCTTTGTGTAACGACTATCTAACTGTCTCGCATTGTTACAAACATCACTTGGGAACCCTGTTCTAATTCCTCTCTATTATAAGCAAAAATTCACACAGCTAAAGCTGCGATCAAATCACATGGTTGCTAATATTAATACTGGATAACTTAAAATAATAGCATTCTCGGATACAAATACTCATCACTGGCCATGTTGGTGTGTTTGCCGTTAAGAGACTTTTTACAGCGATATGGATAGTATTAGTTTCTAACAATAGTGAGTGATGTAAAACACTAACTTGTGAACGTATAATGGTGTAGTGAAAGGCTAAAAAATCTATTCTTACCTGTAAAACAGCTGAAAGAAATCGGATCAAAGTGAGGTATGTTTGCCTTTCAGGCAGCGTGTGGACAAGCTGGATCACCACTCCTGCTAACTGATCAGTGATACAGAAAAAATGGGCAGCGTTCATCGGCCGTGTGGTCTTACAGACTATCCTATCCCCTATACATTTTATGACAGAATGTATTTAAGTTGTAGAAAATAAAAAAAATCTGGTGTGAAACACTCGCACAACTTTCTCTTGCCAATGCAAATAACGAACAATATAACCTATGGGTAAGCGCACAGTGAGCGCTGGTTGCTTACAAGCGTGAACCTGCTTGTAGGAATAGGCCATTACATTTTAATCAGACGTCTCACAGTAAACGCTGGTGGAGAAAGCTGTGCACTGGTCATCCGCGCATATCAGCTCACTGGTTTGTTTTGCATAAACCTGCTTGCTGCTTGCTAGCAGGTTGCTAAGTGTACTTGGCGTCGTATAATATGTATTCATAAATAATAACTTCTTGTTAATTAATTATTACATAGGTTTATAAAAATAACTTAAAAGATTATTACTGGCCAAACAATGCTTTATAATATTGAATATCGGTAGTCAAAATATTCAAAAAACGTATTTCAAAGTAATAACAAGTCTTTCGTCCAGTAATATTGGTTGTTTGTGCAAAATGCACCATTGTTTTTGAAAACGAGTTCTACTTTAGACAATATAAAATTAAACGTTTTCAGAGTCATTTTCATGCATTTAAGAAAACCTTTCTCTTATCTTTTTTTAATTGCGAAAAATGATGATTATGCCAAACAATTTTCTGTTCTTATTAATGTCACTAACGGTATCGTCTTTAAATGACAATAATTTCGTGGAAATGTTTTTCATAAGAAATAATTCATCATCTCTGCGGCTACTGGAACTCATGTCGAATACAGACAGTTGTCCGTATTCTGAATGAAGGTTGAGCGCGTAGTTACATGCTCCCACTACGCGCGTTCGCCACTGTAAATCAGTACCAGCAACCTGCAACCAGTGTTCACTGTGCGCTTACCCTAACATTAGTAATTCTAAAGTATCATTAGAAATTAGACCAGAGAAAGTAAAAATCGACAAATTTTATTTCAAGCATTTTATAGTTTTGTCATACCACTATCGTGGTTATCAGTGATTGTGGTAGCAAATAATTTCCCATTCCTATAAGTATAGAATATACGAGGGTCATTCAGAAAGTAAAGAAAGTTTTGATCTGATGAGCCGCGTAGTCCCCCTCCCACCTCCTCTGCTGCTGAGTCATAGACCTTCCACTCACTTTGGGCCAGTCTGGTGCTAACAGCGAGCTGATACAGTCATGTATTGATTATTTGTAAGTCTTTAAGAAGTGTGACAAAATTAACGATCTCATCAAGTGTGAGCTTCGCAGTGTAATACGCATTATGAATGCTTACGGAGTGCAACCTATCGAAATTTACAGACAAATAACGGAGATTTATGGTAATGTGATGGAACAAAGCTTCGCTTCAAAATGGTACTGTAAGTTTAATGGCGAACGGACGAATGTTCACGATGAAGAGTGCTCGGGCTGACCTCCAGCTATGCCTCACGAACTCAAATCAAAGATTGAGGAAAAAATTCAATGGTACAGACGTTTCACGATAGGTTAACCAAGTTTATTCTTTCCTGAAATTTAACGAACTGTTCCTTATGAAATTGTTAGTGCTGATTTGGGTTACAAAAAGTGACGAAAACTGAAAGAAGGTGTTAGTGAGTTGTTAAAACAACTTGCCGTCAATTGAGTGTGCAGATGGCCATAACAAAATTGATGAAATGGTACAAGTGTTTTAAATTTGTATGGCGATTACATAAAAAAATAGTTCAGTATCAGGTATGTTTATTAAAATTTTTTGTTTAGCTATAATAAAAAAAAAATTCAAAAAAAAGAAAAACTGTCTTTACTTTCTGAATTACCCTCATATTTTTCTATGTAGTAATATTAAGTTTTGTACTGAATTTTTGTTTATACAGGACTACGGAATTTCGTTTGTGAGGATTGTGGAAAACAATACAAATTAAATTCACTTTTAAGAGTTCATCGTAGAACGCATTTAGGCGAAAAGCATTATAAATGTACTGAATGCAATTTTTCATTTGTTACTGGTAAAGACCTGAATCGTCACATGCAGAAACATACAGGTATGTTCATATGTTTCACTTTCCCTTGCCCTATATGAATATACTGGGTGATCAACTGAAGATAGCCACCATTAAGATTTCAGAAACTATCAGTTTCTTGAAAAACTTTAAATTGGGAACTTTCCCTGGATTTAAACGTACGGTACCTGAAATTACGGTGTTTACGTATTTTTAATTTTCACAATTTTTTACTTTCTCTTGCCGATATGAATATATAGGAAGGAAAGTATTGTTTTCATGTTGATTTTTCGAAAATGAGTTTTCACCAGATCTACAAGTTTTCAGACCCCTTGAACCCAAAAAAATATGTTTTTTAGCAATTGGTCTGTGTGTGTGTGTGTGTGTGTGGACAGAATATCTCAAGAACGAAACATCGTACAAACTTGAAACTTGAAACTTTAGTTAGATACTACTACCAGACCTGACACGAACATTTTCATCAAAATCAGTCAATCGGCAGTAGCAGTTTATTTGTTTCATTTTTCACTTTTTTGCAATTTTCTCAAAAACAGCTCTTACGACTTTTTTTAAATTGCTCCATTTATTAAATTTTTTATGCTCTACAAGATAAAGTAGGCGCCACATCTGCTGAAATTCTTGGAAAGGCTGTAATAAAAGTTGTAGAGAATCTAAAATCTACAACTTTTATTTCAAATTTTGTTTTTCTACAACGCTTAGTTTAGCTGTAATTATTGCGATTCTGTTTTTTGTTTGTTTTTTTAACAAAAATGGGTAAAAAAAATCGATATTTTTAAGGTTTCAGCCTTAGTATGCATGTTGTGACAAAAATGTAAATAATCAAATTAATTGGAAATTTAAAGATCTACAACTTTTATTTAGCGCGTTTTTCTCTACAGAGGATAGTTTAGTGTGAAAGTGATTTTTCAAATTTTTAAGCCTAACTGTGGTTGATTTGATATTTTGTGTCTTTCGCTCATGATTTAAATCAAGTTATGTTTTTTGTGGTTAGTTTTTTTGTTTATTTCTAACGTTTTATTACTAATATTAGGTTATATTGGTCATTATTTGCATTGGCAAGAGAAAGTCGTGTGAGTGTTTCACACCAGATTTTTCAATATGGCCATCATCTTTGATATTTTCAATACAAACACCATATTTTTATTGTATTTTTAGGTGGAAAATATTATTTTACGACACTTTCATTCGTTGGTATTTTTGTCTAAATGCAGCCGTTTCAAAGCTACGGGCCGTTTAAAATAATTGATATGGTGGCCATTCTGTTTTTGCACATGGCAACCCACGGCTGTTCTCTAAACGTTGTGGGGGCGGTGTGCGTTATCATTTAAGAGAGTGGCAGCTTTTTAGAGAGCACCCTTACATTCTTACTTATGGGTACCACTTTCTGTTGGTGGATGTTCAAGTCATACTCACTATTCATGATGCGTTATTCGTCAAAATAGTCACAAAAATTGGACCTTGCAAGTCTCCGAAAGGCCGTCAAAATCACTTTAATCGTCGACACAAAAGTTTTGAATTTGTTTTTGGTTGGTGATGGAGATCAGTGACATTTTGTTCTGCTCGAATCAAACTTTTACATTCACTAATACATGTTATTTGTGTTTAAACACTCACCGTATTGTTTCAACATTCTTGAGTAAATTTCTGCCAGTTTTACCTTCGGATAGTAAAAATCTTGTCACAGAACGTTACTTTTCAGGCTTTTAAAATTTAAGCAGAGTTGACATTTAGAAATGATGAAAGAGGTTATGTTTATACTAATTGTGATTGAACAGCTGATTTACAGTGATATAAAGATTGCCAAGTTGACCGGCAAGTTGTTTCATTATCATTGAATTAACCGTCTTTTCTCTACATTAATTTATTGTACATCTCTTGTACATGAAACAAAATTAAATCAGCAATAAAAGATTATCCCCATAATGGGCAGGTGAAGTGTTAAATTAATTGCATTCGATCTGTTGGTTCCAAGGCTACAAAAAAATAGTTCTGTTTCTTATCACTTAGTCTGCCGATAATATGACTGAATTATTTAAGAACAGAAGAGGTAGAGGTGTAAAATACACTAGTCGGAGTTATCTCCTCTGAGAGTAATGAATTTCAGTATACAGCCAGACCCTGTGGTGAATGAAGTGAAGTTGTCATTTGCAGGGTGGAAAGTTGGTGCTTTTCAGGGGGCCTGGCATGCTGATAAGCATAATCTTTCAACTCGGTGCTCTGAGGAAGCACTGAGGTTATAAACCTCCAAGGTGGGGAGGTTGAAAACCACCTCACTCCTCGTTTTTACTTAGTAAAACCTCTAGCGGTTCAAACCAGCCTTTCAGCAGTTAATCTAAACAACAACAATAAAATATTAGTGAATACTGACAGTATTTTATCATTTGGAATATTCTTTAGATATAAATTTTATGAAAAATTACTTACTATGTTCTCCAGATGATAATTATTTTTGTTTTTAGTTTCAGAACCTGATTACGAATGTTCGATATGTATCAGAGCATTTCGTCGTAAAGATAATTTAGAAAGGCACATGAAAAATGCTCATCCAGAAACGATAAGCAAATATGGCCGTCCTAGACAAATCGTTTCAGTCGTTAAAGTCAACAATAATATACCTTTGAATTTAATTACTCAAAAAAGTTTTAATAACTCTAATAATACTCAGACTTCAAAAAGTAACAGTGAAATAAAAAATAAGACTGACAAAAGTAATAATGATAAATTACCAGGAAATTTATTGAATAAAAAAGAGACTGACATGCCAATGAATGTAGATAATCAATTGACGAGTGTTAAAGAAAATTTAAGTAGTTTGTCTGAAGATACGTTTACATCACCATCATTAGTACCTTCTTCAGAATCGTCGAACAATTTGGAAAATAAGACTGATAATAAACCGAAATGCCAAAAAGTTTCCGTAATAAGTTGTACAAAAACATGCAAGTCAAACAATACGAAGAAAAATTCAAAACCAAATAACATTACTAAAAAATCTGAAAACATTTCTCCATATCGCCTAATAACACCGTTAATAAAATCGCAAGATGAAAAAGGACGTAATTGTGTGCCGACAATCACGAAAGTTACACATATCGTTCATACCGGAAATAACGGTGTGTCTAACATAAAAACGGTTATCACTACGAGAGATGCACCAGAAAAACCAAAAAAAATAGAGAAAATAAAAGATAATTCAAAATCGAACGTAAATAATAATGAACAATTAAATAGTCAAAGAGGTAACAGTGTTATTAAGTACGTACCGAAAAGCACAAGGAATCATACGGAAATGAAACATAAATGTTATCGTATTTTAAAGAACAGTAATAATTTTATGATAACAACATCCAATAAAAATTTAACAATACCGCCGTCCATTAATATTAATGAGAATTCATTAACGAAAGAAACAGTGACTAGTGTACGAAATATACCGTTCGACGTAAATAATTACGTAACTATTTATCCGACGGATTCAAATACATTTAATTCCGATTATTTAAATTCAAATGCGTCGTATGAAAATTTTGATGGAGTTCAATCTGATAATTTATATGAGGTTAATAAAACTTATCAATCAACACCTGACGATAATTTAAACAGTGTAACTTTACCATGTGTAAGTGTGTCTGATAGTTGTATTTTATCAAATAATGTTATAGACGATTCCATGGCGCCTTCATTGTATTTAGAAAGTGATAATAATGTTCGACCGAATGAGAACGATTACATCACGACGAAAAGTTTTATCGAAAATTTTAAAAGCAATGATGATAGCGAGTTAAATTCGAATAACAATTTCTCGGTTATATCGAACATTTGCGATCGTAATCAAAATCCAATACAGTTTAATAATTATTGTAATATCGTTAACGACGGACTTAATTACGATATTACAAATTCGTTTAGTAAGTCTATTAGTGATAACGATGGTGATTTAATTTTAAATAACGATCCTAAAAGCTCGACGCCGGTTGTGTATATTGATAATATAGAAACTAGTTATAAAAATGTAAATCCTGAATTTAGTTCGTTAAATAATATCGAATTTAGAGACTGTACAAATGTTTTAAATAATGTACCGTCAAGTTTAATCGCTAGTGATGTTAATTATAATAAAGAATTATCGAATATCTCGAATCCGAAACAATACAATCAATGTTTTGATAGTAATGGGTTATTTACATTAGCGAAAGCTTGTGAAAGAGCTAATTCAATAGATTTATCGTAAGTGATTTAACTGTGATATGTATTCAGTTCAAATTATGTTCTATCCTATTGTGATCAGGTATTTTTTGTCCTATAGCGAGATTTTTTTTTAAAGGGATTGTTAGGATTACAAACCATGCTTATAGATAGTGATGGGTCATGAGAATGCCTTTTGCGTAAAAATGGGCTGTGAGGATCGGAAGAGGAATCTGACAGTGCTGCCAACCTCAACAGTGAGACACTTTATTTTACTACCATGTAATTGCACCGTTTGTCAACCACTGTTGCTTTTCAATTAATATTCTTTGTGACCGACACTTTTTCCACTTAAAACCCATTTCCTTTAAAATTTTTCTTAACGTACAAAGTTTCCAACAAAAATTTACCCATTCTTTCAAAAGTGGTAGCTTTTCACATGTTGGCATCACTTTCTTATTGATAAAATCCCCTTTTCTTACAAGGTGTCAAAAAAACTGTAGTTGAAGAATTATCTTCACTGTCTTTAACGTCCTTCTTTATATTTTGAATTGTGGAAAGAGAAACATTACAGTCGTTAACCGCTCATGGCTTTTGTTAAGAGGCACGAAAAGGTATTTTTGTTTGCTTCATAACTTCATAACATTTTATTACATTGCATATTAGATTTTGTTCAGCACTGTAAACAGTTTGACCGCGTTTTGTGAAACCGACATTTTTATTTACTGTAACAGTTAGTTATATTCATACAGTTCACCTACAAAAGGTTTCACGATATACCATATGTCCTCTAAATATAATTTACGTTGTTTTGTTGGCGAACTGATACCAAAGCTGTCGCACATGCGAACTGATGCTTTTACCCCCCTTTTACCCTTCATTAAAACCACAGGCAAACTCGTGACTCAAGTATCCATAGTCAATAAAAACTTTATTTTTACAATCCAAACATAATTTTTGATCAGATTTGATTATTCGACAAGGTAAATCCAAAAATAACTTGAGTTTTTAAAAATTTTCAAATCCATGTATGTATATCGAATGCTATTTTTTTATGTAGTTGCCTTCCTTCTTAATTCGTTTGGAAAGCCAAGGGATGAGATTTCTTTTACCATCGTCAATAAATGATTTCAGAGAGGTGAAAAGATGAAAATCTAAAGGAGTTTGATTTTGTTGATCTCTCAATAAAATTAATTCCAAGAGTTCGTTGTTGTGGCATTAGCTGTGTGGGAACATTTTGCACTGTTTCAGAATACTTACACTCCCTTTTTTTTCTTTATCGCCTTCTTTAGGTTTTGTAGGTTTTTTCGAGTTTCACAGAACTTTAATTGTTTCCCCATGAGAATCGTTTCTTTGATCTTCACAATTGATGGATGTCCACTACTTTATTCATTATGAATATTCGTTTTACTTTGACACATTTTTATGGTTCATGACATAAACATTTAAACATTTTTTTAAACATAAACATTTTCCTTTCCCAGAAGAAACTGGATTACTTTTTTCAGCCCAAAATTGGAATCGAGACACTCATTTTAACGTGGCAACTACTAGAGTTTTTAATTAATCGGGACATGAGGGCTTATTCTACTTCCAAGATCTTGACCTTTAATGCAGTGCAGCCACCTATGTTGAAATTCCCATTAAGCATCAGCCGCTCAATTGGGCTACTCTTACTTTATGGACAAGTAAGTGAAATAAAATATAAATTTGGCTACCTCCATGTCCCGGTGGCTAGGGTCTAGAAATTATATTAGTATTCTTCTCACAGTGCATACTCCATCAATGAAGATTGGCTGAAACTTATAAACTTCTCTTTATTGTAAACCACCCTCAAAAAATAATAAGTGTACTATAAATATTAATACACAATTCATCAAGTTTAGTTTTTTTTCACAATTTATTTCTTAGTGCGGTTAATATTTTCATTCTAAGAACATTATTACTCAAATTTGTCTCATCTTTGCTTAAAGTTTATAATTACATTTATAAAAAACTGATTGTAAAAGAATTACACAGTTAAAAATTTTTTTTAACCGAGGATTTTCATTCGTCTCGGTCTTTGGCAACCCTCAAGAATAAGTCCAAGAAGCTTATACATATCACCCCTGTATAAGTGACTAAGCTAGGGAGTCCAATTTTTTTATTCAAATCCATTCATAAATAGAAATGTTATGGCAGAAATTTTTGAATTTAGTTAATAAGATTATTATGCAAAAATATAAAGAACCATTAATATGTACATTTGGTTGTCAAAGGATAGAACTAAGCCTGGGCTGAAAGTAAATTGTTAAGTTTATAACAAATCACTAGGTATATTTTTAAGAATCATATGAAAAATGTGAAGTAATGCAAGCTTCTTTTTAATATGATAAATATAATTATGTATAACATATATGATAATGAACAGCCAAAACAAAATAAAATTAAATACGAGTATAAAACTCACCTCAGAGTATTATATTATTTCAAGATCTTTTGTCTCCCTCGGAGACATCATCAGGCATTTAAAAAAGACACTTATCACACAACATAAAACATTAACACAATAGTGGTCGCAGACCACGTCAATTGTTCAAAACAATAGCTATCCTACATCAATCACCATTCCGCGCGCGGTTTATTCGGCCGAATGACGGTATAATCATTTTGTACCTAGTTTTATTTCTTATCTCGATTAAATACAATTTGAAATAATTTATCATTATCAAATTCTGTCTGGCTGTTCATTAAATTTATCTTTTTATTTTTAAATTTATAAATATAATATTTTTCCAACTGCCATGGAAATTTTAGAAATATGTTTCGATAGTAACAAATTATGGCAGTTGGAAAAATATTATATTTATAAATTTAAAAATAAAAAGATAAATTTAATGAACAGCCAGACAGAATTTGATAATGATAAATTATTTCAAATTGTACTTAATCGAGATAAGAAATAAAACTAGGTACAAAATGATTATACCGTCATTCAGCCGAATAAACCGCGCGCGGAATGGTGATTGATGTAGGATAGCTATTGTTTTGAACAATTGACGTGGTCTGCGACCACTATTGTGTTAATGTTTTATGTTTTGTGTGATAAGTGTCTTTTTTAAATTCCTGATGATGTCTTCGAGGGAGACGAAAGATCTTGAAATAATATAATACTCTGAGGTGGATTTTATAATTTATTTTATTTTGTTTTGGCTGTTCATTATCATATATGTAGTGGTGCAAACAAAGGAAAATAATGTTTAATAAAATAATTATGTATAAATCTCTGTAATTTTGACAATAGTTACTGTGTAATGTTTAGGAAAAATTAAGAGTGCTATTATTTTGTTCAATGTTAATTAACAATATTTTGGAAAAGTTTTTATGGTTTACCAGATTTTAAGATGACTATCTAGTTATAAACACCAAATAAAACATCAGAGAAATTCAGTATGTATCATATTCCTGAGAATTTCTTTGGTGAATCATGTGACCATTAAGTTATGGCATATTGTAAAGTTTGAACTAACAGAGGAAACAATACATACCAACAAATAAAACTCCAGTATTTTGTACATAAAATCAAATATCGAGCTGGATACAGTTTGGCAGTATATTCTTCTTGTAAAAAAGAAGGAATTTTTAAGAAAATTCTTTTAGAAAAGAATTTCTTGAGTAAGTAACTTGAAGATTTAGTTCACCGCCATGACAGGACTGTATTTAAGTAGTTGTTAACAGAATTTAATTTGGTATGAAAATCACAAACATCTATTACTCATGTAAATTGTCATATTTAATAATTCCAATGAATTATTATAGCTGTTACATCACTCATTTTTACTTTCTCTTGCCTGTATGAAGATATAGGAAGGAAAGTATTGTTTTCATTTTAATTTTTCAGAATCGAGTTTTCACCGGATATACACGTTTTCAGACTCCCTAAACCCAAAAAACATGTTTTTAGCGATTGGTTTGTGTGTGTGTGTGTGTGTGAACGAAATATCTCAAGAACAGAACATCGTATGAAGCTGAAACTTAAGTTAGATACTACTACTGGACCCGACACGAACATTTTCATCAAAATCAGTCAACCGAAAGTAGTAGTTTATTCGTGTCATATTTCACTTTTTTGCAATTTTCTCAAAAATGGGTTCCTACGATTTTTTTTCAAATCATCTCATTTACTACATTTTTTATGCTCTATAAGATAGGGTGGGCGCCATGTCTACTGAAATTCTTGGGGAGGCTGTTCTCTCGTAGAAAAAAATTGTTTTTTAAAAATTGCAGCCTTAATATGCATTGTAGCGCAAACGTACGTATAATAAACGTTGTAGACAATTTTAAAAATGTTCAACTTTTATTTAAACATTTTTTTTTTGTATAACGCTTAGTTTAGTGATTTTCTGGGTTTTTTTTACGAAAATCTGTAAAAAAAATCGATTTTTTTAAGTTTCAGCCTTAGTATGCATTTTATGAGAAAAGTGTATGTAATAAAATTTTTAGGAAATTCAAAGATCTATTTAGAGAATTTTTTTCTACAGAGCCTAGTTTAGCGTGAAAGAGTGATTTTCCGTATTTTTAAGCCAAACTGAGATTTTCATTTTGCATCATTCACTAATGATTAAAATAAGGTTATGTTTTTTAGGTTAGTTTTTTGTTTATTTCTTTCTAATGTTAGGTTGCAATGTTCATTATTCCATGTTCATTATTATGTTCATTATTTCCATGGGCAAGAGGAAGTCGTGTGAGTTTTCACACCAGATTTTTACAATTAAATACAGGCAGAAAAATACATTTTAAAGATTTTTTTATTATTACTACTTTATAGATGTGTTACTTTATATTTAGAGAATTGGAATTGCAATGTCATTTCTATGTGGAAAGTGCCCTTATGCAATAACACTCATTCATAATATTTAATAATAGTTATTTCATAATATTTTTTATGGTTTGTAAAAAAGGTGTATCATTATAACATTTCTGGATATGTAATTTAGATAGTTCTAAGTTATGTGCAGTGGGTTCTGCTGTACATTTAGATGCATTTAAAAATT
Source organism: Catonia carolina (assembly GCA_035578175.1). Taxonomy (NCBI): domain Eukaryota; kingdom Metazoa; phylum Arthropoda; class Insecta; order Hemiptera; family Achilidae; genus Catonia; species Catonia carolina. The sequence goes on along the minus strand of JAQMRL010000005.1, from coordinate 66,394,288 downwards.
CTGTACTCTTTAAGCTTGCATTACTGTGATATGTTATTGTATTTTTGTTGGTATACTGAAATACTCATTTTTGATCTCAATTTAGAACAACTCTGCTAATCCGAAATTTTAGATAGTCCAAACTGATTTCTAATCTTTTGCTTTCTATGTATTAAATGTTTTTTAAAATTCAGTAAAAGCTTGTTTATCTGAATCTCCGGATCAGATTTGTAGACTTTTTTTTGTTTAATGTTCACATAGATATAGTCTGATTTTTGTTAGGAGAGCGCTGGGCAAAACGTTCGTCTGCATTAGTGGTCTTGTATGTACTGCAATAGTGCAGCGTATGTAATCAACAATGAAACAGCATGCCTACAAAATAAAATGGGTGTTATCAATTTTCAACACACTCTGACTGTACATCTAACTGTAGGTTGGAGGGGTATGGAGGGTCGAAGTCAGGTATGCGCATGCCTACGCATGCGCATACCTGACTTCGACCCTCACAGCAATTCACCTGACCAGCCTGACCAGCACTCACAGCAATTCACTTGGCCTTTAATAACTTTTAACTCTACGAGGTGTGTTCAGAAAGTAAGTACCGTTTTTTAAAAAAACAAGTAAAACAATAATTTTTTTTCAACACAATTTTATTTCTACATGAAAGCCCAAACCTAAACTATTTTTCGACATAGTTTCCACCGATGTTCAAACACTTGTCGTAGCGGGTGATCAATTTGTCTATACCCTCTTCGTTGAAGGTTCCCACCAACGAATGTAGCCACGACTCCATAGCAGTTTTCACTTCAGCTTGCGATAACCTGAGCGGTCTGTAACAATTTCGTACAAAAAAGTGCGTGAAATTTGTTGGAAATCGTCAGATAGCGTTGTCATAGTGAAACGTCTGTTCTCATGGATTTTTCCGTAAACTGCCCTTACCAGATCATCGGTGACGAGAGAAGGCCGACCGCTCCGATTCTCATCATGCACATTTTTTCGACCGCCATTGAACATTCTAATCCACTTTCTCACCATTCCTTCACTCATCACGTCTTCCCCGTAAACATCTCGAAGTTGACGATAAATTTCAGCCAGTTTCACATTCCTTGCGCTCAAAAATCTTATTACAGAATGAATCTCACAATCGGCGGGATTACTAATTGTCTTAAACATTTTAAACGTTCAAAAAAAACTGAAAACACAACGTAGAACAACTACAATGGCATGAGTCGATAGCCAGTGAACAAGGACGACTAGTGCGCATGCGCGGAACACCGATTGCAGTGCTACGGCGGCAGTAGAATGAAACGGTACTTACTTTCTGAACACACCTCGTATGATAGCAAGAATGTAACTGTAAATTCAACAAATATTTGCTTTTTATTTTGATTAAATGTATAGTTCCTGCATAGATTGTACAATAAAATATGGGACTAAAATGCTTTTTACTGAGTTTTAGAAAGCTTTATTAGGGTGTCACTCCAGCTGAACTACTAATGATAAAGTATTGACATGACCATGCTTCATTCAAACACCGCATGTGTTTCAAATGGAAGACAGTGAACCAATTGTTTGTTAATAAATTATTTTTATATTTTGTAATGTTTTTTAATGCCCAAAACGGGCAGGTGGAGTGTTATTTTAATTGCACTCTATCTGTTTGGTCCAGGGCTAAAAAAAATAGTTCTGTTTCTTATCACGTAGTCAGCCACTTACATGACTGAACTATTTAAAAACAGAAGAGGTAGAGGTGTAAAAGACACTAGTCGGAGTTATCTCCTCTGAGAGTAGTGAATTTCATTATGCAGCCAGACCCTGCGGTGAATGAAGTGAAATGTCATTTGCAGGGTGGAAAGTGAGTGCTTTTCGGAGGGCCTGGCATGCTGATAAGCATACTCTTTCAATTCAGTGAGGAAGGCTATAGTAAACCACCTTACTCCTCGTTTTTACTTAGTAAAACCTCTAGAGGTTCAAACCAGCCTTTTGGCTGTTGACCTAAACAACAACAACAACAATTCTATGGAATTTTGTTACGAAACATTGTAATAAATGGCAAGTCTTCTTATTTAAGGATTTATTTTGCTTATTATTCAGATTGCCTTTGGTCCCAGTAAGTTCAGGTAAATGAGTTTGTACTATAAATAAATAATTTTACTATGAAAAATATGTTTTACAGTGTTTGAAACATAAAATTATTTAAATGTAGTTGAGAATAAAAACCGAACATAACCAAGTTTTTAATACAAGTTGTACTTATCATATAAATCTACTTTGCTTACTGGTAAAACATTTCTTCTAGTTCATTAGCAATTACAAGTAATTTTACATTTTTACTTACCTGACTGCATAAATTCACTAATTGTTTGCTTTCGTAATGCCAAAAACTCGACAATGACATAAGATTTCACCAATGCCTTTTGAACAGTTATTGTTTCTGTGCTGCTTTAAAAAACATGATTTTAGGTCTGTGTGTGAACAAAATATAGTACAAAGTTGAAACTTGGGATCTTAAGTTACGTACCACTAGGAAACCCGACATGAATATTTTCATCAAAATGGTCAATTGAAAGCAGTAGTATATTCGTACAATTTTCAACAAAAACGGCTCCTGCCTTTTTTTTAAATCGCCTCATTTTCTGCATTTCTTATGCTCTACATGGTAGGGTAAGCACCATATCTGCTGAAATTTGTGGGGGCCTGTGCTCTCATGGTAAATTTTTTTTTGAGATTTCGACCTAAATTTATGCATTCCAGGCTAAAATGTATATAATTAAAGTTGTAGAACATTTAAAAACCTACAATTTTTATCTCGAACAATTTTTTGTCGTTAAGTTTAACATCAAGTAGTAATTTTTATCAAAATCAGTTAAGAAATGGAATTTTTATATTTCAGCTGTAGGATAGATTTTACAACAAAATTGTTGTATGTAATTAAAGTTATAGGAAATAAAAACATTACTACTTTTATTTTGAGCATTCTTTTACAGAGCTTAGTTTAGCGTCAATTTGTGATTTCCAAAATTTTGAAGTCAATCAGAAGTTTATTTTCATTTTGTGTCATTCACGCATGATTAAAATTACGTTATATTTTTCATTTTACATTGTTTACCGAGGTAAACAAAGGTAAAACATAGGTATGTTTTATTATTAATATTTGCTAGAGAAAATCGTGTGAGTGTTTCACACCAAATTTTTTTTGTTATGTTTTGGATAATGCAAACAGGTGCTTTCCCAATTAGTTTGGATTAGCAGGGTTGTTGTATACTTTTTAGTTTGTAACTGATTTTTGTTTGACTTATATCATTTATGTTTATTTTTATTCCTACTTAATTTTTCATCGTTGTACACACTGGATGATTACCCAGGAACAAAATGTGTTATTTTTAGAAATTATTTTATTCGGTTAATAACATCACTACATTTTTATTCTAAGATTTGATTTTTTATATTTAAGTGTGTGTTACAGCCGTTATGGCCATTTTCCACATCCCATCCTTTTAACTATGTCATCCTGCCACATCAGGTCCTCCATCATTCTGACTCGCATCACCCTTCTACATCCCTATTCCATGTTCTTCGAGGCTCCTCTATGTCTTCAATTTAAGGGTTACCACTCCAAATTCCTCGGCAACCTCTCTTCCACCATACGCCGCATGTACCTCATAGATTTGAAAACTAAGGTTTTTTTTTAAATGTGTATGCATATAGGTAGAATTGTACTGAGGTTTTTATGCAGTGTGTCAATTTGTAAGTCTTATTATATAAGTATGTTTTACTTGTTATTTATCATTTCTTAATTATATTGGTAAATATTTTCTAGTCTTTTATATTTGTTGTTTTCTTTCTTTCCCTTTAAAACCTTTCTTTTATTTTTATTTATTGTTTATAAAGTATTTAAACATTTTTAATGCTCCTCACAAAGTAATATGTAAAGATACTTCAGTCAGAATGCCTTGTGCGTATGGATCGGCTATGAGGAAGGGAAGTGAAATTTGACAGTGCTGCCAACCTCATCAGTGAGGCACTACATTTCACTACCATGCAGTTACTACATACATTTTGTAAGCTGTGGTTTATTGCCGAGAAAGTGTTTTCTTCATGAATCTTATAAGAAATAATCTGACGTGCAATATTGCCCATACCTTAATCACATGACTAGAAATGTTTGATGTACTGTAATTACCAACTATACTCGATTCATCGTAAGAAAGATATCTCGAGTAAACAAACAGCAGTTACCAAATCAGCTGATAAAGCGGTGACTCAGAAAAAATGCAACACTTTTAACGAAAACATCACAGTGATAACTGATACGTGCTTTTAACCATATGCAGAATTAAACGATAAATAGAAATGAAAAAAAACCAAAAAATACTACAACACTAAATTCCTATTGAAAATAAATTATAATGCACGTAAGAACTATGCGAGACAATACCATGTCAAAAGCGAACTGGTAGTATAATATAACGATGACATGTTCTTTGTCAAAAATGTGGAGAAAGATTTATGGGTTTGGATAAGTCATCGTCAAATTCAATTGTGAAATAACTAGTGACTAAACTAATATTAGATGACTAATCATTAAAATCTGCCCATAACAGACAGGTGGAGAGTCAAATTATTTACTCTCAATCTGTCGTTGCTGGGCTAAAATAAATAGTTCTGTTTCTAATCACATGTTCAGCCAATTAAATGACTGAATCATTTAAGAACAGAAGAGGTAGAGGTGTAAAAGACACTAATCAGAGTTATCTCCTCTGAAAGTAATGAATTTCATTATACAGCCAGACCCTGTGGTGAATGAAGTAAAGGTGTCATTTGCAGAGTGGAAAATGTGTGCTTTTCAGAGGGCCCGGCATGCTGATAAGCATACTTTTCCATTCAGTGAGGAAGGCAATTGTAAACCACCTCATTTCTCGTTTTACTTAGTAAAACCTCTACAGGTTCAAACCAGCTTTTTGGCTGATGACTTTAACAACCTTAACAATCATTAAAATAAAAATGTTTGCTTTTAAAGTTCTCTTGTTTCGTCGTACAGATCAGAGGTAATATTGTGCGGTTCCAAGCTCCGTGTAGTTGCGGAGTGAAGGAAACGAATGAGGTATATTGAATGAGTAACGCATGCTGAGAGAACGATTATTTTATTACTCTTGATACAAAACATTCATTTTCAAACTTTGTTTGTATTAATTACATTTATTTATTTACATATTTTGATATAAATTAGCAAGTTAAATTTATGAATCCGACCAAGTTAATAACCCGGTAGATATTTGTTAAATTAATGCCCCGGACGATAAGAATATTTTTTTAGTTAAGTTAGTACACGCTACCACTACAAATGCATCAGTTGTGAAACACTACTAACTCATTCATTCTCCCACCACTATAACCACGCACTGCATTCCTTCCAACTACACAGAGCTGGGACTCAAGAAATACTTTGCTAAGATAATTGTAAAGTAAAATGATTAATTACAAATCATTTATTACTTTCTCTTGCCTATATGAATATATAGGAAGGAAAGTATTGTTTTCATGTCGATTTTTCGAAATCGAGTTTTCACCGGATCTATACGTTTTCAGACCCCCTGAACCCAAAAAACATGTTTTTAGCGATTGGTCTGTGTGTGTATGTGAACAGAATATCTCAAGAACGGAACATCGTACGAACTTGAAACTTGAAACTTAAGTTACATACCACTACCGGACGCGACACGAACATTTTCATCAAAATCGGTCAACCGGAAGTAGTAGTTTATTCGTATAATTTTTCAGTTTTTTGCGATTTTCTCAAAAACTGGTCCTACGATTTTTTTAAAAATCGCCTATTTTACTCAATTTTTTATTCTCTACAAGATAGGGTAGGCGCCATGTTTGCTGAAATTCTCGGTGAGGCTGTTTTCACGTAAAAACGTTGTTTTTTTAAGATTACGGCTTTAATATAAATTTTAGCGCAAAAACTTATATAATAAAAGTTGTAGAGAATTTAAAAACCTACAACTTCTGTTTCAAACATTTTTGCGTAATTTGCGGTAATTTGCGATTTTCTGTTTTTTTTCTCACGAAAACGTGAGAAAAATCGATTTTTTTAACATTTCGGTCTTAGTATGCATTTTACGACAAAAGTGTATGTAATTAAATTTATAGAAAATTAAAAGTCTATACTGAAATGTCTATACTGTTTAATACGTGGACATTCCTCTCTCCGTACATCAAAGAAATTAAAGATACATCAATACTTTCTAAAACCGATCTGGACATACGGTTTCCAAATTTATGGGTCCGCTAAACCGAGTAATATAGCTGTATTACAGTTCTGTCAATCCGGAGTACTAGGAGTTGTTACAAACTCCCGTTGGTACGTATTACTCGAGACTATTCACAATCACCTGAACGTTCCTTACGTATTCGACACAATAAAACGATACTATTAATGTTTTCACAAAAAATTAGCTAGACATAAAAACGAACTAATTAATTAAAACGATAAGCTCAGTTAATTTATCGGACAACCCTCCCAGAAGACTAAAGAGAACTTGGAACAAAGATTTGTTGTTACCCTAATAAAAAATTAATAAAAAAAAACAATTCAGATGACTGTAATATTTATAACTAATATACACTGATTCAGAGTTCAAATTAGTAAAATAAAAACAAAAAAGCTCCATTGTCTGCTTCCTCATGTCGTTCATGTTATCATTTGTATCATTGTCACCTTCACCACATTTGTTATTTAATTCATTGTACAGACGCAAATAAATAATTATGTGGCCACCTTCGTAGCGTAGTGGTAGCGCGCTGGCCTACCATGCGGAGGTCCCGGGTTCGATTCCCGGCTAGGGTCTGGAAATTATAACAAGTCATAACCCAACGTTCCAAAACCCACTGAAGTCCCTAATGACCAAGCTGTTGATGCGATTTTAAATAAATAAACTTAAAAAAAATTATTTAAAAAAATCGGTCAGACGAAAGTACTAGTTTATTCGAGTGAGTTTCTCAAAAACGGCGGCGTCTACGATTTTTTTTAATCGTCTCATTTACTACATTTTTTTATGCTCTACAAGATAGGGTAAATGACATGTCTAGCGAAATTCTTGAAGGGGGCGAAGTTTCTTACAATCTCAAGAGTGTGAGTAATTTTACACCAGATTTTTCATTTTATACTGTTAAAGAAAGTCGTGTGAGTGTTTTTCTAACTAGATTTTTAGATTTGATGCTGTAAGCTAATAATTATTAAAGTACACGTTCAGTTTTTTACGTTATTTCAATAAAGTTTATAAATTAGTAGCATGCCATTTCCATTTGCAACTCGGAAATCTTAATTTATCATGCCAAACGTAGGGCTACGTACTATATGTGACAATAATATTTTATTACTGTAATAAACTTGTCTGCCTGTGTAGTAATATTTACAATTACCTTTTACATAATTTAATAATACATACAAATTATTCTTCATCGGGTCAGTACATTCACTTACCTCCGTATCAAATCGGCAAAATCTGAAATCATAAAATTTATAATATGTGTAACGATTGTACTCTTCGCCAAAGTACAATACGGCTGCAATGGACAAACATTTATTAAGGGAAAACTCTACTTTGTACCCTGCCAATGTTAAATTAGCTATTTTTCGGTACATTTTTCACAGGATTGATAAACGATAGGAAAATGAAACTTTACTTACTTAGATACGTCGGGTTTCTCTAGCTATTGACATTTTTTCAATTTAATCTGTTAAACCATAAAGTTAAAAAACAGAATGACGAATAATATAAAATTTTTACAATTTTTTTTTCTACGGTATTTTACATAGTACCTATTAATAATTTTTGCAGAATTTGAGGAAGTCATAAAAATGCCAGAATATGTGCATATGCAAGATAAATAACTGGTAAAAATTTCAGCCTGGTAGGTTTAATGGTTTCCGAGAAAAATGTACCTAAATAGTAAAAATTTTAATTTACAGGAAAAGACAAAAAAGCAAAAGGCTCAAATCAAAAACAAGATGTACAACACAAACAAGTGAATTTCCCATCAACAGTTGGTTAGAAAGATGAACCAATGGCTGAGAGTATTAAAAACAGTAATGCAGATATTTTTAAAGTACTAAAATTCCCTTTGCTCTAAAACGATCCGTATGAAATTATGAAAAATATTCGTTCTTGGTGACACGATAATTTTTCTGGGTAAACCTCCTAAAAACTTTTTTTGTCATTAAAATACTATTTTTTTCACTTAATTTAAAGTTTTGTGGTTGAACTAGGTCTACACGATTGAAAAACATAAAAACCGAAAATCGAAATTTTCAGTTAAAACCATCATACAGTCTCACCTTAAGAGAATACGGAGAGAACACACGATTAACAAAATTCTCTTGATAATGCAGCCGCCTAAAAACACACATATTAAAAAATTGGTGTTAAACACTCGCACAACTTTATCGTAATAATGTAAATAATGGGAAATATAACCTATGTTCAATCACGAGTGAAAGACGCAAAATGATAGTCAAACATTTTTTTCTACAGAGCCTAATTTAGCGTCAATTATTAAGGATTTTTTGTATTGTTCAGTCGAACAGACGTTGATTTTCATTTTGCGTCATTCACTCTTGATTAAAATTAGATTATGTTTTTCAGCTGTGTTCTTGGATATTCAACTGAGACTAATCACTACGATGATACGTAACCAAAAAAATATTACACAATGATCTGAACTTGCCCTTCATAAAAGAGAGAAATTAAACAACTTAGCGATAAACATTTACAAAAACTAGAAACCATTAGCGATTAACCTCCTCGACAACAGCGAATAAACGTTTTAAAACTTTAGACTTATCTTTACGATTTTGTTACATTAAACCTCATTTAAACCTTTTTTTTTATTTTCTACTTCAACTACTAATCATCGTCATCTCATAATAGGAATCGTTATCATCTCTTATCATCGTCATCTCCACCTTCCACAACTTCGTGTATCAGCATGTTGATTCACAGTTCATAAAGTTTAGTTTTTTACATATATATTTTTTCTTCACAGTTTAGTCTTGAATCACACTATTGTGCGTGGTTTATATTTTAATTCTAAGGACATTATTCAGATTTTCTCATCTTTGCTTAAAGTTTTTGTATTTATAAACTGATTGTAAAAGAAATAGGCCTACACTATTACAAAAAAAGTTTTTCATTTTACATTGTTTACTGTGTAAACTGTTATTGTAAAATTACTGTTACAAAACAGTTTACTGACTAAAAACATTTATTAATTTAAAAAAATTTAAAATACTATGTTTGGAGTGTTGCATTATACGGAAGTGAAACGTGGGTGATACTGGGTGTAGAAAGGAAGAGGTTAGAATCTTTTGAAACGTTAGTGGTAAAGGAAAATGTTAAAGATTTGATGGGTGGACAAAATAAGTAATTTAGAGTTTCTTATACGAGTGGATGAAAGTAGAAGTAGTATAGTGCGGTTCCAAGCTGCTTGTAGTTGCGGGGTGAAGGGTACGGGTGAAGTATATTGAATGAGTGACGCATGCTGGGAGAACTATTGTTGTATTACTCTGATACAAAACATTCGTTTTCAAACTTTCCGTATTTAACATATTTGTTTATATATTTTTTTCTTGTACGGCCACAGGGGACCACTGTAAGTTCATTTATTGTTCCTTTTCACCCTTAACCTCGCGTGGTAGTTCTTCATTCGGTCAGATCTACTCTTCCTCTCCGCTTCGGATATCACCATCTTTTTCCTGTTGGTTTCCGTTCTCTTGAAATTTATCCTTTACATATTTTGATATAAATTAGCAAGTTCAATATTATGAATCCGACCAAGTTAATAACTCGATAGGTATTTGTTAAATTAATGCGCCGGATGATAAAATATTTTTTTAGTCTAGTTCGTACGCTACCACTACAAATGCAGCAGCAGTGAAACACTACTAACTCATTCATTTTCCCACTACTATAACAACGCACTGCATTCCTTACAACTACACAGAGCTGGGACTCAAGCAATATATGGAAACATCTTGCCAAAAGAAGGGATAGGCTAGTGGGGTTTATCTTAAGACATCCTGGTATTGCTCTATCAATAATGGAGCGTAATACTGCGGGAGTGAACTGTAGGGGGAGGCAAAGATTAGAATATTTATAGCAAATTACAACAGATGTAGGGTGTTGCAGGTATGTAGATACGAAATTTGCAAGATTTGTAGATACGAATTTGCGCAAGATAGAACAGTTTTTAGAACTGCATCAGACCAGTCGAGAGACTGATGATTAAATATAGATTATTGTTTCATTATTTACATTGGCCAGAGAATGTCGTGTGAGATTTTTTAGCAAGAAGTCCTCTTGAAAGAATTCCGAGTTATTCGGATTTTATTGTAATGTAACAAAGATAAGCAAATGTCAATAAATATTACTTAATACAATATTCTTCATAGAAATTATCGTGCTCTGTAAAAAAAATTTAATAAAATCTATTAACACACAATTAATTTTAATGATGGGAAAGTAAATCATTAAAATTTATTGATTGATCGTTGAATGAGTAATTGATTATTATTTATTAATTTATTAGCAAATCGAATGTGTAAAATTAACTATTAAATAAATTTTTAATTATCATAACATCAATTTATTTTAGGAAAAAATGTATAAATTTTTATTACATAACTTCAATATTGAAAATTGTATTTTTTTTAACAACTCCTTCAATTTATTGTATTTGGTATATTATTAAACTAAAATTATTATTATTTAAAAATTTGTTCATCGTAAATCAAATGCTATTGATATAAATTATTATAATGGAGATGAAATGATGTTGAGATGTCATTAATACACGCTTTTAGACATGATTGTTTTGTCAATGATGAATGAGATTCGAATTCAGTATTGAATATACAGGGTGATTCTAAATTATGTAAAATAATTTAGTACATGATTTTAGAGCTAAAAAAGTAAGAAAAAAAGTTTATATAAACATATATGTCCGCAAACGCTTCATTAGCGAGTTACACCTAGTGAAAAATTTCGCCCCGATTTCAATTCCCCAGGTGAAAAACAGTGATACTGAATTTTTTGGAGCTACTTTTTGCAACAAATATGGTGGATTTATATAGAAAATTACCTAAAAAAATCGAATATAACCAATCTGGAAGCTGTAGTATTGGCAGTTTTTGAGAAAAAGGATGAAACATGCAAAAAAATCTTAGTAGAAAAACACTCTTTTCTTCTTTTGATGGCAAATAACTTTTTTAAATGGCTAATAAACAAATTATTTTTCCCAATGAAAATTGTAGAGAATTTAATTATGTAAGCAATGTAAACTAAATGTAAATAAAAGTTTAATAAAATGGACTCGAATGTACACAGCAACACTGCCGTTTTATGAGAAGGAAATGAATAACTAATTTAAAAAACATAATATTTTTATATGAAATAAACATATTTAATGCCGGCCGCATGGGCGTGGGTTTGTAACGTGCTCGCCTCTCATCATGCGGTCCTGGGTTCGAATCCCACTCAGGCACGACATATTTTCATACGTTACAAAAAATCATTTCATCCTCTTTACGCATAGTTACACCCCAACGTCGTCACTAATGACCTTGCAGTTGATGCGACGTTAAATAATAAAAATTTAAAAATATATATTTAAATTAGTTTAAATTGCTTACATAGGTAATTGTTTTCAGAATTAAATTCTCTACTTTTTTCATTGGGAAAAATAATTTGTTTATTGGTCATTTGTTGTTTGTTGTTTAGGTCAACAGCCAAAAGGCTAGTTTGAACCTATAGAGGTTTTACTTAGTAAAACGAGGAGAGAGGTGGTTTACCATGCCTTCCTCACTGAATGGAAAAGTACACTTATCAGCATGCCGGGCCGTCTGAAAAGCACATATTTTCCACTCTGCAAATGACACCTTCACTTCATTCACCACAGGGTCTGGCTGTATAATGAAATACATTACTTTCATAGGAGATAACTCTGATTAGTGTCTTTCACACCTCTGCCCCTTCTGTTCTTAAATAATTCAGTCATTTAATTAACTGACCATGTGATTAGAAACAGAACTATTTATTTTAGCCCTGCAAAAAACAGGGTCATTTAACAAAGTTATTGGGCGTCAAACGTAGAATACTGCGTTTTTTTACTAAGATTTTTTACATATTTCATCCTTTTTCTCAAAAACTTTTAACACTGCAGCTTCCAGACTAGTTTTATTTTTTAAGTGTAATTTTTCCATATAATCCACCATATTTATGCAAAACGTAGCCCCAAAAAATTCAGTATTACTGTATTTCACCAGTGGAACTGAAATCGGGGCGATATTTTTCACTAGCTGTAACTCGCTAATGTAGTGTTTGCGGACATATGTTTATTTGAATTTTTTCTTATTTTTACCTCTACAATCGTGAACTCGAGATGCAATATTGGCTCTGAGACTGATTATTGAGAAAAGGATACAGAAAAATAAAACTACTTTTATGGCATTTGTAGATTTAGAGAAAGCATTTGACAATCTGGACTGGAGTAAAATGTTTAAAACTTTGAAAAGGCTAGGAATTAAATAAAAAGAAAGGAAAGTTATCTACAGTCTGTATAAGAATCAAACGGCTGTTTTGAGAATCGAGGGGTACGAAAAAGAGGCTGCTGTAAGAAAAGGTGTACGACAAGGTTGTTCTTTGTCACCACTACTTTTTAACTTGTATATAGAAGAGGCTATAAATGAAGTGAAGGAGAAATTTGACGTAGGAATAAAAATTCAAGGAGAAACAATAAAAATGTTGAGATTCGCCGATGATATAGTAGTATTAGCCGAGGCAAAGAATGAACTAGAGGATGCCTTAAATGGAATGGATGAGATCTTGAGGAAGGATTACTTCATGAAAATTAATAAGAACAAAACGAAAGTGTTGTGCAGCAGCAAGAGTGGTTTAGAAGAGATGGGAACTGCATCAAACCAGTCGAGAGACTGATGACAAAAAAAAAAAAAATCGTGAACTAAATTATTTTACCATATTTAGAATCACCCTGTATATCTGTTATAATAAATTTTATCGGTGGTATTAGCGTGGTAACAAGCAATTACTTTATTATTTTAACACCGCAAGATGATTTGTTGAAAGATGTTTTTATCTTAACTCATCATAAATATTTACTATCGATATTGTGCCCGCGAAATAGGTGGGAAACACTCACGACATTTTTTTGCCAATGTATTTAGTGAACAATATAACCTAACTTATGTTTAATTATGGGTTGTTTAGATCTTCAGCCAAAAGGCTGGTTTGAATTTCTAGAGGCTTTACCAAGTAAAACGAGTAGTGAGGTGGTTTATCATTGTCTTCTCCAGTGAGTGAAAAAGTATGCTTATCAGCATGCCGAACCCTCTGAAAAGAATCTACTTTTCACCTTGCAAATGACACCTTCACTTTATTCACCCCAGGGTCTTCTGGCTGTATAATAAAATTCATTACTCTCAGAGGAGATAATTCTGACTAGTATCTTTCACATTTTTACCTCTTCTTTCTTAAATTTTTCAGTCAATTTTAGCCATAACTGGCTAACCATGTGATAAGAAACAGAACATATTTTCATAGCCCTGTGGAACTAGCAGATCGAGTGCAAATAATTTAACACTCCACCTGCCAGTTATGGTAAAAATCATGAGTATACAATGTAAAATGAAAAACATTACCTAATTTTAATCATGAGTGAATGAAGCAAAATGAATACCAATGTTCGATTTAAAAATACGGAAAATCAGTAATTTCCTCTAAACTAAGCTCTGCAGAAAAAAATTCTTCAAATAAAAGTTGTAGGATTTTTAATTTTCTATAACTTTGATTGTATATACTTTTGTCGTAAATTGCATACTAAGGCTGCAATCTTAAAAAATTCAATTTTTTATAGTTTTGTTGAAAAAACTAACAGAAAATCATTAACTGTCGCTAAACTAAGCGTTGTACAAAAAAAATGTGTGATATAAAAGTTGTAGATTTTTAAGGCCGGAATCTTAAAAAACATTTTTTTCTACGAGAGCACAGCCTTCCCAAGAATTTCAGCGGTCATGGCTCTTACCCTATCATGTAAAGCATAAAAATGTAGTGAGGTTATTTTTTAAAAAATTTGAAGGAGCCGTTTTTGAACCAATCGTTAAAAACATGTTTTTTTTTGGGGGGGGGATGAATTCATTACGCATGTACCAAGAGTAATAATTAAAGATGTAAAATATAATAAAAAAACTAATAACTTTTATTTCAAGCATTTCTTTGGAGAGCTTAGTTTAGCATCACGTAGTGATTTTTGTATTTTATTACAATCCATTATATTTTTGTATTTAAAATATTACAATAATATTTTGTTAAGTCATACAGAGGTTAATTTTCAATTAGCATCATTCACTAATGAATAAAATAAGGTTATGTTTTTCATTTTACATTTACTCATGATTTAAAAATACATTGGTAAAAGAAAGTCGTATGAATGATTCACACCAGATTTATTTTAAAAGTAGGAAAAGGATTTAACCTTACAGTTAAAAGGCTTAACGATATTGTAACCAAACATAATGTAAGTGAATATGCGACGATCACACGGTTATGGAAATAAATTATTTCCACGGTTTATTAAATTCAATATTTGTAATGTGAACATAATATTGAAGTATATTTTCAACTTCAAGTAAAGAAGAACAAGTAAATGCAGTATTATAACTTATAAGGTATAAACAGTTATAGTTTAGCAACAATAAAGTAAGATAGTAATGCACAGTTTGTTGAGTTTGTGTGTGCGTGTGTGTGTGTGTTAAATGCATTTGTACGTATTTATTTAAAGTAACAAAAAGAAGAAATTCATGAGTTTTCTTTAACCATCTTCTTCGATTGTCGTGCGTGCTCTAACACATCGTGCATGATCATGAAACTATCGTGCAGACGTGACTCGTGATGGCACAGTTACCCTCTATTCCGTTCATCTGGTTATATCTTATAAACGTATAACTTATCACTTATGTCACACTGTTTCTGTAATTCGCGACAAACGGAATAAAATACGTAAAAAGAACAAAAGTAAATGGCCATGGGTTTTCTGGTTATCTGTTTTTTTTTCATGACTATTCATTCACCTATGATGATTATTATTATATTAATGGCCTTTTTATTTTATTATTATTTTTACTTTCTCTTGCCCTATATTATGATATTGGAAATGAAATTATTATTTTCATTTCGATTTTTTGAAATCGAATTTCACCGGAAATACACGTTTTCAAGCCCCCTGAACCTAAAAAAAAAACATGTTTTTAGCGATTGGTCTGTGTGTGAGGACAAAATATCGTCCTTCCAATGGTAAACTTGGGAATGTGAAAATTTTGCGAATATGAGTTTGTTAGTGGATGCTGATGTATACAACCCAACGCATTTTGTAGTAAACTCGCGAATATTTATCTTGTTTGGTTAGGGAGATACAGCCTTTGTAAAGTTACGAAAATATGCGAAGTGTGTTAAGGGGGTAGTCAACTCAAGAAGATGAGGTTTTTTTTTAATTTCGATTGTTTTCTGCATTTATTTGAAGTTTAAAATACTCTAAATCACAACATTTGTTTACTTTGATTGTACGTTGACAAAAAATTATAAATCATCTGTTTAAAATAAATCTCACTAGCAAGGCGAGTGAAATTATTCCTTCAACTTTAAGTTTTCGGGAAATGTGGTTTTTGCATGATTGTACATTCTTCGGAATTAAATATTTTGGTTTGTATTGGAGATATTTAGATGATGTTTTTTTTTCAAATGTTCATAATTTCTTGCTCTATTATCTGTAGAATGATTATTACAAAAAGCTTAATAGGGATTTGATTCAAAAATAATTCGTGAATACATAAAACGAATGTTTTTGAAAATATGGTTTTTCTTCAATAAATTTCTTGTAAGAAAAAATACATACAAGCGCTTATAACAGATAATAGACAGCAATTGTCTGTATTTTGTAGCATAAGAATCATATTGATATCTTTCTTGGTTCCTGAGATATTTGATTCCCCGTAAAAGCCCTCTTTTCCAACCTCACCCTTATATTAGGGGGTGTTAGTAATTTTTTGGCTTGGTTCAAATGGTAGATCATTCTTAGTAAATTACTCTTTCATTTAAAATAAATAATGATAAATTATAGCTAGAAGTTTTCATTTTCATTTTCATTTTCTGGGTTGACTACTCCCTTAAAGAAGAAAGCATTGAATTTGTTTTTTGCTCTCCTGTAAAACTGAGAATTTGCACATTCGCGAGTTTACCATTGGATAAACGATTATCTTAAGAACGGAATAGGATACAAAGTTGAAACTTGAAAATTAAGTTCGGTATTACTAGGGTACTTAACACGAACATTTTAATCAAAATCGGTCAACCGGAAGTTGTAGTATATTCGTGCAATTTCCTCAAAAGGCTCTTTTGATTTCTTTTTAAATCGTCTCATTTAATACATTTTTTTTATTCTGTACAAGACTGGGTAAGCGCTATGCCTGCTGAATTCTTGGTAAAGGTATGCTTCCATGGTAAAATTGTTTTTTTTTAGATTGTAGCTTTAATATTCATTTTACAACACAAGTGTATAAATTAATGTTGTGTTGTTTAGGTCAACAGCCAGGGGCGGTTCCAGGGCTGATTTTCGGGGGGGGGGCTATCTTGTTTTTATGTAGCTCTTACTACATAATTGTAATACATAGTTTGTAATTGATTCATTGAAAAGTCCTCTTTTATGCTGTATTGCTGTACCAAAATTTTAATTCATAGAGAAATTTTCAAGGCGCTGACTGGATGCGAGTGGCTTTTGACTACTGACACTGATTGTTATCTTAATACTATTTAAAAATAGATATTTTCTGTTTGACTCATTTTTATACTAAAATAATTATTGTTAATTGATAGGTACGAGTATTGGGATTCAGTTTTGTTAGAAATAATAGCTTATAGAAAATATTAAACTAAGTTTTTCTAGTATTTCGGGGAGGGCCATGGTCCCCATGGCCCCTTCCCTGAAACCGCCCCTGTCAACAGCCGAAAGGCTGGTTTGAACCTCTAGAGTTTCACTAAGTAAAACGTTTACTAAGTAAAACGAGGAGTGAGGTGGTTTACTATTGTCTTTCTCACTGAGTTGAAAGAGTATGCTTATCAGCATGCCAGGCCCTTAGTACTGCTCTATAAAGGTTTAAACCATCTCCTAAATTCTTGAATTTTTTTAAGACCACCCTGTATATATTAAGAATTAATTGTTTTACCAAACAATTGTTCTTATTTAAACATTATGAAATTGTTGAAGAGAATTAATGCAGATAAAATACTAGTTAATGATATTTCTTAGAGCTGATATACGTATACTACTTATAAACTAATACAGTGTTATATTTTATTTTATCTAAGAAACTTTGTTAAGCTTTGTAATAATTCACCTTCTCACGAACACAATGAACTCTAACAACATAGTTATTAGTAACTTAAGTGAACTCTCTCATCGTTAACTTAACTTAACTTTAAGAAAGAAGAAGAAGAAGAAGAAAGAAAAAATAAAACTAAACGGTTGCAGTTACAGTAAAATGTACTACATCCTAAACTATAGTATGCTACAGTAACTAACAGTGTGCAACTAGTTACGGTAATAAATAAAATAAATACTGCACACCATGCATCTCCATCATTATTTTTCTCTCAATAGCATATTTACTTGAATTATACCAACAGCACTATTAACTATCACCTATAGTCACCTTCTTGTAATTTAATATCATAATACTCTCTAACAATATACTCCATCATTATACTACGTTTAAAATAAATTGGCGGTAGATATGTTTTCACTTTTCTTTAGTATTAGGCCTATAGGCCTAATAACAATAATTGGGCAGGAATGATAGTAATGCACAGTTTGTTGAGTTTGTGTGTGTGTGTGTGCGCGTGTGTGTGTGTGTGTGTTTTAACCATCCTTATTAACCAAATTAAAAAATCTGGTGTAAACACTCACACAACTTTCTCTTGCCAATGCAAATAATTAACAATGTAACCTAACATTAGAAATAAACAAAAAACTAACCTCAATAACCATAACCTAATTTTAATCATGAGTGAAAAACGCAAAATGAAAATCAACCTTATTTTGGCTTAAAAATACGGAAAATCACTCTTTCACGCTAGTCTGTGTAGAGAAACATTTTCTGATTAAAAGTTGTAGATCTTTTAATTTCCTATAAATTTTATTATCATTTTTGTCGTAAAATGCATACTAAGGCTGCAATCTAAAAATAAACAATTTTTCACACGTTTTAGTGAGAAAAAAACAGAAAATCGCTAATTACCGCTAAACTAAACGTTATACAAAGAAATGTTATAAATAAAAGTTGTAGGATTTTTAATTCTCTACAACTTTTATTATATATATTTTTGCGCTAAAATGCTTATTAAAGCCGCAATCTTAAAACAACAATTTTTTTACAAGAAAACAACCTCCACAAGAAGTTCAGCAGACATGACGCCTACGTAGAGCATAAAAAATTTAGTAAATGAGACGATTTTTAAAAACATCGTAGGAGCTCTTTTTGAGAAAATCGCAAAAACGTGAAAAATGAGACGAATAAACTACTACTTCTGGTTTACCGATTATGATGAAAATGTCCGTGATGAAAATCTAACTTAAGTTTCAAGTTTCAAGTTTGTACGTTGTTCCGTTCTTAAGATATTTTGTTCACACGCAGACCAATCGCTAAAAACATGTTTTTTGGGTTCAAGGGGTCTGAAAATGTGTAGATCCGGTGAAAAATCGACATGAAAACAATACTTTCCTTCTTATATATTCATATAGGCAAGAGAAAGTAAAAAAGGAGATTAGAGTATTATGGTCATCTGATGAGATTACGTGATAAAGAGAATGAGACTTATAAACTAATTAAATACTAAGAGGAACTAAAAATAAGAGATAAATTGATCAAAGAAATCGAAGCAGATGTAGGAACTATGAACATTTCAAGAGAAAGCATAGAGTATAAAGACTTTTATAGAAACAAATTAAAATTTTTTTGTAAACTTTCCGGTTATGAAGGTGCAGAGTTGGGCAGGCCTGGAATGAAGAACGAAACTTCTAGTGTTAAGGAGAGACTGTACTTTGTACCCCGCCAATGTTAAATTAGATATTTTTAGGTACATTTTTCATAGAATTGGTGAAATATAGAAAAATGAAACTTTACACACTTATAGTTGTGGATGGTTTTAGCTACTGACATTTTTTCAATTTAATCTGATTGACCATAAAGTTTTTAAAAGAATAACGAATAACATAAAGTTTTTAAATTTTTTTTACGTTTTTTGCATAAATTACTCATTTTTTGAGCACTTGAGAAAGTAAAAACAATGTCGGTGAATGTGCATGTACATGATAATTAACTGGTAAAAATTTCAGCCTGGTAAGTTAAATGGTTTCTGAGAAAAACGTACCTAAGTGTTAAAAATCTAAATTTACGGGTAAAGGCACAAATAAAAAACAAAATGTACACAAACAAGTTTAATTTTCCATCAACAGTTGGTTAGAAATGTGCACTAGCAACGGAGAATATTAAAAATAGTGAAACAGGTATTTTAAAAAAACTTTTAAAATTCTTTTTGCACTAATACAAGCAATATAAAAATATGAAAAATATTTGTTCTTGGCGACATGTTAATTATTTAGGATAAACCTGATAAAAACTTAAATTTTTTTCATTAACATAAATTTTTGTCGTAATTTAATGTTTTTATGGTAGATCTAGGTCTAAACTATTGAAAACCATTTAAAATCGAAAATCAAAATTTTGAGTTAAAACCATCATACAGTCTCCCCTTAAAATCAAGGAATTTCATGGGCAAAAGTGTATACCAGTGAAAGTTATAGATATTAAAATACCTAATCTTCTATTTCAATTATTTTTCCAGAGTTTAGATTAGCGTCAATTGGTGATTTGCCAAATTTTGTTCATTAAAATTAAAGTTCAACATCTTTTATTTCAATTATTTTTCCACGGAGTTTAGATTAGCGTCAATTGGTGATTTTCCAAATTTTGTTCATCAAAATGAAGTTCAACAAAGGCGGATTTTCAAATAGCGTCGTTCATTCATGATTAAAATTAGGTTACGTTTTTCATTATTTACATTTTGCAAGAGAATTTGTGGAAGTGTTCCACACAGATTTTTTTTTATAATAAAGATATCCATTCGTATCCGACCAGATAGAAACATTGTTTTTGTATTGTGGAACATTGGACCACCTGTTATGAAATAGCACATTACTATTCCGCTGTCAAAATTTATAACAATCTTTCAAATCATTTAAAAGATCTTCCCCTATAAACAGTTTTAAAGTATACTTAAAAACAGTTTCTGCTAAAAAAAAATAATTTGTAAAACTTTAATCATTCAATTTAATTAATGGTTTAATGGTACAACTTTTTTAATTATTTTATCTATGTCCTATTTCTACACAATACCAAAATCGGTCAAAATTGCGAACACGACGATTTTTAATTAATATTTTTCAAACGAAAATTTATTAGCAGATAAAGAAGAAACACTTTTCAAAAATGTGACGTCACAAAATTCGAGTATGTAATTCCACTATAAGACAATTCTTTTCAAAATGTGTATAATATTTTCTAAGAATTTCGCAAACACATGTCAAGGTGTCTTTCGCCTGATGATAATGTATATCGTATAGCTTTAAATTTACAAATGACTACATGTTACAAATTTATCATTATTTTATTTTTAACCGACATAATTTTTAAGTACTTTCATCTTTTTCTGTTAATTTTTAATCGTGTTAACTCCCTTCGCTATAATTACGTGATTCAATTTTTCTGTATATTTATTAAATTAATATTGGACAATCTTCATTTTCTTTATAAATTGTAAATTACCTGTATAAATTTAAAGCTAACGTATTTTCAAACAAAGTTGCATTATTTGGTCTTATGTAATAATAATTATGACTTTGTTTGAAAAGTTCTGTATGTTCTTATTTTAAAGAAACCCACCAGGTGGTCTAATTTTTAAGTCGTCGCTGCGAGTCAGCTTTTTAGCAGCTGATTTTCGGAGATGAAGGTTCCATGGTTCAAACCCTAGTAAGATTCTAGGAAAGGTGGTTCCAATCTTAGTAAAATTAACTACTTTTATACGGATTTGAATATAAGAGTGGTTACTTGTGTATTTTGATAGTTGGGATTCAATTAACCATACTATCTCAGGAATGGTCGGCCTGAATCTGAACAAGACTACATCCCATTTACACGTCATTCTCATCTCATTGGGCTATGGGGTTTGCTATTGTTCTAAATTGACCAAAAAAACAATTTTTAGAGAATCCGTCTTGTCGCTTGAACCGTGAGGTTCTTTCATTAACCGTTTAGGCCTACTTATTGAATTTCATATTTATCTTTCATTGACCCTTTTAAGTTTTGGTTCATCGGCCTACCTTTCCTTCCTTCTCAAGCAACTTACCACCAAAAGTATTTTTGGTTTTTTTAAGATACCTTCCTCTTCTGATTAGTAACGACATTTATGAATATCAATTCTCTTTCCCGTGTTCTGATTGTGTTTTGTTGTTTAGGTCATCAGCTGAAAGGCTGTTTAAAACCTCTAGAGGCTTTACCAAGTCAAACTAGGAGTGAGGTGGTTTACAATTGCCTTCCTCTCTGAGTGGAAAAGTATACTTATCAGCATGCTCGGCCTTCTGAAAAGCATCTACCTTCCACCCTTCAAACGTCACCTTTATTTCATTCACCACAAGGTCTGGTTGAATAATGAAATTCATTACTCTCAGAGGAGATAACTCTTACTAATATGCTTTTCACGGTTGATGAGCTCTGCTGTTCCACGCGTTTAGACTAATCAGAACGTTTGCCAGCGTTGTCAGATTGTACCTGACAAACATTACTTGCGCATGCGTATAAGAGCCAAAATAGTTCACTCGTGTCCTGCATCTCGTACTGAACACATCGATTATAGAGCGCGTTAACATGCAATACTTTATAATATAATCTGCTGGTTGTATGTTTATAAAGTCCAGCCTCTCTTAGTTTGCTCCTAATGTAAACAAATAATGACGGCACTGAGCATGCGCACTATATCAAAATGTGTACACGCTGATTAAAAAGTAACAACAAAATACTTTAAAAAGTATTTTTATTAATGAAATTATTTGGCCTAAATCATATCATAAGTGATGTTTTTAGTACTTCAAGTACCTATAATTTAAAAAATAGTTAACTTAATAGGAATACGACATCCGTAAAGTCGGAGACTCTAGCGTGCACCCTATAGTAGGTGTTTTTTTTTTTTTTGATTTAACGTCCGACTGTTCTGCAATTACTGCTAATGTAGTAGGTGGCTTTTGTTTGTTGACAGTAGGAGCAAACTAAGAACGGCTCAACTCTAGGTTATATTGTTATTGAAAGACCAAAAAAATGGCTGACTAAAGATATAACAGAGCTAGGAGAGCAAGTATTGGCAACGTTGCCGGCAAGTCATTGGCTAGCTATAAAGTGGGTGGGGGGTAATGCATTTATGTTCAGAGCTCATCAACCTTGAAAAATGGTATAGTGTTCTTTACACGTGTACCTCTTCGTTCTTAAATAATTCATATAATATTGACTGACCATGTGATCTGGCTGTATAGGAGAATGCTGCGAATATCCTGGACGCAGAAAATAACAAATGCGGAAATGCTACGTCGAATGAACAAGGCAGCAGAATTGGTCAGCATAATGAAGGAGCGAAAGCTGCAATATTTGGGTCATATCATGCGGGATAAGTGCAGGTATGAATTGCTCCAACCCATTCTACAAGGCAAAATCGAGAGTAAAAGAGGACCAGGATGCAAAAGAATTTCATAGATGGCCAACCTAGTTTAACAAAAGCTCAGTAGAAGCTGTTTCGGATAGCTACACCAATAGAGCATGCATTGCCATGATGGTCGCCAACCTTTGGAACGGAGAGGCACTGAGAAGAAGAAGAAGATGTGATAAGAAACAGAAATATCTTTTGTAGTCCTGGAACTAGCGGATCGAGTGCAAATAATGTAGCACTCCACCTGACTGTTACATTTTTTTTATTTTGGTTTAACGTCCGACTGTTTTGCAAGCACTGCTAATGCAGACGGTGAAGGATGAAATGATTTTTTGTAACGCATGAAAATATGCCGTGCCTGAATGGGATTCGAACCCAAGACCGCATGATGAGAGGCGAGCACGTTACCAACTACGCCAATGCGGCCGGCTGACTGTGCAGCCAGGCATAAACAATATTATTAATTAATTATTCATTTTAATAAATATGTTTATATTCTATTTGTTTTATGTGATTTATTATCTACCATTAGCCTATTGGTCAAAAGATGGTTGTAGACTATTAATTTTAATTTAATAAATAAATATTGTAATATTTAGATACACATTATAATCTTCAAAAATTTATACGCCCTTTAAACATTAAAATTTCTTAAGCTTTCAAAATTTTTATTTTTTACAAATATTTCACAACGTAACAAAGAAATTCCGAAATTTGTGTTATTTACAATATAATTATACTGCATATGTTAAAAAAATCATTACAATAAAAAAAACATAAAAATTGCGTTAATCTGTGTGTACAATACTTTCAACATACGCAAAAATTACACAAAATATTCAATTATACAAAGCCTAATTTTTTATGAAATTTATTTTGTTTAATACTAGTATTTTGGTACTCCTGTTGTAAATATTGCCAAAATTTTATAGTATAAATTTACTGTTGAAATATTTACGCATAAATCATTATAAAGATTCATAAAATAGGCTTGTGGTTTCAAATAACTTTTGAAAATATATTAAGTAATATTTTATTATTGTATATATGAATTTGTTACTAATTATGATGTACTTCAAGATTGGAATCTACCAAATAATGAAGTAAAACAAGATTTATAATATTGTACAGTGCATCTCACTTATGAAATGTTTTAAACGTAGAGAACCGCAATACTGGTGGAAATAGAACCGCAAATAATTATCTGAAACATTGTACTAAAGTATAATTTGTTGGTTTGTTTATTCTTAATAACCTCCGGAAATACTTAAGAATCTTCAACATTTCTTGTATCGTTTGTAGACTAGTAGTTTATGCTCCAGTATATCGTTGATCTAAGATCCAGCTTAATAAAATCAATTGTTGAAAATTCAAAAACTAATTTTTAAATAAATTACTCCTACCAAGAATCCTAACTTACGTAGAACAATTTCAAATGGTTCCTCATCAGTTTGGCTTCCGAAATCGATATTCTACAATTCACCAACTGCACAGAGTCGTAGACTTTCTTGCTTCGGCCCTAGAGAGAAAACAGTACGCGAGTGGGGTATTTTTTGATGTTAGTCAAGACTTCGACCGAGTTTGGATTGATGGTCTGCTGTTCGAACTAAGGTTCTTACCTTCCAAGTACTATCTTATTCTTCAGTCATTTCTTTCGGAACGTCATTTTTCTGTCTCACAAGGTAGTCTGACTGTATACCATTATTGGCTAGGGTTTCACAAGGGTCCATTCTCGCTCCCCTTCTTTAAAACATCTACTCTTCAGACATACCTCTTTGTCCAATGACGACGATGGTCTCTTACGCAGATGATACCGTAATTCTATATTCTTCTGAGAGACACGATAATGTTTCTTTAAACTTGCAAAACCATTTGAATACTCTTGAATTGTGGTTTAAAAACTGGAGGATTAAAATTAACGCTACTAAAACTGTACAAGTCACGTTTTCTTTACGGAAAAAACTTTGTCCTCCAGTCTATTTGTATGGTGTGCCACTTCCTTAACATGACCGAATAAAGTATCTTGGTCTCTACATCGACAAAAGACTAACGTGGAACCAACATGTTAACGAAACGCGAAAAACTTTGGACGCTAGACGGAAACAACTGTATTCGTTGATTTCCAGATCTTCTAAACTC
Organism: Catonia carolina; assembly: GCA_035578175.1. Lineage (NCBI taxonomy): Eukaryota > Metazoa > Arthropoda > Insecta > Hemiptera > Achilidae > Catonia > Catonia carolina. Next base: position 66,369,293 of record JAQMRL010000005.1, on the reverse strand, counting down.
CCACTTCATCTAAAACTACTAGTTTATAAGTGTTACTTTAGACCCATTTGGATGATAGCAGCCAAATTTACTGTTGTGCCAAACCGTCGATAATTTTGAAAATACAACGCTTTCATTCCAAATCGTTAAGACAGATAACTAGTGCTCCCTTTTATGTAACGAACAATATACTGCACACGGACATAAAAATTCCATACATCAACGATATGTTCCTACGCACATACACACGATTTAAAAAGAAATTACCCAAAAATCCAAACCAGATCATTGTTGACCTAGGCGCACCAGATTTACCAACTGCCCCTATACGAAGACTGAAACGACTCTGGAGTAGGGATATCATGAGACGTCAAAATTAAAGAAAAATAAAATTATGTAAATAATTAACAAAACAATGAACTAACTTAATGATTACGGTTGGAGTACTGTCAATGGGCAGCGATCTCCTCAATGTCTAAAAATTTGTCAATATTTAAAAGTATCCTTTTTTTATCAAATTTGCTTGTTGTTAATTTTATGCAGTTGCAAATAAAAATATCTTGTATTGACAAAAAAAATTAATAATTCTAAATCAAAAACTAAATAGGTATATAAAGATAAATTATAAGAAGAAAAATATAAAATTTTAAATAAAATTCCAGAAGCCAAATATATAAATTTGAAGCAAGAAAACAAAAGATAGTTTAATTTTAAATAAATAATTTGAACCAGTTAGAAAATTATTAAAAGAAATTACAAGAATATCAAGATTCAATTTAATTATGGAACCAACTGAAACAATTTTGATTATTTTAAAATATGCAGATAAATTTAAATAAATTTGTCAAAGACTATAAAACCAAGTGGATCGATGCAACGACGCCCCATTTGATTCCCGATCGATGGATGGACAAGTAGAAACCAGATGACTGCAAGCAACCCAGAACAATTCGTAATTATATATATTATTCTTTAATACCTGAGCTCATAAAAAATCATTAATAAACTTAAAGATTTATTCAGAATAACACCAATTATAATATATTTATAACAATAAATTCATTAGAATAATTATTATTATAACAATTGTGTCATCAATAATTGAATGCCTCAACAGAAAAACTTTGCAACTGACAAAATTTACAAAAGTAAGGTTTCAGTGGAATACATTCTATAAACCTCTATTTGATCGTAATAGTGAATTCTAACAGGTAGAATTGTAGCTAAAATCTCGGAAATTCTTGAAAAAATCGTCATACATTGAAAAATCGTTACAAAGCTAAGAATCAGTTGGTATCTTTCACTTTCTATCAAAATTGATTTTTGTTACTTGTAACGTTTTTCCGTTGACCCATTCAATTATTAAAACAGATTTCAGTTTTATGTAAAGTTCAATTTTTGTTAATTTAATTAATTTATTCGTTCATTAAATATTTTCATTCAATTCAAATTATTTTAAATCTTTTTTTTATTTCATTTTTTATTTAATCATTTTACACGTTGAAATTCTTAAATTTCTAGGCAGAACGTTGTACATGAAAAACCCATAGTATACGTTTATTTATAAACTACAACCAGGAGATTCTCAAAGGTAATGACTATAGGACATGTGAAGAACTTATAATCCTAGATATGAACACTATGTTGACCCTGTTACCACAACTTATTAATTATTGTGTTATACTGTTACTAAACAACTTCCATTGTTTTGACACTCATATAATGCCGCTTTTAAAGGTGCAGATGACTGAAACGCCGATGGAGTAGAGACATGATACACTAACGTAACTGTAACATTATTACGTACACAAAATATAATTTAAACGAACACATTTTTATCGTTACCTGGAGAGCTATCGCTGGGTGGTGTCCCCCTCAAAGTCATTAACGCGGTTGGATTTTGTTTTAATTTTTTTTTTGGTAATTTAGTTGTGAACGTTTTTGCTAGTTGTTCTTTTTGTTACAGTTGCAAAATAAATAAAGTAATAAAAAAAGAGTGCAGAAAACAATATTGAAAGTAATACCCAAAAATCTGCTCTGAATGCTCACAAGACTTTCTCTTGCCAATGTAGCCTATACAATTAAAGATAAAACCTATGTATTTAATTATGAATAAACAATGAAAAAAATATAACCTAATGTTAATAATGAGTGAATGTAAATGAAAATCAACCTCTGTAAAACTAAAAAATACGGAAAATTACTAATTTACGCTAAACCAAGCTCTGTAGAAAACAATTCTTGAAATAAAAGTTGTAGATTTTTTAATTCTCTATAACTTTAATATTTAATTTATATTTTTGTCGTAAAAATTTCTTAAAACAATTTTTACCTATTTTTATGAGAAAAATACAGAAAATCACTAATTGATGCTAAACTAAGCGTTCTATAAAATAAATGTTTGAATTTAAAATTAAAGGTTTTTGATTTTCTACAATTTTAGTTATAAAGACTTTTGCTTTAAAATATATATTGAGGTCACAATGTTAAAAAATCAATTTTTTAACATGAGAGCACAGCCTCTCCAAGAATTCCAGCAGACATGGAGCTTACCCTATTTTATAGAGCATACAAAATGATGTTAATGAGGTGATTTAAAAAAATCTTTTAGGTCGTTTTTGAAAAAACTGCAGAAAAGTAAAAATTTGGATGAATAAACTAGGTTACTACTTCCGGTGGACCGATTTTGATGAAAATATTCGTGTCGAGTCCCCTAATTGTATCTAGCTTAATTTTAAAGTTTCTACTTCGAACGCTTTTCCGTTCTTGAGATATTTCCGGATTTTCCGAAATCTCGGATCAGCTGGGTTCTTGTGTACTATAAATTAGTTACATATTGTACGTGACCGTTTTCACGTGGTTGTATTCATTGTTTTTTGAAAAATATATTTTTGACAAGAACATTTTCTCAAAAATTTGAGTTAATTTTCCTGAAATGTTTTCACAATATTCAACTTTTATGTGCACATCTGATGTGTGTGAAAACTACATTATAGATGATTTTATAGAATATTTTCAGGAAAAGTTTTTGTGTCTTCAATCCTCCGAACAAAATGCTATTTTTCTAAGGTATTGCCAAAAAAACTCAGCTTGTGTGGAAACGTATAAAGAATATAAGTGCTGGAAAAAGTTTAAAGATTTGGTTCGGTAGTTTTTTAAGAAAATTGTTAATTTTAACATGGCGTAAGTTTGGGATTCCATGTTATTTTCACATGCCAAAAATCTATGCTATAGAAAAAGCGCGAGGCAGTGAAAGATGATAGTTTATTTTTAAAGACTATTGATTTGTTATAAGAATATTTTCTAAATAAATATCTCAATTGATTTATTGAATACATATTATCGTGATAATAAGAGATAAAGATGATTTGATAGTAGTATAGGTAATACCGTACTTTTATAATATTATCATCAAAGTCCAAGAGAGAACCATCGATAGATAGTAAAGATGGATTGTAACGTCCTTGGAATCTGGGAACAAAAAAAAAATACAAACTAAAAGAACGGATTGAACAAAAAACAACACTGAACAAGTTGACGGGATAAGATGAGATGTTTAAAAATGATGCAATCAACTAGTACATCAGTTTACAATCTTAATCGTGATAGAAATGTCTCATCACAATCCTTGAAAAAAATATATGTATATTCAATCCGGTCACCGTATCTAATCTACATACGTATGTATTTATAATGTATTATGCCGTTGTATTATCGATTACGGATGCTCTCAATGTATTTCAATGTACTTGAAATTAATAAAAATATAAATGTACGCTGTTAAGTTGTAGTATTAAATTTAAATTATTGTCACAGATGGTCCTTAGCGTTATTATACAACGATTAAAATTCATAAATACAGAATGTTTCAAAAAGGATTTTACAAATTTAGAAGCAGGTATGTTTTAGCTCATGGAAATTAAATAAAAAATAAAAGCAGAGATATTATGGTTGATTACTCTATTATACAGCACACCGACAAATAGAAACATATTATATAACTTTGCCAAATAATTAAATGTGAAAAACAAGCCTAACCGCTAAAATGGAAAGACGCATAATTTTTTTTTTTTTTGGGTTAACGTCCGACTGTCCTGCAATTACCGCTAAATGCAGACGGTGAAGGATGAAATAAATTTTTTGTAACGTATGAAAATATGCCGTGCCTGAATGGGATTCGAACCCAAGACCGCATGATGAGAGACGAGCACGTTACCAACTACGCCAATGCGGCCGACAAAGACGCATAAGATCAGGGTGGTGTGCTTTTGGAAGACAAAGTAAATACTGAAGTACCAGAATAACGCCTTAAGCCTAAGAAGAGCCGTTTTTTATCTTCTTCTTGTAGTTGCATTCTTCTAATGAAGATTAGCAATCATCATGGCTATCTGCACCCTGGAGACGGTCGCTCTAAATAGTTCACTTGTACTACTCCCATACCACTCTCTGAGGTTCTTGATCCAAGACGTCTTCCTACGGCCGGGCTGTCTCCTTCCCTCGATCTTTCCCTGCATCACCAGTTGAAGGATTCTATACTTCTCATTCCTCATCACATGAGCAAAGTATTGTAATTTGCGGACCTTAATCTTGTGTTTTTTATCAATCAACGGGAAATACTTCCCGTTCTCTCATATCCTGCGAAAACCTGGTCTTTTACGAGAGACATGATGGAGATTCTGGCCAAAACAAAAAGATTTATGAAAAGCCTAATCTTCATTTTACTGTGCCTATTCAATCTGAACATTGGCGATCATTCTAGTTATGACAAACTTGCTGACAATTGTTCCGAATAGCTCTGTAGTTGTTTTGGAGAACCACACTCTAAGATTCCGTAGCCAGAAAATCCGTCTTCTACCCGGCCCACGTTTCCCCCTGATTTTACCTTGAAGAATGGATTGAAAAAGCCGAAGTTTATTCCCGTTTTTCATCACATGTCCCAGATATTCAAGCTTCCTTCTTTTCACTCTATTTACAACCTGTGTCTTATTCCCCATTCGTTCCAGGACTTCTTTGTTAGTAACGCAATCCACCCAAGAGAAACACTGATGCTAAATATTAAATTGAAAGACCGGGTAAGAAATTTGAATATTCAGCAGAAGACTAATTGGTGGATATGAAACAGCACGTGGCATCACTTAAATAAAAATAGGCCGGATATACAATGAGGCAGACAGTAACGTAGATCGATTGAACAAGGTGGTTCAACAGTGGAGCCCTTGACTGGGAAGAAAAATAGAAGTCGTCCACAAACATGGTGGAGAGACAAATTAAAACCGGTGACCAGATTTAATTGAGCAAGAATGGTGCATAGCCATTCTTTGGACTCTTCGTCCGATCATACATCAGTAATTATTACGTTACACTCTCAACCAATCAAATTAGTAAATTAGTCAATCCAAAATTTTCACAAGTTAAAACACACTGTAGTTGTTAATAACCGAGCTGTTGATGTGATTTAAATAAATTAAAAAATATATTTATTTTTGAGTTGTCATGAACATGCTTCAAACTCATTTGAGAATTTTCACAAACTGTTTGTATGAATTTTTGACTCATCGCTGGTGAGGACATTTCCTATGAATAATATAATCTTCAATCGAAATTAACTTTAGATGGCATTTCTGTCAAATTACCAATGGAAGTTACCTGTATCACAAACAGAATAACCATTTGATAAAAAATGGTGGAAACACTCACAAGACTTTCTCTTGCAATGTAAATAAACAAAAAATATCACTTTAATAATTAGTAAACATTGAGAAATGAAAAACTTAACCTAATTTTTTTCATGAATCAATAACTGAAAATTAAAATTAACCTCTGTAGGACTTACAAATACGAAAAATTACTAATTGACACTAATTATTAGGCTCTGTAAAAAAGGTAGGTTTCTAAATTATCTATAACTTGAAAAAGTGTAATTATATACACTTTTGTCGTAAAATTCACGATAAGGTCGCAATCTTAAAAAGTCCTGTTTTCTACCGATTTTAATGAGCAAAAACATAAAATCACTTACTGACACTAAATTAAGCTTTGTAGAAAAAATGTTTAAATTAAACATTCTTTAAGTTCTTTATATACAATTTTGCCATAAAATGCATTAAGGCCGCAATTTAAAAAAAAATTTACCATGAGAGCACAGGGCCCCCCTAGATTTTCAGCAGACATGACCCTATCTTACACATAACAAGCAGGTTAAGTTTTAAATTAATTGCACTTTTTTTTTTTTGCGCCCTGGAGACTCCAGGAGGAGTATAGGACATGTCGTCAGATATAACACCTGAAATACATATAAGAATCACACAATGTATCACTACTATCAAGAAAGAAATTCTTGTATGCTATAAAAAGTTTCACCGATCAAGTAATCCTTCAGATTTCCTTTAAAAGAATTCAAATCCTCACAACACTTTCAAGATTGGGGTAATTTATTCATGAATTTTCTCCCTGCATAAGTAGGTTTTTGTTCAAACAATTTTGTGGAGTGATTAGCCACATAATAATTATTCCTGTTTCTCGTGTTATGATTGTGAACATTGAAATTCTGCATAAAATTATTTTGCCTAACATACATAATCACCTCAAAAATGTAGAGGGTGGGAACTGTAAGCAATTTAAGGTCCTTAAATAGTGGCCTGCATGCCACTATTAAGTGGCCTGCACTCAATCTGTTAGTTCCAAGGCTACAAAAATAGTTCTGTTTCCTATTATATGGTCAGCTAATAATATGACTTAAAGGGAGATTGTACTTTGTATACCGCCAACAATGTTAAATTTGCTCTTTTTAGGTACATTTTTCATAGGATTGGTAAAATATAGGGAAATGAAACTTTACACACTTATAGTTGTCGGGTTTCTTTAGCTACTTAAATCTTTTCAATTTAATCTGTTGGACCATAAAATTAAAAACAAAATAATGAGTAACATAGAGTCTTTACACTATTTTTTACGTTTTTTGCATATTGCTAATTTTTGGAGCATCTGAGGAAGATATACAAATGTCGGTATATGTGTATGCTCAAGAGAAATAACTGATGAAAATTTCAGCCTGGTAGGTTTAATAATTTCCGAGAAAAATGTTCCTAAATGTTAAAATTCTAAATTTACGGAAAAAGGCAAAAACCAAAACGCAAAAATAAAAATAACCCACCGGGTTGGTCTAGAGGTAGAGTCGTCGCCAAAATCAGCTGCTTAACAGCTGATTTTTCGAGAGGAAGGTTCCTGGTTCAAATCGTAGTAAAGGTATAGGTATCAGACGAACTAATGTCCCATAGCCGAGTGAGTGAGAGGAAGATATGTGGCATAACTACGCATGCGCCCAAAGGTTTTTACAATTGTAATCCAAATCTGAAAACATACTACAGTCGTTATCTTGCTTGTTAGTTGACTGCATGCATAAACGCTTGCTTACAACAATGAGTAAAATTATACGACAATGTTATTGAAACAGCACACATGGCTTGTGCGAGTGAGACCGTTATGCATTCTCTCACTCCCACGGCTAGGGGACATTAGTTTTTCTGAATACTATACTTTGATGATTCGGGTTCAATTAACCATACTCTCTTAGGAATGGTCGGCCTGGGTCTGTACAAGACTACACCTCATTTACACGTCATACACATCATCCTCATCTCATTGGGTCATGGGGTTGCTTATTGTTCTGAATTGAACAGATTGCAACGTACACACATTAGGGATAAATAAATAAATAAATAAAAATAAAAATTTACACAAACGAGTAAATTTCCCATCAACAGTTGGTTTGAAATCTGGACCAGCAGCTGAGAATATTAAAAACAATAATGCAGATATTTTAAAAACCTAAATTTTCCTTTGCTTTAAAACGACTGGTATAAAAATATGAAAAATATTAGTTTTTGTTGACAAGATATGTTTTTGGTAAACCTGCTAAAATCATAATTTTTTCATCAAAATAATTTTTTGGCGTAATTTAATGTTTTTTTTTATAGATCTAGGTCTGAACAATTGAAAAACACAAAAACCGAAAATCGAAATTCTCCGTCAAAACCGTTATACAATCTCACCTTAAGCATTTAAAAGCAGAAGAGGTAGAGGTGTTAAAAACACTAGTCAGAATTATCTCCTCTGAGAGTGATGAATTTATTAAACAGGCAGACCCTGTGGTAAATGAAGTGAAGGTGTCATTTGCAGGATGGAAAGAAATAGCATTTTAGAATGTCTGGTGTGCTGATAAGCATACTCTTCCACTTAGTGAGGAAGGAAAAAGTAAACTCCCTCACTCCTCGTTTTACTTAGTAAACCCTCTAGAGGTTCAAACCACTCTTTCGGCAGATGACGTAAACGACAACACTTCAGACAAGATTTGTGTCAAACGACCAATGGAAGTTACCTGTATCTTGAAACAGAATAACCATTTGATAAAAAGAACTCTACGTTTTCCTGTAAATTACACTTCAACCGATTCGTAAGTGATTTTATTTACTTTTAAAAGATGTATATATTTTTTAAACACCTGTACAGACAATAAGAAGTGTACTCTAGCTTATATTTCAGCACTGTATCTTCTCCACTATGATTATTTACATCTTGTATTAGCATAAATTATTGTCACGACTATTAGAATAACGGATGATCAAATAATCTATTTATATATATATATTTAAATCAATCGTTCGTTTCATGAAATACATGTTATACGAGCATTACCTTAACCCGGAACTGTTACATAATATACCAATAAAGCGTTCAATTTGCAAGTGATTTAAGATTAGAAGGTGCCCATAACATACTGGTGGAGTGTCAAATTATTTACACTCAATCTGTTCGTTGCAGGGCTAAGATAAACAGTCCTGTTTCTTATCGCATAGTCAGCCAATTAAATGACTGAATCATTTAAGAACAGAAGAGGTAGAGATGCAAAAGACACTAATCAGAGTTATCTCCTCTGAAAGTAATGAATTTCATTACGCAGTCAGACCCTGTGGTGAATGAAGTAAAGGTGTCATTTACAGAGTGTGACGTAGATGCTTTTTGGAGGGCCTGACATGCTGATTAGCGTAGGCTACTTTTTTACTCAGTGAGGAAGGCAATTGTAAACCAATCGCTTTACCATGGTTAACTTTTACAATGGTAAACCAACTAGAGGTTCAAACCAGCCTTTCGGCTGTTGACTTAAACAACAAAGTCTGTACAATCAAAAATAAATTTTAATATATTTTAAGCTTTATTTTTACTTTTAACAAGGTGTAATTCTTTTGCAATCAGGGTTTTTTACTTTATTAATTCTATTAGATTCTGTGGTGAATGAAGTAAAGGTATCATTTGCTGAGTGGAAAATATGTACTTTTCAGAGGACCCGGCATGCTGATAAGCGTACTTTTCCACTCAGTGAGGAAGGTAATTGTAAACCACCTCACTCCTCTTCTTACTTAGTAAAACATCTACAGGTTCAAACTAGCCTTTCGGCTAATGACCTAAACAACAACAATTAAGATTACAAATTAAAGTAATTTTCCCGCGTTCCCAATGAACGCGTACAATAAATAGATAAGGGAATATTGAATTCAATATTTTCGATTGGAATCTCACCACTAATTTTCAAGTACCAATTCAACCCCATAATAGACAGGTGGACTGTTAAATTTTTTGCACTCGATCTGCTATTTTTAGGGCTACAAAAAATAGTTGTTTCTTATCACATGTTCAGCCAATTATATGATTGAAGCATTTAAGAACAAAATTGGTAAATGTGTAAAAGATACTATACCCCAACGAACTAAAGACTGCAGATGAGATCTAGCCAATAACAGCCAAGGTCGGGTGTGAGGTTGCCCCTTCGCTAAGTCACACTCTGTTCCACCCAACTCCAGCTGACTTTTTGTTAGGGTATCATCTACAGCGGGACCACAATGTGACAACGCAGGATACGATTAACGAAAGTCAACTGGCTCTGTGCTGTGATCTAGGTCACTATGCTCCGCCTTCATCTGCAGTCTCTAGTTCGTTAAGGTATAGTCTGAGTAATCTCCTCTGAGAGTAATGAATTTCATTATTCACTAATTTACTAGCGTCAATTAGTGACTTTCCGTATTTTTGAAGTCCTACAGAAGTCGATTTTTATTTGACGTCATTCACTAATGATTAAAATTAGGTTATGTTTTTCATTTTAAATTGTTTACTCATGATTAAACATAGGAGGTTACTATGTTTTATTATTTACATTGGCAATAGAAAATCGTGTAAGTGTTTCAAACCAATTTTTTAAAATATTTGTTTCTCTATTTATAGTTTTTCAATGCGCCCATAACAGGCAGGTGGAGTGTAAAATTATTTTCGCTCGATCTGCTAGGTCCAGAGCTATAAATAATAGTTCTGTTTCTTATCACATGGTTAGTCCATTACATGACTGAAGCATTTAAGAACAGAACAGGTAAAGGTGTAAAACACACTAAGTGAGAGTTATTTCCTCTGAGAGTAGTGAATTTCATTATACAGTTAGACCCTGTAATGAATGAAGTGAAGGTGTCATTTGTAGGATGGAAAGTAGATACTGTTCAGAGGGTTTGGCATGCTGATAAGCATACTTATCCACTTAGTGAGAAAGGCAACTGTAAACCACCTCTCTCTCCTTGTTTTACTTAATAAAACTTCTAGAGGTTCAAACCTGCCTTTTGGCTGTTGACCTAATCAAAAACTCCTACAACTTTTATTTCAAGAATGTTTTTTCTAGAGACTAGTATTAGCGTCAAATAGTGATTTTCCGTATTTTGAAGCAGAGATTGATTTTTATTCGGCGTCATTCAGTCATGATTAAAATTAAGTTATGTTTTTCACTTTTAATTACTTGCTCCGCTTCACCTGGAATAGACACGTTCAAATAAAACGGCAGACTCTGGATAATAGACGAAAACAACTATTTTCCTTGATATCGCGACGATCAAAACTTCCACTTCATTTAAAACTACAAGTATATAAATCTTTTCTGAAACCGATTTGGACTTATGATGGTCAAATTTACGGCGCAGCAAAACGTTCGACTCTACAACGAATTCAACGATTTCAATCCAAATTACTTAGACAAATAACTGAAGCACCCTTTTACGTTACTAATCACACATTGCACAACTATTTAAGTATTCCATACATTAACGGCACATTTTATCACATCTATTCTCGGTTCAAACGCAAACTTGAGTATAATAAAAATCATCTCATTAGAACGCTGGCATCCCCAAACTTATCCGGAAATCTGCAACGCAGATTGAAACGACGATGGAGTTGAGATATCACAGCACAGATGTAATTCTATCAATTTATTATCCAAGATTAATCCACCGTTGGAGTGGCACTATTGAGTGGCGGTCTCTTTAATGTCATAACGCCATTTTTGTTTTTGTAAAAAACATTACATTCACTGGTTGTATTTTGTACAGTGTGAATAAATAAACTGCGTTAAAAAATTATTTACTCATGATTAAACATATGTTGTATTATTAAAATTGGCCATAGAAAGTTGTGTGAGTGTTTCGCACCAGATTTTAAAATATTTTTTCTCTATTTTACTGTTTTTCAAAGCGCCTAATTGGGCAACATTTTAAAGGATACTATTAGTAAAGCTTTTTAAGAATCATTAAAATTACGTTCAACGTATCTACTGAAAAGTGTTATGCCATTAACCTTTTTACTTTCTCTTGCCTATATGAATATATAGGAAGGAAAGTATTGTTTTCATGTCGATTTTTCGAAATCGAGTTTTCACCGGATCTATACGTTTTCAGACCCCCTGAACCCAAAAAACATGTTTTTAGCGATTGGTCTGTGTGTGTGTGTGTGTGTGTGTGTGTGTGTGTGTGTGTGTGTGTGTATGTGTGTGTGTGTGTGTGTGTGTGAGTGTGAGTGTGTGTGTGTGTGTGTGTGTGTGTGTGTGTGTGTGTGTGTGTGTGTGTGTCTGTGTGTGAACAGAATATCTCAAGAACGGAACATCGTACGAACTTGAAACTTGAAACTTAAGTTACATACCACTACCGGACCCGACACGAACATTTTCATCAAAATCGGTCAACCAGAAGTAGTAGTTTATTCGTATAATTTTTCACTTTTTTGCGATTTTCTCAAAAACTGGTCCTACGATTTTTTTAAAAATCGCCTGGTTTACTCAATTTTTTATTTTCTACAAGATAGGGTAGGCGCCATGTTTGCTGAAATTCTGCGTGAGGCTGTTTTTACGTAAAAACATTTTCTTTTTAAGATTGCGGCTTTAATATGCATTTTATCGCAAAACGTTATATAATAAAAGTTGTAGAAAATTTAAAAACCTACAACTTTTATTTCAAACATTTTTTTGTATAATGCTTAGTTTAGCGGTAATTTGCGATTTTCTATTTTTTTGTCACGAAAACGTGAGAAAAATCGATTTTTTTAACATTTCGGCCTTAGTATGCATTTTACGACAAAAGTGTATATAATTTAATTTATAGAAAATTAAAAGATCTACAACTTTTATTTAAAGCATTTTTCTCTACAGAGCCTAGTTTAGAGATAAAGAGTGATTTTCCGTATTTCTAAGCCAAACTGAGTACGATTTTCATTTTGCGTCTTTCACTCATAATTAAAATAAGGTTATGTTTTTGAGGTTAATTTCTTTGGTTATTTCTAATGTTTTATTACTAATGTTAGGTTTATTGTTAATTATTTGCACTGGCAAGAGAAAGTTGTGTGAGTGTTTCACACCAGATTTTTATGTTTGTATTAGAACCATTTATACTTTAAACATAACTATTATGTCTTTAAATAATTTGGCAATTGTTTAGGCTATAATAGAAATATTATTTCCGTTGCATATAACGACTACTTTTATTTTTTATGCGTTAAATTAATTTGAAACTCACGATTCTGTTCTTTTTTATTATTTAACTCTAATCAATTATAGTTTATTATTTTTTTTAAACCTACATGGATTATTATTTTGTGTATTTAGGAAATGTCACGTTTTAATTTATTTGATGCAGTTTAATAAAATTCTTTTATAAATCGTGCAGTTTTTTTGCTATTATAAGAATGTTTTATTATTTATTTATAAATGCTTTTTGTTTAATACAATAAATATTTAGGATATGATTTATGATAGTAAATTTATAATGGAACTATCTGTCTAAAATTAATAAAGGTAAAATTTAATTTTGTGTCAAGAATATGCATACTTACTTATTTTTATCAATTTTATATGTATTTTAAATGAAATCGAAAATATTTGAAGGATTTAGGCCATTTGAAACGGATGAGGGAGGATTGATTGTCCTGTTTAGCATTCGAGTGAAAACCCACCGGTATGAGATGTGTTAGATGCCCGAGAAGGGTGTGATTTCCGGATAAGGTCAAGCTGTCTAATCCATGAAGTAAAGAAGAAGAACAACAACAATAATAATAGTAAATTTTATTTACTGTCAATATTACATACATTTACCTTACAAAATACACTTAATCCTATACATTAACTACAAAGAAAAAATAAAATAAATAAAATAAAATAAATCAATTTACTACTGTATTCACTTATGACATGACCTAGAGGCCGTTTGCCAGGATATTACTGTATTAGTTCTTAAAAATAACCGGCAGCCTCTGGCCGGTAAAAATCTTTTAAAACCATTGAATAAATTCACAATATAAATGAATCAAAACAAGTTAACTTCAGGTTACCAAGATTGCAAACAGACTTCGTTTGAAAAACGAACTAACAACAAATAATGCAGGTGACAGACAGGGTAGCTACCTGCGTTAAAAAGAAACCTGTTGTTACCTTGAGTACAGAGTTTATCAAGTTATACCCGTGAGAATCTGCCCATAACAGACAGGTGGAGTGTCAAATTATTTACACTCAATCTGTTCGTTGCAGGGCTAAAATAAATAGCTCTGTTTCTTATCACATGGTCAGCCAATTAAATGACTGAATCATTTAAGAACAGAAGAGGTAGAGGTGTAAAAGACACTAATCAGAGTTATCTCCTCTGAAAGTAATGAATTTCATTATACAGCCAGACCCTGTGGTGAAGGAAGTGAAAGTGTCATTTGCAGAGTGGAAAATATGTGCTTTTCAGAGGGCCCGGCATGCTGATAAGTGTACTTTTCCACTCAGTGAGGAAGGCAAGGTAAACCACTTCACTCCTCGTTTTACTTAGTAAAACCTCTACAGGTTCAAACCAGCCTTTTGGCTGATGACCTAAACAACAACAACACCCGTGAGAATACATTTCGGTTACATCAAAACATACTTTTTATTTTTTCAATATCTCTGAAGTTATCACGTTTCTTCCTTTGAGCTCTTCATTTTTTATTTACACTCATTTTCCTTGATTGAAAAATACTTGAATAAAAATTTCAGTAGAAAATCATTAAATTAAATTTTTATCCATTGTAGAACTATGTTTTTAGGTCATCAGCCGAAAAGTTAATTTGAACTTCAGAGGCTTAACTAAGTAAAATGAGGAGTGAAGTTGTTTACTCTTGACATCCTTACAGATAAGAAAAGTATGCTTATCACATGCCCTCTGAAAAGCATCTATTTTCCACCCTGCAAATTACACCTTCACTTCATTCACCACAGGGTCTGGCTATATAATGAAAGTCATTACTCTCAGAGGAGGTAACTCATGACTAGAAACTTTTACAACTCTTCAACAATTAGATCAGTCATTTAACTGGTTGACCGTGTGATAATAAACCGAACTATTTTTTGCACCCCTGAAACTAGCAGATCGAGTGGAAATTTAACACTCCACCTGCCTGTTATGGGCATAGTAGAAGTATATAATTGTCTTAATTAATTGATATTTTAAAATTAAATAAATATCTGGTATCTACTCTTTTAAACTATCAGAACTTGGAAAATTGTAAACTGAAAATACGAGGTGTTGCTATTAAATAACGAGACTGACGTTGTAAAATGTTTATTTTTATTTTATACATAATCACTTATCGTCACTTTCAATGTACACTCCTTCTCTATCCCTACAACGCTCCATGCGATTTTCTAGTGTTCGAAACAGTGCTAAAAGTCATCTGTCAGCTCCTTCAGGACACGAGCCGCTTTTTCTTTTACAGCTTTCACAGACTCAAATCTTGTCCCTTTTAATGCAGATTTCACCTTAGGGAACAGGTAGAAGATAATAACATGTGATGAAATGTGGTTTTTTACTAATGATCCGGAAACGAAGCGCCAATCCATGCACTGGAAGAGCCGAACTTCACCGAGAGCCAAAAAAGGTCGAATGTGCAAGTAAAAATTTAAAGCAATGATGATTTTTTTTTATATCCATGGGATTGTGTACCTTCACTGAGTTCCTGAAGGTCAAACAATTAATCAATATTACTACTTTCAGGTACTTTCTAAACTACGTCAAAGAGTAAGGAAAAACGTCCCGAAATATGGAAGGATAAATCATGGGTTTTCCACCGAGACAATGCGCCAGCTCATTCCGCGTTATCTGTCAAGAGGTTCCTAGCCAAGTACAGCATCTCAGTGTTATAACATCTACCTTATTCACCAGATCTTGCACCATGTAACTTCTACCTGTTCCCTAAGGTGAAATCTGCATTAAAAGGGACAAGATTTTTGTCTGTGGAAGCTGTAAACGAGAAAGCGGCACTGCTTTCTCAGTGCTTAAGGAGCTGACAGAAGATGACTTCCAGCACTGTTTCCAACAATGGAAAATTCGCATGGAGCGTTGTAGGGATAGAGAAGGAGTGTATAATAAAGGTAACAATAAGTGATTATGTCATCATCATCATCATCAACTATACGGCTTAGGCTTTACCCAGCCTGTTCCGTTGCAATGGTAGTTGTTTTCTTCTTTTGTTGCTTTCTTTTGAAATTGTCATTTGTTAAAAGATTGTATATTTTAAAAGTATACTTTGTAATTTAGTAAAATTCATCATCGAAACCTGCGTCTATACATAAATTATTGCTTCTAATTGGAAAGTTCGAGTCCATTCCGATCGATGCGTTCCTACAGTTGGTCCTTCCATCGCTTCCTCGGTCTCCCAATTCTTCTTCTTCCTCTCGCTCTATAGCGCCACAAAAACTTGGGTATCCTACTCTCCTCCATTCTCTCTACATGTTCCCTCCAACTGTTCCTATATTTCCTGATAATGTCGCTAATATTCTCAACATGAAGTTGATTTCTTATTATCTCACTTCTAATCCTATCCCTGAGAGTGCAACCCGCAACACTTCTCAGAAAGCGCATCTCTGCTGCCTCGATTCTTCTGTATTGACGAGAGGTCAGTGTCCAAGCTTCGGCGCCGTACAATAGAACCGGCCTAGCCATTACCTTATAAAATTTAATAATTGTCTCCTTCCTTACTTTCCCTTTTAATGTTCTGCTTATGGTTCCTAATAGACGTTGGAATTTATGTATTTTCCAGTCTACATCCTCACTCTCCCCATAAGATAATCTACATCCTAGGTACTGGAACCCTGACACCTGCTCCAATATCTGATCAGCCAGAACAATTTTGCTTCTAAGAGGTTCCTCTCCAACAAAACCCCACACCTTCGTCTTTGTTGCCGATATTTCCAAGTTACTATGTATACTACAAATTTTGCTACAATTATGTATATAATCAAAATAAAAATTTTACGTCAGTCTCGTTATTTAATAGTCACACCTCGTATGATTCTTTTCGTAGTAAAACAAAATTAATACACGCCCATTATAACGATCTCATAATTTTTAGGCAATCATTGTAATATTTTCTAGAAGATTACGTTCAATAAATTAATTTCTTCTACAACAATGAGAAAACAATTATTATTTCTTAATAATTTATTATTAAAATAATAACGTAAGTTGTTCCGTTGTGTTTTTATTTTACGATTATTTTGAGGTTAAATATGGAAGGATTAGTACATGATTAGTCGACTACCCATAATGCAATGCGAAGATGCAATCATCTGTTCGATTTGAAATAGTACTAGTCTATTCTAACTTAATAATGTAGGTACTGTTTGTTTGTTGCTGCAATTTTCAGCAACTAACGATTGTGCAGTTACTCAATGGTTTGATGCAGTATAATGTATCACTAGTTAACAATTGTTTATTCCTATTATTTTTTTTATACTTACGTTTTTATTTTCTTTATAAGAATCGTGACGTCATTTCACAATGCCTCCCTCGATTATTAATGATCTTTATTTTAACTAATGATATTACCTTATTTAAAGTTAATCTTTTATTGGGTTTTAAATAATTAATTGCTTTTAAATAATGCAATCTGATGACCGCGTGGTATTTTATTGATTTATATCATAAGGAATTTATGATTTCATTTCACTGTTAATTTCTTTTTTTAACTACACAGGAGCGTCGATCATCTGAACGGCAGTCATCCGAACTGTCAATTATTCGAACCACCATCGATGGAAAAAATACATTTTACTCACTCAGAGGCGTTTCCTACCCTAGAAACTGCAATGCTACAGTGTAAACAACAGCCTGAATTTAGAGCTGCTGAACCATTGTTACTAAAAATAATGGGAGATGCTGATGCTACAATAAGAAGTTCAGTCAAAAATTCAACATTTTTTAAAAAATTACTGTATAGAATATGTACAAATGCTTTAAAAAATATTTCATAAAGGATTTTACTGTCGTTTATTTCGTTAATTTATGGTTTTGAAATTCTGTATTTATCATTTGTCTTTATAATCTTTAGATTATATATCTATGATTGCAACAATTGCAATAAATTTATTGGTTTTTTAACTAAAATTTATGTTAGCCTTTATTAACCTATTAAACATTTAGATTACAGTATAACATTGTTATTATAGAATATCAAATTACATTTTTATCGTGCTTGATTATCTGAACTATTTGATTATCAGAATCGCTTTGGTCCCAATTAGTCCGGATATCTGACGCTCCATTGTATCTCAGCTGCTTAGTAATTAACAACTTCAGATGTTTGTCACAAAAGAGATGCCAAATTTGTCCAATTGCCTGATTGTTTTAAATATAGATGAAAGGTTTCGTGGATTCAATATTTTATTGATTTATCGGTTTTCTTTACCCAGTGTTATGTAAATAAGTTGTAGGTTTACATTTATTTATTAGAGTTGTTCCTTTATTATAGGTCTATTGGTTTTTTTTTAAGTTTTATTAGTATCTTGTTAGCATAGAAATTTGGTATCTGTTTATTTTAAAATAAATAATCAAAGTATTGAAGAGCTTTTAATAATACGAAATTAAAAGTTTCAAGACGTTTTAAGAAAAATAAAGTAAAATAACAACATCAAAACGCAAACACAACATATTACCATAAAATAGGTTAGCTCTTACAGAACATATAAAAAATAAGTATAAAATTATGTATACTAAACTATAAAATGAATGTAAATTGAATGATTGTATAAAAAAACCTAAGTAAAATTTCTGTTTTGTTGAAAAAGTAGGCTCTAAAATTGCAGCATTGTAGGCTATCCTACATTTTTTGTAAGTTTAAGTTTTTGTAAGAATAAAACGAGAGGTTTTTTAATTATAAAAATATTTTCGCTATAAGTGAAAGTGTCCAGCTCTTCGGAGTAGCGGCAAAGAGTAACGTAAAGTCGATCCAGGCTTTTCAATCAAAATTCTTAAAACTTGGTTCTAGTGCTCTTTTTTATGTAAGCAATAAAACCCTCTTCGACGATTTCAAAATTCCGACGGTAAAAGAACAAACCCCGGCCTTCTATAGCACGAGTAAATTTCACGAATGACCAGATGATCATCCTAACCAACTAGCCCGTGACCTAGCTACAAAGAAGTTCTCAACTGTGCGACGTCTAATGGGAAAAAAGAGTAGAGACCTCTTGGTCTGATTAATGGATAATGCTCTTACTTCTAAACGGAGAATGTACCACTGGGATGGCTTGATTGCAAAATATAATTACATTAACATTTTAAATATTTTTGTTTAAAAGTATTAAGTGTTTTTAAGTATATTTTTTTTGGTAAAGTGTCACCAACAGCTTGGTTTTGCAAATAGAACGTTGGGTGGTGACTTTTTATCATTTCCAGACCCTAGCCAGGAATCAAACCAGAGCCCATATGTTTCATATAGGGAAATATAAATTAAAAATGAACAATCTTTATAACTGTATGTATCTCAAATCAAATATTCTTGGATGTGAAATTTTTATATTTCAATGGACTCTTGTGGTCGCCTCTCATCATGCAATCTTGGGTTCGAATCCCATTCAGGCACATTTTCATACGTTACACTGTCTGCATTAGCAGTAATTGCAGAACAGTCGGACGTTAAACCAAAAAAAAAAAAAAATGGACTCTGACTCATCGAGTAGGTTTAGACTCTAGAGGTAAAGTCGTGGCCGCGAGTCAGCTGTTTAACAGCTGATTTTCAGTAACAAATGTTCCTGGTTCAAATCCTAGTAAAGGTAGTTCTACGTTTATACGGAATTGAATACTAGACAGTGGTGTACTTTGATGGTTGAGGTTCAATTAACCATACTTTCTCATGAATAGTCGGTCTGATTCTGTACAAGATTACACCTCATTTACACGTCATACATATCATTCTCATCTCATTAAGTAACAGAGTTGCTTATTCTGTTTTGAACAGATTGCAACGTACACATATTAGGGATAAAAAAACTGACTCTTAAGAACTTAATTAGACCTACTAATTGTTATAAATTTAAGCACAGATTGTAATGTTGCAGTTTGTTAAAAAAATATGGTAGCTAAATATAGACCAAGCAAAAATAATTATTCCATAAAATATCAGTAAGTAGCCAACAAGAAGTAGCTAAGGAAATCCCAGATTGGAACTAAATACCATAATAGTCTACAATAAAATGACTTGAATAATACATTATCATAAATTTTTACAATCATAACTGTATGATTAATTACATCATCGGTTAAATTTAGTTTATAGGAGAACTTAATAATACTACCTGTTATTTTTTGTAGTCAATGCAATATTAATAGGCAGTTGACCATTTCAAAAATTATATACCTAAACAACCAATATTATTATTATTATTATTATTATTATTAGCGTATTCTCCCTTAAAGGAAGGCGATAAGCAAACTGAATCATTTTTTTTTCTTGTTGTTCTTTTTGTCCACCCAGTACTCTCGCATCCGTTTTGAGAAAGCCTGTTTCCTTTCTTCTGACCACTTTGGCCTGTGCTGCTTCTGCTTTGGCTGCTCTGGCTCTATCTCCCATCTGTCCACCTTGTTCCTAAATATGTTCCTATCTGCGATGTCTTGTTCTGTTATTTTCGCTTTCCTGAGATCCTTATAGATTTCACTTATCCACGATGGCGTTTTTTTGAGAGACGTTGTATACTCCAATATTTTTCTTGTTAGCCTGTTTTCTGGCAACCGCTGTATGTGTCCAAAGAATTTCATACGTCTCTTTCTAATGTCAGCTTCTACATTTGAGAACTTTTCTACGGTCTGGTTTGGTTGTAATCTGAACCCGTTTTCCGTTTGCCTAGCACCAAGGATCTTTCGGATTATTTTCCTTTCTTCTTTTTTTATGTCTTCCAGCTCGTGTTTCTTATTTAATGTTAGTATCTCACTTGCATACAGGAAAGCGGGTTTGATAACTGTGTTGTAGTGGCGGATCTTGGTGTTTCTTGACATCGACTTCTTGTTATATAAGTTCTGTATCATCCACAGTGCTCTTTTGGTCTTTTGTAGCCTGTTAACCTGCGATATCTCCTCTGCTCCTGTGGGCTCTATAAATTCACCTAGATATTTGAAGTGTGGCTTTCTGTTAATTATACCATATTTTGTGTTCAATGTTTCAATATTATTATTATTATTACAGTCTACCTTCTATAACTCGAACGTCTATAACTCGAATTTTCAATATCTCGAATTGAATTTCAGTCCCCTTCAATCTTCCATGCATTGTAAAAAGTCATCTATAACTCGAACTCCGTCATTTTTCCAAGTCGAACTATTTTTTCGTTTCTTTTGACAAAATTTGTACATAGTTCGCAAAATAGCGATTTTTGTATTTTTAAAAACGTAGGTAAAGTGCTGTTTCTTTCATTGTAAGAGGAAATGTCCGACCATAAAAGGGTACAGTCCCTCAAAGTCATCTAGTCGTCTTTGTATAGGCCTTAACAGTCGTAAACCAAAACAATGAATTTTTTTTGAATCGACGAATCTTTGGTCGACCACAGAACAAAAGAATCTTAAACTGTTGGTACAATGTACCGTATTCAGCATGTACTGCGTAATTTTGGAATACTGTGTACAATATGTACAGTACTTAACACTGTAACCTATAGCTAAGCTAAATGCAATGTACAGTACTGTATTACGAAATTACGCATATGCAGTAGGCCTTCATATTCCACATATTGTAGGGTACTGTATTTTAGCCTGTGTGGAATATTCTGTTTATTTTTTTTTTTTTTAATAATTGCTTTGTTTTTATTTTTTCATAACTCGAAATTTCTGTAACTCGAATTGTTTTTCCCATCCTTTGAGGATTCAAGTTATAGAAGTTGGACTGTATTATTATTATCCTTTAAGCAAATAGACTGGCTTATTTTCATTAAAAAAATTTTAAGTCTATTACATCCTAACTAAGCTCTTGAATTTCGGTCAGCGAGGGATAGCCCGTGTGACAAGCTGTCGGGTGAATCAAGTAGCTCGGCAGTGTTACAAAGTTACATTGGACTCCCGATGACAGAAAATTTTCCGTACTCATCCTCATTTCGGGTTTTTATTATTATTATTATTTTTAATTAATATTTGTATTTTGTTATATGTGGTGTAGATATTTTTTATTGTTCGTGTTACAATTTTTATTGTCACCATGTGAATTAGGTGCCGCACTTGATACTTAATTTTAGTTAATTTAGGTGTTTATTATTTTGTGTATGTTTTGACTCCCCTTATTCCACAATAGGTGTGCAGCAAATTAAGGAGTTAATCTGTTCTGCTGCCTTTCTTCCACTAAGTAGGTCCATCCCGCTTTTCTGTCTGTTTTTATTTGTTATTGCTTAACGGAGGCTAAGGATGGTTATAAGGGGTGATGTGGAGCCATAAAAATAATAATTAGAAAATTATTATTATTATTTCACGACCACATTTTTTGTGTCCTTAATTTTATAAATCTAGAACACTATACTATACATTAAAGCACAACCACTAGATTTGATTAAAGTTATTATTAGGCGTGGAAGGAGGGGTCACACCCAGCAGTGTATCCTCCAGAATGACGTAATCATGCTATGATGGAGATGATCTTGATGGAAATGAAAATGAAAGCCCAACGGTGAAAAGATTAAGAAGATGTGATGTTGATGATGAAGATAATGATAGGATGTTATCGAAGAAGATCCCTACACCAAAGACGGCGAAGACGTCGAAAATTTGGAAAATTTTGAATGGCCATTTGTCGAGCGAGGTCGTTTGGATGATTTTGTAATTTATCAAAGAAACGTTGATAAAGTTGTCTTGCAACGTCTTTTACGTAGGGAATACGAAGGTCAGAATGAAGGGTGTCGTTTCTCACGTACCAAGGTGCTCCAGTACGACCACATTGAATCAGTTTAGTTCAGCGGTTCTCAACCTTTTATACACTGCGATCCCCTTTTTAGGCAGAGTATTTTGCCGAACCCTCTGAATTATAACCCTCAAAATTCATCATAAACTATCGGATAACTCTTCAAACATAATCAGTGTGAGTTAGTTAACCATCAACTCACTCTCCTATTTAATTTACACGGACTATAGGATGAATTGATACTTATTAGTTTATATCACTTTATGTCATAAAATTACAACTTATTATTATTTTATGATCGGGAAAACACAGATTTTTATTAAACACTGTATTTAAATTATACGTTTAATCAATATAGGCTACTAATAAAATGATATTGATGTATTGTTTAAAATTAAAATCCAAATATCCTCCCATTTTATCCAAAAAAATTAACATAAACACTACTTGTACAAAAACGCTTTATATTATACAGTTTTATAAAATCTGAGTATTTAATGATTTTTGTTAAGTTCGAAAGGATTTTTATAATTTTGTTTATGGGAGAGGTTGAAAGTAGCTTCAACTGCTTGGTAGTAATCGACTACTGAAATTTATGTTGAAGTATTTATCGTCATAGAATTGTTTTAATACAGGAAAATCTACCACCTTATGTATAACAATTTTTTTTAAAACTCCTAATATGTGTACGTTGCAATCTGTTCAATTCAGAACAATAAGCAACCCCATGACCCAATGAGATGAGGATGATGTATATGATGTTTAAATGAGGTGAAGTCTTGTACAGGCCCAGGCTGATCATACGGAATAAACCACAGCTTACAAAATGTATGGAGAAACTGCACGGTAGTGAAATGTACGAGTAATGTCACAACATTGAGGTTGGCAGTACTGTCAAATTTTCACTTCCCTTCCTCACAGCCCATCTATAGGCCTACGCAAAAGGAAATCTCATGACTTCAGTATCTATATACGTCATACATATTATCATCCTCATCACACAATAGAGATTAAAAATATCTGATATGAAACACTCACACAACTTTCTCTTGCCATTGCAAATAATTAACAAAATAACCTAACATTAGTAATAAAACATTAGAAATAAACAAAAAAACTAACCTCAATAAACATAACCTAATTTTAATCATGAGTGAAAGACGCAAAATAAAAATCAACCTCAGTTGTTTGGCTTAAAAATACGGAAAATCACTCTTTCACGCTATATTTTAATTTCCTATAAATTGATTATTAGACTTTTGTCGTAAAATGCATACCAAGCCTGAAATCCTAAAAGAATCGACTTTCTTACACGTTTTTGTGAGAAAAAACAGAAAATCGCTAATTACCGTTAAATAAGCGTTATACAAAAAAATGTTTGAAATAAAAGTTGTAAGATCTCTGCAAAATTTATTATAATACATTTTTGCGCTAAATTGCATATTAAAGCCGCAATCTTAAAAAACAATTTCTTTTACGTGAAATCACCCTCTCCGAGAATTTCAGAAAACATGGCGCCTACCCTATCTTGTAGAGCATAAAAAATTTAGTAAACCACGTGATTTTTAAAAAAATCGTAGGAGCCGTTTTTGAGAAAATCGCAAAAAAGTTAAAAATGACACGAATAAACTACCACTTCTGGTTGACCAATTTTGATAAAAATGTTCGTATGGGTCCGGTAGTGGTCTGTAACTTAAATTTCAAGTTTCAAGTTCGTACGATGTTCCGTTCTTGAGATATTCTGTTCACACGCACACACAGACACACACACACACATAAATACATACATACACACACACACACACATACATACAGACCAATCGCTAAAAACATGTTTTTTGGGGTTCAGGGGGTCTGAAAACGTGTAGATCCGGTGAAAACTTGATTTCGAAAAATCGATATGAGAACAATACTTACCTTCCTATATATTCATATTGGCCTTCGGGCCAACCCAGTCAGTGAGCTGGTGGAAAGTCGCTATTATTTGTTAAGTAATACCAGTTGGGCATGCGACTTTGTATGGTGACCAGCTGACAGCCATTCCTGAACAAACTCCACTGGGGG
This sequence comes from Catonia carolina, assembly GCA_035578175.1. Classification (NCBI taxonomy): domain Eukaryota; kingdom Metazoa; phylum Arthropoda; class Insecta; order Hemiptera; family Achilidae; genus Catonia; species Catonia carolina. The sequence goes on along the minus strand of JAQMRL010000005.1, from coordinate 66,344,729 downwards.
TTCCTGTTCAAAAATTCATGCCAACAATACAACGAAAAAAAGCGAAAAGCAGCAATCAAATTGGGTGGTTGTCAATAAAATACAGTTCCCGATAAAAAAAATATATTCATATAGGCAAGAGAAAGTAACAAAATCACATGATTGAAGATTCTTATTAGTATTTGAACCAGGAACATTTGTCTGAAAATGAGCTGTTAAACAGCTTACTCGTAGCGACGACTTTACCATAAGACCAACCCAGTGAGTATTAAGTTAACTTATAAGTTCGTGATTTGTCGTATATTTTGAAGTCTCCTAGACCCAATTAACAAAAAAACGAATTTTTAACCAACTGATTCACTAGGTTAACCTGAAGGTTGTTCGTATATCTTGTAGCTGAAGATTCTAACTGAATTGAAATTTCATGAAATTTACACTTTTCCAAAAAAAATTATTTGTAAGAATTTATAGATAGTACATCTCTTATGAAAACTCCAACTATTGGGAAAATTTACCTTCAATGAAATTTTTGATTGACAATATTTGCTAGCTGATATAAAGATAACAACTGAAAATCTGTGTGACCTAAACAATCTTTTCCAATAGTTCAAATAAATTATATCTTACGAATGTCTATAAATTTTTGTTTAATATCAGCAAGTTTAAAATTCCTTAAATTGAGTTCACTCACTCACCTCTTTAGCAGACCCTTTCTAATTTTTTTTAATCCCAAACCAAGTACGAAAGTTAATTTGTAATTTTTGAATAAACCTAACTTATCAAAAATACCATATAAGCACAATATTACATAACATGACCTTTAAATTTTTCCAATTTTATTGAACGATAAGAGTCTATTATTAACCGCAAACTTAATCTTAAAAGTAAAAATTAAACAAAAAAATAAATAAAAATAAACCGAAATAATTAGACGGTATTAAAATATTTCTTGGTTATATTATAAAAATTTTAATAATGTAGCGAAAAATTAAACCACAAAATAAAATTAAAATTTGCTCTTCAAATTTATACTTAAAAGTAATCTGATAAGTAAACAACGGAGGACATTGTATTCATATTTTTATGAAGGTTACTAACCCACAAGTACGCTAGTGAAATTACATTTCACCAAAAATTACTAATCAAATTTATTTTTTAATTGAGCTAAAACTTTTATCCACATTCTGTGGTATATAGATTATAATGAAAAGGGCGGATCCCCTTGATAAACTTGAAGACAAATATTTTTTTACTATATCTACCTCATTATTAATAATTACAGGTAGATTTACTATTTTTCAATCATTCTAAGAAAGCCGCTTAAGGATTTTTCTTGTTTTTTTTATTTTTGTAAGTTCTTGTTTAGTAGTGTGAGTCGAGCGTTTGTTTTTCATACCGTTCCGTCGTTTTTTTATCCCTAGAGTGTGTTCGTTGCAATCTGTTCAATTCAAAACAATAAAATATCCCATGACCCAATGAGATGAGGATGATGTGTATGACCTGTACTGATGTGTAATGACGAGATGAACCCGGGACTCAGAGTGGGCAATGTGCTGCTGCTAGCATAGTACGTACATTTCTAAAAACAGGCAATTGTGTAGTATATATAGTTTATTTTTTGCTTCTTCTTTACAACACTTAATAACATTTAAAATACCATTCCGTTCCGCACTACGAATTATTTTACCCTGCTTTCGAACGGTCGAATGATAAACGACAAGATAATACACGGATAGAAAACTAATTTTATAACAACACTACAGAATTAAAATGAAAAGAAACGGAATGAGTTTTAACGAATTAAAATACTTTTATTTGTATAAATGTAGCCTAAAACGTAAAAACAGAATAGCCCAATCAAAACCATATTTCCTGTACCACTCGTCGCGTAATAAAATAAGAACTGTGTATTCCAATGAACTACGAGTGTCAGTATGTTTTTAGGATTGTAATAGAGTAACTGGGCATGCGCAGTAGATTCGTCCCCTCTTACACTTCGTCTCAAACCAAGTTCATTTCGTGACTAACTATCAGTAAATGAGGTATAATCTTGTACTGACCCAGACCGACCATTCCTGAGAGAGTTGGGTTAATTGAATCCCAACCATCAAAGTACACCGGTAACACCTGTCTAATAATATTCGAACCCGTAACTACCTTTACTAAGATTTGAACCAAGAACCTTCATCTCGGAAATCAGCTGTTAAACAGATGAATCACGATGACCACTTTACCGTTTATTTTGTTCAATTTCAGATCTGACAATCATTTATTTAAAAAATATTTGGAAATTTTTTGTTAAATTTATGATAAAAGTGATATAAATTAGTATCATTTAAGATTTTAATAAAATTTGATAATTTTTTTGTAAAACTGGTTACATAATGTGACAGCGCTCAAGGATATTTTTAGCAGTTTTCTTTTTCCTTACCAGCTAAGTAAGTATTTTGGATTCGCTTGAAAAAATTAAAATTATTTTTATTTTGTTATTGGATTTTTCTTTTTTTATAAAATTCAGTAATTACCTTTAAGCTGTTTCATAGGCAAACAAAATGATGTTCAAGGAAATATCATGAGTTATGTGAATAACGAATTGATTTTTATTTTTTTAAAAAGTCTTAATATAATCACAATATTTCTGTATAAATTTCGAATAACCTGTATCAGTTGGATATGAGCCCTCTCTTCTCTATATTAATATTTCAGAGAGAGGATTTGTCTGTTTTCTCTATAAAATGCTTTGTTCAAGTTCAAAAATGCTACATTATTTTTAATTTGTTGATGGATTTTTTATTTTTTTGATAAAATCCAGTAAATGCCTTTGAGCTGTCATCTGCAAACGAATGGTAATTCAGGGAGAAATCATGAGTTATGTCAATAACGGATTAATAAACTGATTTCCATTTTCTTAAAAGGGGAGACTGTACTTTGTATCCCGCTAATGTTAAATTTGCTATTTTTAGGTACATTTTTCATAGGATTGGTGAAAGTTACAAAAATTAAACTTTACACTCTTATAGTTAGTTGTAGGGTGGTTTTAGCTACCGACATTTTTTCAATTTAATCTGTTGGACCATAAAGTTTTTAAAAGAATAACGAATAACATAACATTTTTACAATTTTTCCTACGTTTTTTGCATATTACTATTTTTTTGAGCACCTGAGGAAGTTAAAACAATGTCGGTGAATGTACATGTACATGATAATTAACTGGTAGATGTCAGCCTGGTAGGTTAAATGGTTTCTGAGAAAAACGTACCTAAGTGTTAAAAATCTAAATTTATGGAAAAAGGTACAAATGAGAAACAAAATGTACACAAACAAGTTTAATTTCCCATCAACAGTTGAATAGAAAGCTGCACTAACAGCGGACAATATTAAAAATAGTAAAGCAGATATTTAAAAAAAACTAAATGTTTTTTGCAATAAAATGGCAATATAAAAATATGAAAAGCCGACCGCATTGGCGCAGTTGGTAACGTGCTCGCCTCTCATCATGCGGTCCTGGGTTCGAATCCCACTCAGGCACGGCATAATTTCATACGTTACAAAAATCATTTCATCCTCCATTGTAAACAGTTACACCCCAACGTCGTCGCTAATGACCGTTGCAGTTGATGCGACGTTAAATAAGTAAAAAAATAAAATAAAAAAATATATGAAAAATATTTGTTCTTGGTGACATGCTAATTTTTTAGGATATACCTGATAAAAATTTAAATTTTTTTCATTAAATTAATTTTTTGTTGTAATTTAATGTTTTTGTGGTAGATCTAGGTCTAAACTATTGAAAAACATAAAAATCAGAAAATCAAAATTTTCAGTCAAAACCATCATACAGTCTCCCCTTAAAAAAAGTGTCAATACCATCACAATGTTTTTGTATAAACTTCGAATAACCAGTATCAGATAGATAAATGAGCCCTATCTTCTCTAAAATATTTCAGAGAGAAGATTTGTCTGTTTCTCTATCAAATGTTTTGTCCAAGTTCAAAAATTCTACGTGAGTCTTTACTGTTATGTGAGATTTTAATACTATTATTAATTACTTAAATATTATTATAATAAATTTTACTTTCAATTCGTTGAATTAATTAATTATTTTACAATTTATCATACTTATAAAATTTTGGACTTAAATTTATAAAATTAAATTATCTATTTATGTATTTATTTAATATATAAATTGTATGCTACGTTAAATATACGACGTTTAGTGAATTGTAAAGGAACTTTCACCTTTGGAGATTACGACGAAATGAATCTAAGAAAGTGAAAGCCTTACGCTGCCTAAAACTTAACTGCACAATGAAGTACTTCGCTGTATTTACATCAACTATGTAATAATGCAATACGGCTTACATTTCAATTAAATTGTTTTTGTGTTTACTTAATTAGTAAAGTATCTTTTTTAGTTGCTTTCATTATGTTTGTTTTCTGTTCAGTAAAAGGAGAAACTGTTTTTGATATTGAATCTTTCAAGATAACATTGTGTGGTTTTAAATAATTGATCTCTGCTGTTAATCCGAGGTCATGGATCCTAAAGGTTTATTCTTTTACTAGTTATATTGTTACTTTATCCCACCGGGTTGGTCTAGAGGTAAAGTTGTCGCCAAAATCAGCTGTTTAACAGCTAATTTTCGGAGACGAAGGTTCCTGGTTCAAATCCTAGTAAAGTTAGTTACTTTTATACAGATTTGAATACTAGACAGTGGTTACCGGTGTACATTGATGGTTGGGGTTCAATTAACCATACTCTCTCAGGAATGGTCGGCCTGGGTCTGTACAAGACTACACCTCATTTACACGTCATACACATCATCCTCATCTCATTGGGTCATGGGGTTGCTTATTGTTCTGAATTGAACAGATTGCAACGTACACAAATTAGGAATAAAAAAAAAATTGTTACTCTAGTTATTCGTCGTTTTGTTTCTCAGATGTTGAAACACCCACCGGGTTGGTCTACAGATAAAGTCGTCGCCGAGAGTCAACTATTTAACAGCTGATTTTAGGAAACGAAGGTTCCTGGTTCAAATCCTAATAAAGGTAGTATAGTACTGTATGAATCTAAGCTTTGTGCAGCTGCGGGATGAAGGGGACAGACGAAGTACCAGACTGCTGTTACGTCATAATACTGTACTAATCATCTCATTGCTCTTCGCTGGGCAGTAGCCTGCCTAGTGCGGTGATATACGTGGGTGTTGTTTTGACTATTCGCTGTAGACGGCGACACAAAATGTATGTAGTTTGGATAGTACCCTTGACTACTACAAACATAATACAAGTAAAACGTTACTACTACTAACGCAATCTCTCACAGTAGTAGTGGCGTAATGCATACCTCTCAGCTCCACAAAGCTTGGGAACGGGCAGTACGTTTTTTCTTAATTGAGTCCTAGAGTAAACAAGCCACCGGGCGAGTGGAAAGAACAGAACAGTGTTCAAAAAATTCTGCTTACACTATGCCCGCTCGTACCTTTCATGCGGTTGCATACTTTTACACGAAAAACTATTGAACCTGCTATTGAATTTAAACCCCATAGATAGAATTAGTTTATGAAGAGTGGACCGACTAATATTGGGTAAGTGACAACCGACAAAATCTTATTTAAAGTAGGTAACTCATTTCTAAAGGAAAATTGATGAGTCTTAAAGCAGTTCTTTTGATATCATCAAATTTCTCTAAAGAAGGCGTCTTACGTTTCCTTTTTTTAACTGAGGTTTTTAAAACATCATTCTGTTTAAATTCTTTTCGTACTCTGTGAACACTTGAACAAGATACACCGGTAAGCGAATTTATTGGAAACATTAATTGCAATAGTCTTTTCTCCGCTTCGTAAAGGTTTCCGATTTTTATGTTTAATATTACTTCCGGAAGAAGAAGGTTCGTCTGCCATCGTCAATACATCTGTTGTTGCACAATCATACATAACCACATCCGGCCGCATTGGCGTAGTTGGTAACGTGCTCGCCTCTCATCATCCGGTCTTGGGTTCGAATCCCATTCAGGCACGGCATTTTTTCATACGTTACAAAAAAATCATTTCATCCTTCACCGTCTGCATTAGCAGTAATTGCGTAACAGCCGGACATTAAACCCAAAAAAAATACATAACCACGCACTAACACCAAAAAACTAAGAAAATATACGAAAATTTATGCGAATAAATAGAATTTTACATCAAGTCGCACACTAAATCATGAAGACATCACACCACGTATTCCAAAATGTGACCGACTCATATACTAAAATAATTATTTTGTTATTACATTACACCAATCTATAAATAACTGATAAAGTCATGTGAAATGAAAGTAATTTCTGTATAAAAATGACAAAACCATTATAATTTTATTATTAGGCCTATTACAGTATTCCACTGACGATTGAATTGACAAAATGTAATAGTTGGTGTTTTTTTAGATCACCGGTTAGCTTGCAGAGAGAGTTCACCCAAGGCCACGCGTGTTAGTGTGTTGTGTATTTACAGGGACTAACACATACGCAGTTTGTTTACAGCAGGACTCAACTTACAAAAAACGGACTATAGTTACTTTTAAACGAATTTAAATACTAGACAGTGGTTACCGGTGTACTTTAATGGTAGGGTTTCAATTAACCAAACGTTCTCAGGATAATTCGGCCTGGGTCTGTAGAAGACTACACCTCATTTACACGTCATACCATCCTCATCTCATTGGGTCATGGGGTTGGTTATTTTTCTCAATTGAGCCGATTGCAACCTACACACATTAGGGATTAGATGTTGAAATATTGGTCTTTTTGATCCTAACTCATTAACTTAGAATACAACACCATCAAGTTGCAGTTCATGAAAAGTAAATTTAAGATTTCCGATTATACGTATATTTAGCGTCCCAACAAATCTGACGTATAGTTAAAATAACGTTGAACAATGTACTGTCACCGCCACTCCTTCTAATTAATCATTTACTGTGTTGCCGGCTTCAATACATCTTCCGGTCTTTGTCGGCGCGGTGGGCCCTTTGACGGCATACTGACAAACCTTTCGGCTCCCACCGACAGAGGCCTTTGTTATCAAGGTCAAGCCAGTAGCCGCTCTCGGTACCTATATAAAGAACGCTGCACTGAGCAGAGCGATTGAATTCCGATCAAGACACCGAGGGATTCGCTTCCGATCCAGACAACGACAAGACGTCCACCACGGCACACAGCTGCCGGACTCCAGCGAGGACTAATCGACGACCCCGCAAGAGAGAAGATGATGCTTCCGCTCGCCTACCCGTCACCGTAAGTCGTCGACCGGACCGTCATCGCCCGCTGACGCGAGCGGTGCCCACAGCGGTTCCTCAACCGAGCCTTACGCCCACCGAACCCGACGAAGCAGCCATCGACGCACTACTGCGAGGGAAGAAGATAATGTCTCCACTGGACGACGACACGCCGTGTCGGCCAGCTCCTCGACCGCCACGACGACTACGACCGACGCCTCTCCAAGACGACCACCGCTTAAACGGCCCTTTTCAGGGCCACCAAACAAAATAAGGTTTGCCACTTAATGTCGCCATCCGGTGACAGTACTGCCAACATTAATCTTATTACAAGGGTGTAATCTTACTTTTAATACTCCATTCGTTAGGAAACAGAATAAAAATGAGTCTATAAAATATTTTAATAGGTAATTATTTAATTATTACTATTAATAAATAAAGGTAAAAATGTTATTCACTTTGATATAGCGCGGTACTTTTAAAAGAAGAAATTTTGCTTTCATTGCTGTATGAACATTAGCCGAGTGTGTAAAAAAGTGGTCAGTAGTTTTTCATTTTTAATGTTACAGTACGAGAGGCCGTGAGTTCGGGTCCCTACAGGCCTATATTAAATTTTTTTTTGTTAATTGATTATTATTAATTATATAATGAAAAACAATAGAAGTCATATTATAATTTTTAATTCAACTAACTTGATTTTTTTTCTATTTAATTAAGTTAACAAATTATTTAATAATAATTTTAATAAAATTACTTAGAAAAAAAATTGAATAGTGTGTGAGGTTTGAACTCACAGCTTCTCGTACTGTAATATCAAAATATGAAAATAAACTGACCACTACACGCCGAGCTAATGTTTCTTATGTTTTCTATTAATTTTCTTATGTAAGTACCGCGCTATATATATCGAATTCGAATAATATTTTTGCCTTTTTTTATTAATAATTAAATTATTAGCTACTAAAATCTTTTGTACACTCATTTTTATTTTTTTTCTAAACGACTGGTGTAATAAACGTAAGATTACACCCATGTAATTAGATTAATGTTGACCTTATATTGTCCAATGTTAATTTCCATATACGTCAGTCAGATTCATTGGAAAGCACGGTATATATTTTTAAATCTACGAGGGTTATCCAGAAAATAACCTCCGTTTTGAAATAAAAAGTAAACGAGTGAATATACAAAAACTTTATTATATGCATATTAAAACTACAGTTTTTCTCTATTTTTTGACATAGTCGCCAAACAAATTCAAGCACTTGTCGTACCTTGGAACAGTCTTTGAAATACCCTCTGCATAAAAATCTGCCGCCTGTGACTGTAGCCAACCATTCACGGCGTTTTGAAGCTCTTCGTCATTGGCGAATCGCTGAGATGCACGCCACCGCTTCATGTTCGGGAACTGGTGAAAGTCACTAGGAGCCAAGTCCGGGCTGTATGGGGGATGATCGAAAAACGTCCCATTTAAACTTGGCCAAAAGTTCATTTGTTCTTCGAGCTGTATGAGGGTGAGCGTTGTCATGCACAAACACAACACCTTACTCATCTTACTCGTTGATTTTATGGAACGTGGAACGACCATCACTTCTGCTGTCTACTGTGAAACTTTTAACAGACTAAGAAGAGCGATCCAAAACAAGCTTCGTGGCCTTCTGACACGTGGTGTTGTGTTTATGCATACAACTGTGCATTACAACAATTGTCGCCGGCCGCATTGGCGCAGTTGTTAACGTGCTCGCCTCTCATCATGCGGTCCTGGGTTCGAATCCCACTTGGCATATTTTCATACGTTACAAAAAATCATTTCATCCTCATTACACACAGTTACACCCCAACGTCGTCGCTAATGACCTTGTAGTTGATGCGACGTTAAATATATAAAAAAAAAATGGGGCATTAAACGAGGAAAAGTACTCAAAATAATTTTATTTGAAAACTGTATAAAATATATCACATTTGTATTTTAATTCATAAAAAATTATTATAGATGAGTTACAGAAATATTGCATAATATTTAACCACGAACATAACGTTGAAATAGAATGGAATATTATTATTCAAAATAACATTTGTTTCCTTGTATATTCTTTGCATGATAATGACGTTTTATATTCTTTTGGAAGACTTAAATTTATGCATAAATCTAATTTTGTGAAAAGAGATTTTTTATATGTTCTTGTTTTGGCAATAGCCTACTGCAAAATAAGAGCTACATAGTAAATATTTAGTATGAAAATGATTTCGTAATAAAATCTACTTTGTTGTTATGTGTTTACTATATTAGGATTATAAAGTTTTTTTTACTGTTATTATTATTATTTTACTTGCATTTCATTTTTTGTAATCCTGAAGTGCTGTTTAGGTCATCAGCCGAAAGACCTGTTTGAACCTCTAAGAGGCTTTATTAAATAAAAATGTAGTCGGTGGTTTACGTAGTCTTCGTCTCGAGTGAAAAAGTATGCTTATCAGCATGCCAGGATCCCCAAAAAGCATTTACTTTCCACCCTACAAATTACACCTTCACTTCATTCACCACAGGTTCTGGCTGTATAATGATGAAATTCATTACTCTTAGAGGAGATAATTTATACTGGTGTCTTTTACAGCTCTACCTCTTCTGCTATTAAATGCTTCGACCATATTTATGTGGCCATGTGATAAGAAACAGAATTATTTTTCATAGACCTGGAACAAGCAGATCGAGTGCAAATAATATAATACTTTACCTGTTTGTTATGGACATAGTCCTGAAATATAATATTTTATAATAGAATTATAAAATATTTGGTGTAGACTCACTTGTAACATTCTGGTGTAATAAAAACCTTTGTGACCCGAAATACTGGACTTGATTTTTTGAAAGAAAACAACAAATAATTAACATTATTGTAATTTTAGAATGATCGAATAAAACGAAATTAAAAATAAATTTATTTCCTTTTTTACTTTCTCTTGCCTATATGAATATATAGGAAGGAAAGTATTGTTTTCATGTCGATTTTTCGAAATCGAGTTTTCACCGGATCTACACGTTTTCGGACCCCTGAACCCAAAAAAACATGTTTTTAGCGATTGGTCTTCTTGTCTAATCGTTTCCATTAATCGATTATTTTCGTTGTACAGTTCTGTGTGCGTGTGTGTGTGTGTGTATACAAAGTATCTCAAGAACGGAACATCGTTCGAACTTAAAACTTGAAACTTAAGTTACATACCACTACCGGACCCGACACAAACATTTTCATCAAAATCAGTCAACCGGAAGTAGTAGTTTATTCGTGTAATTTTTCACTTTTTGCGATTTTCTCAAAAACTGGTCCTACGATTTTTTTTTAAATCGCCTCATTTACTAAATTTTTTATGCTCTACAAGATTGGGTAGGGGCCATGTTTGCTGAAATTCTTTGTGAGGCTGATTTTACGGAAAAACATTGTTTTCTTAAGATTACGGCTTTAATATACATTTTAGCGCAAAAATGTATATAATTAATGTTGTAGGGAATTTTAAATCCTAAAACTCTTATTTCAAACATTTTTTGTATAACGCTTGGTATAGCGGTAATTAGCGATTTTCTGTTTTTTCTCACAAAAACGTGTGAAAAATCGATTTTTTTAAGATTTTGGCCTTAGTAGACTATGCATTTTACGACAGAAGTGTATTAATTAAATTTATAGGAAATTAAAAGATGTACAAGCATTTTTCTCTACAGAGCCTAGTTTAGCGTGAAAAAGTGATTTTCCGTATTTTTAGGCCAAACAGGTCGATTTTCATTTTGCGTCTTTCACTCATGATTAAAATAAGGTTATGTTTTTAGAGGTTAGTTTTTTGTTTATTTCTAATGTTTTATTACTAATGTTAGGTTTATTGTTAATTATTTGCATTGGCAAGAGAAAGTTGTGTGAGTGTTTCACGCCAAATTTTTTAAAAACAATATACCTCGAGGAACTTACTCTTAAGACAAGTCAAGATAAGACATTATAATACTGTGACAAAATCTGCGTGTCTGTACGCGAGTAAGTGCCTTAGAATGACCGGGGAGATTGGTTTAAGAGAAACAGAGAAATTTGAGAGAACTATCCGCCTCAAGATAATGGGGTAGAAGATATTAGACGGACAATATAGGTTACGAGGTCGAGAAGAACTGTACAACGAAAATTAATGAACGAAGATTAATGGAAACGATTAGACAAGAAGACTAAAATTCTACGGACACATGTATAGAATGGATAACAACCGGTTGAAAACAACTTTTTAAGACATTAAATAGAAGACCTAAGGTGTCGGATAAATGGTTTAAAGAACTCAGAAAGAATAAACCGACAAAACTTAATACAACAAATCAAATTTCAGACAACTAAACGGATGTTAAGGGCTTCCACAAAGAGTAAAAACAGACACTGGGTGGACAGAAGATAGGAGAAAAGACTACAGTGAACAAATTTAAAATTCGGACTGAAAAAAGAGCTTCGAGTAACGTCTAAAGTCACCTGATATGATCTAAAATTGGACCTATACGAGGAATAAAAACGCAATATAATTATAACTATTCACAAATATGGAAATTAATTTATGGAAAGGTAAAAACCTGTACCTGTACGTGTCCTCGAATCAACAACAAATTAACTAAATAAATTAACTAATGCCGGCCGTATTGGCGTAGTTGTTTACGTGCTCGCCTCTCAACATGTGGTCTTGGGTTCGAATCCCACTCAGGCACGGAATTTTCACACGTTACAAAAAATCATTTCATCATTCATGGTTACAACCTAATGTCGTCGCTAATGACCACAGTAGTTGATGCGACGTTAAATAAACAAAGAAAAACAATTAACTAAAAATATGCATTGTTAATTATATCACACTAAAAATTTTAACGCCAAAAACATTTTTTAACAACACATAATATTTTTTTTATCCCTAATGTGTGTATGTTGCAATCTGTTCAAATAAGAACAATAAATAACCCCATGACCCAATGAGATGAGGATGATGTGTATAACGTGTAAATGAGGTGTAGTCTTGTACAGACCTAGGTCGACCAATCCTGAGAGACTATGGTTAATTGAACACCAACCATCAAAGTACACCGGTAACCACTGTCTAGTATTCAAATCTGTATAAAAGTAACCTTTGCTAGGAATATAATATTAGACTAATAAATTTCTTAAACATTGTATCATATATCCACCGTTTAATGAATTTCTTATTTTATTTTGTATTTAATTGTAAATAACCACCAGAAGTGATCAAAGAATAAGTGACAACATTTACGATAAGTACTTTCTTGGCTTTGCCACGTCGAGCTCATTACAACACTTAAAATTACACAATTATAAAATAAATTTTGTCAGAGTTGTAAACCTCCTCTGCATGTCAAGACAATTACGTGGATGATTCCTGTAATTGTTCCTCTTGTAATTGTCATGACATACTGAAGAGGTTTACATCTGTGACAAAATAAATTTTATAATTTTGTGTAATTTTAAGTGTTGTGATGAAGTGACGATGTGGTAAAGCCATGAAAGTACTTCTCAATTGGTAAGTGGTCTTTGACCACTTCTGGTGTTTTATAAAAAATTATTTTTAACAAAATAAAAAATTAAATAAGAATATATTCTGCCCATAACAGACAGGTGGAGTGTCAAATTATTTACACTTAATCTGTTCGTTCCAGGGCTAAAATAAATCGTTCTGTTTCTTATCACATGGTCAGCCAATTATATAACTGAATCATTTAGGAACAGAAGAGGTAGAGGTGTAAAAGACACTAATCAGAGTTATCTCCTCTGAAAGTAATGAATTTCATTATACAGGCCAGACCCTGTGGTGAATTAAGTAATGGTGTCATTTGCAGAGTGGAAAATATGTGCTTTTCAGAGGGCCCGGCATGCTGATAAGTGTACTTTTCCATTCAGTAAGGAAGGCATGGTAAATCACCTCAGTCCTCATTATACGTAGTAAAACCTCTACAGGTTCAAACCAGCCTTCCGGCTGATGACCTAAACAACAAGAATATATTAATTAAATCTAAAATTAATATGAAATAAAATAAAATTTATTTCCACCCTTTCGAATACGTAAAATACTTACCTGCTTACAGCCAAGATTTTTCTTTGTAGGTAAGTACTATTTTTGTTCGTAATTAATTTATTTGTAAGAATATTCTTTATTCTTTTATATAATTTATTTAATTGCCCATAACGGGCAGGTGGAGTGTCAAATTATTTACACTCAATCTGTTAGTTGCAGGGCTAAAATAAATAGTTCTGTTTCTTATCACATGGTCAGCCAATTAAATGACTGAATCATTTAAGAACAGAAGAGGTAAAGGTGTAAAAGACACTAATCAGAGTTATCTCCTCTGAAAGTAATGAATTTCATTGTACAGCCAGACCCTGTGGTGAATGAAGTGAAGGTGTCATTTGCAGAGTGGAAAATATGTGCTTTTCAGAGGGCCCGGCATGCTGATAAGCATACTTTTCCACTCAGTGAGGAAGGCAATGGTAAACCACCTCACTCTTCGATTTACTTAGTAAAACCTCTACAGGTTCAAACCAGCCTTTTGGCTGATGACCTAAACAACAACAACAATTTATTTAAGTTTTCATAAACGAATATATTAGCTATAAATATACTCGTACGTGTACGTCTTATATATATTGTACTTCATTATTGAATAAAATAAAAAATACATAAGTACAGTCGAACTTCGATATAGCGAACCTCGATATAACGAAAACCTTGATTATACGAATTTTTTACTGCTTTGTGACTTTATAATTAAACTGTATGTAAACTTACCTCGATTTAACGAATAAGTACCTCGATATAACGAAATAGAGTTATGCAATAAGTACGAATTGACACGCTGTATTATGATTTCTCTGTGAGTTTTAAGGTAGATTCTTTTGATTTCTGTCAACTGGAAACATTAGTAACGAAGTTACTATAGAGAATTTCATCACGGTTGATGAACATATTACTGTTAGTGATTTTCCGAACGTTGAAGACATACTTCATGGTGTTAGTAAGTCCGCTAACCGGGATGATGAAGAAGAAAAAGAAGATGATGAAAACTGCGAAAACCAGCAGCAGGAGAGAAAACCTACCGACGAAGAGATTTTACAGTCATTTAAAATAATTAGGCTTGGGCTACAGCTAAAGGATGAAGTGCCTGACAGTATTTTTAAAAATTTAAATAAATGTGAAACTTTTTTTGAACGTATTGCTTTATTCAAACTCAAGAAACCACGGAAAACTACTCACTTTTTCAAGGCGTAAATTAACATTTAAATACTGAAATTACATATCTTAACCAATACCTGTCAATATCAAAAACTAAATAATCCATTTAGTATTAGTGTTTTTATAAACGATTTAGATAAAGTTAGTGTATTTATCTTTTATGTTAGTGTTTTGAAAGAATATGTACTAAAAATAAAAATACAGTATTAAGCTACAAATGAGTTTCAGATGATTTTAATTATAGCCAAGATCTATGTACGAGGTAAGTTCCTACTTGAAATCAATACATACTTTATGTACTATTGTTGTTGTTTAGGTCAACAGCCGAAAAGCTGGTTTGAACCTGTAGAGGTTTTACTAAGTAAAACGAGGAGTGAGATGGTTTACCATTGCCTTCCTCACTGAGTGGAAAAGTACGCTCATCAGCATGCCGGGCCCTCTGAAAAGCACATATTTTCCACTCTGTAAATGACAACTTCACTTCATTCACCACAGGGTCTGGCTGTACAATGAAATTCATTACTTTCAGAGAAGATAACTCTGATTAGTGTCTTTTACACCTCTACCTCTTCTGTTCTCAAATGATTCAGTCATTTAATTGGCTGACCATGTGATAAGAAACAGAACTATTTATTTTAGCCCTGCAACGAACAGATTGAGTGTAAATAATTTGACACTCCACCTGTCTGTTATGGGCACATATGTACTATTATTAACCGTAATTACGTAAAACATGATCTACAAAAAAATTTTTTTATTAGTTAAGAGGTGTCTATTAAGAAAATTAACTGTATATAATTCATCATACAACGTGAAAAAAATTCAATATTAAAAACTAGCTAGGAAATTCTTGTTACTTCAATATAACGAATACCTCGATTTAACGATTTTTTTCCCAGAATTCTCGATTTCGTTATATCGAAGTTCGACTGTATTACTAATACATAGTTTGTCAAAATTAATGAATAACGTATTTTGATTTAAAGAGGTCTTGGAACGTGGAGATCACAATACTTTTTTACATTATACTAAGAAAGACAAAGAGCAAAAATATGTTTTTTTTTAAATGTATTCATTAATATAAAGTATTTTATGTGTGAATTTTTATGCAATAAACGCTCAAAATGTTAATGTTACATCAATAGCCCATAATTAACAACATAACAGTGTTGTAATTTATACCAGTAAAACTTCACAGCGCCTTACAATTACTAACATAATGATAACATCTGTTTATTAATGCCAATTAAAAATCTATTTACTATTAGAAATTCACAAAACAAAGTGTAACAATTATAAATAATTAAAATATCTACGTACGTTTATTTTAATTATTATGCAGGTTGTCATAAATTAAAAGTAATTGGAATGTAATAAGTCTAAATAAAGTATATTTGGAAATGACACAGTTCTATTGAATATATTTACTGGAATATTTTTCTCAGCTTACTTAATTCATGTACAAAATAACAGTATAATTATTATGAATTGCGTATGGTCAATTTTTACTATATTCAGTGGAAATTTTTTTTCTCTTTAATTCTTTATTTACAACTGTAAAATTTTACAACAATCAAATGTGATGATAATGATAATAACGTAAATGACATGATAGGCATGAGAGGGGTAGGGCCCCCATTGGTGCCTCCCCAAGAATGAAATTTGTATATCAAATTAGCAGGTCTCTACTCCAGCGTCTTTTAAGGCGTCTAGCGGGATTATCAGGTAAATGGAAGGTGGAAATTGAACGCACCAGTGGGTTTTCGTGTTCGTGTGACTTGTCGTGAAACCGTTTCTATAAGTATTCGATGGAATTTTGTTCAAGTAGTGTATTCAAATCTGTATGCAAGGTTTTGTTGCTAACGTAAAGAGGTGCTTTTGCTATAAAGCGTAATGTTTTTGACTGGAATGCTTAAATTCGTTGCAAGTTAGAATGAAAAATTTAAAATAGTTTTATAGCTATAGTTACTTGAATCACGAATTTGCCATTGTTTGCAACGAGGGGTAAAGGGAGAAAAGCATCAGTACGCATGCGCGATTGCTTTTATTTTAGTACGACAAACATAACAACTTATACTATGCATATACAGTATATCGCGGAACCTTTTGTAGTTGTTACCGTAAAAAGAAATGTCAGTTTCTCGAAAACGTGGGCAGACTATTCACAGTGCTGAACAAATCTAATATGCAGTATAATAAAATGCTGTAAAGTTGAAGCTAAACGAATATGCCTTTCCCTGCCTCTTAATAAAAGCCATGAGCGAGTGGCTTACTACTGTGATGTTTCTCTTTCCACAATTCGAAACATAGAGAAGGATATTAAAGACGTGAAGAAGAAGCTATTCTTTAACAGTTTTGTTGATACCTGGTAAAAAAAAGAAACGGTAAGGAAGATATAGTGAGACTGGTAGTGAAGACGCCGGTGACAGCGATAGTAAAGAAGGCGATTCATTCGTAGAAAATTTTGTTCCAATGAAATAAGGTAGCTGGTAATTACAATAAATCAAATATTTCCAGTCAAGTAATTAAATTATACGAAATATTACAGGCCACATTTATTTTTTAAAAGGTTTATGAAGAAAACATTTTCTCGGAATAAACCACAGCTTACAAAATGTATGCAGAAACTGTACGATAATGAAATTATTTTTTTGATTAACTTATTTAATTTATTATGAATTTGGATTTAAAAGTTTTTTTTAAATTTAGCTCTGGATTATGTAAATGTGCGAGTAGTGTCTCACAGTTGAGGTTGGCAGCACTGCAAATTTTCAATTCTCTTTCTCACAGCCCATCATACGCAAAAGGTAATCTCGTGACTTCATAATCTATACTATGATAAGGCAAATTGCAAGAAACTGATATTCTGGAACAAGTTCAAGTTGGTATATTAGGAATAAGTAGACCCACCGGGTTGGTCTAGAGGTAAAGTCGTCGCCGAAATCAGCTGATTTTCGGAGACGAAGGTTCCTGGTTCAAATCCTAGTAAAAGTAGTTACTTTTATACGGATTTGAATACTAGACAGTGGTTGCCGGTGTACTTTGATGGTTGGGGTTCAATTAACCATACTCTCTCAGGAGTGGTCGACCTGGGTCTGTACAAGACTACACCTCATTTACACGTCATACATATCATCCTCATCTCATTGGGTCATGGGGTTGCTTATTGTTCTGAGTTGAACAGATTGCAACGGATACAACGGATTACTTTTATACGGATTAGAATACTAGATAGTGGTTGCCGGTGTACTTTGATGGTTGGGGTTCAATTAACCATACTCTCTCAGGAGTGGTCGACCTGGGTCTGTACAAGACTACACCTCATTTACACGTCATACATATCATCCTCATCTCATTGGGTCATGGGGTTGCTTATTGTTCTGAGTTGAACAGATTGCAACGTACACATATTAGGAATTAAAAAAAAAAAGAAGGAATAAGTAGGCTACTCTAGATACTGAAGTCACGAGATTGCCTTTTGCGTATGGATGGGCTGTAAAGAAGGGGAGTAAAAGTTAAACAGTGCTGCCAACCTCAACAGTGATACAGGACTCGTAAATTTCACTACCGAGCAGTTTCTACATACATTTTGTAAGCTGCGGTTTATTCCGACAAAATATTTACTTCATAAACCTTATAAGAAATAAATTGCCCGTAACAGACAGGTGGTCAAGTAATTCTCTTGTGTTCTCTCATTGCGTGCTCTTTTATTCTTATGGCAATAAAGTAATTATTCTATTCTATTTTATTCTATCTATCTATCTATCAATTGTGTCAAACAATTTTTTTGGCAGCCGATAGTAAGGCAATTTATATGCCCGATGAGAATAAACAAGTCCACAATAGGAACTTGTAGAATAGCAGTCTATGTTCTATTACATCGTTGATAGATGATTCAATTTAAGTAACCAATTGTTGTTAATTCAAGAAATAATTTTGAAAAATAATCTTAAAAATAATCAAAATTAAATAATTTCAATTTTAAAAGTAAATATAATAAACAATAATAAAATATATATTAAGAAGATTTATGAGAAGAAAATTAAATATTAAAAGAAATTAATTCCAGAAGTCAAATAATTTAAATTCAATCAAGGAAAACAAAAGAATGTATAATTTAATTAAATAAAATTTTAAAATAAGAAGGCCTTCGGGCCAGCCCAGTCAGTCAGCTGGTAGTAAGTCGCTATTAATTGTTAAGTAACACCGGTTGGGCAAGCGACTTTGTATGGTGACCAACTGACAGTAATCCATGAACAAACTCTACTGGGAGTCCCTGTTCAAACTCATGCCTTATTCACGTCAAAAATACAGCAAAAGCAGCGATCAAATTGGGTAGTTGTCAAAAATGTACAGTTCCCGATAACAAATAAAAGCTAAAAAAAAAAAAAAATAATAAAATAAAATAAGAAAATAAGTAAAGAAGATTAATAAAAAAAACAAGAATACAATTAATTGTGGAACTAATTAATAAAATGACTTTAATATTTTAAAAAATAGGAAGAAAATATTTGAATAAGATTATGAACATCTACAAAACCAATTTCTACAATGACCAAGCCCCCATTCGATCCCGGTCAATGGAAGGAAACACATGAAACAGCTAAGACTCCAAGGAATTATAAAAAAAATCGTAACTATTTTATTAATTTAATAATTTGAGCTCATAAGTAGATTTAAAATAAAAATTCAATTTAATATTAGAACAAATATCACATTTTTTTTTTTTTTTTTTTTTTTTTGTTTAACGTCCGACTGTTCTGCAATTACTGCTAATGCAGACGGTGAATGATGAAATGATTTTTTGTAACGTATGAAAAAATGCCTTGCCTGAATGGGATTCGAACCCAAGACCGCATGATGAGAGGCGAGCACGTTACCAACTTCGCCAATGCGGCCGGCGAAGCCGGCCATTAATTAATTAATGCCCATTAATTAATTAATTAATTTATTTATTTATTTATTTATTTATTAATTAATTAATGTCATTAATTAATTTAGTATATATATTTAGAGTTATAGCAGTGTCATCAATAAATTCAAGTTAAATAATTTTGTAACATTTAATTTTTGTCAATTAATTCTTTCAATTTTCACTAGTTTCAATTAAATATTTCAATTTCAATTTTTGCGTTCATTATTCATTTAGTCGCCAGAATCAGCTGTTTAACAGCTGCCGGCCGCGTTGGCGATGTTGGTAACGTGCTCGCCTCTCATCACGCGGTCTTGGGTTCGAAACCCACTCGGGCATGGCATTTTTTCATACGTTACAAAAAATTCATTTCATCCTTCACCGTCTGCATTAGCAGCAATTTGCAAAACAGTCGGACGTTAAAAAAAAAAAAAAGTTTAACAGCTGATTTTCGGAGACGAAGGTTCCTGGTTCAAATCCTACTAAAGGTAGTTACTTTTATATGGATTTGAATACTAGACAGTGGTTACCGGTGTACTTTGATGGTTGGGGTTCAATTAACCATACTCTCTCAGGAATGGTCGGCCTGGGTCTGTACAAGATTACACCTCATTTACACGTCATACACATCATCCTCATCTCATTGGGTCATGGGGTTGCTTATTGTTCTCAATTGAACAGATTACAACGTACACAAATTAGGAATAAAATAAAATATATTATTCTTTAATTACTTTATATTTTTGCGCCCAACTTGGGGCACAAAAGAGAGTAATATTGGCGCAATATTAATATTTTTTTAATTACATTACAAACTGTTGTAGTAATAATTGCAGTTCTGTTTCTAATATTCACGTGTATCAGATCCGAAGTATCGGTCTTCTACAACTTTTCACAAACTCCGATAGAACTGTGTACAGCAAGAGTACCAATCTAGGTTCTCAAGAACTAAACTAATGTAGCCCATACCTAACATTTATAAAGAACTATCTTCCCATTAATAAATCTTAATAGAATTTCAACGAAGTTATTAACAGTACAGAACCTTACACAAAAAGTAATAAACTACTTCTAAATTAATTACACAATAAGTTTGTTGTACATTTCTAAATAATTTATGAAATCTTTTTCTCCCAAGGAAATTGTTAAGAAATGAAAATAAACCATAAAAGTTACTAATTGAATGTTACGTTTTAAAACATTTAAAAAATGTTTATTTGTTTATTTAATAATTAGAGTAACAGTTTAATTAGTATACTTCAAAGTATTATCTTTTAAATTCCCACATTTTATTTATATCTCTTTGAATTTGTACAACATTAAGTTATACCTCCATGTAACCGCATCATTTGTACTTGATTCGTATATCACGGTTATGTACAATAAATTGTTTGTTAAGACTATGTAATTTAATAATTAACATAAATTTACATTCATTTAGTTGTTAATTAAATTATCTTTTAATCTTCAGTTGAAAGGAATTTCACATAAATAAATATAATATATTTTTTATATTTATGTATGTGTTTAAAGAAAGTAAATAATTTTATTGTGAGGAAGAAACTCTAAAACTCACATACTATGTGCCATGTAAGTTTTATTGAAATTACTAGATATATATAGTGGGAATGCAATTGGAGTTCAAGAGGTTAAATACCTTGACTCCTACATCATACAAAGAGGATTTTCAGTACTCGACAGAGCTTTTTAAAAATGAAATGATATCCCCATACATTCACCGGATATACTTATTCTTAATAATATACAGAAACATACTTAAAAGGGGAGATGGCACGATGGTTTTAACTCAAAATTTCAATTTTTGGTTTTTTATGTTTTTCAATAGTTTAGGCCTAGATCTACCAAAAAAAACATTAAATTACGTTAAAAAAAATAATATATTTTATAAAAAAATTAAGTTTTTGTCAAGTTTACACAGAAAAATTATCATGTTACCAAGAACGAATATTTTTCACAATTTTATACTGCTCGTTTTAGTGCAAAAAGAATTTTAGTTTTTAAAATATCTGCATCACTGTTTTTTATATACTCAGCTGTTGGTTCAGCTTTCTAAACAACTGTTTTGTAATCCCTAATTTGTGTACCTTGTAATCAGTTCAATTCAGAACAATAAGCAACCCCATGACCCAATGAGATGAGGATGATGTGTATGACGTGTAAATGAGGTGTAGTCTTGTACAGACTCAGGTCGACCATTCCTGTGAGAGTATGGTTAATTGAACCCCAACCATCAAAGTACACCGGTAACCACTTTCTAGTATTCAAATCCATATAAAAGTAACTACCTTTACTAGGATTTGAACCAGGAACATTCGTCTCCGAAAATCAGCTGCTAAACAGCTGATTTTGGCGACGACTTTACCTCTAGACCAACCCGGTGGGTTAACTACATACGGTAAAATCACTGAATACGGTAAAATCGACATTCGGTTTTGCCAACAGGAAACCGTATCAGCGATTAAACAACTGTTGATGGGAAATTAACTTGTTTGTGTACATTTTGTTTTTGATTTGTGCCTTCTTGTTTCTTGCGTTTTCCCGTAAATTTAGATTTTTAACACTAGCTGTATTTTTCTCAGAAACCAATAAACCTACCAAGCTGAAATTTTTACCAGTTAATTACCTTGTATATTCACATATACCGACATTTTTATGACTTATCATATTGTAGGTCGTTCACACACTCAATCTATTAAAACTTCTGTTTTGATGCCATTATATAATATAAGAATAAGTTTTATATAATGTGAGTTATAACTTTATAACCAAAATTTATTTTACTTTGAATGACAAAACACTACTGACTTGCACTGCCGTCTCTGTACAAATCATTAAATGACTCGGTTATTTCACCGAATCGCTGATACGGTTTCATGTTGGCAAAACCGAATGTCGATTTTACCGTATTCAGTGATTTTACCGTATGTAGTTAACAGCCAGACTGTATTAACGGACACATTCTTATACATGCGCCACTGTTAAAGATGGTGAAAAAATCTGTTCGTTAAAACTACCGAAAACGTATCGTCTGGACTTGGCTTTAGTCTTGCGATTTTTTTATACGAATCAAATCTGTAAAATATCATTGATGTATTTTTCACGGGGTAATATGGAAAGAGTTTATCAAATTTAAAGATCTGATGTGAAACACACATACGATTTTCTCTTGTCAATGTAAATACAAACCAAATAACTTAGTATGTTTAATCATTCGTAAACAATGTAAAGTGAGAAACATAATCGAATGTTAATCATGAGCGAATTACGCAAATGCCGGCCGCGTTGGCGATGTTGGTAACGTGCTCGCCTCTCATCACGCGGTCTTGGGTTTGAATCCCACTCGGGCATGGCATTTTTTCATACGTTACAAAAAATTCATTTCATCCTTCACCGTCTGCATTAGCAGCAATTTGCAAAACAGTCGGACGTTAAACCAAAAAAAAAGAATTACGCAAAATGAGAATCAACCTCTGTAGAAATTAAAATTAAGGGAAATCACTAATTAACGCTAAACTAAGCATTGTACAAAAATATATTTGAAATAAAAATTGCAGGTATTTAAAAAATGTTTTACAACTTTTATTATTAAACACTTTTGCGCTAAAATGCATATTTAGGCTGAAATCTTAAAAGAAAACATTTTTTTACTTCGAGAGCACAGTCGCCCCAAGAATTTTAGTAGATATGGCGCTCTGTGTTATAGAGAATAAAAAATGTTGTAAATGAAGTGATTTTTAAAAAAATCGTAGGATCCATTTTTGAGAAAATTGCAAAAAAGTGAAAAATCGAACAAATAAACTACTACTTCCAGTTGATCGATTTTGAAGAAAATGTTCATGTCGTGATCCGTAATAGTAGCCTACCTAACTTAAGTTTTAAGTTTCAACTTCGTACGCTATTCCGTTCTTGAGGTATTTTGTTCACACACACACACACACACACACACAAACCGATCGCTGAAAACATATTTATTGGGTTCAGGGGGCCTGAAAACGTGTATTTCCGGTGAAAAATCGATTTCAAAAATCCACATGAAAACAATACTTTCCTTCCTTACATATTCATATAGTGTAAGAAAAAATAAAAATGATCCCATTAATGGGAAAAATAACAATCGTTCTTTTCAAAATATTCCACAATTTCAATATCTTGGAAAAAGTACTGAAACAAAAAACTTTCTCCAAAAAATTAAAACTTTTATTAAAATTTCACAAACATTTTGAACATACCTATTTCATGCACCATAAAATAAATTTTATTTTCGTCTTAGGTAATAGATAATACTTAAAAAGGTAATGGTTGTTTGTACGCAAAAATATAAGCTTAAAGATAAAGTGAATATTAAATGAAAGGATAAAAGAATTAAATACGTAAGTACGTAGTTGTCATCTAGGAAGTTTGATAACTAATAACAACAGAAATAGTAAAGCCATTAAATTAAAAATATTTTTAGAGAAAAAAGTATTTAACAAATTATTGGTAGTAAATACTCATTTTAGTTTGGAGATAAGGAAAACATTTATGAAAATAATGTTATCTGGAATGTTTTACTGCACGGAAGTGAAACATGGGTGTTAGAAAGCATGATAAAGCAAGATTAGAAGGATGGAGAAATGGCAAGGAGAATGCAAATCAGTAGCTAAAGAAAATACGCACGTTTTTTTGCGAGGTTCTATAGATTTCTCCGCTTTTTGCATCCAGCTACATTACTTTGCTAACATATTTCTTGAAAAATATAAAAAAATCTGGTGTCAGACACTCACAATACTTTCTCTTGCCAATGTAAATAATTAAAAATATAACCTATGTTCAATCATAAGTAAACAATGTATTGAGTGTTATATTATTTGCACTCGATCTGCTAGTTCCAGGGCAACAAAAATTAGTAATGTTTCTTATCACATGGGCAATCATAAGTGTGATTTAAAAACATGAGGTGTGGGTATTAAATAACGAGCGGACGTTGTAAAAAATTTGATTTTAATTTTATACATAATCACTTATTGTTACCTTCAATATACACTCCTTCTCTATCCCTACAACGCTCCATGCAAATTTTCCATTGTTGGAAACAGTGCTGGAAGTCATCTTCTGTCAGCTCCTTTAGGACACGTGCCGCTCAAAAATTTTTGAAATGAAGCTCACAAAAATGTTTGTACTGACACTTTGTACGCGATTCAAAATAACCAAATTTTTTTGGAAACGATAATAACATGTGATGAAACGTGGTTTTTTACTTATGATCCAGAAACAAAGCGTTAATCCATGCACTGGAAGAGCCGAACTTCACCGAGTGCCAAAAAAGCTCGAATGAGCAAGTCAAAATTTAAAGCAATGATGATTTTTTTTATATTCATGGGATTGTGTACCTTCACTGGGTTCCTGAAGATCAAACAATTAATTAATATTACTACCTTGAGGTACTTTCTAAACTACGTCAAAGAGTAAGGAAAAAACGCCCCGAAATGTGGAAGGACAAATCATGGGTTCTCAACCAAGACAATACCCCAGCTCATTCCGCGTTATCGTCAAGAGGTTCCTAGCCGAGAACAGCATCTCAGTGTTAGAACATCCACCTTATTCACCAGATCTTGCACGATGTGACATCTACCTGTTCCCTAAGGTGAAATCTGCATTAAGGGACAAGATTTGAGTCTGTGGAAGCTGTAAAAGAGAAAGCGGCACGTGTCCTCAAGCTTAAATTACATGACTAAAAATGTTTGATTTACTGTAATTATGAATGAATCGCCTTCTTTACTATTGCTGTCATCGGCGATTTTATTATCAGTCTCTCTAGTATCTATCTAACCGTTTTCTTTCTTTTACCAAGTGTCAACAAAACTGTTAAAGAATAGCTTCTTCACGTCCTTAATTCCTTCTTTATTTTTCGAATTGTGGAAAGAGAAACATCCCAGCAGTTAGCCGCTTGCTCACGGCTTTTGTTAAGAGGCACGGATAGGCATTTTTTTTAGCTTCAACTTCACAACATTTTATTTCATGGCGTTCAGCACTGTGAAAAGTTCGACCACGTTTTCGAGAAACCGACATTTGTGTTTCCGGTAACAAACAGTTATATTCGTACAGTTAACCTACAAAAGGTTCCGCGATATACTGTATATGCTCTGGGTATAGTATAAGTTGTTATGTTTGTCGTACTGAAATTAAAGCAGTCGCGCATGCGCACTGATGCTTTCCCCCTTTATTCCTCGTTGCAAACAAGGGCAAACTTGTGACTCAAGTGACTATATAAACAAGAATGTATTATTTATCAGCCTACTTTCGTAGTTCAGGTCATAATGTAAACGATTGACAATAATAAATTGATACTTCTATTTAAGAAATTAAATGACAATAAAATTTTAGATGAGTCAGTTAAATTTTAATTTATACTGTAATCCTAAATATGCACAGTGTCTAGACTTGTCACATAAATGGCAATAGAAACCGGAAGTTAAAATACTCCTTCAATGCACCATCTGTTGTAATTAATAGTATAAAACATGTCAATTACTGGCTAGATAATTGATTTTTTTTTAAGTTGCATCGATCTTCAAGGGAAAGTTTCTGCATTTCGTTCATAGTTTACAATGAGTTACTTCATAATTTTGATTTGTTGATAATATTTTACGGGGAATCAACCAGTAACATTGTGGGTGGTTGTATAAATATACCATTTACTACTCATCAACACATTAATAAATTAATTCATCAATCAATGTCTAAATAAGATAAGAAATAAATTGTTTGTAATATTATACAGGTACTGTTTAAGAAAGTATCTAATCAAAAAAAACTATTTTGTATTAGCTCTAAGAATTTTTAACATAAAGTTGACATACAGTTGGGTTTACCGATACTGGGTTTGAAATTGAGTCATTTCAGAAAGCCCATAAGTCAAAATTTTACATTTTACCGGCCACATTGGCGTAGTGTTGGTAACGTGCTTGCTTCTCATCATGCGGTTTTGGTTTCGAATCCCATTCAGGCACGGCATATTTTCATACGTAACAAAAAATCATTTCATCCTTCACCGTCTGCATTAGCAGTAATTGCAGAACAGTCGGACGTTAAACCAAAAAAAGAAAATAAATTTTACATTTTTTTCTTTAATGCGTTTTAAAACTAACTGAATATAAACACACCATTCATACAAAAATCACATAGCCTAAGTCTGGCTTTCCTTAAAGTAATATGTAACACTAAGAAAAAGCTTATCCTTACGGATATAAAGTGTTTCCTTCTAATTAAAAAATGAAAATGGATATAATTTTGAAGATTAACCCTTTATAGGTCTCTGGTAGGTATACTTACCACTGGCAATAAGGTAGATTTCTTTTAAGAATAAGCTATGTAGTTGAACCCTATTGGCATTTTATGGTTTTATATAGTTCAGCCGTTGTTAGTTTGCTCCTACTGTCAACAAACAAAAGCCATCTACTACAGGGTGCACGCTACACTTCACCACTTTACGGATGTCGTATTCCTATTC
Source organism: Catonia carolina (assembly GCA_035578175.1). NCBI lineage: Eukaryota > Metazoa > Arthropoda > Insecta > Hemiptera > Achilidae > Catonia > Catonia carolina. The sequence goes on along the minus strand of JAQMRL010000005.1, from coordinate 66,317,823 downwards.
AATTAACTATTTTTTTAAATTATAAGTACTTAAAGTACTAAAAACATCAGTCATGATATGATGTAGGCCTAAAAATTTCATTTAGAAAAATACTTTTAAAAGTATTTTGTATTTAAATACTTTTGAAAGTATTTTGTTGTTACTTTTTAATCAGCGTGTACACATTTTGATATAATGCGCATGCTCAGGGACGTCATTATTTGTTTACATTAGGAGCAAACTAACAGAGGCTGGATTGTAGATGTTCTCTGGTAAGTAGGCTATCCACATATTGATAAAATTAGCGCGCAGCTACCATTTGCTTTGTTAGTTACAGGAATGTGGTAAGGATTCATACCAGCGTACGCTACCATATTGTTTTGTTGTTTACTTTTGTACAGTGCTTAGAAAATTCCAGTTTTTTACGGGAAAGCAAGCATTCATGCTAATATAAAGTTAAGATAAGTTATTCGATACATTTTTCTGTTATATAGGGCTATGTATATTTTTCCCCGTAGTATAAAGGGTTAAGCCCTATAAAGGGTTAAGCTCTACTTTCAAGTGGAAGAAGCAATAACAAAATATATTCTATGCAAAAATCTTTTTATTGTGTATAACTACTATTTATGACAACGATGAAGAAAGTGAATAGACCTGAAAATCAACTTTTTTTCTTAAAGTTATGAATTTCAATTTTAGTATTACAGAAAGCTATTTAAGTCATAATAAAAATACTGAAATAAATAAATAAATACTATTGTACAGCACAATTTTTTTCTGGTCTAATAACGTATTTTACAGAAAACAACAGGAGTTAACATTTTACTACAATTTATTTCAGAAACACCTTAAATCTAAATTTTCAATTTTTTTTTACAAGTGGCTTGTCTTTAAAAAGACAAAAGTATATTTTATATTAAAGGGGACAGCCCTATGAACAATTTATATTTTTTTTTAAATTGAAACATAATAAACTACAAGTTTTTTTAATTTTTCCAAAATAAGTTTTTTTTGACTTATGGGCTTTCTGAAATGACCGATTCAATTGGAACGTGAGGCCGGCCCGTTGGCGTAGTTGTTAGCGCAACTAGCTTCTACGCCAGGGTCCCGGGTTCGATTCCCGGTCAGGTCTGGTATTTTTTCATCGCTCATTTTCATTATCATTATTATCCACCGTCTGCATTATCAGAAATTGCAGAACAGTCAGACGTAAAAAAAAAATTGGAACGTGAATAAAAAGGAAAATATATTTTAGAAAGGAATGAATATCTGTAAGTAATGTGTACAAGTAAAATACCATTGATCTGTAAGAACAAACAATTCGAAATAAATATAGATACCGAAAAATAGCCCAGTAAACTGAACCCATTTTTAGGGCTTTTAGGAAGCAATTCATATAGTTTTAAAATTTGGGACACACTCCTGACAGCTATAAATACTTTTTTTTAATTATATAAGTAAATTTTATTACAAGTATTTTTTTTAGTATTTATAATTTTTTTGCTCTCCCAAAGAAACACCAACAGTCAAAATATGTATAATTGTTATTCGATTTACTTTCGTAAAAATTATTGATACTAATTTATTTTACCCACTGGGTTGGTATGGTGGTAAAGTCGTCGACACGAGTTAGCTGATTTTTGGAGACGAAAGTTCCTGGTTCAAATCCCAGTAAAGTTACTTTTATACAGATTTGGATACTAGACAGTGGTTATCAAATTGTACTTCGATGGTAGGAGTTCAATTAACCATACTCTCTCAGGAAGGGTCGGCCTGAATCTGTACAAAATAACTCCTCATTAATACGTCATACTAATATCCTTATCTCATTGGGTCATGAGGTTGCTTATTGTTCTTAAATTGAACCGATTGAAACGTTCACACATTAAGGATTTTTTAAAAAATATTTTAAATATATAAATGAACAAAACAAATAAATAAATTTCCTGACATTCCCCTGTCATTTTATTCATTTACATAAAAATTTAAATATTTGTGTGTTATAAATTAACTATGAACATTGTTTAAAATAATTCAAATATCCATATTCCATATAAGGTAATGCAATGCTAAGTAAACACAAATTTAGAAGTAATTACATGCATAAATTATTTTTCTGACATAATCACAATAAATATTTTACCTTTTATGTAACTGTAACGAACAAAAAACAAATAAAATAATCATTTATAAGTTTTATTACACGATGGTTAATAATAAATTTTTAATTCATAAAAATGTAATAAAATATAATTAATATTGAAACATGTTTTATTTGAATTAATGTAGGTAATTGTGTTTTCTTAAAAAGGTTTATTGCATTAGATAAATATTTAACCCAGCTAGTTAAAATTTTGTGATGTGTTGTTATTTTATTTTCTATAAATCTTCTTTTTTGTAATCCCTAATTTGTGTACGTTGCAATCTGTTCAATTGAGAACAATAAGCAACCCCATGACCCAATGAGATGAGGATGATGTGTATGACGTGTAAATGAGGTGTAGTCTTGTACAGACCCAGGCCGACCATTCCTGAGAGAGTATGGTTAATTGAACCCCAACCATCAAAGTACACCGGTAACCACTGTCTAGTATTCATATCCAAATAAAAGTAACTACCTTTACTAGGATTTGAACCTGGAACCTTCGTCTCCGAAAATCAGCTGCTAAACAGCTATAAATCTTAAGTTGAAATTCTATAAAAGAATTCATATTAATGAAAACTTGGCTTCGATGGCGGGGTTGTCATATTTCTAACTTCACCGGAATTATTAGGTTAATCTAGAACGTTTAGCAGGGCTAAAGTGCAACTGCACTAAACTCTCGATTAGCAAGCGTATTATTCGCTTAGCGGGTTATTTATGACAGATTTCAGAAACTGAATATTAACGTAAATTTTATAATATGAAAAATGAAGTAATATAAATAAAATTTAAAAAGCCAATTGAAAAACAAAACTTGTAAAAACCCTTTAAAAATAATATTACAGATACTGTAGCGAGTAAAAACAGAAAAAAATCATGGAGGAAAATCATGCAATAGGGATAAAGTTTTCGGAGTTTCAACGTATTCGTTGAACAATCGTCGACGGAACCTGCGTTTTAGTTGGTGTTTTTACTTTCTCTTGCCTATATGAATATATAGGAAGGAAAGTATCGTTTTCATGGCGATTTTTCGAAATCGAGTTTTCACTGGATCTATACGTTTTCAGACCCCCTGAACCCAAAAAACATGTTTTTAGCGATTGGTCTGTGTGTGTGTGTGTGTGTGTGTGGGTGTGTGTGTGTGAACAGAATATCTCAAGAACGGAACATCGTACGAACTTGAAACTTGAAACCTAAGTTATATACCACTAATGGACCCGATACGAACATTTTAATCAAAATCGGTCAACCGGAAGTAGTAGTTTATTCGTGTCATTTTTAATTTTTTTGCGATTTTCTCAAAAACTGGTCCTACGATTTTTTTAAAAATCGCCTGGTTTACTCAATTTTTTATTCTCTACAAGATAGGGTAGGCGCCATGTTTGCTGAAATTCTTGGTGAGGGTGTTTACTCGTAAAAACGTTGTTTTTTTAAGATTACGGCTTTAATATGCATTTTAGCGCAACAATTTATACAATAAAAATTGTAGAGAATTTAAAATCCTACAACTTTTATTTCAAACAATTTTTTTTATAACGCTTAGTTTAGCGGTAATTTGCGATTTTCTGTTTTTTCTCACGAAAATATGTGAAAAATTGATTTTTTTTAAGATTTTGGCCTTAGTGTGCATTTTACGACAAAAGTGTAATAATTAAATTTATAGAAAATTAAAAGATCTAAAACATTTATTGAAAACATTTTTCTCCACGGAGCCTAGTTTAGTGAGAAAGAGTGATTTTCCGTATTTTTAAGTCAAACAGGTCGATTTTCATTTTGGGTCTTTCACTCATGATTAAAATTAGGTTATGTTTATTGACGTTCGGTTTTTGTTTATTTCTAATGTTTTATTACTAATGTTAGGATTATTGTTTATTATTTGTATATTCAAGAGAAAGTTGTGTGAGTGTTTCACACCAGATTTTTTATATTTGATATGACTAATTCATGCCCATAACAGACAGGTGGAATGTTAAATTATTTACACTCAATCTGTTAATTCCAGGGCTATAAAAAATAGTTACGTTTCTTATCATATGGTCTGCTAATTAGGTGATTGAATCATTTAAGAACATAAGAGGTAGAGGTGTAAAATACCCTAATCAAAGTTATCTCCTCTGAAAGTAATTAATTTCATAACAGCCAGAATCTGTGGTGATGAAGTTAAGATGTCATATTCAGGGTAGAAAATATGTGCTTTTCAGAAAACTCTGTATGCTGATAAGCTACTTTTCATTTCAGTGAGGAAGGCGTGGTAAATCACCTAACTCCTCGTTTTACTTAGTAAAGCCTCTAGTGGTTCCAGCCTTTTGGCTGATGACCTAAACAACAACAAGTAATTATTATCCAAATTCTTCTATGTCTGTTCTTTAATTTTATTAATTGTTTTTTATTGTTCAACTCTTGAATTATCCACTGTGATGTATTCTTTAAAAAATTATGTTTTTTCACCTCATTTATTTATTAAACTTTTTGAAGTTTATATACAACTAGCATGCCCCGTCGCGGCTTTGCACGCGAAAAATGGCGTAATCACTTTTCAGCAGTTCTTGCTTTTTGAAGTTTTTTTGCTTTTGAAGATTTTCTTCCTAGTGATGGTTTTTTCTGATGGCATTATTGAAAATGGAAAAAACAAAAACAAAATAAAAAAAAACCTCAAATAAAAAATTGTCAAAACCAAAAACTTAAATCTACGTTGAATAAAATAAAAGTCAAAATGAAATATCAAAGCAATTGATCACTCACCAATTAAAAGAAAATTAAAACAAATTAAAGAAACACAGAACTTTACTTTCATAAAATACCCAACAATACAAAATCGTATTACAAAATAAAATACAATAAAATTATCATGTGATGTTGTCACCAGCTGATCCTTAGCACCACGTCGCTATTTGCTAAATCATATGACTTTATTTATGACAAATCTTTATTTGAATCACATCAGCTGGTTTAAAAGCATCAGATTATCTAACCTCATAAAAGCCTTAATGTAGGACATAAACATTATTTTCAACCCTTTAGCGCTAACTTTTTAAAGGTTTCAATAGCCTAAAACCTGCACCAGCATCATACTTACAACATAAAAAAACTGCTTGAAAATTGGTTCAGTAATTTTAGGAGATAAAGGGCAACATGCACACACACACACACATACATTGAATTTTATATACATAGATGTATATTTTTTGAATAAAGGTAAATAGGTAGTTAAAAAAATAACCTATATTCTTTTCCCAATTGAAATTTACATCTAGATAAATACTTATTATATTTTATAGCAAAAAATATAACATTTGGTGACATAATTTCCTGTGTTATTACACTCAATTATTTACTTGTGTATTCATAAAACACAAGAAAATTATTATTACAGTATTAGTTTTAGACCTAAATTACATGAAGATCACGTAGGTATCTTTACTATTGCATTATTAAACTTGCGGGTTATTTTATAAATGATCCGTTTGAACTTGTCTAATTCGTGACATGCTTTAATAAAATAAGATCAAGATGTTATCAAGGTTTTTATTATTTTGCATCATAAATTTTAAAGATCGTTACCGAATAGAATGTTTGTAAAATTATATCATAATAATTTTTAATTCTTTTATCTGTTTTGTAACATAATTTTAAGTTCCTTAGTAAAGTTAATGAAAAGATTTATCGTTCAATTAAGTCTTAGTCGCAATAATTATTTAATTGTTTGAAGCTGTAGAGGAATTAATTAATACGATTAGTTTTTTGTTTTATTTAAATTCGCGTTAAAATCTAGGTCATTAACATAAAATTGACTTTCAACTAATATATCTATTCATTTATTTAATTAACCCTGAAAACGTTTTGCCGTACAAACAATCGCGAAAAATAGGTCCTCATTGCATTTTGCCGTAATAGTACGCGTCGCATACATTAAATCACTTTGCCAGATTAAATGATAATCTAGTATGAAACATTAACACGAATTTTCCTTTCCATTATAAAAACGGGAAAATTTTGATGACATGAACGACATGAAGTAGCAGAACACCCATCGATGGAGCTTCTATTTTTTACTTTCTCTTGCCTTTATGAATATAGGAAGGAAAGTAATTATTGTTTTCATGTCGATTTTTCGAAATCGAGTTTTCACCGGATCTACACATTTTCAGACCCCCTGAACCCAAAAAACATATTTTTAGCGATTGGTCTAAGTGTGTGTCTGTCTGTGTGTGTGTGTGTGTGTGTGTAGGCCTATACAAAATATCTCAAGAACGGAACATCGTACGAACTTGAAACTTAAGTTAGACACCCCTATCGGACACGACAAGAACATTTTCATCAAAATCGGTCAACCGGATGTAGTAGTTTATTCGTGTCATTTTTCACTTTTTTACGATTTTCTCAAAAACTGGGCCTACGAATTTTTTTAAAATCGCCTGGTTTACTAAATTTTTTTGCTCTACAAGATAGGGCAGGCGTTAAGTCTGCTTAAATTCTTGATCAGGCTGTTTTCACGTAAAAACAATTGTTTTTTTTTAAGATTGCGGCTTTAATATGCATTTTAGCGCAAAAACGTATTTAATAAAAGTTGTAGAGAATTTAAAATCCTACAACTTTAATTGCTAACATTTTTTTGTATAACGCTTAGTTTAGCGGTAATTCGCGTTTTTCTGTTTTTTTCTTACGAAATAGTGTAGAAAAGTCGATTTTTTAAGATTTCAGCCTTAGTAAGCATTTTACGACAAAAGTGTATATAAACAAATTTATAGGAAATTAAAAGATCTACTACTGTTACTTAAAGCATTTTTCTCTACAGAGCCTAGTTGAGCGTGAAAGAGTGATTTCCGTATTTTTAAACCAAACTGAGGTTGCTTTTCATTTTGTGTCTTTCACTCATGATTAAAATTAGGTTATGTTTATTGAGGTTAGTTTTTTTGGTTAAATCTAATGTTTTATTATTAATATTAGGTTTTAATTGGTCATTACTTGCATTGGCAAGAGGAAGTTGTGAGTGTTTCACACCAGATATTTTATTAATTTTTATGTGTAAATTTTAACCAAGAAAAAATTTGACCCTGCCTTCTCCCCTAGAGAGCCACTGCTACCGGCACAATGGTTGATGTATTGGTCAGAACCTCTGGTTTCTACTGAGTGACTCTGGTGATCCTGAGTTCGATTCCTGGTCAGGAATGGCATCTTTTTATCACTCATTTTCATCGATCACGAACGTTATTGGTGATAACAGTCGGATATAACATCAAAATGAATCTCTAATATCAGCCCCCTTTCAACCAAAATTCAATGTGTCTGATAATTTCAATAATTTTTGTTCACCCAATGATGTTTTCAAACCAAATTTTAACGTGGTTTCTCTAAGATTAGTTAAACTAATTGTAAATTAATTATAAATTACAAAACTAAAACAGACTAAGTTACGCACAATTCAGTTAATTTAATTCGTTAAAATACATTAATAAAAATTAAATAAAAAAAACAATAAAAGAAGGTTAATTTGATTTTAATGATCATAATTGTTAGAATAGTTTTATTTTATTTTATTATAAACGTTACAAAGTTGTGATTTTATAATAATTTTGCAATATAAATATAAATAATATATATAAAATATTGTGAAATAAAATATAACTACAAACTCATAAATATGAATCATATTGTGTCGTATAATGGCAATCTAGGTACATACTAAATACCTCTTTGTTTACGACACTTTTATGTTCGATTTTATTTATTTAGTAAAAGTTTACAAAATATTATTGTTAAGTAACATTGATGTAAATTATCATGGATAGATGACCCACTTTTATGAGTAAGTTAATCGTATTACGGGATTTTTTCTTATGTTATTTTTATTCATTTTAATCCTTTAGCTATGATCTATGATCTATTATCGTATTTTACGATCATTTATGAATTTGATCTATATAACCTTTTGCTCATAACAGGCGGGTGGGGTGTTAAATTATTTGCACTCGATCTACTAGTTTCAGGGATACAAAAAATAATTCCGTTTCTTATCACATGGTCAGCCAATTATATGACTGATTAATTTAATAACAGAAGAGGTAGAGGTGTAAAAGACACTAATCAGAGTTATCCCCTCTGAAAGTAATGAATTCCATTATACAGCCAGACCCTGAAATGAATGAAGTGAAGGTGTCATTTGCAGAGCGGAAAATATGTGCTTTTCAGAGGGCCTGGCATGCTGATAAGCATACTTTTCCACCCAGTGAGGAAGGCAATGCAATAACTTTAAGCAAATTTGAGAAAACCCGAGTAATGTCCTTAGAATTAAAATATAAACTGCACTCAGTAGTGTGTTTCAAAAAGACTAAACTGTGAAGAAAAAATATATATATATACAAAATCAAACTTGATGAACTGTGAATCAACATCTTGATACACAAAGTTGTTGAAGTTGGAGATGACGATGACGATTATAGAGATGAAAACGACCCTGATTATGAGACGACGACGATTAGGTGTTGAAGTGGAAAAGATAAAAAAATGTTTAAATGATTAACAAAATCGTATACGTAAATCTAATGGTTTACAACGTTTCAGTCTGTAAGTATCTTTGCTGTTGTCAAGGAGGTTAATCGCTAATGGATTCTGATGGTCTTCTAGTTTTTGTAAATGTTTTTCGCTATGTTGTTTAATGTCTTCTTTTATGAAGGGCAGGTTTAGGTCATTGTGTAGTATTTCATTGGTTACGTACCATGGGGCTGCAGCGATTAGTCTCAGGTATTTTGATTAAAAGCCCTGCAGTATTTCTTTATTTGATGAACTAGCTGCACCCCAAAGCTCTAACTCATACGCCCAAACTGGTTTGAATATTATTTTGTATAGGAGTACTTTATTTTTAAGGGAGAGTTGAGACCTACTGCCTAAGAGCCAGAACAATTGACGTAACTTCAGCCCAAGTTGCTATCGTTTCGTCCATATATGGCTTCTCCACGTGAGTCTTCGATCTAGATGTAAACCCAGATATTTAACTTCTTCCTTCTGAGAGATTACTGTACCGTTCAAGCTGACCACAGGACATATTGGTTTCTTTAATGTAAACGTTACGTGCGTTGACTTAAAAAAATCTTTACGAAGTTTACGGAGAGCCATTCAAAACAAAAGAAGAGGCATACTGACTTCTGGACTTCTTTTTGGTTTGGGTTGCACATTGCCAGTGCAACCCAAAATTCGATTTCTTGAGCAATTTCATTGAGATGTTTTCGATCACCCGCCATACAGTCTGATTTAGCACCGAGTGACTTCCATCTTTTCCCTGAACTGAAAATGTGGCTAGGATGATAGCGCTTCCAAACTAACAAGGAGCTTTAAGACTCATTTAAGTTCATTGGCAAAGACATCTTATGAAGAGGATATTGGAAAGCTAGTCAACAGGTACAAAAAATGTTTCAATCGTAAAGGTGCTTATTTCGAAAAGTAGCCACAAGTGTACGAAACTTTTAGTAACAAAACATTTTATTCTAAATTATTTTTTCTTTTATTTATGTGAGAAAGAAAAAGGTTGACTGAAACTAAAAACTCAAAAAATTTACAAAAAAAAATTTACAAAAAAATCACAGAAAAAAATTACAAAACAATCAAAAAAAAAAATTAAAAAAAAAATTTTTAAGAAACGCTATTATTTTAACAATTAATCGTTAAATAATAGCGTTTCTTAAAATTTTTTTTTTAATTTTTTTTTTGATTTTTTTGTAAATTTTTTTTATTTTTTTATTTTTAGTTAATTTTTTTAAGTAATTGTTAAATAGAAGCGTTTTTAAAATTTTTTTTTTTAATTTTTTTTTAAATTTTAAAATTTTTTTTTACAAACACCTCCACAGCGTATTGTCATCGAAGATAAACAAGTGTGCAAAGTTTGATTCATATTGATACGGTAGAAGTATTAAAATTTTAAGTTGCAAGATTTGATGGATCCAAGAGTAATTTAAATAAAAGCGTTTAAAAACCATTCAAATCAAACAAAACAACTCGGAGTAATTGTTATGCACAACAAACCATATACATTATGAATTTAGAACCGTTAATATTTTTCAAGTACTTTAAAAATTAAACAAACTTTTCAGTTTTCAATTGTTTACTATAACGTACCTGTCGTTGATGCTGTTCAGGTCATCAGCCGAAAGGTTGATTGAACCTCTACAGGTTTTACTAAAAAAAAAACTAGAAGTGAAGTGGTTTACCATGCCAACTTCTACAGGTTTACTAAAAAAAACCAGAAGTGAGGTGATTTACCATGCCTTCCTCACTGAATGGAAAAGTATCCTATGCTTATCAGCACGCCAGGCCCTCCGAAAACCATTTTTATTTTCCACCCTGCAATTACACCTTCATTTTATTCACCGCAGGATCTGGCTGAATTATGAAATTCATATTCTCAGAGGAGATAATTCTGACTAGTGTCTTTTTACTTTCTCTTGCCTATATGAATATATAGGAAGGAAAGTATTGTTTTCATGTCGATTTTTCGAAATCGAGTTTTCACCGGATCTATACGTTTTCAGACCCCCTGAACCCAAAAAAACATGTTTTTAGCGATTGGTCTGTGTGTGTGTCTGTGTGTGTGTGTGTCTGTGAGTGTGTGTGTGTGTGTGGGGGGGGGGGTGTGTGTATATACAAAATATCTCAAGAACGGAACATCGTACGAACTTGAAACGTGAAACTTAAGTTACATACCACTACCGGACCCGACATGAACATTTTCATCAAAATCGGTCAACCGGAAGTAGTAGTTTATTCGTGTAATTTTTCACTTTTTTGCGATTTTCTCAAAAATTGGTCCTACGATTTTTTTTAAATCACCTCATTTACTCAATTTTTTATTCTCTACAAGATAGGGTAGGCGCCATGTTTGCTGAAATTCTGGGTGAGGCTGTTTTCACGTAAAAACATTTTCTTTTTAAGATTGCGGCTTTAATATGCATTTTAGCGCAAAACATTATATAATAAAAGTTGTAGAGAATGTAAAATTCTACAACTTTTATTTCAAACATTTTTTTTGTATAACGCTTAGTTTAGCGGTAATTAGCGATTTTCTGTTTTTTCTCACGAAAACGTGTGAAAAATCGATTGTTTTAAGATTTCGGCCTTAGAATGCATTTTACGACAAAAGTGCGTATAATAAAATTTGTAGAAAATTAAAAGATCTACAACTTCAATTTAAAGCGTTTTTGTGTACAGTGCCTAGTTTAGCGTGTAGGAGCGATTTTCCGTATTTTTAAGCCAAACTGAGGTCGATTTTAATTCTGCGTATTTCACTAATGTTTTTTGAGGTTAGTTTTTTTGTTTATTTCTAATATTTTATTACTAATGTTAGGTTTATTGTTAATTATTTGCACTGGCAAGAGAAAGTCGTGTGAGTGTTTCACACCAGATTTTTATTACCTAGTGTTATTTTATTTCTACCTCTTCTGTTCTTAAATGCTTCAGTTTGGGTGACCATGTGATAAGAAACAGAACTATTTTTTGTAGCCCTGGAAGTAGCAGATCAAATACACTCCACCTGCCTGTTTCGGGCACAAAACATACCTATGACAATTAATTAATGAATTAATAATGAGATAATCTTAATTAATTAATATAATGAAATATAATTAGATTATTTCATTATTCCGTTAAAATAAAATAATATAACATTATTAACGCTTAAGTACTTAAATTATCTTTATTTACACATAATCAAGGGAGCCTTGGCCCATGTGTCTCACATCTCATGCTTTAGCGAGAAAGGATGCTCACGACTAACCTGAATTTTATTCAATACAGTCCTTGGTGTATTTGTATTAATATTTAGATACATTTAAAAAAAATTACATATTGTATGTGTGTGCGTAATCGACGCAGTATTGGCACCTGTTTCATGATTTACACCTAGTCATTTTCATTACTTTTCATTACTTTCAGATGATTTTATAACGTAGTTAAATTCAACACATATTTGTGAAAGGTTTTTTCTAAATTAGTGTCGATTTTTTTTCCTCAAACTTATTCAAAGTCTTCGGTAATAAATATTTCAATTAACTATCCATGTATTTTTATTTTTATTACATAATTCAATGATGGAATGATGTCATCCAAGATTATTTTCTTTGGGAACAAATTCATAAGCCAGAGTAATTTTAATCTCACTGAACTTGACCTGTCAGTTTCAGGGATTTAAAATTACTAAGTAATTCTGTTTCAAACAATCTACTACATTTTTTTAAATAATTTCATTTTAGTCTGCTGATTTTTTTACAAGAATTCAGTCTTTTCAATAACATTGATTTTTCCCCCTTCCTATTTTTCTAATCCGGATCTTTACTTTATGATTTTTTTTCTCTCCAAAAAAATACTATTATTTTACAATTTAAAAAGCCTGCAAGATGTGGCTTGCCCTGCTTGTACTGTTTTCGTCTCTCCTACTTCTCAACATGTTTGAGCAACATCGCTGATGTTGTTCAAACTATCACAAAGAGGCAGTTAGAGGAGGAACTCTTCCCCAGTCTTTAGTTGGTGCATCTACATTGGAAATTTTTTACTAGATTTTTCTGTTATATAGGGTGATTCAAAAAGAGCGCCGGTTTTGATATATCAAATTAAGAGATTTATTTTATTGAAAAACTGAAAATAAATACATCAACAAGTTCATCTTACCTTCCGATTTTATGTATGAAAAATGATGTCATGCATGTGTCCTCCTCTACTGCGCTGGCACGCATCAACTCTGTCCATGAAATTGGATATTACTGCACGACAAGTTTCGACTATGTGGGACAAGTTTCCGTATGTGGGGTTTTCTAAACCCCACATACGGCAGTTCTGTTTATTAACAAAACCGTTTAAGTGGAAGTGCGCCTCATCACTGAAAATGATTTTGTTTGCGAAGGTGTCATCATTCTGCCGTTTTCTCAATACCCAGTCAACAAACTGTCGTCTCTTCTGGTGGTCTGCCACTTTCAAATGTTGCGTCAACTGAATTTTATACGGGTGATATTGGAGATCGTACCGAAGAGTTCTCCGTACAGAAGAACATCTTAAACCCAATTGTTGAGAACGGCGACGTATTGATTTTGCTGGGCTAACAGCCACACTGTCACGAACCAACGCAACGTTCTGCTCAGTTCGGCCAAAACGACGACGTCCAGAGTTTTTAAGATCGACTGTTGAACCCGTCTCAAAAAACTTTTTCATGAGCCTGCGAACTGTTGATTCATTCGGTGCTTCATACGTCCTAGAGTACCGCGAAGTCGCCTGACAGTAGCCGCATAACTCTCTCCACTCTGGTAAAATGTTTTGACGATTAACACTCGTTGCGCAATAGTAAACTTCTCCATGGTTAGACAGAGACTGCGAGAGTATTACACTGCGAACAAGGGAAACTACAACTGAATCGTCAACCGGAATGTTCTCCGAAATAGAAATGAGGTCAAACAATGTTGCCAACCGATAAACAAAAATTTACCAGCCGTTTAAAAACCGGCGCTCTTTTTGAATCACCCTATAGTTTCATAAGAAAGTTTTTGAAATGTTTTTATATCGGAGAATATTGCAGATATCGTGGAAGGACCGAATAGCCAACGCTGAAGTCCTCCAAAGAATGACAAAAGCAAAGAGATCATGAACACAATACAATACGTTGTACTTCTTCGCTAACCGAAATTTGCCAATTTAATGGGAGCACTCCTATCTAACCCATGTTAAATTGACCTCCTATTAAGTACACGTTTTTAAGAAACCGTTAAGAGCTAGGGCTTTAATTTTTTGTGCCTTTTCTATGACATCTTTTTAAGCTCTGGTACTAGAATTATTAATATAGAGCTAGCGATACCTTTTCGAGAATTTTTTTTTGAAAAATGCAAAAACAATTTAATTTTTTTGTAAATTTTTTTATTTTATTTCGAACTTAGTAATAATACTGCAATGATTCTAGTACCATATGTCACAATTATACTGGGAAACATGCTCAAAAAATTTCAACCTTCAGAGTCAAATAGTTTTTGAGAAAACTGTACCTTTATGGAAAAAAGTGAATTTACGGGAATTGAGCTGTGAAGTTTTAAATACCTTAAAATCGGCCTGCACCATAATATTGATCCTCATCAGACTGTGTTTTTTCCTCAAATAATTTCCTTTTTTTTCTCTTGTCTAGCTTCTTTTGACACACTTTACATTGCCTTCTCAGTTTTATGTGTTCTATCGCAACTCTTAATTGTTTCCACAGATTAACTCAATTAAAAAAAATTCTGGTCAAAACATTACTTAACAAAAATCTGCATAGCTTCCCTAATTTTGATCGTACAGTTATTTTTTTTTATGTAATTACACAGAAAAAGATACAGAAGGCAATGGCGCCAAAATTAGAAAAATCGATTTTTTCAATTTTTGAGGTATGGTGCTCCCCTTAAGTTATTACGTAGCGGTAAAAAAAATTTAATGACTAAGAGCCCTAGAAGTACTTACGGTTGTTTCGCGCCCGCCAGTGCCTGTTATTTTTACGTTCAACTCTTGAAATTTCTGCTAAAGCTGACAATGAGAAGGGTACTAGATGAAAATGAGTGATGAAAATATGCAAGACCTGACGGGGAATCGAACCCGGGACCCTGGCGTAAAGTGTCGAGAAGTACAGTGCCTGTGATAGTATCGGTTAAAAGATTTACCTTTTTTTATAATTAGATAGTTACCATTATCATTTTGGTAATGAAAAAATAATAAAAAAGTAATTATTAATGTATTTGCAATTTTTTACATAATATAGGTAATGAAAATGCGCTTTTTGCCTCCCAAGCTAATTTAGCTTATTGTGAGGTGCATAAGTTATAAAGTTTACAACAACATTACAAATAATATACTAACCAAAGCAATAATATTTAACAACATTTATACATGCATTAATTTAACACCAATTAGTATAAAGCAAATGTTAATTAATTGTTAATTACAAATAATTAATGAGGTTTAATAACTAAACCTATTAATAATCTGTAATTATTATAAATTAAGAATTTGTATATAATTACACTAAAATGACCAAGGTAATGTAAATATATTTGTTTCTAATTATGTGATTATAAAAAATATACATTTTCTTTTTGGTAACGCAAGAATAATTCTGATTTTTTCCATAGAAAATCTTTTGTGAAATAACATAGGTAGCTACGCGTATGTTACGATTATTAAACTAATCTATATATACGATATTTAAAACGCAAAATCACTTCCAATGTATTTTAAATGGGAATTCTTTAAACTCTTAAATACAGAGTTCTACCGAACGGATTTTTATAATTTTTACATGGTTTTAAAGAGTATTCTTTCCTGATTCGGTAAAAAGTTCTAAACTTGAAATTCATGCTAAATTCTAGCTTTATTTTACGAAATGAAATAGAACAAAATATATTGTTTACAACGTTTAGCTCTGTAATACCGTACAGCGGGTCTCCCACGAAATGAACACTAATGAATATATGAACACAATACAATATCATAAGGAAAGTCATGGTTAATTTCATTGAAATTCAATGGTAAGTGTTTCATATAAGGCCTTTGATAATAAAATATTTATGAAAATTTGTGTTGTTGTTTAGGTCAACAGCCGAAAGGCTGGTTGGAACCTATAGAGGTTTAAGTAAAAACGAGGAGTGAGGTGGTTTACTATTGCCGTCTCCCTTATCTGCATCTTATTGTGCGAATTTATTCGCACGGGTCCACTAGTATCAAATAAAGTAACACGTAACACATAATATTTACTCGTACACATCAAAATATTACAATCCTTAGACTGAAACCAAATGAATCGATCCGAGTAAAAATTATTTTCTGAACTATATGCTTAGTATTCACTTAACAATAGTTTTTGGTTTTAACGTTCAACTATTCTGCAATTACTGCTAATGCAGACGGTGAAGGATGAAATTATTTTTTGTAACGTATGAAAATATGCCATGCCTGAATGGGATTCGAACTCAAGACCGTATGGTGCTCGCCTCTCATCATGCGGTCCTGGGCATATTTTCATACGTTACAAAAAATCATTTCATCCTTCACAGTCTGCATTAGCAGTAATTGCAGGATAGTCGAACGTTAAACCAAAAAAAAAAAAAAAAAAATTGAAGATTCATGTGGTTAATGTTTTATGGGAACTCTATTGTTATGTATTACGTAATTAGATAATAAAAGTTTGACAATGCCTGTTAAAAACATCTATCTATTTTTATCTTTTCTGTTGTTTATGGGTTATAACTAAGAAATTCGGGTTTCCCCATTAAGGAGTTGAATAAAATTATTCTTTCATGAGACGTGTCTCATGGCTCATGGCAATTTTTAAAAAGGCTTTCCTTTGACTAATGGCAAAAACTATTAGTGATATCTACATCTACCCTATATGAGGAATCGAATGACATTATTTTTCTTTCCAAATTTTAACTTTAATTTCGTGATTTCCGGTTTTGGGCCACTTCCAGTCAAAACCGGAACTTCAAACCAAATCTAGGGCCACTAACATTTTGTGTAGATTGTTGCTATTTCTTGTAGTTTCTAACTTTTATTTTTTTACTTCCGGTTATGGATCACTTCCGGTAAAACCGCAAACCCAATTTAGGCCCTCTAACTTTTTGTGTAAATTACGAATCCGAAAACCGTTTGTTGCTATTACTTGTAGTTTCTAACATCTGGGTGTGACGGATGGACAAAACAACTTGACATATGACTTATTTTAAAAATTACCACCAATAACCTAAAATTTCTATGTGTGACGCGTGACAATTCACACAATCCGACCCGTTGGTCCCGGGTTCAATTCCCGGTCAGGTCTGGCATTTTTTCATCACTCATTTTCATATAATCATCATTTTTTACCGTCTGCATTAGCAAAAATTACAAAACAGTCTAACGTAAAACCAAAAAAAGTGACAGTTTTTATTTATTTATTTAAGTCGCATCAATTATACTGCCCGTTCCTAAGCTTTGTGCAGCTGAGAGGAATGTATTACGTCACTATACTACTCTGAGAGTTTTCGTAGTAGTAGTAACGTTTTACTAGTACTACTATGTTTGTAGTAGTCATGGGTACTATCCAAACTACATACATTCGGTGTCGCCGTCTACAGCGGATAGTGAAAACAACAGCCACCTATGTTACCGCACTAGACAGCCTACTGCCTAGCGAATAGTAATGAGATGATTAGTACAGTGTTATGACGTAGCAGCAGTCTGGTACTTCGTCTGTTCCCTTCATCCTGCAGCTGAACAAAGCTCAGATTCATACATTACCTTGGACAATTCGAATTGGCTCAAGCAGCTTCGGTGTTTATCTACTTCACTCTTCGCCCTTCGCCATGCAACGACGGTACAGTTACAAAAGTATACAATCGCTACTGTAAAAATCTGGTGTGAAACACTCACACAACTTTCTCTTGCCAATGCAAATAATTAACAATAAACCTAACATTAATAATAAAATATTAGAAATAAACAAAAAAATAACCTCAAAAACATAACCTTATTTTAATCATGAGTGAATGATGCAAAATGAAAATCAACCTCAGTTTGGCTTAGAAATACGGAAAATCACTCTTTCTCTCTAAACTAGGCTCTGTAGAGAAAAATGCTTTAAACAAAAGTTGTAGATCGTTTAATTTTCTATAAATTAAATTATATACACTTTTGTCGTAAAATGCATACTAAGGCCAAAATCTTAAAAAAATCAATTTTTCACACATTTTCGTGAGAAAAAAAACAGAAAATCGCAAATTACCGCTAAACTAAGCGTTATACAAAAAATTGTTTGAAACAGAAGTTGTAGGTTTTTAAATTCTCTACAACTTTTATTATATAAAATTTTGCGCTAAAATGCATATTAAAGCTGTAATCTTAAAAAAACAACGTTTTTACGTGAAAACAGTCTCACCCAGAATTTCAGCAAACATGACGCCTACCCTATCTTGTAGGGAATAAAAAATTGAGTAAACCAGGCGAATTTAAAAAAAATCGTAGGACCAGTTTTTGAGAAAATCGCAAAAAAGTGAAAAATTACACGAATAAACTACCACTTCCGGTTGACCGATTTTGATGAAAATGTTCGTGTCGAGTCATATAGTGGTACTTAACTTAAGTTTCAAGTTTCAAGTTCGTACAATGTTCCGTTCTTGAGATATTCTGTTCACACACACACACACACACACACACACACACACACACACCCAGACCAATCGCTAAAAACATGTTTTTTGGGTTCAGGGGGTCTGAAAACGTATAGATCCGGTGAAAACTCGATTTCGAAAAATCGACATGAAAACAATACTTTCCTTCCTATATATTCATATAGGCAAGAGAAAGTAATAAACGACTCACGCACGGTCACTATGCGTTGTTTTCGCTGTTATTATTCCCCTTTTTCATTTGGCCATCTGTCAGACATAATGATGTGACTAATTTGGGATCCCTAATTTGTTTCCACATATGGTTTTCTGTTCATTATTTTATATTTAGACCAATTTTTACTTTCTCTTGCCTATATGAATATATAGGAAGGAAAGTATTGTTTTCATGTCGATTTTTCGAAATCGAGTTTTCACCGGATCTATACGTTTTCAGACCCCCTGAACCCAAAAAACATGTTTTTAGCGATTGGTCTGTGTGTGTGTGTGTGTGTGTGTGTGTCTGTGTGTGAACAGAATATCTCAAGAACGGAACGTCGTACGAACTTGAAACTTGAAACTTAAGTTACATACCACTACCGGACGCGACACGAACATTTTCATCAAAATCGGTCAACCGGAAGTAGTAGTTTATTCGTATAATTTTTCAGTTTTTTGCGATTTTCTCAAAAACTGGTCCTACGATTTTTTTTAAAATCGCCTATTTTACTCAATATTTTATTCTCTACAAGATAGGGTAGGCGCCATGTTTGCTGAAATTCTCGGTGAGGCTGTTATGACGTAAAAACGTAGTTTTTTTAAGATTACGGCTTTAATATAAATTTTAGCGCAAAAACTTATATAATAAAAGTTGTAGAGAATTTAAAAACCTACAACTTCTGTTTCAAACAATTTTTTGTATAACGCTTAGTTTAGCGGTAATTTGCAATTTTCTGTTTTTTTTCTCACGAAAACGTGAGAAAAATCGATTTTTTTAACATTTCGGCCTTAGTATGCATTTTACGACAAAAGTTTATATAATTAAATTTATAGAAAATTAAAAGATCTACAACTTTTATTTAGAGCATTTTTCTCTACAGAGCCTAGTTTAGCGTGAAAGCGTGATTTTCCGTATTTTTAAGCCAAACTGAGTTCGATTGTCATTTTGCGTCATTCACTCATGATTAAAATAAGGTTATGTTTTTGAGGTTAGTTTTTGTTCATTTCTAATGTTTTAATACTAATGTTAGGTTTATTGTTAATTATTTGCATTGGCAAGAGAAAGTTGTGTGAGTGTTTCACACCAGATTTTTTAGTTAGTTGCGTGCGTCTGTAGTTAAGTGAGTTTTTGCAGTTTAGTTCTTGTAATTAATAATTAAAATTTTTACTGGGACAAATTAAAATAAATACATAAATATTTAAAAATGAAATAATTATTATGTATGTTTGTACATTGAAATAAGGTTGTAGGCATTTTCGTACATTAAAAATTTGTAGACCTTGTTGGAAGAATAGGTTATGGATATACTTTATGCGGAATTGTGTGTACACGTAGAGCAAGAGTTGTGCCAGTTCAAATTGTCCACAGTATACAATGGTCATTAGCAACGACGTTGTGTTGTAACTTACCGTGTATAATGAAGGATGAATGATTTTTTGTAATGTATGCCGTGCCTGAGCGGGAATCGAACCTACGACAGTACGCTGAGAGGCAAGCACGTTACCAACTACGTTAATGCGGCCGATCCCATCTTTGATTTAATTTAAATATTATAACCTCTGGTAAAATTATTTGGATTTAGATTTTTTCTTTTATAATTTATATTGTTTATCTTGATTGGAAATATCTTAAAATTACTTGGAAAATTATTTTAAAGATTATTCATTTTGAAAATTATTTTGATAATTTAATTTAATTTTTCAACGATGCAATTAGGTATAGTCACTTAAATCACGAGTTTGCCCTTGTTTGCAATGAGGGGTAAAGGGGGGAAAGCATCAGTGCGCATTCGCGACTGCTTTAATTTCAGTACGACAAACATAACTACTGCCCATAACAGACAGGCGGAGAGTCAAATTATTTACTCTCAATCTGTTCGTTGCAGGGTTAAAATAAATAATTCTGTTTCTTATCACATGGTCAGCCAATTAAATGACTGAATCATTTAAGAACAGAAGAAGTAGAGGTGTAAAAGACACTAATCAGAGTTATCTCTTCTGAAAGTAATGAATTTCATTATACAGCCAGACCCTGTGGTGAATGAAGTGAAGGTGTCATTTGCAGAGTGGAGAATATGTGCTTTTCAGAGGGTCCGCCATGCTGATAAACATACTTTTCCATTCAGTGAGAAAGGCACCGGTAAACCACCTCACTCCTCGTTTTACTTAGTAAAACCTCTACTGGTTCAAACCAGCTTTTCGGCTGATGACCTAAAAAAACAACAACTTATATTATACCCAGAGCATATACAATATATCGCGGAACTTTTTGTAGGTTAACTGAACGAATATAATAATTGTTTGTTACCGTAAACAGAAATGTCGGTATCTCGAAACCGTGGTCGACTATTCACAGTGCTGAATGAAATCTAATATGCAATTTAGTAAAATGTTGTAAAGTTGAAGCTAAACAAAAATACCTTTATGAAGAAAATATTTCCTCGAAATAAATTACAGCTTACTTCGCTAACTTAGCTTATTATTACTTAGCACAGCTTACTTAGCTAATGTTGTAGAAACTGTACGGTAGTGAAATGTACGAGTAGTGTCTCACTGTTGAAGTTGGCAACACTGCAAATATTTCACTTTCCTTCCTCACAGCCCATACATACGCAAAAGGCAATCTCGTGACTTCAGTATATATATTTATTTAGTCTGCATCAACGATCCAATGAAACATAGACTGCTATTCTACAACTTAAACTTTACATTCATTACTTTCGGTCACACTAAAAACAACTTTCGTGAATTTAATTACAGCCTTAAAAAAACAATGAAGGTATTCACTCGTAACTTATTTGTTATTAATAAATAGCAATATGAAATTAATAGAGATTGTAATAGTTTGTAGTTAATCGGTTCATTCAAACCAGTCGTTATATCATGGTTCAACAGAGAACATTAAATTTTGTGTACATTTTATAAATGTGAATTGCTTAGTTGTATGGTTTGTTCAATTCATATATTGCTTCCGTGTTATCTATTTAATGTTGTAAAATTTATCGATGAGCTAAACTAGTAATTAAGTTCGGAATGAAGTCTAAATTGAATTCCGGGATAAATGTAAAAAAATCTGGTGTGAAACACTCACTCGACTTTATCTTGCCAATGTAAATAATGGAACAATATAACCGAACATTAGCGATAAAACATTAGAAATAAACAAAAAAATTAACCTCAAAATACATAACATTATTTTAATCATGAGTGAATGATGCAAAATGAAAACCAACCTTAGTTTGGCTTAATAATATTGAAAATCACTCTTTCACGCTAAACTAGGCTCTGTAGTGAAAAATGCTTAAAATAAAAGTTTTAGATCTTTTAATTTCCAATAAATTTGATTACATACCTTTTTGTCGTAAAATGTATAAGACTGAAATCTTAGTAAAGGGTTTTTACAAACACATATTATGTAGGTAGTAAATTCATTCATTCTTCTTCTTCTTCTTCTTCTAGTTAGGGCGTTACAACAAAATGGCCTCCAGGTCGTCTGTCTGTGAACAAACAAATGACTGTTTTTTATTAGGTTTCGTAAATATTATTTAAAGTGAATACAACAAATTAAACCTTGCTTAGATTAAACTAAATATTAAATAAAATGTAGATTTTAATACGTGGGTTTAAAAGAAAATAGTAAAATGACAGGCATTTCAGTGTACGTAAGGCAATTCGGTTTGTTGGGGCAACAAGATGGTCTCGCAATGCCTGTTCGCTATCTCAGAGCTAAATTCACTTCATTAAACTTAAAATATATTTTAACTAAAAATAAAAAAACTTTAAAATATGTATTTAAATAACAAATCTATGTACATTTAACCAATTATAGGGCAGTACTACAGGGAAAAATATTATACATGTTGTAAAATGTTAAATTTTGTTTTATATGGACTTGAATAACATATTTCTGGTGCCAGAACAGTAAGATTTTCTTGTTTTTTATGTCAAGCTTTGGTAAGTATACTTACTAAGGAATGTTTATTGCAATGGGAATCACATAATATTTAGTGGTAAGAATGCTTATTAAAACAACTTGTAGCACTATATAACAGAACAATATAGCAAATAACGTATCTTAAGTTTATATTAGCATGAATGTTTGCTTTCCCATAAAAAAACTAGAATTTTCTAAGCACTGTACATAAGTAACAACAAAAGAACATGGTAGCGGACGCTGGTATGAATCCTTACCACATTCGTGTAACTCACAAAGCAAATGGTCGCTGCGCACTAATTTCAAAATTTGGATAGCCTACTTACCAGAGAACATCTATAAAACCATGAAATTCCAATAAGGTTCAACTGCAATAGCTTATTCTTGATTAAAATCGACCTTATTGCCAGTGGTAAGTATACCTACTACAAACCTAAAAAGGGTTAAAAAATTATATCTTTTTAAACAAAATATAAGGTGGGATGGTACTGCCCATTCGGTTTTATTCCGCATAGTTAGGGCGTAACAACAAGATGGCCTCCCGGTCGTCTGTCTGTGAATTAACAAATGACTTTTTACTTTCTCTTGCCTATATGAATATATAGGAAGGAAAGTATTGTTTTCATGTCGATTTTTGGAAATCGAGTTTTCACCGGATCTATACGTTTTCAGACCCCCTGAACCCAAAAAACATGTTTTTAGCGATTGGTCTGTGTGTGTGTCTGTGTGTGTGTGTGTGTGTGCGTGTGTGCGCGTGCGAGCGTGCGTGCGTGCATGCGTGCGTGCGTGCGTGCGTGCGTGTGTGTGTGTGTGGGGGGGGGTGTATATACAAAATATCTCAAGAACGGAACATCGTACGAACTTGAAACTTGAAACTTAAGTTACATACCACTACCGGACCCGACATGAACATTTTCATCAAAATCGGTCAACCGGAAGTAGTAGTTTATTCGTGTAATTTTTCACTTTTTTGCGATTTTCTCAAAAACTGGTCCTACGATTTTTTTTAAATCACCTCATTTACTCAATTTTTTATTCTCTACAAGATAGGGTAGGCGCCATGTTTGCTGAAATTCTCGGTGAGGCTGTTTTCACGTAAAAACGTTGTTTTTTTAAGATTACGGCTTTAATATAAATTTTAGCGCAAAAACTTATATAATAAAAGTTGTAGAGAATTTAAAAACCTACAACTTCTGTTTCAAACATTTTTTTGTATAACGCTTAGTTTAGCGGTAATTTGCGATTTTCTGTTTTTTTCTCACGAAAACGTGAGAAAAATCGATTTTTTTAACATTTCGGTCTTAGTATGCATTTTACGACAAAAGTGTATATAATTAAATTTATAGAAAATTAAAAGATCTACAACTTTTGTTTAGAGCATTTTTCTCTACAGAGCCTAGTTTAGCGTGAAAGCGTGATTTTCCGTATTTTTAAGCCAAACTGAGTTCGATTGTCATTTTGCGTCATTCACTCATGATTAAAATAAGGTTATGTTTTTGAGGTTAGTTTTTGTTTATTTCTAATATTTTATTAATAATGTTAGGTTTATTATTAATCATTTGCATTGGCAAGAGAAAGTTGTGTGAGTGTTTCACACCAGATTTTTTCTATTAGTTTCCGAAAATATTATTTGAAGTGAATACAACAAATAGAACCTTGCTTAGATTTTTCTAAATATTTAATAAAATAAAGATTTTAATACCTGGGTTGAGAAATATTAATAAAATGACAGGCAATTCAGTGTACGTAGGGCATGTCGGTAGGTCGGGGCGACAAGATGGCCTCGCGATGCCTGTTCGGTATCTCGGAGCTAACTTTGCTTGATTAAAATTCAAATGTATTTTAATTATTTATAAAAAAAAAACTTAAAAATATGTATATAAATAATAAATTCTATGTACATACATAGAATTATAATATATAAATAATATAATATATAATATATATAATATATAATATATATTATATATTTTTAAGCAAAAATATCTGGTGGGATGGTACCACCGATTCGGTTTATCCCGCATAGTTAGGGCGTAACAACAAGATGGCCTCCCGGTTATCTGTCTTTTAACTAACAAATGACTTTTTTCTATCACTTTCCGAAAATATTATTTGAAGTAAATGCAATAAATTCTACCTTGCTTAAATTACCCTAAATATTTAATAAAAGGTATGTTTTAATACCTAGGATTAACAATATTATTAAAATGACAGGCATTTCAGTGTACGTAGGGTTTTTCGGTTTGTCGGTGCAACAAGATGGCCTTGCGAAGCCCGTTTGGTATCTCAGAGGTAACTTCGCTTGATTAAACTTCAAATACATTTATATTATAAATAAAAAAAACTTAAAATTATATATTTAAATAATAAATTATATGTAGGTACATTTAATAAATTATTTATTTTTTAAGCAAAAATATATGTTGCGATGGTACTCCCCATTCGGTTTATCACGCATAGTTAGGGTGTTACAACAAAATGGCCTCCCGGACGTCTGTCTGTGAACAAATGACTGTTTTTTATTAGTTTCCGAAAATATTATTTTAAGTGAATACAACAAATAGAACCTTCCTTAGATTACCCTAAATATTTCATAAAATTAAGATTTTAATACCTGGGTTTAAAAAAGTTAGTAAAATTACAGACATTTAAATGTACGAAGGGATGATTTTTTTGCGCCCTGGAGACTCCAGGAGGAGTATAGGACATGTCGTCAGATATAACACCTGAAATACATATAAGAATCACACAATGTATCACTACTATCAAGAAAGAAATTCTTGTACACTATAAAAAGTTTCACCGATCAAGTAATTTTTCAGATTTTTTTAAAGGAATTCAAATCCTCACAACATTTTAAAAATTGGGGTAATTTATTCATGAATTTTCTCCCTGCATAAGTAGGTTTTTGTTCAAACAATTTTGTGGAGTGATTAGCCACATAATAATCATTCCTGTTTCTCGTGTTATGATTGTGAACATTGAAATTCTGCATAAAATTATTTTGCCTAACATACATAATCACCTCAAAAATGTAGAGGGAGGGAACTGTAAGCAATTTAAGCTCCTTAAATAGTGGCCTGCATGAGGTTAGCTGGTTAGCTCCCACCATACACCTAATAGCTTTCTTTTGAATTTTAAAAACCCTATTCATATTACCCATGCTAGAATTACGCCATACTAAAATACCATAACGGATATGAGACAGAATGAGGCTATGATAAGCTGCCATTAGTAATTTTTTATCATTTAATCTGGCAATTAGTTTGTCGGTAGGTCGGGGCAATAAAATGGCCTCGCGATGCCTGTTTGGTATCTCAACGCTAACTTTGCTTCATTTAACTTCAAATATATTTTAATTAAAAATAAAAAACCTTTTAAATATGTATTTAAATAACAAGTTGTATGTACATTTTAAAAATTATATATTTTTAAGCAAAAATATTTGGTGGTATGGTACTGCCCATTCGGCTTTTCCCGCATAGTTAGGGGCGTAACAATAAGATGGCCTCCTGGTCGTCTGTCTGTGAACTAACAGATGACTTTTTCTATCAGTTTTCAAGAATATTATTTGAAGTAATATACAACAAATTCGACCTTGCTTAAACTACCCTAAATATTTAATAAAATTTATATTTTTATACCTGGGTTTAAAAAAAAATGACAGGCATTTTAATGTACGTAGGGCATGTCTGTAGGTCGGGGCAACAAGATGGCCTCGCGATACCTGTTCGGAATCTCAGAGCTTGATTAAACTTCAAGTATATTTTAATTATAAATAAAAAACTTAAAAATATGTATTTAAATAATAAATTCTATGGACATTTAAAAAATTATACCTTTTAAGCAAATTTATCTGGTAGGATGGCACTGCTCATGTCTAAATTAAAGTCTACTCCTACGTCACTTCCCAAGTGTCTAAAATTGGACACCTGCTCCATTATCGCATCATTTATGACATTCTTCGATCAAACCGGATATTTTCTCTTGAACGCCATCACCTTGGTTTTTGCGATGGAAATTCTAAAATTAAAATCTTCACACAATTTACACTGGACGTGTACTGATTTTTGAAGCTCATCCTTCGATTCCTGAACCAACGAAAGATCATCAGCAAAAAGCATCGCATTTATGTAGCAGTCTCTAACCAACCGTATACCTGGATCAACGTTGCATTTTATTCAAAACCTTAATTTAAAATTATTGAAATAAAACAATATTATACTCGGGTTAAACCGGGACAGGCACCGAGTATGAAATAAACATATAATAATGTTAATTTAGAAGTTAAGTATAAGTTAACATTGATATCACTTAATTTATGAAGTAATTACTCATAGCACTTCCTTAAATTTTATGGATAATATTACTATACAATAATTTTAAGATTCGTCTGTGAATTAACAAAACTGTTGACAGAACTTTCACTATCAACGGATATATTGTACATAAAAATAATTATTAGGAAGTAAACAGTAAGACGATTTATTTTTATTAAAAATACTGTATAAAAATTTCTCACTTCATTATAAAGATATTACAATAAACTACATTTCAATGTAACATGACAATCATAATGTTATTATATAAAAAAAATGGAGAAAACATTTTAGTTGTTTTGTGTTTTTTTTCGTATTGCAAGGAACAATACAGTACATTAGATGGTATGAAATCTAATATCGTCGATGTATTTTTATTTACCTATGGTTTTATATAAATTAATTAAAAAGTAAACATAATGATGAATATTCACTCGACTTTCTTTTGCCAATGTTGTGTTGTTTAGGTCAACAGCCGAAAGGCTGGTTTGAACCTCTAGAGGTTTTACTAAGTAAAAACGAAGAGTAAGGTGGTTTACCATTGCCTTCCTCACTGAGTTGAAAGAGTATGCTTATCAGCATGCCAGGCCCTCCGAAAAGCACTCACTTTCCACCCTGCAAATGACACCTTCACTTCATTCACCACAGGGTCTGGCTGCATAGTGAAATTCATTACTCTCAGAGGAGATAACTCTGACTAGTGTCTTTTACACCTCTACCTCTTCTGTTCTTAAATAGTTCAGTCATATAAGTGGCTGACTATGTGATAAGAAACAGAACTATTTTTTTTAGCCCTGGACCAAACAGATAGAGTGCAATTAAAATAACACTCCACCTGCCCGTTTTGGGCATTTGCTAATGTTAATAATTAAAAATATAACCTATGTTTAATCAGTTGTAAACAATGTAAAATCATCTAATTTTAATTATGAGCGAATGACACACAATGAAAATCAACTTGTTGTAGAACTTAAAAATATGGAAAATCACGCTTTGACGGTAAACTAGGCTCTGTAGAAAAAAATGCTTGAAATAAAAGTTGTAGCTTTTATTACATATAAGTTTAAATATAAACCTTTTCGTCTAAAAGATAAATCATCTTAAATAACCTATCCTATTTTTTACAAAATTTAAAAACCAAAACATAAAAATCACTTATTCACGTAAAGTAAGCATTGTAGAAAAATATGTTTAAAACAAAGTTGCTTTTTTTTTTTTTTTTTTTGGTTTAACGTCCGACTGTTCTGCAATTACTGCTAATGCAGACGGTGAATGATGAAATGATTTTTTGTAACGTATGAAAAAATGCCGTGCCTGAATGGGATTCGAACCCAAGACCAAAGTTGCGGTTTGTTTATTTCCTATAACTATAATTTTTTATACATTGTTGCCCTAAAATGCATATTAAGACCACAATCTTAAAAAATATTATTATTTACTGATTGTAAAAGATGAAGAAGACGGAGAAGAAGAAGAAGGATGAAGAACGCGACGAAGAAGAAGAAAATGGAAAAAGAAAAGACGAAGACGGAGAAGATTAAGAGACAAAAGAGAAGAAGAAGACAATGGAGCAGTAGGAGGAGGAGGAGAAGGAGATGAATAAGATTAAGGCAAAGGAGAAGAATAGAAAATGGAGAAGAAGGAAAAACGAAGGAAGAAAATAAGAAATTACCCCAATTTCGGAGCTACGTATCTGAAATATTCAGGGGTTGTTTAAGGAACCCGGTCCTCAAAAAAATGCACCATTTTTTATTTGTTTTTTTACTTCTACTGGATTTTCCGAGTAAGCTGATGTAAGCTACAATAAGCGATCTTTTGATAAATTTTTATATTTTATTGATTTTTAAATTAACACCGTCACTGTTTTTCAGGGAGCTAACTAAAATTTAAGTTTGATAACTTTTGATCCTTTTTGTTTAGAAATTTGTTTTACTTTTTAATATAAAGGTAACATTTTACACATATTGTTGGCAACCCTGTTGTTTATCTTGCTTTCTTATTTATTTCACAGCTGAGTTTTTTCTTACCAGTAAGGTTATCGTTTGTTTCTTTCATTTCTTCGTTTCCCGAAAATTCAGTTTTTCCATACAAAAGGAACATTTTCTCAAAAACTGTTAGAGATACTGACTTGAGATTTTCAAGGTACATTCTTTGCATAGGATTACACATTTTGACTTGGCAGTTAGCAAAAAACTAGCTCAAACAGATTTTATAGTTACAAGTAGGTTAATTTTTGGAAGTTATTGATATTGCCAAAGAAAACATTTTTTCTGATAAACTAAAAGTTAATTTCACAAATCCTCCAGTTAAATGTCTATAAAGATCCAAAAAATCTGTATAAAAAATTCAGCCAATAATCTCAACC
Source organism: Catonia carolina (assembly GCA_035578175.1). Lineage (NCBI taxonomy): Eukaryota > Metazoa > Arthropoda > Insecta > Hemiptera > Achilidae > Catonia > Catonia carolina. The sequence continues at coordinate 66,288,731 of JAQMRL010000005.1, read as the reverse complement.
ACAGGCTGAGAAAATGTTCTTCATGTTAGTATGGAGAAACATACTGAGACCCTTAAGATAACTTGTTGTTGTTTAGGTCATCAGCCAAAAGTCTGGTTTGAACCTGTAGAGGTTTTACTACGTAAAACGTGGGGTGAGGTGGTTTACCATTGCCTTCCTCACTGAGTGGAAAAGTGCGCTTATCAGCATGCCGGGCCCTCTGAAAAGCACATATTTTCCACTCTGCAAATGACACCTTCACTTTTTTCACCACAGGGTCTGGCTGTATAATGAAATTCATTACTTTCAGATAAGGTAACTCTGATTAGTGTCTTTTACACCTCTTCCTCTTCTGTTCTTAAATGATTCAGTCATTTAATTGGCTGACCATGTGATAAGAAACAGAACTATTAATTTTAGCCCTGCAACGAACAGGTTGAGTGTAAATAATTTGACATCCACCTGTCTCAAAATAACTTAAGATCCAAATTTTTCTGATCAATTGTGTTTTTGAGTCTATAATGAAAAACACGCTCACAAAGATAAAAAATCCTTCCAAAAACCGCTCCTTCAGTTTCAAGGGGCTATTAAACGTAAAAATCAATAGATATAGAAAATCCTGCATCACCGCAATATTTTCTAACACCAAACTATGAAAAGAATGGGAGAAAGTAAACAAAAATCTATAAAAAAAGAAATATTACAGTGAAAAAACTGTGAAATTTGATAAGATAAAACAAAAGAGGTAATATTATTTAATGTTAGTTTATAAAACGGTGAAAAATGAATGGGGCATCAATTTATATAAATGACTTTCGTTAAATATTATAGACATTAAGTATCAAATGACAATGATTGTTCTTCATAAATTCTCTATTAACTTGAAGAAGTTTTTTTAAATACCTGATAACTTTCTTCAGGCAATTATGTTTTGTTTAGGCCTAATCATTTACCGGAAGTAATACAGCACCAGGGTGAAGAATAATTTGTAATTTGTTTCTTATTTGCATTAAGTAACATACAATATTAATTAATTATGCATGAATAGTCTACATTTTATGTGTTTTAATCAAAGTGTTTATTTACTACTAATTTATTTTCATTAATGTTTTATTTGTGGACAACCATAATTCAACAGAATAGAATGTAGATAAATAACATGTAATAAGCCTAGCCCATAATTAATTATTTTATTTTAACTACTGCTGTAAACGGGAAAACAACTTTAAAAAATTTGATGTGAAACACTCACACGACTTTCTCTTGTCAATGCAATTAAAAACTTAGCCTGCTTTTAATTATGAGTGAATGACGCAAAATGAAAATCAATCTCTAAAGCAGGGGTTCTCAACCTGGAGGGCGCCCCCCCTAGGGGGCGTTGAAGATTTTCAAGGGAGGCGTCATCGTAGTAGAATAGAAAAAAAAGCTATGATTAACCCGGGTTAGTTCCTGCCTTTGCATTTCAAACACCATTATTTTATTGTACAACACTCAATGTTAGAGTTTGAAGATTTCGTAAACAATTATATTTTAAGTTTTTTGGTTCTGTGATTTGACTATATGTTCAAAAATGTATTGAAGGTAGTATTAAACATTTTTTAAAAAGTTATCAAATATTTAATTGTATTACCTGCAATAGTACAGGGGAGGCGTGACGAAAAGTCAGTCTACTAAGGGAGGGACAGAGCCTGAAAGGTTGAGAACCCCTGCTCTAAAGAACGTAAAAATACAAAAAATCAGTAATCTCCTCTAAACTATAGTCTGATTCACGAAAGAAAACACATGTCTTTAAACAGCAATATTTTTTGAACCGTTGTATGTAAAAATAATTACAATACATCAAATTTTAGCTTGTTTTATTGTTTGTTACAGGATTATACTAAAATAACGGGTGTTTTATTAAGGACGTAACCCTGATTATAAGAAGATAGAAGTAATACATCGGTAAATTTTCTGTCCCCCAATCGGTATTTTGGCAACAGTGTACTCAAGGCCAACTACCTAAGAATGTTAAAATGTTCCAGTCAAGCATTAGTGTGGTGACAGCAGTCGTTTCGTTATATTGTGTCAGCAATGGTTTTTTCCAAGGAAATCTGAGGGTAGGAAGTTGAAAGCAGCTGAGATGCGTTATTTGAAGCAGGCAAGAAGAGCAACACTTAGGGATTGCATCAAGATTGAGACAATCCGGCATGATTTGGGTAGAAGGGAAACAGTGAAGCAGAGAATAGAATGATTTAGGGAGAGGTGGTTACAATAATGTAAGCCGCATGCCAGAAGATCAATATCCGCTATTAGCCTTAAGATACTGTTCGCAAGGAGTACGGTCATTGGATAGACCACGAAGAAGATGGATAGAAGCTGGAACAGCCAATATGCCTAATTCGTAAGGGAGGAGGAGGAGGAGGAGGAGGAGGAGGAGTTGGTAGTGGTGGTGGTTGTGGTTGATGAGGAGGAGGAGGAGGAGTAGGAGGAGGAGGAGGAGGAATAAGAGAAGATAATGAAAATCACCTCGTGAGAACCGGCTACTGTAAGTTTTTAATTTTGTCTACTTTTACATTTTTTTAAATTTTCTTAGGGGAAAGTGACATATGGATAGACCACGATGAAGATGGATAGAAGCTGGAACAGCCAATGTGCCTAATCCGTGAGGGAGGAGGAGGAGGAGGAGGAGGTGTGGTTGTGATGAAGGAGAAGGAGAAGGAGGAGGAGAAGAAGAAGCAGGTGGGGTGGTGGTGGTGAGGAGAAGGAGGAGGAGGAAAAGGAGGAGAAGGAGGAGGAGTAGGAGGAGGAGGGGGAGGGGAGGGGGAGGTGGTGTAGATGAGGAGGAGGAGGAATAAGAGAAGATAATGAAAATCATCTCGTGAGAACCGGCTACCGCTAATTTTTCATTTTGTCTACATTTTTTTTAAATTTTCATAGGGGAAAATGATATATATGCATCATCAGTTCAGATATCCGTATTCCAAAATCTAACCATGAAAACGTTTAGGGCCTATCTATCTGGGAAAGTGAACTTAACGGATATTACATCATAAAATTTATCAGAGATCATAATTCCTTTTGAGAAATAATTAATCTGTTCATAGTTTTATTATGAACAGATTAAAAACAAATCTTTCATAGAAATAATTAATAAAATTTTATGGTATTAAAGGGAATCCCATAAAAGAAAACGGTCATAAACATAAGGATCTCATTGTTTATTAACACGCATAATGAAAGGTTTGTCCTTGAAATAAAATAAATTGAAGCTAGAATCTATTACACCTGTTCTTCTTCTACAATGATTTAGATAAGAGGATCATTTGTTAGTAAGTTCATCAGAACGTGTAAACACGCATAGAGATTCTCCTTACACAAACGAGATTTAAATACATTGCAATGCTGACATAAGATTTTATTATATAGCCTAAAGGTGGTACAACCTGACAGTTTTATCATTTTTAAATAGTTATTACTTGTGTTATAATATTACTGTAAAGCACTTTTACTGATCTCACACATTAAGAATAATATATATATCTACTTGACTAATAGTGACGTCATAATCACTTAACCCAAGGTTTAACAGACAAATCATACCATAAGGAAATCTTGAAAGATCTTTGATTCATTCGTGAAGAGGTAGTTTTACTTTCTCTTGCCTATATGAATATATAGGAAGGAAAGTATTGTTTTCATGTCGATTTTAAGAAATCGAGTTTTCACCGGATCTATACGTTTTCAGACCCCCTGAACCCAAAAAACATGTTTTTAGCGATTGGTCTGTGTGTGTTTCTGTGTGTGTGTGTGTCTGTGTGTGTGTGTGTGTGTCTGTGTGTGAACAGAATATCTCAAGAACGGAACATCGTACGAACTTGAAACTTGAAACTTAAGTTACATACCACTACCGGACGCGACACGAACATTTTCATCAAAATCGGTCAACCGGAAGTAGTAGTTTATTCGTATAATTTTTCAGTTTTTTGCGATTTTCTCAAAAACTGGTCCTACGATTTTTTTTAAAATCGCCTATTTTACTCAATGTTTTATTCTCTACAAGATAGGGTAGGCGCCATGTTTGCTGAAATTCTCGGTGAGGCTGTTTTCACGTAAAAACGTTGTTTTTTTAAGATTACGGCTTTAATATAAATTTCAGCGCAAAAACTTATATATTAAAAGTTGTAGAGAATTTAAAAACCTACAACTTCTGTTTCAAACATTTTTTTGTATAACGCTTAGTTCAGCGGTAATTTGCAATTTTCTGTTTTTTTCTCACGAAAACGTGAGAAAAATCGATTTTTTTAACATTTCGGTCTTAGTATGCATTTTACGACAAAAGTGTATATAATAAAAGTTATAGAAAATTAAAAGATCTACAACTTTTGTTTAGAGCATTTTTCTCTACAGAGCCTAGTTTAGCGTGAAAGCGTGATTTTCCGTATTTTTAAGCCAAACTGAGTTCGATTGTCATTTTGCGTCATTCACTCGTGATTAAAATAAAGTTATGTTTTTGAGGTTAGTTTTTGTTTATTTCTAATATTTTATTAATAATGTTAGGTTTATTATTAATCATTTGCATTGGCAAGAGAAAGTTGTGTGAGTGTTTCACACCAGATTTTTTTGCATTTATTTGAAGTTTAAAATTTTCTGAATCACAGCATGTGTTTCCTTTTTTATTGGTTTAACGTCCGACTGTTCTGCAATTACTGCTAATGCAGACGGTGTAGGATGAAATGATTCTTTGTAACGTACGAATTTTTTTAATTTTTTTATTTAACTTATTTATTTACAATCAGCATTTACAATGTGGCTTTAAGCGATCATTATAAAAGAACTAAACTAACGTCAGCGAAGAAGACAGCCTTTGCTCTCACTTCAACTAAATAAAATTAGAAAATAAAGTTAATAACAAACTAAGAAAAGTTTCAAAATTACAAAATTAACAATAAAAATGTAAAAGAAGTAAACAAAAAATAAAATAAACAATGTAAAAGAAGTTAACAATAGAAAAGTAAAATAAAATAAAATTTTAAAATTTCACTTTAGATTAAAAAGTAGTGATACAAATGAATATTGAATTTAGCGTATGAAAATAACGTAAATAACGTATGTGTTTATTTTGTACGTTGACAAAAAAGTTACAACTGCTGGCCGCATTGGCGCAGTTGTTAACGTGCTCGCCTCTCATCATGCGGTCCTGGGTTCGAATCTCACTCAGGCACGGCATATTTTCATACGTTACAAAAAATCATTTCATCCTCCATTGTAAACAGTTACACTCCAACGTCGTTGCTAATGACCACAGCAGTTGATGCGACGTTAAATAAATAAATTTAAAAAAAATAGTTACAAAAACGTCTGTTTCAAATAATTATAGATGTTTTGTCCTCATAGCAACGGTTTATTACGTTTTTATTGTGAAATGTTTATAAATCAGAAATTTACTAGTTATAAATAAACTGGTTACTGTAGGCTTATTTTGTTAATAAAGATCAGATAAATTTTGTAAAAAAAATAAAGCTCACTAGCAAGGCGAGTGAAATTATTTTTTAAATTTTTAATTAAGTTTTCCGAAAATGTGTTTTTGCATAATTGTACATTCTTAGGAATTAAATATTTTGGTTTGTATTGGAGACATTTGGATGATTTTTTAATTTTCATAATTCCTTTCACTATTATCTGATGAATGATTATTACAAAAAACTTGATAAGAATTCAGTTTAAAAATAATTTGTGAATACATAAAATAAATATTTTGGATATATGGTTTTTGTTTAATTAATTTCTCTTGAACCTCATTTATGCCAAAATTTTGCCTGTCCTCGCTGTATAAATCTGAATTGCAACAAAATATGCATTATGCAAAATTTTCTTACAATATTGCATAGGAACTTCATGATCCTAAATTAGGCTAAATTATAATTTCTAATTATCTAATTAGAAGGAGAAAAATGAGCGGAATAAGTTAGAAAAGAAGGAGAAGTAGAAGTTTAAGGAGGAGCAGATAAAAGGTGGACGAGTAGAAAGAGGAGGAAGAAAACGAGAAAAAGAAGGAGTAGGAAAAGAGGAGGAGGAGGAGGAAAAAGAAAAAAAAGGAAGAGGGGAGGATAATAAAAAAGGAAAATAAAAGGAGATGAAGGAAAAATAAGAAAAAAAGGAGGAGGAAAAGGGAAAAGAAAAATATAAAGATAAGCAGGAGGAGGAAAAGAAGTAGGAGGAGAAGGAGAAGAGGAAGGAAAGAAAAATGAGAAGAGAAGGAGAAAAAGAGATTTTTTTGTTTTACGTCTGACTGTTTTTCAATTTCTGCTAATTCAGACTGAGGAAAAGAGAAAGGAGGAGAAGGAAGAAGAAGAGGGAAAGAAAAAAGAGAAGAAAGTTGCGGTGTTTGTAGAAGAAGAGCAGGATAAGTTGGAGAACAGGAGGCGGTGAAGAAAAATTGAGCGTCAGGAATATTAGGAAGAGTTAATTTTCTATCAAATCACAGAATTTCAAAATTTATCATTACCATTGTTACCATGCGAGAACATTAGCAAACTGAATTTTATAATTGTAATTGTCTTGTAAACTATAGACCTCACTGTAGATATACATATACGTAATTACAGTACAGGACCTAATACGAAACACATTTTTTATAAGCAAAGATTTTTTAACAAAATACTTTTTAATTTGTACCTTACATTCCTAATTAGAAATAATTCATTCAAATTTGTTACGTTGTAATAAACATTGCAAAATTGAATTTACCGTGTAAATAATGATTGTAATTTACTGTTACATTTATGAAAAAATAATTTATCTTAATTATAATGATATTAATTTAATTGAAAGGTTTAATAAAACTTTTTTATAAAAAAAATGTTCCAGTACAATTTAATAGTAGTACACAACAATTATTTAGGACAATGAATGTGAAGAAAATTATGTTTTGGCTTTAATTTATTCATAATTAATTAAATTATTTTAATTTTTTAATTATACTGTATACGTTTTTTACCAGATTGCGCCTGCAAACTAAAATAACGTGTTCTATAAACTTTTATTTGTGTGTTTCTTTTTCTGTTGTAGAAACATGAGTATACTATAGTTCTTACTATTCCAATAGGCGGATGATTAAGGAGAGCACTGTACCTATCTAACCCATGCTTAATTGACCTTTTTTTAGGTACACGTTTGTAAGAAACCGTAAAGAGTTAGGGCTTTAATTTTTTTGGCCTTTTCTTTGACATCTTTCTAAGCTCTGGTACTAGAATTATTAATATAGAGCTAGCGAGACCTTCCCGAGAATTTTTTTTTTGAAAAATGCAAAAACTATTTAATTATTTTGTAGAATTTTTTATTTTATTTCGAACTCAGTAATAATACTGCAATGATTCTAGTACCATATGTCACAATTATACTGGGAAACATGCTCAAAAAATTTCAACCTTCAAAGTCAAATATTTTTTGAGAAAACTGTTCCTCTATGGAAAAAAGTAAATTTGCAGGAAATGAGCTGTAAAGTTTTACTTAACCTAAAATCGGCCTGTACCATAATGTTGATCCTCGCCAGTCTGTTATTTTTCTCAAATAATTTCCTCTTTTCTTCTCTTGTCTTGCTTGTTTTGACACAGTTTCCATTGTCTTCTCAGCTTTCTGTGTTCTTTGAATATCGCAACTCTTAATTGTTTCCACAGATTAACTCAATTAAAAGAAATTCCTGTCAAAACATTACTTAACTAAAATCTGCATAGCTTCTGTAATTTCTATCGTACAGTTATAATTTTTATATGTAATTACACAGAAAAAGGTACATAAGGCAATGGCGCCAAAATTAGAAAAATCGATTTTTTCGATTTTCGAGGTATAGTGCTCCCCTTAAGTAACTCTGTAGTGACTGTTTGACTGGAATCATCAGCCAAATTTAAATTTAAATCATCAGCCAATAAATTTAAACTTTTTTGAATGATTATAATGTAGTTTGTCATGTTAATAATGTTTGTGCTAACTTAAATTTCATCTGATAGTTATACTCTTAAGATTCACGAAGTAGTTTGGCAAGATCCCCATCAATTGATATTACATAGGGTTTAAAATCATCTGTATATGCTGTTGATGTTTAGGTCATCAGCCTCTAGAAGCTTTACTAAGTAAAACGAGAAGTGAGGTGATTTACCGGTGCCTTCCTCACTGATTGGAAAAGTATGCTTATCAGCATTCCAGGCCCTCTAAAAAGCATCTACTTTTCACCCTGTAAATGACACCTTCACTTCATTCACCACAGCGTCTGGCTGTGTAATGAAATTCATTACTCTTAGAGGAGAAAACTATGACTAGTGTCTTATACACCTCTACCTCTTCTGTTCTTAAATGATTGTCATATAATTGGGTGACCATATGATAAGAAACAGAACTATTCTTTGTAGCTCTGAAACTAGCAGATCGGATGCAAATAATTTAATACTTCACCTGTCTGTTATAAGCAACATCTGTATGTATAATTGTGAAATCCGAAATGACTGCCTCAGACACTCATCATAGGCCGGCCCGTTGGCGTAGTGGTTAACGCAACTGGCTTTTACGACGGGGTCCTGGTTCGATTCCCGTTCAGGTCTGGCATTTTTTCATCACTCATCTTCATGTATCAATCCTTCTCACCGTCTGCATTAGCAGTAATTGCTAAACAGTCAGACATAAAATCTAAAAAAGTCACTCATCGCTAATCTTTTAACTTCTGGTAAACCTGAGGAATGAAATTTTTCCATTTTCTATCAATGGGTTAAACAAGGAAGCACTTTCATTTTATCAGCTTACGTATGTATTTAACAGGAGTAACTATCGTAGATATGACTACATTATTTAGTTAGAGTTAGGGGTAGTAAGAATGACAAACATTTCAGTATAAATAGAACAACGAATTATTAAAAATAAAATTGAAAAATATGAGATTTTGAAAAACTTTCATATTTCTTAGGCATTTAAAATTAATAAATACAGTAAAAGCTCTTATATCTGGCAATCTATCATCCGGAACGTTCTTTTAACCGGCATATTTTCAACCGAAAAAAATCTTACAAGATTGGAAGGGGTACCCACCGGGTTGGTCTAGAGTAGTGGTTCCCAACCTTTTATGGGGCATCGCCCCTTTGTGAAGGATGACTTACAACTATCGCCCCCATCTCTTAGCATCGTATACCTAATTTAATTTGAAGTAATGAGTTGATAAATAATAAAGTATGTTATTCTGTAAAAAAGATTTATTATTGTTCACAACAAATAAATCAACCAAAGCAGTTGTGTCTAGAATTCTTCATTTCATGTGTAGGAGCTCGACCATAAAAAATGTCAACAAAGAGTTTAGTTTATTTGTTTGTAAAAACTAAACTATTTGTTTGTAAAAAAAACATATATCCGCGACAGTAAAGATTCTACCCTGTAGTACAGTTTTATTTTTCTGTCTTTGAAAGCTCATCGCCCCCCTATCGCCCCCCTACAAATTTATCGCCCCCCTACAAATTTATCGCCCCCCTACAAATTTATCGCCCCCCTGCGAACCCAAATCACCCACCAGGGGGCGATCGCCCCCAGGTTGGGAACCACTGGTCTAGAGGTACAGTCGTCGCCGCGAGTCAACTATTTAACAGCTGATTTTCGGAATTTTTCCTAGTTCAAATTCTATAGTCATGAGAAGTAAGAAAGGAATTCCCCTTCCACTCCAAATCACGTGTAATACTAGCCGAACCGCATAACAACAGCAGCTTGAACGCTACTACTCTGCCTGATATTATTAGCTACTATTATAAGAAATGAAAACCAGACTTACAGTTAACTTAATTTATTGACATTTATGCAATCGGAAATAAATTAAAAAGTAAGTAAGGAAAAGTATTTTTTGAAATCCCTGTTGCCTGTAAGACGCGTTCCATAACAGCACACTTTCTATAATTCAATGATACATCAGGTCCCTCTTTCACTTCCCGCTCAAAAAAACGTTATCACATTATAAATAATTTCACTACTTTGACTACTATACAAAACTTGACCTTTTTTGCCAACTTCATTTTTTCCATTATTTTCACTCATTTTATATGAACTCAAAACTGAACTGAGTCAACGAAAAAGTAAACAGCTTTGATTTATAACGGGTGATTCAAAAAGAGCGCCGGTTTTTAAACGGCTGGTAAATTTTTGTTTATCGGTTGGCAACATTGTTAGACCTCATTTCTATTTCGGAGAACATTCCGATTGACGATTCAGTTGTAGTTTCTCTTGTTCGCAGTGTAGTACTCTCGCAGTCTGTGTCTAACCATGGAGAAGTTTACTATTGCACAACGAGTGTTAATCGTCAAACATTTTACCAGAGTGGAGAGAGTTATGCGGCTACTGTCAGGCGACTTCGCGGTACTCTAGGACGTAATGAAGCACCGAATGAATCAACAGTTCGCAGGCTCATGAAAAAGTTTTTTGAGACGGGTTCAACAGTCGACCTTAAAAGTTCTGGACGTCGTCGTTCTGGCCGAACTGAGCAGAACGTTGCGTTGGTTCGTGACAGTGTGGCTGTTAGCCCAGCAAAATCAATACGTCGCCGTTCTCAACAATTGGGTTTACGATGTTCTTCTCTACGGAGACTTCTTCGGTACGATCTCCAATATCACCCGTATAAAATTCAGTTTCTGCACGAGAAACAATGTTGTTGCTCCGTGAACGGTTCCAGGATCGCATCATTTCTCGTAATTCCGACCATCAATGGCCACCAAGGTCGAGTGACTTGACGCCTTGTGACTTTCATTTTTGGGGTCATCTGAAGTCATTGGTGTATGCCAATAAACCCCGAAACATCAATGACTTGAAGGAGGAAATTCGACGGGTTATCGGACAAATGGAAGTCGAAACTTGTCGTGCAGTAATATCCTATTTCATGGACAGAGTTGATGCGTGCCAGCGCAGTAGAGGAGGACACATGCATGACATCATTTTTCATACATGAAATCGGAAGATAAGATGAACTTGTTGATGTATTTATTTTCAGTTTTTCAATAAAATAAATCTCTTAATTTGATATATCAAAACCGGCGCTCTTTTTGAATCACCCTATATAAGACACTACATTATACTTTAAAATCCGATAAATAGCAATATACAGTAGTAAAAGATAAAATAAATACATGAGATAGAACAACAAAGATAGATTATAACATTTGTGTATAATAACACTTCACTTCAATAACTAACTAATTAATTATATTATCTAATTAATCACTTCAATACGCTAAGGTTAGAACTCAACTACAAAATTGTCAAGTTTTAAACACACTACTCACTCACACCCCTCTCCTTATTAAATGGACTTTTCCATACAGATTACTCCCACCAGCTTAGACTGGCCCAAGACACTGTGACGTCACTTTTCCCCTTAACAGAATATTTTCACTTTAAAGGTAGTTACGTTTATACAGATTTGAATACTAGACAGTGGTTACCGGTGTACTTTGATGGTTGGGGTTCAATTAACCATACTCTCTCAGGAATGGTCAGCCTGGGTTTGTACAAAACTATACTTAATTTACACATTATCCTCATTTCATTGGGTCATGGGGTTGCTTAATGTTCTGATTCGAACAGATTGTCACGTACACAAATTAGGGATTAAAAAAAGAAAAAAGATATTTTAGGTTTAGTATACGGTGGACAATTTGAACTGGCACAACTCTTGCTCAACGTGTACACACAGTTCCGCATAAAGTTTATCCATAACTTATTCTTTCAGCAAGGTCTGCAAATTTTAATGTACGCCTACAACCTTATTTTAATATACAAACATATAAATAATTATTTCATTTTAAACTATGTATTTAATTTGTCCCAGTAAAAATTTAAATTATAAATTACAAAAACTAAACTGCAAACTCTCACTAAACTATACTTTACAGACGCACGCAACTAACTAAAAAAATTGGTCTGAATTTATAATAAACAGAAAATCATATATGAAAACAAATTAGTCACATCATTATGTCCAACAGATCTTACAAGAACAGTGAAAACAAAGCGTAGTGACCGTGCGTGAATCGCATATTACAGTAGCGATTGTATACTTTTGTGACTGTACAGTCGTTGCATGGCGAGGGGCGAAGAGTGGAGTAGATAAACACTGAAGCTGCTTGTGCCAATTCTAATTGTGCAAGATATAAAAAAATAATTATAATTATTTAAATAATTAACAATAAACCTAACATTAGTATTAAAACATTAGAAATGAACAAAAACTAACCTCAAAAACATAACCTTATTTTAATCATGAGTGAATGACGCAAAATGACAATCGAACTCGGTTTGGCTTAAAAATACGGAAAATCACGCTTTCACGCTAAACTAGGCTCTGTAGAGAAAAATGCTTTAAACAAAAGTTGTAGATCGTTTAATTTTCTATAAATTAAATTATATACACTTTTGTCGTAAAATGCATACTAAGGCCAAAATCTTAAAAAAATCAATTTTTCACACATTTTCGTGAGAAAAAAAACAGAAAATCGCAAATTACCGCTAAACTAAGCGTTATACAAAAAAATGTTTGAAACAGAAGTTGTAGGTTTTTAAATTCTCTACAACTTTTATTATATACGTTTTTGCGCTAAAATTTATATTAAAGCCGTAATCTTAAAAAAACAACGTTTTTACGTGAAAACAGCCTCACCGAGAATTTCAGCAAACATGGCGCCTACCCTATCTTGTAGAGAATAAAACATTGAGTAAAATAGGCGATTTTAAAAAAAATCGTAGGACCAGTTTTTGAGAAAATCGCAAAAAACTGAAAAATTATACGAATAAACTACTACTTCCGGTTGACCGATTTTGATGAAAATGTTCGTGTCGCGTCCGGTAGTGGTATGTAACTTAAGTTTCAAGTTTCAAGTTCGTACGATGTTCCGTTCTTGAGATATTCTGTTCACACACAGACACACACACACACACACAGACACACACACACACAGAAACACACACAGACCAATCGCTAAAAACATGTTTTTTGGGTTCAGGGGGTCTGAAAACGTATAGATCCGGTGAAAACTCGATTTCGAAAAATCGACATGAAAACAATACTTTCCTTCCTTTATATTCATATAGGCAAGAGAAAGTAAAAATACTGTTTTTCCGCGACTAATTTACCCGCACCGAAAACAACGTTGTATTATCCGGAAATATCCGATAGCCGGCAACATTCCGACCCCGAGAGTGTCGGATATTAGAGCTGTTACTGTATTTAAAAGTCATATTATTTTAAATTATTTTTATATTTAAATAAATAATACATATAATAATGTACTAATACACAATTCATTACGTCACAAATAAAATGGTAATTTTATGAACCCCTTTTATTAAATGTTTCTTGAACGCGCACAGAATTATCAATAGAGGTTCATACGAGTATAAATATTCAAATATTGCATGTATACACTCTCGCTTTCTAATGTAACAATTTATTATATTTTTAAAAATCTGGATCAAAATCATTGTCAGAATATAAAACAATGACTTTGACTTTTTAAATAATACGTCACTCTATTTTATTACTACTATTATAAAATTTGGCAAACATTTTAAACAGTTTTATAGGATTTAAAATTATAATCTTCTGTCTAGTGTATGATGTAATATTATATTGGTATAGTATGGTTATTTAATACATGGAACTTCGTTTTCTTTAACCCGACAAGAACTGCGATTTTAACGATCACGCGGATTGTCATTTTACACCTAATAAAAACTCTTATTTCATTCAGTTTCATTCCTAAAATTTTTAAAAATTACTATTTATTTATAAAGAATTTTTTATTAGAACCACGTTTGAACCAAATTTTTCGTTTTCATTTACGACAAGAATAAAAATTGAAAATTAAGAAAAACGTATTTTATTTTTAGAAATATAAAATTACGTACGAAAATGTGTCACTAAACCACTAAAAAATACAAAAAAATATGTTTAGCTACATACATAAATAAAGTAATTCATTGTAAAAATAACAACGTTTAGATATTGCAAATTGATATAGACTACGTCGTTCAAAAATCACACTTTTTGTTCAAAAAAGTAACGAGCTGGATGAAAAAAATCGCCCCAAAATAATGTCGTCTCTTTTAAATTTTTATTTTCTCCTCTTCTATGAAAGTTTCTATCTCTTTTCCGCAAGTTGTTTTGTGTATTATCCTTTTTTAAACAGAATAAGATAAATCAAAATATGTTATCGTTTATTTGGACGCTAATTGAAGGTTTAACAGAGGGATATGCGAGACAGGTAGTGTTAACCTTCTTAGTTTGGTTTTAGAGTCATAAAATTTGTCGCCGGCACTTCTAATTTATTGATTTCAACCGTAACATTTAATGCTAACTGATGATGTCATTTTCAAACAAATTCCATTTTTTGTTGAAAAGTTATGGACGAAAACGCTCAAATTTTAGTACTGGCTTGTCAAAAAAATTTCTTTCTTTTCCGTAACACCATGTCGTCAATTTTCATCGTACAAATATGCAAGATACATCAAATGGAAGAGGAGAAAATTTTCTATCCAATAAAACCCGTTCCAGTAAACCAGTAAACCCAGTAGATCCAGTAAACCCGTTGGAAAATAATGAATAGTTGCGGAGAAAATTGAGTTTAAAGAAAAGTGACGACGCATGCGTGATTTCTGGCTTCCAGGTTAGAAAGGGTCCCTAATGTGTGTAGGCTGAAATCTGTTCTATTTAAAACAATAAGCTACCCCATAATCTTACGAGATTTTTTTTTATTTCTTATTTTTTATTTAAAGTTTAGGTAATGATTAACAATTTTATTAAATAGGCCTATGTGAAAATTAAATTTATAAACTGGGTGCTTTAAACACTATAAATTTTATTATTATTATTTTTATTATTATTAAATCGGGTACACTTCAATATAAATCGGGTATTACAATTTCAGTGATACAGGGTTCCAACATTTCATCCACTGTTCATAGCAGTACCGGAAGTCGTTTTCCATAAGTGTGTGTAGCTCTTCGGTTACGGTTTTTTGTACGTTTCCATCGTCCTGAAATGATGATCCTTCAACTTCAATTTCAACTTAGGGAAGAGGTAGAAATCATACGGAGTTAGATCTGGGCTGTAGGATGGTTGTGAAAGTACGGGAATTATTTTCTTTGCCAGAAATTCTCGAATTGAAAGCGCAGTGTGATCTGGTGCGTTATCGTGGTGTAGCACTCAACCGTCTGTAATGTCCGTTTTGACTCACTGGACCTATTTCGAAATTTTTGCAAAACATTTTTGTAAAAGGCGTGATTAACTGTCTGTCATGAAGGTAAAAATTCCTTGTGTACAATGCCACGGCAGACGAAAAAACAAGAATCATTGTTTTCACATTGGATCTGCTCTAGCATGCTTTTTTCGTTTTCAACATTTTCTCGGCCCTCTTTGAAAGCTTTGTTCCACTTAAAAACCATGGTTCTTAATAGAGTGGCCTCTCCTTAGGCTTCAAGTAAAAAGAAAATAACTCTGTAGCAGACTTGTTGAGTTTCACGCAAAATTTGATTGCATACCGTTGTTCAATATTTTCGTGCATTTTAAACGTAACGAGGATATGAAACGTGACCACACACAAACAGCAGTAGCTCACGTCTGATTCGACTTATCCAGTTGAAACAAGTTTGTACGGACACCAAGATCACTAAATACTCGCTGATATACACGGAGGTGCTACATTAATAGAATCCGTAGGAGAATCAGTACACTTACTTTTGGGACAGATTTCGTATGCAGACTGTGGCTAGTGAATACATTGCTCATACCGGTGAAGGCGACTTTTTCTTTGCCGATTCTGTACTTGAGTGTAATCCCAATTCTCAGTTACGATAAGTGTAAGGTTATTCATAAGTAAATAAATTTTTTAGTAATAAATTATTATTAACAGCGATTTAAAACAAACTGAATTTGTCCCTGTGTCTCATAATACGTCCGAGATACTTCAATTTGCCCTCTTTAATTTGTCAACAGTTCAGTACGACATTCCATTCTCTAAAAGACCTCTTCATTAATCATGTGCCAACCCAAGAAGTTTTCAAAATAAGTCGATACAATCGCATTTCAAAAACGATCAAAGAATATAATTTTGAATGTAATTATTTATTTTGTTATTATTTTTTATTACCCTGCATAAATGACGTTTTCTTAAAACTAACGGGTGATTCAAAAAGAGCGCCGGTTTTTAAACGGCTGGTAAATTTTTGTTTATCGGTTGGCAACATTGTTAGACCTCATTTCTATTTCGGAGAACATTCCGATTGACGATTCAGTTGTAGTTTCTCTTGTTCGCAGTGTAGTACTCTCGCAGTCTGTGTCTAACCATGGAGAAGTTTACTATTGCACAACGAGTGTTAATCGTCAAAACATTTTACCAGAGTGGAGAGAGTTATGCGGCTTCTGTCAGGCGACTTCGCGGTACTCTAGGACGTAATGAAGCACCGAATGAATCAACAGTTCGCAGGCTCATGAAAAAGTTTTTTGAGACGGGTTCAACAGTCGACCTTAAAAGTTCTGGACGTCGTCGTTCTGGCCGAACTGAGCAGAACGTTGCGTTGGTTCGTGACAGTGTGGCTGTTAGCCCAGCAAAATCAATACGTCGCCGTTCTCAACAATTGGGTTTACGATGTTCTTCTGTACGGAGAATTCTTCGGTACGATCTCCAATATCACCCGTATAAAATTCAGTTGCTGCACGAGAAACAATGTTGTTGCTCCGTGAACGGTTCCAGGATCGCATCATTTCTCGTTATTCCAACCATCAATGGCCACCAAGGTCGTGTGACTTGACACCTTGTGACTTTCATCTTTGGAGTCATCTGAAGTCATTGGTGTATGCCAATAAACCCCAAAACATCAATGACTTGAAGGAGAAAATTCGACGAAGTTATCGGGCAAATGGAAGTCGAAACTTGTCGTGCAGTAATATCCAATTTCATAGACAGAGTTGATGCGTGCCAGCGCAGTAGAGGAGGACACATGCATGACATAATTTTTCATACATGAAATCGGAAGGTAAGATGAATTTGTTGATGTATTTATTTTCAGTTTTTCAATAAAATAAATCTCTTAATTTTATATATCAAAACCGACGCTCTTTTTGAATCACCCTATATATACAAAATTTAGGAAGAAACTTGTGAACCACCATAACCCATTCATCTGAAATCTGGCTACGCAGACTCTCCCAAACAATCCAATAAGACGTCTAAAACGTCGATGGAGCCGGGACCTCATCTATTAACGTAGTACTGTAATTGACTATCCATTACAGTGTTCTAAATGCTGCACTTAATGCTACGCTTATCTATTCATGTCGGAGTTCTGTCACTGGACTGTGTCTCCTCTCACGTTTATTTACCATGTTAATTTTTTCCAAATTTTGTGTTATCACATTCACTGATTGTTTCCAACAGATTTTGAATTTCCTAAATAAAATTAAAAGTTGTGTGAAACACTCACACAACTTTCTCTTGCCAATGCAAATAATTTACAATATAATTTAACATTAGTAATAAAATATTAGAAATAAACAAAAAACTAACCTCAATAAACATAACCTTATTTTAATCATGAGTGAAACACTCAAAATGAAAATCAACCTCAGTCTGGCTTAAAAATACGGAAAATCACTATTTCACGCTAAACTAGGCTCTGTAGAGAAAAATGCTCTAAACAAAAGTTGTAGATCTTTTAATTTTCTATAACTTTTATTATATACACTTTTGTCGTAAAATGCATACTAAGGCCAAAATCTTTAAAAAATCGATTTTTCACACGTTTTCGTGAGAAAAAATCAGAAAATCGCTAATTACTGCTAAACTAAGCGTCATACAAAAAAATGTTTGAAACAGAAGTTGTAGGTTTTTAAATTCTCTACAACTTTTATTATATAAGTTTTTGCGCTAAAATGTATATTAAGCCGTAATCTTAAAAAAACAACGTTTTTACGTGAAAACAGCCTCATCGAGAATTTCAGCAAACATGGCGCCTACCCTATCTTGTAGAGAATAAAAAATTGAGTAAAATAGGCGATTTTAAAAAAAATCGTAGGACCAGTTTTTGAGAAAATCGCAAAAAACTGAAAAATTATACGAATAAACTACTACTTCCGGTTGACCGATTTTGATGAAAATGTTCGTGTCGCGTTCGGTAGTGGTATGTAACTTAAGTTTCAAGGGTCAAGTTCGTACGATGTTCTGTTCTTGAGATATTCTGTTCACACACAGACACACACAGACACACACACACACACACACAGACACACACACACACAGACCAATCGCTAAAAACATGTTTTTTGGGTTCAGGGGGTCTGAAAACGTATAGATCCGGTGAAAACTCGATTTCGAAAAATCGACATGAAAACAATACTTTCCTTCCTATATATTCATATAGGCAAGAGAAAGTAAAAAAGAACGGAATGTAAAAATATTCGTATAATAAGAAGAAACAAAACAAAATAGTATATTATTAAATTTAGGGAGATTATATTATTAATTTAGAACAAAAATAATTTATTATTAAATTTAAGGAGAGTATATTAATTTAGGAAAAGGGCAGTCTGAGGATTTAATTAGTTCTATATATTCAAACTAATTGCTCTTCCTCTTGTTTCAGCTAAAGATTTTTTGTTAACATTGTCATCGGAAGTCTGCTTCATTCTTTGCCACTACATGACTTTTTATTTTTATATTTTTAAATTTATTTTTTATACTATTATTTTTCGTATATTTACGTTAGAAAATTTTGTTGTATGTTTTTTTTTTTGTAAATTTTGTTTCTTTTCTTTTATGTAAATTTAGTGTAGATATAAAAGCTATTATTATAATAGAATCAATAACAAATAAACCAACTCATACCCGCGCATAGGCTAGACCTATGCGGGTATTAGGAAAGAAGATAGGATAAGATTCATTGTACTTGGTTTTAGTAATAATAAATAAATAAATAAAGAAATTATAATAATACTATTATTTTATTAAACAAAACAAATAATAATTTATTACAGCACTATTTTTATATTACTTTAAAGAAAATTATATTTTTATTATTTAATAGCAGTTAGAATGAAAGTGAATTTAAAAAAGTAATGGGGTTAAAGGACCACACTGTGTCCTTGAGAACACACAATATGTAGCCTAGTACAATATTATTATTATATTGTATTGTGGTACAATATATTTTATATCATCATAAAAATGACAAAGATCATCATTATACAGACTATTAAATAATAGTAAATACATTATACTATATTTTATAATGTTTGTAACTTTCGTTTGTGTTTTATAATTTTTTCTTTGAATCCCGCAAGGGTTCTTTCTTGGACCAAAACGCTTCATGTATTTTTATTATTACGTATTTGTTTACCCGAATTTAATTTATCATCACTTTTATGACCTTTTTGTCATCAGTCTCTCGGCTGGTTTGATGCAGTTCTCCAAGCTTATCTTGCATAAGTCGTTTCATATCTAAATACCTACAACACCCTACATCTTTTGTAATTTATTTTAAATATTCTAAGCTTTGCCTCCCCCTCCAATGCACTCCCTCAATATTACCCTCCATTATTGATAGAACAATACCTGGATGTCTTAAGTTATGCCCCATTAGCCTATCCCTTCTTCTGGTATTATATTTCCATATACTTCTTTCATCCACTCGTCTAAGAACCTCTAAATTACTTATTTTGTCCACCCACCTATCTTTAACATTTTCCTATAACACCACATTTCAAAAGCTTCTATTCTCTTCCTTTCTACACCCCCATCATCCACGTTTCGCTCCCACGCACGCTGAAGTTTAATTCTAAACTTCAAACATACTGTTTTAAGAAATCTTTCCTAATTTATAACCTCTTAAACACATCAACTTTTGGTTTTTGGTAGAGTACGTATTTGTATTTGTATTTTTTTTTTTTATTTTTTTTTTTTTTTTTGTTTAACGTCCGACTGTTCTGCAATAATTACTGCTAATGCAGACGGTGAATAATGAAATGATTTTTTGTAACGTATGAAAATATGCCGTGCTGAATGGGATGGAATATTTTCATACGTTACCAAAAATCATTTCATCCTTCAACGTATTGTATGTTTTTCTTTAATTCACCAACCCCAGGGAATGACTTTCCGTAGCATTTAGTCTTCTGCTTTTCTCTCTTGAGTCGAGATTTCACTTCCATAGGCCGGATACGGGAATAGCTAATGTCATATAAATTTTTATCTACGTCTGGTTTCCTTTTTGATCACCTTACAATTCTCAGGTTTATAAATTTCTTTTAAATAAATAAAATACAATAATAAACTATGCAAACTCAAATAATAATAAGGTTTCTCAGGTAATACAAAATTATTTAATTTTAATTTTATTTCTCAACGCATGAACACCTCTCACTGGAAAAATATTTTTCGTTGTAATAACTAGATTAGAATTTTGGCACGAGGATGCACATCATTTCTCTGCCCTGGTAAAGGATCACATCCGCACTACATATAGCTTGCTACATAGGTGTCGTAATTATTGGGTTTAGTGGAACTCAGATTGGCCTTTTCACACCCGTGTTTCCACTAACGCAGCTCCGGTGTTGTGTAAACGGATCGCGAATGTTAATTTCTCCCTTCCACACATCAAAATTTCGTTGAGTGCATTCACGTTTTCTTTTTTCCCCTGAGGAGCATGGTGTGGATCGACCAATAGGATTTTTCTAAATTCGGTCAGTGACTTTACCAGGAGGGGAAATGATGTTACCTTCTGAAAAGATTCTAACAAAAAAATTATAAAATACAAACTTCAGTTTTAAAATTTTTAAGGCAATATCTTATCAAATTTTAACTCCGGATCTTTTCTAACATTCCTTTTACATTTACACTGTATCACTCTACATTTTTTCTCCGATTTGCTTACCTTAAAATTGTATATTATTTCAGTAAAACCTCAATTTACCAAAACCAGCTTAACTGTAACTTTCTTAATCGAAACGGATTCGAAAAACTTTCAGTTTGCAGTTTCAATATTGAAACTGAGTAACCATCAAATTAAAAAACAGATTGAGAATTTTAAATTTTAAGTGAAGTCCTAGATTGACTTTAAATGATACTCGAGAGAGACACAATAAGTTGGTACCAAAAGGATTTAGAACATAAAGAATTCAGAATTAAGATTTAATTTTTATCGTTGGTTAATTAACCAAAAAAGTAACTTCTGACGACAGTTTAGTTTTATACGTTTTTCTAGTAAAAATTTTAAAGATATTAAGTAACCTACCACTTTGTGTAATTAAAATTTTTCGTCCGACGACTTTTTCAGCTGCAACTTACAATTTTCAGCAAAAACCTAGATTAGAATAGTTTTTTAAAATAATAATTTTACACACAACTTTGGAGTGCATTTAGTCTAATAGAAAAATATCACTTAACCAAAAATAAAGTTAGTCTACAATGAGGAAGATCTCGGGTTCGAATCCCGCCTACATTTTAAATCAAAACGCACCATTCCAGTTCTATAACCCACCATACTTGGTAATAACCGAATTGTTGATGCGGCTCAAAATAAATTGAAAATAAAAATGTTACGTCTTTATACATAACGTTTTTCTGTCCGATACGTAATTAAGCTGGAATTTATCTTTTTTAGTTATAAATACAATCTACAAGACAGTTCAACTGTTCAGAGCTGCAGTCGACAAGGTCCGGATTGCTGTGATGATAGCAAACCTCCGATAGGAGATGCACTATAAGAAGAAGATAAGACAGTCTTAAGACCAATCTAGACATATGGAGTTCAACTTTGGGGATCTGCTAAACCTTCACACACGAAACGTACACAAGCGATAAAAACAAAATTGTACGAGCGATAACGCAATGCCCCTTTTACGTCACAAACTTAACTTTTTTTTTATTCCTGATTTGTGCACGTTGCAATCTGTTCAGTTTAGAACAATAAGAAACCCCATGACCCAATGAGATGAGGATGATGTGTATGAAATGTAAATGAGGTGTAGTCTTGTACAGACCCAGGCCGACCATTCCTGAGAGAGAGTATGGTTAATTAAACCCCAACCATCAAAGTACACAGGTAACCACAGTCTAGTATTCAAATCCGTATAAAAGTAACTACCTTTACTAGGATTTGAACCAGGAACCATCGTCTCCGAAAATCAGCTGTTAAACAGCTGATTTTGGCGACGACTTTACCTCTAGACCAACCCGATGGGTTACAAACTTAATGTTGCACAAAGACTTACAAATCTCATACGTAAATGACGTCATGAAACAACTATACCAGACGATGCACGACAAATTTGAATTATATGACAACCCTCTTATATGAAACATGTACACTAGGGCGATACCGGGTACTCAGCGCAGACGTTTAAAACGCCTCTGGCCAAGGGATGTTCTTGGTTGTGGTGGTGACTGCAAGCTCCGAAATTAATTCAAGTTTTGAAACCTTAGCCAAATTTAGTCACATTTAGAAATTGTTATATTGTTGTCACAACAGATACTAAATGTTAAATTAAAAGTGTCAAAAAAAAGACAGGTACAATTTTATGAAAACGCTCAATGTATAAATTGTAAATTATATAATACAATAAATTATTTTGAGCTTATTATTTTTGAGCTTTTAATTAAAAATTGTTATAGTGGGTACGAGATATTTAATTTGAATTACCGATAATCTATTTTCTTGGTGTACCGCAGGGTTTTATTTTTTACCGAACGTGTTCATAGATTTTTACTTTCTCTTGCCTATATGAATATATACGAAGGAAAGTATTGTTTTCATGTCGATTTTAAGAAATCGAGTTTTCACCTGATCACACGTTTTCAGACCCCCTGAACCCAAAAAAAACATGTTTTTAGCGATTGGTCTGTGTGTGTAAGTGTGTGTGTGTGTGTGTGTGCGTGTGTGTGTGTGCGCGCGCGTGTGCGTGTGTGTGTGTGCGCGCGCGCGCGCGTGAACAGAATATCTCAAGAACGGAACATCGTACGAACTTGAAACTTAAGTTAGACACCACTACCGGACCGGACCCGAACAGTTTCAGCAAAATCGGTCAACCCGAAGTAGTAGTTTATTCGTGTAATTTTTCACTTTTTTACGGTTTCCTCAAAAACGGGTCTTACGATTTTTTTTTAAATCGTCTGGTTTACTAAATTTTTTATACTTTACGAGTTAGGGTAGGCGCCATGTCCGCTGAAATTCTTGGTGAGGCTGTTTTAATGCAAAAAAAAATGTTGTTTTAAGATTGTGGCTTTAATATGCATTTTAACGCAAAAATGTATATAATAAAAGTTGTAGAAAATTTAAAATCCTACAACTTTTATTTCAAACATTTTTTTATAACGCTTAGTTTAGCGGTAATTAGCGATTTTCTGTTTTCTTCTCACGAAAACGTGTAAAAAAACGATTTTTTTAAGATTTCGGCCTTAGCACGCATTTAACGACAAAAGTGTATATAATTAAATTTATAGGAAATTAAAATACATATATACAACTTTTATTTCAAATATTTTTCTCTACAGAGCCTAGTTTAGCGTGAAACAGTGATTTTCCGTGTTTTTAAGCCGAACTGAGGTTGATTTTCATTTTGCGTCTTTCACTCATGATTAAAATTAGATTATGTTTATTGGGGTTAGGTTTTTTTGTTCATTTCTAATGTTTTATTACTAATGTTAGGTTTATTGTTAATTATTTGCATTGGCAAGAGAAAGTTATGTGAGTGTTTCACACCAGATTTTTTTTTAAATATTTTATTAATTAGTTTTGTGTGTATATTATGTTGTATTATTAAATAATATAATTTATATTTTTATAATTATAAATTCTTCTAGAAGGTATTTTTGCAATGCACTGTGTATTGCAGACCACCACCTCTACCGTCCCATCGTTATCTTACTAAAGATGTGAACGTGATGTCACTCCGCGCTACCACTCCTTTCCATGTCCCTGGATTATAACCCCCAGAAGGTAGATAACGCTTAGTATAAAACAACCGCAGTTCTTCTCCAGTTGAACATAACCACGTGTTTTCCCTTATCGTTAACTTAGTCGGTTCCATCTTCTTCAGTTACATAAAGGAGTCATCACATATAAGAGAATGACTCCTCTTCGTTTTAAATTACCTAGAAATATGGTACGTAAATTATTATATTATGTATTCTTATTATTTTAATTTAATATATATTTTATTGTAATTAATTTTTTACATTATTTTAAAAATGAAATCATGTGTAAACCTATACTTAATTTTATAAACTTATTAATAATATTATAAAATTATATTTTATAATATTATTGTATTTTAATATTATTGGTTGGGATGGAATTGTATTATAAATAATAAATTATAGGGATATAATGTAACCAGTACAAATACATTCAGTATGTATATAATTCATTCAAAAGATTCATTTACTGTTTATTTAAATTGTAAACCCTCAAAGAGTTGGTCTAACGGTAAAGTTGTCGCCGCAAATCAGCTGATTAACAGCTGATGTACGGAGATGTTCCGTAGTAGAGGTAGTTGCTTTTATACGGATTTGAATACTTAGACAGTGGTTACCGGTGTACTTTAAGGAAAGACTGTACTTTGTATCCCGCCAATGTTAAATTTGCTATTTTTAGGTCCATTTTTCTTAAGATTGGTAAACGATAAGGATATGAAACTTTACTTACTTGTAGTTGCCGGGTTACTCGAGCTACTGACATTTTCACAACTTAATCTGTTAAACCATAAAGTTTAAAACAGAATAAGGAATAACATAAAATGTTTACAAATTATTTTTACGGTATTTTTCATATTAATAATTTTTGTAGCTTTTGAGGAAGTCATAAAAGTACCGGAATTAGTGAATGTACAAGATAAATAACTGGTTAAAATTTCAGTCTGTTATGTTAAATGGTTTCCGAGAAAAATGCACCTAAATGTTAAAAATCTAAATTTACGGGAACGGGCAAAAACACAAAAAAGCACAAATCAAAAACAAAATGTACACAAACAAGTAAATTTCCTTTCAACATTTGGTTAGAAAGCTGAACCAACAGCTGAGAGTATTAAAAACAGTAATGCAGATATTTTGAAAAACTAAAATTCGCTTTGCTCTAAAACTGTCAGTATAAAATTATGAAAAATTTCGTTCTTGGTAACAAGATCATTTTTCTGGGTAAACCTTCTAAAAACTTAATTTTTTCATCAAAATAATTTTTTTCACGTAATTAATGTTTTTGTAGTTGATCTCGGTCTAAACTATTAAAAAACATAAAGAACCGAAATTCGAAATTTTCAGTTAAAACCATCATACAGTCTCGCCTTAATGGTTGCGGTTCAATTAACCACTTTGTCAGGAATAGTTGACCTCCTCAGTCTGTACAAGACTATACCTCATTTACAAGTCGTATATAGTCTATTATTCTCATCTCATTGGATCATGGAGTGGTTTATTGCTGTAAAATAAACAGATTGCAACGTACAAACATTAGAGTTAAAATTTTTTTAATTTTCAACTTGGTATTTCAAACTGAAATTTTAGGTTTTAAAGATAATATTTGAGTAGTTATTAAAATAATTATAATTAGTCTCAAAAAATAATATAATAGAAGAATAATATTAGTCACTTTTTAATAGTTATAAATTATTATTTACTTTAAAATATTCTAAATTTTCAACTCAATATTTCAAACTGAAATTTAAGGGTCTAAATACAATATTTGAGTAGTTATTAAAAGAATTTAATTATTTTAATATTAACTTTTAATATTTTTCAATAATTATTTACTTGTTAGATAGGTTTTAATTATATAAGAAAATAATATAATGTATTTATTAGTTGTTGTTTTATATCAGAAAATATAAAAATAAAACTAACGAATTCAAAGCTAATTATATTTTTTTAATACAATATATGTTTAAATAATTAGCTACAAAATAAGTATCTAATAATCTCGGTTTTAAGAATGAAATCGCAACCAGAAGAGCATATTAAAAGTTTTGAATAAAATAAAATTGATTCAAATCCCTTCGAATTACTATTACAATTTTAAATTATGTACCACCGCGGAGAATGCTTTAGTGCTAATTGCCCAGATACCTTTTAAAATAGAACTAGTGTGGGTACTGCAGCGATTTTAGTACCAACAAGTGAAAAATTTTACGTTTTACAATTTCTAATTTGCTAATAATCATTTTTTTAACAGATTGTAAATTAATTGGGGAATCTACCTTAAATAGTATTTGTGTTACAAATTAGTAAAAGTCTTTTGTCTGAAATTTTATTTTTATTTTTATTTAATCCTGAATAAAAACTATGTCAAAATTTTACTTTAATTCTCTAAATCAAGAAGGAGTTGAAAAACAAGCACTAGTTTTAGAAATTATAAATTAGCTTTAGGCTCTTGGTTTAATTATATAAAATTGCTATTAAATTGAAAGAAAAATTCCATTCTAGAGTAACATGTATGGTCTCATGTATATTTTATTCAATTTTATCTTCAAAAACATTTTATAACAACAGAAAAACTTTATATCAATGGAAAAATAAAATGAATTAAAAAAAGATCTAAACTAAATTTTACTTTTTGCATACAAAGGGCCCTTGAAAACAAAATTTTAAATATTTTTTAAAAACAAATCTAGGAAATCAATTGAGTTGTTAACAATTCATAATTTCTGAAACATGGTAATGTATCTCAAAGATACATAGATAATAATTAACATTCTTGACCATGACATTTTTTTGTTTAAAAAGTCAAAATTTTTACAAAAATAAAATATTCTTTCCTTTGACATTGCTTTAGGTTTTAGTCACTTATTGCCGTAAAAAAAAGAAATATATTACCACATTCTTCAGAATAATTCTTTTTTAATAATAATAATAGCGAAACAATTTTTTAATATTTTTGTTTAAGTAGACACCGGCCTTCGGGCCAGCCCAGTCAGTCAGCTGGTAGAAAGTCGCTATTATTTGTTAAGTAAACCGGTTGGGCAAGCGACTTTGTATGGTGACCAGTTGACAGTCATCCATGAACAAACTCTACTGGGGGTCCGTGTTCAAAATCATATCTAATCCACTTCAAAAAAATACAGCAAAAAACAGCGATCAAATTGGGTAGTTGTCAACAATGTGCAGTTCCCGATAACAAATAAAAGCTAAAAAAAAAAGTAGAAACCCCCTTAATAAAATAAAATGAATAGTATTCTTTAAGGAAATTAAATAAAAAATATTCCGTGTTTTCTGATTAATTTTTATAAATATTTTAGGGTCAAATTACCCAAAAATGTTTGTTTTTAAAAATACGTATATAAGGATAAAATTTTTATAAATTTTTTCTACTCTAAAAACTGTTTTCTTATTCTTCCTTTGTTATATTAAAAATATTTTTACAAAAAATTATATACCCCATACTTTTACCAACAGACGAGCGGATTCCTATAAATTAGACATTATTTGCGTTCGAATTATAATAAACAAATAACATTATATGAAGAGATTTTTATAAAAAATCATTTTCTATTTCTAAAATGTTTGTTTCCATAGAGTTTGCAAGTAACTATTCTACGTTTAATACATAGTTAATATTTTTCTTTTCATTTCTCTTTTCCATCTTAAAAATATTTTCAAATGGAAAATTTTAGCCTGTTTGATATTTTTGTAGAGATTTCAAATCTTATAATAAACTACAGACAAAGTTCATTAACCTTTCGCCAAGTAGATGTTTTTAAAATTACCGTGGGCATTAAAGGAATTTGCTATTTAACTGTATCATTATTAATATTAATTAAGTTTTGTAATATAAAGCTTTTGCAATGTATTATGAAGTTTAATAGTACTTTACTATCATCATTATTTAGTTTTTTTAAGTTTGTATTGTTCATTTTTTTAAGTAACCCACTGAGTTGGTCTAGAGGTAAAGTCAGCTGTTTAACAGCTGATTTTCGGAGACCAAGTTCAGTGGTTCAAATCCTAGTAAAGGTTGTTACTTCTATAAGAATTTAAATCTACTGAACAGTAGTTACTGATGTACTTTGATAGTTTGGGTTCAATCAACCATACTTCTCAGAAATGGTCAGCCTGAATCTGTACAACACTACAAGTCGTGCATACCATCCTCATCTCATTGGGTAATGAGGTTGCTTATTCTTCTAAATTGAACAGATTGCATAATAAACACATTTAAGTTTAAAAAAAATATTAATTATATTTGAATTACAAATTGATAATATTTATGATATCTCAGTTTGCAATTAATATCGTTCTGAAAATTTGAAAAAATGTATTATTATTTAACAAATAATTGATTTTTATATTTCCTATAACTTTAATTATATACTTTTTTGTCGTAAAGTGTATGTCTAAGGCCATATTTTAAGAAAAATTATTTGCGATTTTTAATAAGCAAAATATACGAAATCACTAATTGACACTAAACTAAAAGTTGTAGAAAAAAAATTTTCAATTAAATATTTTAAGTTTTTTTAATGTTCTACATCTTTGATTGTAAGTTATACACTTTTGCCATAGAATGCATATTTAGGCCGCAATCTTAAAAAAAATATTTTTTACCACAAGAGAATAATTATAATAATAGGCTCCCAAAATTTTAACAGACATGCCGCTCACCACATTTTGTAGAACACAAAAAATTTTGTACATCAGATGATTCTTTTTAAAAAATCGAAGCCGTTTTTAAAAATCGCAAAAAGTGAAAGATTGCACGAATAAACTATTACTTTCGGTAGATCGATTTTGATGAAATTGTTTATGTCGGGTCCTCTAGTAGTACCTAACTTAAGTTCAAAGTTTCTATTTCGAACTATATTCAGTTCTTGAGATATTTTGTTCACACATACACACACACACACACACACACACACACACCAATCGCTAAAAACATGTTTTTTTAATTTAAGGGGCCTGAAAACGTGTAGCCCTATTTCCGGTGAGAACTCGATTTCAAAAAAATCGAAAACCGTACTTTCCTTCCCTATTTTATATACAAATGTAGTAAAGGGGAAGAGAAAGTAAAAACTTACGAAGTTTTTGTGAAACTTTTATAAGTTTTTCTTTTATATTTTTGGAATATCTAATTATAAATGTATTAGTACTAGTAGACTTAATATTTTTAAGAGTATTGTCAACTTTAAAATAATAATTTTAAATTATTATAATTTTTAATTAAAAAAGTTGAACGTTTTAATTAGGTACAGTGTATTTTGTTTGGTTTTTAATTATGTAAACTGAACTTATCAATTTCTATAGAGACACCTACAAGTTTTAGTTAGTAAAAGTCATTAGACAAGTAATAAATGAAATTTAAACTCCCGAACTATTTTCCACGGTATAATTTAACAAGAATTACATAATATAAATTAAAATATAATTTACATATACTGTGAACGTAACTTTCAGTAAATATTGTGTATGTTTTAGTCATAAATTAACATAACTAACTCCAATCTGCCGTAAATCAAATAAAATCATAACATATATACTGTACTTACGATTTCTCCTGCACTACTCATGGGCGTGTCACTAATCTCAGAGGAGTGAATTGAATGGTTTTTTATAAAAAAAAAAATAATAAGTTTATTACTATTCCCGGTGTATTTTAACGACAGTGGGTTACAGAACTATAGTAGGCCTAATAGGTTTTAACTTGTTAAAATTTCCGGACAGAATATTAGTATAATATCATTTACCTAATACCGGAATAACTTACGTTAATTAATTTAAATTTTTATTTGTTTTTTTTTTCAGAAATGTTTGGCGTTAGTTGTACTTTTATCAATTTTAATAGAAAATAGCAGTTCTGAAGTACTAATTAGACAAAAAAGAGGTCGTCTAGGTAAGTTAAATTATTATTATTATTATTATTATTATTATTATTATTATTATATAATATTTATATTATTTATTATTAATAATATTTTTTATTATTTTAAAGTAAAAAAAACAAATTAAAATTCATTAAAAATTATTTAACACGAATAAAATTGCTAGAATTTTCACCTTTATAAGTCATAATATTAGAGTATCAAAACCCTTTCGCGATTAATTTCCACGACAACAGCGAAGATATTCACAGACTGAAACGTTTTGAAATATTGGAATTTCCTTTAAGGGAAGACTGTACTTTGTACCTTGCCAATGTTAAATTTGCTATTTTTAGGTACATTTTTCACAAGATTGATAAAGGATAGGGAAATGAAATTTTACTTACTTGTAGATGTCGGGTTTCTCTAGCTATTGACATTTTTTCAATTTAATCTGTTGAACCATAAAATTAAAAACAGAATAACAATTAATATAAAATTTTTACAAATTGTTTTCTACGGTATTTTACATATTAATAATTTTTGCTGAATTCGAAGAAAACATAAAAATTCCAGAATATGTGCATATGCAAGATAAATAAATGGTAAAAACTTCAGCTTGGTAGGTGTAATGGTTTTATAGAAAAATGTACCTAAATGTTAAAAATTTTAATTTGCGGGAACAGGCGAAAAAACAAAAGGCACAAATCAAAAACAAAATGTACAACACAGACAAGTGAATTTTCCATCAACAGTTGGTTACAAATATGAACCAATGGCTGAGAGTATTAAAAACAGTAATACAGATATTTTTATAGTACTAAAATTTCCTTTGTTCTAAAACGATCCATATAAAGTTATGAAAAATATTTGTTCTTGATGACATGATAATTTTTCTGAGTAAACCTCCTAAAAACTTAATTTTTTTTCATTAAAACACTATTTTTTCATATACCTAATTTAAAGTTTTGTGGTTGAACTATATCTAAACAATTGAAAAACATAAAAAACCGAAAATTGAAATTTTCAGTTAAAACCATCATAGAGTCTCACTTTAAGATTTTGTTAATCATTTAACTCATTTATGTTTTTCTACTTGGTCTATTAATAAAATTTATTTATTCATTTCATCCTTCACCGTCTGCATTAGCAGCAATTTACAAAACAGTCGGACGTTAAACCAAAAAAAAAAAAAATTAATAAAATTGTCATCTTTATAATCTCCATCATGGTCATCGTCATCTTAAGTTTCAACTACTTCAAGTTTCAAGATAATTTTATGCACAGTTTAAAATAAAGTTTAGTTTAGTTTTTTTTTTTTGTTAAAAATTTAGTTTTTCTGAAGATTTATATTTTCAATCAAAGAAAGTTATTATTTAGACTTTTATTACCTTGCTTAAACTTTATAATTGCATTAAAAAACTGATTGTAAAGGAATTATACTTCGTTAAAAATTGTAAAATTATAAAAAAAATAGATATACGAAAAAACTGAAATCATTATCCATGTAATGACACAAATTAAACTTGTATTTTTCGGATATTTGGCAAGAATAAATGATAGCAGATTTATAAAACAAATTTTTGATAAAATAATAAATCTTAAAACCAAACCAGCTTGTTTCACAATAACATTAAATTACCTTAAAGATGCAAAAATTGACACAGAAGATATACAGAATAGGACATTTTTAGGAAAAAGTCAAAAAGTGATCTTCAGAGAGAAAACAAAAAGAAGAGACTTTAACTCCACAACATTGAAGAACTAAAAAGGAAACATCCGAAAGAATAAACAGATTGTGGGAGGAAAGGAAACGTGAACAAAACAGGAAGTAATAATTAAAAAATATTTTGGTGTCCTCTCTGTAAAAGACTATTCGGAAAAACGTTTCAAATTCTTTTTGAAATTATGTTAATAAATCACTATATTTTTACATTTTTGTTCAAAAAATAAAAAATGTTTTCTCTAGTACATTCTTTCTAATATTATTTTTATAAAACATTTCGGGACAATTAATTTGGTTAAAAATGTAATTTTTTTTCTGAAAGTTTTAAGTTATAGTTACCGTATATTTTTCAAGGAATTATTTAGTAAGATTCTTGTTAAAATTATTAGTCTAGTCGTTTTCGATTTTACTATGGAATTCATGTTTACATAATAATTACATACAAAACTTTTACCAAACTTACTCTTTTTTTGCTTGTATGACCGCAATGGATCACTATAGTCAGTTTTGGGTTGTCTTTACTTCCTTCTGCGTTTTTTTTTAATTTCCGTTCCCAGTATTTTTTCATTCTTTCAGATCTTTTCTGTCTTTCCTGATTTGAATAAACCCTAGTTTTTAAATTTTCTTGTTTTAACATGTAGTTGTTTATTTTTGTCTTTAATTACTTGCTTGTATTTTAAGGATTTTTCTTTTAGGTCCTTTATTGTTTGTTTAAGTTCTGTTAAATCTTCTTTAATTCTTTTATCCACTGGATGTTTAAGTTTTTAGAGTTATACAATTTTTCCACTATTTTCCTTTTTTCTGGTATTCTGAGTTTATGTCCAAAGAAAGACATCCTCTTTTTTCTCATCGCATATGTGATGGGTTCTATTTCCTTGTACATCTGCTTGTTCGTGAGCAATCTGGGTTGCCCATCAACTATTTTCTGTTTATTGATATAAGTTCTTAAAATTATACTTCTTGCTATTTTTCTGATGTGTTCAGCTTTTCCTCGACCACCGAGGTTAAAAATAATTTCGCCACTGTATAGTACTTGAGATCTAAGTGTAATTTTTACTCTTTATATTACAGAGATTATTACTTTTATCTTATATCATTTATGTGTGAGTTCATTTATTTATGTTATAATGCTATTATAACACCCGTTACAAAATACTTATTCAAATTTAAATTTTCACATATATTTTTATTATAGCGTCACTCGTATTGACAATGTGTTCTTCTGTCTGCAATTCATTCAATCCCCTTTTTACATATGAAGTCAATTGTGTATAAACATGCAATATTTTAATGAATTTAAATCTCTTGTATTGTTTTAAGTTATGCAGTATTATGTAAAATATTTTATACATTTTAATGCAGCCTTTGTACTTTTTATTTGTATGTAATTTCTTAGAAATTATATTTAATAAGATTTTAACACTAATAAAAGTGTACTATTTTCTTTCATTCATGTTAGTTACAATGAAAGTCTTTAGCGTATAGCAAAACATCCATATAGCAAAAAAAAATGTTTAATGTTTTTATTAGTTCATCGGGCATCGACTACCATGGGTATCAGTCCTCATCAAAATTCTATTAAACAAAGCCCATGATAGAAACTTACTGTGACCAGAAAATCCGGTGTTTTCAAATTCATAAAAATTATATCGATTATGCTTCATCAGTTAAAATGCAAACTTAACTACCCGTCTTGACAGTTTAAAAACAGGATATATTTGAGTTCTTAAAAGGGGAGACTGTACTTTGTATCCCGCCAATGTTAAATTTTTTATTTTTAGGTAGTACATTTTTCATAGGATTGGTAAAAGATAGGGAAATTAAACTTAACACACCATAGATGTCGTGTTTCTTCTCGAGCTACTGACATTTTTTCAATTTAATCTTTGGACCATACTATTTTTTAAAAATATTACGAATAACATAAATTTTTTACAAATTTTGCTCTACGTTTTTTGCGTATTACTAATTTTTGGAGCACCTGAGGAAGTCATAAAAATTTCGGTAAGTTATATATGTGGATATACAAGATAATTAACTGGTAAAAATTTTAGCCTGGTAGGTTTATTGGTTTTTGAGAAAAATGTACCTAGTGTTAAAAATCTAAATTTACGGGAAAACGCAATAAAACAAGAAGGCAAAAATTAAAAACAAAATTTACAAAAACAAGTAAATTTCCCATCAACGTTGTTTAGGAAGCTGGACCAAAAGCTGAGAATACAAAATACATTGATGCAAATATTTTAAAAACTAAAATTCTCTTTGCACTAAAACGAGCAGTATAAAATTGTGAAAAATATTCGTTCTTGGTAACACGATAATTTTTCTGTGTAAACTTGATAAAAACTTATTTTTTTCATAAAAAAATATTATTTTGACGTAATTTTATGGTTTTTCTAGTAGATCTAGGCCTAAACTATTGAAAAACATAAAAAACCAAAAATCGAAATTTTGAGTCAAAACCATCGGGCCTTCTCCCCTTATAGGAACTCCGCTCCGTAAACGTTAAAAATTCAAAACACAAACATCGGGTGTAAAGTTTCGTCGCATATGTAACTCACAATAAATAATTATTATAATTTATACACCAAATAAAATGAACACTTTAACTTATTTTTTCAAATATATTACTCCACTTGGACTAATTTTTCAGGAAACAATAAAAACTCTTTTAACCACTTTTCTTTTTAATTTGATTTTTTTCATGCTCTTTTATACATTATACTAGGAAAAAACATTTAATAATTAGTAAATTACTGTTTATTTTTTATTAAAAACAAAATTTAGTTTGGAGATACCTCTTTTTGATACACACATACGGATTTACCTGGTTTTGATTCCTTCTCAATTACATGTACCTGTTTCTGAAAACAAGATCTTATTTTATTTTGTTTTTAAATCTGCCATTGCGGATACGTCATTCATAATAATGATAATGGAAGCTTAAAAATTACTTAAAAACAAAAAAAAATTGTTAAAACTCGCCAAAAGAAAGCAAACAAGCCAAGTAAATTACAAAAAGTGTACTGTAACCTACTAACAACCAGGGAAACGATTTGATTGATGGATACGAAGTTATTTGATTATGAACGTAATGAATGATGGATTTACTTGGTTTTGATCCAACTCAGTATTTAGATCAATGCCGGCCGCATTGGCGAAGTTGGTAATGTGCTCGCCTCTCATCATGCGGTCTTGGGTTCGAATTCCATTCAGCCACGGCATATTTTCATATGTTTACAAAAAATCATTTCATCCTTCACCGTCTGCATTAGCAGTAACTGCAGAACAGTCGGACGTTAAACAAAACAAAAAAATTAAAAAAAAAATAAAAAAATAAACCATGTAAATAAAATGGATTTACTTTAGTTAGAACATATCAAGTTCGAAATATTATAGAACAGCTCTGCATATAGATATAAAAATCTCAATTTTGTCAAAAAGTGGAGTTACCTGCATTTGAAACCAAGCCCCTCAATTTATCAACTTTGTATCAAAAAATCTATCTTCTTTTTTCATATTTCAAACCAATTTTTTTTTTTTTTTTTTTTTTTTTTTTTTTTTTTTTTTTATTGAGTGATGATGCCTACATAAGACTTGGGATTGTGCGTAGGTAATGATATGTGGTGACTTACAAATGAGAAAATGCCAGACCTGACCGGGAATCGAACCCGGGACCCCGGTATAGTAGCCAGTTGCGCTGATTTGTAAATTTGTAAATCTACTTAGATTTTTCCTTTCATAATTTTAATTTCCTTCTTAGTTTTGTGTAGTTTGGGCACTCTTACTTATGTGTTTAACTGTTACAAATGTAGCACAATTTCCTCATAACGGTCTATCAGTATCAATCTGGTATGTCTAATCCGTAATCTCGTTAATACCTCTACTTCCTTCCTCGCTAAATCTGTACCATATCTCCCTTTTGATGGGTTTCTTTTAATTAATTTAAGTTAGTTGCTATAAACTAATACTTTACCCGTAGTTATAAACGGAGAATGTACCACTGGGTACCTCTTCTCCTTAAGGGGGTAGTCAACTCAAGAAGATGAGTTTTTTTTAATTTCGATTGTTTTCTGCATTTATTTGAAGTTTAAAATACTCTGACTCACAACATTTGTTTACTTTGATTATACGTTGACAAAAAATTATAAAAACATCTGTTTAAAATAAATCTCACTAGCAAGGCGAATG
The DNA here is from genome assembly GCA_035578175.1 of Catonia carolina. Lineage (NCBI taxonomy): Eukaryota > Metazoa > Arthropoda > Insecta > Hemiptera > Achilidae > Catonia > Catonia carolina. The sequence goes on along the minus strand of JAQMRL010000005.1, from coordinate 66,253,011 downwards.
AAATTATTCCTTTAACTTTGTTTTCTGGAAATGTGGTTTTTGCATGATTGTACATTCTTCGGAATTATATTTTGGTTCGTATTGGAGATATTTGGATTATGTTTTTTTTCAAATGTTCATAATTTCTTGCTCTATTATCTGTGGAATGATTATTACAAAAAGCGTGATAGGGATTTAGTTAAAAAATAATTTCTGAATACATAAAACAAATGTTTTTGAAAATATGGTTTTTCTTCAATAAATTTCTTGTAAGAAAAAAAACATACAAGCGCATATAACAGATAATAGACAGCAATTGTCTGTATTTTATAGCATAAGAATCATGTTGATATCTTTCTTGGTTCCTGAGATATTTGATTCCCCGTAAAAGCCCTCTTTTCCAACCTCATCCTTATATTAGGGGTTGTTAGTAATTTTTTGGCTTGGTTCAAATGGTAGATCATTCTTAGTAAATTACTCTTTCAATTAAAATAAATAATGATAAATTATAGCCAGAAGTTTTGATTTTCATTTTCTGGGTTGACTACTCCCAGTGCGAAACTCCCCACCACCATTTAAATATCATATACGGAAATTGTGCAGCTCAATGTACAGTACCGTAATAAAAATTAAAGCCAAAAAAGAATTAGTTGTTAATGTTCTTCATCAATCTCTCTCTTTTCACAACAGTGGAAACATAATTTTTAATGTCATTCAGACACACATACATCTCTTTTCCAACTGCCCTTGGTACATTATCATCGGTAGTTTTATTACCTGGTAAGCCGTAATTCCCGGGGGTCCAAACAAGAATGCATTTTTCCTTTTGGTTCTTCAGGCTTTATCTTTTTATGTGAGATAGCTCAAGTTTAAAAAAGATGTTCAAATTTTAAAGATATCCCTGGAGCACCGCCTTCTTGGTACAGGACAATGTAGATATTTTATTTTTATATCAATTCCGGATTTTTGCAAATTTAAAATAAATAGTTTCGTTTTTGGCATCTCTTCTCTTTTGTTTCCAGTATTTTTCTAAATTTAAATGATTTTTTTCTGTTCTTTTTTATTGAGTTTTTTTATGAACGTATTTTTCAAAATACCGGCGATAGACCTACCCGTAATTTGAGATTGTAATTATTTCAATTATTTCACAGTGTTGTCTTTTTATCGCTTACTTTATCAAAAATTAATTAAATTAAAATTAAGAAAATTAAAAATAATTTTCGTAGTTTTAATGTGTTTTATCCATTCTCATCAGTGCCCTTAGAAGACGACTCTGCCTTCATAATCCCATCTGATAATTTGTCTTATTTTTGGTAAATTTCATTGCCTGTTTCCGTTTTTTAATTTTTAAGGATATAAATATTTAACCCAGCCAAAAAGTTTGGCAACTTTTTTTTGTATATATATTTTATGGTTCATGTTCCTAAATTTTTTTAAACCCTAATAAGTGCCCATAGCAATCTGTTCAGTTTACGAACAATCAGCAACCCCATTACCCAATGAGATGTGGATGATGTGTATGACGTATAAATGAGGAGTGGTCTAGTACATAATCAGACCGAACAGTTCTGAAAAAGTATGATTAATTGAACCTCAACCGTTAGAGTGCACAAGAAACCTCTGTCTAGTATTCAAATTCGTATAAAAATATCTTTACTAGGATTTCAACCACGGAATCTTCGTCTCGGTATAACAGCTGTTAAACAGCTGACTCGCGACGACTACTGATGTTTAGTCACGAAATGAACTTTATTTGAAACGAAGTGTAAGAGGGGAACAATCTACTGCGCATGCCCAGTTTCTCTATTTCAATCCTAAAAACATACTGACACTCGTAGTTCATTGGAATACACAGTTCTTATTTTATTACGCGACGAGTGGCACAATAAATATTGTTTTGATTTGGCTATTCTGTTTTTACGTTTTAGGCTACATTTATACAAATATAAGTATTTTAATCCGTTAAAACTCATTCCATTTCTTTTCATTTTAATTCTTCATATTTTATTTCAGCTGATTTTCGGAGACGAAGGTTCCTGGTTCGAATCCTAGTAAAGGTAGTTACCTTTATATGGATTTGAATACTAGACAGTGGTTACCGGTGTACTTTGATGGTTGGGGTTCAATTAACCATACTTTCTCAGGAATGGTCGGCCTGGGTCTGTACAAGACTACACCTCATTTACACGTCATACACATCATCCTCATCTCATTGGGTCATGGGGTTGCTTATTGTTCTGAATTGAACAGATTGCAACGTACACAAATTAGGAATAAAAATGAATATTTTATTTGTTATTCTGTAGTGTTGTAATAAATTAGTTATCTATCCGTGTATTATAAGTTTATCATGTCGACCGTTCAAAAGCAGGGTAAAGCAATTCGAAGTGCGGAAAGGAATGTTATTTTCAATGTTATTAAGTGTTGTAAAGAAGAAGAAAAAAATAAACTATATATACTACACACTTGCATGTTTTTAGAAATGTACGTACTACGCTAGCAGCAGCGCATTGCCCACACTGAGTCCCGCGTTCATCTTGTCATTACATACCAGTACTTTACCTTAAAGGTCTTGTCAAAGAGAACGCGGACTGTCCACGCGGACGGTTCGCTCTTGTCCGCACGGACCCTGTGTTAGACATTGTTGCATCATCCTAGTCAAATAGACAGCGGCCTACGCCGCGAACCAATCTCTTTCGCGGCGAACTGTTGGGAAGTTGTATTTTTCTACAGAGTCCGCGACAGACAGGGTGGCCGAAGAAGAGGAAAAATTAATTGAACTTGTCAGGGAGCAATCACATTTATATGAAAAACAAAACAAAAAAACAAATTTATAAGTTAAACAAAAAAAAATCACATTTATATGATGTGCAAGATAATAGTTACAAAAACTTGGTTAAGAAAGCACAATCATGGAGAGAAATAGCTGAAAAACTTCAACAAACCAGTAGTATTAAACAAAAATTTTATTATTTTTTTGTTATTACAGTATTTATAACAAAAAATTAGTTTTACGTTTTTACTGTCGACGTGACTGACAGCTTAACTGTACATTGAAAGTGTATCAATCTATATTAGTCATTGACTTATTAATAATAACATTATTCATTGACTTAAATAGTTGAAGTAATTAACAAATTGGTCTCGTACAGGGATGTCTGTTCCTGGTAGTGACTTTGGAGGCAGTATAATTTTGTTATTTACGAACTCACGATAGAAAGCGGAATTTTCGAAGATACTACTATCATTATGCCGCCCATTACTACCTATATCAACAATAATGAAATTATAGTTGGAATAAACGAAAAGTAGCCTACATGAAAAATCGGTCTTCGAAGGAATTCAATTCATTGCAAAGTCGGTGAAATTCGCCTACCTCCTCTCTTTTGCAATTAATTTCGTGCACCCATTTTTTTCGTTTCGACTGACTCAAAGCGAACAAAACAAGTAATTCTTCTTCGTCTGATGAACTGCTAGACAATATAACTTCAAGTTTCAAAGTTGAAAAAATAACAAATCATAAATTCGCCACGACTCGTTTACGTTTTCTTTACAACTAGTTCTGGTCCGTCCTTATTTGTCCGCGTTAAGTTAGGCTCTCTCGGTCCGCAGCGGACTGCGCGTGAACTGTCCGCGCGGACAGTCCGCGTTCTGTTTGACAAGACCTTTAGAGTTTTGCTAACCCGGTGGGTTAAAATATTCCTACATTAATAAAGAATTAATAAACAAATAATAAATTTGATATATTACTAAAATTAGTAGCTACTATTAACTATAAACAAATTTTGATAAATTTAATTAATAATGATTCTTTACTTTTAGATGGTTTACAACAAGGTCAGTATCTTCCTCCTGGTCCAGGAGGAAGTTCAGGAGGAGGTGGTTACGCATCCGGTGGTCCAGGAGGATTTGGAGGTGGATCTGTAGGAGGCGGTGCCGGAGGTTACTCTAGTGGAGGTAGTTTTGGCGGAGGTCAAGGAGGTGCGTTCAATTATTAAGATTTAATTATTTTCAATATAATATTAGAAAAATTCTTATTTATTTAGAAGTTTTTAAATGTATTTCTGTTTACTAAAATCATTTATATTTATAACAAGTTTTCAGTAAATTTTGCTAAATTGATATTTTAATTAAGAATTGAATATAATTGGACGGATTTATCCGTCACCTTAGGTCTATTGTTTAGGGTCTTAAAAATTGAAGGGTTTCTGGCAGAACTGCCTATGTCAAAAATTGTGTGTTTTGAATATTTCGCCATTATCGAGACGCAAAATTTTCTTCTTTGTAACCAGCTGATCTATTTTAGTAAAAACGCACAATATCTAACGATAGTACACATAGAATCCACACTAGTTCTGTAAAAACAACCTACATCAATAGTCGTCTACTAGTCTACTACCTACGTCTACTAGTAAATTCAAGCAAAAACCACCAACGTCATGACAATGGTTATTTTTACCAGAAATTACATTTTTGTAGGTTATGTAGTCTGTATTTGATTAATAGCAGTAAGTTTGGTGTGTTAGTTGTGTCTAAACATATTAAAATGAATGGTAAAGAAACAGAAAAGAGAAAGAGTGGCAAACCGAAATTATTAAATAGAAAAACTACAAGGACTTGAACAGGCGTACTAATAGAAATAAGTAGCATCTAGGAAATGACTTCACATTTAATGTACTGAATGAAGGGCTTCTTTCAGTAAATAAAAATAAATTAAAGATTTACCTACGGGTCACAAATTTACGGTTCAACCAAACCCTCTAACTTGCAACGAATTCAAGCATTCCAGTCAAAAACATTACGCCTTATAGCAAATGCACCTCTTACGTTAGCAACAAAACCTTACATACAGATTTGAAAACACCACTTGTACAAAATTCCATCGAATACCTATACAAACGCTTTCACGGCAAGTCACACAAACACGAGAACCCCCTGGTGCGTTTACTTTCCACCGTCCATTTACCTGATAATCCCCCCTAGACGCCTTAAAAGACGCTGGAGTAGAGACCTGCTAATTTGATATACAAATTTCATTCTTAGGGAGGCACCAATGGGGGCCCTACCCCTCTCATGCTTATCATGTCATTTACATTATTATCATAATCATCACATTTGTTTGTTGTAAAATTTTACAGTTGTAAATAAAGAATTAAAGAGAAAAAAAGATTTACAAAAACTAGTGTTTTAAATCCATCAAGTAGGAAATTTTTTGATTCCCTTACTACAACTGAAGACAATAATGCCACTTCTGGTATTGATGATCGGACAACAACAGTGCAGATGAAAATAAAAACAAATTCTGCACATTAAAGTAGCTCATGTATTGTAATTTTTGAAAAAAAAGGAGCATTTTATCTAAATGTTTATTATTTTATTTTATTAGCCAGATTCCTATTACCACTAAACTAGTAGAAGTGGTTTTCCAGAAAAAAACAACCTTTGTCATGACACATCAATTTTGGAATTTAAATAAAATTTACTTAACAGTGAAGAATAGTTTTAATTTATATATCTTTTTAGAAAAAAGTGACCCTTTTTTAAAATGGATAATTCAAATACCATTATTAATTGCTATTGTAAGAGGATAACAGTTTTTTTACATTTTACCGAAAATGTTACTTTTATGACCAAGGCAATTTTTATCATAAACCCTTCAATTTGTTTTGTCAACCGGTTGTCATTTATTCTATACAGGTGTCTGCAAAATTTTACTCTTTTATCGTTTCATTTTTTAATCACGTTCATTTTCCCTACACAGTTCTTCTCGACCGTGTAACCATTATTGTCCGTCTGCTATCTTCAGACCCATTATCTTATGGAGGATCTCTCTCTTAAATTTCTTTTCGTCCTCTTAGACCAGCTTCACGATCATTCTAAAGCACTCACTCGCGTACAGACACACCAGTTTTATCACAGTATTTAGTATTTATTACAGTACCGCAGTTTAAAATATTATATATTTAATTTGTCAATGCTAGAGTTATTAGGATAAGAATACATTCTTAAAATAGATTACCTATCTTATCGTTTATTGTATTTCGATAGGTATTGTACAGTTTAAATATCGTATTATCCAGAGAATTAAAATTGAATAGCTACTTATTGAAACTGATTAGAATAATTGAACAATATGAAATAATCAAACTTTCTTTTTTCATTTGTTTTGTCTTATTCTCCTATTCTTCCATTGTTTATGTTTCTTAATAGAGTATAATTATTTAATTAGCTTTAATATTATTTTAATTACATACATAATATTATATAATAAGTTGCTTTCTTTTTTTATCATTTATACCCGTTTTTAGTTGTTTAATTTTTTTATTTTTTTCGTTTTGGTTAAAATTGAAGAGCTTAGTGGATGAAGGTGCTATGCAACGAAAATATAGTTTCAAGAAAATTACGATCAAAATTCCAAGGATCCCATAATTTTGTGAATATTGTCTGACTTTAATTTTGCATTCGCATATTATTGCCCCTTCATGAAAATTTATATTATTGCATTTAAGATCTTCAACTTCCTTCTTAATTGTTTTATAATTTTCTTATGATTGTAATGCCTTCATCCATTAAAAAATTGTGTTGCACTCTATCTCCTCTGAGATAGGTTGAATAGTATTTACTGTAAATGACCCAAAACAAGTTTCTTATGTGGGAATTAGAAAAAATACATTACTTCACACTTTTACTGATAACGATGAATATTTATTACCATAGTTAATGGTTTTATTCTAAAACGAAAATGTCTTGCATAATGAAGGAAGAAAAAAGCCACGTAATCATAACATCTTTATTCACTAAAAAACATGAATTAAGCAGTACATAGCACATAAATCCACTATGGGTTCGAATCCCATTCAGGCACGGCATATTTTCATACGTTACAAAAAATCATTTCATCCTTCACCGTTTGCATCAGCAGTAATTGCAGAACAGTCGGACGTTAAACAAAAAAATAAATAAATAAATCCACGACGGTTTTCTTAGAATGTACAGCTAGAGTATTCTGTGTCGTCTGTATAACTAAATGTACACATAGCATTTTTATCAGTCACAAAACTTAATTTTTGAAAAATCTTACATAGCACCACTTAGTTATCTTAGTAATCTTACATATCCACTTAGCTCTTAAATTATTATTAACATGTTACTTGTGTGATTTCTGTTTATGTTTATAGTTTTGACTAGTTTATAGTTTTGTTTATGTTTATAGTTTTTTCTATATGTTTTTTGCCTTTTAATATATATCCATCGTTTCTTGTTTTTTTTTTTTAATTATTATTATTATTATTTACTGACGAGCATTCTTTTGTTAATTATTGTAATTTTTTAATTATTTTGACGATTTATGGCTCAGAGGTTTGGACTCTCCAACTGAGATTTATAAATAGAATAACAGCTATGGAAATTTTTTTGAAAAGTTATCGAATGACTACGTAAGATTGACTTAGGAATGAAGAAATTTTAAAGAAGGTGGACACAAAATGTTTTATTAATTGACAAATTGAAGAAAGGCATTTCATCTGATACGGTCATCTGCGAAGAATGGATGAAGACAGAAGATTTGCGTTTGGGTTCCAGTTATACAGAATGAAAGCTGTGGAGAGGAGGGTCTAAGGGATGTTAGATGTTAGATGTTAATGGATGAAGCCGCTATTATAATAATAATTTCGATGATTAGCCATACTATTGGCATATTTATAAAGTTTACTTTAATTACCACAATAATCAGACCAACCCTTTTAATATTTGCATTACAAACACTCCGAGTTTAGCAATTGAGTTTTTTTTTTAATAGAGTTATGTTTATATTTTACAGTAATTTTATTAAAATTTCACAGTACTGTATAAGAGTTTGTAAATTAGAATACTACATTAATATTTTTACTTTCTCTTGCCTATATGAATATATAGGAAGGAAAGTATTGCTTTTGTCGGTTTTTCGAAATCGAGTTTTCACCGGATATACACGTTTTCATACCCCCCGAACCCAAAAACCATGTTTTTAGCGATTGGTCTGTGTGTGTGTATATACAGAATATCTCAAGAACGGAACATCGTACGAACTTGAAACTTGAAACTTAAGTTAGATACCACTATTGAACCTGTCATGAACATTTTCATCAAAATCGGTCTACCGGAAGTAGTAGTTTATTTGTATAATTTTTCACTTTTTTGCGATTTTCTTAAAAACTGGTCCTAAGATTTTTTTTTAAATTACCTGGTTTACTAAATTTTTTATGCTCTACAAGATAGGGTAGGCGCCATGTTTGCTGAAATTCTTGGTAAGGCTGTTCTCACGTAAAAAAATTGTTTTTTTAAGATTGCGGCTTTAATATGCACTTTAGCGCAAAAATTTATATAATAAACAATGGAGAGAATTTAAAATCCTACAACTCTTATTTGAAATGTTTTTGTATAACGCTTAGTTTAGCGGTAATTAGCGATTTTCTCTTTTTTCTCACGAAAACCTGTGAAAACTCGATTTTTTTTAAGATTTCGGCCTTAATATGCATTTTACGACAAAAAAATATATATAATCAAATTTATAGGAAATTAAAAGATCTACAACTTTTACTTAGAGAATTTTTCTCTACAGAGCCTAGTTTAGCGTGAAAGAGTGATTTTCCGTATTTTTAAGCCAAACTGAGGTCGATTTTCATTTTACATCTTTCACGCATGATTAAAATAAGGTTATGTTTATTGAGGTTAGTTTTTGTTTATTTCTAATGTTTTATTACTAATTTAGGTTATATTGTTTAAATTATTTGCATTGGCAAGAGAAAGTTGTGTGAGTGTTTCACACCAAATTTTTAATTTAGGTGGAGCGGGTGGTTACCCAAGCGGTGGCTCAGGAGGATTTGGAGGCGGTAGTGGTCCAGGAAATAGTTATTTGCCACCAAGTTCAGGAGGAGGTGCTGGGGGTGGTCCATCAAGTTCATATGGTGCACCAGGTGCTGGAGGTAATTTTGGAGGCGGTGGTGGTGGAGGACGTCCATCCGCAAGTTATGGTGCTCCCGGTGCCGGTGGTTCAGGCGGATTTGGCGGTGGATCCGGTGGCAGACCTGGTGGCTCATATCTCCCTCCTGGCTCTGGTGGATCCAATGGTAATTTTTATAAAAAATTATATAAAATTTTGCGTTTATTTATTTATTTAATTAATTTAATTGTTTGCAACAGGCCGAACACGGCCCAATTACAGAAACAATATTTCATTACAGAGCAAAAGACAATACAAAAGTAAAAAGTAAATAAAAGGAGAGAAAAATACAATCAAAAATAGTCAATAATGCAAACAGAATTAAATATAACTAAAACAGTATTATACACTAAAATTTTACAAATAATTTACTGATTAACAATCATGATAGAGGTCCAAAACAAAAACAAAAACAAAAATAAAAAATTTAACACACACACATAATGTGGAATTGCTTGGAAACTTACATCTTGAAAGACTTAAGAATGGCTGACCTATATGATGCTCGGCTCTGGCAAAATGGATCTATTGCCGCAATTCTGTCCATGATATTTTAATTGACTATCATGCAGTTAACCGGCGAATAAGCTGCATAATAAGTTTATAATCATATCTAAAGATAAAATTTAGAATAAGAATAGTATTTTAAAATTCAACAGTAGTAGTGAAAAAGGCTAAACCATTTGAGATAAATGCAAACGATATAATCACCTTATCAGATAATATCGCAGATCTCAGGGAAATTATTCAAACTTAGAATGAAGTATCAGAAAAAGTAAGCCAAAAATAAATTTAGAATAAACAAAAGTAATGACAAAAACAAAAAATAATAAAAAATAATAATAATGATAATATACAGCCGGCCGCATTGGCGCAGTTGGTAACGTGCTCGCCTCTCATCATGCGGTCCTGGGTTCGAATCCCACTCAGGCACGGCATATTTTCATACGTTACAAAAAAAACATTTCATTCGACATTGCATAACATTCCACCCCAACGTCGTCGCTAATGACCGTTGCAGTTGATGCGACGTTAAATAAATAAATTTTAAAAAACATAATAATAATAATATAGATTTATCTATAAATCTTCAGTAATAACCTAGCTGAAGACAACAAAATATTAAGTAATATTAAGAAATATTGTGGTTTAGGTCATCATCCAAAAGGCTGGTTTGAACATGTAGAGGTTTTACTAAGTAAATTGAGGAGTAAGGTGGTTTACCATTGCCTTCCTCACTGAGTGGAAAATATGCTTATCAGTAGACCCTCTGAAAAGCACATATTTTCCACTCTGAAAATGACACCTTCACTTCATTTACCACAGGGTCTGGCTGTATAATGAAATTCATTACTTTCAGAGAAGACAACCCTGATTAGTGTTTTTTACACCTCTACCTCTTCAACCACTTAAATGATTCAGTCATTTAATTGGCTGACCATGTGATAAGAAACAGAACTATTTATTTTAGCCCTGCAATGAACAGATCAAATGTAAATAATTTGACACTCCACCTGTCTGTTATGGGCGAAAGAAATATTAGTAGACAAAAAAGACATTGTTTGATTTTTATGTAGAACAGACCAATTTTATATTATCATATCCGGCTCATAACTCAGAATGGAAGAACTTTTCCCATAACTTGTATCAATGAAAATTTTCTACACCATATTTTACAACACTTTGTTTCTGTAGGATTTGGCGGTGGTGGCTCAGGAGGAAGACCATCCAGCAGTTATGGTGCTCCAGGTGCTGGTGGTGGTTATGGTGGTAATTCCGGAGGAGGTTTTGGAGGTAGTTCAGGAGGTGGATTTGGAGGTTCTCCAGGAAGTTCGTATCTTCCACCTGGTCAAGGAGGTTCTGGCAGTTTTGGATCAGGTGGCCCATCTTCTACTTATGGAGCTCCAGGTAGAAAATTAAAAATTTCAGTAACTCCTATTTATTGATGTAAAATCATGTTGGTTATTTATTAATTATTAAATAATTTTTAAGAAATTTGCTTTCTAAAAATTATAAAATCTATGAGCAAAGAATGCTTCTCTCAAACATAAGAAAATTATGATAGCTCAAAAATAAAGATTAGGAAAATAGTACTCCAATTCTTATATAATTCTTACACCTACTCTAGGACATGTCTTCTAGCCATAATTGTGTAGGCCAATTTCCTTCACCTCATATAATCTATTTCAAAGTTCATGAACGATAGTTGTTAGGTAAGGTGAACTTAGAATTACATGGTTAAAATAAGAAAATAAGGTATTTATATGTTTAATTAAATTATTTAAAGCTTTTATATTTATTAATAGTAGAAATATCTTATATTTTTAGGAATATTAAAAAAAATTCCTCCCATTAAAACATTATTTGAGAAATTATAACAATTCCTGTTGGTTCTACTCAACAAAGAACAAATGTCTCAAGAACAAACAGTAAAATATGCTTGTCCTATGAACAAAAATAGGAATAGAACAAAATAGAACGAAAATAAAAATAGAACAAAATAGAACGAAAATAAAAATAAAAATAGAACAAAAATAGGAATAGAACAAAATAGAACGAAAATAAAAATAAAAATAGAACAAAAATAGGAATAGAACAAAATAGAACGAAAAGAAAAAATAGAACAAAAATAGAACAAATGTCTCAAGAACAAACAGTAAAATATGCTTGTCCTATGAACGAAAATAGGAAAAACCCTCATATCCAATTGGTCTAGGTGGCAGTTTTATCGTATGGCCGATAATCGTCCTGAAGTAAAATTTTGAGAACCATACAAAGAACCTGCCGCTCTATGAGTGTAGAAGAAGGGATAGAAAGAGAAGAGAAAGAAGAAGAATTTTTTTGGTTTTACATCCGACTGTTTTGCAATTACTACTAATGCAGATGGTGAGAAAGATGATAAATGAAGATGAGAGATGAAAAAATGCCAGAACTGAATGAGAATTGACTCGGGCATCACCAACGAACCTAGAATAAGATGAGAGGAAATAATTTAGGTTCTTTCTTACCAATTTTTTCTCAAAGCTAAAAAATAAATTTTCCAAAAATATTTTAAGTTATTTTTATTATGTCTATAGATTGTGTTTTTCAAATTATTTTGTAGAGTTTATTAAAGTACTACTTATAAATCTGAAAAAATAAAAATTTATTTGTTTTTTGTAAAAGGTGGAGGAGCAGGTGGTTATGGAGGAGGCAGTCCAGGTGGTTTCGGAGGGAGTTCAGGTGGTTTTGGCGGTAGTGCCCCTGGTAATTCCTATCTTCCACCAGGTCAAGGAGGTGCAGGAGGTGGAGGAGGTCGCCCATCAAGTTCTTATGGAGCTCCTGGAGCTGGTGGATCAGGTGGAGCTGGAGGTGGTCGTCCTTCCTCATCATATGGTGCCCCTGGAGGTTCTGGTGGATTCGGAGGAAACGGAGGAAATGGAGGTAACAATTTTTTTGTATAATACCAAATAGTATTACTAATATCTAAGTAGGTTGTGTTATTTAGGTCATCAGCCGAAAGGCTGATTTTAACCTCTAGAAGCTTTACTAAGTAAAACAAGAAATAAGGTGGATTACCAATGCCTTCCTTCCTGAATGGAAACGTACAATTATACGCATGCCAAGCCCTCTGAAAAGTATCTACTTTCCACCCTAAAAATGACACCTTCACTTCATTCACCACAGGGTCTGGCTGTATAATGATGAAATTCATTACTCTCAGAGGAGATAACTCTTGACTAGTATCTTTTACACCTTTACCTCTTCTGTTCTTAAATATTTCACTAATATAATTGGCTGACCATGTGATAAGAAACAGAACTATTTTTTATAGCCCTGAAACTACCAGATGAAATACCTAGTAGTATTACTATTATTTAAGTAGGTTACTAAATGCAATAGAGCACCTTTCATTGTGGTCTAAACAGATCTTTCAGGAAAGAATAATAATAATAATATAAGACGACTTTACATAACACAATAATAGTTCTGGTAGCAATAATTAATTATAATACACTAAGTTGATCTAGAGGTAAAGTCATCGCCACGAGTCAGCTGTTTAACAGCTGATTTTAGGAGGCGAAGGTTCTGGTTCAAATTCTAGTAAATTAAGTCACTTTTATACGGATATGAATACTAGACAGTGGTTACCGGTGTACTTTGATGGTTGAGGCTCAATTAACCATATTTTCTCAGAAATAGTCGCCCTGAGTCTGTACAAGACTACACCTCATTCACATGTCATACATATCATCCTCATCTCATTGAGTTATGGGGTTGCTTATTGTTCTTAAATTTAACAGATTGTAATGTACACACATTAGGGTAAAAAGAAATAATGAATTATTACTTCTTGGTCATGTAGCATTTAAAATATATTTAATTGTTAATTTACCATCTGATGTACCAAATACTCATCAATATTTAGTTTACATCACATTTTTGGTTTATATTAACTCCTTAAATTGTTTTATTAAGCTATTTATCAGAATACAAAACCTATACCAACATCAGTCACAATGAAACTTTTTATGCCGGCTGCATTGGCGTAGTTGGTAACAGACTTGCTTCTGATCATGCGATCTTGGGTTCAAATCCCATTCAGGCACGGCATATTTTCATATGTTACAAAAAAATCATTTCATCCTTCACCGTCTGCATTAGCAGTAATGGCAGAACAGTCGGACATTAAACAAAAAAAAAAACTTTTAGAGTAACAAACAATGTAATGGTTATCAATTCTCAGTTTCAAGTCCCATTTACCAAAGGGTACTCTGTCATGAAGTCTTTTAGTCATTTTATTTTTTAATTTCTTTGTATATATATTTTTTTTATTCATTTGAATTATATTTATTAAATGTTAATTGAGACGAAAAATATTTCTTTACTAAAATTATTATTTATAAAAATATCAGTAGTAATTTGTATAGTGGTACCAGTTATCATGGATTTTGTAACTTTATTTTACTTTTACAAAGAAATATAATTTTATTTTTTCCTAATGAATTCATCACTGATTGTACTTAAAGGTTTTGGAGGTGGATCAGGAGGTCGCCCATCTAGTTCATACGGAGCACCAAGCGCTGGTGGTGGATATGGAGGTGGTGCAGGAGGAGCCCCAGGTAGTTCATACTTACCACCTGGATCAGGAGGTGCTGGAAATGGATTTGGAGGAGGTCGTCCATCAAGTAGTTACGGTGCTCCAGGTGTTGGAGGAGGTTCAGGAGGTTATTCAGGAGGAGGTGGTTCTGGAGGTTATTCTAATGGAGGAGGTTCCGGAGGTTATTCAGGCGGTGGTGGTGCTGGAGGTTATTCAGGCAGTGGAGGTTCCGGAGGTTACTCAGGTGGTGGCGGTTCCGGAGGTTACTCAGGTGGCGGTGGATCCGGAGGTTACTCAGGCGGAGGAAATGGAGGTGGAGCTGGTGGATATTCAAGAGGAGGTTCAGGAGGAGGATCGAATGGAGGAGCTGGAGGTTATTCAAGAGGAGGTCCAGGAGGATTCGGAGGTGGAAGCCCTTCATCATCTTATGGAGCACCAAATGCAGGCGGTGGTCAACAAACAGCCGCTGATGGAAGTTACATCTACTAAATACATCGACTTTAGGAACAAATTTTTAAAATTCTCAAAGAAACAAATTTTGAACAAATCATTTGTTGATCTGACAAACTTTTTTTATAACTTTATTTATTATTTATTACCAGTACAACATACGCTTCATTTTTTATTGTTACCAATCCATGACCATAAATTATTTTTTAAGCTTTAATTTAATTTATTTTTTAATGTTATTTATAAGAATGTAATAAAACATTATTTTTTTTAATAAGTGGTTTTTTATGTTCTTCTCTATCCATTTTGACTCAATTTTATTCACCATTTAATTTTCTGGTCAAGGTTACCTCCTTGACATAATGGTCAACTCGTTGGACTACAGAACCAAAGGTTCCAGGTTTTATCCTCAGCTAGGGTCTAGAAATTACTACAACTTAAAACCTAACATTCCAGAACCATAACACACCATCATAGTCACTTGTTTAGGTCATCAGCCGAAATTTCGCTGCTTTGAACCTCTAGAGGCTTTAATAAGTAAAATTAGGAGTGAGGTGGTTTACCAGTGCCTTCCTCACTAAGTGGAAAAGTATGCTTATCAGCAGACCCTCTGAAAAGCATCCACTTTCCACCATGCAAATGACACCTTTACTTCATTCACCACAGGGTCTGACTGTATAATGATAAAATTCATTACTCTTAGAGGAGATAACTCTGACTAGTGTCAATTACACCTCTACCTCTTCCGTTTTTAAATGCTTCAGTCATATAATTGGCTGACCATGTGAAAAGAAACAGAACAATTTTTTTAGCCCCAGAACAAGCAGTTCAAACGCAAATAATTTAACACTCCACCTGATTTTTATGGGCAACCATAGTCATTAAGAAGAAGTTTAATTCAACTTATTAAAAAAATCTGATCAAAATAGTGTTAGAATTATTTTCTTATTTTCTTGCAGTGGTTTTTATTTTAACTTACCAAACTTAAAACCTTTTTTATTTCTGTAATGAATAACGACCATGTTGTTAATTTACTCATTAACAAAAGCAAAGAGGTTATTTGCATTTTATCGCAAGTGTAACGTTTATCATCCCTCCAGTTTTCTGAAAACTTAAATGTAGTTTGAAATAAAAATATGTTTCTGATTATTTATTTGTGAACAAGGGATTCAAACATGGATCTCCACTGTTGTCAGTTCTTTTAAAGGTTTTTATAATTTTTTTATAAAGAACTGGACTAGAAAGTGTGCTAGAATGGGTGTCTGAATAGGGAATGACAATGTCTTCACCCTCTTGCTCATGACCATGTGGCATAGGCTAAAGTTCAACAGTGTATGGTGTATGACTTGAAAGTTAATCAGAGTACAAGTGGGGACTGTATATTAACTAAAATTAGTTTGGAGAAACTAAATATATGGTTCCTAGAGTCAGGATACAATATACAAACCGACTAGGGGGACATTGAATTGATTCATGACTACATAAATGTCTTGGCACAATTTTAAGGTTATACGGTAAATCAGAGAATGATCTGAGTTTTTACCAACTGAATAACTTTGGCAGGCCCACTGGCGCAGTGGTTAGCACAACTGGGTTCTATGCCGGGGTCCCGGGTTTGATTCCCGATCAGATCTGGCATTTTTTCATCGCTCATTTTCATATATCATCATTCTCCTCCGTCTGCATTAGCAGAAAATGCAAAACAGTCAAGACATAAAACCAAAAAAAAAGGAAAAAGAATAACTTTGGTTGTTTTAACGACAGAAAAATGTTTAACGTTAAATAATAATATTTTTATTGTATTTTTAAATATACATACCTTAACTAGGTTTGTAAAATAATGGCAGTGAGATAATGTTCTTCTTGTTGAACGCAAATCCATAGCCTCTCCTGAAAGCTCAGCATGGCTTTCTCCAACATTTCATTTTACACAGCTTCAATTTCATCGGTAGGTTAAATGACTTCCAGTGACCAAAACTGAAAAGGAATTACGTGAAAATGAGAGAAATGTGGTTCCAACAGGGTCCTGCCACAGCTCACACAGTGATAGCACTGAAGGAAATGGTTTAACAATGTTAACTAGACATGTCATTTCACAATTTGGTAATGTTTCTTGACACACATTTGCTCTTGATCCATCAGTTTGTGACTTCTTTTTGTGGAGCTACTTAAAATCAAGAGTGTACGGAACAAGCCATGCACAATTGAAGACTTTAAAATTTCTAGTCGCCAAGAAATTGAAGTTCTGTTAAATGAAATGTTGGAGAAAGTCATGCACAGCTTTCAGGAGATTTACGTCCAACAAGAAGAATCTCATCTCATTGACATTATTTTGCAAACCAAAAAAGTATCAAAGATACTCGTATATGTGTATGTATATATATATATATATATATATATATATATATATATATATATATACTGTACTGTGTTCCCGGCTATCAAAGCTTCCAAATAACTGAAGTTATTCAGTAGTGAAAAACATGCGTTTCCTCTACTCCACCCTTTATTGATTCACACTTTATGATTAACTAATCATTAA
The DNA here is from genome assembly GCA_035578175.1 of Catonia carolina. Classification (NCBI taxonomy): domain Eukaryota; kingdom Metazoa; phylum Arthropoda; class Insecta; order Hemiptera; family Achilidae; genus Catonia; species Catonia carolina. The sequence goes on along the minus strand of JAQMRL010000005.1, from coordinate 66,235,980 downwards.
GTAGAACACATGAAAAAAATAATAAACAAAACAAGATTTAACCGATTATAAGTAAATTTAATTAACATTTTACACAACTTAACTTTGTCTGTACACAGATCTTAATTAAATATTACTTCATTATGTTTGGGTACACAAAAAAAACATAAATAATAATACAATAAATACATATTCTATGTACTTGCTAACAATGTATTTATGTTATGGAAACATATTTAAAATGTATTTTAACATTATTTAATTCACAGCAATAAATTTTTTAGAGGATTTACTATTTTCATCATTTGTAATATGTATAGATTCAAATACATTTTTTTAAAAAGTATTTTTTAATACAGTAAGAATTTTATTGATAACATTTATTTTTACTTTTGATTGATTTTATTTATATTACAGTCATAATTATTGATTACTTGGGTTCACAAAAATTATTAAAGTTATTAAAATATTTAAAACTGTATTTCCTGTTTAAAAAATGGGATAAAATAGCATAAACATGAGGTGTCAAAAATATTCCTTTAGGTTGTGTACAATAACTTTGTTAAAGCTTAAGTCATAAGTAATTTTATGAAACTTGTCGGAAATTTAGTTCTAAGATAATTGATAAAAATAAATTCAGTAGATGAAAAATAAAATATATTGAAATTTAACAATAATTATTAATAAATAAAACAGACAAAATTAAGACTAATATTTGCACATTCTTGCAGGATATTTAATTTGCAAACACCATGAACAATGGTTTGATAATTATTACCACTGCGACCGCCGCCCCTTTTGATTAGGTACTGTGTTCCCGGCTATCAAAGCTTCCAAATTAGCAACTGAGGGAAGCCCCCAATAGTTCCAAAAGGGGAGGAAAGCTTGTGTCGGCACTGCAGAGAACTTGTAACCGCCTCCACCACTATGCACTGAAGACTGTATAAAGTGCGCTCCACTGAGCCCAAAGTACAATTCGATTCCAATCCACTCATCAGCAGACAAGACAACCATCATTGGCATATGGCTACCGGACTTCGAAAAAGACTCATCGACAACCCCGCAAGAGAGAAGATGATGCTTCCACTCGCCACCCTGACACCATAAGCTGTCAACCGGGACCATCATCGTCCCTCGATCGAGCCTTGCACCCACTGGATCCTGACAAAGCAGCCATCGACGCACTACTGCAAGGGAAGAAGATGACGTCTCTGCTGAACAACGACACGCCATGTCACCCACCTCCTCGATCACCACGACAACTATGATTGACTATTCCCGACCAAACGACCACCACTTAAACAGCCCTTTTCAGGGATCTAAACATTTAAAGTTCCGCACGCCACATAATATCGCCATCCAGTGACACCACATTATTTAATTATATACTCAATGTAATAATAAATATAAATTCCAAACTGCATTACGTAAAGAATTATTTAAACAAACCTGAAAAAAACATTCTATAAATTTAAAAAAAAAATTTTGTTGACCTAAAGTTAGATAATATAGCTTTATAAGTTAATTACTGTATTACAGTAAGAATATTAATCGATAAAGTTTTTTTGTATATATTAACCTATTCCAAAATAGTTACCTATTTCAAAATATTTAACTATGTTCATCGAGTTTCCTATTCAGATTAGGAAACTATGCCAAAGTAAACAAATATGTAAACAGAGTTTTCCATTTTTGATTAGGAAACCTATTTTATCTTAGATAAAATAAATATATTTAAATTTTCAAACAGAATTTTAGTAAATCCTCTAATATAATAATTTAATCAATTTATAAAAATCTAAATTTTTAATAAAATATACTTTACTAAAATAATATCAACTCTATTTTCATCATTGTAATTTACAGATAAATTACATGTTCTACTAAAATGTAACGGATCACTAACACATCTAGAATTTGGGTTTTTTTAAATACAATAACATTAAACTTACAATTAAGTAATTTGATTGAATTCCCATGATACAAATACTATACGGGATTTAATCAACATTTTTTATTATAATTTTATTAATTCTAAAACTAGGCCTTACTTTAAAAGTATAATTAATGTAAAGTTATTTATTGTTCTTGTATTACTTGTAGTTTCTTTTGGTATTATACATACCAAATTACATGATTAATTTATGCACTATATTAATACATAAATACATTCATACTTAGATACATATACATTAAGTTTTATAACAGGCAGTTATTGCACATATAAATTAAAATTTTAATTTATTACAAAAGTAAATTATATTAGTAACATGTTTTCAAATTATACGATAGTTTTGCTTTTATAAGTTGGTAACACTGAATGTCAACATATAAATTTGTTTAGTAGGTTGTAAATGAAATATGGAATCCTTTAAAGATTTTATTTAATCTTAGTGGTGAAATTTGGAAAGCTGTAATTAATATTCTAATGCAGAGGTCACCAAATGGCAGATTGTGGTTTGCGTCTTCACCACCAACTCATTTTTTCTGGGCTGTGAGCTCTAGAAAATAATTTTTTGTGCAGAACTTATTTTCATGTGTGATGTGAAATTTATTACATTTAGGCTATGTGCATCTAAAAACAACTGTTGATGTCAATGCAACATCACCACTGAAGAGTTAATGCTCGCAGGACAAGATTACGGCTGTAATCAGGCTGAACACAACTCAAGATCAAAATATTAAAACTACAACTTTTGTACATGGGCCTACAGTAGCTTTAAACTGTTGTTACATTTTATTGGTCAAACCTCTTTGAAATCAACAATTAATAATAAGATTAAACATGATTCTCATATTTAAATTTTTACAGTCAGTATGTCTAAATTTACATCTGCCAGTCAAATACAAAAAAATTTGTCTTTTTGTTTACTTATTGAACTATTTTCATAGCAGTTATTTTATGACAATGTTATTTACGTGGCAAGACAGGGATGTGGTAATATTTCTTGAAATATACCATTAGTACGAGTGCTTGAGGAATGCCAGATGCAGCAATTACAGTAAATCAAGTGCATGGCAAAAAAATTATTTTTTCAATGCTCACAAATTTAATTAATCCAGGGTTAACTGTAGTGGAAATAAAAACTAAAAAAAATTAATATGATATGGAAGAGAAGTAACCAAGATTAGAAATTTAGAAAGAAGTGAAACTGGAGGTAATGACCCCTGATTATTTAAAATGAGGCAAAAAGCAATCAACGACAGAACTGGATAAAGATATTTTTAAATAGATGATTCACTTTGGACGTGAACCAAAAGTGACACACTATGTAAATTCCACAAAATTGTATTTTCTCATTTATCCATAAGTCTTTATCCCATTTAATCTGGTTGAAATATAAATTAATCTCTAACTCAGTATTGTATTAGACATATAGTTCCTGGAAACTTCACTTACCAATCAATTTTTGATATCATTGAAAAAAACATATAAGAATTTTATTAAAAATTATTTTATAACTTTTAACAATAATGTATTTTACAATAATTTTTGAGTAACCTCTCTCAAAAAAAAGTCTTTGAAACTTTGTGGGTTGGTGCTGTAATATCAAAATACAGATGAGTTTTTTTTTAAATTTATTTATTTAACATCGCATCAACTGTAAAGTCATTAGCAACGATATTGGGGTGCAACTATGTGAGGATGAAATGATTTGTTTTTGTAACTTATGAAAATATGCCATGCCTAAGTGGGATTCGAACCCAGGACCACATGATGAGAGGCAAGCACAATACCAACTACGCCAATGCGGCCAGCAACAGATGGGTTTTATTTAGGAACAAATTTTGATATTTTACAAAGTTTAAAGGAGTCATTCTTTACTTACAACCTTTATAAATTATATTATTTTTATAATATCAAAATAAATTTTATTTTTAGTTCTGAATTAACTGTTAGATGTAATTTAATAAATTTGATTTTTGTGAGTCAGTTATAATGTACTCTGTTAATACATACTCGTGATAAAGGGAGCAATTTTCTGAGATCTGGCCAGCCAGTTATTTAAGAAGGCACACAGTCAGACCACATGCTAAGAAATCTACCAACAAATTATCATACTTCACAAAATCCGTTTGGTATAACAATCTTTTCAAATTTAACTTAAATTTCATCAATATTAGCTCCCAATTTTTATTTATTTAATCTTGTAATGTGAAACCAACATTCATATTTTTTTTAAATATTTTAAAACAGTTATTTTTCATAAAGTACCTTTATAAATTCATAAAAAATATTACTAACATTATAAGTTCAACAAAAATAATACGTATTTTAAATTTATTAAATGTATATAACCTAATTATTATAATAATTTCTGCGTATCAATTTTTTAATTTACTGTTTACATATTTATTCTGGCCACCTAACAATAAAAACATAATATTTTCTTCTTTTTTTTTATAATTCCTATTGTGTACGTTGCAATCTGTTCAATTCAGAACAAAAAGGAACCCCATGGCCCAATGAGATGAGGATGATGTGCATGACGTGTAAATGAGGTGTAGTCTTGTACAGACCCAGGCCGACCATTCCTGAGAGAGTATGGTTAATTGAACCCCAACCATCAAAGTACACCAGTAACCACTGTCTAGAATTCAAATACGAATAAAAGTAACTACCTTTACTAGGATTTGAACCAGGAACTTTCTTCTCCAAAAATCAGCTGTTAAACAGCTGATTTTGGTGACAACTTTACCTCTAGACCAACCCGGTGGGTTACATAATATTTAACTTTGATATTAACGCACCGGATTGGTCTAGCAGTAGTAGTCATTGCCAAACAGCTGACTTTGGCTAACTTTTATATGGATTTAAATACTACACAAAGATTACCAATGTACTTTGATGATTGGGGTTCAATTAACTAAATTCTCTCCGGAATGGTTGGCCTGAGTCTATACAAGACTACACATCATCCTTATCTCATTGGATCATGGGGTTGCTTATTGTTATTAAATTAAACAAATTGCAACATACACACATTAGGGATTAATAAAAATCTGTTGTATGAGGCTGCGAGAAGAGAAGAACTGGAAGTTGGTTGCGCAGTTAGTAAAGAAGATGATTGAGAGATTATGGGGGGAGGAGAAATCTGGAGACCAGCAGACTTGCCCTATCCTTCCTATATTGTTGTTGTGTTGTTGTTTAGGTCATCAGCCGAAAAGCTGGTTTGAACCTGTAGAGGCTTTACTAAGTAAAATGAGGAGTGAGGTGGTTTACCATTGCCTTCCTCACTGAATAGAAAAGTATCGCATATCAGCAGGCCGGGCGCTCTGAAAAGCATGTATTTTCCACTCTGCAAATGACAACTTCACTTCATTCACCACAGGGTCTGGCTGTATAATGAAATCCATTACTTTCAGAGGAGATAACTCTGATTAGTGTATTTTGCACCTCTACCTCTTCTGTTCTTAAATGATTTCAGTCATTTAATTGGCTGACCATGTGATAAGAAACAGAACTATTTATTTTAGCCCAGTAACGAACAGATTGAGAGTAAATAATTTGACTCTCCACCTGTCTGTTATGAGCAGATCCCTCCTATATAAATCCTAAAATTTCCAACCCCCGCTGACACTGTGCTAAATTTTAACCCTACATTTCCCTTTTAGTATTATATTTATAGTTCCAAGGGAGGTAGAAGATTTTTGAAGTTATCGGATCAAGTGGCCAGGTGGCGGGTATTTGGATGGTAGGCGGTTTTGGCCTTCTTGGGATTGGATGAGGACACCTGAGTTGAGTCCAACACAACTTCCCCATTGTGGGAGAGTGAACATAAATCTTTCTCACCACCTCGAATGCAAAAAAACCCTGCACTTAATGTAACCCCTATGATAGTGACTATTAGCTCACACATAGCACAATTTGTTAGCATTGTATTTGGTGGCAAAAAGACAGTTTTCAAATTCGTAATCTACATAAAAAGTTAGTGGGCCTGGATTGGGTTTGAAGTTCCGGTTTTGACCAGAAGTGGCCAAAAACCAGTCAAAATTTGGACATAAAAATAGTATCATTTGATTCCTCTTAAAGAGTAGTTACAGAAATAATTTGGTTTGAAGTTCCGGTTTCAATTGGAAGTGGTCCAAAACTGAAAGTCAAAAAATCAAAGTCGGAATTTGGAAAAAAATAGTATCATTCGATTCCTCTTAAAGATTAGCAGCTCTTTTATAGGTACTGAAGTCACGAGATTGCCTTTTGCGTATGTATGGACTATGAGGAAGGGAAGTGAAATATTTGCAGTGCTGCCAATCTCAACAGTGAGACACTACTCGTACATTTCACTACCGTGCAGTTTCTAGATACATTTTGTGAGCTGTGGTTTATTCCAAGAAAATGTTTTCTTCATAAACCTTATATGAAATAAATATGACATGTAATATTGCCTATAGCTTTATTACATGACTAGAAATGTTTGATTTACTGTAATTACGAATGAATCGCCTTCTTTACTATTGCTGTCATCGGCGTTTTCATTATCATTCCCTCTAGTATCTACCTAACCGTTTCCTTTTTATACCAGGTGTCAACGAAACTGTAGAATAATAGCTTCTTCACGTCCTTAGTTTCCTTCTTTATTTTTCAAATTGTGCAAAGAGAAACATCATAGTAGTTAGCCGCTCGCTCACGGCTTTTGTTAAAAGGCGCGGTTAGGCATTTTTGTTTAGCTTCAACTTTATAACATTTTGTTACATAGCGTTCAGCACTGAGAATAGTTCGACCACGTTTTCAAGAAACTAACATTTCTGTTTACAGTAACAAACAGTTATATTCATACAGTTAACCTACAAAATTTTCCGCGATTTACTGTATATGCTCTGGGTATAGTATGCGAGTTATGTTTGTTGTACTGAAATTAAAGCAGTCGCGCATGCGCACTGATGCTTTTCTCCCTTTACCCCTTGTTGCAAACGAGGGCAAACTCGTGACTCAAGTGACTATACTTAGCTTTTTTCTGATATTTTTAACGAAAGCTAAGTGGGCTGGATCCCATTATCAGGAACGACACACCTGAGTTAAGTGATCATAAATATGACTTCTCAGGCCGACTACTTTTCTTTAGAAAAAAATTGCCACCAGAATGAGACGCATCATCTTACGAAGGGAATTTTTTCATAATAAATCTACTTTTTAAGAAAAATACATTCCAATGTTCACTGTAATACATTCCAGATAAGAAACATTGTAAACTCGTACAGTACATTAACACGTTCAGCACGGCGGCTGGAATCACGGATGCTTCGCTGTGCCGACCCGCCATTGCAGTGAAAAAATACCATGACGCCTTAAGGCGTCATTCGTCCCCGGAACGATCTTACTTATTTGCTCATCTACTCACCGGCTAAATATAGTACGGTATTATACACGTTTGTTGTTTCTACGAAATTTATATTTGAAATTCATTTTTTAGTTATTAGAAAAATTAATACGTATAAATTATTAAATAAATGAAAATTATTGTCGTGTGTAAAATATAAAAATACAATTATGTTTGATAATGAATAATATTTAATTAAAAAAATTTAAATAAATAAAATACATTAAATAATTAAGTAATACAGTAGTAATAAAGCTTATTACTTTATAAAAACACAAAAACCTGCAAAAGAAACACAGTGCATAGAAATCGCGAGTTCAGAAAGTAACAGAAATCTTTCTTTTGAGTAATAATTAAACTATTTTTACGTAAAAATGTATTATTTTTACCTTTTATTTGTAAAAAGAAGTCACTGGAAACGAAGAAATTCGTAGAATAATTGATATAATTAAATAAAACAATAAAATTACACGGCACTAGGACGTTTGAATAGACTACAATTTTAAAAATTCGTCAAAAATTCCCGGCAGTTGGTAACGAAAGACGACCTTCACAGTGGCGCTCGTAGAATAGATCTGAACCCCTGAACAACCTTTACTAACACTGCCAGTACACCGGCGATTTATAAAAAGCTATAGAAATGTGGTATTGTATATGACACCTTAAGGCGTCATTCGTCTCTGGAATGAACCTCGATTTGACGCCTTAAGGCGTCATCCGTGCTGAACGTGTTAAAAACCATAGAACAATAAAAAGCAATTTTCCAATTACAAACTACCATTACATAAAAAATAAACAGTAATTAACAGCAAATCTAATATTATAATAACTAGGTTATCATACAATTCACACATCTTTAACCATAAAAATATAAATAAATAAATAACATTTACACCGTATATTATTTTGAAACATTATTGAAATATCTATAAAATGATTTAACAATATTATTTTTAATGATTAAACACTATAACACATTTAAACATATTATTTTCTTCTTCAATTATTATTATTAAAATTAATAAATATTTTTAAAGAATATTATTTTTTAAGAAAATAATATTATATGTAGGTAATAATACACCTTCTAAGATATTTTACTATTCACTTCATATTTTATATTATATTTTAAATACATTTTGATAATTTATTTTTAAAATACAAAAACAAAAATTAATTTTAAATGCATCGTTGATATTTTTAATGTATTGTTTAAAAAAAAAGTTGTTTAATCACTCAAAAATATATGGGCGATTTTTGTAAGATTTTTTTAAGATGTAAATATACAAAATGTTAAGTAGCTTTCCAGTGATTAACAGGAAATTATTTTTACACAAGGTGTTATATTATCAACATTGATATACTAATAAATGGGAAAGCTCTCACTGATTGACTAACTCATCACTAGTTTTCCTACTTGCACTATAGGAAGAAAGCTGAAATTTTTGAGAATATTCCCTTAAGGGTAAATAAAAAAGTTACACAAACGATTTTGACATTCTACCATTAAAGTGTTGAAGAGGGTGTTCAACCCTAAAACCGATAGTTTCCATTTACTAAGTTCCGGTGGAGATGTTACTTATAGTTCAACTACAAAAATTACCTATTAACTATTTCCAAAATGTACCCCTGAGGGGATGAAAATGGTGAATTTTGGTGATGTTATTCATAGTAAAACAATTTCCAAAATTTACTTTTAAAAGATTGAAAGGGTGTCCAACCCTTAAACCAATATTTTTTATTCATGAAGTTCCAAATGAGTTAGATGTATTCAACTCAGTGATGTTACAAAATAGTGATGCTAAAAAATTTACACCTCAATGATTTCCAAAATTTACCTGTAAGGGGTTGAAAAGGGTGTTCAACCCTTAAATCAATATTTTCAGTTTACTCTTACTGACTAGATGGCTGAAACTCTGTAGATATTACGTAAATTTTATACATAAAGTTTTTAACCTCCTCTTGTACCTTTCTACTCCATACCATGTTTCAATGCTTGATACAATTTTCTACCTTTCTGGAATCTCATAGATTGTTCATCATGTATTCATCCATCTGTAGAAATCTAACTTCCCTAATATAAACCCTTTAACCAACGTAAAGGGTTCTCCATTTTAATTCAATATCTCTTTCCATATTCCTTTCTCTTCCAAAAATCATCACTTCAATCTTATCCAGGCTAATACCTATATTCTTTTCTACTCTGATTTCTCCCATTTCTTGCCATAATTCTTGCCTATCTATGAAGTTATACATTTTTTCTAATTTAATGAACACCATAATCATCCTTTTGTTAAACTGCCAATTTTTCTCCATAAAATGTTCAACTGCAAAAATCAAATCTACTGCACTCCTTCCACAACAACATACATACACATATCCAGGTGCCTGTTCCAGCTATCGCCAGGTCTGGGTGTTCGCCAAGCCTTTCCATCTTCTTCTGTCCATCCACCATTTCGCCTCCTCTATTCGCTGCCAGTTGTTTCATAATCCCTCCACACTCCTCTTAACTTCATCCTTCCATCTCTTTCTTGGTCATCCTCTTGATCTTGTTCTGTCCACCCTTCTAGGTAACCTTTCTTCCCCCATTCTCTTCACATGGCCATGCCATCTTATCCTCATTTTCTCCACCCTCTCCCTCATATATTCCACTTTTAGCTCCACTCTTATCTCGATATTCTGTATTCTATCTCTCCTTGTCTTACCCTTTATTGCTCTTAGGAACTTTATCTCCCCTGCCTGTAACCTACTTCAATTCCTCTCATCATTCCCCTACGTTTCCACTCCATACAGCACTGTTCGTGCATAATATAACATATACATCATTAATTTGGCCTTCTCTGGTATCTTTCTGTCCCACAACACCCATATCAACATATATGTAAAGGCCAAGCCAATTGCTGTGAGCGCTCGACTACACATGCGCATACTTGACTTCGACCATGCATACCCCTCCGACCTACAATTAGATGTACAGTCAGTGTTGTTGAAAATTGACAACACCCATCATATTTTGTAGGCATGCTGTTCCATTGTTGATAACATACGCTGCACTATTGCAGTACATACAAGACTATACTAATGCCGACGCATGTTTTGCCCAGCGCTCTCCTTACAAAAATCAGGCTAAACAAAATACAATAAAATAACCACATCCTTTGAATGACTAAACAACTTTTTTAACATTTTAAACATAAAATTAACAGATTATTATGTTTCAAATATTCTATGGAAGCATTTTGTATGGTTTATTTATTTTAATATTGAATAATAGTAGAAATTAAATCAGGAATTTTATCGTTCAATAAATCTGATAATTTGACACTTGTCATTAAGTTAAATTAATCAATCAAACATAATGCAAGACACGTCGTAAATTGTTTAATGAAAATACATTGAAATACTAAATAGTTTGTTTTTATTTTAATGAAAATTATAATATATAATTATGTGCTATAATTATGTGCTCCTAAATGCCCCTTCTTTGATTTCAATATACATACTGTGTCTTTACCAGTGTTGTTAGGGTCAACAGCCGAAAGGCTGGTTTGAACCTCTAGAGGTTTTACTAAGTAAAACGAGGAGTGAGGTGGTTTACCATTGCCTTCCTCACTGAGTGGAAAAGTACGCTTATCAGCATGCCGGGCCCTCTGAAAAGCACATATTTTCCACTCTGTAAATGACACTTTCACTTCATTCACCACAGGGTCTGGCTGTACAATGAAATTCATTACTTTCAGAGGAGATAACTCTGATTAGTGTCTTTTACACCTCTACCTCTTCTGTTCTTAAATGATTCAGTCATTTAATTGGCTGACCATGTGATAAGAAACAGAGCTATTTATTTTAGCCCTGCAACGAACAGATTGAATGTAAATAATTTGACACTCCACCTGTCTGTTATGGGCAGCTTTACCAGTACAAAAGCAAAAACAAAATATTTAATAAACAAGGATGATTAAAAAAGCAATGCGACTGAGTTCCATAGGAAATCCTATAAAACAAAATCCTGTTAGCATAAAAGTACCCAGATGTCTTGTTTTCCTTTCATGATAATAAAAAGTTCATTTTTTTAATCATTAAGTGTCAGTGATTGATCATATAAAGTGTGTTGCAGAATTATCGATCATAATTTTAATACGACACCATCATTTTTAAAACGGAAAAGTAAAAACTGAATTATATTCAAAATAATTCATGCCGATTAACATACACATAAATTTAACAAATTTGGAAAGTTGTGCTCACATATATAAACACCATCCTCAAATTCCAAAGTGTCAAATATCAAAATTTTACTGAACGACAAAACAGTTTAAGAACATAATATACTTTCAAAGTAAAAATTATAATAATATTTTTAACACACAATTATTTCAAATATTTTGTACTAAATATTAACTATAATCATTACAACATGTTACACTTAGTAACAATATCCATAATCATAATATTATACAATATTTATTTTTTAAATGTTTTTTTTATTATAATTAAAGCACACATTAAGAAGTTATAGGAATTTTAAAAACACAATTAAGTTTTTAATACAGGATTAATAACCTGGTTTAAATATCTAACAAATGAGTTAATTACTACAATAGAAATCATAAAGATGCGAGCTTGACTGCAATTGTAATGTTATATTTGTCACTTCCACCATTTCTCCTCCTCTATTCGCTGCCAGTTGTATCTTCATCCCTCCATACTCCTCTTAACTTCTTCCTTCCATTTCTTTCTTGGTCATCCTCTTGATCTTGTTCCTTCCACCCTTCCTTCTTCTTTTGGTTATTCCCTTTCTCAATTCTGGTTGATATCATTGGTTGCCACCTCACTAATTTATCAGTCATATTTACAGGAAGTTCAGTGTTAAAAATTTGCTTTTGTTCATACTTTTCTTCATTAGTACTATTATAACCACCTTTTGTTTGTTATTGTATTATTTAACTACATGAAGCAAAAATAAATTGGTTCAAATGTCAATGCTTTTACTTTTATACGCATACATATTCAATCTATAGAATTTGAATTCCATTTTACCTTACATGTAGTACTTTTTAATTATCTATTAATGAGACATTTGATTGTCACTAAGTTTACATATCACTGTAACTTATTTATCCTATAATTGTTATTCCTATTTATATTTTAAATATTATTATATAGAATTTAATTCCCATTTATTGAATCACTTTAATCTTGCTCATGTTTGAGAAAACAATAACAATGAAGTTTTATTATTAATGCTTAATCTTTCTTAACTCAACCACAGTATAAATTGCTATTGTAAATGTGGCAACATTGGCTGTTTTGTTCAAGCTCACATTGATATGATTCTTACAATAATAAATTACTCAATACACCCTCCTTGAAACATTAAACGTTGTAAATTAATTCAATCAAATTTATTAGGTAGACATCTGTTTTTACATAGTACAACTATTTTTACCAGAAATTAACAAATATCTTACCAGGTTTATGTTAAAAGTGAAATACAAAATGTAATAAATTTGACTCATCCGTTAACTTTAAAATATAGTCCAATTCAGAGTGCATGGCAGTAGTTATGTGAGGTGGAGTATCAATGTTACCAATTAGAGGAGAGAAACCTCATTATAAATGACAAATGCAATAAATAATATTAAACTGGAGCTGCAGTAATGGTCTATTTTCATGATGCTTGTTTACTAGTTTCTGCTACTAGCAGGACCTACAAGCACATAGGTGACGGTTACCACAGAGGTAGTTAATTAATTCCAAAGATCTGAAGACATACGTAAGTTAATTAATGCCAGTGTTCTGACGACATACGTAAGTTAATTAATGCCAGTGATCTGAAGACATACGTAAGTTAATTAATGCCAGTGATCTGAAGACATACGTAAGTTAATTAATGCCAGTGATCTGAAGACATACGTAAGTTAATTAATGCCAGTGATCTGAAGACATACGTAAGTCAATTAATGCCAGTGATCTGAGACATACGTACCTGTAAGTCAATTAATGCCAGTGATCTGAAGACATACGTAAGTTAATTAATGCCAGTGATCTGAAGACATACGTAAGTTAATTAATGCCAGTGATCTGAAGAGTTACGTAAGTTAATTAACGCCAGTGATCTGAAGACATACGTAAGTTAATTAACACCAGTGATCTGAAGACATACGTAAGTTAATTAACGCCAGTGATCTGAAGACATACGTAAGTTAATTAACGCCAGTGATCTGAAGACATACGTAAGTTAATTAACGCCAGTGATCTGAAGACATACGTAAGTTAATTAACACCAGTGATCTGAAGACATACATAAATTAATTAATGCCAGTGATCTTAAGACATACGTAAGTTAATTAACACCAGTGATCTGAAGACATACGTAAGTTAATTAATGCCAGTGATCTGAAGACATACGTAAGTTAATTAACGCCAGTGATCTGAAGACATACGTAAGTTAATTAACGCCAGTGATCTGAAGACATACGTAAGTTGTGCTGTGTAAGGGTAAGCGCGCAGTGAACGCTGGTCGTAGGTCGCTGTTTTCAGGTTACTGGATGGCACTGGTCACAGGTACTGATTCACGCTGGTGAGTGCGCACAGTAGGAGCATGTTATTGATTTAAGTTGCTTGATGACATTGTATGTGTCTTATGGCACCTAACTTGAATTGCAAGTTTCAACTTTGCACGATATTTTGTTACACACAGACCAATGGCTAAATACTGTTTTTGGGTTCAGAAAGCCTAAAAATGTATATGAGGTGTGGCTATTAAATAACGAGACTGACGTTGTAAAAAATTTAACTTTTATTTGTATAATCACTTATTATCACCTTCAATATACACTCCTTCTCTATCCCTACAATGCTCCATGCGAATTTTCCATTGTTGGAAACAGTACTGGAAGTCATCTTCTGTCAGCTCCTTCAGGACACGTGAGTCTCGTTATTTAATAGCCACACCTCATATTTTATGATTTTTTTAACAAATTGTAATTCTTTTGCCATTAGTTTTTTTAATATAATTTTAAACTTTAAGCAAAGATCATAAAAATTTGAATAATAATGCTCTTAGAATGAAAATATAAAACACACTCAGTATAGTTTAAAAAAAAAGACTAAACTCAGAACAAAAAATAAAACTACACCTGACTCTGAACTATGCATTACTAGTGAAAATTCTACAGAACATTATTGTAATCCTTTTTTGTTATGTTACTTGTATTTTTTCTTTCTGTAATAGTGTTGCAAAAACTAGAAATATTGATGCAAATGTATAATAAAATTAATTTTAAAAAATTACAAGAAGAACTGGAAATAGGTAAATAAATTTTCTTAATAATTTAACTGAATAAAGCTATTTTTATGAGTATATACAATTAAACAATAGTTCAACAGTTGCAGAATTCAGTACAGAACACATGTTTTGGGGGTAGTTGTACACATGATGCAAGGAATTATTATATAGGTACTACCAACATTACTGCTGGTGCTGACATGCAATCTGAATTAAACTGTATTTTAATTTAGGATAAACAAATAAACAAATTTTTATTGTTTTCTCTGTAAAAATTTGATTTTAACAATATGGAATCTTGACGTTTCCTAATTATTTATATCATATATTTTTACAGAACAATTAAACTAATCTATTAATTAAATTGTCATGATTTTAATAACACACAACCAAAGAATCTATCTATTTTATAGTAAAATTTAAAGAAGAATAATTTAAAACTACTAGTACCTATTTAACATACACTTACATAAAAATCTTCTTCATGTGTGCATTATCATGAATAAAATGATATTAGTTACATAAATGAAATGACAGGAAAGGTAATAATAGAATAATAATAATGACAGTACTTATAATAATAATGATAATAATTACAATTTATCATTATTTTTATATTTTGCATTGTTGTATTCTTTAACGATGATTTTTGCGGGGATTCACAAAAGCACTGATAACGTCTACTTCTTATTTCTTCAAAGTAGAAGACTAATATGCTGGAGCCTGATAATCAACGTTACCTGAAAATAATGAATGATATGTTAGATATTACTAAGAAGACATTAGTTATAAACTGCAGTACTTACTGTTAAAATATTTGTACCACATTTTAATTATTTAATGACAACTGCTAGATACAAATAAATGATCATATAATCTTCTTCTTCTTCTTCTTCCATACAATGATTAGGCCGCAGCCTGTTCCGAACTCACGCACTGTATCATCTACCTCTACCTTTTCCTAGGTCTACCGACATCCCTTTTCCCTTCTGGAGCACACCAGTGTGCCTGCTTAGGTATCCTGTGATCTGACATTCTTTCCATGTGCAGCCTCCAACTTTGGAGATAGTCCTTTATCTTTTTGTTCAAGTTGTAAACACCCAATTCTGATCTTATTCTCTCCAAACGTGTACACCTCTTAACCCTTCGTAGAAATCTCATTTCTGCTGTCTGCATTCTCCACTCTTGGGTTTTTGTTGTTATCCATGCCGCACTTACGTACAGAATAATTGGAGCTGCCATAACTTTATAGAACTTAACTTTTGTGACCTTTCTCGCTCTATTTCTTAAAGTTCTGCTTATAATCCCGCATATCCACTGGAATTTGTTCAATTTCTGCTCTATATCCAAATCAGAATAAAATCCCACATCAGATCCTTAATAACAAAAGTGAGATACTCTCTCCATACAAGTATTATCCATAACTGTTTTTGAACGAACAGGATAATTGCCCTTAAAATCCATTATTTTGGTTTTATAGTTGGAAATTTTTAAGCCAAAATCTTTACACAGTTTGTATAACACATGGACCGCCCGTTGAAGATCGTCCTCTGTCTTCTGCACAATCCACACGTCATCCGCAAATAAAAGTGCTTTCAAATAACTACTGTCATTTAGCTTAATACCAGGACTAACGCTGCGTTTCCACATCTTAAAAATATAATCAATATTAATATTAAGTATTTATTTTATTAAACATCCTATGTAGGATTTTTAAACAGCCGTATTATTTAAAATTGAAATATATATTTTCTAACCACCAGAATACGGTAACATAAAACACTTACCAATGTTTATAGCGCTTTCGTGTATTAAATATATTAACGTGTATTAAATGTAATAATAATATTAAATAATCTATGTGATAGACTAAACCCTCGTCATACACCTTGGTTATTTGTAAATTACCTAAGCGTTTTGTCCCCATATTTATAGCTATCCTTGTATAGGCATAGAGACTTTTAACTGCACGCACCAAGTGAAAACGATACCCCAACTCTGTCATAATTCACCAAAGAACATTACGATCCACTTGATAGAAGGCTTTCTCAAGATCTGCAAAGGCCAACTGCATCTCCCGATTAAACTCTCTCTGTCTCTCTATAATGCTTGTAACCATAAATATATTATTCATACATGATTTACCAACTCTAAATCCACTCTGCTCCTCACTTAGAATTCCTTCCGTTATTACCCTTACTCTATTGTTAATTATTTTGCAATTTAACATATACAGTAATTTAAAAATAAATTTTACCTCGCGGTTGATTTCCTGAAAATGGAGCTTCTTGATAACCTGTGTCTGAGTCAGGTCCTCCTGGAACAAATCATACTTCCTATAGTTTTTTTATTCAACTAAGGCCCATGTAAAGAGTTTTAAGAAAAAATGAAACTGTTATTCCAACAAGATCTTTTCTAATTCAACTGTGTTTTAGGTAATCAATTTTTACAAACTTATAAATTTAAAGAAACTGAAAAAATGGACTAAGGATAAAAAAAATAAATATTGATCAAGTTTTAAATCGAGCTTAAAATGTTGGAATCTTTTTTGGGTAATTTCTCTTATCAGAAATTGTTACTTTTGACAGTGCTACCCTAAATTCTACAAAGGGAGCAATAATGCCAAACTCACAGCTTTTTTTAACCAGGACTTTCTTCATCTTCCTACCCTTTTCTCACCAGCAATTTCTTCGGTGTCTAATTAACTTCAGCAGATGGTATTTTGCTTCATACACAATGTGTCCAGAATACTCCAATTTAGTCTATTAATCATGCTAATTAGTTCTTGTTTTTTTATGTTGTTACATTAAAATGAACAGAAAAGACGTAGAATCTCACAAATCTGATTTGGACTTCTGTACTAAATCCCTGTTACATAAAAAAATCTTTCATCTTTATACAGGCTGTGTTTATAAATATCTTACCCTCCAAGTTTTCCCCTTCCTAGGTTTGTCTTCCCTTACAAACTAATACCTCTCCTTAGGTTTCCCCCAGTTATGTGTATCTATCCTTACTAACTAACGCTCTCCTTAGGTTTCCATCTCTTATGTGCTCTATCCTTACTATGTAACCCCCTTCTTAAGGTTTTCATCTCTTATGTGGTCTGTCTAACAACCCTCCTCAGGTTCCCCCTCTTATGTTTGTCTCTTCTTACTTCCTAACTGTTAGGTTTCCACCTCTTATGTTTGTATATCCTTACTACCTAACCAAACAAGCTTAAAACTTATTTATGCATATATAATTCCTACTACAATGCAATAAATATTAAATACACACATTTACCCCTCATTTCTCATTGCCTTGTTAAGTTATTTTAGTTTGTAAGTAACTCTTGAGTGATCAGAGACTTGTACCTGATACAGAAAGTACCAAGTAGTTTTGCTGTTAACTTGGTACCTGTTCCTGATAATTGCATCACTTTTATCAGGTACAAAGTATCAGTCATTTACAATAATCCTAAGTCGCTTATTTTTAAATTTTAGATTGCATCTACATTGCTTGCTTCAAAAGTGAAGTTAGGGTGGAAATACATTTTATGTGCTCTATTTGATCATTATAAAGAATTCTAACGAGCAGATAGCCTTGTAGAATATGACTACTAATTATTTACCAAATAACAAGAGTTTTCTTAAGTCAGCTAAGAATTAGATGGTTTTTTTCACTTCCTGTAAAAATTTGTTTTTGTTATTTGTAATGTTTTTCTGTTGACCCACTCAGATATGATTAAAAGTTTAATTACATACCAGGGTATGAAGTGTATGCTGCTCCTGGTACTGAACTTGGATCAGCCTCATAGGTCGGAGCAAAAGCTGAATCAGCACCTTGTTGAAATCGTTGAAAAGCAAACCAAGCACACCCAGCCTAAAAATATAACAAAAATATTTTATTACAAATAAAAAATCTGGTGTGAAACACTCACACAACTTTCTTTTGCCAATGTAAATAATTAAAAATAAACCTAAAATTAGTAATAAAACATTAGAAATAAACAAAAAACTAACCTCAAAAAACATAACCTTACTTTAATCAAGAGTGGAAAATATGTGCTTTTCAGAGGGCCTGGCATGCTGATAAGTGTACTATTCCAATCAGTGAGGAAGGCAATGGTAAACCACCTCACTCCTCGTTTTACTTAGTAAAACCTCTAGAGGTTCAAACCAGCTTTTTGGCTGATGACCTAAACAACAGAGGCCAAAGGAGTAAGGTGGTTGGGGCACATTAAAAGAATGCAGTCTTCGAGGATGGTTGAGATGGTATAGAAGGAAGGGCCTTCCTAGGAAGAAGTGGATAGTTGATATCACAAATGATTAGATTTTGATGGGTGTCAGAGAATGGAATGCAATAGCAACTAGCAGAGAGAATTGAAGGAACATTGTGGAAAGAGACAAAGCCAACCAAAGGCTGTAGAACTACAAGATGATCAATAGCAATTCATGTATGTTATAACATTTAAAATATTGTTGCAATTGAAATATATATTTCTAACCACCAAAATTTGGTAACAGAAAACACTTATCAATGTTTATAGCGCTTTCGTGTATCTTGTACACATCTTCAGTAAATTAAAATTCTTTAAAAAAATTTTTTCCACATCCAAATTTATAACTCCTACTCCTACCATGGTAGTAGTATTTTTTATTTTTAAAAAAATTTTTAAAGAATTTTAATTCACTGAAGGTGTGTACAAGATACACGAAAGCACTATAAACATTGGTAAGTGTTTTCTGTTACCGTATTTTGGTGGTTAGAAATATCTATTTCAATTTTAAATAATACTGCTGTTTATAATCCTACATAGGATGTTTGATAAAATATTATACATAGAAATAACAATAAAAAATTGTGTATTTTTAATAATTTTGTATCTTACTTACCCATGTAAAGACAGAAAAGAATGAAAAACAAATGGCAGCCTGAACATTTCCAACACCAATATGACCTGGAGGTGTCTCCGCATTACTCCATTGATTAGCCAAGTAGCAAAAACTAATAAAGTACAGAAACGCCCAAAATCCTACAAAAAATAGACAAAATGTAATTAACACTAAAATGTATACAAATATTATAAATTACTTCAAATTAGACTATCGCCTACTATATGAGGTGTGGCTATTAAATAACGAGACTGACGTTAAAAAAAATTTAATTTTAATTTTATACATAATCACTTATTGTTACGTTCAATATACACTCCTTCTCTATCCCTACAACACTCAATGCGAATTTTCCGTAGTTGGAAACAGTGCTGGAAGTCATCTTCTGTCAGCTCCTTAGGACACGTGCCGCTTTCTCTTTTACAGCTTCCACAGACTCAAATCTTGTCCCTTTTAATGTAAATTTCACCTTAGGGAACTAGTAGAAGATAACAACATGTGATGAAAGGTGGTTTTTTACTTATGATCTGGAAACGAAGTGCCAATCTGTGCACTGGAAGAGCCGAACTTCACTGTGAGCCAAAAAAGCTCGAATGAGCAAGTCAAAATTTAAAGCAATGATGATTGTTTTTTTGATATCCATGGGATTGTGTACCTTCACTGGGTTTCTGAAGGTCAAACCAATAATCAATATTACTACCTTGAGGTACTTTCTAAACTACGTCAAAGAGTAAGGAAAAACGCCCCAAAATGGGGAAGGGCAAATCATGGGTTCTCCACTAAGACAATGCGCCAGTTCATTCCGCATTATCTGTCACGAGGTTCCTAGCCAAGTACAGGATCTCAGTGTTAGAAAATCCACCTTATTCACCAGATCATGCACCATGTGACTTCTACCTGTTCCCTAAGGTGAAATCTGCATTAAAAGAGACAAGATTTGAGTTTGTAGAAGCTGTAAAAGAGAAAGAGGGATGTGTTTTGAAGGAGCTGACACAAGATGACTTCCAGCACTGTTTCCAACAATGGAAAATTTGCATGGAGCGTTGTAGGGATAGAGAAGGAGTGTATATTGAAGGTGACAATAAGTGTATGTATAAAATTAAAATTAAATTTTTTACAACGTCAGTCTCGTTATTTAATAGCCACACCTCGTATTTACAAACATTTTCTGGTTAATTAAAATCAATTTATTAAATTTAAATCATGCAGCAGTATGAACTTACGAAAAATTAAATCTTGTCAGTAAACAACTCAATGCACATAAAATACTAAACAAAAAAATTTGAACTTGCGACTGTGACATAGTGGTTAGAGCGCTAGCCTACTAAGCGGAGGTCCTGGATTCAATTACTGACTAGAATCTAAAAATTATTACATGTGAAAAC
Source organism: Catonia carolina (assembly GCA_035578175.1). Lineage (NCBI taxonomy): Eukaryota > Metazoa > Arthropoda > Insecta > Hemiptera > Achilidae > Catonia > Catonia carolina. Next base: position 66,215,132 of record JAQMRL010000005.1, on the reverse strand, counting down.
CCTCCATTCTAGTTCCCCAACCCACTGTAGTCGCAAATGACCAAAATGTTGATGCGACTTTAAATAAACTAGTGACTTTAAATAATGACCAATCACTAAATTAAATTAATGCAGAAAATCAGTAATTGACGCTAAACTAATCATTGTAGTAAAGAATGTTTGAAATAAAAGTTGTATGTTTTTATAATTTTCTGCAACTTTGATTGTAAAAATAATTTATACATGTTTAGGTCAACAGCTGAAAGGCTAGTTTGAACCTCTAGAGGTTTTACTAAGTAAAAACGAGGAGTGAGGTGGTTTACTATTGCCTTACTCACCGCGTTGAAAGAGTATGCTTATTGGCATGCCAGGCTCTCTGAAAAGCACCCACTTTCCACCCTGCAAATGACACCTTCACTTCATTCACCACAGAGTCTGGCTGTATAGTGAAATTAATTACTCTCAGAGGAGATAACTCTGACTAGTGTCTTTTACACTTCTACCTCTTCTGTTCTTAAATAGTTTAGTCATATAATTGGCTGACTATGTGATAAGAAACAGAACTATTTTTTGTAGCCCTAGAACTTAACAGATTGAGTGCAATTAATTTAACTCTCCACCTGCCCGTTATGGGCAATCATGGTAATTATTATTATTATGGCAATTATTCATACATTAGACCTAAAATGCATATTCGGCTTCAATCTTAAAGAAACCATTTTTCACCACAAGAGTACAGTATGTGTATTCTAGTGAAAACTCAAATGAAAACAGTACTTTCCTTCCCTATATATTAATATACAGGAAAAAAAACCAAATTAATTTTGTGATTAACAGATATTTTACAAGGTTTGCAAGAAGGTATTAGGGCTTTCTCTCGTTTCTAAAGGACTAATTGGTATAATTTTTTTTAAATTGTTATCTATAATTTTCCAGTGTCTATCTATCGGTCACTATCAGACGTTAGAAACCAAAAGATAGCAACAAATAGTTGTCGGATTCGTAACCGGCACAAAAAGTTAGTGGTCCTAAATTCCGGTTTCAACCAGAAGTCAGAAAATCAAAGCCGGAATTCGGAAACAAAAATAGTGTCTTTCACTTCCTCTTAAAGAGTGGATACAGAAATCATTAATGGTTTTTGTCATAGGTCAAAGGTATTGTCAAATGCCGGCCGCATTGGCGTAGTTGGTAACGTGCTCGCCTCTCATCATGCGGTCTTGGGTTCGAATCCCATTCAGGCACGGCAAATTTCATATGTTACAAAAAAATCATTTCATCCTTCACCGTCTGCATTAGCAGTAATTGCAGGACAGTCGGACGTTAAACCAAAAAAAAAGAGGTCAAAGATGACGCCTTTTTAAACATTGCTACCAACCGTCAGACACATCTGGTCTCATGAAAGAAATTTTTTACATCAATTATATTATATTTTATCGATGAAAGATAAATTAAAAATATATACCTGAATATCCGAGATCAAGAAGTACATAGTGCTTTCGTGTCTTAACAGATGACATCTGTTCAAATAAGTATTCTCCAGCAAGAAAACCTATTGATGCCAAAAACGCTAATATTGCAACTCCTTCACCATAATGACATGCGCTGGCATCTCTGTTAAATAAACAAACTTCATCTTTTTCCGTTTCATCGTACATCCAACCTTGTGAACTTATACAGGCAAATACAATTATTGCAAATAGCTGAAACAAAAAATTTACAACATGAAGTAGGTACATAATGGAGATCATTTATTCAAAAATTATGTTTATGTTTACCCAAAAGTAGATTATTGATAACTTATTTATTAGGATGCTAATATAAAATATTAAATCAAAATTATTTAAAAATAACTAGTTAACTTATATGAATAAATCATTTATTGGAAAAAGACACATGAGAATTCTAGATAATGGGAAAAAGAAGTATATAAAACCAAATGGTATAATAAAAAATCTGGTGTGAAACACACAACTTTCTCTTGCCAATGCAAATAATGAACAATATAACCTAATATTAGCAATAAAACATTAGAAATAAACAAAAAAACTAACTTCAAAAAACATAACCTAATTTTAATCATGAGTGAAAGACGCAAAATGAAAATCGACCTCAGTTTGGCTTAAAAATATGGAAAATCACTCTTTCACGATAAACTAGGCTCTGTAGAGAAAAATGCTCTAAATAAAAGTTGAAGATCTTTTCATTTCCTATAAATTTTATTATATACACTTTTGTCATAAAATACATAATAAGGCTAAAATCTTTAAAAAATCGAATTTTTCACACATTTCGTGAGAAAGAAAATTGCTAATTACCCCTAAACGAAGCGTTATATAAAAAAATATTCGAAATAAAAGTTGTAGGGTTTTAAATTGTCTACAACTTTTATTTTATAAATTTTTGCGCTAAAATGCATATTAAAGCCGCAATCTTAAAAAAACAATTTTTTTACATGAAAACAGCCTCTCCAAGAATTTCAGCAGACATGACGCCTACCTTATCTTGTAAAGCATAAAAAATTTAGTAAAACAGGCAATTTATAAAAAAAATCGTAGGAGCTGTTTTTGAGAAAATCGCAAAAAAGAAAAATTACCCGAATAAATGCTATTTTCGGTTGACCGATTTTCTCGTATTTATCGTGTCGGGTCCAGTAGTAGTGTCTAACTAAAGTTTCAAGTTCGTACGATGTTCCGTTTTTGAAATATTCTGTTTACACACACACACAGACCAATCGCTAAAACATGTTTTTTTTTTGGATTCAGGGGGTCTGAAAACGTGTAGTCCGGTGAAAACTCGATTTCGAAAATCGACATGAAAACAATGCTTTCCATTAATATACCATCAAACACAACAATATAACCAATATACCATCATATACATCAAGAAAACAATATACCATCATATACATGCATATAGGCAAGAGAAAGTAAAAAGAAGAATATTAAATTATATTATTGTTATTATTAGGGGTACAGAAGTGTATATAAAATTAATATAATTTCTTCAATTAGTTAAGCAAGAGAAAATAAATGCTCCTCTCCGGATAATTATAAAATTATTAGCTTTTTTCAAGAAACACATTCTTACTTTTAAGAAATATTTGGTTTTTTGTAACTCTTATAAACAAAAAATAAATGTAAAACAAAATAAAAATATTCTGAATAAACATGTGATAACAATGATATAAAAATCAATATCATTGTTAACCCTCCTTAAAAAAAATAGGTCAGTTTTTATGTACCATCATATTTCTGAAACATTTTAAATATTTTGTTTCACAACAGATATTAATAAATAATAACTCACCAAACATACTGCTCGTAAAATTACTTGGGGTCTTTGAACAAATGTAAAAGGATCAAAAGGGGCTCCAGCTTTTCCACCCCCGTACGCACCAGCGCTGTCCATTTTTAATAAAACCTAAAGAATATTTAATTGGCAAACACGAATTTAAAGTCTGTAAGAATAATCACGAACACGAACTTATTATTAAAACTGTTTTATCCGTTATATTTAATTTATAAAATTTATTTTTTATCGAGGGTGCTTTACAAATACAGAGTATTAAAATATTGAACATTCAATATTACCAACTGTCTTCATACAACAAAATTATATATGTAATGTTTATAGTTATTACTTCATTCTCATAAAAAATTAAATGGGTAACCAAAACACCGTTTTTATAATTATTTTAATACATTAATTACCTATAATGAAGAGATAAATTATAATCGTAATTTATGTTTGTAAATTAATTTTGTTGGTACTCTTGACAACTTAAAACAGCTGATCTGTGCAGTATTTCTACTGCTGTCAGTTAGTGTTTGTTATTGTTCCGGGATGTTGTTAGAGTGACGAAGTATAAATAATTTCCTGACTAAAATTGCTAGTGTAAAAACTCTGAATTAGTTTTTAAATAGTAGTATGGTCAATACCTACAAATTACTGATTACAAATATCCACAAAGACGTCAGCAATGGATGAAACTTATTCAATATGGGTATGTGAATTTCGCAATATTTTAATAAAATGTCAAGTCCTTTGTATTTGAATTTTAATTTATGGTCATTTTTAATGAATAGTTTATTTCATTATAAGTGTATGGTATTTTAATTAAATATATATTTTTGTATTCAATAAACCAAAATAAAATAAAAAATAAACTGTATTTTCATAACAAAAACGGAAAAGATAACCCACGTGTAGTGAAGTCGTAGAAATGTAAGAAACGTATTTTAACCACAGAATTTTCTTTTGGTGAGAATCAACGTATTAAAAATGTTTTTAATATTGCAAAATATATTAGTTTCTGTGCCTTATGTGTTCATCCGGACTTGAACTGTTCCATTGAATTTTGTTCAGTATTTTTAGGCTGAAATACGCCCACCTCTGTATTTTAAGTTATATCATTTAAATTTATACAATAATAATATTGTTACAATTTTTTAGTTCTTACGCTGTATTGTTTTAATCAATGATTTTAATTGAAGACAGTACTGTGAAAAGTTATATTACTGTATAATGTCTCTTACCTTTGAATTTATTAAACGTGGGTGTATTTTTCAAGTGTTTTTAACTTTACACCATTCGTCAGTTCAGTATGCTTATGCAAATTTTTAATAATAATTTCAGTTTTGTAATAATACCATTAGACCTTTGCAACTTAAGTTAAAAATACTAGTTAGTAATTAAGATCTGGTTGTTCTGTGTTTTCGTTATAAGTTACTATGCAGAAAGGTTGATTCTTTTTAGGATTTTAGTCATTAGTTGCACTGACAAGACTGTAATAAAACAATAGCCGGCCGCATTGGCGTAGTTGGTAACGTGCTCGCCTCTCATCATGCGGTCCTGGGTTCGAATCCCACTCAGGCACGGCATATTTACATTCGTTACAAAAAACATTTCATCCTCATTACCCATAGTTAACTAACTATTAGTTAGTTTTATTTTTATATCTTCGACAAGTTTTCTGACTGTTAGGACCCAAATTTTTCTGACGCGGGCCTTGAGCCCGAAGAGGCACCCCAACAAGAGGGCGAGCAGCACACACTCCCCAGGTCGGTCGACCTGGCTCCAACTCGCCCTCAAAAAATTTTTAATTCTTAACTAGTTTTTATCTTAAATAAGGTGACTGTCGCCGTCACAAAGTTTCATAAGAGTTTTTAGGAACGGCCTCCAGTTCTATGCCTTCTGGCGACCAATTGGAGGGGAGGTGGTGGGAGCAATGCCAGCAAACCATTGCCATTACCCATAGTTACACTCCAACGTCGTTGCTAATGACCTAACCGTTGATGCAACGTTAAATAAATAAATAAAATTAAAAAAAAAACAATGTTAAAAGTTAGAGAACTAACTAGATGGCTTTACTCACATCGTGAAAATTTTTCTATAGTAATAATTTTTAGATATAAATAAAGCAAATATTTTTTTCTTTACCAAATTTGTACTCGCTTTTATTTTTTGTGGAAGCCTACAGATTTCTTCTCTTCTTGCATTGTACAGCCCATCGTCTCCTTCATCCCAGTCATGCTCCATGAGATTCCTCACTACCGTAGCATCTTGGACTACCCTTATTATGTTTTCTTAGAGCAACTCATATTCTCTGAATGGAAAGGAAACACTTCTGCGACAGTCTGTCTGCTGCTGTTCTTAGATATGCCTGTTGTTGTTTCGGTCATCAGCCGAAAGGCTGGTTTGAACCTGTAGAGGTTTTACTAAATAAAATGAGGAGTGAGGTGGTTTACCATTGCCGTCCTCACTGAGTGGAAAAAATTGCTTATCAGCATGCCGGGCCCTCTGAAAAGCACATATTTTCCACTCTGGAAATGACACTTTCACTTCATTCACCACAGGGTCTGGCTGTATAATGAAATTCATCACTTTCAGAGGAGATAACTCTGATTAGTGTCTTTTACACCTCTACCTCTTCTGTTCTTAAATGATTCAGTCATTTAATTGGCTGACCATGTGATAAGAAACAGAACTATTTATTTTAGCCCTGCAACTAACAGATTGAGTGTAAATAATTTGACACTCCTTCTGTCAGTTATGGGCGTAGATATGCCTATACCTTACTGAATATTAGGTCTGTATTTTGTCTACTACAGTACCTTGAGGACCGGTCCATTGCCATACATCTTAGTATCTGACATGTCCACTCAGGAGACCCTGCATGACCTTGGTTACCAGTCCACGTGTAAGACCTCCAGTCTTAGTTTATTCATAGAGCTTATATACCAGAACTCTGCATTATATTTACAAAGGTTTTTTTTCAATTTCCGATAAGCCGTAAATATAGGACAATCGGTTTGCTGGCATTTGTCCTGCCACCTCTCCTCCAGTTGGTCGCCCAAAAGCATAGACCCGGAGGCCATTCCGTAGAACTCTTGTTTCCCTTGACTGGCGACTGTCACATATTTAATTTTTACTTCCTCTTGCGTATGTGAATATATAGGAAGGAAAGTATTGTTTTCATGTCGATTTTTCGAAATCGAGTTTTCACCATATCTACACGTTTTCAGACCCCCTGAACCAAAAAAACATGTTTTTAGCGATTGGTCTGTGTGTGTGTACAGAATATCGTATGAACTTGAAACTTAAGTTAGACACCACTACCGGACCTGACACAAACATTTTCATCAAAATTGGTCAACCAGAAGTAGTAGTTTAAATTCATGTAAATTTTTACATTTTTGCGATTTTCTCAAAAACGGGTCCTATAATTTTTTTTAAATCAACTGGTTTACAAAATTTTTTATGCTTTACAAGATAGGGTCGTCATGTCTGCTGATTTTCTTGGAGAGGCTGTTTTCACATAAAAAAATTGTTTTTTTTTAAGATTGCGGCTTTAATATATGCATTTTAACAAAAAATGTATATAATAAAAGTTGTAGACAATTTAAAATCCTACAACTTTTATTTCAAACATTTTTTTATATAACACTTAGTTAAGCGAGAATTAGCGATTTTCTGTTTTTTTTCTCATGAATATGTGTAAAAGATCGATTGTTTTGAAGATTTCGGCTTTAGTGTGCATTTTACAACAAAAAAGTATATATAATCAAATTTATGGAAAATTAAAAGATCTACAACTTTTATTTAGTGCATTTTTCTGTACAGAGCCTAGTTTGGTGCTTTTTAGTAGTAGGCGATTGTAAGTACAGCTATAAATATAACCAACTACGGTGGCATGCGGGCTGCACATGCGCAGTAAGTAGCTCCCCCACCACAGCGTCAACTAAAGATACAGGCTGCTTCTAAAGTAGCACTCACTACTCATTGTGTTCTGTTCATGCGGTAATCGTTTTGACATTTGTGTCGCTGCCGAAAGCCACACGCCGTCGAAATTAGTTGCGCGCGCACAAAATACGGGGAAAAATTTCTGCGATTCCTTTTGGGGTAATAGGCAATAAGTTTTTTTCTAAATGATGTACCTACCATAAGTTTTGACAGGCCCGAAAGAGAGGTACGTCATACCTTCATTCTTTTATAATTACTGTACAGTTCTTTTTGTTCAAATTTCATACAACTGATATTGTGTGTGTGTAGTTGATTTCTAAAAAAAATACGTATGTTTGGTATAACGTTCACAACTATAAAAATGATTCAGCTTCTTGGAATACTAACAGGAAGGAGACACCAGACATGATGATCTATTTTGACTTCCCTTCAAAAAGTGATTTTTTCAAGCTCGTTTATTATTTTTGTTTCTGCCCAATATATATCAAAATACAGATAAAATTTTATATTTTATGACAAAATAATAAAACACATATTATGTCGTTCTGGAAAAGAAGTTATATTAGCCTACGTGATACGCAAAAATGCGATGAGATTTAAACGTCTAACTTTGTACGAGCGCATCTGATCTATATATCAGAGTATAATAATAACATTTATAGCGTAATAAAATAAGATTCATTAGGAAGCGAAAGTAATTTGTTCAGAATTTTTTGATGAAAAATGAGGTTGTTAGAGTGTAGTGAACGAAACTGGCCGGCAGAGTGCCCTACCGTACTGCGTATTGTCACTATTGTGCTTGAACACCGTGCACGGATTGAAATGAGTTGAGGGGAACGGCGGACGCAACACATTCTCTCTCTGTCTCGCTACCCTCCCTACATGCCGCCGTAAATGGCGAACAGTATACTATAGTATTTTACAGCTGTTGCTGAATGCAGTGTGTGACAAATTGAGTTATGGTAATTTTCTGTATGCTTGATTTATTTATTTATTCGCTCTATTGTTTTCTTAATTCATTATTTTGACACTGTTATCTATGAGCTTCAAAGCTTGATGTATATTTTGAATTAATTATACAAAAAATATAATTTCAAGGGTTCCATAAAAAAAGTCGAAGATAATGACATTTACTGGTAAATATACTACCAGATCTAAAATTTCGGTATATGATGTTATGCCCGAACACGTGTCACAATGAAATTATTTATATTGTGACATCAGATTCGATCAAGATTTGGATATAGAGAAGAAATTTGGCTAATTCTAAGCATTGTGCGGCAATATTAGCAGAACTTAAGGCAGGAAAACAAGAAATTAAACTCAGATTAAATTTTACATGATGATGGCTGCTCCAGTCTTAAGGTGCAATTTCGTTTGTGCGATCGTCGCATGTGATTACTGCATGCATCATTGCCATTACTCATCAAATGGATTTCTTAAAAAGTGGTTCCGTTTATGCGTCCGACACAAGAGATCGCATGCTTCGGCTGTATCGACTGCTTTGGGTACCAGTTACCTGCAGCAGTCGCATGTGTCTGGAAAGGTTCGAAATCGAGTTTTCACTAGATCTACACATTTTCAGACCCCCTGAACCCAAAAATCATGTTTTTAGCAATTGGTCTGAGTATGAATATCTCAAGAATGGAACTTGAAACTTAAGTTAGGTACTAGACACTTGTTGTTGTTTAGGTCAACAGCCAAAAAGCTGGTTTGAACCTCTAGAGGTTTTACTAAGTAAAAACGAGGAGTAAGGTGGTTTATCATTGCCTTCCTCACTGAGTTGAAAGAGTATGCTTATCAGCATGCCAGGCCCTCCGAAAAGCACTCACTTTCCACCCTGCAAATGAAACATTCACTTCATTCACCACAGGGTCTGGCTGCATAGTGAAATTCATTACTCTCAGAGGCGATAACTCTGACTAGTGTCTTTTACACCTCTACCTCATCTGTTCTTAAACAGTTCAGTCATATAAGTGGCTGACTATTTGATAAAAAACAGAACTATTTTTTTTAGCCCTGGACCAAACAGATAAAGTGCAATTAAAATAACACTCCACCTGCCCGTTCTGGGCATACTAGACACTAGAGGACACTAAGTTAGGCACTAGAGGACCGACATGAATATTTTCATCTAAATCGGTCTACTGGAAGTAGTAGTGTATTCGTGTAATTTTTCACTTTTTTGCGATTTTCTCAAAAACGGCTCCTACATTTTTTTTTTAAAAATCGCCTCAATTACTAAATTTTTTATGCTCTGCAAGATAGGGTAGGTGTCATATCTGCTGAAATTCTTTGGGAGGTTGTTTTCTCGTAAAAAAATTAATTTGTTAAGATTGTGAGTTTAATATGCATTTTAGCGCAAAAATGTACATAATAAAAGTTGTAGAGAATTTAAAGTCCTACAACTTTTATTTCAAAAAATTTTTTTGTATAATGCTTAGTTTAGTGATAATAAGCAATTTACTTTGTTTCTCACGAAAACGTGTAAAAAATCAATTTTTTTAAGATTTCAGCCTTAGTATGCATTTTACGGCAAAAGTATATATAATCAAATTTATAGGAAATTAAAAGATCTACAACTTTTTTTTACCTAGTTTAGGGTGAAAGAGTGATTTTCTGTATTTTTAAGCAAAACTGAGGTTGATTTTCATTTTTCGTCTTTCACTCATAATTAAAATAAGGTTATGTTTTTGAGGTTAGTTTTTTGTTTATTTGTAATGTTTTATTACTAATGTTAAGTTATATTGGTCATTATTTGCCTTGGCAAGAGTAAGTCGTGTGAGTGTTTCACACCAGATTTTTTTTGGGGTCTGTACTTTTATATTAATATAAGACTTGCCACTTCCATGCCTCACTTGGTGGCGTTAGTTAGATCAGAACCATTGAAGTGTGGAGTTAGGTGTGTCAGTATACAGGGTGATTCATGAAGTTCTCCCCCCACTTCTACAGCACATTGTACTAGTAAAAATAATGAAAAAATGTTATATAAACATAGGTCCGAAAACGCTTCGTTAGCGAGTTACAGCTAGCGAAAGTTTCGCCTGGATTTCAGTTCACCAGGTGAAATGAGGTCTTCCTGGAATTGTGGTAAGGTAGATTAAGGGGCAAATTCAATCATTTCTTATGGTTTTTGATCTGATAAATTGAATAAAACAGGTCCCAGATCTGTAAGTTAAATAGTTTTTAAGAAAACCAGTGTCAAATGCAAAAAATGGAGTGAAAAACTTATTTTTTCATCTTTGGGCAAGGATAACTGTGTTATTTCACCAAGAAACAGTTAAAATTTTTCAATAAAAAATGTAGAAAATTTTATTCTGAACAAACCGGTGTAAATTAAGTACACAGAAAGCGAATAGATGTTTGATTAAATGAGTTTTTATTCATAAGAGTACAAAGTAAAATTAACCGGAAAAACTAAAATGAAAAAATGTGTTTTTTTCACTCCATTTTTTTGCATTTGACACTGGTTTTCTCAAAAACTATTCGCTTTCTGTGTACTTTATTTACACCGGTTTGTTCAGAATAAAATTTTCTACATTTTTTATTGAAAATTTTTAACTGTTTCTTGGTGAAATAACAAAGTTATTCTTGCCCAAAGATGAAAAAATGTGATTTTCACTCCATTTTTTGCATTTGACACTGGTTTTCTCAAAAACTATTTAACTTACAGTTCTGGGACCTGTTTTATTCAATTTATCAGATCAAAAACCATAAGAAATGATTGAATTCGCCCCTTAATCTACCTTACCACAATTCCAGGAAGACCTCATTTCACCTGGTGAACTGAAATCCAGGCGAAACTTTCGCTAGCTGTAACTCGCTAACGAAGCGTTTTCGGACCTATGTTTATATAACATTTTTTCATTATTTTTACTAGTACAATGTGCTGTAGAAGTGGGGGGAGAACTTCATGAATCACCCTGTATTTAAGTGTTCACTTCACAGTGTTCATTTTTCATAGCCCTGGAGCTATCTGATCAAGTGCAAATAATTTAACACTCCACTTGCCTGTTACAGGGATAGGAACAAAGTATCAAATTCATGACAACATTTTCTGTATATTTGTGACCACCCAGTGAACTTGTTTAATAATCACGTTTTTAATTGTATTTGTTATTTTTAATTTAATATTTGTCTATAATATTCTGTAGTGTTTAAATTTGGCAAGTAATGTTATAGGTTATCTGTATGTTAAATAACGCAGTAGAATTTTCAATGCCTAGGAATTAATTAATTATTTTTTTAATTAACATTATCTTTATTTTCATTTGTTCCTTCTTTATATTTATTATTATTATTTTTATTAAATTGACATTGATTAAAGTCTTCATTATTTACGTAATTGTCTACATAGATAAAATTAAACGTCGATTATAACCTAAACATTATAATCGAGTTAACCTAAACAAAACTTGCCCATAACGGCCAGGTGGAGTGGTAAATTATTTGCACTCGATCTGCTTGTTCCAGGGCTCCAAAATCTAATGTTACAATCATTCAACAATTCCACTGAAAAGTTCTACAAATATAACAAATGTTTCATGGTTTATGACAAATTATGCATTGCATAAGGACTCAAATTAGTCTATAACAGGCAGGTGGAGTGTTAAATTACTTACACTAAATCTGTTAATTCCAGGGCTACAAAAAATAGTTCTGTTTCTTGTCACATGTTCAGCTAATTATATGACTAGCATTTAAGAACAGAAGAGGCACACTGTTGTAAAAGACACTAGTCAGAGTTATCTCCTCTGAGAATAATGAATTTCATTATACAGCCAGACCCTGTAGTGATTGAAGTGAAGGTGTCGTCATTTTGCTGGGTGGAAAGTAGATGCTTTTCAGAGGGCCCGGCATGCTGATAAACATACTTTTCAACTTGGTGAGGAAGGCAAATATAAACCATTCACTCCTCGTTACTTAGTAAAGCCTCTAAACAACAACAACCTAAACAAACGTAGATTCAAATTGTTACAAATTCAGATAATTTTAAAAATCAACTAATGCTAACATTTTATGCCAACTTTTGTGGGATACCATTAATATTTCTAATGGTACCATAAGTTACAGCATTGAAAAACACAAAAATTCGAGACATTTATTGAAAGTAATTTTTATAATTACTGTGTCTACTAAATATTTTTTTTATTGTTTAACATCCAACTGTTCTGCAATTACTGCTAATGCAGATAATGAAGAATGAAATGCTTTTTGTAACATATGAAAATATGCCATGTCTGAATGGGATTCGAACCCAAGATCGCATGATGAGAGGCGAGCACGTTACCAACTACACCAATGCGGTCAGCATTGGCGTACTACTAAATACTATTATGATTATATAATACTGTACCATAGACTAAGATCAACAAAAAAATCCAGTGTGAACACTTGTACGACTTTCTCTCGGCAATGTAAATAGTGAAAAACATAACCTAATTTTAATCATGAGTGAATGTCGCTAAATCAAAATCAACCTTTGTTGTACTTCAAAATAAGGCTACTGGAAATCACTAATTGACAGTAAACTAAGATCCGTAATAAAAATCTTTGAAATAAAGTTGTAGGTTTTTATTTTCTATAACTTAATTATTTAATTTTATCATAAATGAAACTATTAAAAACCACCAAAAATGGTCGAAGAATGTTTACGAACAAAATTATCAATAATTGATAAGTACTTTTGTGTTTTTAACCACATTGTTGGCTTATCACAATATTTAAAGTTACACAATATTAGTAACATTTATTTTGTCAGAGATGTAAACCTCCTCTGTTTGTCATGACAATTACAGGATTACAGATTCCTGGGTGTCTGTACATGAGTGAGTGCCTTAGAATGACCAGGAAGGCTGGTCTAAGAGGAGCAGAGAAATTTGAGAGAAAGATCCTCTGCAAGATAATGAATCTGAAGAAAGTAGATGGACAAAATATGTTACAAGGTAGTGAAGAACTGTACAAGGAAAATTAATGATTAGAAAAAAAGTCTAAAATGTTACGGACACCTGTATAGAATGGATGACAATCAGTTGACAAAACAAATTTTTATGACACTAAACATAATTACCTAAGGTGTTGGATAAATAGTTTTAAAAGAAGTCAGAAAGGATATTGAGAAAACCAGAACAAACCAAGAAAACTTAATAAACCGAACCAAATTCAGACAATTAATTATGGACTTTAAGGGCTTCCACGAAGACCAAAAACAGAACACCAGATGACAGAAGAAAGGAGAAAATTCTATAGTGAGCAAATGCTAAAAATGTGGGCCCCAAAAAGAGCTTCCAGAAATGTCTGGAGTCACCTCACATGGTCTAAAATTGGCCCTATATGAGAAAAAAATTTACAGAGAAAATAAATACGAAATAAATTTGTTTTGGATAATCAGCGTTGTAATATACATTAAGAAGTCGATTATCCAAACGTCTATTAACCAGACAACCAGTTATCCGGATGCCCTTCAGGAAAAATTTGTAAAATACTGTACGTATGTACTACGAGGGTAGGCTGATAAGTAATGCACACATGCTTGTAGAAGACGAACAAAAAGAAATAGCAAGATGGGGTAAATAACAAATTAAAGTACAAATCTTAACCTACCAAATTATCTATTTATTTTTCAATATAGTCACCGTTAAGCATTACACATTTCTCCCAACGTTTAACAAGTTTTTTCATTCCGTCACTGAAAAATTCTTCCGACTTTCCTCGAACCCAGGACGCAATAGCTGCCTTCACCTCATTGTCCGAGCTGTAATGATTACCCTTAAGGTCTCTCTTCAGTAGAGGAAAAAAATAAAAATCGCAAGGCGCAAGGTCGGGAGAATACGGAGGGTGTAAAATTGGTTGAAACTTCAGGTTTCTCAGAGCCTCTCCAGTTGCACGCGAAGTGTGTGGACGAGCATTGTCGTGTTGCAAAATTATTGGCGCCAGGTTGCCTCTAACACGACAAACTCGACGTCGGAGGTGTTTCAGAGTCTGTATATACTGAGCAGAATTTACCGTTGCCCCTCGTTCCAGATAATCAGTCACATAAACTCGGCGAGCATCCCAAAACACAGTCAAAAGAATTTTTTTTGCGGACGGTTGTGTTTTGAACTTTTTCACAACAGGAGAATGTGGATGACGATATTCAGCGCTCTGCCTTTTTTCTTCGGGATCGTAATGATGAACCCATGACTCGTCCCCCGTCACAATATTCAAAAGAAAGTCGTCTCCTTCGTCACGGTAGCGCTTCAAAAGTTGTTCACAGCATTCCAATCGACGCTGTTTATTCTCGTCTGTCAGACGGCGTGGTACCCATCGTGCACAGATTTTACGGTATCCCAATTGTTCAATAATGAAGCCAACACGTTCCTTAGATATTCCAATTTGGTTTGCGATACGCTGTTGAGTGATTCGCCGGTCATTTTGAATCAAATCATCGATGAGTTTGCGACGATTATCGTCTGAGGCAGTGATTGGTCGTCCACTGCGTGTTTTGTCAACAATTAAGGCTTTTCCAGGTTGGCAATCACGAAATTTTATTACCCAACGATTCACAGTAGACCTATCAACAGTATCGTCACAATAAACAGCCTTTAAACGACGATAAATCTCACTAGGATTCACTTTCTCAGCAGTTAAAAATTCGATAACAGCGCGTTGTTTAATTCTCGTTGACATAGCACCAGAACACGACGCCATACTTCCACTACTCAAAACAAACTGAATGAAAGCAACGCCTTCAAACTGCGCAGGCTTGTAGAGGAGAAATAGTACTGCCACATGCCACCAGGCGCGCTACTGAAGTTTATTTAGTTGTCTTCTACAAGCATGTGTGCATTACTTATCAGCCTACCCTCGTATGTACATTTACGTATGTACTAATTTATTTCTGAATTTCGTAGACATACAAATTTAAAATACCGTTATCGTATTAAAACGTCATATGTGATAATGTATAAATGCTTTGTTTAATACGCAGAAAATGGAATGAAATGGCTGGAACAGCAATGAGAATGTAACGCCGCTACAGTTTTAATTTTATAACTACTTCGAGATTTGGCTGCTAGCAAGAGAGTTGCTTCCCTTAAACAAAGGAATATTTCAAATTTTTTTAAAAACTAATTTTGTGTAACACATTTATACTGTACATAATTATGATTTTTAGTGTTTTTAACTTATAGTAGTACTACATGTTCATTTATTTTGTAAAGTACGATATAGTGAATTGTATGAGTACATAACATTTATGTGTTTAATAAAAATTAAGTTACAAGTGCAATAGTGTCGTGTATGTATCATAGCAGAGTTTTCAGTTCTAGCTTCTATAACGTAAAATAAGTTCGGAAAATCTGTTATCCGGACAAATCAATTTATCGGACGATCAAATCCCCAATCGGTCCGGATAATCGACTTCACACTGTATAATCTAATTTTTTGTTGCATATAAATTTACTTTAACTTACTTTTATAATTTTACTTTTTAATTTAAATAACTTAATATTCGTTTATTGTCATATTGTGGTTTCTCTTTTGTATTAGTAGGAAATGAGCAATTTAATCTCGTAAACTGTATTAAAGATCATGGCCATCCGATAAAAATTATCAGTAAACTTAGGCCTAATCGTATTTTTAAGAAAAACCAACACTTTTTTTTGAATAATTACTTTGGTTATTAGCAATTAGTTTGCTAATTATCAATTAGTTTGATAATTTTAATTATTATAAATGTTGTAGTATTACTAATTGTGTTTATGTCATTAACACTTAAAAGGTGTTTTATATTCCTTTTTTTGCTACTAAATAGTAAATTGCATTTAAAAAATTAATATTGTAATTTATTGCATTTGTTACCAACAAAAGGTTCATGGACGATTTAGGGTCTGCGTGATGTCAGTGCGAAATTAATTTGTGCTAATATAGAAATCAACTATTGTTCCTAACTTAATGAGATAATTGAAATCTGTCATTTAAGTTCATTATTTCTGAAATCTTAGGCTCCATTTTTAGTGTCGTATAAAGTGTTAATATATCTGTTCACAATAAAAATATTGAACAAGTGTCCCATTTTTTATATCTTGGTTGCGACATCACTTATGACTTAGATACAGACATTGACTACAAACTTAGTAAGTTCCAGTTGGTGAGTGGAACCATTCGATGAGCGCTATCCAAGAAAATTAGGAAGGAGACGCGATTAAAATTTTATAAGGTGATGGCAGTACCAACATTACTGTATGGTTCAGAAACATGGGTGTAGAGTCGGAAACAATTAAGAAAAATTCAGGCATCAGAAATGAATTTTTTAAAGATGTGCGTAAGGAATTGAACATCTTCAAGTTGGAAGACCGAATAATAGAAAACAGACAGAGATGGCTGGCACATTTGGAAAGAATGCCTGATGGGCGTATACCTAAGGAAGTGTGGAGGTATGGGCCGGTTGGCCGAAGAGATATTGGAAGACCCAGGAAAAGATGGTAGCTGTCCTTAAGAAAATTTCTAAAAAAAAACTTTGAGATCGGAACAGGCGATTCGCCTAAACCCTATAGTGAAGAAGAAGAAGAAGATAAAGTGTCAAACCACTTTTACTCTAAAATCAGACTGCGTGCCAAGTGGATTTCTGTACTTGCTTTTATAAAATACATGGTCGAGAATGCTTGTTCATACCGGTGTGTAGTTGCGAAAGGGAGGATAATTTTCATCGCCTTATCGCCTAGTTCTCTTTAGTCTTTTGTGTGCTCTTTATCAAAAGTCTGCAATTTTTTCACCATTATGAGCGTTTTTCATAGCACCACAGCTTGATAAGTCATCAAGTTGATCTTGTTCATCTTCTGAGAGGCTTTGAACCTTGTCTATTTTATGACAGCTAAATGGATTTCAAATCCAACTGTCATCAGGATCGGGCTCAAGGAAATATTCCCTAAACATGGTTGCTAAGCTGTGAAGATGCTCAATCATATTTTCCTTTATCTGGTGGGGCAAACTCTCATCAGAAGACTCCAAAAATGATTAAAAGTGGGGAACCGTAGATTGGTAGGCCTATCACGAACTACTATTGGCAAGTGTCAGTACCAATTTATGTGAGAAAACCAATTTTACGATTTAGGATTTAGGAGGAGGTCCTTGCCATTATAGTAAATGGATAAGGGGTCAATTTTTTGTTGGGAAACACTGTGGTATTAATTAAATTTTAGTTGTGGTTCTGTGTTAGCATGAACTAACACGGGACAGTTTTTGAATAAGCAAGATTAAAGAGTTGTGCTAGGATTTTAAATGTACGATGATTTGGGTTCAATTCCCGGCTAGGGTCGGGAAATTATAAGCCCATCCAAATGTGATGCAATGAAAGCGATTAAAGTCACCAGGCGATGTTGATATCGATGTATTGAGCAACAGAGCGTCCGTGTATTATGATCAGGTCAGGTTATGTAATCAATAACGCTTATACATAAAATTATTCTATACGAATTGAATAGCTTACCCGGAAATGCGTTAATGATATTTATAATTATTTTTTAAAATATTTTTAATATTAGACATGACATAGTCTTTGTAGACAAGTAAAGCGCAGGAACAATAATTTTTTATGAGTCTTGAAAATGTACATCCTAATCAGCACTTTTAATTCTTTTATTGTATAGCACTAATGAGTATTTGTTTTGTTAATTCTTATTAAGTTAACTATTTTTTGCAAAAGTAAGCAAATATTTTTTAATCCTAATGTGTGTATTTTGCAATATATTAAATTTCGAACAATAAGCAACTCAATGAAAAATACTATTTCTTACCATACTATTTATATTAAACCAAGTGAGGTAAAAGTCTGTAAACCTATTCATAATGTAAGATTATTCTATTTTAGATGCCGGCGTGAAACTTTTGGGATGTGTTATGGGTTGGTATATTTAACTTTTATTGATAGTAATTCAAATTTACCCCTTTTGTTGGGGCGGCTGGGGTAGCAACTCAAAATTTTTAAATGGCAACCCTCACAAAAGCCACAGCCACCCCTAAAAAAGGGGCTAATTTGCAATACTATCACCAAAAGTTAAATATATCTATCCATAACATTTCCCAAAAGTTTCACATTATCATCTACAACAGCTGTTACTTTATGAATAGGTTTACAGACTTTTACCTCACCTCTTTTTTTTGTTTTTTTTTCTTTAACGTCCAACTATTCTGCAATTACTGCTAATGCAGACGATGAAGGATGAAATTATATTTTGTAACGTATGAAAATATGCCATGCCTGAATGGGATTCGAACCCAAGACCACATGATGAGAGGTGAGCACATTACCAACTATGCCAGTGCGACCAGCTTGCCTCACCTGGTATGTATACAGAAGGTAATAGTGAAATTATTTATTCTATTTGTTTCTTTGTGTTGTTACAGACCGGTTTGGTGTACATATTCAATCTAATTGTTGGAACTGGAGCGCTGACTTTACCAGCGTCTTTTTCACAATCAGGATGGCTGATTGGGTTCATTCTAATCACATTATTAGCTGTCATCAGGTAAATTGTTTGTTTTAATCAATATAATCATTTTAGCTTTCTTCTTAAACAATCTAGTGATTGTATCCGTCGTACATTCGTGCTTATTTATAACTTGAGACCGGTGGGGGGGGGGGGGTTCAATCCGTTTCTAATGAAACAATTTGTCAAAATATTAAAAAATATGAAAAAAGTTTTGAGTGACTTTACAGTCAGTTTCCAGGTTCATCAGAAGCAAATATTTAGGAGCGTGTTTTTGTTGGACCAATTATTAGGAAGCGTATAAAAGATGAAAATTTTGAGTGTAAAATTGAGGAAGCTGTCAACTTATTAAAACAAATACCTGCATTTAATCACAAAATTACATGGGCTTGGAGAGAAATACCACCTGTTCCAATTGTTTTTTTTTTAAATCCTTAATGTGTGTACATTGAAATCTGTTCAATTTAAGAACATCAATCATCCACATGATCCAATAAGATGAGGATAATATGTATGATGGGTAAATGAGGTTTAGTCTCGTACAAACCCAGGCCGACCATTTCGAAGAGAGTAAGGTTAATTGAACCCCAAACCATCAAAGTACACCAGTAACAACCACTGTTTAGTATTCTTTTTTCTTATTTTTTTTTTGGTTTAACGTCCAAATGTTTTGCAATTACTACTAATGCATACGGTGAGACGGGTGATTAATGAAAATGAGTGAAGAAAATATGCCAGACCTGACCGGGAATCGAACTTGGGACACCGGCGTAGAAGCCAGATGCGCTAACCACTATGCCAACAGGCCGGCGTGTTTAGTATTCATATTCATATAAAAGTAACTACCGTTACTAGGCTTTGAACCATGGAACCTTTTTCTCTGAAAATCAGCTGTTAAACAGCTGACTCATGTCAACGACTTTTTATTAAATCAACCCAGTGGGTTAAACAAATTCAAAAAATAACTTTCAAATATAACATTTAAATAAAAGTTGGTTTTTATAATTAAAAATACATTTGAAGCCTTTTTGTAAAAAAATCCTTACAAGAGAGAAAAATTTAGTCCATATTTGGATTCAGTACCAATAAATCTGCCCGTAACAGACAGGTGGACGGTCAAATTATTTACACTCGATCTGTTCATTGCAGAGCTAAAACACAAATAGTTCTGTTTCTTATCACATGGTCAGCCAATTAAATGACTGAACCATATAAGAGCAGAAGAAGTAGTGGTGTAAAAAACATTTAATAGTCGGAGTTATCTACTCTGAAAGTAATGAATTTCATTATACAACCAGACCCTGTGGTGATTGAAGTGAAGGTGTCATTTACAGAGTGAAAAATTTGTGCTTTTTATTTTTATTAGCATACTTTTCCACTCAGTGAGTAAGGCAATTGTAAACCACCTCACTCTTCGTTTTAGTTAGTAAAACCTCTACAGGTTCAAACCAGCCTTTCGGCTGATGACCTAAACAACACTAATAAATACTAAAAACAACTATCAAATTGAAAACAATTTTTTTTTAAGTCAAAAAATGCTTGTGTTATTATTATTACTTGTGTTATTGTTATTATTATTATTGGGATTTAAGGGGCTTGTGTTATTTACAATTTTTACTTTCTCTTGCCTATATGAATATATAGGAAGGAAAGTATTGTTTTCATGTCGATTTTTAGAAATCGAGTTTTCACCGGATCTATACGTTTTCAGAACCCCTGAACCCAAAAAACATGTTTTTAGCGATTGGTCTGTGTGTGTGTGTGTGTGTGTGTGAACAGAATATCTCAAGAACGGAACATCGTACGAACTTGAAACTTGAAACTTAAGTTACATACCACTACCGGACCCGACTCGAACATTTTCATCAAAATCGGTCAACCGGAAGTAGTAGTTTATTCGTATAATTTTTCACTTTTTTGCAATTTTCTCAAAAACTGGTCCTACGATTTTTTTAAAAATCGCCTGGTTTACTACATTTTTTATGCTCTACAAGATAGGGTAGGCGCCATGTTTGCTGAAATTCTGCGTGAGGCTGTTTTTACGTAAAAACATTTTATTTTTAAGATTGCGGCTTTAATATGCATTTTAGCGCAAAACGTTATATAATAAAAGTTGTAGAGAATGTAAAATTCTACAACTTTTATTTCAAACATTTTTTTGTATAATGCTTAGTTTAGCGGTAATTTGCGATTTTCTGTTTTTTTCTCACGAAAATGTGTGAAAAATCTATTTTTTTAAGATTTCGGCCTTAGAATGCATTTTACGACAAAAGTGTATATAATCAATTTTATAGTAAATTAAAAGATCTATAACTTTTATTTAAAGAATTTTTCTCTACAGAGCCTAGTTTAGCGTGAAAGAGTGATTTTTCGTATTTTTAAGCCTAACTGAGGTCGATTTTCATTTTGCGTCTTTCACTCATGATTAAAATAAGGTTATGTTTTTGAGGTTAGTTTTTTGTTTATTTCTAATGTTTTATTACTAATGTTAGGTTTATTGTTAATTATTTGCACTGGCAAGAGAAAGTTGTGTGAGTGTTTCACACCAGATTTTTTTATTTAAATTTGTAAAACTGAAATTATTGTGATATTTGTTTCAGTTATGTGACAGCTACATTCGTTGTGGAAGCGATGGCTATATCAAATGCAATTACCCAATGGCAACGAATGAAGCATTTGAAGAGAGTAAGCCATACATTATGCATGGTAACGTATTCATAATTTCATATTCATTCTGCTTGGTTGATAAGGCGCTTTTCTTCTGATTTGACAACTGTTTTGCACCTTGGCCTCATGCAAATTTCACTGAAATGTTTACATGAGTACTTAAAAATAGATTTCTGTGCGTTTGTGTTTAAGTGTAGCACTTAAATTACTAAAATGTTTCTTATTAATGTTTTCACTAGTCCCTGACATTTCTAAACATGTGCTTATGAATTAATTCTTTGCATTTGTTCTTTTTAACTTTCATCATTCTGGATTTTTAAGTATATACGAGGTGTGGCTATTAAATAACGAGACTGACGTAAAAAAATTTATTTTTATTTTATACATAATCACCTATTGTCACCTTCAATATACACTCCTTCTCTATCCCTACAAAGCTCCATGCGAATTTTCCATTGTTGGAAACAGTGGTGGAAGTCATCTTCTGTCAGCTACTTCAAGACACATCCCGCTTTCTCTTTTACAGCTTCCACAGACTCAAATCTTGTCCCTTTTAATGCAGATTTCACCTTAGGGAACCTTAATCATAAGTTCAGCCAGTGTAGTTTCGGGCTACTGCTCCAAATACTCCATGATGTTGTCCGGTGATAAATCACCAACCAAATACAGTGATGTGTCTTTGTGCACGCACGCATGATCATTATCTCAAGGAACTAATGCTTTAATCTGTATCTAGACTACTTTTTTTAATATATTCAAAAGACTTACAAGCTATTGGACAAAATATTCCCTTTTCAGAAGCTATAAATTTTTCCCGTCACCATTTCCACTACTGGAGTGATGCTGCAAACTCATCTTGAGTTATGTTCAGCTTCTCCAGTGATTTGTCCTTAATTTCATCAATTGAGTCAAATCTCTATCCTTAAATGCTCTGTTGAGTTTTGAAAAACCATTTCTGGCATGGACCAAATGAAATCTTTGATTCCTCTGCCATTTAATGATCTAACCATGGTTAGTTGGCAATTGGATCACATGAGAACATTTACTTCAGCATTGTGATCATCAGTCGATGTTGATAGGCATCCTGAATAAGGATCATCTTCTAACAATGTATGCCCGTCTTTCAACACCTTATACCACTTATGACACCATGATACTCGTCCTACAAAAACTAATCTTTATTGTATAAAAAACATAAAATTGAATGTGTGTAGACATCAGGTAAATTACTATATCAGTATTTTAATAAATAAAATTCCCCAAGAATTTATTACCAGCAGATTAACAAAAAAACTTGACAAAAAAATAGAGGCTTGGGGAATGAATAAATTTTATTTTAAGCTTGTCTTATAGTAAGTAGAAAATGATAAAAATGATCCTAACAATCTTCAATAAATTTCAAACAGATTTTTACCATAATTTCTTTTGTAAACTTTAACCTGTGATCCCTTAAAAATAATTGATTAACCGTCTTGCATAATAGTTTGTAACCTGCATAGTGTTCTTATGAGCTGAGGGGATTTTTTAAGAGAATAGTATAATTTTTCTTTAATAAAGTAGGAACAGTGGAATAAAGTGAAGTGATCAGTTCAAATGGTTCAGATAAAAAAGCTTTTCAACACAGGAAGATCGTTTTTGAGAGACTAAGGTTCCTAACTAAAAATGTCTAAACAAGAAGAATCTGTCCATCAACGCCAAATTTAAACACTATGATACGGTTGTCAGGCCAGTAATACTTTATGGAACTGAAACATCAAATGTACCAAATCTTGAACAGTTTTTGAGAATAGAAAGGAGAATCTTGAGAACGATACATGGCCCAAATAAAACAGACAATGGATATAGATTGAAGTCAAATGAAGATATATACAAAATAAAGAACGGTGGCGGTTTTAAAACTTTTGAAAATCTTGAGACGGCAATTCGGAAGAAAAGATTAAAATTCATAGGACACATGATGCGGATGGATCCCAGTAGATTGAATAAACAACTTTTTGATAAATTCTGGAATTATAAGAATCCACCGCCATACATAAAACAAGTAAAGGAAGACCTCAATAGAATAAACATAAAAATAGAAGACTGCAAGGATAGAATAAGGTTTAGAGGGAGGATTCAATCAATAGAGTCACTTGTGAGTGTCAGGAAGATTAGAGAAAACATGCGCTGGACGGAGGAGCGAAGAGCGCAACACAGCGAGAACATGAAGCAGTATTGGAGGAGAAGGAGGGAGCCGCCAAACTAGATTGATATTGGCGTGGTCCATTAAAGGCCTGTTCGAAAAAAATAGTAGGAAGATTTATTGGTTTTAGTAAATTTTATTTGGTTGAAAGGAAATTTTATAATATTGTTAACTTTAATTATTTAGAATTATTAATTTAATAGTTAATTAGTTTCAGTAAGCTGTATAATTAAGGAATTATTGAGGAGAGAAAAAGAAAAGTATTTTTTAGTAATTATCAATAATTTGCATTTAATGTAGAACTCATTCCCGCGCACAGGTTCATCCTATGCGGGAATTAGTATATATGTTAATGTATTGTATATTATAAATAATTAAATTTTAAAAAAATTATTGAATGAGACATTCATCTCTCAAATGTTGCCTTGTGCAACATTTGAAAAATTTCTGTGAAAGTTTTACCCAACTTCTCATATAAACACATTGCTCTCCTTTACAATTTATCACAAAATCTCCAAACATGAAAACCTTGTTTTACAAGAACACATCTAACATATGAACAAACAAGGTTTTAGAAACATTTCAATAATAGCTAAGAAGCGTTGAAGAAACCAGTTCATTGACGCTTCATTGGTGCATCATTCATACAGTTCTAGAACTCTATGATCACCACTCATATTTCTGAGTTTCCATTTCTCCAAAATGGAAACCTACATGATATAATCGTACGTCAATTTAATGATATTACTGGTGCATATTTCCTAGAAAATTTTAATACTCCAAGATTGTGTTAAAAATCTAAAAGCAAGTTGATAAATTTGAAAAAAAAACTCCATGTTGGGGTTTTATAAATTATGTATTTTATTACGATTTAATGCACCAGTATATAAAGTTTTTTCGTTATTATTATTTATGTGCTTTACTGTGTTTATTTATTTGATAAAAATTAGCTGCCAAGTGGTTTATTCTTAATTATGTTTTTTGTTTCATCTAGGTTATTCAAGCACTAGATTCAGAAGATGACAGTCCTCGAGGTTCTGAAGATACTCCGCTTTTCAGGCCAGGTATCTATATACTCTTGGTTTTTTAAGTACTAATTATAATAATTATTTATTTCCATTCAAGCAGGAGTAAAATATATTTTGTAACATATTACAACAGAAATTAAACAATTCAACAATTTGTAACTAATACATAAAATAAAATACACTTTATACTTTATATGGAATGGAAATTAGGTACCTCCAAAGGTTAAACCTGACTCAGAGGTTACCATCACTTACAAAATAAACTTGAAAATGAAACGAGAAAAGACAGAATGACAATTAGTGCAAAAAAACAAACAAAAATACAGTAAATAATTTTGTGCCTACTTCAAAAGTTCTAAAGAAAAACACAATAAAAATAAAAACAAAATAAAAATACTACCACTAAATTTGAAGCTTGTTATTGCAATAGTAGAATCTGCTCCAGCTTATATTCTACTATTATTTTAGCATGATTTGGGGTTCTTTCTGATTGTACAGATCCAAATATTGGCGACCATCATAGCAATTCTCGCAAAGTCTGCAATGTACTGCGTAAACTCATAAACTGAACAGTTATTTCTCTTGTTTATTATTGTCATCCATTATTATAGCAAATTACTCAAAAATATCTTACAAAGCATTATTTTATCATAATTTTATTGTTCTTTTCAAATTAAATTTTCGATGTGAGCAAGAGTTTGTTTGTTTGTAGAACAACAGCAGCAGTATTTCATTTTGTAATTTTCTATATTTAAAGGTTTACAAATAAAAAAGTAAAAATATTTAATTGTTTTTTATATACGTTCCCCATTAAATATATTTACTAAAAATATGTATTAAATAAGAAATAGTTAATAAATTTACCGGTAAAAACCAAGACACATTGGCCGGTCTAAGAGACCGGATACCTTAAATAACGTTTCTACATCTATAGCTCAGTGAAAGTGTTAATTTTTTCAAAATGTTATTGACTTTCCGGACACGCTTCGTACATTTTTATGATCTAAAAGATAGGGTTGTATATCTATTTCAAGGTTTAAATTTTTCTTAATTTTAGTACTTGTGAAATTTTTTTCCAGTCTGGGTTGACTTAATTGTTGTGCTTTCTAATAAAATACTGTACAATATACTTATGCCATATTTTATCTCAAAAATGTATAGAAGCCAAGTAACAGATCATTGACTGTTGTTGTATACTATAATATTTACTCTTTTTAAAGAAATTATGTCACAGAGAAGTTATTTCGAAAATAAATAATTGTCTTAAAATATTTATTTTTTGTTAACAATACAAAAGATATGATGATATAATTTTGTTCACTTTTAACAAAATATTCTTTTTAAAAATTAATTTTGAACTTTCATATTTATTGCTTGAGATAATTTTAAAAATAAAAAGATACAATGTATTGTTGATTATTTTATCTAAATTTTATATATTTTTGAGTAGGCTTATGTTATTAATAAAATGAAGCAATATTAAATTTAATACCATTATCAATAAAAATTCAATAAAACGTGTATTTTTCCTGTTCTAAGTGTTATTTTTTCTTTCTCTTGCCTATATGAATTATAGGAAGGAAAGTATTGTTTTCATGTCGATTTTTCGAAATCGAGTTTTCACCGGATCTATATGTTTTCAGACCCCCTGAACCCAAAAAACATGCTTTTAGCGATGGTCTGTGTGTGTGTGTGTGTGTGTATACAAAATATCTCAAGAACAGAACATCGTACAAACTTGAAACTTAAGTTACATACCACTACCGGACCCGACACAAACATTTTCATCAAAATCGGTCAACCGAAAATAGTAGTTTATTCGTATAATTTTTCACTGTTTTGCAATTTTTTCAAAAACTGGTCCTAAGATTTTTTTTTAAAATCGCCTCGTTTACTCAATTTTTTATTCTCTACATGATAGGGTAGGCGCCATGTTTATTGAAATTCTCGGTGAGGCGTTTTTCACGTAAAAAAAGTGTTTTTTTAAGATTACGGCTTTAATATGTATTATAGCGCAAAAATTTATATAATAAAAGTTGTGGAGAATTTAAAATTCTACAACTACAACTTAATAAAAAGTTCTACAACTTAATAAAAGTTGTAGAGAATTTAAAATTCTACAACTTTTATTTCAAACATTTTTTTGAATAACGCTTAGTTTAGCGGTAATTAGCGATTTTCTGTTTTTTCTCACGAAAACGTGTGAAAAATCGATTTTTTTAAGATTTTGGCCATAGTATGCAATTTATGACAAAAGTGTATGTAATCAAATTTATAGAAAATTAAAAGATCTACAACTTTTATTTAGAGCATTTTTCTCTACAGAGAGTAGTTTAGTGTGAAAGAGTGATTTTTCGTATTTTTAAGCCAAACTGAGGTTAATTTTCATTTTGCGTCTTTCACTCATGATTAAAATTGGGTTATGTTTATTGAGGTTAGTTTTTTTGTTTATTTCTAATGTTTTATTACCAATGTTAGGTTTATTATTAATTATTTGCATTGGCAAGAGAAAGTTGTGTGTGTGTTTCACACCAGATTTTTTGTGAATAATGGTAGTACCTATTATTTAGTACAATTTTAAAATGCCTATACTAATTATGAAAATCTGGTGTGAAACGCTCACAAGACTTTTTCTTGCCAATGTAAAATGAATACCATAACCTAATTATAATCATGAGTGAATGACGCTAACCTTCACTAAAATTTATAAGTACAGAAAATCAATAATTGATAATAAACTAAGCTCTGTAGAAAAAAATGCTTAAAATAAAAATTGTAGATTTGTAGAATTGTCTATAACTTCGATTTTATACAATTTTGCAGTAATTGCATTTTGAGGCCACAATCTTCGAATATTTGATGTGTAAAATATTACAGAAAATCACTAATTAACGCAAAACTAAGCTTTGAAGAAAAAAATGTTTGAAATAAAAGTTGTAAGACTTACAACTTTAAAGAACAAAGACGCAAAATGAAAATCAAACTCAGTTGGGCTTAAAAAAACGGAAAATCACTTTCACGCTAAACTAGGCTCTGTAGAGCAAAATACTTACAATAAAAATTTAGATCTTTTAATTTTCTATCAATTTTATTATGTACACTTTTGTCGTAAAATACATACTAAGGCTAAAATCTTAAAAAATTTATTTTTTTACAATTTTTCATGGAAAAACAAAATAATCACTAATCCACTAAACTAAGCGTTATACACAGAAATGTTTGGAATAAAAGTTGTAGGATTTTAAATTCTCTACAACTTCTATTATACACGTTTTTGCACTAAAATGTATATTAAAGCCGCAATCTTAAAAAAACAATTTTTTTTACGTAAAAACAGCCTCACTAAGAATTTCAGCAAACATGGCGCCTACCCTATCTTGTAAAGCATAAAAAATTTAGTAGACCAGGCGATTTTAATAAAAATCGTAGGACCAGTTTTTGAGAAAATTGCAAAAAAGTGAAAAATTACACGAATAAACTAATTCTGGTTGACCGATTTTGATGAAAATGTTCGTGTCGGGTCCGGTAGTGATATGTAACTTAAAATTCAAGTTTCAAGTTCGTACGATGTTCCGTTCTTGAGATATTTTGTTCACACACACAGACCAATCGCTAAAAACATGTTTTTTGGGTTCAAGGGGTCTGAAAGCGTGCAGATCCGGTGGAAACTCGATTTCAAAAAATCGACATGAAAACAATAGTTTCTTTCCTATATATTCATATAGGCAAGAGAAAGTAAAAAGTTAACACGAGAGCACAGCCTCCCTGGAATTTTTAGAAGACATGGTGCTTACCCTATCCTGTAAAGCATACTAAATATATTAAACGAGCCAATTTTTTTAAAAAATCATAGGAGTTGGATTTTAGTAAATTGCAAAACGGTGAAAATTCGTGTAAATAAACTTCAACTTCTGGTTGACCAAATTTGATTAAAAACTTTGTATCAAGTTCCCTAGTGGTACGTAACTAAGTTCTAAGTTTCAGCGTTGAACACTATTTCCTTTTTGAGGTGTGTTCACACGCAGACCAATAGCTAAAAACATGATTTTTGTGTTTAGGGAGCCTGAAATTATGTATTTTATAAATTCTGATTTTTCTTTTTTATATCTTTTTTCCAGAGTATGTCCGCAACTTTCCTAGTACACCAGATAGTTTTTACACTATTAATGAAAAAGTGGAAATGGTAAGTCACATCCTATTGCTACCTTTAAAAATTTTAACTAAAAGTTGTATAAAAGTAACCCTATTAAATCTTTTGAAAATAAATTTATAAAAATGCTGACACCTATAATAATATAGGGTGAGGCAGTGAATCGGGCGATTATGAAACACCGTGAGGAAGTTAATAAATGTAGTTTAATTAATTTAGAATATACCAAGTAATACTTACATATTTACAATTTTTTATAAATTACTTGAAAATCATATCATAAAGATGTCCTCCATTTTTTCGCACACATTCCTGAACTCGTGCACGAAGGTTATTCATCACATTTCGTAATGTGGCTGTAGGAATTCGTGCCACTTCTTCACGTATGTGTTCTTTAAGTTCCCGTACAAGGCGATGGAGATTGGAAAACACGTGATTTTAAGTGTCCCTATAGAAAGTAATCACATGCAGAGAGATCCGGTGATCTGGCTGGCCATGAAATGTCTCCGTTCTTAGAAATGACGCGATTGGGAAACAAGCGTCGCAAAACATTAATTGAAGCCCTGTATGTGTGGCAGGTAGCAACGTCTTGTTGAAAAAACATGTTTGGTAAGCTGGATTATGAACTAATTCCGGTTGACGACAGTTCTCCAACATGTTAACATAGCGCTGTGTATTCACTGTAACTGCTCGTTCATTGTCATCCTCAAAAAAATATGGTCCTACAATAGCCTGTGTTGATATTGTACACCAAACTGTCACTTTAATACTGTGAAGCAGCTTTTCGTGTATTTTTTGTGGATTTTCGCGTGACCAATATCTAAAATTCTGCTTATTTGTGAAGCCCGAAAGATGGAAGTGAGTTTCATCACTCATCCAAAGATTGTTGAGAAGATCTGCGTTGTCTTTCATCATGTCCAATAAATCGATTACAAAAACCAATTCAGGATGCGTGATCAACATTATTCAAAGCGTGCACTAACTGAATTTTAAACGAATGGAACTGTAGATCTTTGTGTAAAATCCTCCTCACACTGCGATTAGAAATGCAGAGTGATATTGCATGCCATCGAGCTGAACGTGTAAGACTTCTTAACACAGCCGCCTGCACCTTGTCAACGTTTTGTGGTGTATGGACACGTTTTACGCTTCCAGTTGGTGTCTTCAGTGTTGAGCCTGTTTCTTCAAAGTTTTAACCCATATTTTTATTGCATGGGCTGTAGGTATCGGATCATTACGAGGAATTTTGAAATAATTACAAAATGCGTGCTGCACGAACACGTATCTATCGTTACTTTTATAATACGCTTTAACAGCGTATGCTCGTTGTGCACCGCTCCATGACTCCATTGGAACTAAATGGTAAAACAGACGCTTCAAGATGTCGGTAGTCTCATTCTCCTAGCCACACTACAGGAGACTGTATGCAGTGTTACCAAATCGCCCGATTCATTGCCTCACCCGTTATAAAAATTATTTTTTGTTTTTAAATATTGTTTTAATAGTGTAATTCTTTTGCAATCAGTTTTTTTAAACGTAATTATAAACTTGAAGCAAAGATGATTCAAATCTGAGTAACAACGTTCTTAAAATGAAAATATAAAACCACTCAGTAGTGTTTTTTAAAAACGACTAAACTCTGGACTAAATGTAAAGCTAAACTTAACTGAATGGTGCATTAATATCTTGAAGCTGAAGATGACAATGACCATGATGGAGATGATAAGAATGTCTATTATGAGATGACGATGATTAGTAGAAGTAGATCAGAAAGATTAAATGATTTAAATGATTAACAAAATCAGAAAGTTAAGTCCAATGTTTTAAAATGTTTCTGTCTGAGAATATTTTCTGTTGTACAGGAGGTTTATTGCAAAAGGATTTTGATGCTCGTCTAACTTTTTTAAATGTTTCTCGCTGCATTGTTTAATTTTGTCGTTTATTAAGGGAAGATTAAATAATTAAAACACTTTTTAATATTTTTACAGGGACAAATGGCCAAGTTATTGTTTCCTAGAATTGGCCAAGCACTTTTCTACATTTGTTTTTGTTCATATTTGTTTGGTGATTTGGCGATATATGCTGCAGCTGTTAGCGATTCTCTTGTTGATGTCACGTGGTAAGATTATTTTTAATGTTAAGTAAAAGCTACTTCATTAGTTATTCTAATTAAAACATTTCTTTGGGTGACCATACGTTGTTATAACTTATTTCGTGGTATTCTTTTATCTCGTTAATTTATTTTCAATGAATTAGTTCATAATGGAAATAACAAAATTAATCTACTTATACTATAATATTCATTGCTCATTGTATTATGAAAGGATTAATAAGGACGATTGCGCTATTCATTCAAACGAACATTTATTCTAAGATTTAGTTGGTGTTGTTGTTGTTTAGGTCAACAGCCAAAAAGCTGGTTTGAACCTCTAGAGGTTTTACTAAGTAAAAACGAGGAGTAAGGTGGTTTACCATTGCATTCCTCACTGAGTTGAAAGAGTATGCTTATCAGCGTGCCAGACCCTCCGAAAAGCACTCACTTTCCACCCTGCAAATGACACCTTCATTCATTCACCACAGGGTCTGGCTGCATAGTGAAATTCATTACTCTCAGAGGAGATAACTCTGACTAGTGTCTTTTACACCTCTACCTCTTCTGTTCTTAAATAGTTCAGTCATATAAGTGGCTGACTATGTGATAAGAAACAGAACAATTTTTTAGCCCTGGACCAAACAGATAGAGTGCAATTAAAATAACACTCCACCTGCCCATTTTGGGCATTTAGTTGGTGTAACAAAATAAATATTTTACTGTCATTTAGCAAACCATTCTCAGATTTTCATAGTATGAAGTGAAATCAAAAAATTCATGAAATCAATCCATAAAATTATGAATAAATACTTTCTTCTTAGCTCAATTTCCTTCAAAGTATTCTCGCATTTTCGCACTTATTCCAACGTTTGTATAGTTCAAAACATTCATTGAACCAATTTTGTGATAAATACACGTTCAGTTGCATTATTCAATAACATCCTGTGAATCAGATTACCAGGACCTTTCAATTTAATTTTTTTCTCACTGTTCTAAAAATATAAAGTATACTTAAATAAAAGTACAAATGTACTTATTTATTATGTTTGGTCCCTATTTTATTTGTATTGCAGAAAGGCTTTTGCATTTTATGTGGAATTTCATATAAGTTTTATTAAAATATTTTTTGTCAAGTTGCATCACGTCAATAGTTACGTCATTAGCGACTACTTTGGGTTAAGGAGTGGTGGTTTAAACATGTAATAATCTTTCAAATCCTGGCTGAAAATCGAACCCAGGACCATCCACTTTGTAATGTAACATGCTTAACACTACACCACAGAGGTGTTATTTTTATTCTTAGGTACAACTGTTCAGGTAATTTATACTAAGTATGTACAAGATTGTTATTAACATTTTAAAGGCCAAAGGCCGCCTCCGTGACATAGTGACTTGTGCTAGCTTACAAAGCATAAGGTCCCAGGTTCGTTTCCCAGCTTGGTTTTCGAAATTTTAACATGTTGAAACCCACATTAGTCGCTAATGTGACCAAGCTGTTGATCTGACTTTAAATAAACTAAAAAAATTTAGAGTTTTCTTTTGTTTTTTTTTTCAGCACATACAGTAAAAATAATACACAAGATACTAAAGACATGCCTTGTTGGCCAGGCTCAAACTCAGAAATGACTGAAAAACAAGTTTACAGGATATTCCTTGTAAGTAAAAATAATAATGTACTTTTGCTTTTACTTTTTTACTTTCTCTTGCCCCATATGAATATGTAGAGAAGGGAATTACAAGTTTTCAGGTCCCCTGAACCGAAAGAACATGTTTATAGCGATTGGCTTTTGTGTGAACAAAGTAATTCCGAAACGGAATATCGTACTAAGTTGAAACTTGAAACTTAAGTTAACACATTCAGCACAGCGGCTAGAATCATGGGTGCTTCGCTATGCCGGCCCACCATTAACCATTACAGTAAAAATATACCATGCGGCATTAGGCCACGGAAACAATCTTACTTATTTGCTCATCTACTCACCGGCTCAATGTAGTGCGGTATTATACGCGTTTGGTGTTTCTACAAAATTTATATTTGAAATTAACTTTTTAATTATTAGAAAAATTTATACATATAAGTTATTAAATAATTGAAAATTACTTTTATGTGTAAAATAAAAAAAATACAATAATTATGTTTTTTTTTTTTTTTAACGTCTGACTGTTCTACAATGACTGCTAATGCAGACGGTGAATGATGAAATGATTTTTGTAACGTATGAAAAAATGCCCGTGCCTGAATGGGATTCGAACCCAAGACCGCATGATGGAATTATGTTTCATAATAAAAAATATTTAATTCACAAAATTTAATATGTAAAATTAAAATTAAAATTTTTAGAATGTAAATATTAAAATTTGATTATGTAAAATTGAATATGTAAAAAAATTTTAAATATCCCAGAATAAAAACAAGTATATTTACATGTTTACAGTAAATTAATTAATAATTTTTAGTGAGACCATGGCAATATGGAAAAATTAGTAATAAAAGTACTTTTATTCGTACAAAATTATTTTATGACCGTAATTATAATAGTACAGTATATTATATAAGGTACAGTAGGCCTACAAAGGAAACACAGTGCATAGAAATCGCAAGTTCAGAAAATAACGGAAATTTCTTTTGAGTAATAATTATCTATTTTTCGTAAAAATGTATTATTCTTACCTTTTATTTGTAAAAAGAAGTCACTGGGAACGAAGAAATTTGTAGAATAAGTAATGTAATTAAATAAAACAATAAAATTACACGGCACTAGGACATCTGAATAGACTACACTTTAAAAATTTGTTCAAAAATTCCCGGCAGTTGGTAACGAAAGACGATCTTCAGAGTGGCGCTCGTAGAATAGATCTGAACCCCTGAACAACCTTTACTAACACTGCCAGTACACCGGCGATTTAACTAAAGCTGTAGAAATGTGGTGTTGTATATGCTGCCTTAAGACGGCATTAGTCTTTGGAATGAACCTTGATTTGCCGCCTTAAGGCGGCATTCGTCCTGAATGTGTTAAGTAACCATCAGGAGAGCCGATATAAACATCTTCATCAAAATCAGTCAACTGGAAGTAGTAGTTTATTCATGCGATTTTCTCAAAAACAGCTCCGACAATTTTTTTTTTAAATTGCCTCATTTACTAAATTTTTTACGATCTTTGAGATAGCGTCATGTTGGATGAGATTCTTTGGGACCTGTGCTCTCATGGTGAAAATTTGTTTTTCAAGATTGGGCATTTTAGGGTGAAAGTGTATATAATTAAAGTCGTAGAAAATTAATACCTACAACTTTTATTTCAAACATTAGTTTCTACAATGGTTAGTTTAGAATCAATTGGTGATTTTCTGTATTTTTCTCATCAAAATCAGTAAAAAACATGATTGCATTAAAACAAAAACTTTCGGCATTGTAACTATTCAACAAGTACTTAAATGTGTTTTAGGATAAGATTTATTGCACTTATCAATATTTCTCATAAGTTTTTTAACATTTAATTTGTATTAAGACATAAGTGTCATCAAATAATGACTCAGAAGTAAACACTTTACAGAAAGCCTCTTTATAAAACTTTGATTATTGTTTTTTTCAATAAACCTTTTAGCTACTGAGCTCTGATGTGCATTCGTCTGAGCGGTATTACTTTTTGTAAAAGTACATCCCTAAAGTATGTATGAGTCTCATCCCCTAAAGTATGGCTTGTATCTGAATTGTGTTTGCATTGGGACATCCAGGAAATTTAGAATTTTTGAAACATTTCTTTTTTCTTTAATTTTATAAAAAAATATGTTTATTTTTCTTTGATTTCAGGTTATCTTTTTAGTTATATTTGGTCCTTTCGTGTTTTTTAACGTTCAGAAGACAAAGTATCTTCAAATACTTACATCTATTACAAGGTGGTTAGGTATGTATTTATTTTTATAAAATTTAAGAGGAAAGTCTACCAAAAAATGTTTTTAGCAAATTTAGTTGGCTAAAAACACGAGGTGTGTCCAGAAAGTAATGCAATTCTTTTTTTAACCCATAGATTTATTGTAGGTATCGTTTCAAACGTTTATTATTCTTCAAAGTAGTTCCCTTGGGCTTCTACACACTTTTTCCAGCGGCTCTGCCATGCACAGTATGCATCCTGGAAGGTTTCAGCTGGGACCACGGAAAGAGAAAAAAGTCAACCGGAACCACGTTCAGACTGTAGGGGTGTTGTGGCAGTGTTGCCAAATTGTGCTTCCCCAACCCGGTAAATCTTCTGATCGTCCATCTAAAGCTTGGAAACCAGTTTCAAATAAATCTTCCTTATGAGCAATTTATCAGTCACCAATTCATGTACAATTGTTTTGGGAATGTTTAGAGTTTCTGCCATCATCCGAATATTCAATCAATGGTCAGAATTTAGCAAATCGTCCACCAGGCCAAATTGTCATAAATTGTGCTGGTTGACGGTCATCCAGCGCATTCACTGACCACCTCTTCCTGGCCTTACTTAAACACTTTCAATCCTCGTGGAACTTGTGATTACGATAGAGCACTGTCCCCATAAGCTTGCACAATCAATTGGTGGGTCTCTGCAAGACATCTGTTCAGTTTTGAACAAAACTTTTATCGCATAACATTGCTTGAGAGATGATACCATGGCGTTTCTCGACACAGGCACTAAACAGGAGTGCGTGGAGAGAGCGATCCTGATGCCTCAACTGCTTGGATCAGACCAGTGAAGGCATCCCTTTGAAGCTGAGAGTCCCCTCCATCTAACCCAACTGGTCGGAACACTCTGCGGCCACTTAAAGTACCAGCAAAAAATAATTGCATTACTTTCCGAACGCACCTTGTACAGTTCAAATTGTTGTAAATAAAACGGTATAATTAACGTTAACATGGTTACCAGATCCCCTTAAAACTTTATTCGATATTTCCTGTGAAGTACAATTTTACATGTCTTGAAAGTCAAGAAAAACATAACTTCTGTTCTATGATAGCTAGAGACATAATTTTTTTTCCCGAAGTGTTAGTAGTTAAATACATTATAATGTCCTAGAAGCTTTTTACTTTCTCTTGCCTATATGAATATATATATAGGAAGGAAAGTATTGTTTTCATGTCGATTTTTTGAAATCGAGTTTTCACCGGATCTACACGTTTTCAGACCCCCTGAACCCAAATAACATGTTTTTAGCAATTGGTCTGTGTGTGTGTGTGTGAACAGAATATCTCAAGAACAGAACATCGTACGAACTTGAAACTTGTAACTTAAGTTGCATACCACTACCGGACCCGACACATAGATTTTCATCAAAATCGGTCAACCAGAAGTAGTAGTTTATGTAATTTTTAACTTTTTTGTGATTTTCTCAAAAACTGGTCCTACGACAGATTTAATTTGACAATCAACTGATTAAGTTGGCAAGACTGTTTTAAGTATAAGAATCGACTATTCCTTATCTACCATGGTAAGAGTAGGAAGGTTTAAATTTTGACGTAAAAAAATGTTAGTCTACTGAAGATGTGTACAAGATACACGAAAGCGCTATAAATTGGTAAGTGTTTTTATGTTACCGTACTCTGGTGGTTGGAAATATATATTTCAATTTTAAATAATAAGGCTGTTTAAAATCCTACATAGGATGTTTGATAAAATAATATATATTTTAATGAATATTGTAATTATTTTCATGTATTTGTTTTTTTTTTACAGCATTTACTGTGATGATTATTCTGGCCATTCGTCGATTGCTTTCTCCATATGAACAGCATGGCCAGCCAGCTACCACAAGATTTTCTGGTATCCCTGCACTTTTTGGTTCCTGTATTTACGCGTTCATGTGTCATCACTCGCTACCAGGATTGCTGACTCCAATCGTAAATAAATCGCGCCTACATCAAGCTCTTGCCGCTGATTATTTCCTTGTCCTTAGTTTTTATCTGTTACTGGCATTAACCGGTGTTTTTGCATTTCCTTTTCTTCACGAGCTTTATACTCTTAATTTTACTCCGAAACCAGATGATCCTTTAATATTAAGAGGGATCGATTATTTTCTAGCCTTGTTTCCTGTATTCACTTTATCTACTAATTTCCCGGTAGTTGCAGTCACTCTTAGAAGCAATTTACAGGTAGAATTTTTTATAAAAATTTTTTCAGTAGTATTAAGTCATAGTCTATACTATTTTTCAAGGCTGATGAGCTCTGAACGTATGCATTGCCCCCTATTCACTTTATAGCTAGCCAATCAATTGCTCTTGTAGCTCTGTTAAATATTTCATCAGCCATTTTTTTGGTCTGTCAATAACAATTATAACCTACTAGCATGCCCTGTTGCGGCTTTGCACGCAAAAAATGATACCTGCTAGATTGTAACAACTCTTTATTTTTTTGGAGGACAGATTCAAGCTGTCAAAATAAAATATCAAAGCAATTGATCACTCACCAATTAAAAGAAAATTAAAACAAATTAAAGAAACATGGAACTTTACTTTTATAAAATACTCAACAATACAAAATTGTAGATACATAATAAAATACAATAAAATTATCATGTGATGTTGTCACCAGCTGATCCTTAGCACCACATCGCTATTTGCTAAATCATATGACTTTATTTATAACAAATCTTTATTTGAATTACATCAGCGGTTTAAAAGCAGCAGATTATCTAATCTCGTAAAAGCCTTAATTGTAGGACATAAACATTATTTTCAATCCTTTAGGGCTAACTTTTTAAGGGTTTCAATAGCCTAAAACCTGCACCGACATCATAGTTAGGACATTAAAAAACTGCATGAAAATTGGTTCAGTAATTTAGGAGATAAAGGGGAACACACACACACACACATCAAATTTTATATATATAGAAAAACATACAATCAGCTAATTATATTATAAAGTATTGAATGTTAACGCGCTCTATAATCAGTGTGTTCAGTACGAGATGCAAGACAAGAGTGAACTATTGCGGCTCTTATATGCATGCGTGCATAATGTTTGTCAGGTACAATCTGAAAATGCTGGCAAACATTCTGATTGGTCTAAACGTGTGGAACAGCAGAGCTCATCAACCGTGAAAACCATATTAGTTGTATAAAACAGCATTAAAATATTTGAGATGTGGCATCATAAATTAATCCTTAATGTTCCATGGATACCACAAAGGGCTAACAAAAAGATAACAGAGAACTCATGCAGTAAAGAATCTTTTAATGTTGCAACAGAAAGTTGCGTACTTGTTACTTGTTCTACAATGTGACCATTATCAATTATTTAAAGAGTAAAATCAAGGTACAATGAAGTATTTGCACATTGATGGATGACCTGTTTTAAGAAACAAGGAACTGGAGAGTGATTTCAAATGTTCACAGTACAAAATTAAATCTATAATGCATCCTACAGCTTTAAATCAATTCTACTGTATAAGTATTACAATTTCACAAAACGTTTTAGCTGCTTTAATTTACTTACATTTGTTTCGGTGGATCCACCATCATCAGCGTGCATAAAATATCATACGAAACTTAAAAAAGATTTTTAAAACCTACTGAAAATCTTGTATCTTCTGTCATGTATAAAAACTCTTTGTTAGTTTTGCATAGACTACTGACGATGCAACATCTTTTTAGGTTTTAAAATTTGTTAAAAGTTTCATATATTTTATCTGCCCATAACAGATAGATGGAGTGTTAAATTATTTCCACTCTATCTGTTAGTTCCAGGGCTACAAAAAATAGTTTTGTTTCTTATCACATGGTCAGCTAATTAAATGTCTGAATCATTTAAGAACAGAAGAGGTAGATGTGTAAAAGACACTAATCAGAGTTACCTCCTCTAAAAGTAATGAATTTCATTACACAACCAGACTCTGTGGTGAATGAAGTGAAAGTGTCTTTTGCGGGGTGGAAAATTAGTGGTTTTCATTGGACCTGGCACTTTTCAACTCGGTGAGGAATGGTAAACCACCTCACTTCTCGTTAGTAAAACCTCTGAGGTTCAAACCAGCCTTTTGGTTGTTGATCTTAACTACAAGAGTTATTTAAAACAATAGAAAGCAGTCCAAGCAGATAAAATAATTTTTTTGTACTTTTTTACACGACATTTCTTCATTTATTGTAAAACAAAAAAAAATAATAATAATAAGTCATTGAACTTATTTTGTGGGAAAAATAAATCTTGACACTATCCAGAAAATAGGTGAAGAGGCTTTTTACCTACTTCACCTGAATTTCTGCCGCTGTTTAATATTAAAATGCTATTTTTAATGTATTCTGACCTTTAAATTATTATAGAAAACAGGTTGTAAAACTTTGAAATATTCATCCATGTAGTGTCTTCAATATTTCTTAACAGGTTGACTTCCATGAGACACTTATACGTCTCTCACCAGATCTGTAAAATATACTTTTGAGAGACTGATTCTTCTCTCACGTAATTGTGAGACGGATTGGATGGTCGTTTGCATTGAATCATATACTGAGCCTTTTACCTACTTCACCTGAATTTCTGCCGCTGTTTAATATTAAAATGCTATTTTTAATGTATTCTGACCTTTAAATTATTATAGAAAACAGGTTGTAAAACTTTGAAATATTCATCCATGTAGTGTCTTCAATATTTCTTAACAGGTTGACTTCCATGAGACACTTATACGTCTCTCACCAGATCTGTAAAATATACTTTTGAGAGACTGATTCTTCTCTCACGTAATTGTGAGACGGATTGGATGGTCGTTTGCATTGAATCATATACTGAGCTGTTAGAAATGAGTTCAAAAAACATTTTTCCAGTCATGGTTCGTGATTTACTTAATCAGATTGAGTCAAAAATGAGTCTGTGAATCTTGACAGCTTATTATTATGATTACATATTATTGACTATTATTATAGTTTATTATTGCATTATCAACCATGCTTGTATAAGTATTATAAAATACATATAATATTTTATAGAAATAGAAGTAAAATTTCAGGGAGACACACATCAGTCTTTCACAGTAAATTTGATTTTTTTACTCTTGAGTACCTGAACAATCTCTCATCTAAAAAACAGCGCCAAAAAAAGGTAAGCCTTACAATACTCTAGACTTGAAAAAAAATTAATTAAAAAAAAGCAAAGGAACCATAAAATAGGTATGGGTTTTTAGGCAAAATTGCAAATATTGCCTTGGGAGTCAACCTGTTAATAGATATTAAATTTTTTTGTTGGTTTTTTCAGAATGTTATTAATCCTCTACGAACTCATTTAAGAAACATTATAGTTCCTCTATTTGCTGTATCAGCTCCTGTATTTCTTGCAATGATCGTTGAGGATGTAAAAATATTGGTAAGGTTTGGTTTTACGATTGTACCTATAGTTAAGAGTGTAATGTTCAATATTTGTAAATATTTGTTTATGTGATGGATTGTTTTCTTTTTTTTGAAAGGAAGTGGTTTAGTCTGTTTTCTTTTAAGATCTTTCTTCTTGTAGTTTCCGGATCATTCCTTCAGTTATATTTAAGTTTTTCATATCAGGCTTTCTGCCCATAACAGACTGGTGGAGTGTCAAATTATTTACACTTAATCTGTTAGTTGCAGGGCTAAAATAAATAGTTCTGTTTCTTATCACATGGTCAGCCAATTAAATGACTGAATCATTTAAGAGCAGAAGAGGTAGAGGTGTAAAAGACACTAATCAGAGTTATCTTCTCTGAAAGTAATGTATTTCATTATACAGCCAGACCCTGTGGTGAATGAAGTGAAGGTGTCATTTACAGAGTGGAAAATATGTGTTTTTTAGAGGGCCTGGCATGCTGATAAGCGTACATTTCCATTCAGTGAGGAAGGCATTGGTAAACCTCCTCGCTCCTCGTTTTACTTAGTAAAATCTCTACAGGTTCAAACCAGCCTTTCGGCTGATGACCTAAACAACATCAGGCTTTATTTCCTGGATTCATTTATTGGGAGTCTTCTGGATTTGGTAATTTAGGAGATGTTTCCTAAATCTTCAGGTAATCTCCCAAGGTCCCTGTAAAACGAGACTCCTTTTTCTTATTTTATCAATTATCGATTCACTTTCCTTCTAGACTATGTGGTTGAGGATTATCCACCATTTGTTGTGAATTTGGTTTTTGAAATTAATGGCTGTTCTTAAAATTCTTATATCTTTTGAATTGAGTGTTTTGTTTTTCACGGGCATATTTATCTTCTGGTTTGATTACCGAGTACCGAGTTATAGTGCCATGTTTTTGATTGAGGACTTTTTTATAAGTGAACCAGAGAACTCTTTAGACCTGCTTAAAATTAGTTGGATGGTTTTCAGTTGATGATTTCTCGTACCATGTGATTAATTCACTGAGATTGTTGATTTAATTAAAGGTTGTCATCACTTCTCTTTTTGCGCATGATTTCTGGAGTCCAATGTGAATTTAAATAAACTTAAAAAAAATATTCTTGTTTCAAGTTGCAGAAATTGTAAATTTTTATTTTCTCTTGTTCTATATTATTATATAGCGAAGGAAAGTATTGTTTGTAAGTCAATTTTTTGAAATCAATTTTTCACCGGAAATATACATTTTTAGGCTTTCTGAACCCAAAACTGTTTTAGCCATTGGTCTGTGTGTGAACAAAATATCGTGCAAAGTTGAAACTTGCAAACTTCCAATTTAGGTGCCATAAGACACGTATAATTTCATCAATCAACTGAAAGTAGTCGTTTATTCGTGTGATTTTTCACTTTTTTGTGATTTTCGCAAAATCTGCTCCTACAATTTTTTTTAAATCACCTCACTTACTGCTGGCCGCATTGGCGTAGTTGGTAACGTGCTAGTCTCTCATCATGCAGTCTTGGGTTCGAATCCCACTCAGGCATGGCATATTTTCATACTTTATAAAAAATGATTTCATCCTTCACCGTCTGCATTAGCAGTATAGTTAGTTAAGTCACGAGTTTGCCCTTGTTTGCAACAAGGGGTAAAGGGGGAAAACCATAGGTGTGCATGCGCAAGTGCTTTAATTTCAGTACAACAAACACAACAACTTAGCCTATACCCAGAGCATATGTAGTATATCATGGAACCTTTTGTAGGTTAACTAAACGAATATAACTGTTCGTTACCGTAAACAGAAATGTTAGTTTCTCAAAACGTGGGCAGACTATATTCATAGTGCTGAACACAATATATTATGCAGTGTAATAAATTGCTGTGAAGTTCAAGCTAAAGAAAAATTCCTTTCCCTGCCTGTCAACAAAAGCCATGAGTGAGTGGCTAACTACTGAGATGTTTCTCTTTCCTCATTTCAAAAAAAGAAGGAAATTAAAGATGTGAAGAAGCTATTCTTCAAAAGTTTTGTTGACAACTGGTAAAAAAAGGAAACGTTTTGGTAGAGATACTAGTGAGACTGATAGTAAAGATGTCGGTGACAGCAATAGTAAAGAAGGCGATTCATTCATAGAAAATTTTGTTCCAATGGAATAAGGTAGCTTGTAATTACAGTAAATCAAACATTTCTAGTCATGTAATTAAGCTATGAGCAATATTACAGGTCACATTTATTTTTTATAAGGTTTATGAAGAAAACATTTTCTCAGAATAAACTACAGCTTACAAAATGTAGGCTTTGTAGAAACTGCATAGTAGTGAAATGTACGAGTAGTATCTCACTGTTGAGGTTGGCAGCACTGTGTAATTTTCACTTCCCTTCTTCACAGCCCATCATACGCAAAAAGCAATTTCGTGACTTCAGTATCTATAATAGCAAAAGAGTTAAACCAAAAAACCTCACTTACTACATTTTTATGTTCTATAAGATTATGATAAGCAACATGTCTGCTGGAATTCTTGGAAATGCTGTGCTTTTATAGAAAACAAAATGTTTTTTTTTTAAGATTGTAGCCTTAATGTGCATTCTAGGGCAAAGTGTATGTAATCGAAGTTATAGGAAGTTAAAAAATCTACAACTTTTATTTCAAGCATTTTCTTCTACAGAGATTCTTAATTTAGCGTAAATTAGTGATTTTCCGTATTTTTATGTTCTGCAAAGGTTGATTACAGTTTTGCTTCATTCATTTGTCACCGGATGGCGACATTATGTGGCTAACCTTATTAATTTGGTGGCCGTGGTGGACGTCTCGTCTGGTGAAAATGAATCCCTCGGTGTCTTGATTGGAATTGAATTTCTGCTCAGTGCAGCGCTCTTTATATAGCTGCCGGGAGCGCTGTGGTAGAGATTGCTACTGGTTTGGCCTTGATGACAAAGGCCTTTGCGGTGCGCAGCCGAAAGCTTTGTCGCTATGCCATCAAAGGCCGGGAGAACTATTGAAGCCGGCAACACAGTAAATGATTAATTAGAAGGGGTGGCGGTGACACATTCACGATTAAAATTAGGTTAAAATTTCCATTGGCTAGAGAGAGTCATGTGAATGTTTCATACCAGATTTTTTTTTTGTCCTAATTTGTTACCAGGAATTGAAACAGTTTTTATTTTGTCAATACAGGTAGGATTTACAGGAGTGTATGCCGGCACTGGTATTCAGTATTTAATTCCAGCGTTCCTGGTGATTTACGCAAGGGCTTCCATACCACAAGAAATGAGCCAAATACAGAACGAATATTCGTCGCCATTTTCATCGAATTTTTGGCCAGTATTTATTATAATTTGGTCTGTTGTTTGTTTTATTTTTGTTACTGTTAATATACTTACTCACCCGTAATATTTTAAGTACTTAAAAACCCTTCATTTAACAGAATTAAAGTTACTATTGTATTTTTACGAAATAGGTAGTTTTTGAAATCATCCTGATTATATTATTAGTTTTTTGTTTAGTGTATCTTTTCTAATCAGTGATTTATTTTTCATATATAAACACTAGTTTAATAATAAGTTTTCTTCAAAAAAGAGAAACAGTGTTTCTTTAACAGATTGATTTTATATCTGAAAAAATGGTTTTGTTTGTGAACGTAACTCAAAATATTGAATACTATTTATTATTAATTATTTTTATTTTAACGGTGGTTTTTTTATTCACAATCATTATACGTGCGGTTATGATTACTCACGATTGGTTTTCCCAACTGTCAAAATAATTTTAAAATGTATAACGTATCAATGTTTGCACAG
Source organism: Catonia carolina (assembly GCA_035578175.1). NCBI lineage: Eukaryota > Metazoa > Arthropoda > Insecta > Hemiptera > Achilidae > Catonia > Catonia carolina. The sequence continues at coordinate 66,171,252 of JAQMRL010000005.1, read as the reverse complement.
TTTTTATTCAGTGCATTACTTACTTGGGTGTCTTATAGTAAATGTAATGCTTTGTTCAATGAGAGGATTTAGTAAGATTATGTAAATAACATGCGAGCAAAACACTAATTACAAAACGTGGATGGAATTTAGTTGAAAAATTTTAAGTAAAATTAATTCCGTAACAAGATTAGTTACTTATCTATCTCGGTAGGGATGTAGTTTTATTTTAATATTTAATTTTAAAAAATCAAACTTTTTAATCAGCTTAATAGTATTTTAAGGGGTTTTAAGTAAATGACTCAATCAATTACGGAAGTCCAAAAGTATTTTCCAATCAGCAAAAGTTACACTGTTTGTCGTGATTTATTAAAAAACTGTAAAGTTAAATAAATTTATCAGTTTTAAATATTTAAATATGTTTTAAATATTAATTGTTTTAAATATTTTTATCAGGCTCAAAAAATGATACCTAACAGTTCTGTTATAATTCGAGAGAAATTTTGTGTCAGCATGATCATTTGGTTTAGCGAGATTGTTAAAATGCAATTACTGACAGGCATGTGCTTTTCTGTAAATTCACAGAATGTAACTTCTGCATGTAGTAAAGGATGCGTTTCTCTTTTTCTGTTAAAAAAATATATTTTTTAAGAGTTCTATAAATGTAAAAAGTTTAATCAGAGTGAATAATAATAATAATTCAACCACCAATTGTTTTATTGTTTATTTTTACACTCTATACAGTTTTACCATTTAGGATAATACAATTTTCTGTTAAATGAAGGTTTGTGTTTACCCATTTTGATGTAGCATCAGTTCATTATCAATTTTGTGTACAGTTGTCTCTCATAAAAGATGTAAATGATGAAGGGTCAGGAAATAAAATAATAACAATCATTTATCATTGAAAATGAATTTTCTTCCTGTCCCTTCATATGAGAGGGTACCCAAAAATAACTGGACACCATTTTTAAAAATTAAGAATTTATTTTTTTAAATCACTATCAAAGTACTCTCCATTAACACTTATACATTTTTAGTTTTCCCAATGGTTTTTGCAATGTGTGAAGCAACTTTTCTGATGTTTTGCCGATCCACGTTTGATTCTCTTTTCACCTCTGGAATATCTGTAAAACGTTTCCCTTTCAGCTCCCTTTCATCTGAGGGAACTAAAAGAAATCATAAAGTATGAGATCCAATTAAAAAGGTGAGTGAGGAACCAAAGTTATGCTGTTTTCCACCAAAAAAATCATGTCTAGAAATGGCTGTATAAGCTTAACGTGATGAAAGAACCAGTCCCCACTCCTCCAAAAATCAGAGCATTTCAATCGTACACAAAATATCAGATAGTTCAGCAAGTTCATCAATAGTATGCCTTATACCCTCGTACGCAAGCGTGCAAATTTTCCGCTGGTCCGGGCTTTCAATGTCTTCAACATGTCACCACATTTGAATTGCAAATATCATGCATATACTTGAATTATTTTCACGGTATGTTCTTTTTAAGTTGTAAACAACATTTCAACCACATTTAACAAATATACCATGTGCAACACTTCTACATAACTGAAAACAAAATTTCAACGCCGCACCTTGTTTTTGAATATAAACCATTTCAAAGAATCAAATAGGTTAAAAAATTATCGCATGAAAACTGTCACAGGGGCTTGCTACAACTATCTTAATTAAGCTATACCACTAACCATTCTAACTCAAGAGGGTTTGCTCAAAACTACTAGAGCAATGTGCGCAGCGATTTCATCCGGTTATTTTTGGGTCCCCTTCATTTATATATTTAAGTAACCAAAATTTATTTTTATTTTTACTTTCGTCTCTGTTTGTTTTTTTTTTGTATTAAATAATTACTTGTTAGATTTGTTATGTATTTATATTGTACAGTAATTTTAAGTACAATTTTATTTGACTGTATTACTAATTGTAAGTGATAATTGATTTAATGCATGTAACTTTTAAAATATTTTAATCTTAAAGTTAAGAAGACTGATCCCAATGTTTTTTTCTTTTTGTAGTAGTCAGTCGAAGCTTTATCTATGGGTTTTTTAAATCTTGTTTCATTAATATTAATAAAAAATTTACCATTAGTTTTAATAATATCAGTTATAATTAGCATTTATTACGAGAATTCCCACCAATTTTGTTTTTTATTAATTCAACTTGTATATAGATACATCTTGTATCTATGTATTAATAGGTTATGTATATCGTAGATACTAATTAATTTTGTAAATGAGCTCATGTAATAGTAATAAATCAATTGCACAAATTTAATATAAATAGTAAAACCTTGTTTATACAAATTTCATTCAACGATAACCTGGTAATCAATCGGAACGAATTTGAAACAACAAATGGAAGGCGGTGATTTCAATACCACGTATCTTATTTTTTATCAACACCAATGTCCTTTATTCTTTTCTGTCTTCACGTATCCTCTTACCACAATACTTTGAACGTCCCTAAGTTATGTCATCTAGCCATCTAATTCCAGGTCAATTTCTATTTCTGTTATGTTTAATGTAAACTCCATTGTCCCCTTTAGCATTCGATGTTTGTCCATTCGTTCTGAGTAATCTACCTATTGTATTCGGTGAGATTTCATAAATTTACGACATTTTCTTGTTCTAATATCTCTTCTATTTGTATCAATATCTGATCCTCAATGTACCTTCTCCTTAACTGCTCCATAGACATATGCTGCACAATTTTCCTCAGTTGCATCATCTAATATGCTTTTCAAGGTTGATGAGCTCTGCTGTTCCACAAGTTTAGACCAATCAGAATGTTTGCCAGCATTGTCAGAATGTACCTGACAAACTTTACGCGCACATGCGTATAAGAGCCACAATAGTTCACTCTCGTCTTGGCATCTCGTACTGAAAACATCGATTATAGAGCACGTTAACATCCAATACTTTATAATATAATCAGCCGATTGTATGTTTGTAGGTAATTATTATTGAAAGACCAAAAAAAATGGCCAATGAAATATTTAACAGAGCTGGAAGAGCAAGTATTGGCAACGTTGCTGGCAAGTTATTGGCTAGCTATAAAGTGGGTAGGGGGAAATGCATACGATCAGAGCTCATCAGCCTTGAAAAATAGTTTAATTCCAGATCAACTTCTTTTTCTGGTACCATTAATCTAAACTTCAGTGTCCTCCTTAGCATACAATGTTCATCCATTCACTCCAAGTAACCTACCCATTGTGTTCATTGAGATTCGATAAATTTTACGACATCGTCTTGTTGTAATATCTTATCTATTTTTATCGATGTCCGATTCGCCATGTATCTTCTCCTAAACTGGCCCGCAGATATGCTGGACAATTTTCCTTTCAAATTGGCTCAGTGCTTATTGTTTATTTTGTGCGAGTGTCTATGTTTCACCTCCATATGGGACAACCAGTCTAATAAATATCATATATTTTAATTTTTGTGCAGCAATTTATCAGTTTGTTTCTAAGAAGTCTATAGAATTGATATAATATGACCTATTTCCACACTGTAGTACGCTATCCTGAATCATCTAGCTTATAACATTTTTTATCTATAATGTTTCCCAAATACCATTTAACTTGTCGATTTGTTCAAAGGAATCACCATCCTTGTGAATTCTTTTTATGTTTCTTTACATTTCTCTAAAATTAACATATACTGGATGTCCCAAAAGTCTAAGTTCGACAAAATATTTTGAATATAAGGGAAATTTCAAGATATATGCATATGTGAACGTCACTCAAGTACAAAATACTATTTTATGATAAATAAAAAAATTTTGTCCGCCATCTTGAATGTAACTATTTTTTTAAATGGAAAGTGGTCATGTGACACATTATTTCAATATGAATTTAAGACAATTTAAATGGTGTAAACCACACATCGATATCTCATACGGTTTGGAAGATTGAAATTTTTCTTTGACATCATGTGTCCCATGACCACCTTTCCATTTAAATAAAGTTACATTCAAGAAGGCAGACAACATTTTTTGATTCATCATAACACATAGTATTTTGTATTAGAGTGAGGTTCACATTTGTATACATCTTAAAATTTTTCTTATATTCGAAATATTTTGCCATATTGGGACACCCTGTATTTAGTTTTATTAATATTGACATTTCTTCCCATATCGACAGCTATTTTGGTTTCAGGTATTATTTGTTAATTCTTTAAACAATGTCGAAATTTTAAACTAGTCTTCCAAACTAGTTGTTATATGTGCGCATTATATAAGAAGTTCCATAAAATGTGTTTTATTAATTTAATGTTCTTTATTTTAATAGCTTATATTTTTTATGTTAAAACTTAATGCAGTAAAAAAATTATTATTTTTAAAAAAAGATGTCATTATTTGATTTGAATTCAAGATTATTTATTCAAAATTTAATGACTCACTTGCATTATTATTGTGAAACTAAAAACTATTTTGTACAAATTAATTCCGTGTTCTCTATTAGCTTGTAACACAATTATCGTTTACATGACTTGTCATAGTTCATTGGAGGAAACAAACACGTTTTGAACACTTAGTACAACTCTTGTATATGCATGTGTGCACAAATATTTAGCTTACTTTCTCAAATTATCCCATTAATGACAATAGTACCTCTATGGAATTATGATAGGTCATGTAAGTGATAATTCTGAAACGGTTTTAGTTTCACCAAAATAAAAAACTTTTTTTTTAAATTTCAAATTAATATGGTTAATTAAGAATATCCGTTATTTAGTTTATTCTGATTAAATGTGAGAAAGCTGTAGTGGGAATTACCATTAATTATAAGTTAGTTATTTAGCACTGATATTTTTAATTTATTTAGTTTAGAATATTTTATTTGGTAAATTTTTTTACGGAAGACAAGGTATGGACGTTTTCTTAATCTACTGAAGATGTGTAAAGGCTTATTCACATAAAAATACTTACTTCGACTTCCAAGAAATGAAAAATTAGAAATTCTTTAGTTGATAAAGGTGAAGATTTTTTTTACAATAGTATCATTGATCATAGTTTTCATATTTCTGTTGTTTTCATTTCCTTGGTTTTTTAATACTATGATTGTTCAGAAATTCAAGTTCAAAAATTTTTAAATTGACAAAAGCTGGAGTTTATAACAAAATACTTTTTTAAATATAATTTTTAGAAACTTTTTTTAAAGAGATTCGGTACGATTGTTTTTTCATATTATCAATTTTTGGATTTTGTGTTTAAAATGTAATTGGTTTGAAATTCCCTCTTTCTAGTAGTGTATTATTCAGATCTCTATGACAACAAGAAAATATGTTATAAGTTTTTTTTACTACTCTTGTTCATGTTTATCAAAAAAAATGTAATTTTCTAATGAACGTGATAATTTATTATTAGTTTGTATTCTGTAATATTCTCATTTATTAATAGTTTTAATTTGCTCTTAGATTTATGTTTTGCTTACTTAAATTGTTATACTGTCAGTCAGCTATGTTCAAAAAAATGGTACAAGTTAGTATCTTGTGATTATTTTAATTCAGCTATACGTCTTTTAGTAACTTGGAATATAAATCCCAGTAAAATTGACATTTGTAAGTTTAGATGCCCTTTTCTCAGCCCCCACAAAAGATAAAAAGCTGAAATTTTTATGGGTTATAAAATGTATGTAACCCTTTAAATTGAATGTCTTTAAAAAAAATATTGATTATGAATGGAGAAAAAACATTTTTTCACCTGAATCACTTTTTAAAAAAAATTTTGAAGATCAAAATATTTTAACCAAAAGAAATGTTACTCATTCAAAAGTTGTATCAGAGAGTGATCTTTAATTAAGGGAAACAAAATTAAGACTATCTGTTGTGGTTACGGAGGAAAGTCCACAAACATTAAAATTGAGTAAATTAGGATTACAGACTCCCCTAAGTTGTATTGAAAGCTTTATCATAAGTTTACCATTGCCATGTGGCTTGGCCTTTATAGTTTCTTAGTTGTTTAAAAATATTGTTTGTTAGTAGAATTTGTCTACATGCTTTTTTGTATTTTACTTATATTTTTATTTATTACATTTACAAAAACAGTACTGTATACCTCTCAATACTTTGCTTCTGTAATGAACATAAAAAATGTGTGTGTGTGTGTTCATACAACGGTCAGGAGGTTATTTTACATGTCATACTACTATAATTAAAAACATGATTTGTCAAGACACAACATGTTGGTCTAACACAGTGATTCTCAACTTGGGGGTCATGGTGATATTATAGGGGGAGTCGCGAAATAATAATGAAATTATTTAATAATTTTATGAGAGAAAATCATTTTTTTATAAAATTCGGTTTCAAGACTTAACTGAAGTTGTGCGATCGCCAGCGCCTTTTAAATACTAGTAACAGCACGACTTGTTCAAACATTCTGACACAGTGAGTATTAAAGAAGGAGATTAAATTACAAAGAGCACGTACACATCAAGTTGGAACTTGTAAATTGTCCATGTATGTGCACATCATACATGCATGTTCATACACGTTGCTACTATAAAAGTATAAACGCAGCAATATAAAATAATAGCAATAGTTGTATTCCATTTTGTTTTTTTACTGTCAATATTTTCTTTAAAGACATAAAATTAGTGCAGTTGGATTATATAACATTAAAACACATTTTACATTTTTATAATTACAGTCAAAATTCAATTATTAATAGTACGGCTTAATATTACTATCGGGGGGGGGGGGGGCTAAATATTAATTTTTTTTATTTTTACTATTTGGGGGTCACGGAGCAAAACAGGTTGAGAATCACTGATTTAACATATCATAGCAATGTATTGGTAAAATCACAGACTGAACAATTTTTCTTAACACCTTGCGTCTGCATATTGGTACTTACTTTCCAGACGTCTTGCATAATGACAGCATTGTTCTTCCTCTTCATCGCACAGAGGCAAAGTTATGAGTGGTACGTCTGTTGTTTACACTAGACAAAAAATTAATTTATTATCTTTATATTATAATTTGAACCAAACAGCAAGGTGTACAAGCATTTAGACAAGATCTACTAAATGACAAGTTATATTAGCGTGTAAGGATGTTAGAGTAATTTATTTTTTGAAATTCAGAGTAATTTATATTTGATAGTTAAATTATGGTGCTTGTTTAATTAATGATGTATTATATGAAGTTAGATATAAGAAAGTAAATGCTTATTTTAATTAGTATTGTAAGATTTTTAAGTAAGTAGTGTAGTTTATTTTACAAACATTTTGTTTCATATTTATAGTTTGTGTAGTAAGTAGCATGTCACTCTATAAACATTATATCGTTGATATGGTTGAATTGTCAACAATGTAAATTAATATCTTAAAGTCAATGTATCAAAAAATGTTATATAATTAAAATTACCAAATGTTTAAAGACAAATAAGTTTGATTATGTAAAGTTTTTCATCTTCATGCATAATAACAGAGATATTACCAATTTTAAAAAAAATAAACCAATATTTTTAGATTATTAACATACAAAATAAATAGAACAATAAACATAGGCCTACACGCCAGTAAAACCCGTATTCATTCAGTCGGTTACCTACCTACTCATTCCACCATTACCCCATACACCTTTTCTCGGTCACATTGTCAAAAATGAATCAGTCGTCTTATAGTGATCACCATCGTGGTGTTCCTATTGTGATTTACCTTTCATTTATTATGAAAATAATAAAGCGCTGCATATCTTAATTTAAAAGTACCAAGATCTCGCTTATATTTCACGTTCAACTATATTTTTTCATAAATAATAATGCTGATGTTGAAAGGAGATAGATAACAATGAATATTTAAAAAATATCAGACCTGACAGGGATCGAACTCTGTACCCCCAACCAACCGTCCACAGCACCAAGTAAACCATTCGAAGAACGAGTACTTAAGCTAATATATATATTTTTTCTTAACTGTTATAAAAAACATTAATTTACTAAATTTACATTGTTGAAAAAACTCAGCCATACCAACGAAATAATGTCCATCAAGTGATATCAATCAATCGTTATGCAAGACAAGCAATGTCATTGCTACAGTCGATCTGTTGACCTGGTTGAAATCAAATTGGTCTCAACAACTCTGTATAATAATCCCATGATTGATTTTCTCTTTATAAGGTAATCGATGTAAATTATACCAATTGCATCCAAAAAAAAGACTGGCAATGAACTTGCTGGCTGACAAACACACCTTAACTTTCTTCCGCTTCAATTTGTCAGGAGCTATCCACTGTTCCACTTGTTCCTTAGTGGAAGAGGTGGAACAAAACACCTGAAAAATTTTCTTATTGGAGTTTGAACATGACCAATTACTCCTTCGAAATGGTTGTTAATAACAGAGAGTGTGATAATCATCTGACAGAGACTTCCACATTCCCAAATATTCACGCAAAATGTTGAGTACAGGTTAGGTTGAAATACCCACGGTTGAATGTAAATGCGTTCATATGGGTATATCTGAAGATAAACGTCCAGGGTGTTCACCTGAGGTTACCATGCCAAAAATGCTTGATAAAACCAATGGAACAATGGATGATCTATGAGTGACTAAGGGCGAGATGGGCTTGAGGCTGTGGGCATTTCAACTGAAAAGTTACTCAAAATTTTGCATGAGTATTTGGGAACGCCAAAGCTTTTTGATAGATGAGTACCGCATTTGCTCCTTGTCAACAACAAACATGATAAAATAAAAACATGTACGACAAATAAACTTATAAAAAAAACTATAAATATGAAAATATATTAATTTTGTACCACAATACCAATAAGGCTAGATACTTGTAATTATTGTAAAAAATAAAGTTTTACAATAAATAAAAATGTTTTTATTTCTTTCGGTTATTTCCTTTCAAAATACAGTATATTGTAAATTCTTAAATCACTATAATACCCAAATTTTTTGTAAATTGTTGAAGTGAAAATATGTTATAAGGTTGAACCACAAAAACCTTAAACCACAAAAACATAATAAGTGTCTCGTATGGTGGTCAATCAAAGATGTACTAGTTTTCAAACTGTATTAAATTAAATACATTTACTTCACATCGTAGTATGTTGTTGACGAACAAGTCCAGTTATCTAATCATGTTCATCTGAATTAACCATGAAGGCCTGTATAATATGCAATAACGAACAATTTTCACGAACTTTGTCGTAAATACACTTTCAGTTAGGTGATCCGGTAAAATAATCTGAAACAAAGAAATTAACATTATGTCACGATCAAGAATCCAAATTTGACAATATTGAGAGTTAAATTAGATTAGATGGGCTTGAATTAATTGGATGAGCACTCAGTTTTTTAGCAAATCGATGTTGGTAACGGCAAATGGTTGTTACAGCAATGAACCAGCATTACCAATTGTTCTTAGGAAAGACCACATTATACCAGAGCGCTGCTTTGTCATTTTGTTAACACTCCAAGTGCAAAAACTGTAACATGGTTATACGAAGTGTGGCCATTAAATAACAAGACTGACGTAAAAAAATGTATTTTTATTTTATAAATAATCACTTATTGTGTTTATTTATTCATATTAGTTCAATATACACTCCTTCTCTATCCCTAGAACGCTCCATGCGAATTTTCCATTGTTGGAAACAGTGCTGGAAGTCATCTTCTCTCAGCTCCTTCAGGACACAAGCTACTTTCTCTTTTACATCTCCCACAGACTCAAATCTTGTCCCTTTTAATGCAGATTTTACCTTAGGGAACAGGCAGAAGTCACATGGTGCAAGATCTGTTGAATAAGGTGGATGTTTTAACACTGAGATGCTGTACTTGGCTAGGAACCTCTTGACAGATAACGCGTAATGAGCTGACGCATTGTCTTGGTGGAGAACCCATGATTTGTCCTTCCACATTTCGAGGCATTTTTCCTTACTCTTTGATATAGTTTAGAAAGTACCTCAAGGTAGTAATATGGATTAATTGTTTGACTTTCAGGAACCCAGTGAAGGTAAACAATTCCATGGATATAAAAAAAAACAATCATTGCTTTAAATTTTGACTTGCTCATTCGAGCTTTTTTGGCTCTCGGTCAAGTTCAGCTCTTCCAGTGCATAGATTGGCGCTTCGTTTCCAGATCATAAGTAAAAAACCTTGTTTCATCACATGTTATTACATTTCCAAAAAATTTGGGTCATTTTCAATCACGTACAAAGTGTCAGTACAAACATTTTTGCGAGCTTCATTTCAAACATTTTTGAGTGGCACGTGTCTTGAAGGAGCTGACAGAAGATGACTTCCAGCACTGTTTCCAACAATAGAAAATTTGCATGGAGCATTGTAGGATAGAGAAGGAGTGTACATTGAAGGTGACAATAAGTGATTATGTATAAAATTAAAATTAAATTTTTTACATCAGTCTCGTTATTTAATAGCCACACCTCTTATATATGGCTTGTAAGGGATTCCCTCAACACAGAGACAAAATTTATTTCTAGAACTATTTGGTGCCTACCTACATAAGTATACAAATGTTTTATTTACGATTACCTTTTGCAATTAATCTAGTAGATTTTTTTACAACGTAATGAAAAATATTTGTAAGCAACTTGTTCTGATTTTGCTTTCTTTTAACATGCAGTTACACCTGTAGGCAGGTATTCTTTGTTTGTATCCTATTCATTGTAAGATAGTTATGAATAATGGATACAAAGTGCCAATTTTGACTTAAGCAGCCAAGATATGGACAGACGGAAGTTAGAGAGAAGATATCGGACACCAGAGATGAAATTCAAGTTGAGTATGCTGGGGAAGACAAGAAAAGATAGCATAAAAGATTATGTAACTAGTAAACAACTGGGAATGGACACGCTAATAAAAATTGAACTTTTTATAAAAAAACCGAAAAACGTTGGGGTTATCATCGGAGGACTGGACAGACAAAGTTACAATGGTTTGGATATCAGTGGAATGGAGAAGGTAAGGCAACCGAAAGGAATGCTATACTTGGAGATAGAACAACAAAGCCCAAGGGGTAGACCAGGAGTTAAATGGATGGCTTCGGTTAGATGGATTGGAAAAAGTTGCGATGCCAAGTCAGCAATGAAGGAAATATGGTGAAGCTACAAAGAAGCTGATAATTATGTAAAATTAATACCTAGAAAACATTTAATTTAATTTTTAAAAAATACATTGTTTATTACCTCATGATAACCACTCCGTAAGATAAGTGCACTGTTTCGGATTTACAGACCCAATATCACTACAATTTCTAATCACCTGTAACATTAAAAATCTGGTGTGAAACACTTACACAACTTTCTCAACATAAATAATGAAACAAAACAAAAAATATTTAATAATCAGTAAACAATGTAAATGAAAAACAAAATAAATTTATTCATAAGGCTAAAATGAAAATCAACCTCTATAGGACATCAAAATAAATGGAAAATCACTAATTGATGCTAAACTAGTCTCTGCAGAAAATGTTTTTATATGTAATAAAAGTTGTAGGGTTTTTCATTTTCTACAATTATGATTTATACACTTTTGTCGTAAAATGCATACTAATACCGCAGGATTATAAATACTATTTTTTATAGATTTTAATAAGAAAAATACAGAAAATCACTAATTTACACTAAACTAGCATTGTAGAAAAAAACCGCTTGAAATAAAAGTTACAGATTTTTTTAATTTTAACGAATTTAACTATATATATACTTCTGTCCTTAAATGCACAGTAAGACCACGATCTTAAACTATTTTTTACCACAATAGCACAGCCTCACAAGAATTTCAGTAGCCCCATGGTGCTTACCACATCTTTTAAAGCATAAACAATGCAGTAATTCAGGTGATTTTTTTTAAATTTGTACGATAAGAGCTAGTTTTGAGAAAATCACACAAATATACTACTTCCAGTTGACCAATTTTGTTGAAAATGTTTGTTGGGTTCCCTTGAGATACCTAACGTAAGTTCAAAGTTTTAACTTTTTACACTATTCTGTTCTTGAGATATTTTTTCACACACAGACCTATTGTAAAAAACATGTTTATTGGATTCAGGGGGTCTGAAAATGTGTATTTCTGGTGAAAACTCAATTTCAAAACATTTTTTTTCGAAATGACAAACAATTTTTTTCAAAATGAAAACAATACTTTCCTTTTCTATTTATTCATTCAGGGAAAGAAAAAGTAAAAATAAGTTAATTATTCTTATTTCAAATCTAAATTCTTGATTCCATAAATGCCTGATCAAAACACTAAAAAAATCAGATTATGCGTGAGAATAATTCTTTAAAAATTTAATGTGATCTTTCAACTTCTTGAAATGAAGATGTTAACATTCAAATAGGTAAAAGTAAACAATGGAATAAAACTGATTTTTCAAATCCTCTGAAGCATGTCAGTATGAATAAACTGACACATTAGTTCCAAGTTCACACTAGTACTTTACCATGCAGTTTAGAAAAATCAGTTGTTGGAAATATAAAATGCAGAAAGAACAAAATTTAGTTTAATTTGGTTAGCTAATAGCAGCATGCTAAAAACCATTAAAAGAAAAATTAAGGGCAAATAGTAAAAATATGTAAAACACCAGTGAAAATTGAAGTACGTATCATAAATATACCAGAACAGCAATGAAAGGTTAAAATGAAGTTATTATTTGGAACTTTCACATTTTGAAATTAATGAAATGAGATCCGTAAGCTGTACTTACTGATTTTGACAAAAAGACTATCACACAATTTACCTGAACAGTGCACCATAACTTCTCAAAGTAACCTTTAATTAGCTACTAGCCTGACGACTATAAAAGGAGAATCACAAAATAATTTACAATATTTTCAAAAAAACTCAAGGAACTTACCGGACAAATGCCACAAGGTAGACGAACAACACCAGGAGGTGGCAACAGAGATTCAATAGCTCTATAAAGATTGCCTCCTTCTAATGACGTCACCCTTTCTACCTTTCCATCGTAAACTAAAGTGTCAAGTATCGTTTTAATATCATCATCAGATAGTTGTACCTGTTTAAATACATAAAAAAATACTATAAATGTATGAAAATTCCATTTGATCTTTCCTGTTATATGTCTACATGCATTTATTTTACATGTACAATGTGATGTTTACTTATTACTAACCTTTATTCTTCGATGCCACATACATACACAAAAGGAGTAAATCATAGAAAGTGAATTTCGCACTGTGTTTTGTCTTGTTGTTTTACTAACCACCAGTGACTTTCAACAGTTAGCGTATGTGCTCCTTTTACTGGGTCAACAAAATTATACTCGTGCTTCACAGTTTGATGGAAATAGCCTTGATTTTTTAAAATCTGTATAATAGTCATGAGACGGCACAGTAAAATAGGTGAGCTAGCACACCCCGCTCCGCACACTTGAGTGAATGGCACAGAGCATGCCGTACAGTTGAACGATGAGACAGGGTGAACTGTGGCAGTGAGCTAGTAGATTCTAATACGTACAGCACTGAGCTGAGCTATGTGAATAAACAGACAGTGAGTCGACCCGAGGGTGACTTTCGCTCACTCCTTTACACATAGCCTGTTGTGTTTGTGCGTGCATCAACCTGAACGTTCATGCATCCCTTTCCACAAACAAATTTTTGTCATGTGTCTATCACATATGACAAATCATGTGTTTGTCTTTGTTTCGTACGGATCGTGGTAAAATTGTTACAGTACAGTACAATGGTATTTTGCAGCCACTTGTCTCAGGGTTGTTGTAGTATAGTATGAAAAAAATGATGAACCCCTTTCCGCACCCGTCTCCTGCACACTCACAAACAGAGGTAGAGTTTGATACGATATGTATACTTTCCATGCAGCGTTTAGGTAGCCCTTGCTATGATGCGACTACAGAAAAGTGGTTTAAACGTGGAGGGGATGTACAAGTCAGCTCTGTGCGGAGAGCGTGCTGCGTGAGGAGAAACGCTCGGCGTACTGGTCATTCAAAATAAAAGAGGTGGTAGCTCACCACTGAATTAAAAGAGCTAGCTCTTTTGTGTGACTCACTCATGAGCATCACATAACTACTGTATAAGCTTTCCATTCATCCAATAAAATCACTATACCAGGTAATGTTCGTCACTAATGTGCGTAATGCTTGTCAGGTACAATCTGGCAACGCTGGCAAACATTTTGATTGGTCTAAACGTGTGGAACAGCGGAGCTCATCAACCGTGAAAAGCATATTAGTTAAAACTATTAAGCAGTTAAAACTAAAGTTAAAAGTAAAGTAACTTAAGTTAAACTCAACTAGTTAAAACTACAAAAAATATTGGTATTGACTCAACAGTCAATTTATTATCACCAAGTTTAATCCATTCGAAATAGCATGATAGTATTAATTAAATGGAATAAAGAACAGAGGGAATTTTGTAATATGCTCAGGCGTCTGTGCTACCACTTAGAATAATAAGAATACCTTTAAGAATAATAAAAAGGGAAATTTTACTTTTGAAAAGGGACTTTTTACTCAGAAAAGTTACCACCATTCAGAAACTTACTATCATGCTATTTTGAATGGACTGTATGTCACTCATTAGTTCAGATAGCCCAAATCGACAACACAGTGCACATTGGCAGATGCAATTAAACAACACATGTTTAAAAATTAACGGCCATAAATTGGGTCATCACCAAAAAGCCATGAGGTATCCATGAGTCAACCTGGTGTATAGGAACATATTCCGGGAAACAAGCCTTAAAGAAGTTTGAGAAGACTGTTTTATTTTAAACATTTCATGAAATGATTTCATCAACAGATTACTAACCTTACTGATTCCAAGTTCAGTTATAAATTTCCAAACTTCAGTCGAAGAAGCGTACGCAGCATTACGAATCGAAAGAGGACCACCTTTTGCATTGGCACTTTTCTCTTTTCTCTGTTGAAGAAATCTATAACATTGCTGATTAAGTACATCGACAAATTCAGCTTCAAAATCTTGATCACAATACCAAGCTCCTCCAGTCAGTGAACGATCTGGTTCTAAATTGAACAACATGTACACTTTCTTTTTACTTGCCTACAAAAGGAAAATAACACAACAGTTACTATCAAATTCGAATTCGGTAACATCATGTATGATCTCTACTGGTTTCATCACTTTTACTTTACTTTACTTTACAATAAAGGCGTTCAGGCTTTTGCAGCCCCTCCTCACCGCGACCTAAAAGATCTTTTGTGATTGCCCCTATTCCTATTTCTGCAAGACCCACACTTTCGATGAAGCGCAGGATCTGCCTAGGATCTAGTGCACTTATCTGAGAAGGTGTTTACACACCCTTACCCATCAGCGCTCTTCTTTTGCAGCCAACCACTTTGCAACTGCATATAAATATAGGTGTGCGACCCCCTGAGCCGCACAGACCTTACTGGCCAATATTTCATCTTAGAAGACGGTTATGTTACACCCAAGGGCCAGGGAAATCTTTCCCCCGGCCCCCCAGGCCCCCACTCCCGCTCTTCCGCTCATCACTGAGCCGTCAGTGTACCAAAAGGTAACCCCTTCCGGTATCACTGGCTGTCCCTCCGCCCACTCCTGACGATCAAAAATTTTCACCCTCAGTGTGTCGGAGAAATCGTATGCTCTGTACATACGGTCCCGAGGACCACCTACCACACCCATCCCCTCGATCCCTTTGGAGATCTCGGTGTGGCCCATCTCCCCTGATGGGACCCCGAACCCGCCCTCCAGCCTCAAGGCAGTTCTTATCGCCTCCTTCTTCACTTGAACATGAATAGGAGGCAAATCAAACAACGCCTCCATAGTAGCCGTTGGACCAGTGCTCGTTGCACAACATGTCCTTAGGCGGGCCAATCTCTTCAGCTTCCTCAGCCGATCTGTTCTTGGCCACCATACAAAAGCTTCGTACGTGACCATTGGCAGAATGATGCTCACATAAGCCCATTCTGCCATACAAGGCCTAAGCCCCCAAGTCCTCCCAAACGGACTCTTAAACATCCATAAGGCCTTTGCAGCCCTCTCAACAGTCCTTGACATGTGGCCCCTCCAAGTCAGGCCCTTATCAAGGACAACCCCCAGATACTCCACCTCAGGGGAGTAGCTCAAATCCACTCCTTCCAGAGTCAAAGCATCTAGAGCCATCTTCCTTTTCCTAGTAAAAGGAACAACAACCACTTTTAGTTGTCGTTTCAGCTAGGGAAATAATCAGTCCGCCCCTGCATAGCCCCGCGTACAGGGGTAAGGCAAAATACTGTAGGATTTAGCCAAGTTTCCTACAGGCACCGTTAAGACACTGATTAAATGCCCCAGTGCCATCCACCCTTCGGCACGGTAAACGCCTGACACCACTGGGTTGGGCAAAAGCTACAGTAGGAGAAGTTGCCTCTAGCACGGATAGAAAAAGTGCTAGATGCCCGGGACAACGATCAGGATAGACAGACAGAAGCCCAGCATCTCAGCTCACCTCGGCGGGCTGGTTTCATCACAAAACATTATTAACCAATTCAAAATATTTAGATTCTTTACAATAGAATTCAATACAACAATTCCACCATTCGCGGTACGTTTGCAGAACATAACCCCTGTAAATAATGAAGCCAAACCTATACGAAAATAGCAAGATAGTGGTTGTCAAACACAAAGAATTAACAGAACTGACACGTATACTTTTATGAGTGGTAAATTCAATCAAAATATTCAAAGCCTTCTATTTGTTACTTTCTCTTGCCTATATGAATATATAAGAAGGAAAGTATTGTTTATGTCGATTTTTTGAAAAGAAGTATTCAACGGATCTACACTTTTCAGATCCCCTGGACCCAAAAAAACATGTTTTTAGCAATTGGTCTGTGTGTGTGTGTGTGTGTGTGTGTGTGTGTGTGTGTGTGTGTGTGTGAACAGAATATCTCAAGAACGGAACATCATACAAACTTGAAACTTAAGTTACATACCACTACTGGACCCAACACGAACATTTTCATCAAAATTGGTCAACTAGAAGTAGTAGTTTATTCGTGTCATTTTTCACTTTTTTGCGATTTTCTCAAGAACAGGTCCTACGATTTTTTTTTAAATTCACCTGGTTTACTAAACGTTTTATGCTCTACAAGATAGGGTAGGCGCCATGTTTGCGGAAATTCTTGGTGAGACTGTTTTCATGTAAAAAAATTGTTTTTTTTTTTTAAATTGCGGCTTTAATATGCCTTTTAGTGAAAATTTATATAATAAAAGTTGCAGAGAATTGAAAATCCTACAATTTTTACTTTGAACATTTTTTTGTATAACGCTTAGTTTAGCGATAATTAGCGATTTTCTGTTTTTTCTCACGAAAAGGTGTGAAAAATCAATTTTTTAAGATTTCGGCCTTAGTATGCATTTTACGACAAAAGTGTATATAATGAAATTTATAGGAAATTAAAAGATCTACAACTTTTATTTAAAAAATTATTCTTTACAGAGCCTAGTTTAGGGTGAAAGAGTGATTTTCCGTACTTTTAATCCAAATTGAGGTTGATTTTCATTTTGTGTCTTTTACTCATGATTAAAATTAAGTTATGTTTATTGAGATTAGTTTTTTGTTCATTTCTAGTGTTTTATTATTAATTATTTGCCTTGGCAAGAGAAAGTCGTGTGAGTGTCACACCAGATTTTTAATATTATAATTGTGACATTCAGACATAACATCTACTATCTGGAAAGTGCTATTTTGTAAGCTTCTCCAAACAGTATTCTTTTTGTGTTAAAAGTAACAATTGACTCATTTACCAAAAAAATTTAACACAAGTCGCACAATTTTGTAAGCTTCTCCAAACAGTATTCTTTTTGTGTTAAAAGTAACAATTGACTCATTTACCAAAAAAATTTGTTAATACAAGTCGCAAAATTTGAATAAACTAGTAAGTAACAGCTTTACACAATATCAAGAAACCAAATAATTAACAAAATTTTAAAAATACTTTTGATAATTATTAATAAATGACAAAGTATCATAATTTGCTATATAGTTTCAAACAAGTGTAGATTGTTGTAATTAGTTACATTTTTACTTTCTCTTGCCCTACATTTTTTTTTTTTTTTTAATTGAGTGATGATGCCTACATAAGCCTTGGGCTGGAGCGTAGGTAATGATATGTGGTGATTTACAGATGAAAAAAATGCCAGACCTGACCGGGAATCGAACCAGGGACCCCGGCATAGTAGCCAGTTGTGCTGACCACTACACCACGGGCCGGCCTTATATATGAATATATATTCATGCCGGTCTTATATATGAATATATAAGGAAGGAAAGTATTCTTTTCATGTTGATTTTTCAAAACTGAGTTTTCACCGGACATACATGTTTTCAGGCCCCCTGTCACACACTGATGGATCAAAGGAATCCAAAATAGGGCTGTCATCAATGAGTAAATTCTGTAATTTAAAGGTACTTTTAATCCCTGACGCAATCCACTAACACTTAGACCTATATCATCAAAGAACAAGAATGTGTGCGTCTGCCACACATTGGAGCATCACCACAAGTCATGAGATACCCCATGGATGTAACGTTACAAGGATAAAAAGATTTTTGATAAATAAAATAATAATTATTATTAGTACAGTAAAACTTGTCTAAACCGGAACCTTAATAAAACGGAAAACTGCCTAAACGGAAAAAAAATCTGGGTACGGATATCTTCCCCATGCTTAATACCCTGTATAAAGCGGAAACTTGTATAACCCGGAAACGGAAGACGAAATTAAGAACAAAGATATTGTAAAACGGAAAAAATTATTGCTGGGTTTGCTCCCAGTTGATTTTCACGCGTAGGCTAGTGCTAATGTACAAAGACCTACACGTTTATCATATACTACATACTATGTATTTCCGGTAGTGTACAATTTTACGAAATGTGATTACTCTTATACACAGTATTACCGTACGATGTTTTTTTTTTGTATTGAGAGATAAGGAAATTTGGCTATGTGATTACTTATCGCTATTAGAGCGATTGCGATAACGGTTTTCCCACAAACGATCAGTTCAGCCAGTAACCTAACTGCCAGTGAGTTGTGTATTGGTAAAGTTTTGTTACGTGTTTGTTTTGACTTGAAGTTTATTTTTTTTTAAGTTTTATTTCGCTTAAGTGTTTATTCCTGTAACAAAAGTTTAGTTTTAAAAATTAATCATGCCAGGCGGCAAGCACATAACCTTATCTCTTGCAGATAAAGTAAGGTTAATTGAAAAACACGAAAAAGAAAAACGATCGGCGAAGGAACTTACCGTGGAATTCAAAGTAGGTAAAACTCAGGTTTATGACACCTTAAAAAATAAAAATAAGATTATGGACGAATGGTTAAATGGGACTGCGGGTCAAAGTAAAAGACTAAGTAAAAGTACTCCAAATGAGGAAATAAATAGTGTCGTTTGGGAATGGTTTGTTGGTGTTAGAGCAAAAGGATTGCCACTTTCTGGGACACTGATTCAAACAGAAGCATTAGAAGTAGCCAAGAAGTTGGGAAAATTTGATTTTAAAGCGTCAAATGGCTGGCTTGACAGTTTTAAGTCTCGTCATAACCTCGTTTTTAATGAAATTTGTGGTGAAGCTAATGATGTAGATAATCAGTCTGTTAGTGAGTGGAAAGAAAAAATTCCAAAACTGATCGAGGGTTACGAAACCAAAGACATTTTTAACGGTGATGAAACGGGCCTGTTTTTTAGAATGTTGCCAACCAAGTCGTTAGTAGAAAAAGGTGATAAGTGTGTTGGAGGGAAAATGTCAAAGGAGAGGTTAACTGTGTTTCTTTGTGCCAGTATGGAAGGCGAAATAGAAAAACCACTAGTAATTGGGAAAGCTGCTTGTCCACGGCCATTTAGACATCTTGACCGAAATTCCTTACCAGTTCATTGGAGATTTAACAAAAAGGCGTGGATGACTGGTGCAATTATGGAAGAATGGCTAAATATGTTCAATGAAAAAATGAAAATCCAGAACAGAAAAGTGTTATTGTTTTTGGATAACGCTACCTGCCATCCTCACCTTTCACTGACAAACGTTAAGCTTGCTTGGTTCCCTCCTAACACAACCTCCATCACTCAGCCTTTAGATCAAGGTGTAATATCCAACTTTAAATGCTTTTACAGGAAATTTGTTTTACAATTTATTATTGTGAAGTTGAAAGACGTTTCCACAGTCTCAGAGCTGTGTAAATCTATAAACGTGCTTGATGCCGTTTGCTGGATAAATCAAGCGATTAAAAAAGTAATTCTACAGACAGTTAAAAAATGTTTCGTAAAAGCCGGGTTTCCTAGCCAGGAAACTACCGAAGTTGATATCCCGAATAATGAAACAGAGTGCGAAGGTGAAATCGCTGTTTTATGTCAGGAAGCCCATCTTCAGTTCGAACCGGATGATGTTGTTCACTTTGATGATGATCTCTACGTATGTGAAAATGTTAGCCATGCTGTCGATTTATTGGAAGATACAGAAGCTCAGGAAGATGATGATGATAATGGTCGAGATGAAGAGGACGTAAGGGAACTGAAAATAAAAACATTCAATGAAGCGCTATCTGCAGTTAATGACTTGCACGAATTTGCAGCTTTTAAAAATTGCCCAAAACTTATTGAACTGATGCAAGATGCAAAGGAAGTTATTTTTAAAGTTCTTTAAAATCTACGCGGCAGATGACTATGAAAGACTATTTTCGTAAACAACAGATGTAGTGGTATTAATTTTATGAATTATTTTTAATTTTTCAGTCTAAATAAAGATACTGTAGATTAGTACTGCTATTGCTTTATTTCTTAATTTTATAATTTATTTCTAAATTAATTTGTTCCGTCTAATTAAAGACGATTTAATAGGGCCTACTGCTACTACTTTTGCTATTCGTTTAAGTTAAATTTAGCTGCCTAAATGTAGATATACTGTATAAAACGGAAAACTGGTGAAACGGAAAAAAATTCGAGAACAAAACGATTCCGGTTTAGACAAGTTTTACTGTATTACTTGTTGCAGTTCCACAAAATTTTTGGTGATGAATACCTTACAGAAAGATTTTTAATAAACGATTCACCTGAAAAAAATAATTAATTAACTTACCGCAACAGATTTCACGGCTTTAATCATTTTCTTTCCTTCTAATAACTTTAAAATTTTATTTAATTGTGTAGGCATCAGATTTGATTTAAACCTAATATCTCTTATCCATATTCCTTTATTTCCAGCTTCCTCAATGATTCCATAAACAACTTTCTCTTCATTATCAGCACCTTTTAATTTTTCTCCTTTAGATGTATCTTTTATTTTATAAACAAGATTTCCACCCGAGTTAAATATATCTAAATGACCCTAGAACAACAAAGAACAAACAATTAATTATAAAAAAAATATTACAGCTAAAAATTTATTTTCTGAGTAGATTCAAGCCGAATTCATTCTCACAAAAAAAAAGCTATTAGTGATTCGTTTGTTTTCTTTTCCATCGAAATGGGATTTTTTAAGATTGCAGCCTTAGTATGGATTTTATGACATAAGAGTATATAATTAAAGTTGAAGGCAATTTAAAAAATCCACAACTTTATTTCAGTATTTTTCTCTACAGAGCCTAGTTTAGAGGCAATTACTGATTTTCTGTTTTTTAAGTGCTACAGAGGTTTATTTTCATATTCCATCATTCACTCTCGATTAAAATTAGGTTCTTCTTAATTTTACATTGTTTTTTAATTTTGAAAAAAATTTGAGTTGTAAAATGAAGTAAAATCTTTTAATTTTTTTTAAGTCACTTGGAACTTGGTTAGTTCTTCAATCTATTCTGCCATATTGTTTTCAGTGTATTATGTAATACACTCTGTACAGAACTATCCTACAATAGAGATATTTCTTTCCTTCTACCCTTCACCCTTTCGTTCATTCAATTTTTTTTTTTTAATTATTTACAGGACAGGTACAAAAATTATTCACATCTGATTTTTTCATGAAACGTTACCTAAACCTTCCAAAAACAATGATATCACACCATGTTTTTACAAAGAATCTAGCATTTCACAACAGCTTGTTTATAGATGACTATAGAGTGTTAAGTACAACATCAAGATCAAACTGGGTGATTTTCATCAACATAAAGTTCCAAATAAGAGAAAAATAAATAATACAGAAATTCAGAAAAAAAAAATTAAACATACCTGTGCAATAAGTCTGTTAATTATAGAAACTTTTTCTTCAGGAGTCATATCAGGAAATTCTTTCTGAAGGTCGTTATCTGAAATCCCTTTATTACCAGCTGAAGAAGCCAGCACAAGAATTCTGTACAACATTAAATAATATTAGTGTAAAACAGATATTTACAAAACTTAAACAGAATGCAACAAGACAAAAAGAAAGAACACAAACTTTTGATTTTATAGTTACTTGAGTCACGAGTTTGCCTTTGTTTGCAACGAGGGGTAAAGGGGGAAAAGCATCAATGCGCATGCATGACTGCTTTAATTTCAGTACAACAAACATAACAACTTATACTATACCTTGAGCATATACAATATATCGCAGAACCTTTTGTAGGTTAATTGTACAAATATAACTGTTTGTTACCGTAAACAGAAATGTTAGTTTCTGGAAAACGTAGGCAGACTACTCACAGTGCTGAATTAAATCTAATATGCAGTGTAATAAAATTCTGTGAAAATAAAGTTAAACAAAAATACCTTTCCCCTGCCTCTTAACAAAAGCCATCAGCGAGTGGCTAACTACTGTGATGTTTCTCTTTCCACAATTTGAAAAATAAAGAAGGAAATTAACGATGTGAAGAAGCTATTCTTCAACAGTTTTGTTGACATTTGGTAAAAAAAGAAAACGGTTAGGTGATACTAGAGAAACTGATAGTGCAGATGCCGATGACAGCGATAGTAAAGAAGGTGATTCATTCGTAGAAAATTTTGTTCCAATGGAATAAGGTAGTTGGTAATTACAGTAAATCAAACATTTCTAGTCATGTAATTAAGCTAAAGGCAATATTACAGGTCACATTTATTTCTTATAAAGTTTATGAAGAAAACATTTTCTTGGAATAAACCACAGCTTACAAAATGTTTGTAGAAACAGATTGGTAGTGAAATGCACGAGTAGTGTCTCACTGTTGAGGTTGGCAGCACTGTCGTATTTTCACTTCCCTTCCTCACAGCCCATCCATACGCAAAAGGCAATCTCGTGACTTCAGTATCTATACCAATAAAGAGCTGCCTAAAAAAATATGAGGGCCATTCAAAATTCGAAAAGTAATACCCATTAGCGCTGCATGGAGCATTGGTAGAGTAGCCACCAGACCAGGTTTAACACTTCCTGTTATATGTCTGCTACCTGTGTGCTAAGTTGAAGAAACACAACAACAAATAACATCTTTAGAAGAAATTGCAGGAAGGATTGAATTGAAAATTTCTTACGAAAAAATGAAATTTATGATGATCAACCGGTTATGTATAAACAAAATAAATATTAATGGGAATCCTATCGACATTGTAGAGAGTTTTAAATATCTTGGAGAAACAATCACATATAATCTTAATGAAAAGGCTGCATGGAATGAGAGAATTTCTAAACTTTCCAAAGGACAGCAAATTACTAAAAACACTTACAACAAAAAATGTCTTTCCATTCACACAAAACTTAAACACTACAAAGCAGTTCTAAGATCACAAGCAATGTACGGCAGTGAAACCCTCTTCAGTATTGATGGAAACGGAATAAAAGAAACAATCAGAAAAATAGAAAGAAGGATTCTTAGAACCTGCATAAACAAGAAACACATAGTTGACAACCAGCACAGACTTTTACCAAGAGAACAAATTTATGAAGAAATAGAACCAATCACTGATGCAATGCGCAAAAAGAGAATTTCTTTCTTTTCGCATATCCTCAGAACTCCAGAAAACCGATTATTAAGAAAAATTGTAGAAAAATTCATGTGTGCAAAAACGGAAGGAGCTACAATTCCTTGGCTTGAAGAAATCAAAAAAGACAGAACAGAACTAAATCTAACAATTGCTGATGTCAAAGATCGCACACCGGTTTACAAAGAAACAATTAAAGACAAAAACAAAATTTTATCAGTAAGAACAATTAAACGAAAAGAACAGGTTTGTTCAGACGAATTGAGAAAAGCAAGATCCGACAGAATGAAAAGGTATTGGCAAGAAAGAAATGAAAAGGAAATAAACTGCCGAAGAAAAAGAACTAACCAAAGAGACTAAAGTGATCCTTTGTGGTCATAAACAAACAAAAAAAAAAGAATACCACCATTTGTGAACCCCACGCTGTGATTAGATTTCTCAACGCAAAAAATGTATGGTGCTACTATAGTACGTGGCCTACCGCATTATATTTAGTGAAATTTGTATTTCTTGATGTGGCAGCACTGTCCACTAGCATATTTGGCACGTAAATATTCACATATTTTACAGGTTATGTGATATTAAGAAAAAAGGACAAATTAAATTTATGATAAGTATAAAAATATACTTTTTTAATTATTATGATAGTATTACTTACAATAATTTACAAAAGCAAATAATACTATAAATTAATAATTTGATAAAAATTCACCCAGTTATTTTTAGTCAGTCTACACACGGTACACACTGTGAATGTCATTGAGAAAAGCAACAAACAAATCAGGTTCTACTTTTCTCATAATTTTCTTTGATATATGGTCGTGATGCGACTGAAATAATTCTTTCGGAATGCCTCTTTTTTTGCATCCAACCATGATCTCTCAATTGCTTGTGTATTGGCTCCTGTTTGTGGATCTACATAATTTCACTGATGATTTACCGTTGAATGCAGGTAACCTAATGTTCACATAACCTGTAAAATATGTAAATATTTTCTAAAATCTAATATTCACATAACCTGTAAAATAAGTGAATACTTACGTGCCAAAAGTGCTAGTGGACAGAGCCACCACATAAAAAATACGAATTCATTAAGCATAACGCGGTAGACGACATACTATAGTAGCACCAAATGTGCAACCTTCTAATATTCATCAATAATTAAAAGACATGTACGGAGACAATGTTAAGGATAAACCTTCTGTTAGGCGCTGGTGTTGTAACTTCAACTTAACGAGGAAAAACATCGATGATGGTGATCGTTGGGGGGCGGTTGTCGGTCATTACAGACGAACTGCTGAATTCAATTAACAAATTCAAGAAGAATAATCATCACATTAGAATTGATGAAGTCTGTGAACCTTTTCATAATGTTTCAAGAAAAGTATGAAATTGTGGAAGACCATCTGTATTATGTATAAGTTTTTCAAGGTGGGTCCCTCGTATGCTTACTGATGTTTTTTGGAATGTTATTCTATTGAAGAAGACTCTTTATTGACACGCATAGTCATTGGTGACTATGAGTTGATTACATGGTTGACACTGGTGAAACATGGATTTGTTATGCATCACTTACGAGTAAATGACAGTCAATGGAGTAGCATCATGCTCATTCACCAAACAAACTGTCACCTTCATCCCCTTTGATTAGGGACTGTTCTCCCGGCTATCAAAGCTTCCAACTTAGCGACAGAGGGAATCCACCAATAGTTCCGACAGAGGTGGTAGGCCTGTGTCGGCACTGCAGAGGCCTTGTAACCACCCCCACCACTGCGCACCAGAGACTTTAAAAAGAGCACTCCACTGAGCCAGAGTAATTTGATTCCAATCCATTTAACAGCAGATGAGACATCCACCATCGGCAAACAGGCTACCAGACTCCAGCAGACTCATCGACGACGACGCAACAGAGATGATGCTTCCGCTTGCTGACCCAACACCGTAAGCCGTTGACCGTCAACGCCTGCTGCCGCTGCCCACATTGGTCCCTTGACTGAGCCTTGCGCTCACTGGATCCAGACACTTCCCGCCAAGACGACCACTGCTTAAGGGCCTTAAACATTTAAGGTTTCCCCACGCCGCATAATGTCACCATACGGTGACAAAACCAACAAAATTCAAGACAGTAGGCCTACTGTCTACCAAGAAACTCATGGCAACCATTTTCAGGGATCAGCGAGGTGTACTGCTCATTGATTTCATAACCTGTGGAGACACTATAAATGCTGATGCATATTTTGCAACAATGAAGAAATTACGGCAGCCAATTCAAAATCAATGGCAAGGCCTGTTGTCTACTGGTGTAATTCTCCTCCACGACAATGCCAGGCCTGATACATCTGGATAACACAACTTGCTTAACAATTCAAATGGGAAACCTTCAACCATCCACCCTGCAGCCCGGACTTGTCTCCTTCAGACTTAATCTCTTTACAAAACTAAACGAATTTACGCAGGAAAGAAATTTGAATGTGATGCAGAATCAAAAGAAGGTATCACAACATATCTCAATATACTGGTAGCAGAGGAATATGAAGCTAGATTACAACAAGTCATCCAAGTTATGACAAAATGGTTAAATTTGCACAATGACTATGATGAACAGAAGTAGTTTAAGCTATGTTCTTAACAATAAACACGTGAATATTTCCTAGTTTTTTTTTCAATTCCTAAATGGTTACTACTTTCCAGATGACCCTCGTATGAGAAAAGTTTTGGACATTAAATCTTTTTAACATATGATGTTAAATCAGTAGATGTTGGAGTCATTAAATCTTTTTAATATCTGGAGATGAGTTATGTATAAATGCATAAATTAATATCTATATCTTTTATAGATAATATGAAAGGAATACAATGACAGTAAAAATAAGAAAATTACCTTTGTTCATTTTCAACCTGAGGCATTTTTGTTGATTCACTTGAATCTGATGTTTGAACTTCAGCCATAATGGAAGCTAACTACGTTAGTAATTATTCAAACCAATCCTGAAATGAAAAAAGCCTACAATTATATATTACATTATAAATGTACATGTTCCTTACAAAGTTATCATTACTGTATACACAACCCAAACTGCCAACATTCTACTCTACACTAGCTTTATTTACTATGGTCAATATCATAAAAAAAAGTTTATCTTCAAAAGTTTTAATCCAAAACTAACATAATATATAAAAATACAAAGAGAGGCATTCTTATCAAATTTTTCAGCCAAATTTTAAACACATACGAAACAACATTGTTGATAACATAAATGTAATAATTCGTAATAATTATAAGCAGTACCGCAGTTACATTACCTTACACACGAACCATATAAGATTTGTTAATCATGAATAAATATGATTCACATTATATAAATCAATTGCCCCTTTACTTTTAATATTGCACACATCAATATACCGCTCATAAGCATAACCTGTACTTTTACATGTGAGAATTACAATAACACATACAACCAAGGCCAATATTCCAGGAGCCTGACACAATCACATGACAACAATTCTGTAGTTTTTAGTTTCTGTAGAGGTTCATAAATGAAACGCTATACTAAACTAAACATATACTAAACTCCGCATACGACAGCGGAACTAAATACTAATATATACATCAATAATATTATCAACATATATATTACAGAACAATAACCAATCCTTCATAATATTATTATAAATCAACATCACCAAAATCCCAGCAAGGCGAAAATGACTAACGTTGATAATTAATGCGTTAATATTAATTGACTAATTAGGTACTATTGAAACTGAAACTGATAGAATATTGAATAAACTGATAAAAAAATATATGGGTAATGCGGGGTTAGGGCGCTACTATCCATTTTGCTTGAATTTGACTACCTGAATTGACAATGCAGTCTGTCAATTCAGGTAGGCAGTCCGACAGGTGTCACGTACACCAACTAGCAATATGGATAGTAACACCCACCCCCCGCATTACCCATATATTTTTTTTAAATTCTAAAAGTTCTACCACAACATTGGCCAATCGATATTTCATATTATTAACATATCTGTACTAAGTTTTTTTACGCTGAATAAAACGATAGTTTGCCCGTACCGAACGATCGAGCGGTTACCGAGATAGCAAGGGTTCAGAATATTGTTAATAAATCAAAATTTAAACGACGTACGAATTTGAAATTTCGTACAAGCTGTAAGAATATAATTGTCTATGTTGTGTTAAAATTTCAAACTTTTCGGTCAAATAGTTATCTAGTTACACGTTTCTAAACGCATGAAATTTGTTGCGGTATCAAAAAACCGGGTCTTTTTGTCTTCCAACCTCGATATGGCAATATTTAAACAATATGAAATAATTATATAGGACTATTATAGGTAAACGCAAAATAAAATGAGCTAATTTTTGATGTAAAGTATGTTGAAATCCGACTCATAGTTTTGGAGATGCAAGGGTTCAAACTCGGGTGTCTATGATTATGAAACCGATAGTAGTAACAATTATTTAATAATTATTATTAATTATTTATTACAAATGTCGCTTCGAGGCCATGAAAGGGAAGCTATATTAGGTGTTGGTTGCTTATGCTTGGTACATAAGCTGTGATTTCGACACACTAATCTTACGTTTAACTACAGTATGGTAATTAAAGTTTGTGAAGTATTGAATTGTTTTCATACCAGTATGAATTCAAATAGGACATTTTTTTTATTTTTCGAACTAGGTACACCAATAGACCGTCCTCAGTACCTAGAAAACTATTCGAAGAACGGGTAGTTTCGCTAGTTGTTTATATTATAAACAACATCGATCTCGTGATTAATGTAGTCCCAAACACAATCATAACCTACGAAAGTCCGACTTGTTTTTCGACCAACGTTGTTTGTTTTTTAGGTTATGTACCTGTGCTTATGTATTATAGTAAAGTATTATGTCTAAGTTGTCCAGTGGTCGTACAAAATTATCTCAAAATGATCTTCGACGGTTTATGTCTGAACAGAAGAAAAAATTACTTCAAAACGAGACAAAAATTGATTCACCATTGGCAAAATATCCTTTTTAACTTAGTTTAACAACTTCACACTTGTTATTTAGTTAAGAGGTAAAGATTACGTACTTATACGTTATTCTCAGTATTTTAATAGAACGTAGTATTTTTATTTATAAAATATTTTCCTTAGTAGGCTATACCTTTCCTTTTTTTAATTTATCTTTAGAGTAGTGTTCAAACTAATAGTAAATGTGTTAGCTGAATAACAGTTTTTAGGTTAGGCGTTCTTTTATACATTTTTTTTTTTTTTTTTTTTTTTTTTTTTTTTTTTTTTTTTTTTTTTTTTTTTTGGTTTAACGTCCGACTGTTTTGCAAATTGCTGCTAATGCAGACGGTGAAGGATGAAATGAATTTTTGTAACGAATGAAAAAATGCCATGCCCGAGTGGGATTCGAACCCAAGACCGCGTGATGAGAGGCGAGCACGTTACCAACATCGCCAATACATACATTGTTTTGTTGTGCTAGTCGTTCATTTCCAACTGCCAGTAGTGTACGTTGATCATATTATGCATTACATGCGTGAGCAATGCAAGTGCATTTCATTCGCGAAACATGTTTTTTATGCATATATTTATTTAATGTTGCATTAACTGCTTGGTTATTAGCAACAGTGGATTATGTGACTAACTTTGGGTTTAGACTTGTAAGAATTTCCAGAACCTGGCTGGGAATTGAACCTGGGACCTCCGCGTGGCAGGCTAACCACTACGCTATGGAGACGGCCAAAACATGTTTTCATGATGTCCAATGTAGAGGTTTTCATCGTCTGCATTAGCAGTAATTTGCAAAACAGTCACCATGGAACCCAAAATATAAATAACTAGAATCGAAAAAACCTACTTTTGATTAGTTATTTTCAAAATAATCGAAAAATTCTTTTAGTCCACTACTGCTTTACCTAACAGTAACACTGTTTAGGTACGTATACCTGAGGCTAAGCGCACAGTGAACGCTGGTCACTGGTTGCTTACAAGCGGGAGCCTGCTAGTCAAAATAGGCCATTATATTTTAATCGGACGTCTCACAGTAAATTCTGGTGGAGAAAGCTGCGCACTGATCTTCTGCGCATATCAGCTCACTGGTTTGTTTTCATAAACCTGCCTGCTGCTTGCTAGCAGGTTGCTAAGTGTACTTGGCGTCGTATAATATGTATTCATAAATAATAACAACTTGCTAATTAATTTTTAACTTAGGCTTATAAAACTAACTTTGAAAGATTATTACTGGCCAAACATTGCTTTATAATATTGAATATTGGTAGTCAAAAAGTTCAAAATACGTTTAAAATGTTCAAAGTAATAACAAATCTTTCGTCCAGTAATATTGGCTGCTTGTGCAAGTTGCACCATTGTTTTTGAAAATGAGTTCTACTTCAGACAGTATAAAATTAAACGTTTCCAGAGTCATTCTCATGCATTTAAAAAACCTGTATCTTTTTTTAATTGCGGAAAAAGATGGTTATGCCGAACAATTTTCTGTTCTTATTAATGTCACTAACGGTATCGTCTTTAAATTATAATAATTTTTTGGAAACGTTTTCCATTAGAAATAATTCATCACTGCTGCTACTGGAACTCATGTTGACAACTGAAAGAAGGTTAAGCGCGTAGTTATATGCTCCAACTATGCACGTTCGCCACCGTGAATGAGTACCAGCGTTCACTGTACGCTTACCCTAAAACAGGGCAAGTTATTGTTTTATACAAGCCTTTGTATAAAAACTGACATTTTAGACATGCGACTAAAGAGGTAACACCTGCTGGATAAATTGTAATTATTAATTATTACAGTTTAAATGATTTATATACTCTAATAATCGCACTGAAATATCATAGTATAATTAAGTTAGAAGAAATTTAAAGCATTATTAGAGGTGTGCAGATTGGTGAACACTAGCAGCATTTTTAAGAGTTCTTAATTACAGTTAATAACTTAATTAATCCTATTTAAAAAATTTAAAACAAATGATTTGCAACAGTATTTTCATGAATAATTTATAGCAGCTGTTTATAGTAAGTAAACACACCCTAAATTCTATAAATAACTGCGCCTGTGTAACAACCAGGCTGAATGACCGTTACAAACAAGGGGAAAGAAAGGAGTAGAGGTATTTTATGACTGCAGTTTCGTGCGTTCCTGAAAACATCGTCTCTGCCCGGCTATTAACACATTCTGCCTTCCATCGTTTTTGTCACTGTCTTGTCAGTGCTATCCTAATATCATTGTAGTTGTGTCCCTTTCTTTTTCTTCTGCCTTTTAGATTCTTGTACCAATAGTAGTTATTTTTTTATAATTTCAGTTAAATTGTAGCTTACGTTTTCTTACAAATTTAGTTAATTTATTTATTTAGATTTACTTAGTTTATTTATTTAGATAACTTTCTTATTAATTAGTATTATTAGTTATTAGTATTACGATAATTAGTATTAGTAATATATTAGTTATTAATTAGATTAATAATCCTACGACTCCTGTCCTTCTCATTTCTTTAGAAAA
Organism: Catonia carolina; assembly: GCA_035578175.1. Classification (NCBI taxonomy): domain Eukaryota; kingdom Metazoa; phylum Arthropoda; class Insecta; order Hemiptera; family Achilidae; genus Catonia; species Catonia carolina. The sequence goes on along the minus strand of JAQMRL010000005.1, from coordinate 66,139,894 downwards.
TTAAAGTAAAAGTAACGGTAAAAATATAATTGTATCTGTATATGTATTAGGCATGCTGATAAGCATACGTTTCCACTCAGTGAGGAAGGCAATGGTAAACCACCTCACTCCTCGTTTTACTTAGTAAAACCTCTAGAGGTTCAAACCAGCCTTTGGGCTGTTGACCTAAACAACAACATGTATTAGGCAAAAAAATTTATATGAATTAGAAAATAAAAACAGCAAAAATATGATTGTATCAAATAAAACAAAAATGTATAACAATAAAAAAAGAAAAGCATGAGTTTAACATATTTGCACGTGTGCGGTCTGTGGTGTGCGTATTGCTTCTTTTCAATTCTTGAAAATAGATTGAGCGAGAGAGCGTGGAGAAGGACGAAGAGTGGTGTACGGAAGGGTACATCGATTTGCGATGAATGTTTTTGTTCATGGTAGTATACCAAAGCTATGACGTTGCACATTCCGGTTGTTATGTGGGCCTATTTATACTTTTACATTAATATACCATAACTATATTTTCCTTAACTTCATTTATACGTATAGAAGCGATGGTCAGTTGATGTGCATTGTCTGCAATATCTCCATCAAAAATGAAAAAATCTGGAAAGTACATATTAGTGGTAAACAACATAAAGAAAGTTTATTAAAAATAAAACAAGGGATACCAATCCCGTCTCAAGAAATACCAAATATTTCAACGAAAAGAAGTTTTGAAAATGAGCCAAGTTCTCAACCAGTAAAAAAGATTAAAGGTTTGTTTATCATTTTATTTTTACAGATTTGTTTTGTTGTAAATTTATAATTTTTTTATAAATATTTATGTGTCGGATTAAATAAGTTTAAATTTAATTAACAAAGTATTATGATTAAGCAACATTTTTGATACCAATATATTAACTTCATGTTTTATTATCTTCTTAAAGTCAAAAAGGTGTTTTTTAAATAATCTCTGTGTGGTTAAGTACTAGGATAGTGTAGTAGTTAACTACTTGTTACTGAATCCAAATGTCCTTGTTCAAGCCCTAATTTATGATCAATTACTTTTTTACGGATGTAGTAAGAAGATGCCACTGTGAAAAAAGATTCAGGCTTTTGAAATGTGGTTATGTATATGGTGAATGTTTATGTGGTTAATGCAGACGGTGAAGGATGAAATGATTTTTTGTAACATATGAAAATATGCTGTGCCTGAATGGAATTTGAACCCAAGACCGCATGATGAGAGGCGAGCACATTACCAACTACATCAATGCGGCCGGCAGGCTGGTGTGAACCTGTAGAGGTTTTACCAAGTAAAACGAGGGATGAAGTGGTTTACCATTGACTTCCTCACTGAGTGGAAAAGTACGCTTATCAGCATGCCGGGCCCTCTGCAAAGTACATATTTTCCACCCTGCAAATGACAACTTCACTTCATTCATCACAGAGTCTGGCTGTATAATGAAATTCATTACTTTCAGAGGAGATAACTCTGATTAGTGTCTTTTACATCTCTACTGTTCTTAGATGATTCTGTCTTTTAATTGGCTGACCATGTGATAAGAAACAGAACTATTTATTAGCCATATAACGAACGGATTGAGTGTATATAATTTGACACTCCACCTGTCTGTTATTTGCAGTTACTTGAAATATGTCCTCAAATTGGTTAAGGGAAACATGAAGGATATGATTTACATGGGTCATCTTCAGTCGTTTCAGTGTTGTTTCTGACAACTCCACGATTCCCATTTGCTTAAAGAGAACAGTTTATGATGCATGCATTTTGCCAGGTGCCACCTATGGTCTCAAGTATTCTAATACGAAGGGAAAGTTGTTAAGTATTAACCCCTTACTGGTTTTTGCCGGAATATTCCGGCGTACGAGAAGTGCATAAAAATGGCCACTGACGGAATATTCCGACGATAGATTTTGTCCAGTTTTAAAACGTCAGTTGTCGGACTATTCCGTCGTAACTATTGCGTATCTCTTTGTATAGCTATTTTAGTTCTATATTCTAACACATATAGCGCTAGTAAATATTTTTGTAGAAGTCTATCTTCGAAATAACGTTGCTATTCTGCTACCGGTTCTCGGACAGTTTTAGGTTAGTGTTAGCCAGCCCACATGTTTACTATTGTAAAGAGTTAGTGTAGTTTTGTTGAGTATTATATGTATTGTTAAGAGTTTAGTGTTTAGTTTAGTTCAGTGTAAAACAGTGTAGTGTAATTATTATAATTTCTAATATAGGGAAAATGACGCAAAACTTCAGTCACCAAAAGCAGTTATGACAGATTAGGTATCCATTTCTTATTATTGTAATAACATCTAAACTGCATGCAAAATACCAGTGTTTGTTACTTAATAAGTCATAACTAGGATATACAAAACTTTCTATGCAATAAAAAAAATAGAGCAACTTAGTATCATTTTCTAAAAAAAAAAGAAACCGGTAAGGGGTTAATTTGGGACAAGAATAACTATCATTATGTCCAGAGAGACAATACATTATGCAACGGGTAGTAAAATTAAAACGGTAGTGATTAGGGCTTTTTGCTAAACCGAGTGTGGACTGGTGTAAAGCAAGATTACCCCACTGGTGACCAAAGGGAACAAAAAAATGAAGTGGGAAGCCCTCAGAGGAAATGGAGGAGCATGAAGAATCATATTGTTTGTCAATATTCATTATTATTTTTTATTTTATTTTTTTGGGGGTTGCTAAACTCCCCTATGCCCCGCCTTCTCCACCCACTACTATGGCTGGTTGCAAGGATGCGAGGTACAGTAGAACACCAATAGAATATCGCCTTGGTACACTGCACCATTATATTCTTATCATTATTTTTTTCTTTCACCAAAAAAAAAAAACAGTCAGCTGTCATGCCCAAAATATACGACACTGGCACAAAGAACATAAAACCCATAAAATAACATAAACATTACACAATATTCACAGTCTTCTTTCACATTATCTAGTATAATTTTTCTGTAATTTCGGTGTCTCTGTGAAACAAATCTACCTCTCCATTTATATCATTTTCTGCAGCTATACACCTATTAATTGGAGCTATTTTACTTTTTGTGGCACCCGCAAACAATCTGAAACGTTCTTAAAGTTATGCAGGCACGTTCAGATTATGAGTTAGTTAATATTGCCTTGCTAGTCAGCACCTAGTAATGCAACAAAACTACTTTTACATTAGCGTAAAAGATGTTGGTGCAGCAATTTATATTTATTAATCCACAGTTAAAGTAATAACTTTATTTACATAAATAATCAGCCCCACTTATTTTCTTAGTGGTTTTGGAAAATGATTGTTACTTCAGATAACATGTACATTAATATTTTTTACAGGTATTTTAAAAAATGCACCGAAACCAGAATTGCCAAAAGGATTCTTCGATTCTCCTTCCACCGTTTCAGTTCCTAACAAAATACCAGCTGTAAATCCTTTAGAACATTTACAGTCTTATGCCAATGATGATAAAAATGAAGATAAGGAGGAAAATAAAGACATGGAAACTGGCGATAAAGAAGATGATGAAGATGATAAATCGAAACTGAATTCAAATATTCCTGAAGGATTTTTTGATGATCCTGTACTAGATGCTAAAGTAAATATTTTATTTTTATTAACTTTGATAATTTAATAAATTGCCCATCACAGACAGGTGGAGTGTCAAATTACATACACTCAATCTGTTCGTTGCAGGGCTAAAATAAATAGTTATGTTTCTTATCACATGGTCAGCCAATTAAATGACTGAATCATTTAAGAACAGAAGAGGTAGAGGTGTAAAAGACACTAATCAGAGTTATCTCGTCTGAAAGTAATGGATTTCATTATACAGCCAGACCCTGTGGTGAATGAAGTGAAAGTCTCATTTGCAGAGTGGAAAATACATGCTTTTCAGAGGGCCTGACATGCTGATAAGTGTACTTTTCCACTCAGTGAGGAAGGCAAAGGTAAACCACCTCACTCCTCGATTTACTTAGTAAAACCTCTACAGGTTCAAACCAGCCTTTTGGCTGATGACCTAAACAATAACAATTTAATAAAATTGTGTATTTTAAATCGTCTTTTGTGTAGGATTTTTAACTGTAAGTTCATCACCCAATGAATTCTGACAATCGTAATTGTTTTTGACTAAACTTTGGTATACTGTATTTGTCAAAATCTGTATAGAGTAGCCGTGAATCCTCTGTAGTTGTTCATAAATGTACTACTGCAACAATCTTTACTGAGTCATTTACCACTTGTTCTCTAACTTTCTGATCACTTGGAGAGCTTGACACATTTTGTTCCTTAAGGACTTTTTGAACTGATAAACTAAAGCATTTGCGTGTCAATTATTTGTACGTGAGGTGTAAAAACGGACGACAATTCTAAATTGATACATATAATTTCTATATCGTCCCAAAGAGCTGTTGTTGTTAAGGTCATCAGCCAAAAGACTGGTTTGAACCTGTAGAGACTTTATCAAGTAAAACTAGGAGTGAGGTGGTTTACAATTGCCTTCCTCATTGAGTGGAAAAGTAGCCTTTGCTTATCAGCATGCCAGGCCCTCCAAAAAGCATCTACTTTCCATCCTCCAAATGACACCTTCACTTTTTTCACCACAGGATATTTGTAATGAAATTCATTACTCTTAGAGGAGATAACGGTGACTAGTGTCTTTTATACCTCTACCTCTTCTGTTCTTAAATGCTTCAGTTGTATAATTGGCTGACCATGTAAAAAGAAACAGAACTATTTTTTGTAGCCCAGGAACTAGCAGATCAAGTACAATTTAATACTTCACCTGCCTGTTAGGGGCCAAAGAGATATACCTGAGAAAATCAGTTTTCATATTCTTGTGATTCTAAGTAAAAAAAGTGCTGGCCACATTGGCGTAGTTAATAACGTGCTTGCCTCTCATCATGGGTTCGAATCCCATTCAGGCACGGCATATTTTCATACGTTACAAAAAAATCATTGCATCCTTTATCGTCTGTGACCACCGTGATTTTAATTGTGACCACTTACACCTAAGAAGTAAAAATGGAGTGATGATACTACAGATATAATTGTTATTTCTGTATCTTCCAAAACGAATACAGTTCTTAATTGAGAATTTATATTCTAATAATGGTAATATTAATTTTTACTCACCCAGTAATATTTGCGAACCCAGTTTTAATACAACCTCTCTGAGGGCTAACAATAAGGCCCCGTACAACACAGGCATGATTGCTAGTTTTAAATATAAATTTCAAAAATATTTTTTAATTCTGTACAAAATTAAAGACATTTGGTAAAATCGGTGTTACAAATAAGTACTTTAACAAATAAGTATTTATTTTGATTCGCCTTTTTTTTAGTTTTATTTCAAGTCGCATTAACATCATAATCATTAGGTTATGTTGAATTAAAGAACAGTTGGTTTTTGACGTGTAATAATTTTCCAGATCCTAGTCAAGGATCTAACTCAGGATCTTCTGCTTTGCAATGTAGCACATTAACCACTGCGCCATAGAGATAGCCTAATTCATTAGTTCAATTGGTCAAAAAAGTTAGTGTAATTTTTAACGCTATTCTCCAGGCACTTATTTATATAAATTAACATTTATCGTGTCTGATGATATCGTGTTTGATAATGTTATGCATTACTTTAATACCTAATAAAGTGTACACTTAGGACTTAAGGTAAAGGTAACTCAGGATTAAAGTTTTTTAATGCTTTAATTACACATAGTACTTTTACACGGGATGTTCTGCACACAAAACTTTAAACATTTGTGTATCATGATTGGAGAATTATAAATTTAAATTAAATTTATAAAATTTTACTTTTATTTTTTTAGGCAAGACATGTAGAATATAAAGATCCAATTCAAGATGAATGGGAGAGGTTTCAGAAAGAAATAAAAGAAGAAAATACAGTATCTGATCAGATTATTGAAGTAGATCAGGAAGAAGCAATTGCCGAACGGCAAATTGATGAAATAGACGAGCAGTTAAGAAATTGGTCGAGGTAAGTGACTTTTTACACATTTTGTTAAACTTCATGGCAGTGGTAGATCTAGAATTTTTCTGAGTGGATGCAGATGTCAGAAAAACTGGACTAGCTCAATAATTAGTCTTAGTTGATGGTAAACGTTGCAAGTTTTTTTAAATTTTCAACAACTTTATTATGCATATTAATGCCTCGATCTTTAGAAACAAATAATATTTTTTATTAGAGCACAGGCTCACAAGAATTTTAGCAAACATGCCATTTACCCTTTCTTGTTCAGCATAAAAAATGTAATAAATGAGGTGATTTTTAAAAAAAAATCATAGTGCCATTTTTGAGAAAATTGCTAAAATGTTTTTAAAAATTGCATGAATGTATTATTACTTCCAGTTGACTGATTTTTTATGAAAATGTTTGCGTCGGGTTCACTATTGGTACTGAACTTAACTTCCAAATTTCAACTTCGTAGGTTATTCCGTTCTCGAGATATAAACTTTTTGTGTAGATTACGAATCTGAAAACCACTTGTTGCTATCTCTTGCAGTTTCTGACATCTAGGTGTGACACACGGGCATAGGAAAATGATACATGACAATTATTATTAAAGTTTCCACCAATTATCAGTTAATGCTGAAACTTTTACAATTTACAGGAGAATTTTTAGTGGGTTACCATACCTACTAAGTATATTCTATTTCTTAACTGTATCTTTATAGATTCCTGATTGAATTTTTTCAGAGTTCTTGATCTAGAAGTTAAAAAGGAAAAAGTACAATCCGAAACGGCTAAAAGTGTTGAAGCTATGGATGAAGATGCAACTAGTGATGACGAAGGAGATTTTGATGAATTTTTAGACTGGAGAGCTAAAAAATCATTTCGGTGACTGATTAATTTTATACTATACTACTGAAAAGTAAGTGAAATTTTTTTAAGTTATATTTGAATATTAGATAGTCATTCCAGATTAAATCAGCAGGGATATAGTTTGGATAACACAAAATTGTAAAAATCGCTATTGTTTAACATTCTAGAGCCACTACTTTAATTTTTGAAAACTGAAATTAAATTAGTATAGAAAGTAATACGGCCTTCGGGCCAGCCCAGTCAGTCAGCTGGTAGAAAGTTGCTATTATTTGTTAAGTAACACCGGTTGGGCAAGCAACTTTGTATGGTGACCAGTTGACAGCCATCCATGAACAAACTATACTGGGGGTCCCTGTTTGAACTCATGTCTAATCCATGTCAAAAAAAATACAGCAAAACGCAGCGATCAAATTGGGTAGTTGTCAACAAAGTACAGTTCCCGATAACAAATAAAAGCTAAAAAAAAAAGAAAGTAATACATGTAATTAAAATATTAAGGAACATGGTGGATTGATTTAGGATTAACCAATTGTAAAAAAGTAAATTTACATGGTAAATGGGTACCCATTTATGTTGGCACTGTTACTAGCGACATAAAAAATCTAAAGAATATAAAGCGTTCAGAAAGTTATGGTGCATTCTTTCACCATTAGGTTGGTTGCCCTGTGCTGTCACTGGGCGCGGTCTAGTGTATCTAACAAAACCATCAGCCGTAGAGTTGTTATTGAACATGTAACTTGTGTTTATTGTGAATTATTGTTGTGAAATATTTTGTCGTTCTGCACAACGATTCTTTCTATAGAGGAATGTATTTTTCAAGTTAAACTCGTATTTCGTGAAGGTGACAAGTATAGTGAAAAGTGAAGCTTAAGTTCCCTGAAAAGTTTCCAGGTACTATTGTTTCTTGTCATAATGCAGTACGAACTCTGATCGAAAAATTTCGGGCATCAGGCTCTGTTAAAGATGCTGAACGAAGTAGAAGGCAATGTAAACTAAATGAACTAAATGCTGCTGGATATTTCAGATTCTAGAGCACAAAGTCCAACAAATTTGTAGCCTGTAGGATCACTTGATCTGACTCCTCCAGATTTCTTTTGATGGGTGGCGGTGAAACAAACAGTTTATCAAATACAAATACAGTAGCGTGCAAATTAATCCGAACTCAGATGTTATGTAATGAAAAGTTACTTTATTTTTGAAAAAATTTGTATATGTACATGCTATTTGTTAATGTTTAATAACTAATATGGCCACCTTTATTGTTTATCAGTTCACGTATGCGATTTGGCATAGATTCAATTAGTGTACTGCACATTTTTTTAATTTCTTCGTCACGAACCCATACCGATATTATTGCTCCAATGAGGTTATTTTTTGTAGTACTGTAGGGAATAGGGTACCTATTGTAATTAATGGCTTGACCCAACGCTTCTGGGAACTACTATTGTTTTCATTTCTATAAAACTACCTTGTATACCAAATCGGCAGAAAAAGGTCCACCACTCGGCCAGCCACTACAGTACAATCCATTTTTGAGAGTCGTTTTTTCACTATTGCCCAAAGATTTTCAATCAAGCTTATATCTGGGGAATTACCTGGCCATGTCAACACTTTAATGTTTTCTTGTTCGTAAAAATGCTTTCACTTTTTTGGCAGTATGGCATGGCGCTAAATCTTGTTGAAACACTCCATTGCCATGTGGAAATTTCGTTTGCAGTTGTGGCACAACCTTTGACTTTGAATTTGGATATATTCATCGCTTAGAATAACATACCATTTACTGGGACTAATGAACAAGGACCTTCAAATGTGAAACAACCCCAAAACATTTTTTTCAGGGTTTGTTTAACTGATTGCTGGATATGAGCCGGTGATGTTCTTTCATCTGCTGATTTCCGAACGTAAGAAACCTTTTGCCCCTGAACGTAAAAATGGGATTCATCGGAGAACATTACATTTTTCCAGGCTGCAACAGCCCACTTAGCATGTGCTTTGGCCCACAATAACCGTTTTTTGCACATTGCTTGGGTCAAAAGTTGTTTTTTAGCCAGTCGACGATCTTTCCATCCAGCATCAAGATGTCGGCGTCTAACAGTTGTCTTATGCAAATTCGTTCCACTGGCTGCAAGCTGTCGATTTAAGTCCACAGCACTTAATTTTGGATTCACTTTACTTGTTCTCACTAATAATCGATCCCGAGTCGCAGTGGTTTCTTTTTTACAGCCATATTTTCCTTTCCTTCGAGGTGAAAATGAACGAGTTTCTCGAAATTGTTTTAATATAGCATTCACTGCCTAATCCAACGCCACACTCTGAAGCTATTTGTCGTTGTGTCATACCGGTATACTCGGAGAGAGGAACAATTTTTGAACATTTTCTTGGAGTTACATCCATTGTTACAATATATTAAACTACATTTGATTTACAATTTGACGTTAACAGACACAAAAACAATACATGAATTTGTCATAAAAATGAAATACACTTGTATAAACCACTACTTATGTCACAAAATTGCTATAGAGACAAAGAACAACAACTTCACACTGTACAGACAGCTTACAGAATGTGGTTAGCAATGTAGACACAACATAGAAAAAAAAAACAAAAAATTCCCTGTGTTCGGATTAATTTGCATGCTACTGTACTTTTATTAGTCTTTCAGCTTGTTACACAAAAGCAATGAACTTTGTCCAAAAATACTATATTAAAACATTAAACAATTTCATTATCACAATTTTCATCATAAATTCATCACATTTTATTTAATAAATTACTGTATATTAAAAATTACATAAAAATTATTAGAAATTATATTAAAATTACATCCATCTTATACATTACATCATATTATATGAAGTCATCTTTCTGTAAAGTGCAGTCAAAATATTCTTTGATACTTTAAAACGGATTTTTTTTCAGCCAGTTTGAAATTTTATTGCTGAAATCCGTGACTGATAAGTCATGGCAGATGGTAGGCAGTCTGTTAAAACATATTTATTCCCAAGGATGTGTGATATTTCATAGTGTAGTCATAGCTTTTGTTATCGCAATAGACCACAGACGATTGATGAACTAAAAACTGTGGTAACAGCATACATTCGAGGAATCACTGTTCATGAGTTGGGTAAAGTGTTTGAAAACTAATTGAAATGAGTGCAGTGCTGTATTTATGCCAAAGGAGGCTATTTCGAACACCTTTTATAAACAATCCAATTTTTTTTTGTCATCAGTCTCTCGACTGGTTTGATGCAGTTCTCCAAGCTGTTCTATCTTGTGCAAGTCGTTTCATATCTACATACCTGTAACACCCTACATCAGTGGTGTCAAACTCAATTTTGAAGAGGGCCATATATTAAATTTAGAATGTGTAGGCGGGCCAGATTCAAATAACAAAAAATGTACTGAATTAGGTAAAACATTTTATATATTTAATTGAATAGTATATAATATACGGTTGTTAAAAATCATATCAAAGTTATAAAAGATGGTAATTATTTTGAGCTCGAGGATCCAGATACCTGACTTCTCTTGTTTTTGACACGCTCATTAATGGCAGGTAGAGATGGCGTTACTGTCTATCTTTCTCGCTTGTCTAGGCACGCGCTGCCCTTAAAATTACTTATAAATGTAGTGTGCGCATTTTAAAACTTCCGTAGAGGAATTGAGTGAAGTCTTAAAGCTCTAAAAAAACATGATTCTTCTTTCTGTGACACATTGCGATCGCGGGCCGTATCTTTGACATGACTGCCCTACATCTTTTGTAATTTGCTTTATATAATATTCTAATCTTTACCTCCCCCTACAATTTACTCTCTCAATATTACCCTCCATTATTGATAGCCCAATACCTGGATGTCTTAAGATATGCCCCACTAGCCTATCCCTTCTTCTGGTAAAATGCTTCCATATACTTCTTTTTTCACCCTTTTCGCCTAAGAACCTCTAAATTACTTATTTTGTCCACCCACCTAATCTTTAACAGTTTCCTATAACACCACATTTCAAAAGCTTCTATCCTCTTCTTTTCTACAGCCCCTATCACCCACATTTCACTCTCGTATAATGCTACACTCCAAACATAATGTTTTAAGAAATTTTTCTTAATCTGTAAATCAATATTTGTAGTCAGTAAGCTGTTTTTCATTTCAAAGGCTTTTCTAGCTTGCTCAAGCTATTTTTTTTTAAACGTCCAACTATTCTGCAATTACTGCTAATGCAGACGGTGAAAGATGAAAAATGATTTATTTGTAACTTATGAAATTATGCCGTGCCTGAATGGGATTCGAACCCAAGACCACATGATGAGAAGTGAGCACGTTACCAACTACGCCAATGCGGTCGGTGTAGAAAACAATGCTAGAAAATGTTGCCAAGCTTGAAAACAATCCAATAATAACATAATAATAATAATGTCGTCGCTAATGACCTTGCAGTTGATGCGACGTTAAATAAATAAATAATAATAATAATAATGTAGTTATTAAAGTAATTATTTCGTAAGAAAGTTTAGCCATTTCACTTCCATAATTCAAGTGCACAGCAACTTTCCGAACATCCGGTATATTATATGTACTTTATTTCAAAATTGTTTTTTTTACAGATCGGTGAGAAATGAATATGCAGGAATTTAAAATGAAAAATTTGACGTGAGTTGTATTACACTGCAGCTTGTTATGAGTTGGTAGAGAACTGAATTTGTAATACCATTATTACTCGGGGTTAACATGTATTACGGTCATAAAAAAATTTAGCACTCACCAGCAGTCAGAACCAGAATTATTCGTAGTATCTCATACGCTTTACATAGTTATTCTTCGAAATCATATCATGTTGTAACAAAACCACTAAACATGTTTCTAAGGTTGTTAGGTTAGGTGTAAATAAAATTGTATATATTGTATTGGTGTAAATAATATATCATGAGGTAATATTACCTAATTTGTCAGCTGTGAAAGTTCATTTGAGGTAATATTACATCATCCATATGTGTTAAAAGGAATTCGGCCAAAACCATTATGTGTTGTTATAATATTCTTTGTGTACTCTTTTCAAAAATTAATCTAATATTTGTGTGGAAGAATTAAGTATTTAATTTTTTTTTAAATGTCATATTGTACTTGTAACTTTCTGTTATACGGTTATAAATATTTATTACAACTAAGTATTTATTATTAGTGCTTGTAATTAATATATTATATTTTTACTACAAAAATAAATAAAATAAATTAAGTAAGTACCATTTTGAAATTAAAAATAAACAAGTGTACTTTATTTATCAATTGTATTTTTACATGAAATCCTGTACTTTCGACATAATTTCCTTCATTATTAATATAGAATCAATTTTTATTAATACCAGATTCCAATCTAAATCAAACAAAATCCCAGTACTGTCCTCTTATCAAAATTTTGCATTTTGGGAAAAGAAAAATGTCCCTGCGTGCGAGATCTGGTGAATAAGGAGGATGATCAAGGATGGTGATGGAATTTTTTGCCAGAAACTTGTGAACCATCAATGCTGAATGTGCAGGTGTGTTGTCATAGTGAAGGATCCATTCATCTCTTCAAATAAAATTTGGTCGCACATGATTCATGCAATCTCTCAAGCGTTTGAGAACCGTGACATAGAAGGCAGCTTTTACTGTTTGTTCTTTAGGAAGAAATTCAAGGTGAACAACATCTTGTACATCTAAAAAACCAGGAACAAGTCTTTGATTTTAAATCTGCTCTTGGTATCTTGGCCACCTTTGAAATGCTTAATCCACTTAAAAGCAGATGTTTTCTTTAGAGTATTATCACCATAAACAGCCCCCAATATACCGGGTGATTACAAAAGAAATAGACACTTTCGATAGCTTATAGAAAATCTATTTTTTAAAAGTTAAGATGATTACTTACATGATTATATACAAGAATTCATTAAGTTTTTACCCATAAATATTTAATGCGTGCACCGTTTGTAATATGACAGATATCAACACGGTTGTCGAATTCTTCCCATACACATGCAAGCATATGGTGGTCAACTATAGCAAGAGCATTTGTGATGCGTTGTTTTAAATCATCGATATCGACAAGAAGGGGTGGTACAAAAACTTTGTCTTTTACATGACCCCATAAAAAGAAGTCGCAGGGCGTTAAATCTGGACTGCGAGGTGGCCACCACTTGTACACCATATTGTCCTCACTTATACGGCCACCCATTGTCCAGAAAGGCGTTCATCCAGATAATATTTGATCTGTGAGTGCCATTGAGGTGGAACTCCATCTTGTACAAAAATGAAGTTGTCACTATCTTCCTGGAGTTGAGGAATTAGCCATTCATGTAACATGTCCAGATGAATTACTCCGGTTACAGACACTTCGTAAAAAAAGAATGGCCCGTAAACCTTTTCAAGAGATATAAAGTACATTCACTTTAGGGGAATCGCTTATATGTTGTAAAACTTGCTTTTGAGTTTTCTGTGCTTCATATTATTACATTATGTCTATTAACTTTTCTACTAATGCAAAACGTACATTCATCACTGAAAATTAAGCGATGAAAGAATGCATCATCATTTTCAACACAATCCTGCAACTCCATTCAAAACTTTTTACGTAAGACTTTATTACCGATATTTAAACTTTAAATAAGTTAAGGTGTAATTTTCAAACGTTGTACAAACATAAATTTTAAAAAATTTCGTGTAAACCTATGTCATTTACTGTATTCAAATACACCAGTTTAATTTTTTAGAGGCTACTGAAAGTTTTTATTTCATTTGTAATCACCCAGTAATGATAATTTCTTGAGAGCTTTTCCCAAGTTTCACCAAAAACTTGATGTTGAGTCGTTGCTCAGTGATTTTATCAATTTCCATTTCGACGAACAGTAAAAACAAACACAACTAACATAGTTCGCTCAGCTCGACCATCAGATGAGAACTGAAACCTCATTGGCTCTCAAGTTACATGCGAGCTAGTGAATGGGGCTCTATATCGCATCATAGCTGCGATATTGGATCAGTTCACGTTTTTATTGGACAGACCTCATAAATAATTAAATACCATTAACAGGTTATTGAAATAAAAACACAAAAATATAACAATTTAAATGTTAATCAAAATTTGAAAATGTTAACAAATACAATATAGATATATTGCAGTAACATTTTAAATTATATACAAGAAATTTAACGAATAAACAAGAAGTAAAATTTTATAAATCTACTTTCTTAATAAATATTGTTTTTTTAATCATCAGAAAAACACTTCAATAGAAGCTAAATGACAATCAAGAAAATACTTAGGAGCATTTAGGTACAGAAGTTAAAAAAATAATTAAAATCTATGATAATAATATTAGTACCTACAAACTAATTAGTTAATATTTTTATAAATGCTTAAGTTAAGACAAAAAAATAATTAAATATATTTGTTATAACTATATTACTCTTAATATTGCTTCATAAATAATCAGATCTAGATAATTTGTATGTTACGTATATATGGAGAAGATTTTTAGACCTTTACGAACTCAATTGTACGGTGGAAAATTATTTTAAGAGTTAATAATACTTAATACATTTTATTTTCCATTTAAAAGATTAAATAAACAAAAAACAAAGAGAAACATTACATAATGCAATTACTATTTACACTAAGTGATAATTATTGCTGCGGAAATAAACCTACCCAACTCAGCCATGTCTAGAGTAAACTTGAGTGCTTCCTGTTAGGGTAGAAGTAAGATTTATGGCCCAAAGTATAATAAGTGAAACAGTTAAGAATTAAAAGGACTCAACATCTGGTGGATCTCATATCTACCTTGGCTAAGCAACCACAGACTGACAACCTTTTTGGGTCTTTTCTCTTATTCCCCCGCCACAATAGAACTACTGAATTTTAGTGTCTTATGTTATCTGAATCGTTTTACTCAAATTGTATCTTATCTTTATGTAATTGTACTCCGTAATATAAAATCTAAAATTACATAAATTAAACTGGAATGGAAAATACGATAGTATTCAGTTATTGTTGTTCCTCACTGTACGGTAAGAAGCTGCCACTGCTGCAGTTGTTGTTTAGGTCATCAGCCGAAAGGCTGGTTTGACTCTGTAGAGGTTTTACTAAGTAAAACGAGGAGTGAGGTGGTTTACCATGCCTTCCTCACTGAGTGGAAAAGTACGCTTATCAGCATGCCAGGTCCTCTGAAAAGCACATATTTTCCACTCTGCAAATGACACCTTCACTTCATTCACCAAAGGGTCTGGCTGTATAATGAAATTCATTACTTTCAGAGGAGATAACTCTGATTAGTGTCTTTTACACTTCTACCTCTTCTGTTCTTAGATGATTCTGTCATTTAATTGGCTGACCATGTAATAAGAAACAGAACTATTTATTTTAGCCCTGCAACAAACAGATTGAGTGCAAATAATTTTACACTCCACCTGTCTGTTATGGGCATACCACTGCTGATATGGCGATGAATTTGTTTGATTTAGTTTGTAGTGTTAATGCTAAAGAAATGCTGCGGAATATTTGCAAGAACAAAATATTCTGCAGAAGCAGCGCGTCTATAGAAGTGGTCATGATATGACTTTGTCACTTACAGATAAAAAATATCAATAGCGTTCTCA
Organism: Catonia carolina; assembly: GCA_035578175.1. Lineage (NCBI taxonomy): Eukaryota > Metazoa > Arthropoda > Insecta > Hemiptera > Achilidae > Catonia > Catonia carolina. The sequence continues at coordinate 66,124,427 of JAQMRL010000005.1, read as the reverse complement.
CACCCACACGTCGTGTTGAAATGTGATTAAGAGTAGGTATACTGTTCACCAACTACGGCGGCATGTAGGGAGGGTAGCGGGACAGAGAGAGAATGTGTTGCGTCTGCCATTCCCCTCAACTCATTTCAATCAGTGCACGGTGTTCAAGCGCAATAGTGACAATACGCGGTACGGTAGGGCACTCTGCCGGCCAGTTTCATTTACTACACTCTAACAAGCTCATTTTTCATCAAAAAATTCTGAAAATATTACTTTCGCTTCCTAATGGATCTTATATTAGTAACTAAAACTGTTATTATTATACTCTGATATTTATATAAGATACGCTCGAACAAAGTTAGACGTTTAAATCTCATCGCATTTTTTGCGTATCACGTAGGCTAATATAACTTCTTTTCCAGGATTACATAATTATGCGTTTTATTATTTTGTTATAAAAAATAAAATTTGATGTATGTAGGGCAGAAAGAGAAATAATAAACGAGCTTGAAAAAATCACTTTTTGAAGGGAAGTCAAAGATAGATCATCGTGTCTGGTGTCTCCTTCCTGTTAATATGTCAAGAAGCTTAATCAATTTTAATCGTTGTGAATTTTATACGAAACATACGTCAGATTTTAGAAATCAACTACACACGCACAATATCAGTTTTTTGACATTTTAACAAAAAGAACCGTAGAGTAAGTATAACAGAATGAGGTTATGACGTACCTTTCTTTTGGGCCTGTCAAAACTTATGGTAGGTACATCATTTAGAAAAAAACTTATTGCCTATTACCCTAAAATGAATCGCAGACATTTTCCCCGTATTTTGTGAGCGCGCAACTAATTTTGACGGGGTGTGGCTTTCGACAACGACACCAATGTCAAAACGATTACCGCATGAACACAACACACAGAGTAGTGAGTACTACTTTAGAGGCAGTCGGTATCAGGCTACGACGCTGTGGTGGGGGAGCTACTTACTGCACATGTGCGGCCCGCATGCCACCGTAGTTGGTTATATTTATACATTGCTGGAAGTTAGTAGATTATCCTTGGAAAAAGTTGTTTGGTTCATTTACTGTTGGTGTAAAAAGTATACCACAATGGAATTCTGTACAGATGAGTTAGGGTGGTCAGCTGTCGCTGTTACAGACGAAAAATTAAAGCGCGAGGTGTACACAAATTCTATTCTACGAAACCACATCCAGATTGGCGATTTAATAACACAATTAATTTGTAAAATATTAATGTAGGATTTTTTAAAATATTTTCCCATTTTTATCGTTAAAAATACTATAATGTTACTTATGAAATATCCATAAAATGTAAAAAGCCATGCTGGCGGGGGAATAAGAGCGACCCACCTTTTTAAACTTTATGATGTTCGGTCGATTTCTGATAAAAATAGACACAAGATTTAAAAGTTTAGGATCTAAATAATTAAAACCAGATTTTTTAATAACCCATTTGTCATTGGTATAATTTGGTGGACACTCAGTAAACTGGAACCAAGTGCTTTTTTTTGGGTAATGTAGCGACACGTTTTTGAGGGGAGGTGTTTTTGTTTTTAAATACGTGAATAAGAACTTCTCAAGCATAAGCGGTCAAATATCCAGTACCTGAAAATCCTTAAAGAGCTCTTATGTTGATTCCATAAAAATAAATAATAAAAATAAAAATTTTGATTTATATGGTAATACCATAATACCTCGAATCTAATACGCAGTTTTTCTATTCATAATAAATTTCAGAAATCTCAGTGCACATTACAATCGATACACAGAAGCTTACAAAGTTATTAGTATTCAGCATTAATTAATTTTTAAACCTAAAACATTACCTACTAATAAAACAAATGACCCTCTTTTTTCAACTGATGTAATTATAAGATGTGAAGGAAAGGACTGGATAAACAGTTTGAATAAAATGGAAGATTTTACAGTTAACGATGGACAGGAAAAAACAAGGAAAGTGAGGGTCACCATCCAAAAGCCTCGAGTCCTGAAAGAAGTGAGCTTGCACTCGGGATGACAACGTGGTAGCTAGGCTACTTTGTCGTTCGGAGAATTGGATGAAAGGAACTTTTTTGGAATTTTTCTTTATTTGGAATTACAGATGTTTAATTGGGGGACAGATGGGCTCGGAATCAGGATAACAGCGAAAACATTGCCTTGGAAAGAGAAGCTTTTTCTAGTTGGGAGTGTTCTTTCCTAGTAGAAAATATTTATAGGGATGTTTGTAGGAAGTCTATAGGAAATCATGGAATGGCTGTTTAATCTTCATTTGTGGCGGGCAAAGTGTCGTGTAGATTTCTCTGACAGCTGGCTGTACAGAGTGTTAACCGGCATCGTGAAGGACTCTTGAAGTTCGGTGTATGAACTCCTCTAGGGTGGGGGTGAGGACGGAGTAGTAGACGGTTTTATTATTGATGAGGCAGTGGAGGTTGGAAAATTTGTCTTATTATGCAGTTGTGAAGGGAGGAGAGTTTTCTTTTGTTGACAGAGGAGAGGACGGGCCGCCAAACTGGTGCACCGTAAAGAAGGAAGGATCTGATCATAGCTGAGTAGATGAGGTCACCATCCACAAGAAATCCTAAACGTACCATCAATTATTTGTTAAGACATAATTCGAGGTCATGGGACAGACGAGGTGAAAGAAATTAACCAATATTAACTCTGAACTTTCATTTATTACAAGGGGTTAGACTCCAGTGGAACTATTATTGGATGGTGTTAACAAGCCATTTAAATGTAATGTCCGAGATCAGTATAAACGGTGGCATTCTAAACCAACCAGGCAATTAACACTGAGAGGAAAATAAAGCGAGCTCTCCAATTCTACACCGGATTTTAATTGCGTAAAAAAATATCTCATAAGATATCGATTGAAAAATATTTCAAAAATGTAGTTATTTCAAACGCTTTTAGACGAGACAGAGGATGACACATCATGGAACAACAGAGATAAACCGAGATGTTGTAGTTCGCAGCAGTAATTAATTTTAGTAGTGTTGACTCAAAATTTTTCCAAAATCTCTGATAACAATTTTTGAAGTCAGATTTCAGACATAAAAAATGGCCCCGCACATTAGAATCGAAGGCACATTACATTCAAGGTTTTATAGTATACAATTATTTCATGAATTTCTTTTAAAATCTGAAATATTACAAAAAAGACTGTTATTCTAAGAACAGTTGAGATATTAGAGTTTGTTCATGATACTAAATGGGTTTAGAAGGCAAGATTTAAAATAATTTGTTCTATAATTACTAATAATTATAATTACTTAAGTGATTAATAAGCAGTAGAATCCATATTAATGTAATAAGATTTATAAAAACTTTTAATATTTACCCTTAGTTTACTGCTTTGTTTTCTTTAACTTACTAGTACTTTCATGGTGCCCACCGCTTCATCAGTATTATTATTAATTAAAATGAAATTAATTTTTCAAAAAGATTTATTTTATACCTGATAAAGCGGTGTGCACTGTGAAAATACTCATAAGTTGAAGAAAACAAAGCAATAAAAAAGGGTAAATATTAAAAGGTTTATAAAAATCTTATTAGATTAATTACTACAAAATACAGTAGTATTATATTGGTCCCAAAAATGTATTAGATCTAGAAAAATTCGAAAGAATCTATGGCAGTTTCAAAGTTATTTTAAATATATTGTAATCAACAAGGAGTTACTTCTATAGGGAGCGGCAGATTAACCTGACGATTTGTAATCGCTTATAGCACTGCAGTAATGTAGCGGAGTAGAAGGGGAAGCGGCGCGTTCACAAGGCCACTCGATGCCATTTTAGTAGACATGGAGCAGTGGTCTAGTGTACACCGGGCGTTTGTCGTCGAGACGTATTTCAAAAATGGCGATTCTGTTGTTGTTACGCAACGTCTGTTTCGACAACATTTCAATGTGCCTCGTAGAGGACGCATCCCATCCCGAAACACAATCAATTTGTGGGTGGATAATTTTAGGTCAACTGGATCCGCTTTAAAACGTAAGCCAGCAGGCCGTACAAGGACAGTAAGAACACCGGCTAACGTTGAGCGAGTGAGACAAGCTGTGCTACAGAGCCCACGCCGTCCGGCGCGTAGACAAGCTGCTGCTCTTCAAATGTCAGACCGCACAGTGAGACGAATTTTACACTACGATCTACACTTTCACCCTTATAAAATTGCAATGGTCCAACAACTTCTGCCCCGTGACTACGCTCAACGTGTGACATTTTGTGAGCAAATGATCGATATGATGGAAGACGAGACAGTTATTCTAATGAGTGATGAGGCTCATTTTCACATGGATGGGTTTGTTAACAAACAAAACTTTCGGTATTGGTCGGCTGAAAACCCACAACAGTTACACGAGCGTCCTTTACATAGTGCAAAAGTTACAGTGTGGTGCGCGGTAACCAAAAAATGTGTAATCGGCCCATACTTTTTTGAGGAAGGTGGGCTAACTGTTACAGTAAACCATGAACGTTATCTGAGGATGCTGGAGAGTTTTTTGATTCCTGAACTAAAACGAAAACGTCTACCTATTAGACAAATTTGGTTCCAGCAAGACGGAGCCACTGCCCATACAGCACATGCCGTCATGGATTATTTGAAGTTAAAGTTCCGTGACCGCGTTATATCGCGGTTTGGTGACATTGCTTGGCCCGCACGATCCCCCGATCTCAGTGTGTGTGACTATTTCCTGTGGGGTTATCTCAAATCAAAGGTGTATATAAACAAACCCCGTACATTGGAAGCTTTAAAAGAAGCCATAACACAAGAAATCGCTTCGATAAGAACAGTGATGTTGAAAAAAGTGTTCGACAATTTCACTTCGAGACTGGAAGAATGCATGGCAAGAAATGGACACCACTTAACTGATGTTATCTTTAAGTGATAAGAGTAAGTCAAGCAGAGCAAAATTTTTTATTATGACTATGTTTTTATTAATTGCCATCTTTTGTAATCAGTAACACATAATAAACATGTAAAAATATATATAAATACTTATGCTGTTTTTATTTAAAAATCGTCAGGTTAATCTGCCGCTCCCTTTATTTACACACAAACAAAAATTAGAATGGTCTTGACCAATGAAAATTTTGTCTTATTATTAAAAAAATAATCCAGAATATCAACAATAATACTGATTCACTACAAGTAATAAATGAATAAGAAATACAGACCATTGGGCAATGAAAGAAAGGTAAAATCTGTGCAGCAGAAGAACGTGTGCGGCAAATTAAAAAAGTAAGAGAACTCAATAATTGTTTTTAAATTGAAAAGACAATATATTATTGAACTAAAAATATTAGATATTTTATATCAGTACCCATATTAAGTTGTACTCGAAATGGAACATATTACAATTCATCTTTAATATAATATCTACCAGCAAAGGACGTTAAATAATTAACAAGACAAATAAAAGCAGAGAGAAAAAACTGTTGATTCACAATGACAACGAAATTTTTTTAAGGTCAAGTTGGCAACCTTGGGAAATTGGTAGCTGTTCGATAATAAATAATAAAAAGATAACCTCTTTTGGGTATTTTAAAAGTCAGCTCCACTTTAAACATGTGTACACCAGAAGAGTAATGTACAATGATAACATTTTTACTAACAGATTGTGTAAATTCAGCAGAAACTTACTCAAGAATGTTATAATACAGTATAGTGAAAAGTATTTGAACTGCAGTAATGTGTTTTGAGTGGAAACATTAAGGATTCACCCACACAAAGAAAATTCAAAACTTAGACGCGTCACTAAAAAAATAAATTTTGATGATTTTCTGGAACTCCCAAGGCCCAATTTTTCATTACTATTTAGAAGAACAATATACTGTGAACAGAAAGTGTTATTTTAACATGCTCCAACTGTAAGATTCAGAATGAGGCGAAAATGTAAGAGTGCTCACTCACAAGGTTGATTCCCTTGCATGACAGCACATGTTTCTTAAATATAACATTCAATCTTTCTGATAAAGGAATTTTCACTGTAATAAAAATGTAGGTTATTTAGAACAGAAGGTATGATCAACAATTTTTTTTTATCCCTATGTGTCTATATTGCGATCTGTTTAATTCAGAGCAATAAGCAATCCTATGACCCAATGAGATGAGGATGATGTGTATGACATGTAAATGAAGTGTAGTCTTGTACATACCCAGGCCGACCATTCCTGAACGAGTATGGTTAATTGAACCCCAACCATCAAAGTATACCGGTTATCGCTGTCTAATGTTCAAATCCGTATAAAAGTAACTATCTTTACAAGGATTTGAACCAGGATCCTTAATTTCCGAAATCAAGCTGTTAAACAGCTGACTCGCAGCGATGACTCTACCTTTAGACCAACCCAGTAAGTCAGATCAACAATTAAATAAAAAAAAATAAAACCATTAGTAAAATAACACTATCTCTGATATATCTGTAAATACCCAAATCAAAACCAACAAAAATGCCCCATATTAAAAATAATATAATCACAATGATTTCTACCATGTAATAATTATCAGTGGTCCCCAATTATAACACAGTCAGTTGTACCACATTTTCAGATAAAACACGAATTGGATTATGTCTCAACATAATTTTTTTTTAAAAACATATATTTTTGAAACTCATTACAGTACATTATGTATACTGTAATAAAGTATTGTTTTTGTTCATTTGAATTCTACATACTGTAATGAGTTATGAAAAAAATATATATAAAAATTTGAGTATACAGTACAGTATTTTCTTTAGCTATATACTTTAAAATTGCACCTAAATTTACCTTAATTTTTAAGTTGTATGCAATACATACAAGGGCGTATTGAAAAGTAATGCCTCGATCACAATAACTGTTATAATGATGGGCAGACGGTCATAAAACTGGTTATTCAAGTACCGGAACTCTTAGTACACAACCGAAAAATTCAAAACAATGCCATCTGCCAGGAAAGTCATGATTACCGTTTCCTGGGATTGTGATGGTATCTTTCATATGGATTTTTGAACGTGGCTATACTGTCAACTCCGAACAATATGTTGCAACCCCATCAAATCTGAAGCGACGGCTTCAGATTTGATTTGATTCGTCCATACAAAGAGCCAATTCTGCATCTTGACAACGTTCATCCTCACACAAGTCTGAAAACGTGTACAGCACTAGAAAAGCTTGGGTTTCAAGACGTTTTACCTCATTCACCTTATAGCCCAGATCTTGCGCCCTTTGACTTTTCCTCTTTCCAAAGCTTACGCTACACCCAAAGGGCATGTGTTTCTCTTCGGATGCAGAGGTAAGGAAATTGTGCCGTACGAAAACTTCAGACTTTTTCCGTGAAGGACTTTTCCAAAGCATAGTACGTTGACGTAAATGTGTTACTATTAATGGCGATTTATGTGGAAAAGTGATTATATTGGTGAGTAGGACACAGTTTAATCTATAATTTCACATTAATATGAGGGGGTACCCAAAAGAAACTGGAATTATTTATCAAAAGCTATTTATTTTCAATTTCTTCACAAAACAACCTTATCCCCTTCAAAATACTCTACATTACATGTAATATTACATATATTTATCCCGCCGGTGCTTCCACTGTTCGAACATTTTTTGAAGTCATCTTTAGAAATGGCTGACAACTCCTCCCTCGTTTTTTTCTTGACCGCTTTAATGTTAACAAATTGGTGTCCTTTAATGTCCCTTTTCAAGTGTGGAAATAAGAAAAAGTCACACAGAGCCAGGTCAGGCGAGTAAGGTGCATAGGGCAGCGGAACCATGCCATTTTTAGTCAAAAAATCTTTCAGTATATGTGCAGGTGCATTGTCGTGGTGGAAGAACCAGTCTCCTGTCTGCCACAAATCGGATCTTTTTGACAAACACTGTTGCGCAATCTTTTTAAAACTTCCAAATTTTCAGTCGATGGTCTGACAGCACACGCTCTCAAATGTTTTAAACATTTTCGACAATTTTGGCAGTTGATGGACATGCAGAACGAGTTTGTCATCAATTGACATTTCACCATTTTTAAACCGAGAAAACCACTTGTATACTTGAGATTTTCCCATATTGTCATCTTTGTAAGCTGTTTTCAACATTAAAACAGTTTCAGCAGCACTTTTACTGAGTAGAAAACAAAATTTCACAGCTACACGTTGTTCACTTAAACTTTCCATCATAAAAAACGAAACAAGAACAACACAGCACTAGCAAAAACAATCACTGCAGATGAACATTGAACTCGCAATGAGTTGTAATCACTGTACTGAACTCGCAATGAGTTGCGCTATACTCGTCTGTGCGGCAGAAATGCGTACTACACAAGCACTGCCCACAGCAATGCTATTCCGGTTACTTTTGGGTACCACCTCGTATGTAAATAATATATCCATTACTAGTATAGTTATAGCGATGGACTTTTCAATACACCCTCGTAGTTTTATAGTTTTCTAATTATATTTTGATGATACTGGCTGCTGTAACACTCACTCATAGGTGCAAAATGTGTTTTGTAGTAAGTATGAAAATTCCTGACTTCGTTTATACCGCAGTAGGTGATATAATGCGGGTCAGTGAATAACTCCCTACACCCGTGTTATAACTGGGGACCACTGCAATTACAATTATTGTAATTCAGATCCCGATACAGCTTTAACTTTCTATAAAAACTATTGACTACTGACTAATCAAATCCTTTATCTTAATAAAATAGGTTAAGGCACTTTACTGTTAGTGAAACACTATAATATACAATTTATAATAAACTACATACAAAAAAATTTGTTCATACAATATTTGTTACACTATAAAGTTTAAAATTTTTCTAGGAACTTAAATTTTACATTTTTATCATTGTTAGTAACTAATATCTAATGGTGGTAGGTTCTAAATAGATTAGTAAAAGTTCAATAATCTAACCCAATTGACATTCCAAAAATGACTGAATGAAATAAAAGTTCCAAATTTTAGAATACAAAAATCATAAATTTTATTTTTTTAACATAAATACTCGTAACTCAACTAGGGTAGAAAGAAGTACATGAAATGGGGGCTTCATAAAGATTTAAAAAAACCGAATATCTTGTACTTGGTCTAGTAGGGGGTAGAGTGGATGTGTCCCTTCCTCGTAAAATTAATTCACTTAAAAGCAGCCCTAGATAACTTCATATGCTTAATATGTTACTCATTTTGTTACATCAGCTTAGTTTGATGGCATTGTGATCACCTCGTAGGATAAAACAAGAAATTTGTAAATTCCCCATGCGCCTGGTATAAAATAATATTAATATTAAATATACATGCGGTCTTGGGTTCGAATTCCACTCAGGAATAGTATATTTTCATACATTACAAAAAATCATTTCATCCTTCACAGTTACAACCGAACGTCATCGCTAATGACCACTGTAGTGATGCGACGTTAAATAAACCAAGAAAAAAAAAATACAGTTTCTAAAACCAACAGTAATACAGTAAAAAGTAAACAATCACCCATGTAAACACCATATTACTGGGGTTATAAAAACTATATTAAATATAGTTTTTAACATACAATACAATAGGTTTCAACAGACAATACAATTTTCATTATTGTTATGTATTGTGGGAAAGTCAAGGGTAGAGGGGGAAAAATAATGTTGTTTCCTAATGCAGCTGTGTTGCGATCAAATCTTCTTACTGAACTAGACCATGAACTTAACCAACATTTTGTAATATGTAATCTATGCCCCAAAGGAAATGAAGTGTAGCATCAAATAGGACTGGACTAATGGAAAATTAACTAGAAACATTAAAAACATAAATCCATTCACCCTGGAACTCTTTCCACCAAGACATCACAAATTCAAATTGGTTTAGTAATTTTTTTAAATTCTGAGTACATTACAGAAATAAATATATAATTTATTATAGTTATTGATTCACGTTTCCTTTCCACAAAAATAAAATATCAGCTTAGTTGATTTTCACAATAACAATTCTTGACTTCACTCAACTTTTACATAACAGTTAAACACTGAATTAGTTACTAGTCAACAGAAGCCCTAGATGTCAAATTATTTGAACTTTTACTGTAACTAACTACCTTAAAATTAAATTATTTTAAATAAATCATATATTACTGTTTTATTTTATTTACACGATTGATTTATAACACAGTGTATGTAAAAGAATAAGAATAATACATGTTCATTCATATATAGCAATTCTACTGATATACAAAATACATATCCTGAATCCATTAATTTTGTTCCTAAGGTAAAACCAAAATATAACAGGAACTGTAATCCAGTGAAAGTTATTAGAAAAAGAACTTTAACACCTATATATATGTGCTGTAATATAATAAAATGACAACACTATTTTTTTAACTTTTATAGGGACTGGTGCAATACCTTGAAATGTTAATTTAAGAACATATATCTTCGAAACCATTTGAAATAATTCTATAAAAGTTTTTTTAAACAAAACTTCATATTTGTTTAACATTTGACTTATTATTTTTAGATTATTTTACTTGATAAATTTTAAGAATTTTTAAAATAGTTCCTGTCTGCTGAGCTGAACGATTGAACTAAAATTTGTTTCATTATGAATTTTAGATTTACAACAATTAATTTTCTAACCATAATATGGTAAATACTAATGAGAAAATAGTACTAATGCGTTTATGTTTATTAAAAATTTTTTAGTCGCCTCCATAGTGTAGTGGTAGCGAGCTAGCCCACAACGCGGAGGTCCAAAGTTCGATTCTTGGCTACGGTCTGGAAATTTTCATAATTTAAAACCCACCATAGTCAGTAATGACCGAGCTGTTTATGCGACTTTAAAAAAATTAAAAAAACCTTGTACCGGTCAGTAATACAGCTACATAATTTAAACAAATGTATACTCAAAACATAAGATTATTGTAAAAGAAAATTCGTTTTTCAAAATTCCCAAAAATAAATTAAAGACTCCATAAAAGAATTATGTAAAAAAATGATTGTCTTTTTATTTAAAATTTTATCAAATTATTTAAATATGTATTAAACATTTATTTAACATATTAAATATTAACCATAGTAACAATAAGTACATTCAGCTGTGGTAGTAGAACACCAGACCAGCTATGACGTTTTTATACTGTATTTCACGTTCAGAATGCAGTACAGCTCTTACGAGAACGCGCTGTGTTATCAGGCATACGGAAAACATCAACCTTCCTCCGCCGATACCATCTGAAGGTCACAGGCAAAAATATTTAGAGTTTCGCTTACCACGCTCTAACAAGCTCATTTTCTATCAAAAAATTCTGAAAAACTTGCTTTCGCTTCCTAATAAATTGTATTTTATTACACTTTTTTTTCTTTTTTTTTCCTCTTTAATTCTTTATTTTCAACTGTAAAATTTTACAACAAGCAAATGTGATGATTATGATAATAATGTAAATGACATAATAGGCATGAGAGGGGTAGGGCCCCCATTGGTACCTCCCCAAGAATGAAATTTGTATATCAAATTAGCAGGTCTCTACTACAGCGTCTTTTAAGGCATTTAGGGGGATTATCAGGTAAATGGAAGGAGGAAAGTGAACGCACCAGTGGGTTCTCGTGTTCGTGTGACTTGTGGTGAAAGCGTTTGTATAGGTATTTGATGGAATTTTGTACAAGTGATGTTTTCAAATCTGTATGTAAGGTTTTGTTGCTAACGTAAAGAGGTGCTTTTGCTATAAGCCGTAATGTTTTTGACTGGAATGCTTGAATTCGTTGCAAGTTAGAGGGTTTGGTTGAACCGTAAATTTGGGACCTGTAAGTCCATCTATGTTTCAAAAGAGAAACATATATGCGTAATTTTTGTACCATTGGTAATTTTGATCGTTTGTGAAGTAGGGAATTACACTTTAAATGTTATTATTATACTATGATATTTAGATAAGATATGCTCGTACAAAGTTGGACATTTATATCTCGTCACACATTTTGCATTTCATATCATATAAATTTTTTCTTTCAATGATGACATTACAAGTTTTCTTATTTTGTTATAAAATGTAGAGTTCTATCTGTAATTTGACATACGATAAGTCATATGTTCGACGGAAACAGAAATAATAAACAAGTTTAAAAAAATTACTCATGTTTTTGTCGTTATTCAATAGGAGTTTTTAAATGAGAACGTGTTGTGACGCGGAGTCTATATTTTTAGTTAGTGTAGAAGCGTTCAAACTCCCATATGAAATACATTGCTTACGGACTTCCCGTACTGCATTCTGAACGTGAAATCAACTATAGTTTGTTTTTGTTTATGAAATATTGGGAAAGAAATAACTTTTTGACTTTCAGCTAATTTCAAGGAATTTTTTAATTATTTTTACTTTCTCTTGCCTATATGAATATATAGGAAGGAAAGTATTGTTTTCATGTCGATTTTTTTTGTATTTCAAACTATTAATAATAAACCACAACAAAGTACTGTACTTCGTATCCCACCAATGTTAAATTTGCTATTTTTAGGTACATTTTTCATAGGATTGGTTAAAGATAGACAAATGAAACTTTATACACTTTAGTTGTCAGGTTTCTCCAACTAATTACATTTTTCAATTCAATCTATTGGACCATGAAATTTAAAAAAAGTAATGAATAACATAAAAAGTGTTTACTAATTTTTTCCAAGTGTTTTGCATATTACTAATTTTTAAAGCACCTGAGGAAGTCACAAAAATGTCAGTAAATGTACATGTACAAGATATGCAAGAATAACTGTTAAGTTAAAAATTTTAGCCTGGTAGGTTTAATGGTTTCGAAGAAAAATGTACCTACGTGTTAAAAATCTACATTTCCAGGAAAAGACCAAAAACAAAAAGGATGCAATCAAAAACAAAACTTTTACAAACCAGTAAATTTCATATCAACAGTTGGGTAGAAAACAGAACCAACAGCTGAGAATATTAAAAACAGTGATGCAGATGTTTTAAAAAAACTAAAATTCTCCTAGCGCTAAAATAAGCAATATAAAAGTACGATAAAATTTGTTCTTGGGGACATAACTTTTCTGGGTAAACCTGATAAAAACATAATTTTTTTATTAAAATCATATTTTTAACATAATTTAATGTTTTTTTTTGTAGATCTAGGTTTAAGCTATTGAAAAACAAAAAAAAAACTGAATAACGAAATTTTCAGTCAAAACCATCATACAGTTTTTCCTTAAATGTAATAATTTATCAACACACAACTAAAAGGGAGAAACAGCAAAAACCAGAATACCAAGTAGAATTGTTTTTCAAACAATGATACATCAATTATAAAAGCACAACTTTCAATACCATTAACTTTTAAATAATTGTAATATTAATAAATAAAATTTTCACAAATCAACAGAATTTAAATGCAATAAAATTTATAACAATTAACATGTACATGGTGAAATAATTAAAATATTACTTTGTACTCCCTAAAAAAAAAAAACATAAGGAAAATATTCATTAGATATAAATTCCTCTACTGTTGTATTAGAACTAGATGATGGAACATTATGACCTTGGAATATTTTCTGGTAAACATTTTACAACAGTTGGATGAATTAACTTCCAAACATCTGCCAACTGAAAAATAATAACAACAATACATTATTATTTAATAAAAATCCCTTTCTTGAGACGACTTGTCTCATGGCAGGTGGCAATTTTTAAAAAGGCTTATCTTTGACCAATGGCAAAAACCATAATTGATTTCTGTACCTACTCTTAAAGAGGGATCGAATAACACAATTGTTGTTTCCAAATTTCAACTGATTTCTTGACTTCCAGTTGAAATAGCAGTGAACCTTCATCTTTCACTGCTTCATCATTTCTGAAGCAGCTAAATGTTCGTTAGACTTTGGAAATAGGTGGTAGTCACCGGATGTGGCTAATAAGGGACTAATTCAGGACTCTAAAGGTTCAAATCAGTCTTTCAGCTGATGACCTAAACAACACAACTCGATCTAACAATCAGCTGACAACTTCTTCTCTAGAATTGTTTGGAGAGTCCAAACCTCTTAGCCATGAATGGAGGAACTTTCAAAAAAGAACAGAAGATTCTCTTCTTAGTGCCACAATATATGCGACTAGCATGCCCCATCGCAGCTTTGCACGCGAAAAATGGTGTAATCACTTTTTTAAAAAATATGTAGCAGAAAATAGCAGAAAAATAGGCGAGATTCTCATTGTTTCTCTGTTTCAGCAGTACTTGCTTTTTGAAGTTTTTTTGCTTTTGAAGATTTTCTTCCTAATGATGTTTTTTGATCGCATTAATGAAAATGGAAAAAACAAAAAACCAACCACAAAAAAAAATTGTCAAAACCGAAAACTTAAATCTACATTGAATAAAATAAGTCAAAATAAAATATCAAAGCATTGATCACTCACCAATTAAAAGAAAATTAAAACAAATTAAAGAAACACGGAACTTTACTTTTATAAAATACTCAAAAATACAAAATCGTATCTACATAATAAAATACAATAAAATTATCATGTGAAGTTGTCACCAGCTGATCCTTAGCACCACGTCGCTATTTGCTAACTCATATGACTTCATTTATGACAAATCTTTATTTGAATCACATCAGCCGGTTTAAAAGCAACAAATTATCTAACCTCATAAAAGCCTTAATGTAGGACATAAACATTATTTCCAACCCCTTAGGGCTAACTTTTTAAGGGTTTCAAAAGCCTAAAACCTGCACCAGCATCATAATTACAACATAAAAAAAACTGCATGAAAATTGGTTCAGTAATTTAGGAGATAAAGGGGAACATACACACACACATACATCAAATTTTATATTTTATTAAACATCCTATGTATGATTTTTAAACAGCCGTATTATTTAAAATTGAAATATATATTTTTCTAACCACCAGAATACGGTAACATAAAACACTTACCAATGTTTATTGGTAAGTGTCAATAAACATTGGTAAGTGTTTTATGTTACCGTATTCTGGTGGTTAGAAAAATATATATTTCAATTTCAAATTTTATATATATATATACATTAATCCACAAAACAGGACGTATTCTGGTGATGGCCATAAATCTTTACATTTTTCCCAAAATATCATTGTATAGTATAAATTAAAAGCATACCAAAATATTCATGGTCAGTCACCAATTCAATGACTCGCTTATCGGTTCGTATATTGAAGTCCTGAATAGAAGTCTGTGTTGAAATGTCTTGAACTTAAAATTTTTTTTGAAATTAAATTAAAAATGGAAATATAAACAATCATTCCAAAAGTTTTTTTTCATAGGGGGTACTTCCAAGATAAACATTTCACCCCTGTCAGACACTGAACATGCTCAGATTAAATGGTATTAATATCGTTTAACCATTGATAAGTATGAATGAACCAATGAAGTTTTGAAATATGTCGTCAAACTTACCTCAGAATGACCCCGTGCTTGAACTGATACAAGTGAATTCAACACAGATCCAAGAATATCAAGATGAGCATGAACTAACTGCGTTTCTAGGTGAACACAATGCAATGAAAATGCAGCTCTTAATTCTACAGATGCTATAACAGATTCTTGAGTTAACATTCTCTGTTCTAAAACTTCGACCGACTCAGCCTGAAACAAATAATCAAGTTCCAATAAAAAAAGGAGTGAAAAATGTCATGTACAAATCCTCAGAAAGAAATTAATAATTTTATTA
This sequence comes from Catonia carolina, assembly GCA_035578175.1. Lineage (NCBI taxonomy): Eukaryota > Metazoa > Arthropoda > Insecta > Hemiptera > Achilidae > Catonia > Catonia carolina. The sequence continues at coordinate 66,108,764 of JAQMRL010000005.1, read as the reverse complement.
TATGAGGATAGAAGAGTTAGATCTCTACACCGGCCACATTGGCTTAGTTGGTAACGGTCTCGCCTCTCATCATGCAGTCTTGGGTTCAAATCCCATTCAGGCACGGCATATATTCATACGTTACAAAAATCATTTCATCCTTCACTGTCTGCATTAGCAGTAATTTGCAAAACAGTCAGACGTTAAACAAAAAAAAAATCTTTAATTGTATAGAATAAATAAAAAATTGTTTATTTTCAATAATGTTTACATCATTTTAAAGCTTGAATATTCATAAATTTTTTGAAAGCGCTGCTGCAGTTTTTGTATTTCCACGTCATACCAGCTTGTCACCAAGTTGTTTAGGAAGCTGTGAACCTCATCTTTCATCTCAATGTCATTTCTAAACTTGCAAAACATTTGTTCAACTTTGGAAATAGGTGGTAGTCACTGAATGTGGCTAATAAGGGACTATGTTAGGGCTATACGGTGGGTGAGTCAATTCAGGGATAGAGTGGAATAGCATAGCAAGAGTCAAGTCGTTGCTGCATGTCAGCATTCGTGGGACCCATCTTGCGTGCATCTTCCAGTATTGCAACTTTTCCATTAAACACATAGACTGCTCAACCTTCGCAACTGTCTTGTTGGAAATTGACGGCATCCCACTCATTCTTCGTGGGGAAATTCAGAACGAGCAGCTGCAAACTCCCTATTCCATGAAAAACTATAAAATGCAAAACTTTCTTTTTGTATTTCCACTATTACTTATAGATCATACTACTTTAAAAACTAAGAGAATAAAATTTTTTGAAGACTTACATCAGTACCCCGAAGTACACCTTGTATTTGCCGTTTCTTCAGTGCTAACATTCTAGCTAATGCTTTTTGATGATCTTGCGCAACACCTCGCTCCACTCGTTCACACAAATCACGGTGAGCTATTAATACATCTAATAACATGTTTAATTCTTCAGAAACTTCTTCTTCTTCCCATATTGCTTGTTGTTGAGCTTTCGATGAAAGCTGACTGAATTCCCTGAAAACAAAACAATTATTAATTTCTTACAATCTTATTCTACTTTCCATGAATTTAATTTGCCTTTGAAATTATAGAAATAAATTTTAATTCATCCCAAAATTTACTTACTTAGATATAATACCAAGACCTTTTTTTATATCAGGCCATGAAGAATTTCCACCAGTAGCCCAGTGTGATGTAGTACCACTTTCGGTCGCAAGGTACGTTAACTGGCTACCGAGTTCAGCCATATCTTCAGCATAGCTAAAAGAAATTTAAAAAATTATAATTAATAACAGATAAAAGAAATATTTTTATAAGAACTTAATTAAAAATCACTCCCAACTTTAGAATGCCCAACTGTACTACTGTAAAGGAAAACTTTGTAAGGATCTACGGTAAAGATTTCTTGTTGGATGTACCCGCCAACAGTCCACAAAAGATTAATAAAGGTTCTAAACACAACATAACAAGAATAAAAAATTACAAACAGGGTAAAAATAAATTAAAAACTATTTTGCTGTCCTAATTTTTTATGTAGATTTCGAAAATGCAGTCGGCAAACCGATTGAGTGTACACCTAAACAAAAACAGTGTTTTGGAGTTTTGGTCACATTTCTTTGTGATTAATGAGTCAAAACATGGGTTTATCAGGGGCATTTTCATTTTCTACTCCAAAAGATCAATAAAAACCCTAATCTCTAAATAGATTAGCGAACAGCTGACAATTTCCAGAATTTTCAAAACAGTATAATACCATCCGGCCTAAAGATTATCTCTACAAAACAGCACCATTTAGTCTTTATGGAATATGCAAATTGGTTAAGCATGGCATCGATGATGCGGTATATATTCACAAAAAAAGGTTATACGAAAATTATTAATTTTCTATTTCCTCCATTAATTGTGAATTCAGAAAAAATAACAGGTGACGGCAAATCTGCATGCGCAGAACTTGAGCTGAAAGAAACTCTGACAAGAATCTGTTCAGTGTGAGCTAAAAAAAGCTGGGAAAAACTCCTACCGCCTTAAATACATCACATATTCAGTTGAAAAAATGTTAAACATTTAGAAAACCAGTTGTTGTTTAGATCAGCCGAAAGATTGGTTTAAACCTCTAGAGGCTTTACTAAGTAAAATGAGGAGTGAGGTGGTTCACTATCGCCTTCCTACCTGACTGGACAAGTATGCTTATCAGCATGTCAGGCCCTCAGAAAAGCATCTACTTTCCACCCTGCAATTGACACCTCCACTTCCTTCACCACAGGGTCTGGGTGTATAATGAAATTCATTACTCTCAGAGGAGATAATTCTAACTAGTGTCTTTTACACCTCTATTTCTTCTGTTCTTAAATGCTTCACTCATATTATTGGAACTAGCAGATGAAGTGCAAATAATTTAACACTCCACCTGCCTGTTAAGGGCATTTAGAAAACCTATAAAATTTTATAATTTTATAGAACAAAAACTAAATTTATATTACTTACCCATGAGTCCTTAATGATATGACATCAGCGATTTGTTTAATTCTACTGACTCCACCCATAATAATTCTGATCTGTTCTCTACTAGTTGCAAATTCAGTATGAGTCTCTCCCGGAACAAGTTCCTAGATTTAACAGTAAGCGATCACTGAGCTAACAAATTAAAATTCCATACAACAAAAAGCTAGATTATTAAATAATTAAATTATGAGGTTTTACATCATCTCTGTAGAACTTAAAAATACAGAAAATTACTAATAGACACTAAACTAGGCTTGATAGAAGAAAATAATTAAAATAAAAGTTGTCAATTCTTTAATTTCCTACAGCTTTGATTATATTTATAATCAAAACAGTTTTTGACTATTGATGATTTTGATGAAAAAAATACAGAAAGTCAGGAATGACACTAAACAAAGAAATGTTTGAATTAGAATTTGAAGGTTTTTAATTTTTCATCAACTCTGATTATAAATCTTAACCCTAAAAAGCAAATTACGACCGCAATCTTAAAATAAATCACTTTTTCCTACGAGAGCGCAGGCCCCCAAGAATTTCAGCATACAAAAACCTTACCCTATTTTGTAGAATGTTGAGCATATGAAATGTAATAAATGAGGCGATTTTTAAAAACACTGTAGAAGCCGTTTTTGAGAAAATCGCAAAAAAATGAAAAATTGCACTAACTACTACTTGCAACTTGATTGATTTTGATGAAAATTTTTGTGTCAGGTCCCATAGTGGTATCTAAGTTAAGTTTCAAGTTTTAGCTTTGTACAACATTTTGTTTACACACATACACAGACCAATCGCTAAAAACAAGTATTTTGGATTCACGGGGCCTGAAAATATATTGTATATTCAGTGAAAACTCAATTTTAAAAAATCGCCGTGAAATCAATACTTTCGCTTTCCTATATATTCAAATAGGGCAAGAGAAAGTAAAAAGGTAGAAAACAAATGATATAAAACTGTAACAGACCGCCTCCGTAGCGTAGTGGTTAGCGCATTGGCCTGCCACGCGGAGGTCCCGGGTTCGATTCCCGGCGAGGGTCTGGAAGTTTTCACATGTCAAATCCCAAAGTTAATGTTACACAATCCACCGTAGTCGCTAATAACTAAGTTGTTGATGCGACTCTAAATAAAATAAAATAAAAAAACTGTAACAGGTCAGTGAAAAATTAAATATTTTTACCATAGGATTGAATACAGATACATTACAAAGATTTATTTATTTATTTACAAGATTTATTTATTCATTTATTTATTAACATACCTTTGCTCTAGCAGCAAGATCTGATGTCGTAAATTCATCTGGTATTCTACGAAACACTGATTTAATTTTATACTGCAGATCTGTTCCAGAATTTGTTAAAAAATACACTAATATTGAATCCTCACTTAAAACAGGATGTCTTGCTATCAATGATAACCATCGACGCAATGCTTTACGCCTTTCCTCAACAAACTGGGCATCATCTGTAAAGAATATTTTTTTTAAATATATACCACCATGTATTTAATTTTTTTATTGAAATAACACAGTATGAACTTATTGTATATTTACTATAAGTACACTACGTATATTTATAATTATTGCTCATAACAAGCAGGAGTCTTAAATTATTTTTACTCTATCTCTTAGTTCCACGGCTACAAAAAATAGTTCTGTTTCTTATCACGTGGTCAGCCAATTGTATGACTGAAGAATATAAGAACAGAAGAGGTAGCGGTGTAAACGAAACAATACTATTTTTCTGCACGTACACATTGCCCCCTACCCACTTCATATCTGGGCAATGACTTGGCAAAAGTTGCTCATACTTACTTTTGTAGCTCTGTTATATATTTTGTCAGCCATTTTGTTGGTCTTTCAATAACAAATTATAACCTATGAAACATACAACCAGCTGATAATATTATAAAGTATTGCATGTTAACGAGCTCTATAATTGATGTGTTCAATATGAAATGCAAGACACAAGTAAACTACTGTGGCTCTTATACGCATGCGCGCATAATGTTTGTTAAGCTGATACATTTGTACAATCTGACAACGCTGGCAAATGTTCTGATTGGTCTAAACGCATGGAACAGCAGAGCTCATCAACCATGAAAAGCATTATAATCAGAGTTATCTCCTCTTAGGTTAATGAATTTCGTTATACAGCCAGATCCTGTGGTGTTTAAAGTCAAAGTGTAATTCGCAAGGTGGAAAGTAGATGGTTTTCAGAGGGTCAGGCATACTGACACGCAAACTTTTCCACTCGGGGAGAAAGGCATTAAAGTAAACTACGTCACTTGTCATTTTACTTAATAAAGCCTCTAGAGGTTCAAACCAGCTTTTCGGCTGATGACCAAAACAGCAACATACTGAATTAATAAACAGAATACATAATAAATTACTTCAAGAACTGGAACAATTTTCCTTATCAACAAAGTGTGATAATACTAAATAAAATATTCCTTCAGCTTTAGGCCAGAAAGAAAGATTTTAAATCTTACAGGTGGGCGCCAACGCACAAATTGCAACTAACACCAAAACTATGAAATACTTCTTATCCATAAAGAATTCAAATTCTGGTAAAGATAATAACTTTTATTACAAAAACATAATAAAAATTTTATTATTATATAAAACATAATAATATGAATGTAAATGATAAAGAAAAATAAAGTAATCAATTCAATTCATGTGGAATTTATAAAATTAAATGTAATGAAGTATATATACGTAAATTATATATTTATATATTCAACACTTTGCCGGGTTGCAAAGGACGTGTAACAGCTTCCTTCTAACTGCACCAACAGAATATTTCAAAACACGTGGTTGTAGGGAAAAGAATTTTCTACATTGCTTTGCTTACAGCTGTAACCTAAATATAATAGTGGCTCTGTGACATCACCATAAAGAATGTAAAATACTATCCCTTCATGCTTCCCTGTGATGTGAAAATAGACTCATGTTGAACATTTTGTAACTTCATCAAATATTTACGGAAATTTAAATAAAAAATAACATTTATTCCAGTAAAATCTTGTCTACAAAACATTTTTTATAAATTTGTCTGCTAAACTGAAATTTAAGCCCGTTATAGTAAAAAATATAAACACAAAAATTTTCACGGAAAATAATTTCGCTCGCCTAAACGCAAAGAATTATCAAGCAATTTTGTTGTAATTATATTCTAAAGGCGCATACACGTTATATGAATCAACTGTAATATTTTCAGAATTTTTCATAAGTAGTGAGGTTAGATAAAACAAATGTTTTGAGAGTGCGTTTTAAATTTTGCAATTCTTCTGTTTAATGAGTAACAGCCCAATCCAAAGGGTTAATCATAAACTTATAGTTTAGATGACAAATGTAGAGGTTCTCAGGAGAATGAAGAAAGATGTGGAAATCATTTCCACCATCAAGTGTAGGAAGCTTCAATATTTGGGTCATATCATATGGAATGAATCAAGATATACTTTACTACAAGCCATTCTGGAGGAAAAATACAAGGAAAAAAACGACCTGGCAGAAAAAGGATGTCATGGCTTCGACATCTAAAAACTTGGTTTGGAAAAACCCTAGAAGAGCTATTTTGCAGAGCAACAAACAAAGTGAAAATTGCTATGATGGTCGCCAACATTCGGAACAGATTTTAAGAAGAACCGTAGTCTAGCGCTCTAACCACAGGGCCACAGTTAAATAAATGAATGTTGTTGTGCTAGGATTCAACTGTAAAGAACAAGGCACTTAAAAATTTTAATAACTATAATGTCAAAAGTTATTTTTTATAATGAATCGTTAAAAATAAAAACAATAGATATTAACACTTACCGTTTCCAACAACCCTTTTAGGGGGCAATTTCGGTATTAGCCGATATGGAAATCGACTCAGTAATAAATCGTACAGAGCTATAAAATCATTATATCTTCGACACACTGATGAACCAAATCTCTGCAAACAAACGAAAAAAATAACTAAATCAATTTACTTTATTAATTTTTTTAATTAATAGTTAACTACTGCCATTACACCTCTATCATATCATATCAGGGTAGAAAAAGGTTGTTTATTGAAAAATTATTAGAAATTCCTAACGCAGAAATATTTTTTTCAACAATTGATCAGCTTCCTTTCTTATGACGTAGGCCTACTATATAAATAATATTAATATTTAAGAATCTTTAGTATTTCTTAATAATTTTTCTTTCATTGTATCAGTAGATACATTATTTAATTTTTATGTTTCAGTTCAAATTAAGTTGTGTACCATAATTCATAATAATTTTATGTTCTATTATATGTATTTGGCTGAATGAGAGTAAATTTTAATTTTTGTTTTTTTATTTTTATTGTATTTTTCTTAGAACTTTTGAAGTAGGCACAAAATTATTTACAGTATATTTCTTTGTTTTGTTTTTTGCACTAAGTGTCATTTTGTCTTTTCTCATTTCTTTTGTCAATGATGGTAACCTCCGAGACAGGATTAACCTTGGGAGATACCTAATTTCCATTCTATGCAAAGTGTAAACTGTATTTTATTTTATGTATTTGTTACAAATTGTTGAATTGTTGTGTATGGTTTTGAAGTGTGTAATTTCTGTTGTAATATGTCACGAAATGTAGTGTATAAGTATCAGACAAACTAATGTTCCATAGCCGAGCGAGTGAGAGGGAGATATGTGGCATAACTACGCCTGCGCTCAAAGGTCTTTACAGTTATAATCCAAATCTGAAAACATACTACAGTTGTTCGATGCGGTAATCAAATGGTATTATGATTCCTACATCTGCTAGATTCGTTAAGGTGGTTGGATTGAGTACAACCGGGAAACAAAAGGCGCGATGTGACTTCGACGCGCACATTAGGCGTAACGCTTTGCTCATTAAGGAGTAGGGAAGTTTGGAGGATAAACAGGAACATATACAGGGAATAACACTGCAATTAATGATGAGTTTAGCAGTACTTACTCGATTTTGAGTGGGTAGATTTCCCAGGATGCTTCGATTCGTGGACGCCGCTGTAGGAAAACACTAAATGTTCGATTAGATCTGTACAGATTTCACATAATAAACAAAAGCACGTTAAGAATAAACATAAAGCACTGCTAACACTTGGATAATTGCAGTTAGGATAACAGTTTACAAGTTCGAGACACAAGGTAACACAAATTGCACAAAGTCCGGTAATTAATTGAATAAAGACCATGAATAGTTCGTTACATAATTGTAAGCGCGTTCACAATGAATAGCTTCGTTGCTTGGGGCCGTAACTAATGTGTTAACGGCAACATTAAGTTGGAATATCCAACGCGTTAAATGCAGGTGATGCCAGCACTAGAGGCTGCGAACGTCCGTTGAACCGCAACCGAACAGTTAGCTGGTTTGACTTGAAGTGAAAGAGAATCGGGACGAAAGGAACAATGGTGGAGTGAGCACGGGAAATTGGTCTAATTTTGCTATTGGCGGAGCGCGAGCCACGTGATCAAGGATCACACATGCGTAGAACTAATTAGTGACGTAATCGATGCAGAATCAATATTACTGATGTAATCGAGCGGGAAAGATTTATTCTGGAAGATTCGACGGCGCGCGGTATTTGAATCTATTGTAATACTAAACAACAGTCGTTATCTTGCTTGTTAGTTTACTGCATGCATAAACGCTTGCTCGCAACAATGAGTAAAATTAAAGATAATGTTATTGGAACGGCGCGTATGGCTTGAGTGAGTGAGAGCGTTATGCATTCTCTCACTAGGGGACATTAGTTCATCTGAATACTGTACTTATGTTTGAATGGAAATAAATTATTATTATTATTATTATTATTATTATTATATTATTATTAATTCGTTGATCGACCGACTAAGGATCACGTTAAGCACTATGCATTTTGGTCTCTTCTTCTCAGGATGTCATTCCTCTTATCTGCCCAAAAAGCCTTCATTCGTTCGGAATGCTCCTTTCTTCTCTCATCCGTCCACCTCCCACCAGTACCCTCTCTTCTTGCAGATTGCACAGGCAGACTTATCCTTTTGTCATTTGTCTTTTGCCTAAATTTGTCTCTATCGTAAATGTCCTCTTCTTCAACTCGAAGTTTTTTTAGATCATCTTTAGTATTGATAAACCACTTCAAAGTAGTCTTAGCATTATCAAAGTTATTCAAAATTTTCTTTGTCAGTCTGTCATCACTCATCCTCTTTATGTGCCCGTAAAATCGTGTTCTCCTTCTTCTGAAAGTCTCTGACATCTTCTCTACATGTTCATACAATTTGGTGTTTGAAACGTTTTTATAGGTATTGTGTTCTTCATCATATCGTGGCCCATAGATCTTTCTCAGAATCCTTCTTTCTCTCTTCTCGACATCTTCTATAAGTCCTTTATTTTCTGAGGTCAATGTCTCCGATGCATATAAAGGCACAGGCTTTACTACTGTTTCGTAATGTCTTAACTTTGCAGTATTATTATTATTATTATTATAAAACTACGGTTTAAACGGTTACTTTTACTAGAATACTTTCAAAATAAATGAAATAAGTATGTAAGTACAAACCTTGCTAATAACTTGATATTCCACATGTTTTAAAAATATACCCTTCTTCTCGGGAACTATATCAACAAGAATTGTATCGATACGTAATAAATCAGAATATCTAAGACCTAATCTACTTGGATCATTCTTTTGTACTAAATCGGATAAATCACCTAATTGTGGACAAGGCAGACCTGAAACAACAACAATATATGATGATACATAAACAAATATATTAGTGTATAGCAATGCCAGACATTACTTTCCGCAAATAGCAAAACCACACCTACATGGTGTGCCCCCAAAGTATCCAACCTACCTTCAAATCTCTGCGCCAATGTTTTTAGTGACCTCTGTGAAATACAAACATAACCAGTATCTTCTCACAAACTTGTCAGAGACCGCAGTTATCAACAGAACGTGTTAGTTCGCACGCAGAGTGTCTTTTTTATAGAGTGCTTTGCTTATGTTTGTTGAATTTTTTTATCATTGAAAATGATAGAGAGATCAGGTCAACAAATTTACATCAAATTTTGCTTCAAACTAGAAAAGCGTTGTGGAGAAACGAATGAAATGATGCACAAGAGCTTTGGGAACGAGTGTATGGACAAAACACAAATAATTTCTTTTTTTTTACATCTGACTGTTTTGCAATTTCTGCTAATGCAGACGGAGAATGATGATATATGAAAATGAGGGATGAAAAAATGCCAGACCTGACCAGGAATCGTACCCAGGACCCCAAAATAGAAGCCAATAGCGCTAAAAACACAAATAAATGAGTGGTAGCTGTTTAAAAATGGCCGTGTATTTGTTGACAGGTACTTGCGTTCTGGCCGACCTTCGACCATAATAACACCGGAAAATGTCGGGCGTGTGTGACGTGAGATTGAACAAAATTGTTGTTTGACTGTACAGAAACTAGAAAGTGATCTTGGAATTTCGAAAACAAGAGTTCCAAAAATTTTTAGCAATAATTTGGGAATGAGTCATGTGTGTGCGAAACTGGCTTCTTCACCACGATAATGCACCAGCACATTCATTGAACATTGTGCAACAGTTTTTGACAAAACACCAAATTAAGCAACTTCGTCAGTCTCCATGCAGTCCCAACACAGCCTCCTATGACTTTTGGCTGTTTCTAAAACTGAAAATTCCACACAGGGCACTGGTTCAATGACATAGACAACTGAGAAGAATAAACCTTATAATGCATCCTGCAGTTTGAAATTAATTCTATTTCATATAATAAGTTGATACAATAAATTTCACTAACCTTTTTTTAAGCTGCCTTGATTTTTTTTGTTTACTACTACGTACACGTGTTTTGGTGGATCCACCATCATCAGAGTATACTATAATATCGTTTGAAACCAATTTCTATTTTAATCTATAGAAGATGTCACATCTTCAGTCATCTATTGACCATTATTAATTTACTAATTAATTTTTTTTAATTAATTGATTAAATTTAATTATTCTATCCTTCTTGTCTTCCTCAAAGTACTCATTTTACAATTAAATTGTTACTAAAAATATTTTAATAATTACCTTCACTAACGTTATCAAATAAACTAGGAGAAGGAATATTCCCTTGCTGCGCCCAAGCTACTAATGCTAGCGCTTTGTAGACATGACTTGCAGATAACTCTCTTTGATTTTTGTTCACTAGTTCCCAAATCTGAAAATAAAGTTTAAAATGATATTCATTGAAACCTAAACTAATACTAACAACATAATACAGTCGAACTTTGATATAATGAAATTTGATATACAAAAACCTCGATTAGAGGTGTGGCTATTAAATAACGAGACTGACATTGTAAAAAGTTTTATTTTTATTTTATACATAATCACTTATAGACACCTTCAATATACACTCCTTCTCTATTCCTAAAATGCTACATGCGAATTTTCCATAGTTGGAAACAGTGCTGGAAGTCATCTTTTATCAGCTCCTTCAGGAAACGTGCCGCTTTCTGTTTTACAGCTTCCACAGACCCTTGTCTCTTTTAATGCAGATTTCACCTAAGGAAACAGGTAGAAGTCACATGGTGCAAGATCTGGTGAATAAAAAGGATGTTCTAACACTGAGATGCTCTACTTGGCTAGGAACCTCTTGACAGATAACGCGGAATAAGCTGGCACATTGTCTTGGTGGAGAACCCATGATTTGTCCTTCCACATTTCAGGGAGTTTTTTCCTTACTTTACTCTTTGCGTAGTTTAGAAAGTACCTCAAGGTAGTAATATTGATTAATTGTTTGAAATTCACCCAGTGAAGGAACACAATCCCATTGATATAAAAAAAAACAATCATCATTACTTTAAATTTTGACTTGCTCATTCGAGCTTTTTTGGCTCTCGGTGAAGTTCGGTTCTTCCAATGCATAGATTGGCGCTTCATTTCCGAATCATAAGTAAAAAACCACGTTTCATCACATGTTATTATAGTTTCCAAAAAATTCGGGTCATTTTCAATCGCGTACAAAGTGTCAGTACAAACATTTTTGCGAGCTTCATTTCAAACATTTTTGAGCGGCACGTATCCTGAAGGAGCTGACAGAAGATGACTTCCAGCACCGTTTCCAACAATGGAAAATTTGCATGGAGCTTTGTAGGGATAGAGAAGGAGTGTATATTGAAGGTGTATAAAATTAAAATAAAATTTTTTACAACGTCAGTCTCGTTATTTAATAGCCACACCTCATACTCATTTTTTTTATTGCAATGTGATATTTCGCATTCTATTCGCTCCAGTTTCAAGATCAATGAAATTATATTTATGATTCACCATGAAGTGTTGAAAACCTGTGTCTTCTAATTTGTCCATTTTGTATCCCATCTAGTTAGAGGAGAGGGGAGAGGAGGAATTTCACATTGCGGGATATGATAAGTCAGTTGACTAAAGAGTGCTTAACACGTTCACTGCTGCGGACGCAATTCTGCGTCCAACTGAACACTCCCAGGTGACTGCGGACGCAATTCTGCGTCCCGACTATATGGTTTTACTTTCTTCTTTCTCGGCTCAGCATGGGTGAGAAGTCTTTGTATTATTGTTCAGTGGTTTGAAAAAGGTTCGTTCTAAGCCAGTGCGTGATCAGTTCTTGACCAGGGACTACCTGCTTTTTTTAGTGGAATTTTAAAATCACGTACTTTTCCGATTCAGTTCGCATCTCCGTGTGTATTATTATTTAATTAATTATAAATTTAGTTATTATTATTAGTAAGATTATTAGTTCGTTTAAATATTAGTTTCCCACCTCCAAAGTTTCCTTATATTTATTTAGATTATCCGTCATAAAATCATTTGTCCTTCCGTCATACCGCCCTGCAATTGTTAACAACCCTTCTACCCGTACCGTACCATGACAGACCGTACTACAACAGACGATACTAAATCACCTACCTAAAAAAAAAACAAAAGACAGAATCAGGGAAGACTATAAATGTACGTAAACGTTGCCGTGTGTGTGTTGAAAAAAAAATTAGAAAAGACACGATGTATTATTGTGAGCAGTGTCCGAGTCAACCCGCTTTATGTTTGAATATCATAAGCCTAAGTGAAGTGCAGTTATAATGCACAAATGAGTTGTGTCAATAATAATTGTATTTATTGTGTGAATAATTTCAAGTACAATTTTATTTTATTGTGAATACTATTATTTTAAATTAATTATGTACCCTACTGTATTACCATTATTATTTATTAGGCTTATTGGACGTGCATTATTATTATTTATTATTACGTAAGTTAATCATTAGGTTATTGTCATTATTCTTATTTACTATTAATATTATTATTTTTATTTTCCAAAAATAAAGTAGGCTACGTTTATTAATAAATTATTATTAAAAATTAAAAATCATTTATTCAATAATTATTTTAGTTTGTTTTAAAATAAGTCACTGCAAACTTGAGCTATTTCACATTTTTTTTAAATTATTTTTAATTAATTTGTTTTGTAATTTATTTTAAATATTTTTCATATTACGGGACAAAAGCAAAGTAATAATGAATAAAATTACATTTAAAAAGGTAGCCTATATCAAATATCAGAACGATACAGGCTATGACGTAGTCAGAGAATTTTGCTCTCTCGTATAACTGCGGACGCAGAATTGAGTCAGGCCAGTTTAGCCTTGAAATCGACCTCAGTCACAGGGAAGAACCACGCTCTTCCCGCGCCGCAGTGAACGTGTTAAACTATTCCAGTAACCTGAGGTGGTGGTCGGTTTAATGCATAAGAACCTTCTTCTTCTTTATCTGCCCCTTCTGCCTCTCAGCGTAGGGTGTGCCATTGCCTCGATCCATCCTCTCCAGATACCTCGGTCCATCATCATATTCCTCATGTGCTGCCAGTCTTTTCCTCGAGCCTCCCCCAACCGCTCCATGTACTCTTGATAGCTCTGTCGCAGCCTGCCCCTCGGTCGGCGTCCCTCTGGTTTTGCTTCCAGGAATTGTTTTATTTTCTTCGATTCATCCGCTCTACTAGCATGTCCCAGCCACTTCAATTGTTTTTCTTCTATCAGTGTATTCACAGGTCGTACTCCCAGGTCCCCTCTTATTGTTTCATTCGCTTAAGAACCTAATTTTTTTAAATTACTAAACTTACTTGGCTTAATGTATCATTAGGTAACTTTGATCTTAATAAAACTCTGGTAAGAATTTCCTTTCTTGCGTGCACAGGCGAAGTTACAATCGTTTTATAGATATCATCATAAAGAGGTGGCACATTATCTGAAAATAAACACATTACATTATAAGAATCCATGACAGGATAGGTTAGTTAATATGCTTTTCATGGTTGATGAGCTCTGCTGTTCCACACATTTAGACCAATCAGAACGTTTGCCAGTGTTGTCAGATTGTACCTGACAAACATTACGCGCGCATGCGTATAAGAGCCGCAATAGCTCACTCTCGTCTTGCATCTCGTAGTGAACACATCGATTATAGAGCGCGTTAACATGCAATACTTCATAACATAATCAGCTGATTGTATATTTGTAGGTTATAATTATTATTGAAAGACCAAAAAAATGGTTGACGAAATATTTAACAGAACTACAAGAGCAAGTATTGGCAACGTTGCTAGCAAGTCATAGGCTAGCTATAAAGTGGGTAGGAGGCAATCCATACGTTCAGAGCTCAACAGCCTCAAAAAATAGTATGGATGCAATACAAATACAAAAGGCCTGAGTAATTTAAAAAATACAAGCCATATTTGTAAAGTTTGGTCATAAAAAATTTTTTATTGATGGTTTTAGTTTCCTACAAACCTACTTCACTAGTCTACAAAGCTGCTGTTCACTTCTAAACTTTTTTCATAACACTACATCAGCTTCTTTAACCTCTCTGCATAGAAATATGTCGCCTGGGAATTAATTAGTAACTCGAGACAGCAGTCTCAAGTTCCTCTAACATTGTTAAAGGCAATGAGACATGGATATTCTACAGTCCAGCCTCTCTTAGTTTGCTCCTAATGAAAACAAATAATGACGTCACTGAGCATGCGCATTATATCAAAATGTGTACACGCTGATTAAAAAGTAACAACAAAATACTTTCAAAAGTATTTAAATAGAAAATACTTTTAAAAGTATTTTTCTGGATGAAATTGTTAGGCCTACATCATATCATGACTGATGTTTTTAGTACTTTAAGCGGTTATAATTTAAAAAATAGTTAACTTAATAGGAATACGAGATTCATAAAGTTGCAGACTCTAACGTGCACCCTGTAGTAGGTGAATATATTTTTTTTTTTGCGCCCTGGAGACTCCAGGAGGAGTATAGGACATGTCAGATGTAACACCTGAAATACATATAAGAATCACACAATGTATCACTACTATCAAGAAATAAATTCTTGTACGCTATGTTTGTTGACAGTAGGAGCAAACTAAGAACGGATGAACTATAGATCAGTGTTCCTCAAACAGGGGTTCGCAGGACTTTTCTAGAGAGGAGGGTCATGAAATATGGAGGAAAAAATTAAAAACTACACACAAAAATTGTACATATTACTTTTACAACTTTTTCCAATTCAATTACCTGAGAAACTTGGGCTTGTTTGGAATTACCCAATTTTTAAATGTCTAGATTTATTTTGTAACACAAATGATGTTATATTCCAATGTCAAATGATTTCTTGACTTGATTTTCAAATTGATCATAATGGAAAAGCCTCGTTCACAGTTGTAGGATGTTACAAATGGTATCAAAATTTAAAACGCTGTTCTGCACAGTTCTGGGTATTCCTTTTCAATACTTATCCAAAATTTGTCGGCATAAGCATTGTTGAAAATTAATTTCATTGTCTGATCATTTGATAACTCTATCAGTTCCGCATGAAGACGAACATTTTTTTAATTTTTTTTTTTAATTGAGTGATGATGCCTACATAAGCCTTGGGCTTGTGCGTAGGTAATGATATGTGGTGATTTATAGATGAAAAAAATGCCAGACCTGACCGGGAATCAAACCCGGGACCCAGCATTTAGCTCAGCAATTTTGTGCAGCTTGCTCATTGAACAGATTAACAACCCACAAATATACATTCATATCCTTAAGTAAAACTTACAACTATTATAGATTTTTAAATTATTTTTTAACATAATTATTCAGAGGGTATCGCCAAAATACTCAACCTAAAAAGGGGGTCAAAGTGTCTAAAAGGATAAACCGCTGACCGAGATCAATCCAGAAACAAAACAAGTCTTTGCAATGCTATCATTCAACCTCACCAAAACCGAACAAATTTAAGCACTCTATTTACTCAATGACACAAAATATAGCTACAATTCTCTGGAACGAAAAGGGCAATCTTTTAGTTGAATTTATGGAACATGAGACAACAATTACTTGACATGTACAGCGAAATGTTCATCAAATGGAGATCTGTGATCCAAAATTGACGACATGGAAAACTGTTGTCTACAATATTCATTCTCTATGACAATGAACGTCCTTACACTACTGCCTAAACCAAGGAGAAGATTCTAATATTGGTTAGGAACTTGTTATAGTCAAGGACCTTGCACCTAGCAACTATTTCCTATTCTTGTACTTTAAACAGTGGATCTTCGGACAAAGGTTTGAAGACGACAAGAAACTCAAAACAGTTGTAGTCAACTGGCTCAATTCCATAGGGATGAACTTCTATACAGAAAAATCTGGTGTGAAACACTCACACAACTTTCTCTTGCCAGTGCAAATAATTAACAATAAACCTAACATTAGTAATAAAACATAAGAAATAAACAAAAAACTAACCTCAACAAACATAACCTAATTTTAATCATGAGTGAAAGACGCAAAATGAAAATCAACCTCAGTTTGGCTTAGAAATACGGAAAATCACTCTTTCTCTCTAAACTAGGCTCTGTAGAGAAAAATGCTTTAAATAAAAGTTGTAGATCTTTTAATTTTCTATAAATTTAATTATATACTTTTTTGTCGTAAAATGCATACTAAGACCGAAATGTTAAAAAAATCGATTTTTCTCACGTTTTCGTGAGAAAAAAAAACAGAAAATCGCAAATTACCGCTAAACTAAGCGTTATACAAAAAAATGTTTGAAATAAAAGTTGTAGGTTTTTAAATTCTCTACAACTTTTATTATATAAGTTTTTGCGCTAAAATTTATATTAAAGCCGTAATCTTAAAAAAAATTTGTTTTTACGTGAAAACAGCCTCACCGAGAATTTCAGCAAACATGGCGCCTACCCTATCTTGTAGAGAATAAAAAATTGAGTAAAATAGGCGATTTTAAAAAAAATCGTAGGACCAGTTTTTGAGAAAATCGCAAAAAACTGAAAAATTATACGAATAAACTACTACTTCCGGTTGACCGATTTTGATGAAAATGTTCGTGTCGCGTCCGGTAGTGGTATGTAACTTAAGTTTCAAGTTTCAAGTTCGTACGATGTTCCGTTCTTGAGATATTCTGTTCACACACAGACACACACACACACACACACACACACACAGACACACACACAGACCAATCGCTAAAAACATGTTTTTTGGGTTCAGGGGGTCTGAAAACGTATAGATCCGGTGAAAACTCGATTTCGAAAAATCGACATGAAAACAATACTTTCCTTCCTATATATTCATATAGGCAAGAGAAAGTAAAAAGAAAGAAGCTACTTGTGTAGTGTTACAAAAAGTGCCAAGATGTGAATGGGGACAATGTACAAAAATGAAAAAGGTTTGTGGGAAACTATCAATAAAAAAATAATGTTTTAATGATCAAACAACCCCTTCTTTACAAAGGTTCCAATACGGCTCATATATTATATTTAAGTTCGCATTTCTGTTTCAGTCAATAAAATCCAATATACCATACATGAGTGATTACATAACAAAGGTAATAGTAATTTTATCAAAGTAATAGGTACTATTAACATTTAAAGTTGTTAACAGTGCTTAAAAAACTGTAATAAATCATAAAACTACATAGAAAAAAGTTACTTCTAAAATAGTACCGTATAGAATCAGACTTAAAAAATGTAGTAGTTAACAAATATTTGAATCTAATATTATCTTTGTTTTGATTGTACCAATGATTAGAATTCAACACAAATAAAACGGAAACATTTCAAATGTGTTAAATAATTATAAATTAGTCTACACTTGTCAAAAAAAATGTTAGTTAAGAACAAGAATCTTTTAAACTTTTTGAAATGTTGATTACAAAATTTTATAAATATTGTTACCAATTTTTAACAAATACAAAGAATTTTAAATATAGTAGTACAGTAATTAAAAAATTTAACTAAAAAAACTACAGCACACTGGACAGTCATTCACTAGAAATTGTAGAGGTGTAATATTGTCAGCGCAACTGGCTTCTAAGCTGGTGTTCTAGGTTCAATTCCCAGTCAAGTTTAGCATTTTTTCATCACTCGTTCTCAACTATCCCCAGTCATCATCTGGATTACCAGGAATGTGCAAAACAGTCAAATGAAAAATAAAAAAAGAAACTATAAATTCTCTACAATGTTAATTGCACTGGTTGAGAAAAACTTTGGTATGGTTACCCACTGATAAATATTTACATGATCCTCACAATATGTCCATGGTTAATTTCTTCCCTATTAGATACATAATATAGTTACAAAGGAGAATGTTACAAAAAGGAGAATATTTATATGGATCTTTAATTATACAGTAATCCCTTACTATTCATGGGGTTTATGTTCCGCAAACTTACCGCAAATAAGAAAACCAAATATATTTATGCGATTAGTGCGGTACCTATACACTGTGGAGGTCAAATGGAACTTATTTTTATTCCTCAAGTGTGTACGTTACAATTGATTCAAAAAAACACCATTTTTTATTTAGACGCCTAATAGAACTTTATCCAGTTTAAAATACAATGAAACATTACAAATGACCATTGAACTAACTAACAAGGAACTTTAAATTGTGAAAATTAAAAGAATAAACTATATTTCAAAACAAAATTCAAATTTATAAACACGAGACAACTTTTTAAAAATAAAGGTACACAGTAAAAAAAATAAGAGCTGCACAGAGTGTTTCTTGTTTTTTAATATCTTCCTCAATGTTAGCTGCCCCCTTTGTTCTATTAATGATTTGTTCATCAGTCAAAAGCTTATAACGTTTGTTCACTGATGTCACAGTTTAACCACTCATAAATGTCAATTTCAGTCCCACCTTCTCATCTTGCTAAATTATCCATATCAGATAGGTACACATGATACCAGAGCAGTCACAGGTTCCATCTTGTTGAAACTCTGAAAACTTTCCCTAATTTGACATGATCTTCCTCCATGATTTCGAGAGAATAGAATGTTTATTAATTAAATCCCAGGCAGAGTAACAATATTTATTTTTGATTTTTAAGTTAGTTTTCATTGGTTTATTTTAAATATTACCATAATTTGAAAATGTTCAGTTTCTGAAACCTATTGTGGCCAATAGGTGCAGTGTGGTCAATTCAACTGGCTTTTATCCTGGGGTCCCAGATTTAATTCCCAGTCAGGTCTTGCATTTTTTTCATTTATACACATCATTTCATTTCATTACCAATACCCATTACTTATGCATAAGCTAATGCTTATATATAAATCATCACTTTGTGAAAAATAAATAATCAAGTTTACTTCAATTGGGTAGTGTTGATTCAACTTGGAACTATATTCTCAAGGTTATAAACAATTCTCAAAAATTTAAGTTTTGACATAGGGAGATTGTCGTGTTTAGAACTTACATAACCATAACAAATCTATTATCAAATATGAATTTTATTTCAGTTAAGCACAGGTTTTGTCAACATTGATTTTTTTTTAAGTTTCTGTACCAAGATTGGGTGAATTCATACAATCAGAACTATGACGGAAATTAAGGAAATTCTAGTAACTTTTCCTCATTACAATGATGACTAAGATAGTCACATCATGGAAATTTCCGTGAACGACACTTTGTTGGAAACAGCTTGAAAGGACATAACATCGTTCTTATCATACGTTAATGACTCATAACAACGTTTTAAAGCAACGTTATGCAAGTGATAAACTCTGTCACCTCACATGACTTCAATTAGATAACTTTGCGTCACCAAATAACTGATTAGGTTAATCCAGTAAAAGGTACTGCTATTAACAGCGTTTACTACTAAATGATTAAACGTGGTAATGCAATCAAGCAATCTAAATGATGTAAAACTATAAAACTTTGTATTAATTTACCAAAAATTTCAGTTAAAAACTAAATTTTAAACAAATATATAGCTTACATACCAAATGTTACGTCATGTGCCATATTGACATTTCGTGTTTTTCAAGTTCTTGTCATGATTTGTTTTTTCATGTTGCCAACATAAATATATTCACAAATTAAATATTGTGTTATATTAAAGACATCACAGTCCTGGTGAAATAGTCACTGACTAATTTTATTTTTCAGATTTCATTTTACTTTTAATTAATACGCAGCGAAAAATTATTTTCAAATTTCTATTAAAATAATTAAGTTAGAAACTCAAATCACATCAGTAAACGTCAAGAATTTTGGTTCGTAAATTATAATAAAGTTTATTTTTTGCTATTAAAATAATAAATTATTAGTTTTAAAAACATAAATATAATGTTTTATTAATAATATTGGTTAATATTACATATTTCAGAACTAACGGGTTTTGTTAGTTTGGTTATGTTGTCTATCAAGTGCCAAACTGTATAGTCATATGATTTTTCACTGTAGTGAATGATTCAAGCTGTTTTATTATTATGTTTTTTTGAGGGTGTTTAGTTACTGAATTGGATAGTATCATTTGTTTTTGTGCGCTAAAATCTTTCTTAATACTGTAAAGGATAAAGAATACAGATATGTTCCGATCAACATCAAATTTTGATAAGCTTCTAGGTTTGTAGACATTTTCTTCTTTTTGATAGTGGTGTATTTATTGTGATATTTATTGACAAAATACTTACGGGACTGAAATATTATTGCAACAATGTAAACATAAACAATTTTATTTATAATTGCGCGAAATATTCCGTTTTAAATCGGTTTAACTTTTTCCGTTGGTAATATAACTTCTTTGTATTATTGTTCTCTACATCCAGACTCTTGACGTAGTCGTTCAGAACTCTTTATCTAATTTTCTTGTAACTTGAGATTGTACACAGTTTTCATGGTGCCAGATTTTGTATTGCACACAAGGTGAACCACCGGTAACAGCCCTAGTAATATGTGTTTTTACAACACAACTATTATGTTAAGAGCTCATTTGGTTTGCTTAGGTAATCTTTGTTGAGAGTTTTTTAGTATTTCTCAGTTTGCAATCTGCAATGTGGTTGTAAAACCTCTTTGCTAACTTAGATAAGCATTGATTACCCCAACAATCCTGTAACTACTACGCTTTGTTTTGCCCAAAAATTATGTTTTTAATTGATTTTAAACTTTTGTTTGTGCAGAATTAAAGAGTTCAGTATATTTCATTGTTAATCTTAAATAAAATTCTTGATATTGTGAAGGCCCTTATTTGAACTGATTCTTGATTTTGTAGGTAAAAACACATTGCTGAATAATTTAATGTATGCATGTTATTCGTAAAATATATAACTGTATTAAAATTATATGAACTTAACTGTTGTAACTGAAAAATTTGTTCTCCTGTATTTTTTATTTTCAGATAAAGCTACTAGTAACCTAAAATTAGAACCTGATTGGCCAACAATTCTTAAGATTTGTGATCTTATTCGTCAGGGTGATGTCCAGTAAGTGTTTTATTTTAAAATATAAAATATACCAGTTCACCTGTGTGAAAAAATCACACAATAAATCCTAAGACATCAATATCTGAACGTAAGATTTTTGGCGTGACAAACTTATAATGCTTTTCACGTTTAATAAACTCTGCTGTTCCATGTGTTTAGACCAATCAGAACGTTGGTTAGCGTTGTCAGATTGTACAAATGTATCAGTCTGATAAACATTATGCATGCATATATTTTTTTTTTATTTATTTATTTTTTTTTTTTTTTGGTTTAACGTCCGACTGTTCTGCAATTACTGCTAATGCAGACGGTGAATGATGAAATGATTTTTTTGTAACGTATGAAAATATGCTGTGCCTGAATGGGATTCGAACCCAAGACCGCATGATGAGAGGCGAGCACGTTACCAACTTCGCCAATGCGGCCGGCTGCATGCATATAAGAGGCACAGAAGTTCACTCGTGTCTTGCATCTCACACTGAACACATTGAGTATAGAGAACATTAACATGCAATACTTTGTAATACCGTGCGTTCGGAAAGTCGCTGTGCACTGGAATTGTGACTATGGATTTATGAAAATATGTATAAAGAAATGACTAAGCATTTTGGAAAAAAATTTATTCAATACCTTAATTACATTGTTAAACCGTGATTACATTGTTTATAGAAGGTGTTCGAAATGACCTCCATTGGCATCAATACAGCATTGCACTCCGTTTCATTTTGTTTGCAAACACCTTTCGCAACTGTATAAAACGTTATGCAACGTGTTTGGTGAACGAATAATTTCAAAGAATTTGTGGCCTGCAAGATCTCCTGATCTGACTCCCCCCGATTTCTTTTTATGGGGTGCGGCGAAACAAACTGTGTATCGGAACAGACCACACACGATTGACGAACTTAAAGCCGCAATAACGGCATACATTCAAGGAATCACTGTTCTTCAGTTGCGAAAGGTGTTTGCAAACAAAATGAAACGAGTGCAATGCTGTATTGATGCCAATGGAGGTCATTTCGAACACCTTCTATAAACAATGTAATCACGGTTTAACAATGTAATTAAGGTATTGAATAAATTTTTTTCCAAAATGCTTAGTCATTTCTTTATACATATTTTCATAAATCCATAGTCACAATTCCAGTGCACAGCGACTTTCCGAACGCACGGTAGTTATTGAAAGACCAAAAAAATGGCTGGTGAAATATATAATATAGCTATGAGAGCAAGTATTCGCAACGTTGCTGGCAAGTCATTGGCTAACTATGAAGTGGTTAGGGGGTAATGCATTCATTCAGAACTCATCAAAGCTAAAAAATAGTATAGTGAGTGTTTGATACGTCAAATAAATTGTAGTATAAAGGATGTATCATGTGGGTGATATTCGTTAAAAGGCGGACCGCGTCCAAAACGACCCCTAACGTTAATTACGCAATATGGTGTAGGAGCACATATTAGGCTTATGCGGGAAACATAAGGTAAAATGATTGCACACAGATATAGCAAATTAAGACTACACTACTTGACACTTGATACTTGGCAGGTTCTTGAGGTATTCGTTTGAAGAAGTAGCGGACGTTATCGTTGTCACAATGAGGTTGAAACGCAAAGACAGAGCACTAGAGTTCACAGAATGTAACTTAACAGTTAACAAATAGCACGAAATTGTACATTTTACGTTAGCACACATAAACACTTGACACAATCATAATTTGTATATCCGATGCAGGGAATTGCAAGACTTGGAAAGGAAAAACGTTACAGGACGGAAAATGCGTTAAAAATAGCTCAATTAGCTCATTAATAAAGTAGAATTGATGCTCGTTAGACATAACAGAAATTGCACGTTAGTAAAAGATAGCACGTTAGCGAAAAGACGAACATTGTTACCCAACGAAGGGTGGCGTTGGTTTTAGCCTAAGACAGGCGAGACTAGATCGTTGTTACTGATTGACAGCAGGCGCGACACTGAACTCCGGCAGGACATGAAAAGATGGCGTGAAGGAAAGCACCGAAAGTCACACACCAAATTATAAATTATGTGATTGGCGCACAAAGATCACGTGATTTAGTTAGCCTCCAACAAGGTCTGATAAATTAAAATGGATGAAACAGTCAATAAGTGACTTAATCGGAAAGGCGACAAAATCCTTCTAGAAGAATCTAGAAAGATTTAGGTGTCAGCACGAAATTTAAAAGGTGATTGTAGTACTAAACAGTGAGCTTGTATCATCTGATTTTTTCTAAACTGTTTACAAAATTATGTTCAGTCAATAAATTATAATCTTTAGGTATTTCATAGTCACAACAAATGAAATTTCAATGCCATTATGATTGGTTGTGAAGAAGGGTGTTACCTTAAGTACATTAAATAGGCTACATGGACCTCATGCAAAATAAAATCAGTCCATAAAAAAAGTTTGTTTTAAATAAGTGTGATCACTGCATAAAGGAGGTTGGGAAGAGAGATTCAGAATTAGATTTGATGTAGGTTGTTGAAATGAAGTGGGTACAGGGTTTGTGGCAAATGAAACTTTGCAATATTGCCACCAGAGTAGCAGCAATTGTATACTATACAATTATTTAAAGTTGGTGATTTTCGTTATTAGTCAACATTGCGGTTGTGGTGCATTTACTAATGTTTAATACTATTACGTGTTAATTCTAATATCTAATATTGTAATAAACGAAATACAGTATAATACCGATTATCCATGGTAATTGGGGGTATCACTATACCGGAAAACACGGATAATACAACCCAATTCGGTCGAGACCACCTACGTCATAAACAAAACCACCAGTTACGCGTATATTTTATTCTACTGATTAATACATGTTAATACTATCGGATATCGGAAATAAATAAACAAATTGTATTGAAATAAAAATATTTACCACATAAATTTATATAAATCTTACCTTAAACTACGTAACAAAATAAATCACAAAAAATCTGTTATTTTACTTTGTTTCATTTTATGCCGCAATATTTTTTCTTTTATTTTTCTTATATAACCAGGAATATGTAAAATGTCCACGTAATCTGTGTCATCCTGATTTTCCATGAAAGTTAGTAATGTTTCGGCACTGGTTAAAGCTTTGCCGGTTCTTAATCGTCATTACTGCTTTCGTCTTGCTGTAGTAAGGTGCTCCGTCCAGGAATTGACTTGGTTACACTGTCTAGTAGATCGTCATCACTAATTTTCTCATAGCCCGAATCACACGCATCAACATTTAACCACTCACGAATATTTACTTCGTCTACTTCTTCACACCCTTGCAACGTATACGACTGCAACATATCATGATGAATAATGATGCCATTATTGCTGACTTCCTGTTTTTCATCTGTTGTTTCATCGGACATGCACATTTTGTTAAACGATTTTTTTATTGTCTCTGCATTAACATTATACCAGGCATTAGATATGTTGTATACAGTATATGTTGTCTCTAATTGTCAATGATTTTTAGTGAAATTTCTAGTGATCGCACGGTTAAACGATCCATGGAAAATCGGTACTCTACTGTAATTATAATTACCTTTATAATGAAGACCAATAGGCTGCTATACAGTAATCCCTTTGTATTTTCCGTAACTTCCCGGACTTCTTCCGTAGGTCTAAAACCTTAAAATACGTACGTAATCTCACCTTGTGTACCCCGTACTTGGTGGGAGGTGGGGAAGTCATACAATTCCGAAAAAATGTCTCAATAAAACTTGTGAAATAAATGTTTTGGTGTTCGTATCATGTTGAGTCGCACACTAGTATGGCGACGGCCGCCATGAGCCAAGCTATATTTCCACATACTGTACGTAGTGAGCACGTCACCGGGTACTGGGCCCCACCAGTACAACCCCCACCCCCAACCACCATAGTTACGCCCAGGCCCCATACTGTAATTTCTCCGTATGTCAATCTAACTTCTTCGTACTTACATACAGCTCTTTGTTTGATGATCCTGAAACGAATCCAAGCATTTCTCAACAGACCATCAACGACATCCTCAGCATGGCAACGCAGCTCGCTGATCACGTGTTGGAGACGGATCCCGTCATGGAAATGGACCGTCATTTGAAAAGAGGACTCCATGAGCTGATGATACCATACGAAGGACTCCATGAGCTGATAATACCATATGAAGGACTCCATGAGCTGATAATACCATACGAAGGACTCCACAAGGAGTTTGAAAAGAAGAAGAAGAAGCAAAACAGCTATAACTAACTATTTGAAAGCAATTTAAATTTTTTATGCGTACAGTACTGTATTTATGAAATATTCATAGATTAAAATAATGGTTAAATGTTCCTAAAACTATTAAACATTTAAAAAGACTACAGGACTTTTCCTTCAGAACCTATACCTCATCTTTTCGTTCATATAAGGTATCATTATCCGCGGTTTTACGAACCGCGGTAACCCTCTGGAATGTAACCCCCACGGATACCGAGGGATTTCTGTATCTAATAAAATATGTTCGAAAAGATCATGCCCTTTATTGTACTGCTGCCTCATAAACTCTGCAAAATAACTGTCCATGAGTGCTCTATTAATTCCACATTCTACCTTACTCTAATGTTTTGCTTGTCTCCAAGTGCTTTCAAATGACTGCGTGTATGCCTCCATTTGTGGTCCATGTTTAATATACTGTCTAGAACTATGGTACTTCATCACTTTTTGGTAAGGCTTTATGGTATAAGGATCCTATTCTATACAATTGAACTTACTGGAACCTTCCCGATTGTGGTAACTATGTTCCCTGGGATAACCTGAACCATGAAACCACAGTGGACGAAACACACGGTATAGTGAAAATACACGAAGTGTTCCAGGATCAATGTAAGTAAAAGTAACACTCACTTTTTTATGGCAGTAATGATGGAAATCAAACATTAGGTATGCTAGTTGCGATAAGAAAACTTTTTTTTTTTTTTAAATTCCTAATATGTGTACGTTGCAATCTGTTCAATTCAGAACAATAAGCAACCCCATGACCCAAAGAGATGAGGATGATGTGTATGACGTGTAAATGAGGTGTAGTCTTGTACAGACCCAGGTCGACCACTTCTGAGAGAGTATGGTTAATTGAACCCCAACCATCAAAGTACACCAGAAACCACTGTCTAGTATTCAAACCCGTATAAAAGTAACTACCTTTACTAGGATTTGAACCAGGAACCTTCGTCTCCGATGATCAGCTGTTAAACAGCTGACTAGCGGCGACGGCGTTACCCCTAGACCAACCCGGTGGGTTAAGAAAACTTATGAAAGAATTATGATTTGGCAGAAACACAGTATGGTAGGCTCACATTCTTTTGACTATAAACTATAGTAGCAATAAGAATTTTTTTTTTTTTAATAAAGACTGCTTAACAAGCACTAAAACTTAGTAAGAAAACTAATTTATTATTCAGTGCATTAACTGTTGTCTTTGAAATCAGCTGTTAAACAGACAACTTTACCACTAGAATAACTCAATGGCTGTAGTCCAATTTTAATTGTAATATTTATTTAAACAATCTTTGTTTTGTCCTTTTATTCTGCTATTCAACATACAAATAATTTTTTTATTCAGCTCTATTTATTAATATTACGTACCAAACAAAAAATTGAATGGTGTTTTAAATAATTTTTACTTATATTTATAACATTTTACTTATAATATTCATTATATTTTTTATGTTGTTTTATTTCAGGCCAAAATATGCTCTTGCAGCAATTAGGAAGAAAATGTTTAGTGAAAATCCTCATACTGCACTTTTTGGTTTAATGGTAAGCTACTGACTTATAAACTTTATTATAATATGCATAGTTTTTGTACAGAAAAGTATATTAAGAAGCATAGATTCTGGGTACTTGATGTAAGGCAATTATTTATAAGGAACCCATTATGTTACATAAAATCAAATAAATTGTCAGTATTACAATACCAACTGTTAGTCAGATCGGTTATCAAATGAAACCATTTTTTTTTTTTTTTTTTTTTGGGTTTAACGTCCGACTGTTCTGCAATTACTGTTAATGCAGACGGTGAAGTATGAAATGATTTTTTGTATCGTATGAAAATATGCCGTGCCTGAATAGGATTCGAACCCAAGACCGCATGATGAAAATGAAACCATTAATAACACTGAAGCTCTATATAATGTTAGTTACTATTTTAGTATAAATTTCCTTTTTCTTACTTTATTATGTTATTTAAATGTAAATATACTAGGGGGTACCCAAAAGTATCCGGAATAGCTCTGCTGTGGGCGGAGCTTGTGCAGTACAAATTCCCGCCACTAGACTGCTTGTAGCGCTACTCATTGCCAGTTCAATGCCATTTTGTTCGTTGATCTAGCTTGTTCTGTTCTCGTGCAGTGATTGTTCTCGCTAGTGCTGTTTTGTGCTCGTGTCGTTTTTCATGATGGCAATTTTAATGAACAACGTGCGGCTGTGAAATTTTGCTTCTTGCTCGGTGAAAACGGTGAAACTGTTGTAATGTTGAACACAGCTTACAAAGACGACGCTATTGGAAAAACCCAAGTGTACAAGTGGTTTTTGCGCTTTAAAAATGGCGACATGTCGATTGAGAACAAACCTCGTTCTGGACGACCGTCGACTTCCCGAACAGACGAAAATGTTGTGAAAGTGAAAGAAATTGTACGAACAGACCGACGACAGACCATTGACCAAATATCACAGGTTAGTGGGTTATCTTGGAGCTCAGTCCAACGCATTTTAACAGAAGACTTGACAATGAAAAGAGTCGCTGCCAAGTTTGTGCCTCGGGTTCTGACAGACACTCAAAAGGAACGTCGAATTGAAACGTGTAGTGATTTGAAACAACAGCTTGAAACTGATCCAGATTTCATGTCAAAGATCATTACGGGTGACGAGTCTTGGTGCTATGGGTACGACCCAGAAACCAAACAACAATCCAGTCAATGGAAGACTTCATTATCACCCCGACCAAAAAAAAGTCGTCAAGTCAGATCGAACATCAAAACAATGCTGATTTGTTTTTTTGATGTGAGGGGAATTGTCCATTCAGAGTTCGTTCCACCTGGCCAGACGGTAAATCAAGCTTTTAATCTTGGAAGTGTTAAGAAGACTACGAAACAGCATTCGTCGTAAAAGACCTAATTTGTGGCAGACAGGGGACTGGTTTTTCCACCACGACAACGCGCCTGCACACACAGCAATCTCGGTTACCCAGTTTTTGGCGAAAAACGGCATGGTTTTGCTACCGCACGCACCGTACTCACCCGATCTGGCTCCGTGTGATTTTTTCTTGTTCCCACGCATGAAAAGGGGCATGAAAGGTCTCCGATTTAACAACGTTGATGATGTCAAGAAAAAAACGACGGATGAGCTGGCAGCCATCACTGAAGAGGAGTACAAAAAATGTTTTGAACAGTGGAAGCACCGGTGGGACAAATGTATTAGTTATAATGGAGAGTATTTTAAGGGGATAAGGTTCTTTTGTAAAAAAATTAAAAATAAATAGTTTTAAAAAATAATTCTGGTTTCTTTTGGGTACCCCCTCGTATCTATAAGTTTAGTTTAAACCAAAAAACGGACGTTAAAAAAAAATTTTTTTAAATAAAAATAAGTTTAGTTTAGCATACAACTTTTTCCTGCACTCAGGCTAGCCCTATGTGTGAGGCGTTAATTTAGTGTTATGAAAGACTTATATTTTTATTTGATAAATAAAAAAAAAAGTAATAATTAGTAGAATTTAATAAATTGGTAGATGGAAAGATGGGTCATAATCACAGTTTGAAAATTGGTTTTCTCAGAACTGAATGCAGAGAGTTATAAAAAAAGATATAAAATTATGTCTGCCACATGGCAAAGTAGGGGTTATGGCATTTTGTATGTGTAGATGTATAATCCAAATTAGTATGAGTCGGGCAGTGCCTGGGAGAAGATCATTCAACCTTTACTCTCGTTCAAAATGGTTGCTATCATCAAAAATCCTGCCACCAATGAATTACATTGCATAATTTGTTTTCTGTGAGTGAGAAACTTAAAAGTTGCAGAAAACGTTTCCAAACTTTCTACACTACTCAGAGAGAACATTATCTGTGATAACGATGTAATAGAATGGTGCCATTTGTTTTTAAAGAATGGACTAACATTGATAAAAGAAGTGGATAACCATATGCCTTCAATGATAAATCAGAAAAACCTACCAGTTCACAATTGCAGAATTATCATACTTCCCTCTGATAAACACAGACACATTTTTATGAAATTGCGACCGATAAGCTTGGCTATCACATCTCGTCCGCAGTGGGTTTTAAAGTGTCTGGCTGATATCCACAAATTGAAGAGGATCTGCATTAATGTTTCTTTTAGTTCATGAAAAGTATCAAAATTCTCAGTTTGGTTTTTTATTCCACTTATAGAATAACTGTCGTTTAGGTCGTCAGCCGAAAGGCTGGTTTGAACCTGTAGAGGTTTTACTAAGTAAAACGAGGAAAGAGGTGTTTTATTCCATTGTCTTCCTCACTGAGTGGAAAAGTACGCTTTTCAGCATGCTGGGCCCTCTGAAAAGCACTTATTTTCCACTCTACAAATGACACCTTCACTTCATTCACCACAGGGTCTGGCTGAGATAACTCTGATTAATGTCTTTTACATCTCTACATCTTTTACATCTCTTTGGTTCTTAAATGATTCAGTCATTTAATTGACTGACCATGTGATAAGAAACAGAGCTATTTATTTTAGCCCTGCAACGAATTTACATTTGAATGTAAATAATAGAATATTAGAATAATAATAGAATAACTAACATGACCAATAGAATGTACAACATACAACATTTTAAAATAGTACTACCTATATTCACATTCATGCGTTTTCACTTGCGCTAAGCGTATGAATCAACGCAAGGTAAGCCCAATATCAGTCAGAAGTAGCAGATTTTCATATTGCACTGTGTAGTGCAAGAAGTTCCGCCAGCCTTGGATTTTTGTGCGTTTCGACGTTCAATTTGTAGTGTTTTATAGTGCGCGCCATGAAAAAAGTCATTTGTGTTTGGAAAACTCTTTTTCAAAAACAACCTAGCGGAAAATTTTGAATGGTAAACCGAATAAAAGCCTGTTCTTTTCTTCTTTGATTGGTTTGACTTAGATTATTTTATTTAGAAATTAGTCAGATATGTGTACATCAATTCACACATGAAAAGTACTCAGTTTCTAGCTGGTTTTCCGTTAATGCACTTTTTAAACGTCTCCAGGCTTTATATAAAAAAATAAGCTTTTTAATATGTTGAAGAAGATTAGAGTTTTCTCTATAATATGAATATTTTAAAAGTGAAATCTGATGTTCCGTTTTAATACGCCTGCTATTTAAAAAAAAAAAAAAAAAAAAAATGCTATTTTGGCTCCATATACAGATAGGAAATGATTTTTGAACTGGACCTTGCATTTTTACAACAGTAGGTAAACTTGATTATTTCCTACATTTATTTACTTGTCTAATCACTAAATATGCCACAATGATTCCTCCTAACAGAATAACATCATCTTCATCCATCTTGAAAACACAACAGAAGTGAGGCACGAAAGTGGGCGGGTAAATGGCATGCAAGGCATGCAATAAGTCAAGGTTTGACGCATGTTGAATCGAACATTGAAAAGTGAGTTGAAAATGAAATCGGGCTCGAATGTGGACATAGCTGCTAAAACACATACGAAGAACCATGTAGTGGAATAAAAATAATTGAGAATTTTGACATGTGACATTTTGCAATAAGCCTATAGTTCAGAACAAATTTTTCAATCATATTGTGACAGAAAAACATGGGTTTCATTTGTCAACATTTTAGAACAGCATGTCAAGGTAATTTCAAGCGGTTACAGCTGTATAACATGGATCAAAAGAAAACAGAAAATTTTGAGTGACAGACAACTTACATTTAACACCCTCTGTATTACTGAAGTTTATTTTTGATTGAAAGTAAATGGAATAAAGAATAACATTTTTGTTTACATTATAAATGACAGTGCATATTAAAAGTGATGATTAATGCGTATGTTAATTGAAAACGAGAGATAAACAATATAAACTATACCGCATCAGTTTACAGTGTTTAAATATTTCTAATAGATAATTGTTTATCAATACATTAAACTGTATTATCATTATAAATTTTAGTTGTTTATTTCTGTGTATGTAAGATTCAATTAAAATAAATTTAACTCAATACATGTTTTTTTTTAAATATTTGTAAGTAACATAATGTTATTTAATCAATATTTTGTATTTAATTGTTCCTCGGTGTTTATAAAAATTGATTTTACTTATTGATTATGTTCTGCTGAGGATTAGTGCATGTTTTTACTTTCTCTTGTTCTATATTATACGTAAAAAAGGTTTAGATTGAAATTTTCTTCAGGAAGAATGAAAATATTTAACAAAAACAGATTTAATATTTATCTAAATTTTATTTGCTTGTTTTTTTTCAGGTTCTTGAATCTTGTGTTAAAAATTGCGGTAGTTTAATTCACGATGAAATTGGAACGACTGCGTATATGACAGTATTGCGTGATTTAATTAAAACAACTACTCAAGAAAATATTAAAAATAAAGTTCTTGAATTAATACAAGCTTGGGCTTTCGCTTTCCGTAACTTACCAAAATATAGAGCTGTGTTGGTAAGTTATATAAGATATTTTGTTATGTATTTTTTTTTTTTGTTTTACGTCTGACTGTTTTGCAATTTCTGCTAATGCAGATAGTGAAAAGGATGATAGATGAAGATGAGTGATGTCAAAATGCCAGACCTGACCAGGAATCGAACCCGGGGCCTCAGCGTAGAAGCCGGTTGTGTTAAACACTACGCCAATGGGCTGGCCATATATTTTATTAAGCCTACTTTTTTTTAAGCCTTTATTTGTTATTGGGAGCTGTACATTGTTGACAACTACCCAATTTGATCGCTGCTTTTTGCTGTATTATTTTTTTGACGTGGATTAGACATGAGTTTGAACAGGGACCCTCAGTAGAGTTTGTTCATGGATGGCTGTCAACTGGTCACCATACAAAGTCGCTTGCCCAACCGGTGTTACTTAACAAATAATAGCGACTTTCTACCAGCTGACTGACGGCTGGCCCGAAGGCCAGGCTTCTTAACATATTTTTGATAATTTGCCGCTTCTGTGTAGAATGGTTTGCAATTTAAATTATGCTGAAGTGCAAATCAGAAGCATTTGGGTTTGTAGATATACAACAAACTTAAATATTAGATTAAATCATTTAAATAACAAATGTTTTATTACTGTATAGTAGGAAATAACTTGTAGTTATTAGAAATGCAATGGTAAATTATGAAAGAACAATTCTTAGATAAAGTTATAATAAATGTCGACTTAGAATGCACTTGCTTTCCTCTGACATTCGGCACTATTATACAGAAGAAAAACATCGACCCACTTCCTGACATAATATTGTGTTGCTATGTACGTTGTAATATGAAGGACAATGTTTGTATAAAAGCATGCCTAATGGTCCCCGCACCTCACCTTGCCTTCTCACTCTTTCTGAAGCTTTCTCACTCTGTCTGAAGTGCATTCATACAAGACTGTTATTGTTCCTGATGTAGATTCTATAACAACAAGCAAGCACTACAATAAAGACCCTTCAAAATAAACTAAACTGGCTGTGTTGTTGATTCAAATTCCGCAATGCTGCCACCGGAATAGTAGCAACCTTGATACTTTAAATCAAATATTTTTTCTATTTACTTTTGAAAATCTTGTGGCTTTTAACAATTTTCAAATTTTTCCAGTATCCCGATCTGTACAAACCTCTGTATCATATTCTATAGAGGAAAACTATTTTTTTACCCCAACCCATAATTAACTGCGTCTGTGACATGAAACAAATTCCGTCCATGAAAGGTTAAGTTTTCGTGAACAGGTTTTTTTAAAAAATTGTATTATTTGGGCGTAACATAGTAAATACATAACTAACATCAGAACAGCCCCGCATCACCTGAAGTCATATCACGTAAAAATTGGGTAAGTTGACAGCTTCAAGTGCCTCGGGGAAACAACACAACCAAAGACCAATGAAAAGAAGTGAACAACAACAGACGAGGAAAGATGGCCATTGCTTTACGAGGAACCCGCCACTTGTATAAGAAGAAAGCACTCTCAAGACAAGCCAAGATTAGACATTATAATGTTATGATAAAACCTGTGTGTGTGTGTGTGTGTGTGCGCGCGCGTGTGTGTGTAGTGAGTTGCCTTAGAATCACCGGAAAGGCTGGTCTAAGAGAAGTAGAAAAATTTAAGGGGAAAGATTCTCCGCAAGATAATGAGCCCAAAAGATGGACAATATAGGTTACGAGGTTTAGAAGTACTGTACTAGGAAAATGAACGATTGATGGAAACAATAAGAAAAAGAAAACTTGAAGTTTTACGGACACCTTCATAGAATGGATGATAACCAGTTGACAAAACAAATTTTTAAGACACTAAATAATAATAGACCTAAGCTGTTGGATAAATGGTTTAAAGAAGTCAGAAAGGATAGTGGTAAAAATAGAATAAACCGAGAAAACTTAATGAATTAAACCAAATTTAGACAACTAATTACGACTTTAAGGGCTTCTATGAAGAGTGAAAACAGAAGAAAGGAGAAAAGCCTACAGTGAGGAAATGCTGAGAATTTGGACTGCAAAAAGAGCTTCCAGAAATGTGTTAAGACATCTCACGTGGTCTAAAATTGGCTTTATGCAAAATAAAAACAAATGTAAGCTTGACTTAATTCCTCAAATCATTTGAGCAAAAAAATATATTTAATTCTGAACCAGGATTTGAACCGAGGGTTTCAAGGTAGAACTATATTGACTGTGATAAAGTAGGCATATAACTTTGTGTAAGACTTCAAAAATCAATAAAAACATATACTTTTATATTGTAAGCGTGCAAATGGCATATTGGTTGTTACTAAGTTAACTAAAGTAGAACATTGCGAGCTTTGTTAAGGTTTAGACATTAAAACCATATAATTAGATTAAATAAATGTTCTGTAAAACTTTTTAAGCAAAATTCAGTCTCAAATCATTTGTGCATGCACACTACATGTACATCACATTCGTAACAGAATTAATTGAATTTTAAATTTATAATATTTTAATTTTGTTGTATATTTAATTAATGTAATAATGTCGTGTTGGTTTAGGACACGATGAATATTTTAAAAGCTGAAGATTACAAGTTTCCATCGTTAAAAGAAAGTGACGCCATGTTTTCTGCCGATACAGCTCCAGAATGGGCTGATGGTGATTGCTGTCATCGATGCCGTGTTCAATTTGGAATGGTTCAAAGAAAGGTAAGTTTTGTTATTTCTGTAACTACTCTTTAAGGGGAATCAATTAATACTATTTTTCAAAAATAAATCTTTATAATGCATCCTGCAGTTTGAAATTAATTCTATTTTATGTAATGAATTTCATCATCAACTATACGGCTTAGGCTTCATCAACTATACGGCTTAGGCTTTACCCAGCCTGTTCCGTTGCAATGGTAGTTGTTTTCTTCTTTTGTTGCTTTCTTTTGAAATTGTCATTTGTTAAAAGATTGTATATTTTAAAAGTATACTTTGTAATTTAGTAAAATTCATCATCGAAACCTGCGTCTTTACATAAATTATTGCTCCTAATTGGAAAGTTCGAGTCCATTCCGATCGATGCGTTCCTACAGTTGGTCCTCCCATCGCTTCCTCGGTCTCCCAATTCTTCTTCTTCCTCTCGCTCTATAGTGCCACAAAAACTTGGGTATCCTACTCTCCTCCATTCTCTCTACATGTTCCCTCCAACTGTTCCTATATTTCCTGATAATATCGCTAATATTCTCAACATGAAGTTGATTTCTTATTATCTCACTTCTAATCCTATCCCTGAGAGTGCAACCCGCAATACTTCTCAGAAAGCGCATCTCTGCTGCCTCGATTCTTCTGTATTGACGAGAGGTCAGTGTCCATGCTTCGGAGCCGTACAACAGAACCGGCCTAGCCATTACCTTATAAAATTTAATAATTGTCTCCTTCCTTACTTTCCCTTTTAATGTTCTGCTTATGGTTCCTAATAGACGTTGGAATTTATGTATTTTCCAGTCCACATCTTCACTCTCCCCATAGGATAATCTACATCCTAGGTACTGGAACCCTGACACCTGCTCCAATATCTGATCAGCCAAAACAATTTTGCTTCTAAGAGGTTCCTCTCCAACAAAACCCCACACCTTCGTCTTTGTTGCCGATATTTCCAAGTTATATTCCTTATAAATTTTGCTCAGTGAATATACAGCTCGTATGTAATGAATTTATATAATAAATTTTACTAACCTTCCTTTTTAACTGCGTCAACTTTTATTTTCACTTACACATGTTTCGGTGGATCCACCATCATCAGAGTAAATAACATATAATTAAAACTGAAAACTTTATTTATTAAAAGTCTACAGAAGATGATACATCTTCAGTCATTTGTATAAAAACAAATGGTGGATGGTGGATCCACCGAAACACGTGTAAGTGAAAATAAAAGTTGACGCAGTTAAAAAGGAAGGTTAGTGAAATTTATTATATAAAATAGAATACTATTTTTGTTTCCAAAATCCGATTTTGATTTTTTCATTTCCGGTTTTAGGTTTATAACAGGTTTACAGTTGAAACTGGAACTTCAAACCCAATAATTTTTGTATCTACTCTTTAAGAGGAATCGAATAAGCAATTTTGTTTCCAAATTCTGACTTTGATTTTTTGACTTTGACTTCCATTCTGGGGCCACTTCCGGTCAAAACCAAAACTTCAAACCTAATTTAGACCCACTAACGTTTTATGACATCTGGGTGTGATGGACAAAAGAAAAATGATAGATGACAATTTTTTTAAATTGACCTAAAAGACCAAGGGGCAAACCAAGAGTGAAGTGGTTTAGTTATGAATAAATTGGAGAGGTGCAATACCAAGAGAGCCATGGAGAAAAGACGGTTCAGCGATGGTGAGTGGAGGAGAGGAGTTTCGTTGGGCTTGACCCGAGCATACTTCGTAGAGGGATAAAGAATTTGACGATGTATTACCATTATTAATTATGACTAACTTTCTATTTAAATTAGTTTTCTTTTTTTTAAGCATCATTGCAGAGCATGTGGACAGGTATTTTGTAGTCAGTGCTCTTCTTCAAGTTTCGTTGGGCTTGACCCGAGCATACTTCGTAGAGGGATAAAGAGTCTGACGATGTATTACCATTATTAATTATGACTAACTTTCTATTTAAATTATTTTTCTTTTTTTTTAGCATCATTGCAGAGCATGTGGACAAGTATTTTGTAGTCAGTGCTCTTCTAAAACTTGTACTTTACCGAAATTCGGAATTGAAAAAGAAGTAAGAGTCTGTGATGCATGCTACACTAACAATATTAAAGCAGCCAAGTAAGTACTGAAAATTTTATTCAAAAAATCTGATCAAACTACAAATATTTAGTATTTAATCTTTTCATTAGTTTTCATTAGTTAGTGTATTTTAAAGATTAGTTTATAGCTGTGGTACTAGAATCCAAGAACCGTTTTTTACTTTCTCTAGCCCTGTATGAATAGGCCTATATATGGAAGCGAAATATTGTTTTCTAAAATTTATAGCAACTTTTAAAACATTTTTTAGGTTGTTTAGAAACAACTGCTTCAACTCAGTAAGTTAGTTCAAGCAGAAATTTTTTTCAAAAATAAATCCTTATAATGCATTTTGAATTAATCTTAATTTTAATGCATCTTGAAATTAATTATATTTTATAAAATTAAAATTCACTAACCTTTTTTTAAGCTGCCTTTATTTTTTATTAATCACTTACACGGGTTTTGGTGGATCCACCATCATCAGAGTAAATTATACCGTTTGAACCAAAAAAATTTATAGAAGATGTTACATCTTCAGTCATTTGTATAAAACTGTTTTTAATAAACTGTAAAAACTATTGAGTTTTGTACTAATGACTGAAGACATAACATCGTCTATAAATTGTAAAAAAATTTAGTTTCAAACAGCATAATATACTCTGATGATGGTGGATCCATGGAAACACGTGTAAGTGATTAATAAAAAATAAAGGCTGCTTAAAAAAGGTTAGTGAAATTTTATATGAAATAGAAATTGTGTTGTGGTTGTTACGCAATCCAAATTAATGGCATGAGCTACTGAAAATACAAAAATATAAATTTTCGTTTTGGTTGACAAAGATGAGCACTTTTTTCTCTTGGGAACACGGTAAATAATGTTTGTACAGTCCAGCCTCTCTTAGTTTGCTCCTAATGTAAACAAATAATGACATCACTGAGCATACACATTATATCAAAATGTGTACATGCTAATTAAAAAGTGACAACAAAATACTTTCAAAAGTATTTAAATACAAAATACTTTTAAAAGTATTTTTCTAAATGAAATTGTTAGGCCTACATCATATCATGACTGATGTTTTTAGTACTTTAAGTACTTATAATTTAAAAAATTGTTAACTTAATAGGAATACGACATCCGTAAAGTCGCAGACTCTAGCGTGCACCCTGTAGTAGGGGGTTTTTGTTTGTTGACAGTAGGAGCAAACTAAGAACGGCTGAACTGTAGGTAGGTTATCATTCAGGACTCATTCATGGGTCGGATTACACCAGTTTGGGGGTCCGAATCTGGCCCACAGGCCGTACTTTGCTTATCACTAGTGTAAACTAATTGGAACAATGTTACAAATCAGAAAAAGACGGGGAAAAATTTTACGTTGTCAAACAAGAGAACTATTTTCTAAATATACTAAATAAAATAATGCTTGTTCAATTTTTTTTTGTTAATTTAATTAAAAATGTTTTTTGTTTCAGAACGGCTACAAGTACTAAAACTGAAGATCTACCAGCTGAATATCTAAATAGTTCATTAGCCCAACAAAATCAGGTTATTATTTCCTATTTACAAATATTTAACTTACAATTAATTTAGCGATTACTGGTGTAAACCTCCAGTAATCCAGTCTGGTTTTTAAACCTCCAGGTTTAAAAAACTCACTTTAACAGTTATGAAACTATACTCAGTTCATCGTAAGAAAGATATATTGATTAAACAAATAGCGGTTATCGAATCAGCTGCTACGCCGGGTGGCTCAAAAAAATATTTGACACTTTTAATGAAAACATCACAATGTACTGGTAATGCGCTATAAGTTGACAATCGTCAGCGAGTGTAAGAGTGGACTATGCGAGGGGTGGAAAAGCTACTATGTGTGCTTTTCTAAATACATTATAGCAATAGCTCTAAACATGACATCTGGTTATTCACTTTTACATTGCTTTATTATATGTTTACAACTATGTTGTTTTAAACATCCCATTGTAGGCCCACCTGTTAGTTATTGATCCTTAATAAACATTCATTCTAAAGTGTATTTTATTTTATGTATTTGTTACAAATTGTTGAACTGTATGGTTTAGTTTTTGAATTGTTTAATTTTCTGTTGTGATATGTTATAAAATGTTATATTGTATTTATGTTTGAATGGAAATAAATTATTGTCATTAAATAAGCCATACTATAGGGTGATTCAAAAAAAGAGCCGGTTTTGATATATCAAATTAAGAGATTTATTTTATTGAAAAACTGAAAATAAATACATCAACAAGTTCATCTTACCTTCCGATTTCATGTATGAAAAATGATGTCATGCATGTGTCCTCCTCTACTGCGCTGGCACGCATCAACTCTGTCCATGAAATTGGATATTACTGCACGACAAGTTTCGACTTCCATTTGCCCGATAACCCATCGAATTTCCTCCTTCAAGTCATTGATGTTTCGGGGTTTATTGGCATACACCAATGACTTCAGATGACCCCAAAGATGAAAGTCACAAGGCGTCAAGTCACACGACCTTGGTGGCCATTGATGGTCGGAATTACGAGAAATGATGCGATCCTGGAACCGTTCACGGAGCAACAACATTG
The DNA here is from genome assembly GCA_035578175.1 of Catonia carolina. Classification (NCBI taxonomy): domain Eukaryota; kingdom Metazoa; phylum Arthropoda; class Insecta; order Hemiptera; family Achilidae; genus Catonia; species Catonia carolina. The sequence continues at coordinate 66,069,496 of JAQMRL010000005.1, read as the reverse complement.
TTTCTCGTGCAGAAACTGAATTTTATACGGGTGATATTGGAGATCGTACCGAAGAATTCTCCGTACAGAAGAACATCGTAAACCCAATTGTTGAGAACGGCGACGTATTGATTTTGCTGGGCTAACAGCCACACTGTCACGAACCAACGCAACGTTCTGCTCAGTTCGGCCAGAACGACGACGTCCAGAACTTTTAAGGTCGACTGTTGAACCCGTCTCAAAAAACTTTTTCATGAGCCTGCGAACTGTTGATTCATTCGGTGCTTCATTACGTCCTAGAGTACCGCGAAGTCGCCTGACAGTAGCCGCATAACTCTCTCCACTCTGTTAAAATGTTTTGACGATTAACACTCGTTGTGCAATAGTAAACTTCTCCATGGTTAGACACAGACTGCGAGAGTACTACACTGCGAACAAGAGAAACTACAACTGAATCGTCAATCGGAATGTTCTCCGAAATAGAAATGAGGTCTAACAATGTTGCCAACCGATAAACAAAAATTTACCAGCCGTTTAAAAACCGGCGCTCTTTTTGAATCACCCGCTACTAATATACTTTTCACGGTTGATGAGCTCTGCTGTTCCACACCTTTAGACCAATCAGGACGTACTGAACATATCGATTATAGAGCGCATTAACATGCAATACTTTTTAATATAATCAGCTGATTGTATGTTTATAGGTTATAATTGTTATTGAAAGATCAAAAAAGTGGCTGACAAAATATTTAACAGAGCTATGAGAGTAAGATTGGCAAGGTTGTTGGCAAGTCATTGGCGGCTAGGTATAAAGCGGGTAGGGGGCAGTGCATATGTTCAGAGCTGATCAGCCTTGAAAAATAGTATAGGACTAAGCTAGATCTAGTATTCTTTATTACTCATCAGCAGTAAACAGAATTACGTACACTGACATTTTGTAGTGGTAGACTAGTTAGTCCGTGAGTTACATTTTGAGTTACATGATTGATACGTCTTTTATGCCACTAGTACTTATGTTTTCATATTGGCCGATATTATTAGGATGGATAGTACACTGTCCTCTGGATGATAGGCGCAATCGTCAACTTATAGCGCGTTACCAGTAACTTATACGCACTTTTATCCAGATGTTTTAATAGGCGTTTCTACTTTTCCAGTTCTTTTCTTCTCAGTTCTCATATTATTTATACTACTCAATGAACCCCACTTAGTTCAGTAGTAAATTTTATCACTTCCACTATTATAAGTGTTGGATTTTTTTCTAACAACTTATTAAACACATTTAACACGATTGCCTTTACACCATTTCTTAAACACTTTCCTTTTCAGTGCTTTGTAACAGAAGATTCTGATCAGCCATTACTACTCCACAAAAAAATTATTTTATAAGACTTAAGTAAAATAAAAGCACACACGCATTTGCACTCCACAAAAAATTTATAATAGATTACCACACATGGAACAAACTAAGGTTAACGTTCGGATAATATTAATAAACAACTGATAATAAATGGATGTGATCGTGTTATTACAGAAGAACAAAAGAGTAATTCGGCACATCTGATTTACAACCTTCCGTTAGTTGGGGATGACCTAGCTCTGTCTTTAGTGTGTTATATCTACACGCACTACTACAAATGCAGTGTATTTACTCATCATATCTTTCTTACAATGAATAGAGTATACCTAATGTCATAACGTGATAGGTGAGTAGCATACGGAAGCTTAAATGGTATTCTGAGGAACAAGAAGTTGCCACAATATTTTAACAGTAAAGTATTTGATTCTGTGTGCTCCCAGCATTAATATACCAAACACAAAACAAAATTGGATGTTCACTAAGAAATATATAACAATCTAGCAAAAACACATGTGCCATAAAAATATCGATGATAGGAGTGATATTTACAAAATCAGTAACCAAATGAACATGTAAATAGAAAGAAACAACAAAATGCAAGGTATTGTACAAAAGATTGTTAACCAAAAATTTAAGTGGTAGGGTCATAATGAAAGATGGAATACTATACAGGCATCCCTTGATTATGTCGTTTAATTCATTTTAAACATTTGCCGTGTAATTCAAAACCACATAAATCAGAACCGCGTTTGCCATAAGATTACATTGTAGTACTAATATTTAGTGACTCGTTCCACGGCAAGGTTAAAAATAATTTTAAAATGTTGATTTTGCTTTAACATAATGTAATTTAAACTAAAATGAGAAACATATTACAGATCAAGCACAAATAATAATAAAAATACAGTTTTTAATTACACCTATAAAAATTTACGTTCTGTACAGTTTTTGTATCTTGAATTTTTAAAAAAAGTTTACTTAGCATACCTTTATTCTAGTTTTAGTTTCTTTAAGAAAGCATTCAGTTTTGTCTATTTAATAGACAACTTGAATTCGTTAAGCGCCTATTGGTGTAGCAATAAACCTGTTGATAACCTTATCACTTTTCTCAGTTTCGGGATCATTTTCTTTTATGTATTCCCAAAATTTTTATAATTGTTCCAAAGCTTCACGTAAACCTTTCACACCCAGGGCTAGTGACAATGTGGGCGTAGAACAAGACGGTTGTTGTATTGAATCATTGGCTGCCTGTATTTCAGCAATTCCGGCTCTGCCGACATCATATGGTGAGAAATCAACTTTTGTCTCTATCGCTATTAGATCTTTATTAGACGGTGGCTTTTTATCACTTTCTTCTTTGATGTCTTTTTCTTCGCTTACATCTTCAGTTTTCTCTTTTATCGTGTAATTTTGAAACTGGAGCCATGAATATTTAAAAGAAGGATCCTAAAACTGCATAACTAAGACTGCATAACTTCAAAATCATGCGTGTTAAAACATGTAATTCTAAGGGACCTGTAATTCAAAAATGAGGTCATGGATGGGAACAAGGGAGTGAGGATGGCTAAAGATGCGTACATAAGTTGAAATAACTTAAATTTTATTTGGTTTTCAGGCCCCTCCGCCTCGTAAAACTCCAGAAGAATTAGAGGAGGAAGAAGAGCTTCAATTGGCTTTGGCACTATCACAGTCAGAAGCGGAACAAAAAGATAAACATGTAATTACTGTCTTATTCTCTAGTTCTTTTTAGTTTTCATTGTTAAGGTTATCTCTCTTTCTCTAAATCAATTGCTATAATCGAACTAACGGAGAGACATAGACTCTGACGGTGACTTATTGACTTTTTGTTGAAAAACAAAGGTTGTTTTTTTGTTCAACCTCTGATAGGCTTTAAATAAAAGACAAGTGAATATAGACAATATTTTATTGTAGTCACTTGAGTCACGAGTTTGCCATTGTTTGCAACGAGGGGTAAAGGGGGGAAATCATCATTGCGCATGTGTAACTGCTTTAATTTCAGGACGACAAACATAACTTATACTATACCGAGAACATATTGTACAGTATATCGCATAACCTTTTGTAGGTTAACTGTACGATTATAACTGTTTGTTACCGTAAACAGAATTGTCGGTTTCTCAAAAACGTGGTCGAACTATTCACAGTGCTGAACGAAATATAATATGCAATGTAATAAAATATTGTGAAGTTGAAGCTAAACAAAAATGCCTATCCATGCCTCTTAACTAAAGCCTTGAGCGAGCGGCTAACTACTGTGATGTTTCTCTTTCCACATTTTGAAAAGTAAAGTAAAAAATTAAACACGTGAAGAAATCTTCTTCAACAGTTTAGTTTACACCTGGTAAAAAAAGGAAACGGTTACATGGATACTAGTGAGACACGATAGTGAAGTCGCCGGTGACAGCGATACTAAAGAAGGCAATTTATTCGTAGAAAATTTTGTTCCAATGGAATATGGTAGCTGTTAATTACAGTGAATTAAACATTTCTAGTCATATAATTAAGCTATAGGCTATATATTACAGGTCACATTTATTTCTTATAAGGTATATGAAGAAAACATTTTCTCGGAATAAACCACAATTTACAAAATTTATGTAAAAACTGCACGGTAGTGAAATGTATGAATAGTGTCTCACTGTTAAGGTTGGCAGCACTTCAAATTTTCACTTCTCTTTCTTATAGCCCATCCATATGCAAAAGGCAATCTCGTGAATTCAGTATCTGTACTAAAAGTTTCATACACTTATGGTTACCTTTCGATGTAATCTCATTGACGATTGAAGCATTTATCGTACTCAAGTTGTCGCCAATGAATTTAAATGAGTCTTGATGTTGTCTTGAAGCTCCTCATTGTGTTTCTCGTGGAGTTCATGCAACCGGGAATCACGATTAATGCAGTTGTTTATTGTAAAACTTTACAAAATTTGTGGAGACCCATTAAAAACAAAAGAAGAGGTGTGCTGACTTCTGTAATTGATCTGATCCATGGAAACACCCTTCCTCTCAGTGCTGGTGCAACCCAACAATCCTTGAGCAATTACTATGGGACATTTTTTTATCACCCGCCATACAGTCTCGAACAGCTAGACTAATGAAAATCTTCAAGACTCATTTAAATTCATTGGTGACAACACTTTATTAAGAACCTATTGGAAAGCTCATCCACAGATTCAACAAATGCCTCAATCGTCAACTTGATTGTGTCGAAAAGTAACCTTAAGTAACCTTAAAAAATGTTTTATTATCTAAAGTTAGGTATACACCTAACTTTAGATAATAAAACATTTTTTTCTAAATTCACTTATCTTTTATTTATGTTCTATCAGAGGTTGATAAAATTACCCTTATGATACTGAAGTCACGAGATTGCCTATTGTGTATGTATGGGCTGTGAGGAAGAGAAGTGAAATATTTGCAGTGCTGCCAACCTCAACAGTGAGACACTACTTATACATTTCACTACCGTAAAGTTTCTCCACACATTTTGTAAGCTGTGGTTTATTCCGAGATAATGTTTTCTTCATAAACCTAATAAGAAATAAATATGACCCGTAATATGCCTATAGCTTAATTACATGACTAGAAATGTCTGATTTACTGTAATTATAAATGAATCGCCTTCTTTACTAAATTGCTGTCACCGGCGTTTTCATTATCAGTCTCTCTATTATCTACCTAACTGTTTTCTTTTTTTTTACCAGGTGTCAACAAAACTGTTAAAGAATAGCTTCTTCACGTCCTTAATTTCCTCCTTTATTTTTCAAATTGTGGTAAGAGAAACATCGCAGTAGTTAGCCGCTTGCTCACGACTTTTATTAAGAGGCACGGTTTGGCATTTTTGTTTAGCTTCAACTTCATAACATTTAATTACATTGCATATTAGATTTCGTTTAACACTGTGAATAGTTCGACCACGTTTTTGAGAAACCAACATTTCTGTAAAAAAACAGTTAACCTACAAAAGGTTCCGCGATATACTGTATATGCTCTGGGTATAGTATAAGTTGTTATGTTTGTTGTACTGAAATTAAAGCAGTCACTCATGCGCACTGGTGCTTTTCCCCTTTTACCCCTCGTTGCAAACAAGGGCAAACTCATGACTCAAGTGACTATATAATAATTGCTTTAATCAAACAAATACAGGGACATGGCTCCAAATCTTTGGCGAAGACTCATTGACTTTATTGTTGAAATAAAAGTGCAAACTCTTTGCTTTAGCACAAATGTTTTGTTAAGCGGTTCTTCACTCATCAGTTGTTGATATTTGTAAAGGTCTTTAAAATAGTACCGAATTGAATAGAAATTGAATCTTAGTACAATTTTAAAGGGTACTAATTATTACCCCCTCTCGGCTTCCGTGTGTCTGGAGTTTTCATAGAAACAAAAATGTTGGAACTGAAAGGTCTAGAGTCATATCAGTGTCATCCAATTACACTTTACACAAATTTTTTACGAAAGACTTTTAATTTTTGTCATGACTCAAAAAAGGAAATTTCTATATTTGCTGTACTATATAATCCTTGTATTAACCTCTGCAGAACAACTTAAATGAACTGGAAAAAGTTTTGAAAATAAAACTAATAAAAGATAAAACTTATACCGACGAAACTGTAAATGAATTTAAAACAAGCCATGAATAGTTTGAGAAATTTAAACATTGTTTCTCATTAAATTATATGAAACAAGTCAGAAAATCACTGGTCATGAGGCGGAAAAAAATTCCAGCCGAATTCTCAGAATTTTACTTCTTTATATTGATTTATTGAAAATATTTTAACATTTTGTCACACACAAATTCCATAGCCAAAACTTTTGTAATTTTCTCTTGATACTGCAATTTTATTTGTGGCCATTAAAAATCACAACTTATATTGGCTACATTTAGAACACAACTAAATCAATTTATAAAAATTTATAATGCTACATAAAGTAGAAACACTGTAACAGCAAATTATATATTGTTAATTAAATATTATTATTGCTTAATCTTCCTCAGAACAATTCTTGTACACTCTGCTACCATAAATATAATTGGCTGTTATTTTCAAGGTCACATTGATTTTTGCGATGAAATGATTTTAACTTAATTTTTTTCGTTCTTTTTTTCTCAGAAATACAGCAGCCAGTCGGCAACAATCAACAGAGCAAAAACTTATTCTCCACCTCCAACGGTAAATTTTTTTCTGTAATATCTCTTTAAAATAAAGTATAACCTTTGTTTTATAAACTCCACTTTACGTAATAGGCAATAAGCTGAAAAACAAATGTACAAAAGCTTTTTTGGTACATTAATTTATAACTCTATGTTGTTGTTTGTGTCATCAGCTGAAAGGCTGGTTTGAACCTCTTGAGATTTTACTAAGTACGAGGGTCGTTTGAAAAGTCCATGCAAAAATAAAAACTACTTAATTGTTTGGGGTAAACCTTTTTTATTTTTCGACATAGTTTCCTTCTTCTTCTTCTTCTTCTTTCAAACAGGGATTAGGCCATGGCCTGTTCCGACTCACATTCAGCTTATATTAATAATTTTAGAAAACATCTATATTAAATATGTAATTCATATTTTATCAATGATAAATTTAAGTCTATCTTATAACATTTGTTTTTTTTTCTTATGGTACAATCATTGCCACCTTTTCCGTGGCTTGCCTATACCTCTTTTGCCTACCGGTTGATACTTGTAAATTTTTAGTGGAAGCCTATCGGCTGACATTCGTTCAACATGTTCTTTCCACTGTTGGCGATACGATGCAACTCTCTCATTCAGGCAGAAGATGTTCAGCTCCCTCCTTATTTCCTCATTCCTGATGTGATCTCTCCTGTCACAGCCCTTAGTTCTGCGAAGAAATTTCATCTCCGCTGCCTGCACTTTACTCTCAAGTGTTTTTGATGTGACCCAAGATTCACTACCATAGAGGAGTATTGGAGCTGCCATTGTTTTATAGAATTTCATTATTGTGTTTGTGGTAGCTTTTTTCCTTTATATAATAGTTTCCTTTTAGGCTTATACACTTCATCCAACACTGCTCTAGTTTGTTGATCCCTTCCGAATAATAGGATTTGTCCAAGTCTGAAAAATAGCCATTCGTTCCTGCAATCACCTCCTCGTTTGAATAAAATCTTTTTCCCGGTAGCCATTTCTTCAAATTGGGAAACAAATAGTAGTTCGAGGGAGCCAAGTCTGGAGAATAGGGGGGATGTGAAACGAGTTGGAACCCTATTTCCATGAATTTTGGGACCACAACTGCTGAGGCGTGAGCTGGTGCGTTTTCGTGATGGAAAAGGACTTTTTTGTGGGGCAATCGTGGGCGTTTTTTTTGCAGCTCGGTTTTCAAACAATCCAATAACGATGAATAATATGCACCTTTAATAGTTTTACCCTTTTCCAGATAATCAATGAAGATTATTCCTTGTGAATTCCAAAAGACAGTCGCCATAATCTTTCCGGCCGAAGGAACTGTCTTCGCCTTTTTTGGGGCAGATTCCCCCTTCGAAACCCATTGTTTAGATTGTTCTTTGGTCTCAGGAGTGTAGTGATGTATCCATGTTTCATCCACAGTGACGAAACGACGCTTGAAGTTCTGCAAATTCTTCTGGAACAGCAGCAAACCGTCCTTGCAACACTTCACACGAAATTCTTTTTCATCCATTTTTTGAAAATCACTCGATTTCCTCGATTAAAACGAATGTCAAACACAAAGAAATAGACCGATCTGGCTGAAACTACACATGTGTTTTTCCAACAGATGCTACTAACTAAAGATATGCTCGATATGCGCCAGTAGTGCCATATATCTGACTTTGCACGAACTTTTCAAACAACCCTCATAAAGCAAGGAGTGATCTCGCATTATTTTTCTAATTTTCACATTTTTGTTAGTGTTTACTCAATATTTTAAAAACTATTTTGATAGATAGCTTTAAAAAAACGAGTGAATTGTTTTAATCTTTTTGAGAAATAATTGCTAAATAAAAATTATTCTACCCACGTGTTGCGTATGTAAGCAATCCATTATAGGAGGGTTAATTCTCTAAATATTAATTACAATAATTAAGATATCTATTAATTAATTACCTAATCTGTTATTATTACTGAACTGCCTGTCTTATTGAACTTATGGTTTTTATTTTTTCAAATGGTTGGAATAGTTTCTCATAAAATAGTCACTTTTGGTTGTACTCTTTGGTATTCAGTACATCTTTTTACTTTCTCTTGCCTATATGAATATATAGGAAGGAAAGTATTGTTTTCACCGGATCTACACGTTTTCAGACCCCCTGAACCCAAAAAACATGTTTTTAGCGATTGGTCTGTGTGTGTGTGTAAACAGAATATCTCAAGAACGGAACATTTTACAAACTTGAAACTTAAGTTACGTACCACTACCGAACCCGACACGAACATTTTCATTTAAATCAGTCAACCGGAAGTAGTAGTTTATTCCTGTAATTTTTCACTTTTTTCCGGTGTTCTCAAAAAGTGGTCCTATGATTTTTTATAAAATCGCCTGGTTTACTAAATTTTTTGTGCTCTACAAGATAGGGTAGGTGCCATGTTTGCTGAAATTCTTGGTGAGGCTGTTTTCATGTAAAAAAATTGTTTTTTTAAGATTGCAGCTTTAATAAGCATTTTAGCACAAAAATGTATATAATAAAAGTTGTAGAGAATTTAAAATCCTACAACTTTTGAACATTTATTTGTATAACGCTTAGTTTACCGGTAATTAGCGATTTTCTGTTTTTTCTCACGAAAACGTGTGAAAAATCTTTTTTTAAAGATTTCAGCCTTAGTATGCATTTTACAACAAAAGTGTATATAATCAAATTTATAGAAAATTAAAATATCTACAACTTTTATTTAGAGCATTTTTCTCTACAGAGCCTATTTTAGCGTGAAAGAGTGATTTTCTGTATTTTTAAGCCAAACTGAGGTCGATTTTCATTTTGCATCTTTCACTTATGATTAAAATAAGGTTGATGTTTTTTGTTTATTGCTTATGTTGTATTGCTAATGTTGGGTTATATTGGTCATTATTTGCATTGGCAAGAGAAAGTTGTGTTAGTGTTTCACACCAGATTTTTTTTTTTAATTATGAACATGTGTGTATATATATTTAAATCAGCAAAGCAATAAAAGAAATTTTATTATTATTAAATATTAATTATTTGTAATTGAAATTTATAATTTTTCGTTTTACTTGTCGTGTACTAACAGACAAGACCGTCATCTCAACCGGAAGAAGAAGTTGATCCAGAATTGGCTAGATATTTAAATCGATCCTATTGGGAAAATAGGCAACAACAAGAGGAACATAGCAGTCCATCTGCTCCTGCCAGTTTATCTAGCCCAATGCCTGCTGTTGTTAGTACAAAACAGGTGAAGTATTTCAATCTGATTCTTTACATTTGTCTGAAACTTATTTTCTTTAGTAATATATTCTCAAGTTGTTTTAGTCCAAAAGTATCCTTTTATATAAAATTTGTCTGTATGTAAACAACAAAAGTTAAAATGAAAATTAAAGTAAATTTAAACTCGGGGTTCTCTTTAGTTGTCCCTTGAGGTTCTAATACAAAATTTAATGAAAATTGGTTAACCATACTTTCCATTGTTACTAAACATTAAAGTTTAACAGATACTAGGTTAGAACGATGATAGTCGTTGATAGTGCTGGAACAGGCATCCCACTGCAGTTATCTGTGATGTGATTATTTTTTTATTTTTTTTTATTTTTGTTTCAACATCCGACTGTTCTGCAATTACTGCTAATACAGACGGTGAAGGATAAAATGATTTTTTTTGTAACGTATGAAAATATGCCGTGCCTGAATGGGATTCGAACCCAAGACCGCATGATGAGAGGCGAGCACGTTACCAACTACGCCGATGCGGCCGGCGTAAAGTGACATTCATTGGCTATGATGTTCATCATGTTGTTGAAAACATATATCAAGCTGTCTGCGGTGCGATCAGCAAAGCCTCGCAAAATGAGGCTAGGAGAGAAACAAAAATTTAATTTTTTAGGCTACTCCTGTTGTTCTTTATGGAATTGAGTCTTCGATCACTACAAAATCACAAGAGAGCAAGATTCAGGCGACAGAGATAAGGTTCGTGCAAAAAACAAAAGAGTACACAAGATTAGACCATTTACAGAATGAAGAAATAACGAGCATAATTAGGAATATATAGCATGAACAAAAGAATAAAAGTTAATCGTTGTAAATTAAGATGGCATTTGGAGAGAATGCCGGATGAGAGAATACCCTTGAAAATAAAGAACTTTTGACCTTATGGAGGCAGAGACATTGGAAGGTCACGGAGAAAGTGGCAGTAGATAGATTATAGAAAGTGTGATAAATCTAAGAATGAATCAATCAAAATATATAAAAGTGAGTTTAGAATAGGGAGGAATCCTAATCCTTGATAGCAAGAAGAAGAAGAATATTTTCAACAGATAACTGATATAGACCCTTGTTGTTTAAGTCATCACTTGAAAGGCTCGTGTGAACCTCTGGAGGCTTTACCAAGTAAAATGAGGGGTGAGATGGTTTATCATTGTAATCCTATTAAGTGTAAAAGTATGCTTATCAGCATGCCAGGCCCTCTGAAAAACATTTGTTTTCCACCCTGCAAATGACACCTGCACTTTATTCACCGCAGGGTCTGTTTGTATAATGAAATTCATTACTCTCGGAGGAGGTAAATGTGACTAGTGTCTTATACACCTCTACCTCTTCTGTTCTGAAATGCTTCAGTTTTATAATTAGCTGACCATGTTATAAGAAACAGGACTATTTTTTGTAGCTCGGAAACCAGCAGATTGAGTGGAAAAATTTAACACTCCACCTGCCAGCTACAGGCAGTGTAGGCCCATATAGTTATTGAACACAAAGTCAAATATCTTGGTAATGACAAAAATAACTCTTATCCTTTTAAATGTAATATTTTGATAAAACTTATAATTTATTTTGTTTATTCGTAGACAAATGCAACTGTAGAAGAAAATGGTGTCGAATCCGATGCGCAGATGGAAGAATTCATTGTAGCTCTTCAAGGTCAGGTGGAAATTTTCGTCAACCGCATGAAGTCTAATTCAAGCCGTGGTCGATCTATAACCAATGATTCATCTGTGCAAACTTTATTCATGAACATTACTGCGATGCATTCTAGATTATTGCGATACATTCAACAACAAGATGATAGCAGAGGTTAGACAAATTGATATTATAACAAATTTTGATGTTATATGTACACCGTGTATTGTAGTTGAGTTATGAGTTTGCCTTTGGTTTTAATGAGGGGTAAAGGGGGGAAAGCATCAGTGTGCATGCACGACTGCGTTGGTATCAGTTCACCAACACAACAATGTTAACTATACCCAGAGGACATGCAGTATATCGCTGAATCTTTTGTAGGTTAACTGTACGAATATAACTGTTTGTTACCGTAAACAGAAATGTCGGTTTCTTTAAAATGTGGTCAAAGTATTCATAATGCTGAACGAAATCTAATAATGTTGTGAAGTTGAAGCTAAACAATAGTACCTTTTCGTGCCTTTTTACAAAAGCCACGAGCAAGTGGCTAACTACTGTGATGTTTCTCTTTTCACAATTCAAAATATCAAGAAGGAATTTAAAGACAGTGAAGAAGATAATTCTTCTTCGGCAGTTTCGTTGACACCTTGTTAAATACAGGAAACTGCCAGAATATAGGAATTCCTCATTGGACGGCTTTGGTATTTATATTAATAAGAAAGTATTGCCGACTTGTGAAAAGTTATTACTGATTTTAAAAAAAAAAGGCTAAATTTTAGATGTAGTTGAGAAAAATTTTAAAGAAAATGGGGTTTAAAAAGTGTCAAGTCACAATGAAGTATATTAATTGAAAGGCAACATGTGGTTAACAAACGGTACAATTGCACGGTAGTAAAATTGAATGTTTCACTGTTGAGGTTGGCAGCACTATCAGATTTTCTCTCCCTTCCTCCTCCCAGCCCATCAATATGCGAAAGGCATTCCCTTGACTCGGTATCTATATCTTCAATATCTTTATAGGTGGTGTCTAGGAATTAGTCTTGGGTCGGAAAAGGTCTTTTCTGTTCATAGCAAAAAAAGTGGTACTGATACTAAGTACTTAGTACCAGAGATATCGGTATCTAGTCTTCTTCTTCTACCTCAATCGTAAGATTGGTTGGCAGCCCTCCATCTAGCTCTGCCCATTGCCACCCTCTTCCATTGCGCATAGCTCTCAGCACCCAGATCTTTTGTAATTTGGTTTAGATACTGTAGGCGGGGCCCTTCCACGACCCCTTTGTCCATTAACTGTACCTTCAAGAATGCTTAACGTAAATTCGTTGTGTCTTATTATGTGTCCAATATAAGAATGTCGTCTGCCCCCGAGAAGCTTCAAAAGAGATCTACTTTCCTCTGCCCTTTGTAAAACCTCTACATTCGTGATCCTGTCAGTCCATTTTATCTTGAGCATTCTCCTCCAGCACCACACCTCAAATGCATTCAAAGCCTTTTCCTCGACCTTCCCAATAGTCCACGTTTCTGACCCATAGAGTGCTATACTCCAAATGCAACTCTTTATTAGTCGCTTTCTTATTTCCAACTTTAGACTATTTGAGGAAAGCAGCTGCCGTTTACTAATAAACATAGCTTTAGCTTCTCTAATACGCCTTTTAATATCCATTTTATCCTTCCCATCTTCCGATATTATGCTTCCAAGATATTTATACATTTTAACTTGCTTTAGGGCGGTGTTATCTAATTTAATGGACACATTCTCTGGAACTTTTGAGCAGACCATAACTTCTGTCTTTACCTTATTGATCTCCATATCATATTTATTTCTCAGTATTTCATGCAAGGTGTTTAGTGCTCTTTCTATACTTGGTCTATCATCTGCCACTATTGCTATATCATCTGCAAAACGAAGCATCTGGATCCTTACCCCATTTATCTTGATGCCAGTGCAATACTCTTTGCATTCATTGATAGCTTGCTCTATGTAAATGTTGAACAATAATGGTGACAAACAACAGCCCTGTCTTACTCCTCTCTTTATATTAGCCTTCCTTTGCTCTTCACCTATCTTTAATGATATCTAGTACCGTAACGGTATCTAGTACCGATACACAAATACACACTAAGCGAAGAAAGATTATTTCACTGTCAGCTTTTCTCATTTCTTCTGCCCACCTGGTGTTTTGATTTTGGTCTTCATGGAACCCCTTAAAGTCTGTTATTAGTTGTCTGAATTTGATTTGGTTCATTAAGTTTTCTCGGGTTATTTCGGTTTTCTCAATATCCTTTCTGATTTTTTTTTAACCATTTATCCGACACCTTAGGTCTATTATTTAGTGTCTTAAAAATTTGTTTTGTCAGCCGGTTGTCATCCATTCTATACAAGTGTCCATAAAATTTTAGCCTTCTTTTTCTAATTGTTCATTTTCCCTGTACAGTTCTTGTCTTAGTAAATTATATTTTCCATCTACCATTTTCAAACCCATTATCTTGCAGAGAATTTTTTTCTCAATTTTCTCTGCTTCTCTGAGATCAGTCTTCCTGGTCATTCTAACGTACTCACTTGTGTACAGACACACAGGATTGTTTAAATAAGTGTAAGTCTCCAATTTTCTTCAATGTAATTAATCAATCCCATCTTTAGTGTGTTCATTTATATGTCAACTATATTTAAACATTTAAGGGAAATTTACCAGTAAATTGCCCTTGATAATGTTCCTGTGTAAAATTTTATATTTTTGGAATTAGTCTTATTGTTTGATTTTAAATATCTGTAATTTTATAATTTCAGTATATTATGAAGGTCTACAAGATAAATTAGCACAAGTAAAGGACGCACGAGCTGCATTGAATGCACTCCGAGAAGAACATCGTGAAAAACTTCGTAGAGAAGCTGAAATGGCCGAGCGGCAACGTCAAATGCAAATGGCCCATAAATTAGATATCATGAGAAAAAAGAAACAGGAATATTTACAAGTAAGTTAACGTAAAAGAATTTTTACTCAATTTAAAGCATTTTCTTTGACACCGTACGGTTTGTACACCGGTCCGTTGTTAGCAACTTGACCGCTCTGGTCAGTGCAAATGGTGAGGTGATTGCTTCTGCTGTCACGAGATAGTGCAGACAGAACACTTCTCATAGCACTTGTACGACAACAAGTGGGTGAGGCATACACCAGACTTGGCTGGATCGAGAGTTCGGTTTCAATATTTCCAATAGAAGGTCGATCTGGAGTTAGCTTTAAATGCAACACGAGTACACTTTTTGCTCTATAACCAATCCCCCCCTCTTTGCTTCACCAGCGATTGCTCGTCCTCAAGGCAGCGGTGGTAACAGGTGTTCACCTCCATCGGCGATCTCTCCTATTCTGTAAGTAGCGATATAGACAAGATCGCCCAGACAATGGTTGCTCCTCCCCCCCGAGATAACGACAAATGCAATCTTTGTCTCTTTTCGCCCGCAGAAGCTGGCACCCATCGGATGCCCTGCTACTTTGTTCAAAAGATGCAAAATGCCTACATCAACAGACAAGAGCTAACAACCATAACATCATTTAGTGACTTTAACTAACTATTCACTTAATTGATTTCCTGTTCGACCAGACTTGATAAGACCAAGCTTGGTCTGAGTAACCAAAGAGTAGGATCAACAAGAAAACATGATTTAACCCTTCGATAAGCATTGTATTAGTAATTCAAATTAAATCTTGGGAGCGAGATTTTTTAAAATTTGTGATAGACTTCTTAAATCATTGTCTAATCCTAATTTTAATTATTATTTTCTAGGTTTTCTTAATTTTAAGTCTTTTTTTATATTACTTAGTATTTTGATATCACCGTCTTCATAATCGAAGTCATCTTGGATGATTAATTTCACTGATTTCTCTGATGTGATCCGACAATTGTCATCATTGTCAATCTATAATGTTTCCAGTTTTCTTTTTTTATTAGTACAGTGCCAGAAATTTAATAAAACCAAAGTATTGAGGGACTCCAAATCCTGTTATTTGTTGTGACACTATAAACGACAACCTACTAAAATTGATGAGTATACACATTATTATTCCCTTCGCCCGGCCCATTGGCATAGAGATTAGTGCAACTGGCTTTACACCGGGGTCCTGGGTCAGATCTGGCATTTCTTCATCATCCTTCTTATCTTCTATAGATATTGAAGTCACGAGATTGCCTTTTGCGTATGGATGGGCTGTGAGGAAGGAAAGTGAAAATATGGCAGTGCTGCCAACCTCAACAGTGCGACACTACTCGTAGATTTCACTACCGTGCAGTTTCTACTTGCATTTTGTAAGCTGTGGTTTGATCAGAGAAAATGTTCTTCATAAACCTTATAAGAAAAAAATCTGTCCTGTAATACTGCCTGTAGCTTAATTACATTACTAGAAATGTTTGATTTACTGTAATTACCAGCTACCTTATTCCATTGGAACAAATTTTCTATGAATGAATCATCTTCTTTACAATCGCTGTCACCGGCGTCTTCATTATCAGTCTCACTAGTCTACCTAACCGCTTCTTTTTTTTAACAGGTGTCAACAAAACTGTTGAAGAATAGCTTCTTCACGTCTTTAATTTCCTTCTTTATTTTTCAAATTGTGGAAAGAGAAACATCACAGCAGTTAGCTACTCACTCATGGCTTTTGTTAAGAAGCATTGAAAGGCATTTTTGTTTAGTTTCAACTTCACACAGCATTTCATTACACTGCATATTAGATTTCGTTCAGCACTGTGAATAGTCTGCCCACATTTTCAAGAAACTAACATTTCTGTTTACGGTAACCAACAGTTATATTCGTACTGTTAATTTACAAAAGGTTCCGCGATATATTGTATATGCTCAAGGTATAGTATAAGTTGTTATGTTTGAGTACTGAAATTAAAGCAGTCGCGCATGCGCACTTATGCTGTTCCCCCTTTCCCCCTCGTTGCAAACAAGGGCAAACTCGTGACTCAAGTGACTATACATTAGTAGTAATTGCAAAACAGTTGGGATGGAAACAAAAAAAAAATTACTCCCTTCCAATCGTTTTGGTAGAAGAGTGTCAAATATGATTTTTTATTGTAATTTTAAACATTTTTGACAGTTTAGATGACTAATTGTATTTATTTTATGTTATAGTACCAGCGGCAGTTGGCTCTTCAACGTATTCAAGAACAAGAACGTGAAATGCAGATGAGACAAGAACAACAGAAACAACAATATCTGATCGGTTCTTATAATACTCTTGGTTATATTCCGTCAACTGGTAAGTTTTCAAGACTGTTTACAGCGGTATTCATTTAATATAGCATGTGGCACATGTCTCATTTTCCCTTATGAAAACGGTAATTGTGAAAGTAAACCAATTGAAAAACTTACAAGGAAGAAAAATATTTATCGCCTCAACTGTACTTCCATTTAATGTAATTTTATTAGAACTGTTCAAAACGTTGACCATTATTTTATATACACTCTGTATGACTTAAAACTGATTCACAAGTATCTGACGATAATTATTTATCTTGATTAATGAAAATAAAGAAATTTTCTATTGACTTTTATAGTTCATTTAGGTTTTGTGATTTTAAAAATCAGGTTTTGCGATCAAAAATATGGTGAATAGAGGTCATGAGTACTTTTGAAGTAACAGTAATTACTTTTGAGTAATAATTAACTATTTTTAAGTAAAAATGTATTATTGTTACCTTTTTTTGGAGAAGTCACTAGGAACAGAGAAATTCGTGGAATAAATGATACTATAATTAATTTATTATTGTGATATAATTGCGTCGCACTGAGAGGTCTAAATTGACAACACTTTTAAAATCCGTTCAAAATTTCCTGGCAGTAGGTAACAAAAGATTACTTTCACTTTAGAGCATGTGGGATTGGTCAGAATGCGTGAGCGACGTTTACTAACACTGCCAGTGTGCTGGCGATTGAACAAAAGGCTATAGAAAAGTCATGGGTGTATAACACGTTAAGGCGTCAGTCAGTCTCAACATGTTAATGAAATTAACATTATGTTTTTACATTGAATTATAGGTTATGTTTAATATTTCTTATTTGTGTGTTAGGATCGCAGTTTGATAAACAAGGTGCAACAGGAGGAGCTCCAATGATGGCACCGCCGCCCCACCATCATCAGCCATATCCTACTCCTTCCATGCCAGGACATTTTGGTCCATTTCCCCAAACAACAGGTAAATTTTGTTTGTAACGAGCAATTTATACAAAAAATCGAAACACACTACTTTTTCTTGCCAATGCAAATAATTAACAATATAACCTAACATTAGTAATAAAACATTAGAAATAAACAAAGAAACTAACCTCAAAAAACATAACCTTATTTTAATCATAAGTGAAAGACGCAAAATGAAAATCAACCTCAGTTTGGCTTAAAAATGTGGAAAATCACTCTTTCACACCAAACTAGGCTCTGTAGTGAAAAATTTTCAAAATAAAAGTTGTAGATCTTTTAATTTTCTATAAATTTTATTATATACACTTTGTCATAAAATGGCTAAGGCTGAAATTGTAAAGAAATTGATTTTTTACACGTTTTCATGAGAATTTTCACGCTAATTACTGCTAAACTAAGCGTTATACAAAAAAATGTTTGGAATAAAAGTTCAAAAATAAATCTTTATAATGCATCCTGCAGTTTGAAATATTTCTATTTCATATAATGAATTAATATAATAATTTCACTAACCTTCTTTTTAAACTGCGTCACCTTTATTTTATTCCTACTTACACGTGTTTCGGTGGATCCACCATCATCAGAGTAAATGAAAAATTGAAACTAAAAAATTTTTTTCATTTATTTAAAATTTACAGAAGATGATACATCTTCAGTCACTTGTATAAAAACTGTTTTATACAAGTGACTGAAGATGTATCATCTTCTGTAAATTTTAAATAAATGAAAAAAATTTTTTAGTTTCAATTTTTCATTTACTTTGATGATGGTAGATCCACCGAAACACTTGTAAGTAGGAATAAAATAAAGGTGACGCAGTTTAAAAAGAAGGTTAGTGAAATTATTATATTAATTCATTATATGAAATAGGAATAAAAGTTGTAGGATTTTAAATTGTCTACAACTTTTATTATATACATTTTTGTGGTAAAATGCATATTAAAGCCGCAATCTTTAAAAACAATTTTTTTACGTGTAAACAGCCTCTCCAAGAATTTCAGCAGACATGGTGCCTACCCTATCTTGTAGAGCATAAAAAATTTAGTAAATGAGACGATTTTTAATACATAGAAGCTGTTTTTTGAGAAAATCGCAAAAAAAGTGAAAAATGACACGAATAAACTACTATTTCCGGTTGACCGATTTTGATGAAAATGTTCATGTCAGGTCCCCCAATGGTATCTAACTTAAGTTTCAAGTTCGTATGATGTTCCATTCTTGAGATATTCTGTTCACACACACACACACACACACACACACAGACCAATCGCTAAAAACATGCTTTTTTTGTTCAGGGGGTCTGAAACCGTGTAGATCCGGTGAAAACTCGATTTTGAAAAATCAACATGAAAACAATATTTTCATTCCTATGTATTCATATAGGCAAGAGAAAGTAAAAATGTATTATTGTTAAATCTTACAGATAAGAAACTTGGAAGTTTGTGACT
Source organism: Catonia carolina (assembly GCA_035578175.1). NCBI lineage: Eukaryota > Metazoa > Arthropoda > Insecta > Hemiptera > Achilidae > Catonia > Catonia carolina. The sequence goes on along the minus strand of JAQMRL010000005.1, from coordinate 66,050,456 downwards.
AGCCTTGTTAAAAATTCATAAGTATAGTTGGGGAAAGAAATGATACCACTAATGTTCAATTGTAACGGGTGTTCTATTAAGTATGCAACCCTGTGTTAAATATGATACGATCTATTACAATTTGTTACATTATTATTATTATTATTAGTCGTAAAGCTCCCAAAGTGGAAGACGCTAAGTAAATCTGGTTTGTTTTTGGGATTTCTTGTCCTTTTTATCTGCCCACCAGTTTTTCATTCATTGTGAGAATTCAGCTTTTCTCTGTTCGCTCCACTTTGTTCCGGTTCTTGGAGCTTTTGTCTCTGGTTTAACCTCCCATTTTTTAACTTTTGTTCTAAAATTGTCTCTTTTGAGAATTTCTTCTTTGATGATTTTGGCCAATTCTAAATCTTTTTTAACACTTTGAATCCATTCCCCCCCATTAACAAGTGATGATACATATTTTACTATTCTCTTTGCGAGTCTATTGTCAGGAAGCCTCATAATGTGGCCATAAAATTGAAGGCGTCTTTTCCTCATGTCTGTCTCTATGTTGGAATATTCTTCAATTTTCAACGTTCTCTGTAATCTGTACCCGTTTTCGGTCCATCTAGGTCCAAGAATTTTCCTAATTATTTTTCTTTCTTCCTTCTTTAAGCTTTCCATTACATTATTATTGTTACATTATTATTATTATTTGAAATATATACTTCTAAACCACCGGAATATAATAACAATAAACACTTAACCAATGTTTAGAGTACTTTCGTGTATCTTATACACATCTTCAGTTGGATCTGGGTGTATAATGAAATTCATTACTCTCAGAGTAGATAACTCTGACTATACTATTTTTCAAAGCTGATGAGAGCTCTGAACGTATGCATTGTCCCCTACCCACTTCTTAGCTAGCCATTGATTTGCCAGCAACATTACCAATACTTGCTCTCGTAGCTCTGTTATATAATTATTTTCAGCCATTTTTTTGGTTTTCAATAACAATTATAACCTATGAACACACAACCAGCTGTTAAAATTACAAAGTATTGCATGTTAACGTGCTCTGTAATCAATGTGTTCAGTATGCGATGCAAGACACGAGTGAACTACTGCGGCTCTTGTATGCAAGTGTGCGTAATGTTTGTCAGGCTGAAACATTCGTACAATCTGACAACGCTGGCCAATGTTCTGATTGGTCTAAAGGTTATGGAACAGCAGAGCTCATCAACTGTGTAAAGCATTATAGTGTCTTTTACACCTCTACCTGTTCTGTTCTTAAATGCGTCAGTCTTATAATTGGCTGACCATGTGATAAGAAACGGAACTATTTTTGTAGCCCTTGAACTAGCAGATCGAGCGCAAGTAATTTAACACTCCACCTGCCTGTTATGGGCAAATATTGTATGTACTCTGCATTACTTTGTAAGTGATTCTTTTTATGTTTATCGTTTGTTTTTCATTAGATCTTCCGATATCCACTCTCCTGGATATCTGAATATTTTAACTTGGTCTATTGCATTTAATTTTTTTTTTAGTTTTCTTAATATATGCCAATTTTTGTAGGAATGCCTGGCCAGCCGATGGGAGGGATGATGGGGCCTCCTGGTGCTCATCCGCCTCAATATATGATGGGTCCAAATCCGATGTTACCGCATGGAATGATGCCTCCGCCTGGTCAAATGCATGGGTTGCCACCTCCTCCGAATCAGCCGCCTGGTGGAGTTCAACCCATCGGACAACAACCTCAAATGCAGCCACCTTTAGGCAGTCAAGGTCTTCCAGGAACAGGACTACCTATGAGCCAAGGACAACATATTCCTCCGAATTTAAACCAACCGCAAATGAGTAACATCCCGCAGACACAACCTCAATTAACTCAGAGTCATTCTATCGGAGTCAATACTAGTAATTCAATTGTCGGACCGCCGAATCAAAATCCGGCCGTGATGAATGCACCTACTAGTAGTCAAAGCACATCAGTTTTACCACCTTCGGCTAGTCAAAATACACCAATGATGCCTCCTGCTTCAAGTCAAAGCACTTCAATGATTCAACAACCTAACCAAAATACTCAACCGATGGTTGCGGGAGCACCGCCTATGATGATGCCGCCACATTTAGCTATGCAACCACATCCACAATCATTCCAACCTCAACCTCCACATGCACAATTACCCCCGCAACAAAATCCACCACCTCAAGAACAGAGTCATCCGCCAGAAACAGCAGAACTTATTAGTTTCGACTAACTTCTAATAATTTTATCAACATAATTACATTGTATTTAATTTTATATTTTATATAATTTATACTTAACGTAGATTTCTGAGTTAACCTCACTTCTTCTTTTTGTTGTCTATAATATAACTGCATGGAATACAATTTTAATATTATATTATTTATCACTTTTTAAATGTCAAACTTCTTAATGGAGTTTATGATTCCTTTTGTTAGATATTATTTACATTAAGTTCAATAGATAATGGATTTGCATTAATCTCTCCACTGCTGAATTAAGAACGGTGTTAAGGCACCCCTATACTGAATTAGGAAAATTCACAAATAATGGTTGTTTTCCATTAATTTATTATTATTAAGTAATACAGTTCAACCTTTTTAGGTCAGATCAAACGGAAATCGATCTGATACATTGAAAATCCTGGTTAATGTAGGAAAATCATTAAAAAAAAAACATAATTCGAGAAAACACGCTATACATTGAAGATACCATTTTAATCACATGTACATTAATGTTTATTTCTTCAAAAGTAGTTGAGTAAACTTCTGCTGTATCAGTTTAATGTATTGTTTGCAAGCATTTATCCCTTTTCAGCATACGGAGTTTAGTCGGTGTTGTCTCTGCCTGACGTTCTAAATACACCTAGTACAATCCTCTTAACTGGTATGCAGCTTCTGTGTGACGTATAATTACCAGTTGACGATCATTATCCCCATGTATTTTCTCACCAATATCAGCTTCTTTAGGTGAATGTATAATACAATGATTTCCTCAACTATTAGTGTACTATAACTTCTAGCATTTCTGTTTCTAACCAATTGAATAATATCATTAACATCTCTGCAACTATTAATATTGGAAAGCATATTCAGTAACTTATAGTTGTATTTTATTGAAATTCTTTTCATCGTTGCTTTTTTTTTTTTGATTGTGATTGCAGTACATTTTTTTAAATTTTATGAATGATTTGATGTCTAAATCGGTCTGGGTTTAATGGGTCCAATCTAATAGCGTTGTGCATTGTCCTGTATTTAGCATATGGTTAGAAAGTTAATTGTAAATCTAAAATGCCGAAAAAATTTCTGTTCACAAATTTGAATATAGTAGAACCTCACCCATTCGACACTTTGTGAACCCTGAGGGTTTCGAATTATCCAAAACGTGGGAATCTTGGAAGGGTTTTAGTAAACAAATACATATTAGATTTCAGTTATAAATTTATTATATAATTATTGTATCTACAAAGAATATATTTTAGTACAGTTAGGCTAAATACAGAGTATAATTTAGGAATCGGTAATAAGTTTAATATTTACAGTAAATTACAAAACACGTTACAAAAAAAAATAATTTAAGCGCCACTAATTAACCCATTGACTGACCAATTTTTTGATTATTTTTTATTAAATTATTTATCTTTTTATTTTACATCTTTATGTAATAAAACCATTTAAATTACAGAAAAATAATTAAAACATATTTCCTCTTTTGTTTGATTAGTTTATTATAATTTAAAATTGTAATTTATTCAAAATTTTTGTCATCACTAAATAATAATAACAATTTTAATTATTTTGTCAGCAAGGTTTGCAATATTATATCCTGAACTCATTTTGTAAACAATGAAACACTCGTGACACAGTTAGTTTCTAAACACCAACAACAATGGAAATCATATGGACAGAATATATACACGTCGGTACTGAACTGGTACTGAGATCTACAGGACCCTCTGACAACTATTACAAATAATCAAAATTACATACCGAGCGACTATCGTCAAAGGCAGTCAAGGGATGGGAGCAGTGATTCCGGCTCGTTAAAGTCGTTATTGTGTTTTAAGTGGCGTCGAGTCTGACCCATCATAATCAGTCAATGGGTGAATGTGTTTTAAGTGACGTCGAGTCTGACCCGTCATAATCAGTCAATGGGTGAATGTGTTTTAAGTGGCGTCGAGTCTGACCCATCATAATCAGTCAATGGGTGAATGTGTTTTAAGTGGCGTCGAGTCTGACCCATCATAATCAGTCAATGGGTGAATGTGTTTTAAGTGGCGTCGAGTCTGACCCATCATAATCAGTCAATGGGTGAATGTGTTTTAAGTGGCGTCGAGTCTGACCCGTCATAATCAGTCAATGGGTGAAAGTTGAAAAATTTACTACAATACAGTACAAATTGAAAAATTAAGTCTCTAGTCTTTAAAAATTTAAGTAAAATTAAATTTGCTGGAAAAAATTGTTTGATTGAAGATTGTTTCTCTTTCTAAACTTGGCGCCTAGCTGCATCGTCACTGTTTAGCTATTTTATTTTTTTTTGAACTGTCGAGTTAGTGAGGTTATATTAAATGTAAGATTAGCAGTGAAAGGGTTAGCAATATGGATTATGTTTTTTTTTTATAGATAAATTACTGAGGTTATAAAAATTTACCGTGTTCGAATTACATTGTGGTCTACATTTTTAGTTTTTTCTTGGAACAGAGAATTAATTGTTCAGTATGTGTTATTAAACTTCTTCAGTTTTTTTTTTTTTGTGAAACCCAGGAATATTATAAAAGTAAATTTTGAAATATATAAAAAAAATATTTTTAATGAGTAAATTATCAATGTATAAAATGTTTAAAATATCAGATTTAAGATTCTGGTATGTTGGATCGGTCGTGATAATGGCAGTTGCATCATACTGATGTGTATTCTGACTACTATAATGTTGTTGATATTTCTCTTAAATCTCCTGTTAAAATTTTTATCAAATGTAAAAATAAGTTGATGATCTTTCCTCATTTTTTTTTTAAATATCAGTATATATCTCAGGTTAATAGTTTTTTAGAGAAATGGGTGAACCAGTTTTGTTTATTCTAATCTGATTTTGAGATAATACTTTATATTGAGGATATAATATCTAAGAGTAAAACTAGAAAAATAGTTAAAAAGTTTATGATTATTTTTACAAAACTTATATTATAAATTTAACTAATTCCTGAATTATAGGTTAATAAACTTAACCTATAACCTATACGTATCAACTTATGCAATATTATTAATAAGATTGTAAATGTATCACTGAATATGTGAACTTCTCGTGAAAAGTTTCATAAAGAAAAATATATCAACAAATATAAGAATAAACTAATAGCTTATTTTACACCAAACTGAACATATGTCACTTATAAACTGTTTGTAGTTAATAACATTGAAGCGTATTTATGTCATATGTTTTAATATATACCGTTTATTCATGTTATTAATTAATATTAAAAACAAAACTAATCTGTGATATTGTTTCTTTTATCTTTTTTTATTTTAATTGAATTTAATGATTGTAAGGACTAATTCTCAATATTATAAGTAACAAAAACTAAAAAATATTATATGTTATAACAAAAATTGTTGCGGTAAAACCCCAATTATCAGAAACTACCAGGGTGGAACCCATTTGTATTTACTAAAATTTTCATTAATCTGAGTTTTTTTGTTATTATAAGAACTTCCGGGAAATAAATTAATATTCAAATTATATTATTGCTGTGTACTCAATATTTCATATTACAAGAACAAAATACAGTAAAGTGCATCAGAAATTTTCTGCTGAGTTTTTCTTATCACTAATTTGATGTCCCAACATCATTTTAGTAAATCAGCAAGATTGTTTAAATATTTGTCGAAAAATTTAAGTGTAATATCTGAATGTATTTGGAATTTTATTACAATATTCTTTGAAGCCAGATTTTTTTTTTAACCACATCAATGTTGAAAAAAATTCTTACTCCTAAATCAAGTTTCTACATTATGCAGTATTTTACCATTTTCCATCTTTTATCTGACTTTTGTTTTATTATTATCACCAATCTTTTCTTTTTCTTCTTCAAATACAGTACCAATATAGCACTACAGTAAATTAAATCAAATTAAACTACATCGAACATCAAATATTCTTTAAACATTATTTCCATTTTTTAGCATAGTTGCGATTCTGTTTAATATTTTTTATTTCATTTATTATGTTATTATTATGTAATATGTAGCATAAAAATAAACGATTTATGTTAATAATCTCTTTAATCAAAACTCTTTTTACGGTTATTTTAAAGTAATGTATTATTTGTTAATGTCATTTCTGAAAATCAACGTTCTGATAATTGAGGTTTTACTGTTTTAAGTAGTATAAATCTTAAATTATCAAAATGTATCTATAATTATTAATATAAAGTTTTTATTTTATTTTTCATTTTTTGCAAAATTTAATTTTTACATTATAATTGCTTACTTATTTGTCCATCTATAGAAGAGGTGAGGTATATTTATTGATTTATTTATTTATTTACAAATAAATGGGGTTGCGAAACTATACTAAAATGTTATTATACTATTATGCTTTTAAAATATATATATATATTATAAAATATATCAAATCAAGAGGTTGCCAAGAATTGTGAATTCAGCAAAACGTTTGCTCATTTATTTTATGGAATTGTATGAAATGTAATATGTAAGTTGCATCTTTTATTATATTTGTAAAATATAATAGTTATATATACAAATTTTAAAAGAATATATAATTAAATTGATTATTGTGTTTTTCTATTTTACCCTTTGTCAACGAATGGCCAGTAACATTCTAAGCGACGCATTTTTAAAAATTGTGTTTTTTTATACAGAAACGTTCGAATCAATATCCTGACAAGGGTATTTTACAAGGTGCGGGTATTAAATAACGAGACTGGCGGTATAAAAAAATTTATTTTTATTTTATACATAATCACTTATTGTCACCTTCTATATACACTTCTTCTCTTTCCCTACAACGCTCCATGCAAATTTTCCATTGTTGGAAACAGTGCTGGAAGTTATCTTCTGTCAGCTCCTTCAGGACACGTGCCGCTTTCTCTTTTACATCTTCCACAGACTCAAATCTTGTCCCTTTTAATGCAGATTTCACCTTAGGGAACAGGTAGAAGTCACATGGTGCAAAATCTGGTGAATACGGTGGATGTTCTACCCCTGAGATGCTATACTTGGCTAGGAACCTCTTGACAGATAACGCGGAATGAGCTGGCGCCTTGTCTTGGTGGAGAACCCTTGATTTGTCCTTCCACATTTCGGGGTGTTTTTTCCTTACTCTTTGACGTAGTTTAGAAAGTACCTCAAGGTAGTAATATTGATTAATTGTTTGACCTTCAGGAACCCATTGAAGGTACACAATCCCATAGATTTAAAAAAAAACTATCATCATTGCTTTAAATTTTGACTTGCTCATTCGAGCTTTTTTGGCTCTCGGTGGAAGTTCGGCTCTTCCAGTGCATGGATCGGCACTTCGTTTCCGGTTCATAAGTTAAAAAAACCACGTTTCATCACATGTTATCTTCTACCTGTTCCCTAAGGTGAAATCTGCATTTAAAGGGGCAAGATTTGAGTCTGTGGAAGCTGTAAAAGAGAAAACAGCACGTGTCCTGAAGGAGCTGACAGAAGATGACTTCCAGCACTGTTTCCAAAAATGGAAAATTTGCATGGAGCGTTGTAGGGATTGAGAAGGAGTGTATATTGAAGGTGACAATAAGTGATTATGTAAAAAATAAAAATAAAATTTTTTACAACGTCAGTCTCGTTATTTAATAGGCACACCTCATAGTGAAAATCTCAAGTTGGCAGCACTAGGAACGATGGAATACTGCCAGTTTCAGGCCTCGTGGTGCAGTAATGTTCTAAGTCCTACGATGTCCACTTCGCTGCGCTTTGGTCTGTCACCATCATCTGATGTAGATCGGCTCGCCCTGTGAAAGTGGTTAAAACATTGCAAACGACTGTCATTTATATTGTTGTTACAATTTAAATTTCCGTATTTTGGTAATAACTTTCTTATTACATTTAGTAACATTATAGTATTTCATTTCATGACTATTTTGGTATTTTACGTCCGACTGTTTTACAATTACTGCTGATGCAGAGGATATTTCATGAATAAGTAGACCATTTACAACATACTTCACTAAAAACAAGTATTACTATTATAACGTTCTCTTGCCTATATGAATATTAGGAACGAAAGTATTGTTTTCATGTCAATTTTTCAAAATCGAGTTTTCACCGGATCTACTCGTTTTCAGACCCCCTGAACCCAAAAAAACATGTTTTTAACGATTGGTCTGTAAGTGTGTGTGTGTGTGAACAGAATATCTCAAGAATGGAACATCGTACAAACTTGAAACTTAAGTTAGGTAAAGATACTGAAGTCACGAGATTGCCTTTTGCATATGGATGGGCTGTGAGGAAGGGAAGTGAAAATATCACGGTGTTGCCAACCTCAACAGTGTGACACTACTCGTACATTTCACTACCGTGCAGTTTCTACATACATTTTGTAAGCTGTGGTTTATTCCGAGAAAATGTTTTCTTCATAAACCTTATAAGAAATAAATGTGACCTGTAATATTGCCTATAGCTTAATTACATGACTAGAAATGTTTGATTTACCGTAATTACCAGCTACCTTATTTCATTGGAACAAATTTTCTACGAATGAATCATCTTCTTTACAATCGCTGTCACCGGCGTCTTCACTATCAGTCTCACTAGTCTACCTAACCGCTTCTTTTTTTTAACAGGTGTCAACAAAACTGTTGAAGAATAGCTTCTTCACGTCTTTAATTTCCTTTTTTATTTTTCAAATTGTGGAAAGAGAAACATCACAGTAGTTCGCTACTCACTCATGGCTTTTGTTAAGAAGCATTGAAAGGCATTTTTGTTTAGTTTCAACTTCACAGCATTTCATTACACTGCATATTAGATTTCATTCAGCACTGTGAATAGTCTGCCCACATTTTCAAGAAACTAACATTTCTGTTTACGGTAACCAACAGTTATATTCGTACCGTTAACCTACAAAAGTTTCCGCAATATACTGTATAGGCTATGCTCTGGGTATAGTGTAAGTTGTTATGTTTGTGTACTGAAATTAAAGCATGCACACTGATGCTGTTCCCTCTTTACCCCTCGTTGGAAACAAGGGAAAACTCGTGACTCTAGTGACTATACTACTAGAAGACCCGACACGAACATTTTCATCAAAATCAGTCAACCGGAAATAGTAGTTTATTCTTGTCATTTTTCACTTTTTTGAAAAGTTAATACTTAAGCACTGTTTTGTTGTGAGCTCGACTATAAAATCATGTGGGAGACAGGTCAATTGATCCCTATCACGAGAAGCAGAGCACAAGGATTGACCAATCATATAACAAGTTTGCTCTGATTGGTTAATACTTCCTTTCTGTTAGTTATAAAATCAAATACAATAGGTTTAGTGGTGTGTTATGGCTCCCAGACACTGATGAAGACACATCGATGACTCCTCAAAAGAAGAAAATTATGTTTCTGCTAGTTGACAAGATGCTGTAGCTAACACTACTTTGACCATTTCAGCAGGCACCCACTTGGTGCCCTTACAAGTCTGCTTGCCCCAGCAGAAAAATAGCCAAACAGCCATTTTTAGGGCCACCAAATTTAACACCAATCCTGATTACATCTGGTGACAAACTTTAAACTATTTCTAAGGATATTTGTATTAGAAATAACTAAATACAAACAAAATTGTAGTTTGTACAGGTGTATCTACAATTAATACATTTTATCATAAACACTCCTATTTTGGTTGGACTAAAATTTTCAAATTAAATTAATTTCAATACCTAACTAAAGTTTATTACATGTTCAAATCCACCGTTACTTGACCCGAAGTAGTCACTTTTTAACATCTGAGTTTATTTACAAACGGTTTAAAAACTAAAACTATAAGTAAATAATATGTAAGTGTTTATATGACAAAGACAGTAGCCAATGGTATTGCTTCCAAAAGAAAAAAAATTATTTAAAATTTTTGAAAACATTAGGCTTAAATCTACAAAAGATGAACAATGTAAAATGCGAAGAGAAAGAAGAAGAAGATGATGATGATGATGATTGAGAATAACTTCAGTTATTATTAGATGATGGACTTCAGTTGTTTACAATGTAGGTTAGTCGGTAAATCTAAATGGAAGGTCAAGCAATTTTATTCTTTTTTGTCGTGATACGTCTTTGCTATTGTCAAGTAAATTAAGTGCCAAAGAATTTAGGTGATGTACTACTTTTTCTCGATATTCTGAACTTCACTGCTTAATTTCTTCTTTCACTGTGTTGACACGCAAGTCCCTTATGCAGCGCATCATTTGTCACATACCATGGAGTGTTTGTGATAATCCATAAAACTTTTGATTAGAATCGTTGGATGATAGCAAGATTCGATTTCACAGCCGATCTCAAAGCGGTAACCCATAAGTCCACAGTGGTTTCAATATGGCTTTGTACAGTAGGAGCTTGCTCTCTAATGACAGCTGTGAATGTTTGTTCATCATCCAATACAAATCTCTCAGCTTCAATCCTAGTTTTATGCATGTGTTCCAAATATGTTTGGACCGGGTAAGGCTTCGATCTATAGTTCAGCCGCTCTAAGTTTGCTCCTACTGTCAACAAACCAAAACCAGGTACTACAGGGTGCATGCTAGAGTCCGTGACTTTATGGATATCGTCTTCCTATTAAGTTATCTATTTTTTAAATTATAAGTACTTAAAGTACTAAAAACATCAGTCGTGATATGATGTAGGCCTAACAATTTAATTTAGAAAAATACTTTTAAAATTATTTTGTATTTAAATACTTTTGAAAGTATTTAGTTGTTACTTTTTAATCAGCGTGTACACATTTACATATAATGCGCATGCTCAGTGACGTCATTATTTGTTTACATTAGGAGCAAACTTAGAACGGCTGAACTATAAGTGTATTCCAAAGTATTTCACATCATCTGACTGAGGAACTGGTCTGTCATTTATTCGTATTGGTGGACATGTGTCTTTCCTCAAAGTTAATGTATTATGTCTTGATTTGTTGTCATTTATATTTCCATTTCCTACACCAGTTCTCAACTATACTCAGATCTTGTAGTATTTTAGTAGCCCCAAAGTAGTCACTAATGACCAAAATGTTAATGCTACTTTAAATAAACTTAAAAAAAATTAAATAAGCGGGAATAGTTTGTCGGTTAAGTATAATAAGACGTTTTATATTTCACTGATAAAAATCACTAGAATTCTATTTCTGTAAGAAATTAAGCAGATTTTTTGGTTACTGTAAGAAGCGTAATCATTTTGAAAATCCCGCCTTCAAAATTAGTAACGAGTTAAAAATTTTTTAAGGAAGGATATTCTGAATAACAGGAGAACGAAGTTACATAACAATTTTCTTGTGACAAGCAGTATAAACTAATATAAACTCTTTGTAATAATCAGTACAAACTAAGAAAACAAAGTAAGAGCTATTTGCTCTTTGGAATTCATATGATATTAGTCAGCTGACGATTACACAACAAACTGAAGACATCAGAAATTGTGAAGGCGTATTAGTAATAATAGTCTTTGAAACATAACCTAAATTTTTGTTTGTATTCCACTGTATTGATATTTTATTTGTAAGTTAATTAAATTAATTCTTCAAAATGAATCGTATATTTGGAAAAGGAAAACCCAAAGAACCTCCACCAGATATGAATGAAGTCATTAAAGGAGTAAGTTATTTTATTTGTGCGATAATTGTTTAGTTTCCTGTTATGACATTTTTTAGTTTGTTAATAACGTATTAAGTTACAGGATTACTAGGAAAACTGAATAAGTTGTATAAATAAAATTTTAACAGTTTAGAACAAATTAATTTTGGAAATAAAATGTTGCATTTTATTTCTTAATATTTTATATCTATGTACTGTAGCACTCGTTCTCATCTCCTAGCAACCAAATCAATACATTGAGACATAATTGCTGTGTTAAGATGTTATTGAATTTACTCAGAAACAATACCCAATAATAAAACAAAATCTTTTTGAGTAGAAAATTGACTGATGGTCAATTGCCAATTTTGGCTACAGTTCAGTGCTTGGAACATATGTAAAACAATATCTGTAACCTGTAGAACAATATCTGAAATTTTGAAGTTAACAGTCATTTAATAATGTGTCCACAGGGTTTAATTTTTCCTACTCAAATATTTAGTACTATCATCATTTCTGTAAAATATGATTTTGTATAATTTCTGAACTTTTAGGCACCTTCCAGTCTTTGTCATACAACTACCATTGAAGTGCCTATTTGGCACTGTAACTGACTAAAATGCTTTTTTCTTTTTAGACATATTTTGTGAATACATCTTACAAAAGACTTGAAAAATTTTTATTGATTTTAATTCTATATAGTAGTATTGAAAATTTGTCCTGGATACATTAAGAGAAGTCAGATTTAAAATACAAAATAAGTAACTTAATTAGTCACCTGTCTGTGATAGATATTGCTTTAATTATAAATTTAAAATGGTGTATTTGGAAACTGCACTAGCAAAACATTTTATTAATTTTCGACAATATTTACAGAAAGGTTCTGAACACTGAAGATAAATATTGCCATTGTAATATTTTATCTTGTTACAATAGCACTAATTTACTCTAACAGAAATATTATTCTCTCTGGTTTCCATTATCTGATACGATATCATAGTTGACTTCGACCCTACATTCTAAGAATGTGATAAAACTTTTATTTTATGTACAAACAATTCTCATTTGTTTATGTAGATATATTTTTGTATTTTAGGTAGATAATAGAGCAGAAACTGTTGAAAAGAAAATACAGCGTTTAGAAGTCGAACTTAAAAAATATAAAGATCAAATGGCAAAAATGCGGGAAGGTCCTGCTAAAAATAATGTTAAACAAAAAGCGTTAAGAGTCCTAAAGCAAAAGAAAATGTAAGTGTTTGCTAAATCATTGTATGATCAAATTCTTATTTCACTGTTTATGGGAAATAGAAATTTAAAGGATTGTAGTATTTCAATGCTTGTATTGTTCAATAATTGACTGTGTTCATTGTAATACTCTTGAAAGTTTTTTTATTTTTTTGAGTATCATTTGCTGTAAAGAAAATATAAAGTTTTTAATTATTTGTTTGAATATATGCAGAATTTATGGCATTGAGACTCTGATTTTGATAAATTGATATTTTATCTCTATTTTGAATTGAAATATATATTTTCTAACCACCAGAATACGGTAACATAAAACACTTACCAATGTTTATAGCGCTTTCGTGTATCTTTTACACATCTTCAGTAAATTAACATTTATTAGAAGTCAAAATTTAAAACTTCCTGCTCCTACCATGGTAGATAAGGAATATGTTACCGTATTCTGGTGGTTAGAAAATATATATTTCAATTTTAAATAATACGGCTGTTTAAAAATCCTACATAGGATGTTTAATAAAATAATATCTCTATTTTATATAATGAATTTATATAATAATTTCACTAACCTTCTTTTTACACTGTGTCACCTTTATTTTTATTCTTACTTACACGTGTTTCGGTGGATACACCATCATCATAATAAATAAAACAATTGAAACTAAAAAATTTTTATCTCACTTATTTAAAATTTGGGCTATAAAGGGCTTCTGTTGTCAACTGGAATGAGACCCCTTAATTCCTTTTACAAAAGGCTTAAGGGAACCGGCCGGGATAGAAAGCTAGTGTCCTATCCATACATTCAAGTTGTGTGGCCTGTTAGTAACCATGTGACCGCTCATCAGCACGATAACCGTCTCATGGTGAACGGAACTGGAAGGGCTGCCCATTCTACCCTGGCAGACGGTGGCTTGGGGCACTCAGTCTGCCAACCGAAAAGCTGAAAGCAACAGTAAACTACAGCTTTTTCTGTCTGACTAGAATTATCGTAAGGAAACTCCTTCATGTATGATTCTGGTTAGGCTTACTGTAGTATATGCAGATCTTCGAGAACTTCAAAATATGAAAAATTTATGATGGCGTCCTCTCTGGTAAAACAAAAGATGTAGGGTGTTACAGGTATGTAGATATGAAACGACTTGCGCAAGATAGAACAGCTTGGAGAACTGCATCAAACCAGTCGAGAGACTGATGACAACAAAATTAAAAATTTATAGAAGATTATACATCTTCAGTCATTTGTATAAAACTCATTTTTATACAAATGACTAAAATGACTAAAATGAGTTTTATACAAATGACTGAAGATGTATCAAAAAATGGATTTTTCTAGATTGTGGCCTTAGTAAATATTATCGTCTGTGCAATCACAAAGGGGCGTATCTCGATTTTTGCCTGTTTTGAGTTAAGGCCGATTCCATACTTATCTGGTGCTGTTCTGTGAAGTGACAAACTGGCGTATCTCAATTCATGTTAGTTTCTTAGTTACTAAAAAAAATGAAGGGCGTAAGTTAATATTTTCACGTGGAAAAACAGTCACATACAGCCATATCTTAGATACGCCTGTTTGTGGTTGTGTTTGTTTTTGAATTAAAGCACCAATTAGGCGTATCTGCAGATTTTTTCTGCAGAAATCTGCTCATTCAACTATTCAAACAACTTTAAAGTTGTCTGGAGAAATATTTTACCAAAACATTCAACACCAATTTTTTGTTTAGCACGAGCAAATAATTCTACATTACTTATTCTTTAAATTTTGATGATTTTCTTAACTTCAAAAATCTTTCAATAGGTATTAGAATTCTCAGGGTTAGGGTTAGGAAGGATGATGCTAATGATAAGATTGACTAGACAACCTTCAGAGCATTAATGGTAATAAAATATCAGCCTAGAAAGATTATTTTAAAAAAACCCATTGTTCTAACGTGTACAATAGCATTTCACTTTTCGAAAATCTGAATTTAGCTATCCAGAAAAACTTAATGGGAAATCTCCACTGATAGCCACTGCAAAATATAATGACTTGGTGAAATTATGCTTAAGAGATACTCTTGTAATAAAAAATCCAGGATTTGCGACATTTTACACAAATTTACCTCATAAGAAATTTTGTCTTATTACTTGTGTTGTTTAACTTGTTTAAGTAATTTTTTTTCTTAAATCAATTATCTTAGGTGTAGTTAGTAAGTGTTTAGTTTTATAAATCATTTTCATGTTACTTCTCAGTCCGGGAGCGCATTGAGTGTATTTAGTATGTGTCCAGTACATATTATTTTTATTACCGCTGTCAAAATAATAGTATTTATGCGACTATTTCTTTTATAACAGGAAGTAGGCCTAATTATCGTTGACACTAAAAGAAATGTTGACTACAACATGGTTTCTATTAGGCTTAGTTGGTAGGTGTTTAGTTTTATAACTTATATTTTTCTAAAATGTGTATCACCTTGTGGAATTGTATTTGGAAGTGTTTGTAATACTGTAATTTTTTAAATATTGTAGTTCAATAATGTTCTCATTAATATACTCAATGATCAAATTAATTTGTGATAAATCATACACATTTCTAAAGCAAATTAGGAAAGTCAATAAAACTGCAAAAGAAACCTAATGGTTATTATCATTAACAGATAGTCTTTTAACGCCAAGTAAATGTCATTATGCTTATCAGAAATTTATAATGATTAGTTTATAAGATCCCGTGTTTTTATCTTAGCTTAAATATTTTAAATAAAACAAATTACTTCTATTTTATTTGTTATTATTTATTTAACATACTGGTATTCTCAAGGGCGTAACTGAAATTCGTGCATTAATAAAATTACGAAAGCAATGACAAACTGGCGTATCTCAGTAAGAAGGGTTTTTGAGTCATCATTTCTTTATTTTGTAATGATAAAAATCTTTTTTTAATTGTTTTATCCAAAACCTGAACATTTGTTTATTATAATCTATACAAATAAAGAAAGTATGAACAATAATGAGTGAACAATGAAGTGTTAAGTTACATGAAGGGTTCACTTCAAACTTTAAATGGCTTTCCTGAAAAATCAACAAAATCGAGATACGCCCCTTTGTGATTGCACGGACGTTTATTTTATGACAAAAGTGTATACGTACAACCAAAGTTATAGGAAATTTAAGAAATGTACAAGTTTTATTTCAAGGATTTTTTCTACAGAGAAGGTTAGCGTCAATCAGTGATATCCTGTATTTTTAGGTCGAACAGAGGTTGATTTTCGTTTTGCGTCATTCACTCATGATTAAAATTAATTAGGTTATGCTTTTATATTACATTGTTTACTCTTCATGATTAAATAGGATATGTGGTTAATTATTTACATTGGCTAGAGAAAGTCGTGTGAGTGTTTCACACTACATTTTTGTAGAATGTATTGTAAAAATTATCTTTACACTCTTATGAAATTCTTATTGGTGTATAGGTATGAAGATCAAGCTGCTAATTTAAGACAACAATCATTTAATATGGAACAAGCAACGTTTGCTGCCCAATCTATGAAGGATACGCAAGCTACTGTAGTTGCCATGAAAGCCGGAGTCAAACAAATGCAAAAAGAATTCAAAAAAATTAACATTGATCAAATTGAGGTATGTTTTTTTTGTCTTATCAATGGTCGGTGACAAATACCCTGTAATTTTACAAAAATTCAGTTTTATAGTATCGTGTGAATACTAGTGAAGAGCGTTCAGTGTTTTAACCAGTCACCGTGATCACGGTGACAGTGATTTTGCGTTCACCGTTACTTTTAATAGTTACTAGTGATTTATCAATCACTGTGTATTTTCTTAGTACATTTTTCAGCTGTTATCATGAAATAATAGTAATGTTTTCAGTTGTTATTTCATGATAACTGAAGTTTTGATAAATTAAAAAACTGGGCTACATAACTAAAATAAAAATTTAGCCTAAAACTGATTAACACAAGGTATCCTAAATTAGTAATAAAAATAACATTTTGTATAAAAAAGAGAAATTACAAGAAACAATATTTACAACTGAAAAATAACAACGCACATTATAAATAAAATAGCTAGGTAGAACGCGGCATGCAATAAAAATAATACTTTAATGTAATTGTGTTACCGCGATCAGAGATATAAGAACTACCCTCGTTTTGTTTAGTCTAGTAGATGAAAAACATAACAAGGGGAAGAGACTGAGAGAAGGAGAGAGAGAGAGAGAGAAGAGTGCGTAAAAATTAAAGTAAAAAAAGAATGGACGTGCTGGTTATCAAAGGAGAGGCGACAAGGAGAGCACTAAGCCCAGTGAACAGACCAACATATCTTACGTAGCTATCATAGGGGCCTTGAAGAAGAGTAAGCATATTATGTCGTTTTGTCTATTAACTGTAAACAGTGAATGAGTGAGTGAATTTGTTCACTAGTTCCTAAGGTAAAGAATTCGTTCTCTCTTAAAAGTGACAGTGAACAGTGAATGAGTAACTGATTTTTGTAAAAGTGATTGAAGGAATGAGAGGTCTGTTACTCTTCTATCTGTAGAATTACGGTCGCCATGTCGTCCTGCCTTAAACAGTGAACAGAGAATGAGTAAGCGATCTTTGTAACAGTGACTGGGGAACGAGAGGCTGTGCTATATTGTAGAAAAGTACGGTGAAAATTCGCCGTGTCGTCCTGTCTTCCAGTGACAGAAGAGTAAGCGATCTATGTAACAGTGACTGGGGAACGGTTACTCGCCTGTCTGAATAACTGTGGTCACCGTGAATTATAAGTAACCGTGACTCGTTCACAGTGACAGTTCTTTTGTCTCTTCTCTAGTGAATACCAGTTGCTTTTAAAATTATTTTAGGGCCTTCATGTTCATAGTTGCAGTGTGACTACTTTTGTAACATATTTTCTCTAAATTAAATTCTATGAATTGCAGTTAAACTCTAATATAAGTTGTACAGTATTGAATTGTAAACAATATGAATTGCAATTATAGAAGTTAATATTTTGCCAAGAGTCACCAAAATTTCCAATTTGAAATCAAATATTAAATAAATAAATAAACTTACACAAAATTATTACCGAAGTCAGGTGAAAAAGTGGTCATTTCAGAGAATCATGATTATTACAATTTTTTTCTCCGAATACCTCTTTAGAGGAAGGACACCAAATCAATATTTTAAATACGTCTTCTTGTTTTGCTCATGTTTCCTTTTCTTCAACAATATTTTCATTCTTTTGGATCTTTTCTTCTTAAGGTTATTCAATGTTGTGAGGTTCATGTCTCTTCTTTTCATTCTCTCCCCCTAAGATCACTCTCTGGTTTTTTTTCTAAAAATTTCCGTATTTTGTACGTCTTCTGTGTTGATTTTTGCATCTTTAAGGTCGTTTAATATTACTATGAACCAGTGCTAGTTTGGGTTTGAGATTTATTATTTTATAAAGAATTTGTTTGATCAATCTGCTATCGTTGATTCTTGCCACTTGCCCAAAAAATACAAGTCTCCTTTTTCTCATTAGTACAGTAAAATCTCTCTATAGCGGAATTGAAGGGACCATGAGGTACCGCCGCTATAAAGAGAGTTCCGTTATAGAGAGAGCGAGTAATTAACGGTGGGAGGGAAGTTGGAGTACTAATTTTTCTGTACAAAATAACTTATTATACGTATGTAAATGGTGCATGGAATAAGTTTTTGAAAAACTACTGAATAGATAACTTTATGACGAATGTTTAATACAGTAGATTACTTCAATACAGTGAGATATTTAAATTAATTACATAAAGTGTAGGTTATTAACTTAACAAGAAATTTGGATACAAACTGGTTTTATTAGATGTTGTGTTACTAATGTTTAACAATAGAATTTCGCTTTTCGTATTGAACTTTTTTCAATAATCTTTCATACAGTACATACCGTAATAGATAGCCTAAAATTAATTAGCACTGATACTCGTTTTTCACTGAACAGTAATAGACATAGGATACATACAATTAAAATTTCCTAAAACATAGGCTACACAAACACAAAAAAATACACAGTAGGCCTACAGTAAGCTATATATTTTTTTCGTTATTAAGGAAACAATGACTGTGAAGTACATTTCATTTCGTAAAATAAGTTTTAAATTTTGTTTTGTTTTCAATTCATAAAACATGTCTTCAATCTCATTTTCAATGTTTAAAACTTGTAAATTTTCATTTACATATTGGCAATGACAGTACGTGTAAACAACAAGAATAGTGTCTAGTGCCTGTTTACTTGAAGGGACAACATTTCTGTTTCCATTTCATCGTCATCTTCACTTTCTTCCTCGTTGTTTTGGGCTAAGACATTTTCGATTATTGCATCATCGCCAACATATGCTGAAGTGGCTAAGTCATTGTCTGCTCCTACATAGGCATCTAAATCCATATCCTGAAGATATTGTTTAGCCGCTATAGAGAGATTTTTGTGCCGCTATAACGAGAGTTAAATACATTATCGTAGTATACGAAAGGGTCGGGGTCGGCAAATAATGCCGCTAAAGAGAGAGTTCCGCAATAGAGAGATTTTACTGTATATGAATTATGTTTTCAGTTTTCTTGTATAAATTATCTCTTTGTTCAAACATGGTCTATTATAACTTACTGTCCTTTTTCCTTTTTAGGTTCTCGGTTGTTCCAAACTATTCTCCTTTCTATCCTCATTATTTATTGATACCGCATATCAACATAATTTTAAGTGTTTCTGCTCCATACAATGTTTCCGGTCTTCCCACCATCTGATAGTGCCTGATTTTTGTATCTCATGATATGGTTTTTTGTTATTTTATACGAGGTGTGGCTATTAAATAACGAGACTGACGTAAAAAAAATTATTTTTATTGTATACATAATCACTTATTGTCACCTTCAATATACACTCCTTCTCTATCCCTACAACGCTCCATGCAAATTTTCCATTGTTGGAAATAGTGCTGGAAGTCATCTTCTGTCAGCTCCTTCAGGACACATGCCGCTTTGTCTTTTACAGCTTCCACAGACTCAAATCTTGTCCCTTTTAATGCAGATTTCACTTAAGGGAACAAGTAGAAGATAATAACATGTGATAAAACGTAGTTTTTTTACTTATGATCTGGAAACGAAGCACCAATCCATGCACTGGAAGAGCCGAACTTCACTGAGAGCCAAAAAAGCTCGAATGAGCAAGTCAAAATTTAAAGCAATAATGATTGTTTTTTTTTTTTGATATCCATGGGATTGTCTACCTTCACTGGGTTCCTGAAGGTCAAACAATTAATTAATATTACTATCTTGAGGTACTTTCTAAAATATGTCAAGGAGGAAGGAAAAAACGCCCCAAAATGTGGAAGGACAAATCATGGGTTCTCCACCAAGACAATGCGCCAGCTCATTCCGCGTTAATCTGTCAAGAGGTTCCTAGCCAAGTACAGCACCTCAGTGTTAGAACATCCACCTTATTCACCAGATCTTGCACCATGTGACTTCTACCTGTTCCCTGAGGTGAAATCTCCATTAAAAGGGACAAGATTTGAGTCTGTGGAAGCTGTAAAAGAGAAAGCACCACATGTCCTGAAGGAGCTGACAGAAGATGACTTCCAGCACTGTTTCCAACAATGGAAAATTCGCATGGAGCGTTGTAGGGATAGAGAAGGAGTATATATTGAAGGTGACAATAATTGATTATGTATAAATATAAAATTAAATTTTTTATATCAGTCTCGTTATTTAATAGCCACACCTCGTATAGGTTTCTTGTATTCATTAATGCAACTCTCATCTTATACGCCCTTCTTTTAATTTATAAATTATCCTAATTTCATATTATATCAACTATAATGGAATCATATTCCGTTTTTAAGCAAAAAGAGTTTACTTTTTTGCTGTAATTTTTTACTAGGAAATCCCTGATTGCTGCACTGCATGGCAAACTAAACTTAAAGCATTTAACTTCTCATACCACCTTACACGTTAAAAGCCAAATCATGATTGTACAAATAAAACCAACTAGCAATTGCACATGAGCATTAGAGGGGTTGAACTAAATTTGAGGGGTTATAAGTATCATACAGTTGGGATTCTAGTTAAATTTTATGAATATGGCAACAAATGGTAATTAAAGAACCATGTTGTAAAACAAAACCTTAATTTTTTTAATTAAAATTTTGTAAGTTTGTGGTTCATTTTTTTCTTTTCAGGATTTGCAAGATGATATGGCTGACATGTTAGAATTAAATGAAGAAGTCCAAGAAGCATTAGGTCGTTCATATGGCATGCCAGAAATAGATGATGATGAATTAGCTGCTGAATTAGATGCACTCGGTGATGAAATAGCACTTGATGATGATACGTCGTATCTAGATGATGCTGTTAAAGCACCGGAAGCTCCTATAAAAGAACCTGGAGCTGAGGGTGGTGTTAAAAATAAGGTAGGTAAGATATTTTGTAAGGGAAATTTGAACTCTAATGATACTAATTGTTCATTAAAGAGTACAAGATAATTTGAACCAAGTGCAGTAATCTCTAACTCTTTTTAGCACTTTTGGGACTCTGGTGATGCATTGGATTACAGATTTTTCCAGATTACGGAATGTGGGTAATTTTACTTAACCCTACAACCGGCAGGCATCAATTTTTCGACACGTGGATCGTTTCTGTACTGGCAGCATCGATAAATCGTATCGATCAACAATGCATTAGTTTTGAAATTATGATGTAAAAACTGTTTTGCATAACCACAGCAAGTAATACATATTTTTAATCAGAAAAATCAGCTTTATAAAATAAAAATATTTTTGTTTTTTAAAAGTAATTGTTGTTGATGTATTATTCAATGAAATTGATGTATAATTCTCATGGAAGTCAGTTGGTGTTACTTGTTGTCATCTGCTTTGCAAAGGACGTTCGCATTTACTCGTGTTCATTTGTTTATTAGTTATTGCATAATTCGTTGTTTTGTTGATGTTTATGAAACTAAACTGATTTTGTAGTAACTCAACTCGTGAGTGTTTGTGTTTTATAGGTTAAGTTTTATTAATTATTATTTCATTATGAATTTCAATGTAAATAATGAAATAGGCGATTTAGTAATTAGTGTGCTTGATGAAAGGGTTACCGGTGAAAGCCCTAATATCAGATTTTTTATAGTGTTTCTTTTATTTACTTTTGAATTTTATATCATTTATGCATCGACATGAAAGTATTTAGTTATGTAGTATTCTTGTATTATTGACTCTAGAAAAAAAAGTTTTCAATGCATCAATACAATATTTATATCATTTTCTGCAGAACAAAAAACTCTACAAAGTGGCTATAATGGAATTCTATGCCCATAACGGACAGGTGGAATGTCAATTATTTACACTCAATCTGTTCGTTGCAGGGCTAAAATAAATAGTTCTGTTTCTTATCACGTGGTCAGCCAATTAAATGACTGAATCATTTAAGAACAGAAGAGGTAGAGGTGCAAAAGACATTAATCAGAGTTATCTCCTCTGAAAGTAATGGATTTCATTATACAGCCAGACCCTGTGGTGAATGAAGTGAAGGTGTCATTTGCAGAGTGGAAAATATGTGCCTTTCAGAGGGCCCGGCATGCTGATAAGCATACTTTTCCACTCAGTGAGGAAAGCAACGGTAAACCACTTCACTCCTCGTTTTACTTCGTAAAACCTCTACAGGTTCAAACCATCCTTTTGGCTGATGACCTAAACAACAACATAATGGAATTCTAGTTAAAAATTATTATTCGTTTCAATTTTAGGGGGTAAGACAGGTTAATTATAACCGTATTCATATATGTAGTGAATGTAGGGGGAGTAAAAAGGGAGACCCCTAAATATTTAATTTTTAGTAATAGTACATAAATATTTAAGATTTTCTAAGTATTTTGATGTATAATATGTGTTACTAAGATTATAAATTGATTGTAAAATAAATAACTTAATAACACCTTACATTTGGCAAATTTTCTGCTGCCAGTTATGATAAAATAGGCCACCGGTCGTTGGGTTAAGAGAGATACGAACAGTTTTCAGATTCGTAATCTATACTGTTAAGTCCAGCACCACACTGAACTTGAAAAATGATATAACTAATTAACAATTTATTTAATGCGGATATTTCCGGAGATCCAGAGCGCAATTTAAAGGGGTCGGCACTTGCAACCAAACGATTAGAATTCACCAGCAGTGAAGCGATGCAATAAGCAGAATAACGGAAAGGAAAACTAGGATAAAGATCAACAATAAGCATTGGAGAAAAACGGATAGGATTCACTGCACGTATTAACTTAATTTAGTGTTACTGAAATGGTTACTTACCAAAGCATCAAAACATAGCATACTCAGTGGAAATCGAGTCTAGTAGATTTGCAGCATTTGACAACAGCAAAGCCCGCTAAGTCACTAAGTTTGTTAGTTAACCCCTTAACAGTTTATGACCAGATATCTCGCAACGTAAATGTTGTAGAAAAGTGCCCCTGACGAGATAACTCGTGCAACTGAATTTGTCTCGATTTATTCTGTTTTCTGTCGAAATATCTCGCCGTAACATTAAAAGTAGTTTATCTTATATCCGTAACTTTAATATTAGCGCTAGTAAAGGTTCCTTTCTATAGGTTAGATGACTCTATATGTTATTTGTTTATGTCGTACTCTCCAATGTTGGGTAAACGGTTATGTTTTGGTTAGTTCGGTGCGTTTCGTTGTTACGTTATAAGTTTGTTATGAGTGTTTATGAAAAGAAATTGTAAGCTATTCGATATTATTTATAGTTTTTTAGCAGCAAGTTTCATTTCATACATAGTATTTAGTCTGGTTTTTCGATTCCATTTATTGTAGTAGGATTGTTTATTATTTTGTTAGTATTTCAAAATTTTTGTTTTTTTTTTAAATGTTTTTGTGCATGGAAATTGATCTATATGTCTTTATTCAGTCATATTATACAAAATTATGAAAAAAATAATTGAGCAATATATGAACATTTTTGGCTAAAAAAAGGAACTGTTACGGGGTTAACATAATACATAAAACAGCACGTGAGTTTGATTTAATTACAGAACATATAGGGTGATTCAAAAAGAGCGCCGGTTTTGATATATCAAATTAAGAGATTTATTTTATTGAAAAACTGAAAATAAATACATCAACAAGTTCATCTTTTCTTCCGATTTTATGTATGAAAAATGATGTCATGCATGTGTCCTCCTCTACTGCGCTGGCACGTATCAACTCTGTCCATGAAATTGGATATTACTGCACGACAAGTTTCGACTTCCATTTGCCCGATAACCCGTCGAATTTCCTCCTTCAAGTCATTGATGTTTCGGGGTTTATTGGCATACACCAATGACTTCAGATGACCCCAAAGAGGAAAGTCACAAGGCGTCAAGTCACACGACCTTGGTGGCCATTGATGGTCGGAATTACGAGAAATGATGCGATCCTGGAACCGTTCACGGAGCAACAACATTGTTTCTCGTGCAGCGTGACAGGTGGCACCATCCTGCTGAAACCACAACTCGTCAATGTCCATTCCATCCAAATGACGCCACAAAAACTCCCTAATTTGCTGGGTTAACAGCCACACTGTCACGAACCAACGCAACGTTCTGCTCAGTTTGACCAGAACGACGACGTCCAGAACTTTTAAGGTCGACTGTTGAACCCGTCTCAAAAAACTTTTTCATGAGCCTGCGAACTGTTGATTCATTCGGTGCTTCATTACGTCCTAGAGTACTGCGAAGTCCCCTGACAGTAGCCGCATAACTCTCTCCACTTTGGTAAAATGTTTTGACGATTAACACTCGTTGTGCAATAATAAACTTCTCCATGGTTAGACACAGACTGCGAGAGTACTACACTGCGAACAAGAGAAACTACAACTGAATCGTCAATCGGAATGTTCTCCAAAATAGAAATGTGGTCAAACAATGTTGCCAACCGATAAACAAAAATTTACCAGCCGTTTAAAAACCGGCGCTCTTTTTGAATCACCCTTTATTCGACACGACATGTAACATTTGGCAATCTTCAACAACGCCTGTTGAAGTGCGAACGAAACAAGCAACCATCTGAACACCATGCACATAGTAAGTCACCATGCACACTGAAAGACAGAGGGAACAAAATTATTATTACTAAGATATTATTATTAGTATTATTTTATGCGATAATAAAGTTTATTTAGTTAATTAATTATAAATTTGTTTTTCAGGATGGAGTACCAGTGGATGAATTTGGATTACCACAAATTCCAGCGTCATAACATAATCATACATTCTATAAAAATAACAAATATATCGCAAATCTCGCTAAATTCCTTATTGATATAAGCTTATATTTTTAATTCAGTATTTAAGTTAATACTGTTGTACGAAACGATTGTTTTGTAATCTATTATTATTTTTTAGCCTCATTATCAATTACTTGATATTGATTGTTGTAAGAAATAATTCTAAAATATTGTAAACTTATTTAATTTTGAAAATTAATGATAAATTTTTTTAAAGTTTTATTAATATTGTATTATTTGTGGTAGTTATTTTATAAATTTAGGTTAATATTTTTTTTTTAATAAATACGTCTATGTAATTTGTCGTTTAGATATTTTTTGATATCTTGTAACATCAATTTAGTTATATCGTGATTCATTTTTTATAAATGATTCTAATATTAAAATTTTTTAACATTTTGTGTTAGATCGAAGTGTCTTTAATAAAAAAATTGTCCGTCACTATTTCACATGAGAAGCTAATTTATTTTAATTACTTAGGAATTTTTTTTAGAGATACCCTATTTTATTGAAATTTGAATATTGATCTATCAATTTTTATCATAATATAATTAATAATCATATTATAGTTTCATTTTAATTTTTTAAGTATCTTATTCTTTACACCTTGTGATATCCATGTGCTTAATTTTTTTCTTATGAGCCATAAAATTATTAACATTTCAATAATTAAGACTTCAATTCAAATCCATGTTATTTTTAATTAAATATGTTTCCTGTTAATTAATATTACAAAATAGGAACCTACAAATTATCAATCTCAATCCAATAAAAATTATCAGTTTTGTCTGTTGTATAAACATTGATACTTAACCTATCAACACCTGCGAATTCGTCTTCATTGATTTAACTTTGTCATAAAAAATCATCATCATCATCCGTCATGGTTTAGGCTATTGAGCCTGTTCCGGTTTCCACCTCTTCCTCGGTCGACCCACATCCCTTCTACCATCTGGTTTGGACATCCAGGCTTGAAGTGGCAAACGGTTGTGTGGCATTCGGAGCAGGTGATCTGTCCATCTTTTTCAATATTGCTTGATCACATCTACAAGTGGCTGTACATTGCATTCTTCTCTTATCACTTCATTTCTAATGTGATCCAGCCTTGTGTATCCCTGAATGTGTCTCAAGAACCTCATCTCTGAAGCTTGTATGCGCGAGTCGTCTCTCTTTGTTGTGGTCCATACCTCGCTTCCATATGTAACTAGTGGAATCGCTATTGTCTTATAAAATTTCAACTCTTTCTTTTCTGGGTTTTCCCTTCAATGTACGATGTATGGTTCCACATATCGCATTGAATTTATTCAGCTTCAGAGGTATGTCACTCTCACAATCGAAGGACACATTGCAACCTAGATATTTGAAACTACTCACCTGCTCCATAATCACATTATCTAACACAATTTTCGATCGCACTGGCCATTTGCCATGGAATGCCATTACTTTGGATTTTTGGGTCGAAATTTTCATTTTGAATTCTTTACTTAGATTCTGGAGTTTATAGACTGCTGTTTGAAGCTTATCTTCACTGTCTTGAATTATAACGGTGTCGTAGGCAAACATGAGTGAGTTGAGGGAAACGCCTTGTCCAATATTTACACCTGTGTCAACCTTTTGTCGCCAAACAGTCATCAGCTCGTCAATATATATATTAAATAATGTAGGTGATATGGGACATCCCTGTCTGACTCCTTTATTTACATACAACTCTCTCACATCTTTTCCATCTGAACTAATCAGCACCGATGTTTTATAATATAAACTATTGATAGCAGTCACAATATGCCTTGGGTAGCCTTTCTTCAACATAATTTCCCACAGTAAGGACCTGTCGACGTTGTCAAATGCCTTTTCCCAGTCAATAAAAGCCAGATGAGTTGGACAATTGTATTCTCGACGTCTTTCTATTAGAATTTTCAATGTGAAAATCGCATTTATACAAGACCGTCCCTTCCGGAAGCCCATCTGGTTCTCTGATATTGTCATAAAAAATAATTGGTCAGTTTTAAGTGAAATTGATGTCATCAAAATTATTATATAACCACCAACTAAAACTATTAACTTAAAATAACATTCTATTAAAAACTAACACAAAACTTATTGAAAAAAAGACACTTAATTACATATAAATTAATGGAAAAGGATTATGAAAGACTTTGTTAAAGGTACACATTTCTTTTCAAATAACTTAATTTAATCGCCAAGGCTTAAATATCAAATAATTATTACAGAGATCATTGTCAGAAGGTCAATCATATTACACTCCTTGGAATAGAAAAAAATTCCTTATTTGTAATCCACTATCTTAAAGCATCACAAAATTCACTAGGTGTTGCAGAGTATGCACCTGTTTGTAATTTATTGAGTGTATAATTTAGTTGAGATATTTGTGACTATTGTTTATTTTAACTGGTCTAAAAAAATGTACATGTATTTTGTGATTGTATCTATTGGAGTATGAATGCACTAAGGGAGAGTTTATTAAAGTTTTCCTTAACATACTAGGTCTGTCGAATAAATATGCGAACTGAGGACATGGAAACTTAATTTTACACAATTTCAGCTACATCAATTTTATCCCCTATAAAATACTCTCCATTCGTTGGTATGCACGTCTCCCGTTTTCTTTTCCATTGCTCAAAGCACTCCTGGAAGTCCTTGGCAGTTAGGGTTCATTGTTTTCAATTTGTTAGTTGTTTTATCCCAGTACTGTTTCACTATTTTGCATTTTTGGAAAAAAGGCGCTGGGGGCGAGATCTGCTGAATAAGGAGGATGGTCTAGGATGGTGTTGGAATGTTTTTTTCAAAAAATAACGAACAATTATTGCTGAATGTGGAGGTGCATTGTCATGGTAAATAATCCATCCATAGCCTTGAGTCAAATTGATTTACATGACGCACGTGATCTCTCAAGCGCTTGAGAACCATTTGGCAATCTGTAAGGACAAGGGACCGCACTTGATCAATGTTTTCATCAACATAGGAGGTTGAACGTCATCCCAGCCTTGCATATTCTAGATCATATTTGAAACACTTAATCCTCTTAAAAACAGATTTTTTTTAGAGCATTATCACTATGAACAGCCCTCAATTTATCAGTAATTTCTTAAGAGCTTTTCTCAAGCTTCACCAAAAACTTAATGTTGAATTGTTACTCAGTGATTTCATCAATTTCCATTTCAACGAACTGTAGAAACAACCACAACAGAAATAAATACAACACACAGTATGGACAGCTGAACATTCAGACGAGTACTGACTACTCGCTGGCTCTCAGACTACATGCGAGCTAGTGAACAGGGCTATACAATACGTCATAATCGCCATATTTGATCAGTTTGTGTATTTATTGGACAGACCTCATATACTAAACTATTTAATATATAGAGACCTGATAAAGTAATAATAATTAATATTTTGAAATATCCTGTACAAGACTCAACAGGTGTCAAACCCATAATGCAATAAACAGCCTCCTTTGGCCAATTTAAAAACATTTTGATTTCCCACAGAGTTACTTCATTGAGAACAGAAGTCATAGTATGAGCTCAGCAGCATGCCCTCACTGACACAATTCCTGAGTTTAACACTTTGACTCCCATACCTATTTTTGTTAATTAGTCTCAGTGACTGAACAAAATAAAAACAAATATCATAAATGGACTGAACTTTTTTTTGTGAAAATATACTTAAAAACATTAAAATATGTTTTACAAAAATAAATCAAGCTAATTTGTACCAAATTTTCCTAAATTTTGGATATTTTTCTGTGTGCCAACATTTTGTACACATGGTCCCAAATGAAGAAATTTGCTTCCTCACACACAACTTTAATACAATGGATCATGTGTACTAATTTTGTACACAATGAATTTGTTCTGTTTTTGAGCTTGTGTTTCAGGTTTAAAAATAAAAACAATTTTATAATAAATGAATATAATTGAAAATAATAAAGTCATTATAAAATAATAATAATAAATTCATAAGTAACAAGGCAAATAAGCTTGTAAATATTTTGTCTAAACAAAACACATTTTTGATTGAACACAGAAATGTCATAATTCAAAACTTCAACAAAAGAAAATATAATAAAATAAATAAATTTTTTAGAAAAATACAATTTTATAATAAATTAATATAATTGAAAATAATAAAGTCATTATAAAATAATAATAATAAATTCATTAGTAACAAGGTAAATAAGCTTGTAAATATTTTGTCTAAACAAAACACATTTTTGATTGAACACAGAAATGTCATAGTTCAAAAGTTCAACAAAAGAAAATATAAGAAAATTAATAAATTTTTTAGAAAAATACCACACTATAAAAAAAAGAAAAAATGAATAATACTGAATACTCATAATAATTACTGATTACTTGACAAGGATTATAAAAAACCATCAAAATCTATTACACCTAAAGGAGTTTTTAAACATGCGTTTCAAAGAAGGTTTTTAAGCACATAAACTTGCTTTCACATCCTGTACAACTTGTAACTCGTTTAGAATTTTTCATGGCACTATTTCTACCATGTAAAAAAAAAAAAAATGTAACTCCGAGATATTCTTATAGCAAACAGTGCATCTTCCTCGTTTCTCTGTTTCAACCAATTTGTGGGTATTTATTGCTGGTGGTACTTTTTGTGGAAGCTGTAGTAAGCTTAAAGTGACTTGTTCACGAAATCTTGTGGTTTTCATATTTTTCTTAGAAACCTGGTTGTACACATAATGCGCGTTGATGAGAGCTGTATTAAAAAGTAATTCAAAACAAACTTTTTGGTACCATTTTAAACTTTTTCTTAAACATGATGAATAGGAAGATTTCTGATCCGACACGTCAATGAATGTTTTTGCCTCATTGTATTCAAGGATAGTTGTCGGCTTCTTGACAACATGACCATGTTTAGTCCATACTTCAATTATTGTAGGGGCAGACACAGTGGTTAGAAACAAAACTTCTTTTTTGTCACGCAATTTCCCCACTACAATGTTAGTGTTACTTTGGAGACAACGCAACTCTCCTTTTTCTAATTTTGCTTTTATTAAAGCTGTAGGGTTATGTTTCCTTCGACTCCTGAGAGTCCCAATTAAATGTGTTTGACATTTATTTAATTCGTTGGCTAATGAGACACTTGTGTAAAAGTTGTCTGTAACAAGAATTCTACCCTGATGAAGTGGCTGCATGAGTTCCATTACAATGTTTGTGGCAACCGACTGATCCTTTTCATTTGTTTCTTTACCCCCATAAACTTTAAGGTTATATGTGTAACCCCCTTGAATACAGAGTTTAAAAAGCTTAACGCCATATTTGTGTTTTTTTTTTTTTTTTTTTTGGTAAATATTGTTTTATTTTCAGTCTACCTCTGAAAGGTACCATACTCTCATCTATGCAAACTCTTTTTGGTGGTATCAAAATTTGTTGGAATTTTTCATTCAACTTTTTTACAAGAGCTTCAGTTTTGAATAAACGATCATCTTCTGGGCAATATTCATTGTCAGAAAAGTGGATGGTAGACAGTAACGTTTCAAATCGTGTTCGAGGGATTCCACATTGTGAACTGACTTCATTTTTGTACAAAATATTTGTACTGTAATAATCACGCAATGATGGTTTACTGTCTAGTCCCATCCACATGCAAATACCCAAAAACTTGGTAATTTCTTGTTTATTTGTGTCCTAAAAGTTTCCTAGTAATGAATGCTCTGCAATTGGTTCTTCTAAAATAATTTTATTTATTACTTCTTGTTCAGCATAAAGATTTGTTTCATTGAATATCATATCTACAATCAAATCGTCAACAAATAACTTATAAAACTCCACTGGTTCTTTCCCAATCATTTTTTGTATTATGTCATCTTTAAATAACATAAATATTATTTTAGAAAGCCTTTCACTTATATCTTCATTGGAATCATCATTAAAATTACAAAATTTGTATCGTCAACCAAATTATCAATATCTAAATCAATACACGCACACTTGCCATGAAGATTTAAAAGCAAACAATACATAAATAGAATACCACAAAAAAAATGATTTGTAATAAAATGAGATTGGATGGTGATTCTAACATAGTCAACTTGTGAAACAACTATTAATTATTCGTTGTACAGCTGTCTAAATTGAATATTATGAAATTCAAAATAACTCGTCTATAACATGTAAAGGGTTAAGACATATTTACTAATTTAATTCTTTTCTATCGAATTAGATGTTTTCATAAAAAAAGTTTGAAGATGAAATGATCAATCTCTTTATAAAAAAAACTTTAATTAAATATCGTTGCTATTATAAAATTTAATAAAATGTTTGTATGTACTTATTTAAACAGTTGATCTGCATTAAAAAAATTTTGAAACAATATTGATTGAAATTTTCATTAACATTTTTCATTCTGAACTAATTTTTTAAAATTTATTTAATTTTAAGAAAGTATATTGAATTAACAGTTATGGTATAAGTACTCTTTATATTAAGGAAAAAATTTTAAATGGCGTAAGATAAAATATGTAATTACTACACGGCTTTGTATATTATACAGTTTTTGTTATAAAATAAATTATGTATATAAAAATTTATGTCTGTATTTTATTTGATTGTTCATTTATGAATAAATGTGTGTAGTCCGTTCTGCAGCTTATATTAACTCTTTTAAATTAATATTGACACATGGGTGTCTCATGACCTCCGATGATGCTCCAATGTGTGGTGGGTGTGATTGTCGTTTGACAGTCAAATTTGTATTGGTTGATTGCATCTGCTGGGCAGCTCTGCGTCGGCGATATGAGATACCCTTCAAATTGCGAAATATACTCGGCGACGGAAGCCCTATTTCGGACGCAACTTTGGGATTTCTACGATCCATCAGTATACAGGGTGTCTAACGAGTAACCCGACAAACTTCTAAGGTCGTATCCTCTCATCAAAATAATGAAAAAAGTTTACATAAACATGGGTCCGGAAACGCTTCATTAGCGAGTTATGGCTAGCAAAAGATTTCGCCCTGGGTTCAGAACATACGCCTAAATAAAGTCATCCTAGAGGTCTAGGAACCCAATTTTATGGGTAGATTTGATGGTTCCTTATGTATTTCGACCCGAAAAATTGAATAAAATAAGTTCCAGAACCATATCTCCAGTAGTTTTTGTAATATTCAATGAAAAACGGACAAATCTGTGCATAAAAATATGTTTTTTTTAGGTTTGAAGAACAATAACTGTGTTAAATGGCTAAAAAATTTGTAAATTTATTTAGCAAAACTTGTAGAGATTTTAATTCTGAAGAGAATGGTGTAAAATCGGCCAATAATAAACAAACACAAAGGTTAAAAAATTTATGGTTAATTAATTCAAGTCATAGGAAAAATAAGAAAATTTATTTGCAGTTTATTTGTGAATACAATATTCGGTCAATTAAATAATTACAAAAATTTGTAAGTTATTTGTATTTGTAAGGTAGCAAGACACCATTTGTAAGGTATGGATATTGAAATAAAAGATTCAGCAATTAGGCTGAAATGTTTTGTGTTTATGAAGAACATTAATTAAAAAGATATTGCATTTTCTGTCTTATTTTTCGTATGTGTTGATTTAATTAAACATAAATTTTTTAAACTTTGTGTTTGTTTATTGTTGGCCGATTTTACATCATTCTCTTCAGAATTAAAATCTCTACAAGTTTTTCTAAATAAATTTACACATTTATTAGCCATTTAACACAGTTATTGTTCTTCAAACCTAAAAAAACATATTTTTATGCACAGATTTGTCAGTTTTTCATTGGATATTACAAAAACTACTGGAGATATGATTCTGGAACTTATTTTATTTAATTTTTCGGGTCGAAATACATAAGAAACCATCAAATATACTTATTAAGTTGGGTTCCTAGACCTCTAGGATGACTTTATTTAGGCGTATGTTCTGAACCCAGGGGAAAATATTTTGCTAGCCGTAACTCGCTAACAAAGCATTTCCAGACCCATGTTTATATAAACGTTTTTCATTATTTTGATGAGAGGAAACCACCTTAGAAGTTTGTTGGGTTACTCGTGAGACACCCTGTATACAGCAGTGTCTGACAGTCTGAAATGTTCTATTTATGCTGATTAGTTCTAAGTTTATATTTGTGTGTATTTTTGTTATTTTTGTGGCCCCTATACAGCCATTTTGTGATCCTTTATGCCTGTGATATTACTTTTATATATGTCAATTTTATTTTCTTGGCTGTGATACTAGTTTGTAAGATTTTAATTTTATAAGTTGTTATAAGCTGTCAGTGTTGTAAGTGTTATTTTATTCTAACTGTGGTATTATGTTTAAGTTTATGTTTGTATGTTTTTTTGGTTTTTTTTATGTAAATTTTATTTTCATGCCTGTGATACTTGTTTGTAAGATTTACAACCCTGTGTGGATTAACAGGCGATGATAACCAAAATGGTTTTTCACCTTAAAAAAAATACGAGGTGTGGCTATTAAATAACGAGACTGATGTAAAAAATTTTATTTTTATTTTATACATAATCACTTATTGTCACCTTCAATATACACTCCTTCTCTATCCCTACAATGCTCCATGCGAATTTTCCATTGTTGGAAACAGTGCTGGAAGTCATCTTCTGTCAGCTCCTTCAGGACACGTGCCGGTTTCTCTTTTACAGCTTCCTTTGACTCAAATCTTGTTACTTTTAATGCAGATTTCGCCAAAGTACCTTCACTGGGTTCCTGAAGGTCAAACAATTAATCTATATTACTATCTTGAGGTACTTTCTAAACTACGTCAAAGAGTAAGGAAAAAACGCCCTGAAATGTGGAAGGACAAATCATGGGTTCTCTACCAAGATAATGCGCCAGCTCATTCCGCGTTATCTGTCAAGAGGTTCCTAGCCAAGTACAGCATCTCAGTGTTAAAACATCCACCTTATTCACCAGATCTTGCACCATGTGATTTCTACCTGTTTCCTAAGGTGAAATCTCCAATAAAAAGGACAAGATTTGAGTCTGTGGAAGCTGTAAAGAGAAAGCGGCATGTGTCCTGAAGGAGCTGACAGAAGATGACTTCCAGCACTGTTTCCAACCATGGAAAATTTGCATGGAGCGTTGTAGGGATAGAGGAGTGTATATTGAAGGTGACAATAAGTGATTATGTATAAGATTAAAATTAAATTTTTTACAAAGTCAGTCTCGTTATTTACAACGGCAGTCTCATATCTCAGTGAAGCCCAGATGTAGAAAAAGAATTATGAGAATTCCATCCAGTCTTTAGAGATACATTTTTTGAGAAGTATGAAGGGCTGTATACTAGACTGGATCGGTTCAGAAATGAAGGTATATGGTGAGAGTTGGGTGTAAAATGTCTTAAGAAGACAGTTATTGGGTATCACCGGAAATGGACAGATTATCGACAAAGAATGTCTCCACAGAAGATTCCTAAATTGGCCTAAAGTTACAAATCAATTGGAAAGTGCGATCCGGGGTGAACAGTGGTTAGGATGCCAAAACAGGTCATGGAACCTAATCCTTGAATGGTAGAAGAAGAATTAAAGTTTTTATTAACAAATTTTAGTTTTTGGAAAGGAAAATAATTTAGGGTTATTTGAACATTAATTTATTAACTCCATACCCAGTTAAAGTTGGAGGTATTGATTTACCACAAAGTGAAGTTGTGAAGTACCTGGGTATGCATCTTGACAGGCGGTTAACTTGGAAAACCCATATGAGAATGAAGAGGAATGGATTAAATCTAAAATACAAAAGGATGTACTGGCTGATTGGCAGGAACTCTTCACTCTCTCTTGAGAATAAGTTCCTGCTTTATAAGATGTTACTTAAACCAGTTTGGTTGTATGGTGTTCAACTTTGGAGAACTACCAGCAGGAGTAACATAGAGGTAATTCAAAGGTTCCAGAATAAGGTTCTTCAGGCTATAACAAGGGCACCATGGTTTGCAAGGAATGGAGAAATACAACATTATTGCAACCTTCGTGATGTAATGGACGAGGTCAGGCGTTTTAATGGAAAATATCAGGCGAGACTTGAAAGTCACGAAAACGAATTAGCCATTAATCTTCTAAACAATGCAGAAGAAGTTAGGCGCCTGAAACGTTACCATGTTTTGGACTTGTCTGAAAGAGTTTAAATGTACATAAAGTAGTGAAAAGTTTTCCATATTGTAAAATTTAAATATCTTTGTACATAGTAATTTTATCTTTTAACAAATGAATAATTGATATAATGAGAGGTCATGTTAATGAGGCCTCAACTTGTGATTTGTAAATTCAAAAGATTTGTTTATAGTTTATTTTTAAAAAACTGATAGCAAATACTATCATACAGTTTAGAGTCGTGAAAACATATTTGTTGTTAAAAAACTACCACTTGACACCGAGGACATTATTAATAACAGATGAAGGAGAATTAAAACTAAATTTTTTTTTCACACATTTAAGTAAAAGAGATTGCATCACAAAATGTTCTGTAAAAACTTATTTATTATTTAAATTCGCCTTTAAGAAAAACAGTAAAATAATAATCATAAATTTCATAAGAGAGCTTAAAAATATTTCTTCATAATCTTAAGGAAAAAGTAATTCACATAAATAGCAAAAACGTGTTTTAAACGATTTTTGTTTTTTATTGAGGAAAACAAGACTCATTGAGATAAGAGAACTATTATCTAGTGATTTTTTTTTTAATTTTAACATACACTAAGAAAAACAAAAGAGTGTGAATCAAAATCACAATTGTTTTAATAATTACAAAGTATACCTACCACCATACCCAGTATAAGCCTTTTTTTTGTTTAAATCCTGTATTGTTACAAAGTAAGCACCTTTAAGTCTTTATCTGAAAAAGCAATTAACATGAAACTGTAAATAAACTGCAAATTTGACAAACAATTTTAAATTAACACTTGTATTATTATTATTATTATTATTAGTCGTAAAACTCCCAAAGTGGAAGACGCTAAGTAAATCTGGTTTGTTTTTGGGATTTCTTGTCCTTTTTATCCGCCCACCAGTTTTTCATTCTTTGTGAGAATTCAGCTTTTCTCTGTTCACTCCACTTTGTTCCGGTTCTTGGAGCTTTTGTCTCTGGTTTAACCTTTCATTTTTTAACTTTTGTTCTAAATTTGTCTCTTATGAGAATTTCTTCTTTGGTGATTTTGGCAAATTCGAAATCTTTAACACTTTGTATCCATTCCCTCCCATTAACAAGTGATGATACATATTTTACCATTCTCTTTGTGAGTCTATTGTCAGGAAGCCTCATAATGTGGCCATAAAATTGAAGGCGTCTTTTCCTAATGTCTGTCTCTATGTTGGAATATTCTTCAAATTATTATTACGTATTATTATTATTATATAATATATTTTTTTAAGGAAATGACTGAAGAGTCATATCCTGACACATAAAAATAAGGAAAAGAATACTTTCACTGAAATCAGAGACATAGTCCATTTCATAAAGGTTGAAAGAATGAGTTGGTCAGGGATATCAATCCATTTCAAATCCTGCAATTTCAATAAAAATTTTTACTCGACGTTTTTAATTTTTAAGATTTTTTTACCAAGTGTTCACTGTAACAATAAATAACTGTAACTAAATTTGGTAGTAATAAATTTAACCATGGAAGTTTTTGAAAAAATATAATTTTACTGTTTTCCTGCCCTTATTCCAAGGCTCACATTTGATATTTTTAGCAGCGATTGAGTTTTCTGAATGTTGAGTTGCTAGTCCAACGCTTCAATCCCCAACCTGGAGGAACAGATAATTTTTATATGAGTTTTCTTTCCCGTAGCCTTCGGAGAATCAACTCTCAAAATACAAGGCAGCAGGTTGGATCGTGTTCGAAATGAAATGGTGGATGTGCAGGTCACTGTGGTGGAAAGAATAGAGATTACGCATTTGGTACAGTTATGTGCAATGAATGAATGAAGATAGGTGGCCTTAAGTGGCTTTCATTTATTATCCGGTGATGAGGAGGAAAAGAGGAAGGCCTCGAAAAACATGGCAGGGTAGTGTGATGTGAGGCAAAAAACTTGGAGGAGGGTGACTGGCAGGAGAGGCGGCCATGGTGTATGAGATCCGGAATGCGGAGTAACTTTGTACGACCCCCGCTTTAAAAGTAAAGTACGTTCAGTTTTATCATTGGTTATTTTAAATGACCATGGCTGGCATGTAGTGTAATGGTCAGTGCCACTACATCTTACCTCTACATCAGGGGTACCAGGTTTGTTTCCTTATCAGGTCTGACATGTTTTTATCTCTCATTTTCATCTATACTCGGTTCATCGTAAGAAAGATATGTTAAGTAAATAAACAGGGATTATCGAATCAGGTGCTACAGCGGGTGACTCAGAAAAATATGCAATATTTTAATGAAAACATTATGATGATAACTTATACGTGCTTTTAACCATACATCAGATCTTTTAATAGGCGTTTATTATAATAGTATAATAGGATTAATAGAAATTGATAACCACAGAATACAAATAATCCCATTTTTTTTAAATAAATTGTGATTAATTACGAATTTCAAACTGTATGACTACTACCTGCTTAAGTTGTTTTTATCTGTAATATGAACTACTTCCTTGATAAATACCAAAAAAAATTTGATAACACATTATTAGGAGGAAAATTGTTAAAAATTTTATGTATAAATAACTGAATTTATTATAGTTTTTAAGAGTAGTGGTCTGGACATAACATTGATTATTTTGTAGAGACTAGTTCATAAATTTTTCTGTGATAAATATTCCAAAATGAAATCCATTATAATTTTGTTTTTTATTGGTACATTGTTTGTCATTTGCGATGCTAATGTTCTTCAAAGAGGTATGTTGGTTTTGTTTTAAATTTTTTTTTTTTAAATTAAAATAAAAATAAATACTTTTTGGTAATACAGTAGAAACCGGTTATTTGGGACACATTTATGCACTATTACAAACTGTCCTGATAGAACAAAGTGAAATGTTAAATGGTAAAAAACCGTAAAATTTATAATAAGGTAATTAAGCATAGGTAATCTGAGCTATTTATACAAGTAAAATGTTCAAACTTCCAGATAATCAAACCGTAAAATTTATAATAAGGGAATTCAGCATAGGTAATCTGAGCTATTTATACAAGTAAAATGTTCAAACATTCAAACTTCCAGACAATCAAACTGTAAAATTTATAATAAGGGAATTAAGCATAGGTAATCTGAGCTATTTATACAAGTAAAATGTTCAAACATTCAAACTTCCAGACAATCAAACCGTAAAATTTATCATAAGGGAATTAAGCATCGGTAATCTGAGCTATTTATACAAGTAAAATGTTCAAACTTCCAGACAATCAAACCGTAAAATTTCTAATAAGGGAATTAAGCATAGGTAATCTGAGCTATTTAACAAGTAAAATGTTCAAACGGTCAAACTTCCAGACAATCAAATATCAAACATTGGAACTTCAACCACAAACATCAAAAATTAAGAATCTTCAAATAGGCAAAATTTCAACTATGAATCTTCAAACTTTAAAACTTTGAAAAGTCAAACCTTAAGCTGCAAATGTTGTTTCCCAAACCTCAATTTAACATCCTTCAAACTAATAAATTTAAAACTTAAAAAGCTCATCCCAATACCTCTAGCTACATAATATTTCGTTTTCAAACTGCAAATTCAAATATTTTACTTCCAAAACTTTTATTCCTTAAACTTTCAACCTTAAGTATTTTGAACCTTTAATAGCTAAACATCAAACTTTGAAACCAAAACCTGAAAACATAAACTTACAAACTTCAAACATAGAATATATCTTGAACTTTTAAAAAGCTAAACTTAAGACATTGAAACATCAGGATCGAACCTTGAATTTCAAACTGCAAACTTTGAAACGACAAACTTTCAAACATTACATTTTCAAACTTGCAAGAATACAAGCTATGTAAGTAATGAACTATGTGTAATTAAGAATGTTAAGAGATTTAACTGAGGAAGGCAATTGTAAACCACCTCACTCCTCGTTTTACTTAGTAAAACCTCTATTGGTTCAAACCAGCCTTTCAGCCGATGACCTAAACAACAGGGATTTTTAACAGGTTGACTGCTGAGACATATTTCTATATCTCAGTTCGTATTGCCAAATACGCTTCGAGACACATATCAGTGTCTCATTTTTGTCGTTTTTGATTCATTCTGGTAGTGGAAATTATCCTGACATCAGCAATGTTCTTAGCTTTTTTTGCTCAGGTGTTATTTCATTTTGTATTCAGCATTTTTTTTGTACTTTTAAAAAAAATAAACTGTGCCTGCTTCCAGACGTAATGATTACCGTGCTCGATTACTAACGGAAGATCCCAGGTTCTATCCTCGAATAGGGTCTGGAAACTATATGTCAAAACCCATTGTTTTGTCCTTAAAAATAACCTTTGATAACCAAAATGTTTATACGACTTATAATAAAGAAATCCGCATTTTCACATGGTAGGACACAATTTGTTGTTTAAAATTAGGCTTAAGAACAACAAACATTATTTTGCTAATTTATGCAAGACTGATACTTGTCTCAACTATTTTTTGTGTTAAAAATAAAAGAATGAAATTGTTTTTTTCTTACAATAACTGTTTTTTTACATAAGTATTATACCGAATAAAATGAAAAAAAAATTGTAGCATTTTTGGCAAGACCACTCCTCTCTCGAATAGCAGTCTACCTGCTAACATGAGGAAAATAAAAAAGAACATTAAAAACTAATTTGCTGGCCGCATTGGCGTAGTTGGTAATAAGCTCACCTCTCATAATGCGGTCATGGGTCGAATCCCACTCAGGCACGGCATATTTTCATACGTTATAAAAAATCATTTCATCCTCCACGGTTACACCCCAACATCGTTGCTTATGACCATTGCAGTTCATTCGACGCTAAATAAATAAACAAAAAAAACTAATTTACTGTAACTGATTTTGCTTGTCGCTTCCAACCATATTTGTGCAACACAAAACCCTTATGTGTTTAATGGATTTCAAGTAGGTACCCCTAAAAGTTAACGAATTGGTAACACAATGACCCAAAAATATAATCTGATTTCGTAGGCATTGTAAATGTCATCTGGTATAATTGTTGCATGAGATTGTCCACTGTTGTGGACAGTGATAAACAAGCCAGCTGTTCTGAATAAGTGGCACAACTGTCCTGTATAACCAATGTTCATTTCCGTTGTCCCCTGTGTTTTGTTCTCGTTCCAGAAGATTTGTCCCGTTTGAACGGTTGTCCCAATAAACCAGTTTCCAATTTAACTGGATTCCATAATACTGTTTTTCTTGACATATTATAACAGCATTATTGTTCAGCTTAAAAATATTTATTTATTTGTAATTATGTTTATATTAAATTTATCTGAAAGAAGTTTTGTCAAAGTCAAATTTTGAAAATCAAATTTTCACCGGAAATGTATGTTTTCAGGACCCTTGATCAAAAAAAGATGTGTGTGTGTGTGTGTGTGTGTGTGCGCGCGCGCGCGCGCGCGTGTGTGTGTGTGTGTGTGTGTGCGTGTGTGTGTGTGAACAAAGTTACTCAAAAAAATAAAATCATATGAAGTTGAAATTAGGAACTTTAGTTAGGTGCCTTAAAAAGAACCAACATAAACACTTTCATAAAAATCGGTCAACCAGAAATAGCATTTTTTAATGCAATTTTTCACTTTTGTAAATCTGTTAAAAACGGGTTCTACAATTTTGATTAAAATCACCTCATTTTCTACATTTTTGTGCTCTATAAGATGGGGTACAAATATTATTTTCTCATGATTAACCGGCTTGATTGGCATAATTGGTAACGTGCTCACCTCTCATCAAGCAGTCTTAGGTTCGAATCCCATTCAAGCATGGCATATTTTCATAAGTTACAAAAAATCATTTCATCCTTCACCGTCTGCATTAGCATAATTGCAGAACAGTCGGACGTTAAACCAAAAAAATCATAATTACCCATAGGTTAACCTGTTTAATTTAATAGATTTAACCTACGTAAACGTAAGTTAAACCTATGTTTACATAGGATAAACCAATGATTTCTCATAAGTTACCTACCAAGTTGGTCTAGAGGTAAGGTTGTCACCATGAATCAGCTGTTTAACAGCTGACTTTCGAAGACAAAGGTTCCTGGTTCAAATCCTAGTAAAAGAGTTACTTTTACACAAATTTTTTTTATTTGTTACTTTTATACGGATTTGAGTACTGGATAATGGTTGCCAGTGTGCTTTGAAGGTTGCAGTTCAATTAACCTTAATCTCTCAGGAATGATCGCCCTGAGTCTATACAACACTATACTTCATTTAC
The DNA here is from genome assembly GCA_035578175.1 of Catonia carolina. Taxonomy (NCBI): domain Eukaryota; kingdom Metazoa; phylum Arthropoda; class Insecta; order Hemiptera; family Achilidae; genus Catonia; species Catonia carolina. The sequence goes on along the minus strand of JAQMRL010000005.1, from coordinate 66,008,829 downwards.
ACGTCATACACATCACCCTCATCTCATTGAGTCATGAGGTTGCTTAATGTTCTTAAATTGGACAGATTGCAACATACATTATAAGGTATAAAAAAAAACATAGGTTATATTTTTCATTATTTACAATGGCAAGAGAAAATTGTGTGAGTGTTTCACACTAGATTTTTCATATTTTTAGGCCTACTTATGTACAAACCAAGACTTAAATAGGCATTATCACCTACTTATGTGTGCTATCAAATTCTTAAACATACATACATACAATATAAATACATAAATATATGGATATAAATACAATAATACATGCATAAATTAATACAATACAAATAAAAAATGATTCCTCACTCACTAACAAATTTTTTAAGTCCATCCTGCTAACCATTTAATGTGAATTACAATATAAATAAAATTTATCTTCACATTACCGTAGAATTTTTGCCTCTTTAGTTTAAAAACCTTATGCGGGTTTCGGTGGTACCACATTCTTCAGAGCAATATTAAACTAAAATTTAAAATTAAAATTTAGAATCGTGTTTCCATTCAGTCATATCAAATAAAACTCTTTTTTATTCAAGTTTTAATCGATGTGAAAGAATGGAAACACCATTCTAAATTTTAATTTTAAATTTTAGTTTAATATTGTTCTGAAGAAGGTGGTACCATTGAAACGCATTTAAGTTTTTTTGAACTAAAAAGGCAACCAAAGGTAAGGTAAAGATAAATTTTGTTTACACTGTAAAAAAAATATTACTTATTATAATGAATTATTGTTGTTGTTTAGGTCATCAGCCAAAAGGCTGGTTTGAACCTGTAGAGGCTATATTAAGTAAAATGAGGAGTGAGGTAGTTTACCATTGCCTTCCTCACTAAGTGGAAAAATATGCTTATCAGCATGCCAGGCCCACCGAAAAGCAACCACTTTCCACCCTGCAAATGACACCTTCACTTCATTCACCACAGGGTCTGGCTGTATAATGAAATTCATTACTCTCACAGGAGAAACTCTGATTAGTGTCTATTACACCTATACCTCTTCTGTTCTTAAATGTTTCAGTCATATAATTGGCTGACCATGTGATGAGAAACAGAATTATTTTTTGTAGCCCTGGAACTTAACAGATCGAGTGTAAATAATTTAACACTCCACCTGCTTGTTATGGGCATAATTAATTATTATTGTAAATAATTACAACACAGCAAAATACATTTCAATATGTATTTCAATAGTATAGTATTTATTAACATTTTTATTATGTATTTTTTAGATGAACAAAATGAAATACCTGTAATTAACAAACAAAATCTGAAGGTGGCTGATGAACTTGACATTAAAGATGATTCGAATTTAGATAATGTACTTCAATATGGTGGTACTAGTATAAACGAACGATGTATTTTAGGAACAAGAATTTGTAACTTGCATTGTGTTGCTAAAGGTTATAGATATGGTAGATGCGTACATGGAGAATGTGAATGCTATTAAATGATAAAATAGATTTAAGATGTAGAAGTGTTAATAAAATTTAAAATTAAGGATAAAACTCACTTATAATAAAATTTACATATAATTTGAATAATTTAGATATTTTAAAAATTTTGGAATATAAATAAAAATCAATAATAAAGTAACTTTTTCAAAAGTATTACATGTTATTAACAAATGATAAAGTTTTCCTTCTCCTTTTCCTGTCACCTCAACACCACTACATTAAAGCTTGAATTTAGAATTTAGAATTAAAAAAGAAAACAATTTGAAGATGAATTTTCACAAAAAAAAATCACAATATTAAGCTTACGCTACTCTTGAATGATTTTTTTTGAAATAACTTTATTTGCATTCAAAAATAAATCTTTATAATGCATCCTGCAGTTTGAAATTATTTCTATTTCATATAATGAATTAATATAATAATTTCACTAACCTTCTTTTTAAACTGCGTCACCTTTATTTTAATTCCTACTTACACGTGTTTCGGTGGATCCACCATCATCAAAGTAAATGAAAAATTGAAACTAAAAAATGTTTGTTTTATCTCACTTATTTAAAATTTTCAGAAGATGATACATCTTCAGTCACTTGTAAAAGAGTTTTATACAAGTGACTGAAGATGTATCATCTGTAAATTTTAAATAAGTGAGGTAAAAAAAACATTTTTTAGTTTCAATTTTTCATTCATTCTGATGATGGTGGATCCACCGAAACACGTGTAAGTAGGAATTAAAATAAAGGTGACGCAGTTTAAAAAGAAGGTTAGTGAAATTATTATATTAATTCATTACATGAAATAGAAACTTTATTTGCAATCAGTTTTTAAAATAAACTGTAAACAAATCTTATGAATCTGTGAACAAATCTTATCAAAAGACAAGTTGAGATATTACCCTGAGTACCTCTCATTATATCAATTATTCACTTTTTTAAAAAAGAAAATTACTATGTCCATAATATATATTTACATTTTATATTATGGAAAACTTTTCACTCACTATAATTTTTATGTGCATTTAAACTCTATCTTATCTAAAACATGATTACGTTCCAGACCTCTAACTTCGTCTGGATTGTTTAAAAGATTTATGACCAATTCGTTTTTGTGATTTTCAAGTCTCGTCTGATATTTTGTGTTAAAACACCTCACCTTATCCTTGACTTCAGGAAGGTTGCAATAATGATGTATTTCTGCATTCTTTGCAAATACTGGCACCCTCGTTATAGCCCGAATAACCTTACATTGGAACCTTTAAATTACCTATTTGTTACTTCTGCTGATAGTTTCCCAAAGTTGGACTCTGTAGAACCGAACTGGTTTAAGCAACAACTTATCTCTATTAAAATCGTTCCTCGATTAGAAAACTTTTAGTAGTGGGGTAAAACAATTTCTTTTTACAATCTAGCGTCACCTTCATTAAATGACTCTTCTTCTACAAAATCTGTTGTTGGTTAGGTCATCGGCCGAAAGGTTGATTTGAACCTCTAGAGGTTTTGCTAAGTAAAATGAGGAACGAGGTGGTTCACCATAGCCTTTCTCACTGAGTTGAAAAGTATGGTTAACACCATCCCAGGCCCTCTGTAAAGCACATATTTTCTACCCTACAAATGACACCTTCTCTTCATTTACCAAAGAGTCTGGCTATATAATAAAATGCATTACTCTCAGAGGAGATAACTCTGACTAGTGTCTTTTATCCTTCTACCTCTTCTGTTCTTAAATATTACAGTCAATTAATTAACCGACCATGTGATAAGAAACAGAACTATTTTTTTCCTCGATTTGATAACTTTTAGTAGTGGGGGTAAAACAGTTTCTTTCCCCAATCTAGCATCATCTTCATTAAATGACTCTTCTTCTCCAAATGTTGTTTTTTAGGTCGTCAGCCGAAAGGCTGGTTTGAACCTCTAGAGGTTTTTAAGTAAAATGAGGTGTGAGGTGGTTTACAAGTGCCTTTCTCACTGAATGGAAAAAGTATGCTTAACAGTATGCCAGGCCCTCTGAAAAGCACATATTTTCCACATTGCAAATGACACCTTCACTTCATTTACCACAGGTTCTAGCTATATAATGAAATTCATTACTCTCAGGGGAGATAACTCTGACTATTGTCTTTTACACCTCTACCTCTTCTGTTCTTAAATATTGGAGTCATTTAATTAACTGACTATATGATAAGAAATAGAACTATTTTTTTAGCTCTGGCACTAGCAGATTGAGTGTAAATAATTTAATACTCCACCTGTGTTTTACGGGCACCTTCTCCACATACCTGATGATAAACATTTCTGTAGGTAACTTTAAAATAAGTCAATACAATTATCACTGAAACAAGTGAAGTTATGTACAATTCTTGCAACCTCATTTTCTACAAAGGTAGCATGGAAATGATTCGTCCCTCTGTTTCACCCCGCAGAGGCAGTCATGATCGGTTGATAGTAAAAGTTAACATTGATCATCTTTATGGCATAGTTTGGTTTTTTGATTTTATATGGTGCAGTAGTCAGCATGCTGGATAACTAAATGAAAGCTCCTGAGTTTAATTCCCGGGTTAAAACCCATCATTCCAAACCTCAAAGAATTCGCTAATAACCAAGTTATTGATGTGACTTAAAATAAATTAAAAAAATAATAATAATAGACATATTTGTGTTTATTTGTGTCATTAAAAGTCCTTACATTATGAGCGTTGTTTTCTTCATACTACATTTTATTTATTATCTATGTGAAGGTAATATATTTTGTATTGATTTTTTTATCAGTGATAGTAGATAGTTACAAGATGCAGTTCTCCGAAATTTATTTAATTACTTGACAGTTAATTACATTTTATTCAATTTTTTATATTACGGTAAGTACATAGATAAGCACTTTCTTTGATAACAATATTTACGCGTAGGAAAAAGATACTTTAAGTGAATCTATATAAATTACAAAATTCCTAAGTTTCTTTAATAGTAATTCTCAAACTGATATTGACAAGTCAATTAATTTAAATTTATAAAAACATTTCAAGATGAAATCTGTAATTATTCTGTTTATGGTTTGCACCATATTTGTTATTTCTAATGCTAGTGTTTTTGGAAGAGGTATGTTTAATTTATATATATTGTATTTTTTATTTTGTTTCATTTTAACTACCAAGAAAGTTACACACCACCTGGGGAAAAATATTGTTTTCTCATGATTAAACATAGGTTACCCAATGGGTTGGTCTAGAGGTAAAGTTGTCACCACAAATCAGCGGTGACCAATCATCACAACAAAACGTTAAAGAAAAAAGTGCTTGAAATGAATGTTGTACATTTTTAAATGTTCTACAAGTTTGATTATAAATACACATCCTTGTTTTGCCCAAGAATACATATTAAGGTCACAATCTTAAGAAAACCATTTTTTTCTATGAGAGCACAGCCCCCCCCCCTCCGGAATTTCACCATATGTGGTACTTACCCTATCTTGTAAAGCATAAAAATGTAGTAAATGAGGCGATTTTTATAAAAAAATTGTATGACCCGTTTTTGAGTAAATCATAAAAAGTGAAAAATCACAAATAAACTACTGCTTCCAGTTAACTGATTTCGATGAAAAGTATGTGTCAGGTCCTGTAGTGGTACCTAACTTAAGTTTCAAATTTCAACTTGTTATGCCATTCTGTTTTTTAGTTATTTTGCTCGGACACAGCTAAAGACATTTTTTTGGGTTCAGGGAGCCTGAAAATGTGAATATCTGGTGAAAAATTGGTATGAAAATAATACTTTCCTTTCCTATATATTTTTGTAGGGGAAGAGAATGTAAAAATATAATTAGTGTTTACTGATTATCTTTTACAGTTATTTCAATTAATATATTAATATGTATATTATGCTAATTAATGAGGGGACACAAACTTCTTAAGGTAAAGCCTGATTTTTGTAAGGAGAGCGTTGGGCAAAACATGCGTCTGTATCAGTATAATCTTGTATGTACTGCAATAGTGCAGCGTATATTATCAACAATGGAACAGCATGCCTACAAAATACAAAATTGGTGTTGTCAATTTTCAACAACATTCTGACTGTAAATCTACCTGTAGGTCGGAGGGTGGGGGCACACCCCAGACGACACAGAGCGTGCCCATAAAACTGCGAATTAGCTACACTATCCTTGCCTGCTTTTAAGGTAACAGGCACTGGCCGTAGCACCTCCGTGTGCTATTCGTAGCACATGGTTGTGCGCAGAACATCCATGTGTGGTAGAGCCACATGCAAAGCATTAGCGGCGTAACGAGCTCGACGGCTACTCGTCCAACGTCTACACGAGTACTGAGGTGAGTGGGTCGCCCTGCGAACGTGACCGCACCCACTAATTTGGGTTGGCCTCTCAGGGGTTGTGGGTTCAGAATGCTAGGTAGCATTCTGAAGCCACTAAGCTGCTTAAATTCCTCTAGAATGGGCGTTGTTGGCAGAGGAGTGAAATAGATAAATACGTGTGTGGGTCAGAGGGGTATGCAGGGTCCATGTCAAGTATCCACACGCGTAGTCAAGCACTCACAGCAATTGGCTTGGCCTAATCTATGTACCGGGTGTCCCACGAAGAGGTTGCTATTTTTGAGTTAATATGCCGGACATATTGCACAGTCTGCAGACTCGAAATTTGACAGTTATAATAAATAGATATGTAAAAAAAGTACCCTCGAGTTTCATTTGCTTAGAATTAATCAAAACAAAATGGGGAAAAGTAATTTTATTTGACATTTTATAACCATTTCAAATTGATGATTTGTTACAATGTTACTACTTAAGTAATAAAATGAAAGAGATAAATTATAAATGAACACAATTTGTTTCATTAACCTTTATTTGAACTGATGTCCATCAATAGCTATGCACTGATAAGTAACGAAACAAAAATCAAAATCAAAAATCATAGTCACAAGCGTTTTTGAAAAATTGCCGAGTATCAACAGTTTTCATGTCAATTTTTCGAAATCGAGTTTTCACCGGATCTATACATTTTCAGACCCCCTGAACCCAAAAAACATGTTTTTAGCGATTGGTCTGTGTGTGTGTCTGTGTGTGTGTGTGGACCCGACACGAACATTTTCATCAAAATCGGTCAACCAGAAGTAGTAGTTTATTCGTGTAATTTTTCACTTTTTTGTGATTTTCTCAAAAACTGGTCCTACGATTTTTTTAAAAATCGTCTGGTTTACTCAATTTTTGATTCTCTACAAGATTGAGTAGGCGCCATGTTTGCTGAAATTCTTGGTGAGGCTGTTTTAACGTAAAAAAAGTGTTTTTTAAGATTACGGCTTTAATATGTATTACAGCGCAAAAATTTATAATTAGAAATGTAGAGAATTTAAAATCCTACATCTTTTATTTCAAATACTTTTTTGTATAACGCTTAGTTTAGCGGTAATTAGCGATTTTCTGTTTTTTCTCACGAAAACGTGTGAAAAATTTTTTTTTTTTAAGATTTCGGCCTTAGTATGCATTTTATGACAAAAGTGTATATAGTCAAATTTATAGAAAATTAAAAGATCGACAACTGTTATTTTAAGCATTTTTCTCTACAGAGAGTAAGTAGTTTAGTGTGAAAGAGTGATTTTCCATATTTTCAAGCCAAACGGAGGTTGATTTTCATATTGTGTCTTCACTCATGATTAAAATTAGGTATGTTTATTGAGGTTAGTTATTTGTTTATTTCTAATGTTTTATTACTAATGTTAGGTTTATTTTTAATTATTTGCATTGGCAAGAGAAAGTTGTGTGTATGTTTCACACCAGATTTTTATATTATTTTTTTATTCTGCCATTTCGTTTTGATTAATCATAAGCAAATTAAACTCGAGGGTACTTTTTTACATATATATATTTATTATAAGTATAAAGTTTCCAGTCTGTAGAGTGTGCGATATGTCCAGCATATTAATTAAAAAATAGCAACCTCTTTGTGGGACACCCAATATATTAAAAGACATGCCTTTTATTTGCTTTGTATTGTATAATACTTCTGTTGAGAATACTAAATATGAAGCAATGTATAAAAAAATAGGAATTTTAATAATATGAAAACTTTTGAATGACAGTACCTACATAGTCAAGATAAAGAACAGTAATTGTGTTGACCCTAAAGGTCAATTGTTATTGTATTTGTCAAGATACTTTAAAACAATTAGGCCAGGGTTCATTGTTACAATAGAAATTAGTATTATTTTTTCAACTTGAAAGAAATAATAATCAATAAAGTAAAATAAATTATTTTTTAACACAATTTTTTTTAAATTAGTAATAAAATTGTTTTATACTGCGTTATTACTAATGTGAACAATTTTATAAGTTTTATTTATAATGTTTAATTTTCATTCAAGCTTTTATTTGCAAATAAATCCACAATATTTTTTTTATAAAAGTAAAATAAACTTTTAGCTACAAGTTGATAAAAAAAATTAAATTTTATAAATTATTTTATTGTGTTAACAATAAAAACAAAAATCAGAAGGTGAGCTGCAAAACGTACTTCCAGAAATGCATGAAGTCACCTCACGTGGTTTAAAATTGACCTGTTGTTTAGGTCAGTAGTTCTCAAACGTTTTACTTTGAGCCCCCCTCCATATGGTTTAACTGTAAGCCAAACCTCCCTTATGTACCCTATAATAAGTGTACATTTTTTAAATAACACTTTACTGGTAATTCTTATTAAGTTACAAGTTTAAAGCCTGTGTGTTTAAATCCTATTGGAAGAATGCATTCAGTGTTGGAATTATTAAAAACATAATTTTTTTTTTTTTTTCCGGGGTTCCTACGGTCGGCGCCGCTTCCCGCACTTCAATCTCCATTCTCCTCTATCCTCCCAATCACCCTCATCCATCCCTCTCTCCCTCATGGCTTCCTGTATTCCCTTTTTCCACGTTTTCCTTGGTCTACCTTTCTTCCTTCTGTTGGTTGGGACATAATACAACATTCTTTTTGGCCACCTCTCATCACCCATTCTCTGCACATGACCATACCATATCAGTTGTCGTCTCTCTATCCTATCCACAATGGTATCTTCTACATGAGCTCTTTTCCTGATGTCGTCATTCCGGATATGGTCCAACCTGGACACTCTACATGAACGGCGCAGAAAGTCCATTTCAATTGCTTTAAGCTGGCTGTCTATTTTTGATGTTATTTGCCAGCACTCTGCCCCATAAGTTGTTATTGGCTCCACAATAGTGTGGTACAACTGGACTTTTGTATACTGTTTTGTAATTAAAAACATAATTACATGTATTAAAACATCAGGACATGTATTTCTAATACATACTTATTGCTAAATATAACTCAAAACAAAGATTAAGACTACTATTGTGATGGATGAGCCTGTTTTTCTCGGCACAATGCTTTCTGAAACGTGGAGTCAGTCCGACCATGCAACTTTTAAGTTCTCTTATCATATCTAATCTTGAACGATATTTACTCTTCATGACAGCAAGAGTAGAAAATCCAGTTTCACAAGAACATTTTTTAACTTTGTTTCCATGGCAGTGTCACTTTGAAGATCAATAAGATTTTCTTTGCCTAAAGAAATTTCACTAAATTTTCTAAATAAAGAATATTTCACTTCATTTATTTGATCTACACAAAACTTCATTTATTTAGTTTGGTTTGAACCTCTTGAGGCTTTAGTAAATAAAATGAGGAGAGAGATTGTTTACAAGTGCCTTCCTCACTGAGTGGAAAAGTATGATTATCAACATGCCAGGCCCTCCAAAAATCATCTACTCTTCACCCTGGAAATGACACCTTCACTTCATTCACCACAACGTCTGGCTGTATAATGATGAAATTCATTACTTTTAGAGGAGATAACTCTGACTAGTGTCTTTTACACCTCTACATATTCTGTTCCTAAATGCTTCATTCTTATAATATTGATTAACCATGTGATAAGAAACAGAACTATTTTTTGTAGCCCTGGAACTAGCAGATTGAGTGCAAATAATTTAACGCTCCATCTGCCTGTTATAAGCATAAAAGAAATATATTAACACAATTTAACATTGCAAAAATACATTTATGATGTAATACAATTCACACACCTTTCAACATACTAGCTTTTTAGCTTTGTCGGAATTGTATGGTCACAGCCATGAAGGCATAATGAAGCATTTTTTTACTATTTAAACATTCTTCAATACTTGAAACATATATTAGAAAATTTTCTTTTAATTACTTTATTTTACAGATCAACAATTATCTTCTGAAGATGAAATCCATGAACAAAATGATCAAGAAGAAATAAATTCTATTGATGAAAGTGACAATAAAGAAGATGATGTAAATTCAGATGAAGTACTTGAAGAAACTGGTGATGAAACCACTAATGAACGATGCATATTAGGAACAAGAGTTTGCAACTTACATTGTGTCGCTAAAGGTCACAGATATGGAAGATGTGTTCATGGCAAATGTCATTGTTATTGAAAAAAAAAAAACAGAATGACTACACTCAAGAAATTTTATTATGAGTAGAATATTTACCAGACTACTGGAATTTTTCTATAAATTGAAAATAATGGCTTTATTATTAAATAAAAATTTGAATTTGACAGGTATCGATTAAATGAAATAGATGTTCATATTTTTTATATTGTGTTTATTTGTAATATTAATTTTATGTAATTCTTTGTTACTTTAAACAATTTTTTATGTTTATAATTTTTTATCAAATAAAATTTTTGAATAACTAAAAATTTACTTCATTATTTTTTAACAAACAATGTTCATAGTTATAATTACCATGATAAATCAATGACACTTTTACTGTACATAAAAATTCACATGTATTTGTTAAAATTTGTCTTGAAAATTACTTGCAGTTTTTTTGGATTCATTTTTGCCATAATAATAAAATAATTTTTATAATTTTTTTCTGTAATAAACACTACAATCTTTGTTTTTTTATTATATAATTACTTAAAAAATGTTATTGAACATCAGTAACACTACCAGTATCAGTGTAACACAACATATCATCTATATAAAGTTACAATTTAGTGTATATACGTATACATATGTAGAATCAACCCAAACTAATATGGCATGCCAAATACGAGATAAAATTAAACTATGGTAAGCTGCTTTTAGCAATTTTTATCATTTAATCTGGCAATTGGTTTTAATACAAATACCCTGATGATATTTTGCCACAGATTTTATTAGTTTATAAATCATACCATCTAGCTGCTTCATCATTGAGTCATCTGAGATTTCAGAAATCTGAATCAACACTGCTTGAATAATTACTACTGCTAACTGCAACCTCCTAGTTTAACTCTGATTATTCCATACTGCGTCATTTTCATTCCTGCCTTATTCAATTGAGATTTACACTGTTTGAAAGACATTTAAATCAATGTCTGAGATATTTTTCCATACAATTGAAACCCAGTGTGTAACAATGTTTGGAAAAGCTTGCTTTATTTTTCCAGTAGGTGTCAGTTGCCTGGTTGGATCAGAGCCACTGTTTATATTGTTCTCCAACTTTAGCTTTGATGGCTTTCTAATGCTTAACATCCAGTGTTTGTACTGCTGGGGTCAACCCCCCTCCCCAGAACAACAAGTTAAGTCTTCATATCAGCTGATTTATTTTTCACCTCTATCTGTCACACAACCTCAAAATACTTCTGAGCAAACCCTTGATGGTTAGGATAACTTGTGAACAATAACCCCTCACTGTTTTTACCCAGTTCGTCATTAACTGTGATGTCATCCTATCATTTTCTGGACATTTTATAATTAGATCAACTGGAAAAAATTGTTCATTTGTTTTATTCTTAGGTAGTGTATTATCTTTAAAAATTAAGTACCTAATTAAGGCCTCTTACTGCTGGTTACAACAGCTTTGTGAGCTACTGTGTACCATTGATTCTAATATGCACTGGAATTTCTCCAATGGATTCTGATGAAAAACTGTACATTAGATTCAAGGTTTAACATTAGTTTGGATGGAGTGCCAGTTTTAAAATTAGATGAATCATTAAGTTCTTCATACAATATAAACTAAAGGAAGAATGGTATAATTTACATTAATTGCCTTGAATTTTTTATCAGCTTTCATTTTTCAACGATCAGTAAAATACTTCATAATGGAGTTGTAAAAACAATAACGGTGTTTCTAGGCTGAGAGTACGAACAAATACGGATTCCACTAAAAGTGTAAAAATTTTCCAGTATTTATTTGAACGTACCTGGTGTTTAACAACTATTCATTAAATACAACTTATCGCTTGCTTAATACAAAATAAAATAGGTCTACTCCAACCGTTAATTCAAACAACCAACTGACTGGATTGATAACGATAATACCAACATAGAAAACAAAAATTAGACTTCAGAAGATAACAGCGGAGGCCTAATTCTTGCAAATTAAGAACTCAATAATAGTACACAGTTTTATAAAAATGTTACATTTGCAAAAATATCTCAACGAATTAACTGTTGTAAGGCGAATAAAGAGTTATTAAAATTCACCATTTGAAACATTTTATTTCTTTGAAACAATCATATTTCCATATTTTGGAAATAATGGTATCATATAAAAATCACTGAACAAACAAATGTAAAATTAGAATAATAGGTTTTGTTAGCGTAAGTAAATAGAAAATAAATAATTGATAAAAGTAAACATCAAAGACATGACAAATAACGAAATATTTTGATAGTTAAGCAAAACGCAAATAAAGTTGGCACAGTGTTGGCCGGTTCCGCCATTCTGCAGTTGTCAGCTGTTCGCAAAATTAGATAATGCTGTGACTGGTTTATTTAGTTAACTGCGGCGTGCAGACAAGCAACAGCGTGGTCTTTATGAAAGAGGCCTAGATTGTGCTCGTTACTGAAGCGTTGAGTTTAATTTTTTTAGAAGAATTCTCGATTTAATTGTATGATGAAGTACATTTTAGTAACGGGAGGTGTTATAAGTGGTGTAGGGAAAGGTGTTATTGCCAGTACTTTTGGCACAATATTAAAATGTTGTGGTATTCATGTTACGTCCATCAAAATTGATCCTTACATTAATATTGATGCAGGAACTTTTTCACCATACGAACATGGTAAGTTATTGATTGATTCACTGGAAATTTACATTACTTATAAGAAAAATGGGTACGTCTTTTTCTAATTTCGCAATCTGACAATGAACATTTTGCCGCCATGTGGTTGTAGAAGGTCAGGGTCTTCGAAGTTCATGCAGCTTCGAAAATAACCGTTCTTGATCTCATTTTTGAAAGAAAATTAGTTCATTCGCTGCTTATATTAATAATGATGAAACAGTTAACGGGTTTAATTTACGATCATGTAGTGATATAGAACACATTCAAATAATTTATTTTTAAACGAAGGGACATACATATCCATAATTAAAAATTCTATTTTAATTACAACAAAGTATTAAATTTTAGACTGCTACCTCTAGAAAATTCACTGTACTTCAAAACCGTGTGTTCCATTTATCTAAAGTATCTTTGTGTAAATAAGGTTTATGTGTGGTACCATTTATAGAAGTAATTACTTAAAAATGTTAAATGTCAAACAAAAACAAAAAAAAAATCAATTTTTAGTGTATGCTTATTATTAGTAAGTTCGTAGAAATTTAAATTACAGAAACTGATGCTCAAAAGTAATTTTTGTTTGAAACTTCCTTGTTGGAGTTGGTTTACCTACTTAAAGCCTATACTGTTGAAAAACATGTCCAAAAACTGACACTATACCTCTAATTTAAAGTGATGTAGTTTATTGAAAAACATTTTCCTCACAATCTTGTCAAAATTTTTTACATCCGACTTTTGCAAACTTCCTTGTTAATACAGACAATGAAGATGAGTGATGTAAAAATTTCAAACCTGGGACCACTGGCTTAGAAACTAGTTGTAATGAACAGATAAAATTATAAAAAAATACTAATGGCAGTTTATCATGTTCTAGTATTGTCTTATACTCGTTAAAATTTTAATATGGGGTAATTCTTGTATGGGTAACATAGTTAGGATTTTTAAAATTGAAAAGAAAGTTATAAGCTATAGGAGCTTAGACTTCTTGCAGACAACGATTTAAGGAGTTTTAATTGTTTACAGTTCCCTTACTTTACATTTTTGAGGTGATAGTGTATGTTAGACAAAATAATTTTATTATACAAAATTTCAATGTCCATTATCATATCAACAAACAGAAATAATTATTATGAGGTTAACCACAGCACTTAATTGTTTAAGCACAAACCGTACTTGTGCTGGTCAAGAATTCATCAATTAATTTCCACAATTTTTAAAATGTGTTTTAGTCACTTGAGTCACAAGTTTGCCCGTGTTTGCAACGAGGGAAGAAGGGGGAAAAGCATCAGTGCGCATGCGCGACTGCTTTAATTTCAGTAGGACAAACGTAACAACTTATACTATACCCAGAGCATAGCCTATACAGTATATCGCGGAACCTTTTGTAGGTTAATGGTACGAATATAACTGTTTGTTACCGTAAACAGAAATGTTAGTTTCTCGAAAATGTGGGCAGACTATTCACAGTGCTGAACGAAGTCTAATACGCAGTGTATTAAAATGCTGTGAAGTTGAAACTAAACAAAAGTACCTTCCATTGCCTCTTAACAAGAGCCATGAGCAATTAGCTAACTACTGTGATGTTTCTCTTCCCATAATTCGAAAAATAAAGAAGGAAATTAAAGACATGAAGAAGCTATTCTTCAACAGTTTTGTTGACACCTGGTAAAAAAAGGAAACGGTTAGTTAGATACTTGTGAGACTGATAGTGAAGACGCCGGTGACAGCGATAGTAAACAAGGCGATTCATCCGTACAAAATTTGTTCCAATGGAAAAAGGTAGAAAAAGGTGCACAGTAGTAAAATGTATGAGTAGTGTCTTACTGTTGAGGTTGGCAGTACTGTCATATTTACACTTCCCTTCCTCACAGCCCATCCATACGCGAAAGGCAATCTCGTGACTTCAGTATCTATAATGTGTATTTATTTTTAAAAAATCTGAAAAATTACTTGATTGTTTGATTAATGAGATGTTTTACCGTACATAAATTTCTTTCGCACTAATATTTTACTTAAAATAAAGTGGAGTGAGTTTCCTCACTGATTGGAAAAGTAGCATATGCTTATCAGTATTGCCAGGCCCTCCTAAAAGTATCTACTTTCCACCCTGCAAATGACACCTTCACTTCATTCACCACTGGGTCTACCTGTATAAATAATGCAATTCCTTATTCTTTTTTTTATTTTTTTAATTCCTAATATGTGTACATTACAATCTGTTCAATTCAGAACAATAAGCAACCCCATGACCCAATGAGATGAGGATGATGTGTATGACATGTAAATGAGGTGTAGTCTTGTACAAATTCAGGTTGACCATTCCTGAGAGAGTATGGTTAATTGAACCCCAACCATCAAAGTACACCGGCAACCACTGTCTGGTATTCAAATCTGTATAAAAGTAACTACCTTTACTAGGATTTGAACCAGGAACCTTCGTCTCCGAAAAGCAGCTGTTAAACAGCTGATTTTGGCGACGACTTTATCTCTAGACCAACTCGGTGGGTTCCTTATTCTTAGAGGAGATAATTGTTACTAGTTTTTTTACACATTATCTCTTTTGTTCTTAAATGCCTCCAGTTATATAATTGGCTGACCATTTGATAAGAAACAACGATTTTGTGTACCCTGGAACTTGCAGATCAAGTGCAAATAATTTTAACACTCCATCTGCGTGTTATGAATGGCTAAACAACCTGTTGTATTTGTGTTGTCAGTGACATATTGTGTAGTCAACCAATTTGATAATGTTTTACCACATTAGTGATTGGATTGTTCCAGACTAGAATAAAGTAACTGATGTATACAGGGTGGTTTCCTGGTTTTCTGTAAAACTTGTTACAAATGAATGACCATAAACTCGTATTGCAATGTGGCTTGAATCGATCAGAATTTGTACTTTATTTTTGTTTTCAGTTTCTTTGTCTTTTTATTACTTTCTCTTGCTTATATGGATATATAGGAAGGAAAGTATTGTTTTCATGTCGTTTATTCAAAATCGAGTTTTCACTGGATCTACACGTTTTCAGACCCCCTGAACCCAAAAAACATATTTTTAGCGATGTATCTGTGTGTGTGTGTGTGTGTGTGTGAACAGAATATCTCAAGAACGGAACATCGTACGAACTTGAAACTTAATATAGATACCACTACCGGACCCGATACTAACATTTTCATCAAAATCGGTCAACCAGACGTAGTAGTTTATTCGTGTAATTTTTCACTTTTTTGCGATTTTCTCAAAAATGGCTCCTACGATTTTTTTTTGTTAATACTACATTTTTTATTCTCTACAAGATAGGGTAGGCACCATGTCTGCTGAAATCCTTGGCGAGGCTGTTTTCTCATAAAAAAATTATTTTTTTACGATTGCAACTTTAATAATGCATTTCTGCGCAAACATGTACCTAGTAAAAGTTGTAGAGAATTTACAGTTCTACAACTTTTATTTCAAACATTTCTTTTGTGTAACGCTTAGTTTAGCGGTAATTAGTGATTTTTTTTGTTTTTTTTTCATACGACAAACGGTATCATCAAATTTATAAGAAATTAAAAGATCTACAACTTTTATTTAGAGCATTGTTCTCTACAGAGCCTAGTTTAGCGTGAGAGTGATTTTCCGTATTTAAGCTGAGGTTGATTTTCACTTTACGTCTTTCACTCATGATTAAAATAAGATTATATTTTTTGAAGTTAGTTTTTTTATTTCTAATGTTTTATTACTAATTTTAGGTTATATTCTTAACTTTATGCATTGGCAAGAGAAAGTTGTGTGAGTGTTTCACACCAGATTATTTTTTTGTTCAAATCACCCTATGTACGATTGGAATTCCCTCATAGTAAAAACTATCTCTATCCATAATATTTAAGTACGAGAATCCTTTCAATTAAAAATCGACCAATTCAAAAAATATTTCTTTCTTCATTTCATATTCCTAAGTTATTTTGAAGGTAAATTATTCTGAACTTCTTAAGAGGTATTGCCACCTGAGTTCTCGGTTAAAAATATTTTACAAACAGGATGTGTTATTCATTTTTAAAATTTATTTTTTGCCATTTCCAAAAATAACAAACTGATTTAATGACGCCTTTTAAAATTATCTTGGTACATATTGAGTGTAATTGTAGCAAGATATTGGGTGTTAAAATAGCTACCGTGTTTAACTTCAATTACATCGATTTTATGTTATCTAAATAATTATTTTAGGCCAGTTACATAATTAACTTCATTATTTACTTAGTATTATTATCTTTGAATTAAACATTGTGGTATTTTTCCAAATGTATATTGTTTGTATAACTTTGTATCTTGTGATGTAATTCTAAAAAAACATTAATGAATTGAAAAAAGTAAAGTAGAACCTCTGTAACTCGATAATATTTGGAATAACAAAGATTGTCAGCAATGGACGTTTATTCTTACGGCAACTTCACTATGAAACAGCCAGGCACCAAGTTGAGAAAGATAAACAATCTTCAATCAAATAATTTTTCCAGCAAAGTTAATTTTTCAATCTTGTACCATATTACAGTAAATTTTTCAAACTTAATGCGTAATTATTTTTACTTTCTCTTGCCTATATGATTATATTGGAAGGAAAGTATTGTTTTCATGTCGATTTTTCGAAATCGAGTTTTCACCGGATCTACACGTTTTCAGACCCCCTAAACCCAAAAAACATGGTTTTAGCGATTGGTCTGTGTGTGAGTGTGATGTGTGTGTGTGTGAACAGAATATCTTAAGAACGGAACATCATACGAACTTGAAACTTAAATTACATACCACTACCGAACCCGACACAAACATTTTCATCAAAATCGGTCAACTGGAAGTAGTAGCTAGTTTATTTGTGTAATTTTTCACTTTTTTGGGATTTTCTCAAAAACTGGTCCTACGATTTTTTTTAAAAAATTGCCACGTTTACTAAATTTTTTTATGCTTTACAAGATAGGGTAGGCATCATGTCTGCTGAAATTCTTGAAGAGGCTGTTTTCACGTAAAAAAATTTTTTTAAGATTGCTGCTTTAGTACCTATGAAGTTTAGCGCAAAAATGTATATAATCAAAGTTGTAGAGAATTAAAAGTCCTACAACTTATATTTCAAACTTTTTTTATATAACACTTAGTTTGGCGGTAATTAGGGATCGTCTGTTTTTGTTCTTACAAAAATTTGTGAAAAATCTATATTTTTATGATTTCGGCCTTACTATGCATTTTACGAAAAAAGTGTATACAATTAAATTTATAGGAAATTAAAAGATCTACAACTTTTATTTTAAGCATTTTTCTCTACAGAGGCTAGTTTAGCGTGAAAGAGTGATTTTCCGTATTTTTAACCCAAACTGAGGTAGATTTTCATTTTGCGTCTTTCACTGATGATTAAAATAAGGTTATCTTTATTGAGGTTTTTTGTTTATTTCTAATGTTAGGTTATATTGGTCATCATGTGCATTGGCAAGAGAAAATTGTGTGAGTGTTTTACACCAGATTTTTTTGTGTTGTATTTTTTGTGCACAATGTGTTGTACTTTTTTCTTCTTTAAGCCTCAATTGGAGCACTATAGTCAACTTTCAGTCAAGAGGATTGTTTGACTTGTTTTCTTCTATCTCACATCTTCATTTTCTCAGATCTGGCCCTCCTCTGCTCGTCAGTTTTGTTATATTGTCAAACTTTTCTGGTTATTAGTGGGAATTTAAATTTTGTGTCCTTTAGTATTGGTCCATCTTGTCGTCTTAGAATCATGTTGTATATTATTTCCATGGTTTTAAGATTGTTGTTTGGCTCTGCCATTCATGTTTGGGGTTCGATTAACCATACTCTCTCGGGAATGATTGGCCTGAATCTGTACAAGACTACACTTTATTTACATGTCTTACATGTATTCCTCATCTCATTGGATCAAAGGGTTGCTTGTTGTTCTGAATTGAACTGATTGTACACAAATTAATGTTAAAAAACAAGAGTGACGTATATTATGAATCTGATTATAAGCATGTGTTAAAATATAATAATAGAAATAACTACAATAACTCTTGTTTACATTCCGTGTGGCATTTTTTAATTATGTTTTCTCTATCTTTTATACTCTACGATCTTAAAAACTGATTTACGTTTATAAGTTCTTCTACATTGCGATAAATAAATATTTTTAACCTTGTCACTTACTTCTTTGTTTAAATTATAGTTACTCTTCACTGTAAAGTGCATATTTTGTTGGTAATTTATAACAAATAAAAGTCAATTTATTAATAATATACATTGAATCCTGAATCCTGGTTGAGAGGGCTAAGAAGCCCTATGATGGCGACATCGTGTTAAGGAACACCTGGTCGCTCGGGGAACAATATAACAGAATAATTGCAACCTCAAGAAATTTAGGGGGAATTTTATAGTTTAAATAGGAAATAGGATTCTGGTTCGTGGGACATTGGAACTGGGACTTGAAAGGAGGTAATTTATTTTTAGAAGTTATTTGTGGAAAATTTAAATTAAGGGACAAGTGGGTTTAAGAGCGGCTCTTGTATTTTATTTTATTTTTCAGTGGCCTTTTTTCAGTTTTGTGGGAGGTCTATTATCTTGGTGAGGGGAAGGCGTGCATGTTACTGAACGTGGACTAAAGGTATAATTTAAGGTAGGGGTTAGTTTATGATTTCAGGGGAGATGGAAATATACATTATTTATGCATTCTTTAAACACATATATTTTGTGGTAGACATTACTAAATTATTGAGATGCTTTAATGAAATTATGAATAGTTATCTATCATAATTTTTCTGTGTGATGCTTTAAAAAAACATTAATTAAGTTACAGTTCAGTTAATTATTCATTGCATTTCCTTTTTTATTGTCATTAGATTTCAAAATTCTGCATCTTAGTTTGTAAAAGACATAAATGTTTAACATTTTATTTAACTGCTTAGTATTTTGTAAGAAATTACATGAGTGAATTTTTAAGGGTTGGATTTGGAAAATAGAATTCATAATTTGTCACCTAGTTTAGCGCACTGCTACTACCAAGCCATGAAAGTGGCTAACTTAAATTTCTTTGTGTTATTTTTGTTTCGGGATTCAGGCCTAATGGACTTATTGGCATTAATATTGATCTTCTCCTGTTTCCCGATTTTTCATTAAAATTTTTCATTTTCCTTCTTTGAATAAAGTAAATTTCTTTTCTCTCTAATAAGCCGTAATTTTATTAAATTTCTTTTTTCTAGTTTCTTAGAAAGTTCTACTATTTTCTTCGGTGTTTTGCCTTCTTTTAATCATCTGTCTTTTCAATATTTTTTTAGTCTTTTATGGATGATCTGGACTTCCTTGCATCTTCTAGACACTGCCATTTCTCTTTGGTGATTTTAATCTCTACCGAAATTACTAATCCGTTCAATTTACTTCTAGATTTTCAGAAATTTCCAATCGTCTTTGTGGTTAAAGTTGGGTATGTTTTTGTCATCAATCGGAGATTGGAAAAAGTAGGAAAGATGTTCCAGAGTATGAGATACCTGCTCCGGGATAAGAAAATACCAAGGAAGCTCAAGTAGATAATGTATCAAATTTACTATGTACCAATGGCTCGTGCATCGGAGACATGGGTGTTTAATGAGAGAGAATGGAGCAGACTGCAGGCCGGAGAGATGAGATTTCTCAGAAGTATAGCCTGAAAAGGTAAAGACTAGGGATACTAGAGAGGTGATTGGGATGGAAAGTCTGAGAAAGAGGGTGGAGGATAACGGATTCAGGTGGCTGTGACACATGAAGAGAATGGATGCTAACAGGGTTCTAAGAGTGTGGAAAGAAAGGATAAAAGAGGTTGAAAGACCAAGAAGATGCCCACACAAATGGTGGCCAAATGTAGTGAAGGCACTCTTGCAGGAGAGTTTTTTAACACCTGACCCTCTTATCATGGAACAGGAGTGGATATGCATGTTTCCAGATTTTACATTTGTGTTTTGTTTGCAATTGTTGTCTCCGTTTGTTAGAAAATTACCGGTTGAAAAACTATTGCCATGTCTAATTTTGGTGTTTCATGAAATATTTTTCTTTTAAGATCTTTGGAGTAAAAGAAAAGTTGTTCTATTTCCAAAATCTCCCCTCTATTATTTCTTTGGCATTATTTATTTTATCTCAAGTTATTGTATGTAATACTTGAATGTTTGAGTTAAAAATTTATGTTGTAAATTTTTTTTTTTTATTAATTCCCAATATGTGTATGTTGCAATCTGTTCAATTCAGAACAATAAGCAACCCCATGACCCAATGAAATGAGGATGATGTGTATGACATGTAAATGAGGTGTAGTCTTGTACAGACCCAGGTCGACCACTCCTGAGAGAGTATGGTTAATTGAACCCCAACCATCAAAATACACCTGCAACCTCTGTCTAGTATTCAAATCCGTATAAAAGTAACTACCTTTACTAGGATTTGAACCAGGAACCTTCGTTTCCGAAAATCAGCTGTTAAACAGCTGATTTTGGCGACGACTTTACCTCTAGATCAACCCGGTTGGTATTAATATAATTAACATCTGTTTTATTTTGTTTTTGCTGTTCCAGGTGAAGTTTATGTATTGGATGATGGTGGTGAAGTTGATTTAGATCTAGGAAATTATGAACGATTTTTAGATGTAACGTTACATCGCGATAATAATATCACAACGGGTAAAATATATCAACATGTCATCAATAAAGAAAGAAATGGTAGTTATCTTGGAAAAACCGTTCAAGGTAAGTTCAAATAATTTTTTAATCGTTAAGAGTTGGAAGTTTTTTAAATTTAACTTTAGAGTTTTGTTTCTCTATTTTATTAGGTTTAAGGTGGCGTGTAACAGGAAATATTAAGAAGAAAATTATTAAATTTTTGTGGATGTCCAGAAACATTTATGAAATTAGGAGTGGTGGAACAATAAATAAATTCTGTTTGTAGTTTTTACTCTCTGGCTCGTACAATTTTGTTTAAAATCACCTCGTTTACTACATTTTTTTGCTCTACAAGATAGGGTAAATGCTATCTATGTCTGCAAAAATTCTGGAGGGGGTATGTGGAGCTTCGTCGTAAAAAATGGTTTTTTAAGATTGTGGCCTTAATATGCATTTTAGGGCAAAAAGAATTATAATAAAAGTTGTAGGAAATTAAGTAACCTACAACTTTTGTTTCAAGTATTTTTCTCTACAGAGCTTAATTTAACGTCAATTAGTGATTCTTTGTATTTATAAGTCGGAGTTGATTTTTATTAAAATTAGGTCCTGTTTTTAACATTACATCGTTTACTCATTATTAAATGTAGGTTATATTTCTCATTATTTATATTGGCCCGAGAAAGTCGTGTTTATAGTAAAAGAGATCAACCAGTTCAAAGATTGAAATTTTTTCAACTTTATATAATGCTAGGTAGCCATAAAAATAAAATTATCCATTTAATTGTTCCCTACACTGGAAATAATTCTAAATGTCAGATTTAAAAATGTTCAGTACTAATGTCAAGTGAAAATAGTATTTCGTTGTTATTAATTAAATGTTATATTAATATATCTGTGATATAGTCCAGGTTATGCTAAATGAATTAGTTTTTATTTTAAGTCTCTATGACAAACCTGAAAGAAGTTATTGCATTTAACGCAAATGTTCACGAGTATTAGAAAATACTTGCGTTGGCAATAGAATTTATTAAAATTAATTTTTTAGTGATCAAGTTTCAGCCAGTTTATATTTTCTGAGAATGCCGGTTAATTACTTATTGTTTTCTGTGAATTAAATCATTATTTAATTTTTTCTTGTTATGTAAAATGAGTAATTTGTAAGTTATTTTGTTTATTGAAAAATAAAGACCTGTTGGTGTGATTCATGAAAAATAAGTATTCTCACATTAATAATAAGTTATTTAATGTTAGGTATTTTTTTAAATATAATTTAAAGCACAATGTAGATCTCATCATTTTACTTTTAATATTATTGTAAATTTTTGCAGCTCAAATTCTCAACCTTTGTTACACTGTTTGATTGTATCATTTTCTACTAATTTTCTTCTTTTCTCTGTTTTTGCTCGTTGGCGTAGTGGCTAGCGCAACTGGCTTCTACGCCATGGTCCTGGGTTCGATTCCCGATCAGGTCTGGGATTTTTTCATCACTCATTCTCCACTGTCTGCATTAGCAGAAATTGCAAAACAGTCAGACGTAAAACAACAAAAAAATGCTTTGGCTCCTTAGAAGAGAATTTTAGTAGAATAAAAACTTCTTTATTCTAAGGGTTACATAGCTTATATTTTTATCAATTTATTAGAAACAAAGGAGAATGTTTTCTTAAATTTTCATAATTTTATCAACACCACTACCTCTTTAATAAAGGGAGGTTTGATCATTTGTGTAGTGGTTAGTACAACTGGCTTCTATGTTATATGTCCCATGTTTGATTCCTGTCATCTGCCTTAACAATTTTTTAAATTGTTGTCTATCCTTTTCTGATGTCCATCTGTCACACCAAGATGTCAGGAACTACAGGAGATAACAACAAATGGTTTTCAGATTCGTAATCTACACAAAAAGTTAGTGGCCCTAGATTGGGTTTGAAGTTCTGGTTTAGACCAGAAGTGGCCCAAAATTGGAAGTCAAGAAATCTAAGTCGGAATTAGGAAAGAAAAATAGTATCTCGATTCCTCTTAGAGATGTTTTGGTTTTTTTGGTTTAATGTCCGACTGTTCTGCAATTACTTCTAATGCAGAAGGTGAAGGATGAAATGATTTTTGTAACGTATGAAAATATGCCATGCCTGAATGGGATTCGAACCCAAGATCGCATGATGAGAGGGGAGCACATTACCAACTGCGCCAATGTGGCTGTCATTGTGAGTAGATACTCTCGTCTTAGAGAATAGATAGAGAAATCACTAATGGTTTTTGCCATAAGTCAAAGGTGGTAAGCCTTTTTAAAAATTGCCACCAGCCATGATGCGTGTCATCTCAAGAAAATGTCTAAAATAAGCTTGTTCTGTGTTTTTTGTTTTAGTTGTACCTCATATAACTGATGCTATACAGGAATGGGTTGAACGAGTTGCAGCTATATCTGTTAGTCCGGATGGTGCTCAACCTGAGGTAATCTTTTTATTTGTTTCTTTTCATTCAAATATCAGCTATAATGCTTTTCATGGTTGATGAGCTTTGCCGTTCCACGTGTTTGGACCAATCAGAACGTTTGCCAGCATTGTCAGATTGTACGAATGTATCAGCCTGACAAACATTACGCACGCATGCGTATAACAGCCGCAGTAACTTACTCGTGTCTTGCATCTTGTACTCAACACATCTATTATAGAGTGCGTTAATACGCAATACTTTATACGAGGGTCATTCGTATAATAAGGTTCCCATGATTTTTAAAAATAGACAGCTATATTTTTTATCTTAGTGTTATACATCAATTTAAAGCTTAAAACTTACGCTATTTTTCTACATAATCGCCGTTTCTGTCCAAAAACTTTTGCAGACGATGCTCCAACTTTTCTATCCCCATGTTGTAGAATTCTGCCGCCAATCCTTTGAGGAATCGAGTAACCTCTTCCTTGACTTCACCATCGATACTGAAGCGTAGGCCACCCAAGTATCCCTTTAGTTTTGGGAATAAGTGATAATTACTTGGGGCTAGGTCCGGGCTGTAGAGGGGGGGGTACAACAGTCCAGCCAAAATCTTTCAGCAGTTCTTGAGTTTGATGTGAGACATGAGGTCGAGCGTTGTCATGGAGAAGCCTCACATCACTGGAGAATCTTCCTCTCCGGCAGTTCTGGATCGCGCGTCTCAGTTTTCTTAATGTGTCACAATATCTGTCAGAGTTTACTGTTGTTCCACGATGAATGTCAATAGGTGAAATCCGTTTTGCATTTAAAAAACGTATCACAGTGCGAATTTCACATCTGGCGGTAACAGCGATAGGGAACTCCATCTTCGAAGGCTGTTAAGCCGGCACTGATCGACATAGCGAGGCGGGAGTGGTGCGGAAAAAGAGAGGGAGAGCTGATGAGTAAGACAGTGTTGCCAGATTTCTCCCAGCACATCGCATTCTGTCTCGGCAGCTTAGGGAACCTTATTTTACGAATGACCCTCGTAATATAATCAGCTGGTTGTATGTTCATAGGTAATAATTGTTATTGAAAGCCTAAAAAAAATGGCTGATGAAATATATAACAGAGCTACGAGAGCAAGTATTGGCAATGTTGCTGGCAAGTCATTGGCTAACTATGAAGTGGGTACAGGGCAATGTGTACGTTCAGAGCTCATCAACACTGAAAAATAGTATAGTTTGTGTTGAATAGTTTGAGAGTTTTTTTCTTCTTAAAGTGCCATATTTATCCTCTGTGGATTTCGGTAATCTTTATGGTCAATCGAATCCTTTCCATTGTTGGAAATTTTAATTGGCATCTATAATTTTCCGGTGTCCATCCATCACATCCAGATGTCAGAAACTAAAAGTGATAGCAACAACCGGTTTTCAGTTTCGTAATCTACACAAAAAGTTAGTGGGCCTGGATTGGGTTTGAAGTTCTGGTTTCGACCGGAAGTCAAGAAATCAGAGTCTGAATTTGGAAAGAAAAATGTCGTCATTTGAGAAGTAAGAAAATTTTCTTTTGATAATGCCCAGAATCTCTTTCTTCATATACCGAACATTACCGCAGGCTATTGACGGAAGCATAAATGCACTGGTGTATATGTTTTATTATCTCTTCTTTCTACGTTCTGTTAGGGTGAATTTTTTTTGTAACAGTATTTCTTTTGCAATCAGTTAATAAATACAATAACTTAAAGCAATTATGAAAAAATCTGAGTAATGTACTTAGAATTAAAATATAAACTACACTCAGTAGTGTGTTTCAAAAAGACTAAACTGTGAAGGTAAAATATATACAAAATCAAACTTGATGAACTGTGAATCAATATTTTGAAACACAAAGTTGTTGAAGTTGGAGATGACGATGATAGAGATGAAAACGATGACGATGATAAATAGTTAAAGTAGAAAGAAAAAAAATGTTTAAATGATTAACAAAATCGTAGAGGTAAGTCTAGTGTTTTAAAACGTTTCACTCTGTGAGTATCTTCGCGGGCGTCGAGGAGGTTAATCGCTAATGGATTCTGATGGTCTTCTAGTTTTTGTAAGTGTTTTTCGCTATGTTGTTGAATTGTATTTCTGTTATTAGGCAGTCCTAGAAAAAGGTTCATTCTATGACAGTAATGCAATCAGTTCTTGAACAGACAGAATTTTAAAAACCAATGTATTTACAACTCAGTTTGGAGTTTTCCGTGCAATTTATTAGTTTTAAATTAAATATTACTGATTATTAGGTTACATATATTGATTATATTATTTCATCTACTTTCTTATAATCATGTAAGAAAACTTAAGCATTTTCAATATTTTTCTGTTTTCTTGTAATAGTAATAATATTATAAAAATTTATTTTGTGATATTACTTGCGTTACAATTACTCAATACGCATAGTTAATTTTTTTTGTCATCAGTCTCTTAACTAGTTTGATGCAGTTCTCTAAGCTGTTTTGTCTTGCGCAAGTCGTTTTATATCTACATACCTGTAACTCTCTACATCTTTTGTAATTTGTTTTGTATATTCTAATCTTTGCCTCCCCCTACAATTTACTCTTTCAATATTACCCTCCATTATTGATAGCCCAATACCTGGATGTCT
Source organism: Catonia carolina (assembly GCA_035578175.1). NCBI lineage: Eukaryota > Metazoa > Arthropoda > Insecta > Hemiptera > Achilidae > Catonia > Catonia carolina. Next base: position 65,982,573 of record JAQMRL010000005.1, on the reverse strand, counting down.
TAATGTATGCCCCACTAGCCTATCCCTTCTTCTGGTAAGATGCTTCCATATACTTCTTTTTTCATCCACTTGCCTAAGAACCTCTAAATTACTTATTTTGTCCACCCATCTAATCTTTAACATTTTCCCATAACACCACATTTTAAAAGCTTCTATCCTCTTCTTTTCTACAGCCCCTATTACCCACGTTTCACTCCCGTACAATGCTACTCTCGAAACATACTGTTTTTTATTTCAAAGGCTTTTCTAGCTTGAGCAATTCTGCTTTTGTTGTCACTTGTGCTTTTACCATTCTTTGTTATTTTACTCCCTATAGCAGAATTCCCCAACTTTGTGTATGTTTTCGTTCCCTTTTTACATTTCCCATCTCTTCTAAACCACTCTTGCTGCTGCACAACACTTTCGTTTTGTTCTTATTAATTTTCATGAAGTAATCCTTTCTCATGATCTCATCCATTCCATGTAAGATATCCTCTAGTTCTTTCTTTGTCTCGGCTAATACTACATCATCGGCGATTCTCAGCATTTTTATTGTTTCTCCTTGAATTTTTATTCCTGCGTCAAATTTCTCCTTCATTTCATTTATAGCCTCTTCTATATACAAGTTGAAAAGTAGTGGTGTCAGTGAACAACCTTGTCGTACATCTTTTCTTACAGCCATAGTTAATTGTAATAAATATTGAGTATGGCAAAAATAATTAAATTTTTGTACACGAATATAATGGTGTCGAGCCAGTTCACCATTGAAGTATTGCTCCGTCACGATGAATGACCCTGCGTCTATTGGGCCGCATTGATACTGTTAAGTAATGTGCGATTTACATCAAATTAAAGGCACTTGTACTTACATATGCGCATATTTGTTTCAACCAGAACTCCTATTTTTACTTTCTCTTGCCTATATGAATATATAGGAAGGAAAGGTATTATTTTCATGTCAATTTTTCGAAATTGAGTTTTCACCGAATCTACACATTTTCAGACCCCCTGAACCCAAAAAGCATGTTTTTAGCGATTGGTCTGTGTGTGTGAACAGAATATCTCAAGAACGGAACATTGTACGAACTTGAAATTTAAAACTTAAGTTACATACCACTACCGGACCCGACACAAACATTTTCATCAAAATTGGTCAACCGGAAGTAATAGTTTGTTCGTGTAATTTTTCACTTTTTGCGATTTTCTCAAAAACTGGTCCTACGATTTTTTTAAAAATGGCCTAACTTACTAATTTTTTTGTGCTCTACAAGATAGGGTAGGCGCCATGTTTGCTGAAATTCTTGGTGAGGTTGTTTTTACGTAAAAAAATTGTTTTTTTTAAATTACAGCTTTAATATGAATTTTAGCGCAAAACGTTATATAATAGAAAATGTAGGGAATTTAAAATCCTACAACTTTTATTTCACACTTTTTGTGTATAACAGTTTACCGATTTTCTGTTTTTTTTCTCACGAAAACATGTGAAAAATCTATTTTTTTTAGATTTCGGCCTTCATATGCATTTAACGACAAAAGTGTATATAATCAAATTTATAGAAAATTGAAAGAGTGATTTTCCGTTTTTTTATGCCAAACTGAGTTAGATTTCATTTTGCGTCTTTCACTCATGATTAAAATTAGGTTATGTTTATTGAGGTTAGTTTTTTGTTTATTTCTGTTGTTTTATTACTAATGTTAGGATTATTGTTAATTATTTGCATTGGCAAAAGAAAGTTGTATGAGTGTTTCACACCAGATTTTTAATGCTTTTTAGGTATGTATTGTTGAACTTGGAGGTACTATTGGGGATATCGAAGGAATGCCTTTCGTTGAAGCTTTTCGTCAGTTCCAGTTTAGAGTCAAGAAAGAAAATTTTTGTGTTGCACATGTTTCTCTTGTACCACAGGTAAACGTTCTTGATTATTTATTAATTTAATTTAATTAATGTCATCTACATGTTAACCTTTTGTATTCAGTTAGTTCTGTATTAGAAGAATTGTTTAATATTTTTAAGAATTAAATTGATTTTTACTTTCTCTTGCCTATATGAATATATAGGAAGGAAAGTATTGTTTTCATGTCGATTTTTCGAAATCGAGTTTTCACCGGATCTATACGTTTTCAGACCCCCTGAACCCAAAAAACATGTTTTTAGCGATTGGTCTGTGTGTGTGTGTGTCTGTGTGTGAACAGAATATCTCAAGAACGAAACATCGTACGAACTTGAAACTTGAAACTTAAGTTACATACCACTACCAGACCCGACACGAACATTTTCATCAAAATCGGTCAACCGGAAGTAGTAGTTTATTCGTGTAATTTTTCACTTTTTTGCGATTTTCTCAAAAACTAGTCCTACGATTTTTTTAAAAATCAACTGGTTTACTACATTTTTTATGCTCTACAATATAGGGTAGGCGTCATGTTTGCTGAAATTCTGCTTGAGGCTGTTTTTACGTAAAAACATTTTCTTTTTAAGATTGCGGCTTTAATATGCATTTTAGTGCAAAACGTTATATAATAAAAGTTGTAGAGAATGTAAAATTCTACAACTTTTATTTCAAACATTTTTTTGTATAACACTTAGTTTAGCGGTAATTTGGGATTTTCTGTTTTTTTTTCTCACGAAAACGTGAGAAAAATCGATTTTTTTAACATTTCGGTCTTAGTATGCATTTTACGACAAAAGTGTATATAATTAAATTTATAGAAAATTAAAAGATCTACAACTTTTGTTTAGAGTATTTTTCTCTACAGAGCCTAGTTTAGCGTGAAAGCGTGATTTTCCGTATTTTTAAGCCAAACTGAGTTAGATTGTCATTTTGCGTCATTCACTCATGATTAAAATAAGGTTATGTTTTTGAGGTTAGTTTTTGTTTATTTCTAATATTTTATTAATAAAGTTAGGTTTATTATTAATTATTTGCATTGGCAAGAGAAAGTTGTGTGAGTGTTTCACACCAGATTTTTTTGTTATATTTTAGTGTTGAAAGGCTGGTTTGAACCTCTAGAGCAGTGTTCTTCAACCTTATCTTAATAAAGGGCCAAATTTTTATTATGGGTGGGCTTTAGGGCCGCATTGATCTACGTATGTTTGCATATTTGTATATAAATATATATATATAGTATAAACATGTATGAACATTTTGTGTCAGGTTAAAAGAAATAACATGATTTTTTTTTTTATTAAAGCTTATATTGGTTGAAAATGACAGTAAATATCAATATTGAAACATATACTTATACTTAAACATGTTACAAAACTCAAAACCAAACTAAAAACATAAAATGGTGATTTTTCAGTTCAATTGGAAACTTGATAATTCTTTCTCTTTCACTAGTTTAAAAATCAACAAATTGATGCAATGTTCTAAGCTCTTTATTCAAAAACTGAAATCGTTCTGCGGGCCGCTGGTTGAAGATCTTAGTTACGCCTCTGCTCTAGAGGCATTACTAAGTAAAATGAGGAGCGAGGTGATTTACTATTGGTTTCCTCACGGAGTGGAAAAGTATACTTATCAGCATTTCAGGCCCTCTGAAAAGCATCTACTTTCCACCCTGCAAATGACATTTTCACTTTATTCACCACAGAGTTTGGCTGTATTATGAAATTCATTACTCTCGGAGGCAATAAGTCTGATTAGTCTCATTTACACCTCTACCGTCATCTTCTGTTGTTTAATGATTCAGTCATTTAATTGGTTGATCATTTGTTAAGAAACAGAACTATTTTTTGTAGCCCTGGAACTAACAGAGTGAGTGCAAGTAATTTAACACCCCGACTGTCTTAAATGGGCAAAATTTTCAAGTACTAATCCCTTAATGATCCCTGCTAAATGTTTTAGTTGATTGAATATCTTAGATTTAAAGTTCATCGCTCCTCCAGCATTTGGAACATCAGTTTAAAAACGTACAGAAAGCAAACATTACGTTGTTTTTGAGTTTTAAGCAGGGTTCTCTTTCATTAAAAACTATTTTGAACATGATGTTTACGAAATTATTGATAAACTTTCGTTGTCTTTTCCTGCTTTATAAATTTTTTTTAATCCCTACATGTGTATGTTGGTATCTGTTCCATTATAAACACTAAGCATCCCCATGACCAAATGAGATGAGGATGATATGTACGACATGTAAATTTGTAAGTTGTAGTCTTGTACAGACTCAGAGAGTATGGCTAATTAAACCTCAACCATCAAAGTACACTGGTAATTATTGTCTATTATTTAAATCCGTATAAAAGTACCTACCTTCACTAGGATTTGAACCACAGAACTATTGTCCCTGAAAATCAGCTGACTGGTGATGACTACCGCTAGACTAACCTGGGTGGATTCTCTTTATAAATAACAAGTAAATTATAATGTGGAGATTGTAAGAGTTGTTTGAAAACAGTTGTGATATGATTTTTGTGTTCGCTAGTACTTTATTAAACATTAATTTCTATTTGTTTTAAAAAGAGGGTGGTCATTAAAAGAAAATTATTGTTTTTCAGCCAAAATCAACCGGAGAATCAAAAACGAAACCTACACAATCAAGTGTCAGAGAACTTAGAGGTTTAGGTTTGTCTCCTGATTTAATTGTATGCCGCAGTGAAAATCCCATTAATCATGATGTTAAAGTTAAAATATCTAGTTTTTGTCACGTTGAACCTGAACAAGTATGTATTATCTTTTCTTTTCATTTTTTAATCAATTTTAAAATCTTTCTTGTATAGTATTTTAACAAGCACTCTTAAGATAAACCAAGATACATTATAACACTGTGATAAACCCCTTTGTGTCTGTCTGCGAGTGAGTGCCTTAGAATTACTGGGAAGGCTGGTTTAACAGAAGCAGAGAAATTTTAGTGAAAGATCCTGTGCAAGGTAGTGGGTCTGAGAATACAGTAGTACATGGAGTATGTAAGTTTCGAGTTCGAGAAGAATTGTACAAGGAAAATGATCGATTAGAAAAAGAAGACTAAAATTTTACGGACATCTGTATAGAATGGATGACAACGGTTGGCAAAACAAATTTTTAAGACACTAAATAATAGACCTAAGGTGTCGGGTAAATGGTTTAAAGAAATCAGAAAGGATATTGAGAAAACTTCATGAACTGAACCAATTTCAGAGATTTAATTACAGACTTTATGGGCTTCGATGAAGAACAAAAACAGAACATCAGGTGGACAGAGGAAAGGAGAAAAGTCTGCAGTGAGTGAATGCTGAGAATGTGGGCTGCAAAAGAGCTTCCAGAAACATCTAAAGTCACCTCACGTGACCTAAAATTGGCCCTGTACGACAAAAAAAATTAACAGTTGTTTTAAATTAACAGCAAATGTTTTCTGAATTTTAAAATGTTCATTGGAGATTTAGTAAGAAGGATAATAATTTTAAAGGAAGCCAAAAATGTCTGCATTAGGAAAAAGCCAAATAATGCAATGAGTGTTTGTTCAAGGCTTTAGTGTAGAGGAGGATTTTGTTTCGCTCAGACTTGTTGTCTGTTAGATCTGTTAATGTTAACATCTAACTGTTTTGCAAATGTTATTACTAATGCAAATGATGAAAGGTCACTAATGAGATAATAGTGAGCTCATTTTGCTGATCAGTGCGGTGCCGTTTTGACTGCTGCATATCTCATATCTGCTTGCCTGCTTTTGATAATTGTGGTACAATAAATACTGGAAAGGTAGGCATTTTTAGGTTAGCGTCAGTAACTAATGCTGAATATTATGTCACGGCGATTAGCAAAAACTGAAGAATATTCAGAAACATGCCTACAACTTGGTATTACAGAAAACATACATACATAACGTACATGGCTCAGCAATGTAAAGGGACAACGAATGTGACCTAAGTTTTGTAATGTATGATGAACGATGTTCCAACTGTGACATCACAGAAACATATACATTGGTACACCAATCTATTCTTTGTGTTGCGGATGTAACTAATGATGCTGTTTTGGCAACACTGTTAATTACAAATATTATAAATTTCACCAACCTTTCTGCCGTGATCCTAATGATCTACTTAACACATATTTTTAAAAACAATTAAGTTAAAAAAAGATTTTAACCTGCAGAAGTTGTTGCATCTTCGGTAATCTGTATAAAACTAGAATAGTTTTATATAGAAAAGGTTAGTGTCATTTATAATATTTTTTTAGATAGAATTAATTTCAAGCTGCAGATTGCATTATAAAGATTTACTTTTGAATTGTGCATACAACTTACTTCAATTGAAAAAGTTTTGAATAAAGAAGATCCATGTCAAAGTAATATGCAATTGCAATTCTGTAAGACTTTTTGGAGAAGAGGCAGATTTTATGGTATGGCTGTATGAGGAGGATTCCAGACCATAGATTGCTTAAGACAGATTTGGGAGTAGACTCTAACTAATTGAAAGAAACTAAGAAGGCCGCCCATGAAACATTGTAAAGTTGGTTTTGCTGAGGCCGTGGAGAACATGGCTTAAATAAATTTCTGATGTATGATAGATAGGCATGAATTTAGAAGATGACAGAGCTGGATGTAAACATCTGCTTGTTGTTAAATAACAATTTCAGGATGTCAAGCTGTTTCTTTCCTACAGAGCTTATTCTCTTTGATTAAATTTGTAGAACTTTTAAATGTTTTGGTTATATATGAATTTTCCTTATGCAAGTTATTGATGGTTTTTTTTGTAATAGGTTATTTGTATACATGATTTGTCATCAATTTATCAAGTACCGATTGTAATGGAACAACAGCGTATTGTAGAATTCTTCCGTGAACGTTTGCAATTAGATATTCCTTTACCAAGGCCGAAAAAATTTATGCACAAATGGAAAGATTTAGCTGAAAGGTTTGTAGTCATTTTTTACGTTTCATATTCTATGATTAATATTTTAGTAGTTTATTTTTTCTCAGGTGATTTTTAAAATTATTTTTGGAAAATTCAAAAAGCATGTTCGGTAAATAGGTTCTGTGTTGAGCTTCATCTTGTTGAATTTTTTTGCCATGTCTGGATGTTGTGCACATTAATACTAATGCAAACTGTCAATAACGGTAGATGAAAATGGGTGAAACAAAATTCCTTTCATGAGACGATTTAGCTCATTGCTGGTGGCAATTTTTTCTAAAGAAAAGAAGTCAGTCGGAGAAGTCACATTGCGTGTTCACGTAATTTGAGGTTATCCTTCCTCATAATGGGATTAAGCCCTCTTAGCTTTTGTGAGAAAGCTATTCTTTAAGAGGAATTGAATGACACTACTTTTGTTTCTGAATTCCGACTCTGATTTCTTGACTTCGTCAAAACCGGAACTTCAAACCTAATGATTTCTGTATCTTTTCTTTAAGAAGAATCAAATGACGCTATTTTTGTTTCCAAATTCTGACTTTGATTTCTTGACTTCCAGTTTTTGACCACTTTCTCTCAAAACCGGTACTTCAAATCCAATACATTTATAAATACATAACCAACCAATATAAATACCATTTATTTATAACCCGAACATGTTTATTTTTCCTTTTTTTCAATAATAAACTGATTGTTACAGCTTCACATTTTGCTGCTGCATAAGCATATAACTGCAGATCATCCATTTTTAAAGAAATATTTTGAAAACTTGTATAAAGAAAGATACTATGATATAAGAACTATGTCAGATATCTTTTATAGTGTACAGGCCTTAACCCTTAGGAAACGGACTGTTTCTCGTTAAATGGAAGAATTGTGAAAATCAAAACGCGCTCTCAAAACAACTGTTTTATCTCACGTCATTACTGATGAAAAATTTTGAAAAAAATACTGCTGATTCATATAATACGTACTCCCCTTTTGAATATAATAACATGAAAGTTGCATCATAATTCTTTGCGTTAGGGATGCGAAATTTTCATCCGTGAAAATTTTTGTTTACTTTAGATTTTTTTACTGTAGCGGGCTTAAATTTCAGTTTAGCAAAAAAAAAACATAAAACATGTTTTGTAGAAAAGAGTTAATAAATAAATGTATGTTTTTCATTTAGATTTCCGTTTCTGTACAACAACATTTTTTGAACAATTACGTACGTGTAGTAAGAAGGAAGCCATTACAAATCCTGTGCAACCTTGTAAAGCGATGAATCGTTTGACTCGGTGATGGTAAACCCCCGTGAACAATAAAATTAACTCTTCTAACATTATCAAGGGCAAATTCTGTTACGAGAGTCATCACAGCTTCAACACAAACTAAAGAACATGACTGTACGTTGACTTAAACACAAGCTGCATGGACTTTTATTCAAAACAAACAGTCAATGCTACCTTCACACTATTGAGAGAATAAAAATTTCCCTTTTATGATATTCTATTTCTGAAAACACTATCAGATACGTTAAAAAATTCCCTACAAGAAAAGTGCAATATTTACCGATCTCTGATTTACACTGACCTTGCAGAAGCACATTTTATCGCCCCACTTACAATGCATTCAGCATCACCTAAAATTAGATCAGCAGTGTGAACAGGGTTAATATTGTCATTGCTATAACAATTTCAATGTGTATGAAATTAAAAAAGTTTTTTACTGTAATTTGATCATAAAATGGGGGAAAAAATGTTAAGTAACTTTCAAGGATTGATGTTCATGTTGCTAATTATGATGTTTCTCAAGTTTGTTTTTTTTATTAATAAGAGTATTTTTGTTTGCATTTTAGGGCAGAAAATTTAAGGCGTGATGTTCGTATTGCATTAGTCGGTAAATACACAAAGTTAGAAGATTCATACGCTTCAGTAACAAAAGCATTACAACATAGTGCAATCGCTGTGGGATACAACCTTAAACTCTCAGTAAGTGTCATTGATTTACGTAATTTAATTTATTGACTTATACTTTAATTTATTGATTTAATAATAGGGATGTGCCGATTCTTGGTACTGCCGAATAAACAGTACGATACTTCAGTGTTTCTTGACCTTTTTTCAGTTGCGTACCCCTTACCAATTTATTTACTGAATTGTACTCCTGGATTAGATTTTAGTCCAGAGGCAATAATACAAAATCAAATTTGGGTTTACAGTAAAAACAAATTCAAATAGTATGAGTACTATATTTTGTGATAATGTTTTAGCACTTTAATCATGATAGAAAATACTTTTTAACTACAAATATTTTAAAATTCAACTTTTTGTCCATTAATTCTGTTATTTGTATAAAAGAGTTGATTTTTGAAAAATATAAATACTTTCGTCTCTTCTTTTACTTGCACATTAATTTAATGGGAGCCCGTCATTGCTGTGGTGCGCACATTTTTTAGAAGTTTGGCTCAAAAGAAAGTAGTCTCGTATTTTGGGACAGCATCCAATATTTTTCTGTATTTGTTTCTTTTTTTTCTGAAAGCGTACAATGAAAAAGGTCTTTCCACCAATACAGTGGATGAAAAAGGAAATAAATTCATTGCCAGGTCAGACAGTTTTTCATATTCTCTGTTGTGATCCTACCAAAAGTTTATGAGAGGTATTGTATTGAAAGCTGATTTCAATGCAATTTCAAACAGAATTACTTTTTTTTGCTACATCCAATAGTGCTGATCGAAAATTCTCTTCCGAAAAAGGATTTTGAATCTGATTGTTAAAAAGTTTTACTCGTGTGGGTGCTTTTTGATTAGTTAAAAAGTTATTCGTTTTACAAAACCACCATTACACATTTTCTTTCCACAAATCTCCTTAGTGATCCATTGTGAACCCCTTGGGGTTTACAAACCCCAGGTTGAGAATCGATGCGATACTTGAAAAAATAATTGGTATAGAGAATCAACGGTAAAAAGTTGATCCTTCATTACAGATTCTCTAGCTTTCAAACTGTAGCAATGCCTTAATTTTCTAAGATAAAAGATATTAAATGTTAATACAGTTGCGTCATTTCAGCTTGGCGAAGTGAAAAGAAATAGTTTTCTTTTATATGAATTTTTCTTAAAAAATGATAAGGCATATGGAGAGGATGAGCAAGAATAGGATATGTAAACAGAGTCTGGGTTACAAACCGGAGGGGAGAGATTGAGGACACCCAAAGAAGAGATGGGCAGGTTTCAGAGGTTTGGAACAGGCAGGGATACCTAATCCTTGAAGGGTAGAAATAGAAGTTTAATTTCTTTTATATGAATATGATGTAATTTGTATTGCGTACCGTTCAGTACACAACCCCAGGTTCTAGGAATAGAAAAATCTGGTTCCTACTTAAGACTTACGTTGTGATGCTGTATCTATTTTGTAACAAAGAAATTAACGAAAGCTTTACACGTAATGCCAACCATGAGAAATATGTGATATACTGGAATAAATATCTGTTAAAAATAAATTGTGTCGTAATTCGATTCATTTTAAAGCGAAAATGTTTGGTAATGTTTTAATCATTAAGAAGCTGGTTTTTTGGGGTTTACTTGGTTGAACTTGTAAAGTTAACTATAATTTGTTTTTGTTTATTTTTCAGTACATTGAGGCTGCTAGTTTGGAGAAAGGTACTAAATTGACTGATCCTGTTCTTTACCATGAAGCTTGGCAAATGCTTTGTCGTAGTGAGTAAGTATATTGCAGTTTTATGTTTTATATAAATATATATAATTATTTTATTCACCCGTACTTTTGGTTTAAACGTTATTCTAATAACAAATTCTTTATAAATAAATGGTATTTTTTTAAATTTTTTTAGGAATGAAATAAAAGAGTTTTTATTAGGCGTAAAATGACAGTCCGCGTGATCGTTAAAATCTCCGTTCTCGTGGGGTAAAATAAATAATTTTCCAAAATTGGAACTAATCTGAATTTTTTTTGTTTTTCAGTGGCGTTTTAGTTCCTGGTGGATTTGGTAAACGTGGAATAGAAGGAAAATTAGAAGCTTGCAGGTGGTGCAGAGAAACTGTGAAACCATTCCTTGGAATTTGTTTAGGTTTACAAGTAGCTGTTATAGAATTTGCTAGGTACGTAAATTCATGTATTATTCAAATGTGGATTGGTTTCTTTTTAGTGGTTTATCTGAATAGTATTTGATAAAGAAGAGTAGAATTTGGATGAAATTTTGTCGCACAAAACTGTAAAAACTGAACAAACAGCACAATATAGTCTTTATGGGAGCCACAAAGTGATCAAACACATTAGCATTACAATATTAATTTTAATTAATTAATTAATTAACGTTTCAGGAATGTATTGGGTTTGGAAGATGCAGAAACGACTGAGATTAATCCGGAAACAAAAAATCCTGTTGTTATTGATATGCCTGAACATACAAAAGGACAAATGGGTGGCACCATGCGACTTGGAAAAAGGGTTACTGAATTCGAAAAGAAGGATTCGATTTTAAGTAAGTTTCTTTTTAAATTTTTTTGTAAGAAAGTTTGATTGACAGCTATTTAATTAAATCCATCGCTTTCAAAGGCAATAAGTATGATTGGTGTGACTTATACCTACCACTTTGTGCTAAAATGCAATATAATTTGTCAGTGTTTAATAAAAGAAATAAAAACAGTGGTGTAACAATAAGGTGGTAGAACGGGCAAAATGCCAGGGGCCCCTGGCCCAAAAGGGTCGCAAGCACTGGAGAATCTTAAAATTCATTATTACAAAATTTAGTAAAAAATATTTTTTATTTAATTAATTTAAGTTACCTACTAAAGTACATACACATATTAAATAAAAAAGTTTATATCAAGATTTGAATGTATTTGTTAGGAAGAAATGAATCGCCCAGTTTAGAACATGCTGGAACGTAGTAATAAAGTCCTCGCCACTTTTAGATGCGGTTGTAGCAACTCTGTAAGATATGGAAAAAATGTTTTATGTTTTATTTTTGTAGTTCATATTTTCACCACAGGACTTCTTTTGTGGCGCAGGCTGAACAGATGTACATCTTGATACATACCACTACACAATGTCTTCGAGCTTTTCTGAAGTATGCGCTACATTTTTGTTATTCATAACCATTGCTGTGTCTACGGCTAGTGCTGAGCGATCTTTTTCAAAATTACAATTGATAAAAACTTATTTAAGAAATTTTGTGGGAAAGGAACGTTATGCATCGTAGCTAATTTATCCATCGAACATTCCGTGCTCTGGAATTTGAACTTTGATGATGTCGTTAATATTCGTATTTTTGCTGAACAGATGCCCGAAAAAAGGAATTATAATAATAAATTTTTATTTGAATCCAATACACTGTTTTAAAAGTTGTTAGACACGGATTTCCATTCAAAACAAACAATTCCCAAACCATCAATGCTACCTACACACTATAGAGGGAATAAAAATTTTCCCTGTTATGATATTCTATTTCTGAAAACACTATCGGATGCGTTAAATTCCCTACAAGAAAAGTGCAATATTTACCTGTCTCAGATTTATATGACCTTGGAGAAGCACGTTTTATCACCCCAACCTTAATCCATCCGGCATCATCTAAAATTAGAGTACCAGTGTGAACAGGGTTAAATAACAAAAAGACATACTAAATTGTATTGAAATATTAATTTTGTTTTTGTTTTTTTTAGAGTATTTGTATGGTAAAGAAAAAATTGAAGAAAGACATCGGCATCGTTATGAAGTAAATCCCGATTATGTTCCTAAATTAGAAGCAGCTGGTTTAAATTTTGTTGGTAAGTAATGTATAATACATTCATTTGATTATGTATAAATAACCGAACCTACATTTTTTGCAATTACAAAATAGAAACACTTTCAGGGGCAACATGCGCCTGTGAAGCTCTATTCCTAATAAAAAATTGATATGAAACACTCAACAAGACTTTCACTTACCAATGTAAATAATGAAAAATGTAACCTGATTTGTAATCATGAGTGAATGGTGCAAAATGAAAATCAACCTCTCTAGAACTTAAAAATACAGAAAATCACTAATCGACGCTAAACTGGTCTCTATTGGAAATAAATGTGTGAAATAAAAGTTGTAGATTATTTTTTATCTCCTAAAATTTTGATAGTGTACTCTTTTGTTGTAATATTCATAAAAAGGCCGCAAATTTAAAAACTGTATTTTTACCGATTTTAATTGACACTAAAACATTATAGAAAAAAATATTTAATATTAAAGTTGTCTGTGTTTTAGTTTTCTACAACTTCGAATGTAACACCTTGCCCTAAAATGCATATTAAGGCAGCGTCTTAAAAATGAGAGCACATCCCCCAAGAATTTCAGCAAACATGGCGTTTACCTTGGCTTGTAGAGCGTAAAAAAAATTTCATACGAATTAACTACTTCCATTCAACCGATTTTGATGAAAATGTTCCATGTCAGGTCACCTGGTACCTACCTAAATTCACTTCCAAGTTTCGATTTTGTACACTATTTCGTTCTTGAGATATTTTGTTCACATTCTCACTCGTGCAGACTGATTGCTAAAAACTGTCTTGTCTTTTGTGTTTAGGGGGCCTGAAAATGTGTGTTTCCGATGAAAACTTGATTTCAAAAATTAACATGAAAATATTACTTTCCTTTCATATATATTCATATAGGGCAAGAGAAAGTAATGTGTTGATGAGGTCTGGTTTAGAGTTTTAATCTAAATCACTGAATGGAAAAACCGTTCTAAATTTTAAAAATATGCTCTGAAGAAGGTGGTACCACCAAAACGCGTGTAAATTTTTAACACTTTGAAGACTGACTTTTTTTGTAGTTTTGCCTGTGGACTGCCATTTTTCGGGGATTTTTAAAAAATTGTAACAAATCAACCATTGGTCTAAATTCAAAAAGTAAAAATTAAATTAAAGATCATAATTAATTAGTAGATTACTTTTCATTTATTAAGATTAGGATTACTTACATTATAATGATAAAGATGTTTGACTGAAGAGAGGTATGTTTTCTTGAATTTAAAAAATTTTTCACCATATAATGATAATATATATAAGAATAATGAAATTAATTATATGAGTTAAATTCTTACAAACTAATTACCAATTTCTAATAACCAATTTGCTTTTTTATTTTTTAAGTAAAATTTAAAAAAATTAAGTATTATAATAACGAACTAATAACAATGCGCAGAAGTACTGGCAGATCACTTGCTCACGCTCTATAACATCGATGCTGTAAAAGTCGATACAGTAGAGTACCGATTTTCCGTGGATCATTTAACTGGGGTTTGGATTAACCGTGCGATCACTAGAAATTTTTTTTTTTTTTTTAACGTCCGACTGTTTTGCAAATTGCTGCTAATGTAGACGGTGAAGGATGAAATGAATTTTTTGTAACGTATGAAAAAATGCCATGTCCGAGTGGGATTCGAACCCAAGACCGCGTGATGAGAGGCGAGCACGTTACCAGCTCCTAAAATAAGTTGCAAAGAAGCTTTAACCGGTGCCGAAACATTACTAACTTTCATGGAAAATCAGGATGACACAGATTACGTGGACATTTTACATATTCGTGGTTATATAAGAAAAATAAAAGAAAAAATATTGCGGCATAAAATGAAACAAAGTAAAATAACAGATTTTTCGTGATTTTTTGGTACGTAGTTTAAGGTGAGACTTATATAAATTTATGTAGTAAATATTTTTATTTCAATACAATTTTTTTATTTATTTCCGATATCCGATAGTATTAACATGTATTAATCAGTAGAATAAAACATACGCGTAACTGATGGTTTTGTTTATGACGTAAGTGGTCTCGACCGAATTGGGTTGTATTATCCGTGTTTTCCGGTTATCCGGTATAGTTATCCCCCCCCAATTACCACGGATAATCGGTATTATACTGTATATTGGATAATCTGACAACATTAGGACTATGAGTGTATTCTCATAGATTCAGAATGAACTAAATTAAATGACAGCATAGACGGCAATCGTATACGATACGAGCTAATGAATATAAAACCAAGTGAAATAGGCGCCCGTATCGTATACGGGTGTTGTCCTGAAAGTGTTAAACTTAAATTAAAAAAAAAAAAAAAAAAAAAAAATAAGCAACCAAAAGTAAGGTGATGGATTTCATTTATACTGTATATTAATATTTGGCAGGATGCATTTCAAAAATTTATTTGTAAATGATTAACTATTTGCAGCCAAAGACGACACTAAACAAAGAATGGAAATAATGGAACTTAAAGGACATCCATATTATGTGGCAACTCAATTCCATCCAGAATATTTATCAAGGCCTCTTGCCCCATCACCTCCATTCCTTGGACTGATACTTGCTTCTTGCGGTAAACTCCAATCTTATATTGCACGGGGTTGCCGTTTATCTCCAAAACAATTGTCGGATGATGAATTCGATTCAGGTTTGTTAAAAGTTTTTTTTTTTATTGTTTATTACTTAGTACTGATTTTCGTTTGTGTATAAATCACATGAAAAAATTTATGAGCTTAATTTGAAATATAAAAAAAATTTGAACTCATAAAAAAGAATAAAACCGTTTATGTCAAATAGAGAGAGGCCTTACATGTTTGTAAATTCTCCAAGGCTTCTTCTTCAGATGTTGAAGGTAGACCGTGTTATGTGTATTGTTAACATAATATGGTTACTTGAAATTAAAATATACATTTCTAACCACCAGAATACGGTAACATAAAACACTTACCAATGTTTATAGCGCTGTCGTGTATCCTGTACACATCTACAGTAAATTAAAATTTTTTACCTCAAAATTTAAAACTTCCTTCTCCTACCATGGTAGATAAGGATTGTCGATCAACTTAATAGTTGATTGACTATTCCTTATCTACCATGGTAGGAGCAGGAAGTTTTAAATTTTGATGTAAAAAATTTTAATTTACTGTAGATGTGTACAGGATACACGAAAGCACTATAAACATTAGTAAGTGTTTTATGTTACCGTATTCTGGTGGTTAGAAATAGATATTTCAATTTTAAATAATACGGCTGTTTAAAATCCTACATAGGATGTTTGATAAAATAATGTGGTTACTATAGACAAGATGGTGGTTTATACAAAGCATATTCCTAAAGTAAGGGCCATTTGGTCATTAAAAAAAATATGCTCATGAGAAAAGGTTTTTATTGACAGTATTAGTTTATTACATTCCTACCTTACTTCTACAATGTTCAGACAACAATAGTTGAAATTTTTTTCGTATGTAAGTACCACACTATAACGAAATTGAAAAGCATTGTCTTTTTATTAATAATAATTAAATTATTAGCTATCACAATCTTTTGGAGACTTATTTTTATTCTGTTTCCAAACGACTGGAGTAATAAAAGTATGATTACAACCTTATACAAAGATTAATGTGGACAAGTACGTACAACATTGTCCAGTGTTAATTTCTCTATACGTCAAATTTGTTGAAAGACACGGTATATGTAGCCTTTCTTTTATGTCTGTTGAGAATTCTAATGAAAATATTTAAGGATAGGTATTAGCAATGAAATATAGGTTATTTTAGTTTTTTCTAGTTCACATTTTTGAATTTTTGGTAATTCACCGTAGCTGTATAATAAAACTGATAACAAAAATGTGTGTTTGGGTCATCAGTCGAAAGACTGGTTTGAACCTGTAGAGATTTTACTTAGTAAAATGAGGAATGAGGTGGTTTACCATTGCCTTCCTCACTGAGTGGAAAAGTACACTTATCAGCATGCCGGGCCCTCTGAAAAGAACATATTTTTCACTCTGCAAATGACACCTTCACTTCATTCACCACAGGGTCTGGCTGTATAATAAAATTCATTACTTTCAGAGGAGACAACTCTGATTAGTGTCTTTTACACCTCTACCTCTTCTGTTCTTAAATGATTCAGTCATTTAATTGGCTGACTGTGTGATAAGAAAGAGAACTATTTATTTTAGCCTTGCAACGAACACGTTTTTTTACACTTTTACATTTTACACAAAAAGATATAACCGATTTATTTTTTATTTCAGATTATGATGATAATGTTGGCGATGATAAAGTTCTGATGTCATTAAAAAATAAATTAGGTAATTTATCAGCAAGCGATACAGCCAGTGAAGTGTCTTCGTCGACTGTAAACGAATAATTCTCTTACAATTAGGTGTAATTAATTATAATTATCTATTCATTTTTCATATTTATATAAATTTTATCATTTGGAAATTAATTTTCCAGTTTTTAAATTTTTATTACTTTATAAAAATTCCATTCGTATATTTTTATTGTGAATTTATTATTATTAAGTATTTTAATTATTGTTTTAAAAATTGGCTGTTAATTTTTGTTAGTAATTAATAATTAAAATTTATATTTTTCTATACTTGTTGCTAAGCTGATGGCGGGTATTACATTTTTTAGTACGTAAATTTTTATTATTCGTTTTAGTTTTTCAAATTAACTAGTTTTTGTATTATAATATTAGATTGTTAATTTAAATATGCGTGCATTTCGTTGTCATAGTCCAACCACTGCCCTAAGCCTTGGCAATGAGTATATTTATTTAAATTGTATTATGTAAAGTAATATTGATCATTATTGTTTAATCGTATGTAGATTTATGTTATTTTTTTATCAGTATATTTTTTCCTCTGAAATTTTTATAATCAAATATAGTTTTTCGCAAGTGTGTCTGTCAATTAGAAAATAAGTTTTTAGTGTTTCATTAAGGTTTATAATAATAACATTAAAACCAGTTTAAAAGTTATTTGTCTACTGTATTTGTTATTTGTTTTTTTTTTTATTAGTATAACCTCTGTTGTCCTGTGGCTTAATTTAATAAAATGGACATTGTCTGAGAAAGAAATTAAAATCTGTAGGTGAATTTTTTTATAATTCGTGTTATTCTTTTGTTTAGGGGTGATTTTGGACCACATAAAGTAGCGTGAAACATTTCTGGAAGCTCTTTACGCAGCCCACGTTCTTAACATTCATTCACTGTAGCTTTTTGTCCTTGCTTTCATCCATTTGCTGTTCTGCTTTTACTCTTTTTGAAAACCCTTAAAAGTCAGTAATCAGTTTTCTGAATTTGGTTCAATCCATTGCGTTTTTGCATTTTTTTAAAATAGTTTTCTTAACTTTTTCAGTATCAAAAAGTATTTAAAAGTTTGATGTAAAGTGCCATTTAATTTGAATAAGGGTGTACAAAAAGTGGCAGCCCTTATTTCAAAAACTTGAAGGCATAAGCCTTGCCATTATCGACCAAAATTTCAGCATTACAGAAAAATAAAATATTCTGTTAAAAATTAATTTTTATTGTGTTCATAAAAAAGAAATCGTTTTAACACTAAAAATATTCAAAATAGTTTTTTTTAGTTTATTTAAAATCGCATCAACAGATTGTTCATTAGCAACTACTGTGGGTTTTGGAAAATGTTTATGAAGATTGCATCTTTCTTTGCCAAAGGTTTTAATCAAACTGATTATAAAATGGAAAAATTGACTGTGCTATTGCTATCTGTGTCGGAAGTTGAAACTAAATTTTTATTATACATAATTTATGATAAATTTTAACCAGTTATACATTCACATTTTTTGTAAAATATGGGTAATCTTTTTATCCCATCATCGTAAAACAAAGATTGTTGCACCATTAGCCAATAGCGCACGAAAACTTCAACTGCAACATAGTCATCAAAATGTTGACCTCCAAGAACATTTTTCAAGGCTCCAAACAGGTGATAACGCAGGGCAATAAGTCCACTGTAGGGAAATTGTTCCAGTGTAGTCCAGGACATTTCTGTAATTTTTTCCCAAGTTAGGACATCTGTATGGGTTCGAGCATTGTCTTAGAGCAGGATAAAATCTCTTACAGAAAAGCCGCGTATTTTCCGACGATATGCCTAGTTTGTCTCGTCTAATAATGATTGGTTGAGCTCTGCCAAAGCTGATTTTTACCTCAGAAGCAATTGCAGCTACAGTTAATCTTAGGTCGTCCTCAAGAAGTCTGCCAACAATACAAATGCTCTCTGTAACACTGGTTCGCGGTTGATGTTGGTGACCTTCATTTTCTCCGACTTCTCGCCCTTCTACAAAATTGTTTGTGCCACGAATACACTTGTCTCTTTTTAAGGGTTTTTTCCCCAAACGGTGCCTTAAGCCTCCTCAAAATTTCTAATGGTTTTACACCCTCTTTTGTAAGAATTAGAATTCTTTGTGCAGTGAACAATGGTATTTTTTGCTTAGATATCATGATAGTTACTAAAGACGTGGTAATGTGACATTCTCTAGTGATGGAATGTCTTCTAAGCATCTGCACCTGTGAATCTGAGAAGCCACACTCCTATTTGTTCTTTCCATTGTTGGTACGAAAAGAACTGGTTTATCACTGATTCCCCTTTGTGTATAAGAAATTGCTGGAACATAATGAGATATGTACTGAAATAACTATTTGAAAATTTTACTACTTGCGTATGGCCATTTTAAATTTTAAAAGCTGAGCTACATAAATCTATTGTACTGATTTGACATCCAGAATGAGTATGAATGAATTCACAAAAAAAACATACTATTAAAACACAACTTTGATTTTCTTTTATTTGATTTGTGTTTTTCTTTGTTTTCAAACTGAACCAAAAGAACTTTTAAATACCAATCAACATGGAAACTTAACAACCGCCTGAATCAAAACTTCAATGTTACACTAGTCGCAGTTTTCACTGATACTTAATGAATTAAACTCCTATTCCAATATCTCATTTATTTCTCAAGAACAGGTTTACAGACTTCTTACAGATTTTCTCAGTTCTGATTCTGGTGAAAACCTGACCATATTCCACAAATTTTGTTATTAAACCTTTCAGTGCCGCAACAATGTTTAAAAGTTTGATCTAAAGCCTTTTAATTTGAATAAGAGTGTACAAAAAGTGCCAGCTCTTATTTCTACAACTTGCAGGCATGAGCTTCCCATTGCCAACCAAAATTTCAACGTTACAGAAAAATAAAATTTCCTGTTAAAAATTAATTTTTATTCTGTTCATAAAAAAAAGAAAACATTCTAACACTAAAAATATTCGAAATAGTTTTTTTTTTTAGTTTATTTAAAGTCACATCTACAGCTTGGTCATTAGCGATCAGTTAAAATTTTTAGACCTTAGCTGAGAATCGAACCCAGAACCTTTCACTTTGCAGGTTAGCGCGCTAGTCACTATGCCATGGAGGCGGTTTCAAAATACATCATTCCTTTAGTTTTTGTTTAAAAGTTCTTTTCGTAAAGTTTGGTTATCCAAACGTTGGCACTTAATGCATAACTTACGGATGTCTGGTAAACCGGATTTTGTCACTACATAAAATATATCTTTGTCCTGTTTTCCGGACGTTACTGAAAGGGTTAATCCAGAAAAGTTTTTTAAAATACTTAAATCCAATTCATATTGTCAGACTTTCCATTTTTCCAAATTAGGATTACAGGGCTTGTACTGTAATTTGATGAATTTAATTTTTTTGTCATTAGTCTCTCTCTACTAGTTTGATACAGTTCTCAAGTCATTTCATATTTACGTATCTCTAACACCCTAATTTAATTTAATATAATAGATTTAATTTAATTTGTTACTTATTTTATGTGTGTGTTTATTATTGGATGATATCTATAAATCTGAAATTTCCATTATTGCACAAAAAAACACCCTAGTTTCGTATTTAATCAAATATATTAACCCTTACAGTGCCAGCGTCCTAATATTAGGAAATCAAGATTTATACTAAAAAATGCCAGCATTCTGTTATTAGGACGTCAGCAGTTCAACCCTAAAATGTCGGCATCGTCCTTTTATTAGTATGCTGACTAAAAAATTCATCGAATTTTTATTTTTCACTCAATTTTTATAAACAACGTGTGAAAATAATTAGTAAGAAATGTAGAATGAAAAAATACATAAAGAGATTTTTAAGGAATGTAATTGATAAATATTGATTAAAAAATCTAAAAATTGGATTTTTAAAACTTATCGCAGTATTTTTTTTATAATACATAAATGATTTTTTGAATAATTAAATTGTCTCTAAAGTGATATAAGTGAAATTGAGTAACATAATTTTTAAGGGTAGTTTTTTTAAATTAAAAAGGAAATTTTCACAAAAAATGACTACGTATCATTTTTTTTTTTAAATTGTATGAAATGTTGTCCAATATGAACAAAGCAAAGTCATTAAGTAACCTTAAAAATTGCCAAGTTATGGATAGATGTATAAAATGCTACAAATTGTACAAAAGTAGGCTGGCATTTTTCGGTAGGAATTCTCACAATATTCTCCTGGCACTGTAAAGGTTAAATAATGATTTAAGTTTTTATTGTATTAGTATTAGCAGTTACTTTAGTTTTATTGAAATTTCATTTAAATGGTAATCTGAAATAAAATCATTAAATTCTACTTACCTAGTTTTAAAATCTTAATGTGGATAAATTCCAGTCAAAATATTAATTTATGTGCTATTTATTTTCATTGAATTTTAAGTTACTGACAAAGCTATTGTCAATATTAGTTATAACTGTGTTTAGATATTGTAATGTCTATTCTTAGAAGAAAATAATTGTCTATTAATAATGGTAAACTTTGTTAATTTTAGTTTATTTTTTGCCTGTTGTGTTCATTGTTATTTTCTTCTAAGCGTTGTTTGATTTTGTAAAAATTTTTGAGTGGAAATTTACAACTTATGATTACAAAGAAGAGAAAATTATTTTAACAAGTCTGTGATTTTAACCAAACAGTTTGGCAAAAATTTCAAAACTATTGTAACATTTAGGGGTTTTTCAAAATCTGGATTTTATTAAATGATAAAAAACTTCCTTTAAACTGTAACAAATATTATTAATAAATTATTACTTTTAAACTATTAGTTAATTACAGTTAAACTTCTTAAAATAATTTGATTACAAATTGATAAAAGAAAAGATGTTCGTTTACAATTAAAATAATGTTTACCTGATTACAATTGGTGACTATTTACCATATTTCAATCTATTTGAACCATACACATACAACCGGTTCAGCAACTCACTTTAACACCAATGGTTCATTTATAGCACCAACTCTTTTACAACTGTTTTTAGTTTGCTTAACTCAGTAAAAAGTTGTTTGTCTATGAGCAAATGTATGAAAGAAATATAGAAACGTCAATTAATAAATAATAATCAAATTCTACCTTTTTCTAGAAAACAACAAAAAACTAAAATTTTTCATGATCGACATAAAATTTGTAAAACTGTTATTATGTGACAAATTTTTTTATTGTGATTTTTGTTTTATAGTTTGTAAATACTACAAACATCTCTCAGTTTGATTATTTCTTTCTAATTTTATTATAGGCCTACTTGATTGATATTTTATTAAAATGTTGCGTAGTGGTAGCATGTTAGCCTACAGCACAGAGGTCCTGGGTTCGATTCCTGGCTAGGATCTGGAAATTTTCACAAGTTCAACTCACCATAGTCGCTAATAACCAAGCTGTTTATGCAACTTTAAATAACCTAAACAAAAAAATATATAAATTTCTAACTTAGTCACGTGATTACAAATTTAAAAATGATTCATCTTTGGGAATTAAGTAAATACCTAATATGTAAATTTCTAACTTCAAAAAATTTTGGGTTCAAGGAAAGAAATTTGATGCCATATTTTGGTTAAAAAACTGCCAGTGTGTTCATTTTGTTGTTATATTTAATTGTTTTAAAAATATTTCTCTATTATTTGTGTTTATCTTAGGAATTTCAAGTACTACAAGGGTCTTTTGAAAGTAAAGAATATTTTACTTTATTTTGAAATGTTTTTATTATAGTCAAACAGAACTTTTTTTACGACATACTGATACTTAAACTATTTTTCTATGTAATTGCTGTACAAATTTAAACACTTGTACTGTTTCACTAATTTTGCTATGCCCTCGCATACTCAGTTGGCTCCAAGTTGTTTAACCACTCATTATAGATATTCTAGTCACGAGATTGTCTTTTGCATATGGGTGGGCTGTGAGGAAGGGAAGTGAGAATGTGACAGTGCTGCCAACCTCAAAGGTGAGACACTACTTGTACATTTCACTACCATGCAGTTTCTAGATACATTTTAAAAGCTGTGGTTTATTCCGAGACAATGTTTTCTTCATAAATCTTATAATAAATAAATGTGACCTGTAATATTGCCTACTGGGATTTACTGTAATTACCAGCTACCTTATTCTATTGGAACAAAATTTTCTATGAATGAATCGCCTTCTTTACTATTGCTGTCACCGGTTTCTTCACTATCAGTCTCACTAGTATCTACCTAACCGTTTTCTTTTTTTACCAGGTGTAAACAAAACTTTTGAAGAATAGCTTCTGCACATTTTTAATTTCCTTTTTTATTTTTCGAATTTTGGAAAGATAAACATCACAGTAGTTATCCACTCATGGGTCATGGCTTTTGTTAAGAGGCAGGGAAAAGCATTTCTGTTAAGCTTCAACTTCACGGAATTTTATTACACTGCATATTAAATTTTGTTCAGCACTGTGAATAGTCTGCCCACGTTTTCGAGAAACTAACATTTCTGTTTACAGTAAACAGTTACATTCGTACAGTTAACCTACAAAAGTTTCAGCGATATACTCTATATGCTCTAAGTATAGTATAAGTTGTTATGTTTGAGTACTGAAATTAAAGCAGTCACGCATGCGTTCTGATGCTTTTCCTCCTTTACCCCTCTTTGCAAACAAGGGCAAACTAATGACTCAAGTAACACCTTCTTTCAGTTCGTCATCATTTCCATAGCAGTTCTTCCCCAAAAAGTCCTTCAGTTTGGGAAACAGATGGAAATCACTTAGGGCCAAGTCTGGGCAATAAGGTGGATAATCAAAAAACTCCCATTGAAAATGTTGCAGTAAATTCTTTGTCAATGCAGCAGAATGTGGTCGTGTATTATTGTGCAGAAGTACAATGTCACTAGACTGCAATCCGCATCGTTTGTTTTGAATGGTGCTGCGGAGATACCACGGTACCATAAACCTTCATTATTTACCTGTAAGTTTTGATTGGTCGCACTCCTTTACCATTCAACAAGCGTAATACACGACAAACCTCGCCCTTGGTGGGTTATCACACATTCTAAAGACTTACAAATGATCAATAAGTATGACCGTATCGGCTCGCTGTTAGCACCAGACTGGCCCAAGGTGAATGACTCGGCAGTGAAGGTGGTGGGGGAACTGCACAGCTTGTCAGATGAAAACATTCTTTACTTTCCAAATGACCCTTGTATAATTGACATCATTTTAATTTTATGATTATGTTACAATATATTGTTAGTAGATATTAGTGTGTAATATTTTTTATATATTCTTGATTAACTGATGAACATTGGAAAAATGGTAATGATAAAAAGAATTTAAGGTTTGGTTTACAGAAGATACCATTTTAGATTGTTTAAAGTAATACAACATTCAGTACAGGATAGTTTCCTCTAAGAAAACAAAAATAGTAAAAATTAATTAATTTTTATACCTGTTTTCAAAATTCTAAGTGATATTTGTACATTAAAAACAAGTACTATTCTAAATTAAAAATTTAATATTATAATAACAATATGAAAGAATATAACCCTTTTCTGTATTGTCACTTTAAAAAATTGAAGGTTCTACAATGCATAAATATTTAGTTGTAATAAATTTGGTAAACTGCTGATTTTTCACCCTTGAAGGCCTAATAAGAAGGAGAGGGTTGAAGGTTTTGATGTGTAAGAGGGTTATTCAATTAGTTTTCAGAAAAAGACAGAACAAATTATTTTTGGTAGTTTTTTAAAATGTTTGAACGTAATTTCCTAGTACTTCTCCAACTTATTTAAGGCCTTCAAAAATTTCAAAAGGTTCTCAAAAAAGTTGTTTTCTGTTGGGCCATTTCTTCAAATTTTAAAATGAAAAAGGCCAAATCTGGTGAATATGTTGGATGCTGAAATAATTTGAACCTTACTCTATAATTTTTCCTATTGAAAACAGGTTTGCATTCGGATTGCTTTGATGGAAAAGAATTTTTTCTTTGCTAAATAAGGTTGTTCTTTCTTGGTACCTTTGCTCAACTGGTGTAATAACGATTTATTTCCCAAGTAATTGATGATGATTGTTTTGTGTGCACAAAAAACCGTGGCCATCACCTTGTCGGCCAATTTCACCATCTTGCCTTTAAAAACCCACTGTTTAGACTGTTCCTTTGTCTCTAGAGTGTAGTAGTGTATCCGTGTTTCATTGGTGCAGAAACTTGTTGTGATTATGATCAAAAAGACCCAAACAAGCCTCTGAATCGATCACACGATTGCATTTATTCACCGGGAGTAAACGCAGCATCAATCTTGCCAAGATCTTTCACACCTTTTTAAGGGGGTACAGACGTTTGTATTTCAGGCATGTTAATTTAGTAATTTTCTGATACCATTTTCTCAGATACTAATATAAATAGAGATTTCAAACTAAAACCATTTTATTTATTGAATTATGATTTTTAGTGTATACTAATAATACTTTGCTTTTTTAAGTTGTGAATTTTTTAAACAATATTTTTTCCACTTGATCTAAAATTGGGAAAATTTTAAATATTTTGCTCATCTAACTCATAAAATTAAGAATATAGTGGCAAATTATTTGGTATGCCAGATAAAGAAAGTTATGAAGATACTCTGGCCAAAAATTAGAGGGGATATCTTATTAGTCTCTGAGAAAATGGTACTGAAGTGGAAAAAAACCACAATTTCCGAAAAATCACAGTTTTTCAAAAGAATACAAACATGTATAAGTACGAAACAATACTAAAACCTAAACTGTACAGCACAAATTTCTATGTTACTTTCCCACCAACAAAGCACTCACAACATGACAGCTAATTCTTGCATGTGATTCCATCTGTAAGGGAAAGAACTATAATACTAATAGAATTGAAACGAAACAAAAAGTAAGCAATAAACACATAAAAAATCTGAAAAGTTGGTGGGCACGATCATTTTTTTCATTAATTTTCAAAAGTTTACGATAACACTACAGCTACAATTTATATACCAAATTAATCAGATACCTATAGAGAATAATAAAATAAAATAAGGAGAAAATCTTTTTTTTTTAATTTTTAAACGTTTGTACCCCCTTAAGGACTTATTGAGCGACTCTTATTTATAAAAATCTATTTATAAATTTTATTTTGAATATACCTTGTCCCCTTAAATATCCTGGGATTTTGTGATAACAGGTTAAATTAATTACAAAAACTGTATTGTGCTGTATGTTGTATCAAATACAATGAAACTTTTTCTTACATTCATTTTTCTTTTGTTTCTATCTTGCACGAAAAGAAAAACTGATTGGTGCATAAGTCAAACCATTACTTTAATAATAATAAAAAATAGATTTTAATCAAAAATAATCTAAATATTATTAGACTAAAATAAATATTAATAAAATATTATTTCCATTCTAATAATTATTGTAGTTTAGAATATATTGTGAAGTAATTTTTCAAATTGCGGGTCAATAAAAGAGAAACGTGTTATTGCAGGTCAATTATACACCAATATTAATATTGTAAATGTAGTTTTTTAGTAATAAATAAATCAATATATGTGTTATTTTTGTTTATATTTTTACAGATTATTTTATAATTTACATTCTGCTTGTTAAGAACTAAAGGTACTTGTTATATTACTTTTATTAAATTATAGATTTATATTATGTATGTATCTGATAGAAGTTATGTTCATTTGATTAAAAAAAGTTTTGCAAATTTTTTTGTCAATTTTTTGTTTTATGTACTAATTCATCACAATGTAACATGAAAAGAGTTTTTAAAATACAGAAAAAAGGTGTCAGGTGTATGATGGGAGTCAACCACCTTACCTCATGCAGATCACTATTTAAAGAGCTGCAATTGCTCACAGTTCCTTCTTTGTACATTTTTAAACTGATAATGTACGTAAACCAAAATACCTTTTTACAGAATTTAGATGTTCACAACCACTACACAAGAAACAGAATCGATTATTATGTTGCTAATCACAGCACTAAATTGTTTGAATAAAAACCAACTTATGCAGGTAGAAATTACATCAATAAATTGCCACAAGGTTTAAAAAGTTGTGACAATTTAAGTCATTTTAACAAAAGCTAAAACAATATTTGATTGATGAAACATTTTACAGTGTGCATGAATTTCTTTCTAAATAGTTTTTGGTTGAAAAGTATTAAACTTCTAATTAAACAAATATTGTGTACTATTTGATACAAAGGGGTTCATGACAAGCCTACTGAAGTAAGCAGTAGCAGAAACAAATTTTTGGTGGTAAGTGATGAATTTATCATTGTGATTAACTTTGTGTTTATCAGTTTTATCTTGACATGTCCTTTAATCCCTTTTAGATTCTCCTAGATGCAAAAAAAACTTTAAAAATCAATGATAGATTAAAATATAAATAGAAGTAAACTGAGGACTTCCAAAATGTAAATCTTGATCAGTTTCTGGAATCTCTATGTTTTCTTCCAAGTTCCTCTTCCATTAAAAATCATCATGTGGTCTTGGGTTCGAATCCCATTCAGGCACAGCATATTTTCATATATTACAAAAAATCATTTCATTCTTCACCGTCTACGTTAGCAGTTATTGCAGAACAGTCTGACATTATACCAAAAAAAAAAATTCCATTAAAAATAATTTATATACAGTAGAATCTCGGTAGCCCGGCCATCCAGTAGTCCGGCTCCTTCAGTAATCCGGCCCTAAAAGTATGAAACCTCACTGAGGACAGATTTTGGTAAAAGATTTAAATTGAATTAGGGAAATCAACTCTACCTAATTACAGCGGATTTAATATAACATGTATGTTTAGAATTTGATTAAATAAGCAGACCTTAATTATTGTTAAATGGAATAATTTTTGGCCATTTATCCAAAACCCAGAACTGGGCCATACTCTATACTTCATGCTGAATTGACAACAAAACGTAATTCTCAGAACTTGAGCACCCCCACACCGCACTAGGTGATGTCAATATAGCCGATAATTATGTTTAGTACAATGACCACAGAAGTACTCGGCAAACTCTTTTTAATTAGTTTATTTAATTTAAAATCACATAGAAATCAATGCATATTCATTTTTTGTTTAAATTTATAGTTCCAAAATTCCAACACATCCAGTAATCCGGCGCCCTCTCGGTCCCGAACAGGCCAGACTTCTGAGATTCTACAGTAATATTCTATCATTTATGGATGTATTCTTTAACGAGCAACAAACCTGAATTTTTATGTTTTTTTTTTAAGTTGTATAATGCAATGATCTAAAATATCTGTTATAAATGTAAAAGTCTTTCTAATGTAATGTCTAGTTATTTAGATTTAATATTAATACACCAACCTTCCTGATCGTAATTAATTAGTTCCTTGGAATACCATATAGCACAAAATAGTAGTGGACGAAACTTGTTACAACATATTAAAATATGTGAATTTTCCCAGGATCAACAAAAGAAAAAGTAAATCTCGCTTTCTATGGAAATGCAGTAATAATGGAAATTGAACATAAGAGACACAAGTTGCAACAAGAAAACTTGGAAAACAAGTATTATATTGTTAAACATGACTTCACATGGTCTTGAAAATTAAAACGCTCTTTAGTAAAAAAGGTGAAAAATAAACTTCCAAACGCGGTATCCAGGTGAAACTAAAACTGCAATCAAGAATGTTCTACTTTAGTAGTTATAGTTAATAAAACATCACAGAAATATTTTTAATATAATGACATCGATCTTTAAAATAAAAATAAATAACACATTTTTGCAATAGAATTTAAAAAGAAAGGCTTCACGTTTACTTACAATTAGATTTTAAGTAAAAATTAAATTTTATCTGTACGCAACTTATTATATTTAAATTTTGGTAAAGTTAAAATAAAAAGTGCTCAATAGTGAATTAGTCGATGGAAATGTAAGAAGAGATATATGTTTAGATGGCATATATTGAGATGAAATATTTTTATTAAGTGATTGTAATTGATGTGTTGTATTTGAAATGTATGAATAGATTATTTCTGCAATCAATCAACAAAATAAATAATATTATAGTACATTATTTTTTGTTTTATTTAAAATTCAATCCCTGCATTTTGTCTTTCAACGAACAACTCGCTTTTTATGCTTCACAGCATTAAACTTTGTATTAACTTCTCCCATAACCTTATACATTGAAATCAATCACGTGTGTCAAATAAAATCAAACTGGATATGTTGACTGCAGTATGAATTACATTGGAAGGAGAGCAATATGACCTTAGAATAACTGAATATGTTTTCATTCAAAAATAAATACGAGGGCAGTCCAGAAAGTCTGTCACGTTTTGTGTTGTAGCCACTAGGGGTGGAGCTATCGCGGCCATTTTGGTGCCGCGGCGTTTCTCCGTTCAGTGGCTATCCAGCCGTGCTAGCAAGAGGTTTGTGTCGCTCTTCGTTGTGTTTCAACAACAATTTAAAATGTGTGCCGCAATTCAAAATCCCGCCAGTTGTGAAGTATGGCGACTGTTTTTTGGGACAGGAAAGGAGTTCTTCTTATCGATTTCTTAGAACTTGGCACAACAATAACCTCTGCGAGGTATTGTGAAACACTTGAAAAGTTAAGAAGAGTGATCCAAAACAAGCGCAGAGGAAAGTTGACGGGAAAAATTCTCTTTTTGCATGACAACGCCCGACCACACACGGCAAATCGAACACGAGAAGTCCTGGATGCTTTCAAATGGGAGGTTTTCCCACATCTGCCATACAGTTCGGACCTTGCGCCCAGCGATTATCACTTGTTCCCGACAATGAAGACATGGCTTGCGACACAGCGCTTTGACGATGACGAGGAGCTGCAGGAGGGTGTGACTAACTGGTTAAAATCACAGGTGGTAGACTTTTATGACGCTGGCATTTCAAAATTAGTTCTCCGCTATGATAAGTGTCTTAATTTGTTTGGTAATTATGTAAAAAAATAGCATTTTAGTTGCACTTTCAAATGTATATAATAAAATTTTTTTCTTGTGCTTACTTTTTTTATATCAAAACATGACAGACTTTCTTGACTGCCCTCGTATAATGCATCCTGCAGCTTGAAATCATTTCTATTTTATATAATACAAATATTTCTAACCTTTTTAGATGCGTTGATCCTTACTATCTACTTATTGCTTGAGTCCCAGCTTCATGTAGTTGGAAGGAATTCAGTGCGTCGTTATAGTAGTGGGAGAATGAATGAGTTAGTAGTGTTTCACAGTTGATCCATTTGTAGTGGTAGTTTGTACTAATTAGACTAAAAAAATATTCTTATCATCCGGCGCATTAATGTAACAAATACCTACCGGGTTATTAACATGGTCAAATTAATATTTTTTTTTATTTTTTTTTTGTAATCCCTAATTTGTGTACGTTGCAATCTGTTCAACTGAGAACAATAAGCAACCCCATGACCCAATGAGATGAGGACGATGTGTATGACGTGTAAATGAGGTGTAGTCTTGTACAGACTCAGGTCAACCATTCCTGAGAGAGTATGGTTAATTAAACCCCAACCATCTAAGCACACCGGTAACCACTGTCTAGCATTCAAATCCGTATAAAATTAACTTCCTTTACTAGGATTTGAACCAGGAACCTTTGTCTCTGAAAATCAGCTGTTAAACACCTGATTTTGGCGACGACTTTACCTCTAGACCAACCCGGTGGTTTCATGATATTTAACTTACCAAATTATATCAAAATATGTAAATAAATACAAACAAATTTGTTAAATACAGAAAAATTAAAAACGAATATTTTGTATGAGAGGAACACAACAATCGTTTTCCCAGCATGTGTCACTCATTCATTGTACCCTTCACCCCGCAACTACACGGAGCTTGGAACCGCACAACACACATGTTTCGGTAGATCCACCAGAATATCCATCAGAATACACAAAATACCTTGTGAAACATAAATTTCTTTTTATTTAAAAACCTGTTGTTTAGGTCATTAGCCAAAAAGCTGGTTTGAATCTCTCTAGAGGCTTTACTAAGTAAAACGAGGGATGGAGGTGGTTTACCATGTCTTCCTCACTGAGTTAAAAAGTATGCTTATCAGCATGCCAGGCCCTCTGAAAAACATCTACTTCTGACCCTGCAAATGACACCTTCACTTCATTCACCATAGGGTCAGGCTGTAAAATGAAATTCATTACCTACTCTCAGAGGAGATAACTGTGACTAGTGTCTTTTACATCTCTACCTCTTCTGTTCTTAAATGCTTCTGTCATATAATCGGCCAAGGGATAAGAAATAGAACTATTTCTTGTAGCCCTAGAACTAGCACAAAAAGTGCAAATAAATTAACACTCCACCTGCCTGTTTTGGGCATATTCAAGGCACATCATACACCATTTATTACTTATTCCTCCCAAGTATCTATTGTCATGTAGTGAACAGTTAGTAGATTTTTTTGTAATAAAAAAAATATATTATTGAACATTGTGTTGTTAAGGTCAACAGCCAAAAGTCTGGTTTGAACCTCTAGAGGCTTTACTAAGTAAAACGAGGAGTGAGGTGGTTTACCATTGCCTTCCTCACTGAGTGGAAAAGTACGCTTATCAGCATGCCGGGCCCTCTGAAAAGCACATATTTTCCACTCTGTAAATGACACCTTCACTTCATTCACCACAGGGTCTGGCTGTACAATGAAATTCATTACTTTCAGAGAAGATAACTCTGATTAGTGTCTTTTACACCTCTACCTCTTCTGTTCTTAAATGATTCAGTCATTTAATTGACTGACCATGTGATAAGAAACAGAACTATTTATTTTAGCCCTGCAACGAACAGATTGAGTGTAAATAATATAACTCACTTATGAATGAGTTTTCACTGTAATTTAATCAAGCTTTAGTTTTTAATATTTTACTACCACAACAAATTAAAATACTTGCTGATTTATTAAAACAATCTGTTCACATTATCTCATTAAATTGTAAAATTATACTCTCATTAGATTAAAATTTTTTTTTTCATTAAAATTTCAAAAAACTTGCATGTAGAAATGTAAGGTAGAAAATGTTTGTTAAGAAGTTCATTAAAAATAATTTTACAATACTTTAAAGTTTCATTAAAAGCATTCCGAACAAAGTTTTGATAAATTAATTTTTGAACATATAACTCTTTGATTTTAAGAAATAATAATAAAACCATTTAATAAAAATAATTAAAGTGTATGAATTTCAGTTTACAACATCTTCACACACATATAACATTAAGTATCGCCAAAAAAACACAAGGTTGACGAGTCACAAACATTTCAAATCTTTATAAATGTGAAAATTTTAGTACAAAATAATTTTTGTTACAAATATTTTCTATAAATAAAATTAGTGAATGGTTTTGTCAACATTAAATTTACTATTTGTACAAAATTATGATATTTTTATTGAAAAATTTAAAAAGTAACATTTAAAAATTGTCCATTATGATTATAGCTAATGATTATACCGTGCGTTCGGAAAGTCGCTGTGCACTGGAATTGTGACTATGGATTTATGAAAATATGTATAAAGAAATGACTAAGCATTTTGGAAAAAAATTTATTCAATACCTTAATTACATTGTTAAACCGTGATTACATTGTTTATAGAAGGTGTTCGAAATGACCTCCATTGGCATCAATACAGCATTGCACTCTTTTCATTTTGTTTGCAAACACCTTTCGCAACTGAAGAACAGTGATTCCTTGAATGTATGCCGTTATTGCGGCTTTAAGTTCGTCAATCGTGTGTGGTCTGTTCCGATACACAGTTTGTTTCGCCGCACCCCATAAAAAGAAATCGGGGGGAGTCAGATCAGGAGATCTTGCAGGCCACAAATTCTTTGAAATTATTCGTTCACCAAACACGTTGCGCAGGAAAGCCATTGAGATGTTAGATGTATGTGCTGTTGCCCCGTCTTGTTGGAACCAACCATTATTCATTTCCACTTGTGTTATTTGATGCGTAAAGTTCTCTAAAATATCAGAACAATAACGTTCACTATTGATTGTGTTTGCAAAAAAAATTGGTCCAACAATACGTGCTCTACTCACAGCAACCCAGACTCCAATTTTTGCTTCGTGTAAGGACTGTTCATGTAAAGCGCAAGGGTTAGTTGTCGACCATACTCGAGTATTTTGTGAACTTATATACCCTCCCAAGTGAAACCACGCTTCATCTGTATAAAACGTTACGTCAAGGATGTCTTCGGAATTTTGGTTGATGAAACATTGAAACCAATGACAATAATTTAGTCTCTTGTCGTTATCTGAAGGTTTCAGCTCTTGAACACACCTCACTTTGTATGGGAATAGTTTAAGTTCTTGTCTGACAGCTTTATGTGCGGTAGCAAGTCCGATATTATGCTGTTGTGCTAACTTACGCATTGATTTTTTTGGACTTTGTGCCATAGAATCAGAAATATCCAGCAGCTTTTGTTCGTCTAGCTTAGGGGGCCTACCACTACGTTCAGCGTCCTCAACAGAGCCAGTTGCCCGAAATTTTTCTATCAGTGTTCGTACTGCATTACGGTGAGGAATAATTGAATCTGGAAACTTTTCAGAAAATTTGCGCTTCACTAAATCACTGTACTTGTCACCTTCGCGAAATACGTATTCAAAGAGGAAAATGCGCTCCTCTACTGAAAGAACCATCGCGTCCAACAACAAAAAACGTGCAACAGAACTGCAATAAATGAAACATATACAACTTCAACTCAATGACTGACAGGCCTCGACGTGTTCGGCAACAATTGAACAGCACAGAGCTACCAACCTAGCCATGAAATTATTCCCTGTCATGTCACTTGGTGCACAGCGACTTTCAGAACGCATGGTATTATTACTTCTGATTATGATTATATACCTAGTTATAACAATAATATAACTAGTCAGTAAAAATATTTTTTCTTTTTAATTAATTTATTTAAATTTGCATCAACTGCTTGGTCATTAGCAACTATGGTGGATTATGTTACTATAACTGTGGGTTTTGACTTGTGAAAATTTCTAGACCCTGATCGGGAATCAAACCCGGAATCTCAACGTGGTAGGCTAACAAGCTATTGAACATTATGGTAGCTATTGAACATTATTCTACTATTATTCTCTAATATAGCAGGCACACAAATTTGCTGATGTTTGATAATAGACAGCTTGTATTCACTAATTTCAGATAGAGAGAGATCTGAAAAGCCATTATAGATTAGCAACTCTGTAGCTGGATTCTCTCCATGTGCCCCTAGGCATAGAATAAATGATTAGTTTTGTATATAAAGAAAATAGTAGAAGGCAGTGGAGGATAATCTCAAATGAATAAGACATTTATAAGATAATACCTTCAGGAAAAAAAGAATTTCATTCTTGGGGATCTACTTAAAGCAGAAAACACCACACTTGCTAACCAAATAATCAACTTTTACTGGGAAAGGACAACAAAACCATAATGGATAAAGGAAGTCCAACAGGACATAGAAGACTTCAGAATTTCAAGAGAGGATCTGATCACAAAATCTGGAAAATATCATGAGTTAATTAAAACTAATATAATAATATTCGAGCCTATAACTAGAAAGGAATCCAACAGGGTTTATTTGGACAAAGACAGGTGCCAAAGGTCAGAATGCCTAAAAGAGATATGGGCGAAAAAGAAAGAAGCAAGAATAAAACAACTTACACGCTTCGGGAATAAGAAAAACCGATTACAGAATGGACTGGTCCAGAAATTGGACTAAAACGATCCTATGAGATTGTAAAAACAAAAAAATAACTAATGAAACATATTATTGCTATCTTCTCACAAAATTAAAACAGATTTGTAAAGTAAATGCAGTTTTTCAGTGTATGTAACGTTCACAAAAAAGTAATCAACAGAATTACATAATTTATGTTTAAAAATGAGAACCAATCTTGGAGAAATTTGGAAGTCTTCTTTAAGTTTGATTTCCAACCGTTAAAGCACTAGAGTTGTTAATAACCAAAGCAGTTAATGCAAACTTTAAAAAACAATTAAATTTTTCGCTCCTGATGGTTTGTTTACACTACAAAAATTTATTTAACCTGCAAATTTAAAAAGCATAATTTAATTGCAACTAGTATCTATGCCAGTGGTTCCGGGTTCAATTAATGGTAAGATCTGCCATATTTCATCTTTATAAATCATCTCATATCATTAAAAATGCACAAACTAAAGATTATGTAATAAGGCAACATTACCCAATAAAATAAAATAACAAAGTTAAAGAAATATACTTACTTTTGGCTTAATATAATTTTGGGTTCTTGGGAGGCCAATAGAAAAAAATAATTATTTGTACCTTCATGCTTGATTTGAAGATCTGGCTCTAGAATGTGTTGTGTAGGCTATACATTCAATATTGAACCTGCAGTTAAACTACAGAATTAAGTTTTAAAAATTAAAAATCAGTTAGGTAAGATAGTGTAACAAAGATTAAAATGTTGGGAACTATTGGCACTAGGAGTAGAAATTAATGTTTCTTTAGTTT
The DNA here is from genome assembly GCA_035578175.1 of Catonia carolina. Taxonomy (NCBI): domain Eukaryota; kingdom Metazoa; phylum Arthropoda; class Insecta; order Hemiptera; family Achilidae; genus Catonia; species Catonia carolina. The sequence continues at coordinate 65,947,190 of JAQMRL010000005.1, read as the reverse complement.
TTGAGGCAGTTATTTTGTTTAACTTTAATTTTAGTATCCGAAGTGTGGATAACTTATAGAGAATATAACATAATTATCAACTGTAGGGCGTATACAAATAACATAAATTAGAATAAAACAAGTGTTAACGTGAAAGAAAATTTACTAATTCTGTTAAATTTTAACTTCATATAATTTTCAAAACGGATGAAATCTGTTATTTTTCTACCAGCGTAAAAGAGTAGACTTGTATTGCGTTAATTTTCACATTAAATATAGTCCAATAAAAAATATTACTGGTTATTTGAAAAAGGCGCGCTTATGTAACACGGTGGGGTCGGGTCACATGTTGATTACTCATGCGTGAACAGTTTTATTTGCACCTGTTCGTCTGGCGGGGTGTCGGACTAGAGTTCAGAGAAAAGGTTGCTTAGAGTCGGTAACCTTGTACTTTTCGGAAGGTGGTATTTCTCGTTTGCTGTGTGATTAGAAATTTTACACTTAAGTTGTTTATCAAGAGGAGAGAGCACTGTTAGGATAGATTTGTATTTTTTATAACGCAACGACTTTGTAAGTAAATTTTGTCATAACTTCGACGTTATTTAAAAATTTCACTTTCATTTACTGTTCAGAAAAAAATCATATATTATGAGAAATGTGTTACTAATAAATGAGATGTTGTAAATAAAATGCCATATTAATTTATGAATAATATGTCTATTAGATTTCGTGGATTCTTTTTGTGTGTTATCATTAGAATTGTGTTGTGTTTATGTAGTTCTCTACCCACGACAGCTGACGAACATGCATTAGTCATGAGGTTTGAGATTAATAAACTGTTATTGTGGTAAACGTACTGTGTAAACATTAGTTTGACGTTTCTACAAAAGCATTACAAAATTGGTTAATTGCATAAGAATATAAAATCAATTGTCAAATTCATAAAAGATTATTTATTTTTTAAAATCCTGTGAGTCATAATGCATTTAACACATTGTATGACATGTTTTGTTAGCAATTATCTGGTTTAAATTTTTCCATGATTTATGTTAAATAATTCTCTTAGATATTATTTATTACTGTGTTGGCTGTGCAATCTTGTAGCCTACTATTGTCTATTTTGTTAGAACTATTTTTGTAGTTCACACAGTTGCCTGTGTGAAGACAAAAGTTAGAAGGTGGGCACCAGAACTAAGCTAGGTATGAAATCAAATAATTTTTGTTGAAGTAATTTATTATACAAAATACAGTTGATTTCGGATGATTGGTCCACTTGTTAATTGGGGCAGCCGGTTTTTTGGGACAGTTCGTTAATGAACAAAAACAGAACGGGATTTTACATTGATATGTACTTCGTTTATTTGGTCCATATTGCCGCTTATTGGGGCCAATTCGATGTATGTACTATATATGTTTTATTAAAACCATTACAGGCCAGCGACGAACAACACGTGGTTCGAAGCGGCAAGATAAGATAATGGGCAGGATAGAGGTAGAGGTAAAAATTTTGACAGATAAACAACAGTAATCACACATCAGTCGTAACAGAGATGTTATTTATAGTACAATGTGCAGGCTACATAATCATCATTGCACAAATTTCAGTTAGTCATATTATCCACTAGTTATGCCCAACCTTACAAGCTGTATAGCCTCCTTACAACTTATGGTTAATTGTCACTTGTCATACATACATAGAACGTTCGTAATTCCATGCTTCTCATCAGTTTTTGTTATTTCATGAGTGTACTGTAACACACTATTTAACGAGTCTAGTTGTTTTGTTATCTGCAGGCATACTTTTTATTTTTTTTTAATTTCCATTCGTTTCACACATTTGTTAATATTTTTATGCGTAGGCTTACATATTTTTTCTTGTGTATATGGATAGAACTTGCATGTAAAATTTATGTATGTTATAATTTTAATAAAATACAGTATTGTATATGCCACAGTTTTCGAATTCGTTTATTAGGGCCAGCCGTTTAATTGGGCCAAAATGCTCTGTTCTGATGTGCCCTAATTATCCGGAATTGACTGTACTACTTTTCAGTTGTGCTGTTGATTTCATGTTAGTGCTGACAGTAAGTGTTTTTCAAATGAATTAACGGTAGGTTTTCAGAATTGTTATGTCAAAATGTATGCAGGAATAAGTGGCATGAATGTTATTACATCGTGACATGATTTACATTGATTCAGGTTATACATTGTATCATCTGAATTTGTTCAATAGGATTTCGCTTCAAGCTTATAATTGTAACTGACAACCTTGTAAAAGACTAAAGTGAGACACGGCAGTTTTTCACCTCAGATGTTTTTTTTCTTGTAAGGCCCATTGGACCACTTTAGTCAAATAATATCAGTTCCTCAATTTCCTCCTAATCCTCTCCCTGTAGTTCTTCATTCTCTGGGATCTAGCAGCCCATTCAGCATCTGAAAAAACTCTAGGGTTCTGTATTTTTCTAACCGTTTCTTTGAACCTGATATTTGTGTTTGATCACTTTCAGGTTATCGGATTTGTTTTCAAGGTCCTCCAATGTTAGGTTAAGCTCCACTACGTCCTTCTTCACTTCACGAATCCAAGCCAGCCCCGACTTAAGATCCCACATATATTCTATTAGTTTTCTGAAAATTCTTGTTTGTGGAGTTCTTATGATGTCTCCAAGGAAAAAGATCCGTTTTTTGCGCATTGTGTCTGTTACAGGTTCAATGTCTCTGTAAATTTCTCTGGTTGGTAAAACCAGCCAGATACCATCTCTGAACACTCGTTTTCGAATGCAGGTTCTTAGCATCCTTCTTTCCAGCATCTGAACTTTTCGAATCCTGTTTCTCTTAGTCAGTCCCGTCAGGGTTTCGCTGCAGTAAGTGACCTCTGGTTGCACAACAGTTCTTTAATGCCGTATTTTAGTGCCGTTGGACAAAGACCTTTTGTTGTAGGTATCTTGGGTGCATTTCTGAGCTTTAAGGAACTTGTTGATACTCAGATGTTTATAATAAAAAATTTCTTTCTTTCAGAAATGTTTTAATATCTCATAAATATGGCTGAATATCAAGGTTTAATAAGTTCAAGAAGTGATATAATTGAGAAAACAGAAATGACTGAAGAAGATCAACGCTTAACTTTAGCGTATGAAAGTTTAGATACAATGCCTGAATTTTTAGTTAGTAATTTTTGTACGTTTATTAAAATTTTAGATATCAGTCATAACAAATTTAGGTGAGTATTTATTTTGTTAAATTATTTCATTGTATGATTGTATCTATATTTGTATGGCCTTACTAATACAAAATTGTAGGTTAGGGTAAAGTTACAGTACCTACATTATTATCCAAAAATAATATCTTTATAATGCATCCTGTAGTTTGAAATTAATTCTGTTGTATAAATATTATAAATTTTGCTAACCTTTTCAGTTACCTTGAATCTTATGATCTATTTACATGTATTTCGTTGGATCAGTCATTCATAGTGAAAGAGTGATTTTCTGTAATTTTTAAGCTAAACTGAGGTTGATTTTCATTTTGCGTCTTTTTTTATATTCTGATGGTGGTAGATCTACTGAGAAACATGCAAGTAGATTATAAGGATTAAGGTACCTGAAAAGGTTAGTGAAATTTATAATATTTATGTAACACATTATTAGCATGTAACTTTATGTGAATGTCTGCAGTTATATAATCATTATGGTTGGAGTTGAAATACATTGTGACCTTCTTTTTACTAATACTTGTTATAGAAGAATAGTAAATAATATGGAAAAACTATTTTTTTTTTTTAGGGTAAAACTGAATTCAGTTGTTTAGACAACCTTACTCTGTAAACATTTGTTTACTTTTGCTAATAAGTGGCTTAATTGTTAAATTATGGATAAAAGTAACTATACCTTATTCAACTAACTTTGGAACAAGCCTTCAGGCCAGCCCAGTTAGTCCAAAATTAATCACATTACCATAAAGGTCTCTGCCCACTAGACCGTATCATACTAGGACTGTAACCGTACCGACACATACAAATAAAAATTCTTTGTATCAATTAGTATAGCAAAACGCCCATTAGACCGTACCGTCACCGGCCAACACCGTAGCGTGCCAGGCCCGTTCAGTCAACAATTTGCAGGCGAGAATATTTTGTAGGTGTCGGTACGGTGCGTGCATGGCAAGTGACGTTGCCGAACCGGTTTGTGCCAGCGGCCCACCGCGTTCCAACCCCGTTGTGACATAGTAGCGTCTCACAGTATTTTTCTCGTTTTCCTCTTCCTCGTCAAAATAATGGCAATTATTATCAATTCTCGTAAAGATAATTTTGTAATAGGAATATTTTTAGTTTAGATAATTGACAACTGGAATTCACATATTGTTCACAAGTTGTAGTTATCTCATTGACTCCGCTCCAAAAAATGATGATACAGCGACCGGAGCCGAACAGGCATGGAACGGTTATCATACGCGTTGTATACGGGTACATGACGCGGTTGATCCGTTGCAGTGGGCATAGAAGTGATCGGAGCGGTTGTTTTCGTGTCTGGCACGCCCCTAGTATGGTACGGTCTAGTGGGCAGAGACCTTAAATCTCCGTTATTTGTCTGTAAATTATGATAGGTCAGACTCCTTTAAGGCTCTAGCACACAAAACTCAGATCGCACTAAAACGCAGATCTAATCGTGCGATCCGATCATGTTGCCCGCTGCGATAAAATTGACATCAAATAGAACGCGATAGGATCACAATTATCCAGTGTATTGCATACTTGTTTCTGTGAGCCTACAGCCATAAACATTACATAATGTCTAGCAGTATTGATGAAGACGAACATCTTGTCATTTTCCCTCTTTGTTCAAGAAAGTGTAAGTAGTTGGTTTATGTAATTAATGAAAAATGAGAAGAGTTGGGAGTATTTCACTGTCTTTGTGTAGAACTTGCTTCATTGGAAGATCGTTTCTTCAATTATTTTCGAATTTCTCGAGAACAATTTGAGACTACACAATCTCATTCAAAAAACCATATATATATAAATAAGGACGAAGCTGCACACAGTCTATTAATTTTTCAATTTCATCTGAAGAAGCCATTTTCCTAGTCTGCCTGCCGCGATCTCTGTAAAAATTCCCAACGATTGCTCTGCCCGCCATGATCTCGACTGATCGCTCTGGTTTGCCCGCGTTCTGTTTTACTAGGATGATGCAATACTATGTAATACAGAGATCGTAGCAGACAGTGTGATCAGATCGCGTTCTGTGTGCTAGAGCCTTTAGCATTCAAAAAGTGTATTACATTACAAACCTTGGCACCTTGGAATCACACTTGGCAGGATCGTTAATTTTGTGGAAGATCAATGACTCGGCAGCAGAGGTGGTAAGGGTACTGCGTCGCTAATCAGATCAAAAGGTTCTGTACTTTCCAATTCACCGTCCTAAATGTTTGAGACACATTTTCTATTGTATAAGTTGTTTTTGTTAATTGAATAGCTGTTCAAAGCTTTCTATTTTTCAATCTTGGTACAGATATCAGATAAATTAATGTCCCATAGCCGAGTGAGTGAGAGGGAGATATGTGGCATAACTACGCATGCACCCAAAGTTCTTTACCGTTATAATCCAAATCTGAAAACTTATTACAGTCGTTATCTTGCTTGTTTGTTTACTGCGTGCATAAACGCTTGCTCACAATAATGAAAAATTATACAATGTTATTGGAATGGTGCGTATGGCATGTGCGAGTGAGAGCGTTATGCATTCTCCCACTCCTACGGCTAGGGGACTTAAGTTCATCTGAATACTGTATCTTTATTATATTTCCTAAATATTTAAACTGGCCTGCTTTTTTAATCTGGTTTCTAACAATACATATACAAATTGATTACCTCCGTAGCATAGTGGTTAGGGCGCTAGTCTACTAAGTGGAGGTTCCGGGTTTAATTCCAGCCAAGGGTCTGGAAATTATTACTTGCCAAAACCCATCATTAATGCGGCTTTAAATAAACAAAAAATATATTTATATAAAAATCAGTAGATACTTATTTACCGAAACAAAAAACTCCAATGTAGCTGAACACAGAACAAAAATAAACTTTCTATGGCAAATATAAAAAATAATCTAGAAATATTAGAAATAAACGATAATAAAAATTAAATTGAAATTTTGGAGAAATATTATGTACATACGAGGAGTGGCTATTAAATAACAAGACTGATGTTGTAAAAACTTATTTTTATTTTATACATAATCACTTATTGTCACCTTCAATGTACACTCCTTCTCTATCCCTACAACGCTCCATGCAAATTTTCCATGGTTGGAAACAGTGCTGGAAGTCATCTTCTGTTAGCTCCTTCAGGACACTTGCCACTTTCTCTTTTACAGCTTCCTCAGACTCAAATCGTCTCCCATTTAATGCAGATTTTACCTTAGGAAACAGTTAGAAGATAATAACATGTGATGAAACGTGGTTTTTTACTTATGATCCGGAAACGAAGCGCCAATCCATGCACTGGAAGAGCTGAACTTCACCGAGAGCCAAAATAGCTCAAATTAGCAAGTCAAAATTTAAAGCAATGATGATTGTTTTTTTTGGTATCCATGGGATTGTGTACCGTCACTGGATTCCTTAAGGTCAAACAATTAATCAATATTACTACCGTGAGGTACTTTCTAAACTACGTCAAAGAGTAAGAAAAAATGCCCCGAAATGTGGAAGGACAAATCATGGGTTCTCCACAAAGACAATGCACCAGCTCATTCTGCGTTATCTGTCAAGAGGTTCCTAGCCAAGTACAGCATCTCTGTGTTAGAACATCCACCTTATTCACCAGATCTTGCACTGTGTGACTTCTACCTGTTCCCTAAGATGAAATCTGCATTAAAAGGGACAAGATTTGAGTCTGTGGAAGCTGTAAAAGAAAAAGCTGCACGTGTCCTGAAGGAGCTGATAGAAGATGACTTCCAGCACTGTTTCCATTAATGGAAAATTCGCATGGAGCGTTATAGGGATAGAGAAGGAGTGTATATTGAAGGTGACAATAAGTAATTATGTATAAAATTAAAATTAAATTTTTACAACATCAGCCTTGTTATTTTTGTTTTGTTTCTTTTTGTTTTAACGTCCGACTGTTCTGCAAATTGCTGCTAATGCAGACGGAGAAGGATGAAATGAATTTTTTGTAACGTATGAAAAAATGCCATGCCCGAGTGGGATTCGAACCCAAGACCGCGTGATGAGAGGCGAGCACGTTACCAACATCGCCAACGCGGCCGGCAGCCTTGTTATTTAATAGCCACACCTTGTAAATATGGTAACAGGGAAAAATGAATGAATATACAAGTTGAATATGACAACCAACTGTTTAAGTTGGCAAGACTGTTTTAGACACAAGAATCGACTATTCTTTATCTGCCATGGTAGGAGTAGGAAGTTTTAAATTTGAATGTAAAAGTTTTTAAAATTACTGAAGATGTGTACAAGATACACTAAAGCGCTTTAAACATTGGTAAGTGTTTACTGTCAGCATATTCTGGTGGTTTAGAAATATATATTTTAATGTAAAAATCAGTAGATACTTATTTACAGAAAGAAAAAAACTGTAAGGAAAGCTTTGCTGTTCCAGAGATATTGTCTATTACATTTACTAATATTAAGTTTTTTCTTTTGTAGTGATGTGTCATTTTTGAAAGACTTCAAAAATTTAACAGCGTTAATATTGGATCACAACAGAATAGATTCAGATGTAGAATTTCCGTCAATTCCGAGTCTGGAATTGCTTTGGCTTAATCATAACAAGATATCAAAATTATTTCCATTTACAAAAAACTTATACAAGTGTTTTCCAAAGTTAAAACAATTATCATTAATGGACAATCCTGGTGTTCCGCCGGATATTGATGACACTACATTTTATCAGCATTTACAATACAGGTGAGTTAGATTCTAAATACAGCAGGTGTGTCTACCAGAACGGACTATTTGGCGGATGTCAATGTCCGTAGTTGAGAAAGTCTGTTATGTCAAATTACCAGTACAGAACTATAAAGTACAACCTGTTACATCCGGACTTATGAGGGTTATCCAGAAAATAACCTCCGTTTTGAAATAAAAAGTAAACGAGTGCAGATACAAAAACGTTATTATATACATATTAAAACTACAGTTTTTCTCTAGTTTTCGACGTAGTCGCCAAACAGATTCAAGCACTTGTCGTACCTTGGAACAGTCTTTGAAATAGCCTCTGCATAAAAATCTGCCGCCTGTGAATGTAGCCAACCATTCACGGCGTTTTGAAGCTCTTTGTCATTGGTGAACCGCTGAGATGCAAGCCACCGCTTCATGTTTGGGAACAGGTGAAAGTCACTAGGAGCCAAGTCCGGGCTGTATGGGGATGATCAAAAACGTCCCATTTAAACTTGGCCAAAAGTTCATTTGTTTTCTTGCCCTCATACAGCTCGAAGAACAAATGAGCTTTTGGCCAAGTTTAAATGGGACGTTTTTGATCATCCCCATACAGCCCGGACTTGGCTCCTAGTGACTTTCACCTGTTCCCGAACATGAAGCGGTGGCTTGCATCTCAGCGGTTCACCAATGACAAAGAGCTTCAAAACGCCGTGAATGGTTGGCTACATTCACAGGCGGCAGATTTTTATGCAGAGGCTATTTCAAAGACTGTTCCAAGGTACGACAAGTGCTTGAATCTGTTTGGCGACTACGTCGAAAACTAGAGAAAAACTGTAGTTTTAATATGTATATAATAACGTTTTTGTATCTGCACTCGTTTACTTTTTATTTCAAAACGGAGGTTATTTTCTGGATAACCCTCATATATGGTGACCAGCCGATTTGGATATCACAAGGTCGTTTATAAATTGCTAGAGGACCAGGAATAATGAACACGTTTGTTGTTAAATATTATTTTTTATGTTTAAAATACATAAAGTAAAATTGGTTAAAAATTTTTACTTACAGTAATGCATCAGTAAATACTATACTTGAAAAAAAAACTGTAATTTTCTTCTGCTTTACACACTGCACACATTTCTTGGAAACCATACGAGGGGGTACCCAAAAGTAACCGGAATGGCATTGCCGTGGGCGGTGCTTGTGTAGTACGCATTTCTGCCACACAGACATGTATACCACAACTCATTGCGAGTTCTTGTTTCGTTTTTTATGATGGCAAGTTTAAGTGAACAACGTGTAGCTGTGAAATTTTGTTTTCTACTTGGTAAAAGTGCTTGTGAAACTGTTTTAATGTTGAAAATAGCTTACAATGATGATGCTATGGGAAAATCTTAAGTATATGAGTGGTTTTCTCGGTTTAAAAATGGCGACATGTCGATAATGACAAACGTTGTTCTGCACGTCCATCAACTGTCCGAAGCGACGAAAATGTTTAAAACATTTGAGAGCGTGTGCTCTCAGACCGACAATTTGGAAATTTTAAGAAGCTTGCGCAACAGTGTTCATCAAAAAAGATCCGATTTGTGGCAGACAGGAGACTGGTTCTTCCACCATGACAATGCACTGAGATTCCATACTATCAGAGCATCTTGAATTGATGCTGGAACTAAAAAAGAAAATCATAAAAAATGTTACGAATTGTTGAAATTTTTTGTATATTTAAAAATTTAGTTGCTGAAAAATTATCTATGTCGTAATTTAATATTGAATTTATTATTCCCAGGCTTTTCACGATATCGTGGTTTCCACATTTGATGCATCTTGACAGTCGTAAAGTGTCGCAATATGAACACGAAGAGGCAACTAGATTATATAAAAGACCATGGTTCGAACGTATAAGTACTTCATCAATTTTCAGTAATGTATACGGATCTTTATCACAGTTATTTAGCACTAGTAGACAAAATATAAATAATAACAATAACAGTTCTAGTTCATTACACAATAACATCACTGCTAGAAGATCTCGGTCGAATGTTATTTAGAAATATTGTAATTAAACATTCATGTATATAGCCTGTATCAATTCTTTTAAACAATGAAACAGTATTTTTTAAGTATTCTTAATTATTTATGAGTAGGTTAGTAAATAGATTATTACAAAATTTGTAAATAGATATTACAATTATGACTGATTTAAATTTTTTTATCTTATCACTCTTTTAAATGAACATATTTCAAATATTGTTTGTATTTTTTAAAGTATGTAAGTGTTTAAAAAATTGTGTTTTCTTGTTTGTTTAATACATAAGAGGTTTTTGGAAAGTAAAAACTTTCAGTTTTAATTATGAAAAATATGTTTATATTTTTAAGTATTTAATTTTATGTGGGTGTAAAACATTAACATAAGGGGAATACATGTTAGTTATACAGGGTCCATTATGAAAATAATGCACACTTTCTATGAAAATTAGATTTATTGATCGTATTGGTACAAACGGTTAAAATTCTTCGAAATACTCCCCCCCCCTTTATCAATACACTTGCGGAGATGTTTCTGCCACGCCTGGAAGGCACACTGAAACTCCTCGACAGGAGTGTTTGTTGGGAACCTTGTAACATGCTTTTGGATGTTTTTCACGTACTCCCAATTAGTGAAGAGCGTTCACTGCTTCAACCAGTCACCGTGATCACAGTGACAGTGATTTTGCGTTCACCGTTACTTTTAATAGTTATTAGTGATTTAGTAATAACTGTGTATACACTTGTATATTTTTTAGATGTTATCATAAAATAATAATAATCATGATTTTAGTCGTTATTTCATGATAACCACTGCAGTTTTGATAAATTAAAAAAATGGGCTGCATATGTAACTAAAATAAAAATTTAGCCTAAAACAGATTAACCCAAGGTATCCTAAATTAGTAATATAAAGAACATTTTTTACAAAAAAGAGAATGTGCAAGAAACAATTTACAAGTGAAAAAATTAACAACGCACAATATAAATAAAATAGCTAGGTAGAATGCGGCGTGCAATAAAAATAACACTGTAATGTAATTATGTTACCGCGATCAGAAATGTAAAGGAACTACCCTCGTTTTGTTTAGTCTAGTTGCTGAGAAACATAACAAGGGGAGAGACTGTGACTAAGAGAGGGAGAGAAGTACGGTGAACATTCGCCGTGTCGTCCTGTCTTCCAGTGACAGAAGAGTAAGCGATCTTCGTAACAGTGACTGGGGAACGGTTACTCGCCTATCTGAATAACTGTGGTCACTGTGAATTATAAGTAACCATGACTCGTTCACAGTGACAGTTCTTTTATCTCTTCTCTACTCCCAATGCTTTCCTTTCAGCTCTCTCTTCAGTCAAGATTTACAGATTATGTAGTGTTGATGGGAGATAAACTATATAGATAATCAATGTATTTTATCTAAATTAGGAAACTTGAGTATGAAATATACAATTAAAATTAAAAAGACTCTTCTCTAATCATAATTTAATGGTTGTAAGGCACCATTAGGTGAAATTGAGCGACATTATCGTCAGTGGTTGCAGTTTTTTGCGGGTCCCAGACATTTATCACGTAAGCTGGTACAGCCATGTTTAAATTCAACTGCCTAAAATTTTACGGTGGTAAATGATGATGCAGAGTCCTTGTACACAGCGTCCAACTTATCTTTAATCGGTAAAGGGTTATTACCTTTCAAAAACAAATATTTAATGAAAGCTTGATACTTAATTTTGCCCATTTTCACCGCAACGCTTGTGTCAACAAACTAATAGAACAACTGAGTGTCCAAAATGCCTGATATTTTTATGAGTACATTTTAACGCGTGCATGAATACATTTCCCAACTGTTTTTGACAAATGCTTTCGTCTTCATGTTGAGGTCAGAAACTTCTCAGACAACCTACGTACATGATCAAATCCCTCATAATTTAAATGAGATACTTAGGACAGTACATAGTAATTGTATTATAAGCAAGATGTTTTCTTAGAATATTTCTAAGTAAAGTTCTACAGGAAATCACAACACAAAATAAATAATCAAAATTTAAAGAAATGTATAATTAACCATGTACTTCATCCAGTCTTTCTTTTTGCCGGCCGTATTGGCATAGTTGGTAACGTGCTCACCTCTCATCATGCGGTCTTGGGTTCGAATCCCATTCAGGCACGATATATTTTCGTACGTTACAAAAAATCATTTCATTCTTCACCGTCTGCATTAGCAGTAATTGCAGAACAGTCAAACGTTAAACAAAAAAAAATTCTTTCAAGATCAGTATAATTAATCACAGTCAGTAGACCTACTCATCTTGTACTTATTTTTAACTGTAATTAAACTGTTAACACAATTGTTTAGTATTTTTTACAGTATATTAGTATTTATAAATTTTAACTTTAAGTAATTCTCAACAGTTTATTTGTTTAAAATTTTGCTTCTTCTTCTCTTCATGGGTTAGACATTTCTACGTGTTCCAGCGCCCATCTTTTCTTCGGCCTGCCAATATCTCTACTTCCCACTGGTTTGTATCTTCTCATTACACTAGGCAAGCAGCTTTTCTATTTACATGATCGTCCATTGGGCACGATACAATTTTATTTTTTTGTTGAGTGGCAAAATTCCCAATTATTGCTGTATATCTTCATTTTCAAAAAAAATTCAATTTTTTTTTCTTTTGCTTTTGTAGTTTAATTATGAATCAAATAGTACCACACAGTGAATAGCCAATTGGTTTTTTTTTGTTTTAACGTGTAATTTAAACATAAACATGGTACTAATTGTTGCTCATACAATGTGAAAGACTGAGTATACTTAAGTTTAATTAAGAGACTAAGACTCATAAATCATCTAAACAGAATTTGTTTTTACTTTCTAAATGACTCTTGGTATTATAAACACTTTAAAGCATTTGAACTTTAATTAAGAGGAATGATTTAAATAATTGTAAAATTTATATAAATCTATCTAAGTATGAAGTTAAAACTTTATGTATAACATTTTGTAACTTCAAAATGTTTGTATTGTTACTTACTTTGATGTATGAATGTTTAGAAAAACCACAATTGAAGTACCGTATTTATCCAAATATAAAGCAACCCTTAAAACTTTAATTAAAATTCTAGAGAAAAAAATAAATTTTTTAATGGTAATTGTCTAATTAAAAATGAAATTAACACTTCATTATATAAACGAAACACTATACACAAAACAAACTTCAAATTTTCAAACTTCTTTTTAGCTTCACAAACATCTTCAACTCCATTCTCATCGTTTTCACTACTTAAACTAGATTAGGCTACTAACACGGTAGGCAATGCGGAAGGTTACCCTGTGGTGAGTATGAGAAGACATGGGCTGTAGAATCGCCTATAACCCACTCTATAAACAAAACAAGACAGGTCTACATTTCATTAAGTTTTTCTTAGAAATCTTCTGTGCATCAATGTAAATGACATCTCTCGTCTTTGAACAAATTGGGTTCTAGACAATCCTGTACCAAAAGACTGGTAATGTTTTTCTTAAACATTGTTTCAATAGATATCATTTAGTTTATTGTATATGTCCATTCCAAGTACAATCATTAGATACCTACTACTTTTACTATAGGCCGATACAACATTTTTAAATCTTTAATTTTCACATCTTCATTATGGCTTATGTAAATATTCAAATATAAGACAACCTGTAATTTTTAAGGAGAAATCTCTGGGAAAAAACCTCGCCTTATATTCAGGTAAATACGGTAAGTTTGTAAACTCTTGATTATTCATAATAAAAGTTTTTAATTTCATTTTATTTTTGCGCAGAATTACAGAATCTGTCTGGAGGAGTTAAAAAATTTACTCAATTTTCTCAACCTAAATATCTTTACAACATATATATAATTGTACAACACGTGCCTGCTATAATGAACTACTTGGGGGATGCTAATGTCCATTGTTATGAAAGTTCGTTATTTTGAATCATTAATATAGTACATTTAGTCCTGCATTCTGTATAGAACATATTATTATTTAGTTTGTAATATTTTTTAATTATTATCTTAGCTTGGTATGGCTTCATTATTATTTTATTAAACAATTTATATAAGTATTTCTAACAGCCGTATTATAATTTATTATTAAAAATATATAATTTTTTAAAAACGGTAATAAGATAAACAGTAAACCCTCACCAGTATTTTTAGAGTGCTTTCATGTAATATAATACGCATCTTTAGTATTAATTATCGACCTTCTTGAATAGTCAAAGTTTAATACTTCCTTTTCGTTACTTGGCAAATAAGGAATAATTGATGTATGAGGTGTGGCTATTAAATATTGAGACTGATATTGTAAAAACTTTTATTTTTATTTTATACATAATTACTTATTGTCACCTTCAATATACACTCCTTCTCTATCCCTACAACGCTCCATGCAAATTTTCCAATGTTGGAAACAGTGCTGGAAGTCATCTTCTCTCAGCTCTTTTTTTAGGACACATGCCGCTTTCTCTTTTACAGCTTCTACAGACTCAAATCTTGTCCCTTTTAATGCAGATTTCACCTTACGGAACAATGAACACTTCTTTTAACTTTCAAAGGTATCATTTTCAATTAAAATTTTCAAAACACACGTGTAAGCAATTATTACACACAATACAAGTTAATATACGGTGTAGTGATTGCTTACTTAAACACCGACACATTAATTTTACATTTAATGGGCTATTTGGACAACTAACGAACTTTTCGCCCCATAAAAACATTTATTAAATTTTGCTGACATAAACATACATTAAAATGTATCACTATTATGTCGGTACCATTAATATATATATTTATGAGCTAACAGTTACATTTAATTGATTGTTTTATCTTATTTTTAAAATTACTTTTAACGAATATTTAAAATAAACTATTTTCTTCGCTTCTTTTAAAATATACATTAATTTATAAGCAACATAATTAATGTCTAATTATGTGCGATACACCGTACCACTTAATTCTGTAGATAATCAAGAGTTTAATGTATTATTACAAAACTATTTTTCATCAAATAAAAGAAAATTATGTTTATTGGACATGTGTTTGGAAAACACATTTTCTATTGTTATAAACTCCCATACATTTTGATGGTGCTAATAAACACTCAACTAATAAGAACCTTAGTGATATTGTAAAGTTCTGATAAGTTTCAAGATTTCTAAGTTTATGTGGTTTTTCTCTACTATGTAGGCTTAAATGTTCCCATGATTTTTTAAAATATTTTATTGTACATTATGATTACCTGTATTATGTATTATATATTTTATGCACTTTATCAATATTCTGGTAGCATGATATTATATTTTTCTGCAAGCTATTATTTTTGATTGTCTACATTTTTGACATTCCACGATTTGTATTTTTATAATTTTTAATGAAATATATACTGTATTTTTAATAATGTGGTGTTTTTATTTTAAAGTATGTGGTTTCTACATTGTATCCCTTTTATGGGGTCCTTACTATTCTGATTTTTTGTACTTTCTTTTGTATGGTAAGGTATTGCTATGGGACGAATTAATTTTTTTAAATTGAGTTTTAGTTTACAACTAAAATAGAGGCAACTGTGTTGTTTAGGTCATCAGCCGAAAGGCTGGTTTGAACCTGTAGAGGTTTTACTAAGTAAAACAAGGAGTGAGGTGGTTTACCATTGCCTTCCTCACTGAATGGAAAAGTAAGCTTATCAGCATGCCGGGCCCTCTGAAAAGCACATATTTTCCACTCTGCAAATGACACCTTCACTTCATTCACCACAGGGTCTGGCTGTATAATGAAATTCATTACTTTCAGAGGAGATAACTCTGATTAGTGTCTTTTACACCTCTACCTCTTCTGTTCTTAAATGATTCAGTCATTTAATTGGCTGACCATTTGATAAGAAACAGAACTATTTATTTTAGCCCTGCAATGAACAGATCGAGTATAAATAATTTGATATGAAAGTCTAAAGTTGAATTGGTGTTATTCGACATTAGTACAACAAAAAGGTTTTGTTGAAAATTTAAAGATTTTTTTACATTTTTGTTGTTTCTGAGATAACCTACAGCCTCTGTTCTGGGTCTGGTTTGTCACTATTTAAGGTAAATGTTTGGATAAAAGTGTATACACATTATACCGGGTGATTCAAAGAAACGGGAAATTTTGAAATTTGTGTTGGTAGCCGTGGGTGATTGTTAGCAATGATAACTTACGCCAGCCTGTCCATGACACCTTGCCATTTATCGTGGTAATTTGATTGCGAAACATGCTTTTTCGATTAAAGCTTTTTACAAGAACAACGACAGTGGAGGTGGCACGTACAGAATTCCGTCGTTTTAATTTAGGACATCTTGATCGTGTTCCATCAGCACATATAGTAAAGAATATGTAATTTTGAGGAACCTGGTTCAGAAATGGAAAAAACCTCCAGGCTTTGTTCGAACCGCTCATACACCAGTCATTATCCCAGCTGTTCGAGATGCTGTCATAAGAAATCCATATCAGTGAATCCATCCTCAATCAGTAAGTCTGCAGTTACATAGTTCAAGTATTCAAAAAGTATTGGTACGGGACATGCATTATCATCCATATAAGTTGCAGATTGCCCAGGAACTGCAACCCAACGATCTTGTGATAAGAGGACAATTCTGTTGAAATGTTAACCATGCACAATGTAACGAAGAGATTACTGGAATGTTTATACAGAGTGATTCAAAACTATACTGCAATCTTTTGGGATCTCATTCTATAGCTAAAAATTAAAAAAAACGTTCATATAAACATAAGCCTGAAAACGCTTAGTTAGCGAGTTACGGCTAGCGAAAAATTTCACCTAGAACTCTGTACCCTCGGTGAAGTAAGGCAGTATAAAAATGTTAAAGGTAGTTACAAAGATACAAATACGATTGTTTCTTATATTTTTTAATCTGAAAAATTGAATAAAATTGATTCCAGAGCTGTAAATGCAATACTTTCAGAGATATCTTACATAAAACACAAGAATTGGTGCAAAGAAATAACACATTTTTGTGTTTAATGTAAGATTGCTTCTATAAATGGTAAATAAAGGTGTATTTTTTCTTAAATAAATTTGTAGAAAATTTAATTCTGAAAAGATTCATGTGAATTACTTAGGAAAAAAATGAATAATAGATATTGAAATTTTGGTTTATTTAAAATCAAAACCGATGCACATAAAACGCACATTCTTAACTGCATAAAATATTAACTAATATTTAGGTTGGGAGTAACAGCTGATAATGATCTACTCCCAACCTAATATTTTATGCAGTTAAGAATGTTTTTCTTTTTTTTCCTTTTTTTGGTTTAACGTCCGACTGTTATGCGATTACTGCTAATGCAGACAGTGGAGGATGAAATAATTTTTTGTAACGTATAAAAATATGCCGTACCTGAATGGGATTCGAACCCAAGACCGCATGATGAGAGGCGAGCACGTTACCAACTACGCCAATGCGATCGGCGAGAATGTGCGTCTGTTTTGATTTTAAATAAAGCGAAATTTCATGTCAGTTTTTTGAAATTGAGTTTTAACCGGTTATATATGTTTTTTGGCCTCCTAAACCCAAAACACATGTTTTAGCGATTGGTCTGTGTGTACAAATAAAATACTTAATCAGTCCTTCCAGCTTGTTACACAAAAGCAATGAACTTCATCCAAAAAAAGGAGTTTTAATCTTAAAACATTAAACAATAATTCATTATCACAATTCATCATAAAGTTCAATTCATCAATTAAGAAATTATTTTATTAAAAATTACATCCATAATTACATGAAATCATCTATCTGTAAAGTGCAGTAAAAATATTCCTTAATCCTTCTGCTATTGGAGACAATATCGGTTGCCCTGGTAGGTATCAGCTTTAAAAGCCTGTAGCAAACGCATTTGTGAAGCGATTTGTTCGGTTAATATATCAAATTACGCGCCTTAAATGGCTTTATAATTTCATATAAAATACAATGCAAGTGTATTGATGGTAGCAAGTTTGAAACGATGTTTGTAAGTTTCCAAGTTACTTTTGAAGTCGTCCTATCTTCAAGACAATGTAACTTATGGAATATTTCATTTATCAGGTTCGTAGAATTACCTACTAAATCAGAACAATGCGTAGATGCGATAAAATCAAATCTTTTTGTCATACGTTGTATGCGGGAAAACACCTAGCCGGATTTTTCGTGATTTATATTAATATTATGGAAAACTGGCAATTGTTCTGTAATTGTACGTTTTTTGTTTTGTTTTACGTCTGACTGTTTTGCAATTTCTGCTAATGCAGACGATGGAGAATAATGATATATGAAAGTGAGAGATGAAAAAATCGGAAACCGAACCCATAATGTTATGAGTGGTTCAGCCATTGCTCTATAAAATCTCATTTGGGTGTCATGTCTCGTTTTATTTCCTATTGTCCTGCAAATAGAACTGCATCCAGCGTTGAATTTTGCCAGTTTCTCACTCACGTCATCTTTGTTATAGGAAATCCCACATCCTAAATAATTCTCGAACTTTTTCTATAGTTCGCGGTTGCCAAGTGTAATTTTTGAGCGAACCGGCCATCTTCCTTTAAATGCCTTAATCTTTGATTTTTGCACCGATATTCTCATACTGTGCTAATGTTGTAAATGAACTGCGCTAATATTGTAAATGTGCAAAACGTGTCATTGAAATAATTTATTTGATATGACGTAGTACGCGATTTTACCGGTAGAAGCGCATTGTGATGCAAGTGGTGTATATCTAATGCTGTATTTGATTTCGCTGCCGCACCGTGTAAAGCGGTTGAGTCAGTTGGAATCTCGAGTACACGCCCATTCTATGTTCATTGAGGAATGTTTGATTATTAGTGTAACTTGAATGAGTGATGTGTTTGAACAATGTTTTCTAGTAAAGTCGAATTTGTAGTTTTTGTTACTTTTTTAGTTAATTTCGTTAAATCAGGTAAGATTTATTTATTTTATATTAACTATATTACAACATGGCGGTATTGATTTCTTATTTTAAATAAAACGGCTTTCATAGTTATTGTAGATTAAAGTTGTTTGTCATTCATTATTGGTTACCTTACGAATAATTCAAAGTCAGATTTGAACATATTAAACTAAATAAAATACGATTGCCCCCTTGCTGTTGTTAATTATTTAGGAATACAATATTATGAAATTCACACGTTTCAAGGATGTTTGGTTATACGTTAATAGTTTTGTTAATAATTGTTTGTTTACACCCTAGTAAATTGTTTACTGCAATGTAAATGTAAACATTGTTGATTACTGTTTAAAGAAAGTACTATACCTATTAATCCTACTGCCTAAATTTTACATTAATGTAATTACGAAATTTTAGTTGTTTACATTAGTTTTTAAAATAAATATACAATGTAGTAATACAAGTTTTTGTCACGATCATTAAAAAACGCCCAGATTTGTCAACCGAAATAAACTTTAAATTTTAATCTTGTTGATTAATATAATTTCTCTATTTATGTAGGCCTTGTGCATTTTATTATTGCGGTTGCTCATAATATCAGAATTTGTAAATAAACAATTTTCGCCACAAATTTAAAATATTAGATGTTTGTTCCGTAATCTACGGTCTTATATTAGTAATGCTGTCATCTTCATAGGAAAATACTGAATGATTCATTCAAGGTTTTTGTAACTTTTCTGTTGAAAAAATGTAAAATACATTAACAAATTCATAATTATAAATTGTGATCCAAATCTTTGTTTATTTATTAATATTGTACCACAGTTGTTACCTGCTGAATTTACAAATATGGTTACAGTTTGTTAGATCTAATAGACACAGACTATATTCTTTAATTTAATATGGTTATAGAAAATCATTAATTGTTTTAAATAATCTTTGTATTTTATTTTTTAAATGCCATGTTAATGCTGTAGGCCTACTTTGTAGCATTCTGTAATTTGTTTGTTATTTTGGTTGACATTAATTTGATTTAAATTAGGAATTAATAATCTTTTAGTTGATAATTTTTTACTAAACTAGTTAAAATGTTAATGAAGGATCTGGTGTAAAATAGGTTGACCATAATTTCTGTATTACAATCCCGGAAATTTTTTTTTGGAAAAGAATGTTTTTTTTTAGTAAATAACAAAGTAAGAAATAATTTTTGTGTATTTAATTTATATTTTGGTACCTATATTTTTTCATTGAAATATATTGGTTTACCATTAATATATTAAGTAATTATTTTCTGAATTATTATCTTTAGAATAATAATTCTGTACCATCAGGTTCTTTTTCTTGTCCTGGAATTGGACAGCTGTGTGATATTTCTCAGATGATAGTACTTTTCTAAATGACACCTGATCAGTTTTAATTTTTTTGTAAAAGTCCACACATGACATCTTTTTTTTTGTTTAATCCTTAATATGTGTACCTACGTTGCATTCTGTTCAATTCAGAACAATAAGCAACTCCATGACCCAATGAGATGAGGATGATGTGTATGACGTGTAAATGAGGTGTAGTCTTGTACAGACTCAGGTCGACCATTCCTGAGAGAGTATGGTTAATTGAACCCCAACCATCAAAGAACACCGGTAACAACTGTCTAGTATTCAAATCCATATAAAAGTAACTACCTTTACTAGGATTTGAACCAGGAACCTTAGTCTCCGAAAATCAGCTGTTGAACAGCTGATTTTGGCGACGACTTTACCTCTAGACCAACCCGGTGGGTTATGACATCTTTAAATTAACTTTTAACCAGTCTAGCACCACTGAATACAATGTTGTTTAGGTCAACAGCTGAAAGGCTGGTTTGAACCATTAGAGGTTTTACTAAGCAAAATGAGGAGTGAGGTGGTTTTCCATTGCCTTCCTCATCAATTACAAAAGTAGCCTATGCTTATCAGCTAGCCGGGCCCTCCGAAAAGCATTTATTTTTTACCCTGCAAATGACTCCTTCACTTCATTCACCACAGGGTCTGGCTGTATAATGAAATTCATTACCCTCAGTGGAGATAACTATGACTAGTGTCTTTTACACCTTTACCTCTTCTGTTCTTAAGGGGAGCAGACTGATTTTAATAAAAAATATTGATTTTTCAATTTTACCATGTATTGATAGATCGTTTTCCGCTATTTAAATTGATATATAACACAACATTCGTTGCTTTTTCTGTTGAGAAAAATTATGTTTTTATGTTGATGGGGTATGTAATGTTCATTTCGATATTTTTTCACGTTTTTCATTCTTGTAAATTGAGATTAATATAATCATGTTACTGCTCTAACATTACGGAGATCGCGTTCACATAAAACAATAATTTCTAGAACGCATAGGAATCAGCTGTAAAGCAAGATAAATATTGGTGTGTTTTTGTTTGGAAGTTAATTCCAATTGGCAATAGGTGTTTCTGTTATGGTATTATGCTTTTACTACATCCACATTTTCCGCATATTGTATTTTTTGACTTTAGGTACACTTATTTCAGGAACCATCCCACCTAGGAGTGTGCAATTTCACACACTATATTTTAGTACTAAGGTGTGTATTTACTCCAGAGGTATTTCAAAAATTTTGGAGTTTTTATTTTTGGGTGTCTTTTCATAAAAAAATGTGGGCTACATTTGAACATTTCTTGAGAATAAAAATCATTTTTAGATTGGATAAAGATAAATAAAAAAGCTCTGGTACAAATTTGTAAAAAGGTACTGCCCTAAAGATGTCCTAAAGCTCAGCTTTGTAGCTTAAATGGTTCCTACAAAAAAATCTACCTAAGTTAGTATTGCAGGTATAGGATAATGAAAATGGTCTGCTCCCCTTAAGTAGTTCAGTCATATAATTGGGTGATAACATAAAAGGACACAAATCTATTTTTAGTAGCCCTGGAACTAGCGGATTGAGTGCAAATAATTTAACACTCCACCTGCCTGTTATGGGCAAGTAAAATGTTATCAACCGTTAAATCAAAAAATCAGAACAGCAGAATTTTTCAATTGCCAGTCATTTAACACTTTGACTGCTAGGGATAAAACACGTGGACGTTTATAGCATGCTGGCCAATTTTGTCTATATTTGAAATATTGTAAAAATAACATTATAAGGAGTATTAAGATGGCACTAACATGGCTGCTGGAAACATCAAATCTTCTAGTTTTGAATAATGTATTATAAGTTGAAAAAGACTAAATAATTCTCCCCGCAAGCTGGATGCCAAATTTGAAAAGAACTTTTTTTTTTACTTTAAAATAATTAAAAAGATAATAAAATTGGTAAACATCCCGTTACTGTAAACCTATAAAACTATGTATCACAATAAATACGACATTCTTGTCATTGTAATCCTATGAAAATATATTTATTATGTCCCTTACAGGAATACCGACAATTGAAACGAAGAATTCACTTTTATTTGGAGAATAGTATAATATTTTAATCCCAATAACTATTTTTTTAAGCACGAATGAGGGACCCACTCTCTTGGTTTGGCGTCCAGTCCCCCATTAAAAATTTTACAATTCTCTTTTCTTCTTCTTAGTTGCCTAGTAACCATACTTTTGTTAATGAAATCAAATAATTTTATTAAAATATTTATTTCAATCAGCTGGAGATGTTTATTTTATTTCAATAGACTCAAAAATAAACAACTCCAGGTGTCCAGTAAATTTGTCATATTACAAAGTTGTCAAATTGTTTTAATAAAATAATAAAACTATCACTTTTTCATAGCACATTTTTAAAAAAAAAGAATTTTTCCACTGCATTTCGCATGTTGTTTAAACAATTTATTTGAACTATTATACAATTTTATACACAAAAAAACTATTATACACCTATATAATACTTTATAAATAAAACTGTGTTATTGAATTTAGAAAAAAAAACAAACTAAACACAAAAATTTCTTTTGTGAAAAACAAAACTCATGTGTATAACCTCACTATTTACTGTTCCAACAGCTGTTTCGTTATAAGTGAATAAAACACTAATGTACTAGCGCTTCAACGGTGTACTTTTGTTCAAAAATGTACGTGAATTCAGAATAAATGATCGAATTCCGTATAAGAACGTGCTATTACATAGTATAACAGCGTAAACATGAATTCCGTAAAATTACGTGATCCGCAAGCTGTAAATGTATCACCGTTCCGTATAATTTTGTGCTTAGCACGCAAAGTGTTAAACTTATCTGAAAATCCCAGACCCGGACTAATGCAGGACTTATGGTAAACCTAAGTGTAGTGTTCCAATGTAAGGATAGACCAACTATAAAAAAGTTGTGTTGGACAATAAATAAATTGTATTGGTGCAGTCTTGGTTAAGTACAGACTACACATTAATCTGGTCGTAGTAGGTTTTACAACTTCTACTATTATTGGATGCGCTCAATGTCAACCATGGTTCTTGTTGTCATGTCTGATGAGTAACTTCCACATGACAGCACACTTTGAGAAGGCGCTGTAGTTGTCACAAGCTTGTTACATTAGGCCACATTCATTCCAAAAGACCATGCATAGAGCAGTTTCACTGTTGTTTTGAGGTGCATTTTGGTCTGGTGCGTTACTACTCTTCTATAAGTATTGTAGAACAGGGCATTTTGGATCATGGCTTATCTACCAATGGTATTGCTAAAGGGATTTT
Source organism: Catonia carolina (assembly GCA_035578175.1). Taxonomy (NCBI): domain Eukaryota; kingdom Metazoa; phylum Arthropoda; class Insecta; order Hemiptera; family Achilidae; genus Catonia; species Catonia carolina. Next base: position 65,923,668 of record JAQMRL010000005.1, on the reverse strand, counting down.
TGAATTATGTGAATTGAATCGGTGATTGGAAAAAGGGTAATATTCCAAAATCCTTATTTTTGAGAAATTAAAAAAAAACTTTTGTGACTTTGTTTTTGGTTTAATGGTAAAATGTTCAGTTGGTCATTTGTAGTACTAAATTAAAACTTTTTAGTGGTGACTTTAGAATTTATTTTACAATAATCATGGGATTGATTTTTGATTGTTAATATGTTGACTATTCACCTTTTTCTAGATTTGGTACAAGTGAATAGGAAAAATCTGGTGTGAAACACTCACACAACTTTCTCTTGCCAATGCAAATAATTAACAATAAACCTAACATTAATAATAAAATATTAGAAATAAACAAAAAACTAACCTCAAAAATATAACCTTATTTTAATCATGAGTGAATGATGCAAAATGAAAATCAACCTCAGTTTGGCTTAGAAATACGGAAAATCACTCTTTCTCTCTAAACTAGGCTTTGTAGAGAAAAATGCTTTAAATAAAAGTTGTAGATCTTTTAATTTTCTATAAATTTAATTATATACACTTTTGTCGTAAAATGCATACTAAGGCCGAAATCTTAAAAAAATCAATTTTTCACACATTTTCGTGAGAAAAAAAAACAGAAAATCGCAAATTACCGCTAAACTAAGCGTTATACAAAAAATTGTTTGAAATAAAAGTTGTAGAATTTTCAATTTTCTACAACTTTTATTATATAAAGTTTTGCGCTAAAATGCATATTAAAGCTGTAATCTTAAAAAAACAACGTTTTTACGTGAAAACAGCCTCACCCAGAATTTCAGCAAACATGACGCCTACCCTATCTTGTAGAGAATAAAAAATTGAGTAAACCAGGCGATTTTAAAAAAAATCGTAGGACCAGTTTTTGAGAAAATCGCAAAAAGTGAAAAATTACACGAATAAACTACCACTTCCGGTTGACCGATTTTGATGAAAATGTTCGTGTCGAGTTCGGTAGTGGTACGTAACTTAAGTTTCAAGTTCGTACGATGTTCCGTTCTTGAGATATTCTGTTCACACACACACACACACAGACCAATCGCTAAAAACATGTTTTTTGGGTTCAGGGGGTCTGAAAACGTATAGATCCGGTGAAAACTCGATTTCGAAAAATCGACATGAAAACAATACTTTCCTTCCTATATATTCATATAGGCAAGAGAAAGTAAAAATTAAGTTGAAAAAACAATATAATGTGCTGCCCATATGCTACAAAACTATTTTTATTTCAAAATAATTTACAGTTACATTTTGATAATAATAAGACAGAAACCAGTGGTCCAACTGCTGTTTGCTATTGAATGGAAGAAGGGTAATATTATCCTTTTTCCACTCAACTAAATTTTTACTTTCTCTTGCCTATATGAATATATAGGAAGGAAAGTATTGTTTTCATGTCGATTTTTCGAAATCGAGTTTTCACCGGATCTATACGTTTTCAGACCCCCTGAACCCAAAAAACATGTTTTTAGCGATTGGTCTCTGTGTGTGTGTGTGTGTGTGTGTGTGTGTGTGTGTGTGTCTGTGTGTGAACAGAATATCTCAAGAACGGAACGTCGTACGAACTTGAAACTTAAGTTACATACCACTACCGGACGCGACACGAACATTTTCATCAAAATCGGTCAACCGGAAGTAGTAGTTTATTCGTATAATTTTTCAGTTTTTTGCGATTTTCTCAAAAACTGGTCCTACGATTTTTTTTAAAATCGCCTATTTTACTCAATTTTTTATTCTCTACAAGATAGGGTAGGCGCCATGTTTGCTGAAATTCTCGGTGAGGCTGTTTTCACGTAAAAACGTTGTTTTTTTAAGATTACGGCTTTAATATAAATTTTAGCGCAAAAACTTATATAATAAAAGTTGTAGAGAATTTAAAAACCTACAACTTTTATTTCAAACATTTTTTTGTATAACGCTTAGTTTAGCGGTAATTTGCGATTTTCTGTTTTTTTTCTCACGAAAACGTGAGAAAAATCGATTTTTTTAACATTTCGGCCTTAGTATGCATTTTACGACAAAAGTGTATATAATTAAATTTATAGAAAATTAAAAGATCTACAACTTTTATTTAAAGCATTTTTCTCTACAGAGCCTAGTTTAGAGAGAAAGAGTGATTTTCCGTATTTCTAAGCCAAACTGAGGTTGATTTTCATTTTGCGTCTTTCACTCATGATTAAAATTAGGTTATGTTTGTTGAGGTTAGTTTTTTGTTTATTTCTTATGTTTTATTACTAATGTTAGGTTTATTGTTAATTATTTGCATTGGCAAGAGAAAGTTGTGTGAGTGTTTCACACCAGATTTTTAATGTAGCTTAGCTACTTTTAGATACTAGGAATATCCCTTTTATCAACCAATAGATGCGCCGAAGTAAACTCACATTTTTGGAATATTACCCTTTTTCCACTCATCGATTCAATTTATTCTGAGAGATTGCAAATGATAAGAAAAAATAAATTAAAAAATAATTAAGGAATGATCAGTGTTACTGAAATTATAAAATAAATCCATAAGCCAAAATGGCTGCCTCATTGGTGTGTCATAGTCTGTGTGACGTGCTTCTTTCCCAGGGTTCTCAAATTTGATTCCCTGGTAGGTTAAGCATTTTTTTACTGTTAGTTTTTATTTACCAGTCCTCCATTTGCATTAGTCTTGATTGTGGAGAACAATCAAAATAAAAAGAAACATAAGTCAAATTACTGTCACACTTAAACAATGTTTCAAGTGAAACATTGAAGAGGTGAAATTTACAATGCCTGGAAAAATTTATGTATTATGGCAACATTATTGTTATTATAGTCACAACATTTTTGTTGAATGTTGGGAGAGCTATCCTGCTATTAGTAGCTAATTTACTGTACTAAATTTAAATTGTATAAATCCCTTTCATGAGATGTGTCATCTACTCTTTAAGAGGAATTGAATTACACTGTTTTTGTTTACATATTCCAATTTAGATTTCTTGACTTCCAGTTTTACACCACTTCCGGTTGAAACCGACAAAAACCATTAGTGTTTTCTGTATCCACTCTCTAAGACAGTGTTTCCCAACCGGTGGTCCGCGGACCAAAGGTGGTCTGTGAGAGTCCGGTGAATACTTATAAAAAAGTAATATTTTTCCATGATTAAATCAAAGTTTCGATTTTCATTGAACAAGATTAAGTAAATACATTCAAGATTTAGATTAAGTAAAGGTAGAAAAGTTGTGGTGTAAGAAAGCCCTGGGCTTCCCCAAGATTCGGCAAGTAGCTTTGCGGTATCTTATGATTTTTTTCAACCACTTATTTGTGTAAGCAGGGGTTCTCTAGTTTATTGTTAATTAAAAACAAACAATGAAATTGGCTAAGTGTAAGCAGTGATTTGAGAGTAGCTCTTAGCAAGAGCCTAAAACCTAGAATTCCTCAGCTAGTCAGAAAGATTCGTGCACAAAAGTCGCATTGAAATTTTCTTTTCATTTTTAATTAATTTTTTAATTTTCATTGTTATTTTCGACTAAGTAAATTCTGTATTCCTTATTTTATTAAAAGACAATTTACAATAAAAATATTTTTACTTTTTGTGATGTACAATGTATCCTACTTTCTGAAAATAAAAATTATATGTTTGTAATATTAGTTTCTTAATTAATAATAATAGTTTGTTTCTGAAAATTTTTTTTTATTTAATCACCTTTTAATTTGGTTACAACTGATAAGATATATGCAATAATGTAATGGGTGGTCCGTGGTAGTTCACTTTCAGGCTGAGTGGTCCGCAGACCACTGCGGGTTGGGAACCACTGCTCTAAGAGGAATTGAATGACACTGTTTTTATTTCAAAATTCCAAATTTGATTTCTTGACTTTCGGTTAAAACCGGGACCTTCAAACCCAATCCAGTCCACTAACTTTTTGTGTAGATTACGAATCTGAAAACCGTTTGTCACTATTTCTTGTAGTTTCTGACTTATAAATGACTCTATTTTGTTTCCAAATTCTGACTTTGATTTCTTGACTCTCGATGTTGGGCCGCTTCTGGTCGAAACTGGAGAAAACCAAATGTTAGTGATTTCTAAAATATAGTCTTCCCTTTCACTACAAATTATTTTTTTTTGAGTAGCTACTATTTTTGTGTGTTTTCTTATTATATAATCTGTAAGTTATAGTGTGCAAAAGAATTTTCATAAATATTTTTTAAGGGGGCGGTAGGGAGACCCTGGGATATATTATCCCACTGGTATTTTTTAGTGGGACTATACGTCCCAGCGGTATATTATAGTGGGACACTATTGTCCCATTGGTCTTTGGGCCATATGTCCCAGTGGGACAGTATGTCCACCATAATATACCACTGGGACATATAGTCCCACTATAAAATACTAGTGGGAGAATATTTGCCAGGGTCCCCCCCGCAGCCCCTTTACAAAATATTTATGAAAATTCTTTAGCACACAATTACTTACCGATTATATAATAGGAAAACACACAAAAATTATAGCTACGCAACCCAGTTCAATCAGTACAGAAAAAAATTGGAAGAAAACAACCGGCAATGAGGGGTTGAGCAGTAGATTACTTCAAAGTGCTGCAATCTGTGAGAACTTTTTGAAAACAAAAACTAGTATAGCTATAGAAAAAAGTTATAGTACCACTGGGACATAATCACGTTCAAGAAATGAAGACCTACGTCCCACCGATCAATTTTTCAAGCCTGTTGGGACACACATGTCCCAATGGTAGCGAAAGGGTTAAGAGGAATCGAGTGACATTACAGTAGAACCTCTTTAATCCGGCACGTTTGGGACTCGAAGCTTGCCGGATTAAAGGAAATTCCAGACTATGGAGGTTATTTATAAAAATACAGGAGTCGTATAAAAAATAACACAACTTGCACAAGTAACTTTTACTGTATGTATTTATTATTTAAACATGGATTATTTAAACAGTATAAATCAATATATAAGTACAGGAGAAATATTAAAATGCATTTTAATGCAGTACAGTACATGATGAAATAAATTTGAATACAGTACAGTACTGTACTATTCGTGGTTTTTAGCAACAGCACTGGTAGATGGCTGGAAAAAAGATCTAATATCTACTTGCTTCTTACGACTAGTATTTTTTTTATTTAAAAAATCATTTTTTATTATTATGCAAGTTCATAACTTCGGCCATACTGTATTGTTTATTTGACTCAGCAAATTTTACAAACATGTAAAAAAGCGTACCGAGTTTATAAACTCAGCAAGACGCTTTGTGGCACTAGAGTGTCGGCGGTAGCTGTTGGGTTGCTCACTTTACTATGTTCATTGTGAAGGCAATTCAATAATTTTTGTCTATTGCCGTTGATGCTGGATTATAGACAATTCCGGACTACAGAATGCCGGATTAAGGAGGTTTTACTGTATTTTTGTTTCCAACTTTCATTTCCAGTCGAAACTGGACCTTCAAATTCAATCCAGGCCGACTAATTTTTTGTTTAGATTACGAATCCGAAAACCGTTTGTTGCCATCTCTTGTAGTTTCTGACATCTGGTTGTGACGGATGGAAGGACATCTTGAAATGATGACAATTAAAAATTTCCTCCAATTATCTAGAACATTAGTCAGCTGATGTATTCTTTGTTGTTTTTCTTTGAAGTTTGTTGACCTATATTTTTATGTAATCTCAATCTTTTAGTTGTACTATGTTATTTTATGCTCTTAGGCTTTAAAAATAATAATATGATCAAACAAAAGGGATGTAAAAAGTGCACTGGTTCACATATAAGTAGGATTGCTTATTAGTAGGGTTGTATGTGATATCACCCCTATGAAATCTGTTCTAGTACCTCCCTTCCTATTCCAGTTTGCATACTAGATACTTTACTCATTGTTGTTATAAGGGTGAGGGTGAATAAGGGTTTTTAAATAGGGGAGGTTTATAGCAAAAGTCTGATATTTATAATTCTTTCCAGTGCATATATGTGTACAACTTTATAGCCCTATTTTTTTGTTTTACTTTATTTATATATTTTTAATTCACCCTTTTTGTATTATGCAAATTATGATTTTCCCCTAAATTCAGTTTCGAAATGATAAATCTATTTACACTTGTTATCAGTCCTTCCTTCTCCTATGTTAAATTGATTATGGTGTTAAGTTTATTTTTTAACTTGTATCTGATTTTTTTGATAATTTAATCTGATTTTATTTCATTATGTATTGTCATGATCTATCTAGTAATAATGTGCTCATTTGCATTAATTTAAAAATCTGGTGTGAAACAATCACACGACTTTCTCTTGCCAATGCAAATAATGAACAATATAATCTTAACATTAGTAGTAATAAAACATTAGAAATAAACAAAAAAACTAACCGCAATAAACATAACCTTATTTTAATCATGAGTGAAAGACGCAAAATGAAAATCGACCTCAGTTTGGCTTGAAAATACGGAAAATCAGTCTTTCACGCTAAACTAGGCTCTGTAGAGAAAAATGCTTTAAATAAAAGTTGTAGATCTTTTAATTTCCTATAAATTTGATTATATACACTTTTGGCGTAACATGCATACTAAGAACGAAATCTTAAAAAATCGATTTTTCACACGTTTTCTTGAGAAAAAACAGAAAATCGCTAATTACCGCTAAACAAAGCGTTGTACAAAAAAATGTTTGAAACAAAAGTTGTAGGATTTTAAATTTTCTACAATTTTTGATGTATAAATTTTTGCGCTAAAATGCATATTAAAGCCGTAATCTTAAAAACAATTTCTTTACGTGAATACAGCCTCATTAAGAACTTCAGCAGAAATAGCGCCTACCTTTTCTTGTAGAGAATAAAAAATTTAGTTAATGAGGCGATTTTAAAAGAAATCGTAGGACTAGTTTTTGAGAAAATCACAAATAAGTGAAAAATTACACGAATAATTTACTACTTCCACATGACCGATTTTGATGAAAATGTTTGTGTCGGGTCCGGTAGTGGTATGTAACTTAAGTTTCAAGTTCGTACGATGTTCCGTTCTTGAGATGTTCTGTACACACACACACAGACCAATCGCTAAAAACATGTTTTTTTGGGTTCAGGGGCTGTGAAAACGTGTAGATCCGGTGAAAAATCGATATGAAAACAATACTTTCCTTCCTATATATTCGTATAGGCAAGAGAAGGTAAAATAATTAAAAAAAAGTTTTTTGTTGGATATTTACCTATTCGTTACTATAACTCGGGTAAAAATTTATTTTACGAGGTAGGGTCAAAAAGTTCCCGGAATGGTCACATGCAGTCAAGCATTTGTTTGCTGGAAGGGAAATTTTTGTTTGGAAGGTTGGTATCACTCTAGGGAGGTCCTGTGCCTTCAGCAGGCAGTTAGAGTTGGTTTTCTACGTGCGGTGTATGATATTTTAGACGTAGTTTTTTTCCTTTCGTCGTATTGTGAAATGCCATCATCAGAGTAGCGTGCCAATATCAAATTCTATGTGTTGCTAGAGAAATCACCCTCGGAGACTCTTGAGATGCTGAAGAAAGCATACAAAAATGATGCAATGAAAAAAAAACGGCAGTTTACGAGTGGCACAAGCATTTTCGTGACAGTCGCACAACAATAAAGATGATGTTCGGACTGAGTAGCCTTCCACTTCTACCACAGATGAGAATGTTGAGCTCGTTCGACAACTTGCCAGTGCAAACAGGGAAAACAATCAACAAAGAATTGCACACAGAGATCTTAAAACGGTTACGAGATACAATTCGACGAAAACGGCGTGAAAAATGAGAAAATGGGCAGGGAATGATTTGTTTTTGTTGCATGATAATGCCTTGTCACATCGCTCCCTAATGGCGAAACAATGCCTTGCAAAGAACAATGCCACCACTCTGGAACACCCTACAATATTCTTCCGATCTTGCACCACCGGATTTTTACCTGTTTCCACAAGTCCACAACTGAAAATGATATTGAAGTGACATCGTTTTGCTGATTCATCAGAGGTGATGGAAAATGCGACGAAACAGCTGATAGAACTTTCGAAAAATGGCTTTCAGGAGTGTTTTCAACGATTGTATGAATGGTGTAATAAGTGCCTAGATGCAGGAAGAGAGTATTTTGAAGGAAAATAGGATTAAAATGTTATACATACTTTCAATCAATTTCTATTAACCGATTCCGGGAACTTTTTGACCCTACCTCGTATAAAAAAACTATGAGCCTTATTAATAATTTTTATATCAAAAAGTTTATGAGTTAAGTATTTTAAGGTAGGTTACTGTTAGACTTAAATAATAACGTGAAGTGTTCGTTTTAAGTTTGACACCTGCTGTCTTGAAATGAAACAGATTCTGTTTTGCACATTTCTAAACTATTTTGTTTATACAGCACTAACCTTTTTAACTGAACTGAAATGGGACCTAAAGCAATTTGGGTAATCGAAAATCCAGACAAATCGAAATCAATTTTATGAAATACGCAATAAAACAATAACAAAACCTACTTGTAATTCATAAACCTATCCATTACATTTAAACAAATCTGGTGTGAAACATTCACACAACTTTCTCGTGCCAATGCAAATAATAATAAAACATTAGAAATAAACCAAAAATGAACCTCAAAAAACATAACCTAATTTAATCATGAGTGAAAGACGCAAAATGAAAATCGACCTCAGTTTGGCTTAAAAATACGGTAAACACTTTCACGCTAAACTAGGCTCTGTAGAGAAAAATGCTCTAAATAAAAATTGTAGGTCTTTTATTTTCCTATAAATTTGATAATATACACTTTTGTCGTAAAATGCATACTAAGGTCGATATCTTAAAAAAATTGATTTTTCACACGTTTTCGTGAGAAAAAAACAGAAAATCGCTAATTACCGCCAAACTAAGCGTTATACAAAAAAATGTTTGAAATAAAAGTTGTAGGATTTTAAATTCTCTACAATTTTTATTATATAAATTTTTGCGCTAAAATGCATAATAAAGCCGCAATCTTTACGAAAGCAATTTTTTACGTGAAAACAGCTTCACCAAGAATTTCAGCAAACATGGCGCCTACCCTATCTTTTAGAGCATAAAAATATTTATAAACCAGGCGATTTTGAAAAAAATCGTAGGACCTGTTTTTGAAAACAATCGCAAAAAAGTGAAAAATTACACAAATAAACTACTACTTCCGGTTGACCGATTTTGATGAAAATGTTCGTGTCGGGTCCAGTAGTGGATGTAACTTAAGTTTCAAGTTCGTACGATGTTCCGTTCTTGAGATATTCTGTACACACACACACACACACACACGCACACACACACACGCACGCACGCACGCACGCACGCACACACACACACACACACACACACACACACACACACACACACACACACACACACACACACACACACACAGATCAATTGCTAAAAACATGTTTTTTGGGTTCAGGGTTTTCAAAAAATTGACATGAAAACAATACTACTTTTCTTCATATATTATATTCATACAGCCAAGAGAAAGTAATAATGTTCTGCTATTGCTCTTTTAAATCTTTATAAATATCGAACATCTCATATTTTTCAATTTTATTTTTATTTTCTCTATTGCACTGTTCTGTTGTATTAAAATGTTTGACTATAGTCTATCTACTGTAAGAGTACTCCGCGTGAGGCAAGCACCTATACGTTGTAAACGAAAGTTTTACTCTATTTGGCGCTATCTACCTCTCCGCCTGACAATTATTTTGCACTACGTGTTCCATCATAATCATAAAAATCTGGTGTGAAACACTCACACAACTTTCTCTTGCCAATGCAAATAATTAACAATAAACCTAACATTATTAATAAAATATTAGAAATAAACAAAAACCTAACCTCAAAACATAACCTTATTTTAATCATGAGTGAATGATGCAAAATGAAAATCAACCTCAGTTTGGCTTAGAAATACGGAAAATCACTCTTTCTCTCTAAACTAGGCTCTGTAGAGAAAAATGCTTTAAACAAAAGTTGTAGATCTTTTAATTTTCTATAACTTTTATTATATATACTTTTGTCGTAAAATGCATACTAAGACCGAAATGTTAAAAAAAATCGATTTTTCTCACGTTTTCGTGAGAAAAAAAACAGAAAATCGCAAATTACCGCTAAACTAAGCGTTATACAAAAAATTGTTTGAAATAAAAGTTGTAGAATTTTCAATTCTCTACAACTTTTATTATATAAAGTTTTGCGCTAAAATGCATATTAAAGCTGTAATCTTAAAAAAACAACGTTTTTACGTGAAAACAGCCTCACGCAGAATTTCAGCAAACATGACGTCTATCCTATCTTGTAGAGAATAAAAAATTGAGTAAACCAGGCGATTTTAAAAAAAATCGTAGGACCAGTTTTTGAGAAAATCGCAAAAAAGTGAAAAATTACACGAATAAACTACCACTTCCGGTTGACCGATTTTGATGAAAATGTTCGTGTCGCGTCCGGTAGTGGTACGTAACTTAAGTTTCAAGTTTCAAGTTCGTACGATGTTCCGTTCTTGAGATATTCTGTTCACACACAGACACACACACAGACCAATCGCTAAAACCATGTTTTTTGGGTTCAGGGGGTCTGAAAACGTATAGATCCGGTGAAAACTCGATTTCGAAAAATCGACATGAAAACAATACTTTCCTTCCTATATATTCATATAGGCAAGAGAAAGTAAAAATCTACAACCTACCTCCAACTAAAATAAACATAATCCTATAAGCGTTTTCAATTATACCATTCAGATTACTTGTAATTATTGTAGTTTCATAAAGAGACTTCTTAAATAATTATTTTAGCCGTTACATTTAACAGAACAATTGTTTTCTACTTTTTAATGGTTGCCGCTTTTATGTTTCAAAAACTCAACACATTCACTATCACGCATGTTAACAAAACAGCTTACAAAACTTTTCAACTTCAGTCTACGAAGAAAATCGAAACGAACCAATACAATACCAAAAGATAACTAATGAAACAAAAAATGATTTCAACACGGGCAAGTGCAAATAGTTCTATTAAACTAGTCACAGACATTAATTTTAATGATACGAAATAATCTGAAATTATAAACAACAAATCACTGGAATTGTTTACTCTCCTGTTATAATTCAAGCGCATTAGTCTTGTATTACTTGTGACCAAAAATAAAATTGAGTGTTTATTAAAAACCCACTAATTATAAAAAATAATGTAACGAAAATTAACAATGAGAGAGTAACAATAGTAAAAGTTTTAGTTATTAATCGTAAACTAATGTTCGATTTATAAAATAAATCAATTTCTAACAAATGAATTGAATGTGTTTTCATTATAATATTGAGTTTAGAGCGAATTAGTGTTTTATGGAATTTTTTTTTGATCATGCTGTGCGTATTTTTACTTTCTCTTGCCTATATGAATATATAGGAAGGAAAGTATTGTTTTCATGTCGATTTTTCGAAATCGAGTTTTCACCGGATCTATACGTTTTCAGACCTCCTGAACCCAAAAAACATGTTTTTAGCGATTGGTCTGTGTGTGTGTGTGTGCGTGCGTGTGTGTGAACAGAATATCTCAAGAACGGAACATCGTGCGAACTTGAAACTTAAGTTACATACCACTACCGGACTCGACATGAACATTTTCATCAAAATCGGTCAACCGGAAGTGGTAGTTTATTCGTGTAATTTTTCACTTTTTTGCGATTTTCTCAAAAACTGGTCCTACGATTTTTTTTAAAATCGCCTGGTTTACTCAATTTTTTATTCTCTACAAGATAGGGTAGGCGTCATGTTTGCTGAAATTCTGGGTGAGGCTGTTTTCACGTAAAAACGTTGTTTTTTTAAGATTACAGCTTTAATATGCATTTTAGCGCAAAACTTTATATAATAAAAGTTGTAGAGAATTGAAAATTCTACAACTTTTATTTCAAACAATTTTTTGTATAACGCTTAGTTTAGCGGTAATTTGCGATTTTCTGTTTTTTTCTCACGAAAATGTGTGAAAAATTGATTTATTTTAAGATTTCGGCCTTAGTATGCATTTTACGACAAAAGTGTATATAATTAAATTTATAGAAAATTAAAAGATCTACAACTTTTGTTTAGAGCATTTTTCTCTTCAGAGCCTAGTTTAGCGTGAAAGCGTGATTTTCCGTATTTTTAAGCCAAACTGAGTTAGATTGTCATTTTGCGTCATTCACTCATGATTAAAATAAGGTTATGTTTTTGAGGTTAGTTTTTGTTTATTTCTAATATTTTATTAATAATGTTAGGTTTATTATTAATTATTTGCATTGGTAAGAGAAAGTTGTGTGAGTGTTTCACACCAGATTTTTAATTATTGCGCATGCTCACTTGTGTTGCTGGTTGCCTACGTCGGAGTACTCTTAGCGTAGACAGACTCTAATATAAGTTTGGTTAACGCATGTAAGTAGTGAATAGTAGAGATCAAGGCAGCTTTAATTTTATACATTTATTATTTAAAATAGAATTGATTTCAAGCTGCAGGATCCATTTTAACGATTTTTCTGTGATTTCAGATTACTACGATTGCAATGAACCGCTCTTGGATAGATCAGCTTTAAAAGCAACGTCATCTTTAAGAGATCGTGGCGCAGAAAATGCTCGTCTTAACAGTATGTATTTCTTTTCAAATTTTTCGTTCATTGTATTTAACTGTATTATAAAAAGGAACATTTTTGTATTTTTTAATAATTTATCTATTGTATATAAAATTTTAATAGTGTTATTTATTTTTTAAATGTTTTGTAAATTAATTCCAGTTAAAATTTTGTTTTAGGATAAAATTTAGTTTTTTAAGGTTACATTTTATTTTTCAATATATATTTGTTTGAAAGTAATCATTGTTTTTTTAATATTTGTATTTTATTTTGTTGTGTTTTGAATTAGTTGTAAAAATAGGGATGATGCGGTTAATTAAAGGGTGTTAAAGGTGTTATTTATGGGGTGTTTTACACCAGCTGTTTTATGAAATCCATCTAATTTATTGTTTCCCTTTAACATGATTATCTGATTCAATGCCATGGTAATTCTCACCCACTGGGGTTTAATTTTCCCCCTTTATCAAGTTGTGTCGGGCGTCATGAAACTTGACAGCTGTTTATTGGGCATGTTTAATTGAATTCTCTCCATTGATAGGTGTTTTTTTAAATTGAGTTTACATCAGGTAATAATTTGAGGTTAAGTATTTAATAAAATATTCTGTACATTGATGCTTTATACTTTTATTTTCTGTTCATCTGTTTTTAAACAATTTGAATTCATTTTTTATTTTTTACTATCGAATTCACCATAAAGAATTTAGTAAATAATATTGCATTCTTAAAACATTGACAATATTCTCACCTTTCATTTACCGGTAGATATTACAAAAACTTGTAGTATTTTTGAGGGAATTATAATAATTTAGTCTTATATGTCAACAAAAATGTGCTGCACCAGATTTTTCAAAACTTATTTTAAATTTTATTTTAAGATTGTTTTGAATAGGATTTTAGTGTAAATATAATTAAGTTTGTTTGCATAAGATTGTATAATTTGTATGAAAATTTTGTTGTTTATGAAAATCGGAAACATTATTTTTGACTGTTGATGTGTTATTTTCTGTCATGGGTATGCAAATACTCTCAATCTGTATTTTTCAGAAAACAGATGTGACCGTTCTTTCAGATTACCCATAAGAAGTATATTTTGTATACTCTCTTACTGGTAGTAACGGGTGTTTTATTAAGGACGCAACCCTGATTATAAGAAGATAAAAGTAATATACATCGGTAAATTTTCTGTCCCCCAATCGGTATGTTGGCAACAGTGTACTCAAGGCCAACTACCTAAGACAGTTAAAATATTCCAGTCAAGCATTAGTGTGGTGACAGCCATCGTTTCGTTATATTGTGTCAGCAATGGTTTTTTCCAAGGAAGAACATGTGTTTATTGTAGAGACTTACATATCGAGTAAATCTTACAAATGTGTGCAAGATAAGTTTCAGTTGAAATTTCCCCGTTCTGCCGTTCCGAATAAATCATCAATATTGTGTTTGATAAATAAATTCCGTAAAACTGGGAGTGTACTCGATGAGAAACCACCTCGTCAGCCAACAAAGTTTCCGCGGTTAACTTTGTTGGCTGGCAAGGTGGTTTCTCATCGAGTACATTCCCAGTTCTATGGAATTTATTTATCAAACACAATATTGATGATTTATTCGGAACGGCAGAACGGGGAAATTTCAACTGAAACTTATCTTGCACACATTTGTAAGATTTACTCGCTATGTAAGTCTCTACAATAAACACGTGTTCTTCCTTGGAAAAAACCATTGCTGACACAATATAACGAAACGACTGCTGTCACCACACTAATTCTTGACTGGAACATTTTAACTGTGTTAGGTAGTTGGCCTTGAGTACACTGTTGCCAACATACCAATTGGGGGACAGATAATTTACCGATGTATTACTTATATCTTCTTATAATCAGGGTTGCGTCCTTAATAAAACACCCGTTATATTTGGTATTTGGATTCCCAGCTCTGCTCAGATGTACTTATTCTTCAGGTGCCTTCTGTTGGAGTTTGGTGATCGTAAGGGGAATTCTTATTTTGGATACTGCTGTTTTAACAGTTTTTTTTTCCAAGATGTTATTCATCATCTTATGCTTCTCTTTTCTGTGATTTTTCCCTGTATAATCAACTGCAGCTGACAATACTTCTCTCCTTGCATACTGTGTATGAAATAGTCCATTCTTTGTCTTCTTGTGTTATCCATTTTAGCTTTTTATGTATCTGCTGTAAGACTTCTTCATTCCTTTTCTCTGTTCATTGTATTCGTAACATAATCTCGATATTACCTCACCAAGACTGCTGTGTTCGTTTTTTTGCTTGTGATAACACCATGGTCTTGTAATACCACATCTCGAAGGCCTCAAGTCTTTTTCTCATTTTGGGTCAGCGTCTTTTTGACTTACTTCATGTAGTCTAGTCTTCCTCCTTTGTATCTACAGTTCAGACTACACTTCCAGACAAATTGGGAACTACTGGGTCTTTGTATTTATTAATTTAGCTGCTTTTTAGTGATTTGTTCAAGTACGATTGAATTAGTCTTGTCAGAATTTGTCTTGTCAGAAGCCCATAAGTTATTTTGTATATTTTTCTTTAGTGCGTTTTAGGACCAACTAAATGTAAACACAAAAATCACATAAGTCTGGCTTTCCATGTAATATAGCACTAAGAAAGGGCTTATCCTTAAGGATATAACATCCTTCCTTCTAATTTAAAAAAAAAAATGAAAGTGGATGACTTTGGAAGTCGAAGCTCTACTTTCTAGTGGAAGAGGCTATGCAAAAATCTTTTTATGGTAGATAATTACTGCTTTTGTTGAGTAAGACAATGAAGAATGTGAAAAGTCTTAAAAAACAACATTTTTCTTTCTAAAAGATAAGAATTTTTTTTTATTGTTGCAAAAACCTTTTATAAGTCACTATTGCAAAGTAGTGAAATAAATAAATGAATACTAACTATTGTACAACATAATTTTCTTCTGGTCTAACAACGTATTTTATAGAAAACAACATAAGTTAGCATTTTACTCCAATTTATTTCAATTTAAAACACTGTAAGTCAAAATTGTCAATGTTACTTTTTTTAAACAAATGGCTTATCTTTAAAAATACAAAAGTATATATTTAATATTCAAGGGTACAACTCTCTGAACAAATTATATTTTTAAATATTGTTTTTTTATTGAATCGTAGTAAAACAAATTTCTATAAGTTAGGTTTTTTATTTATGGGCGTTCTGAAATGACTGATTCAGTTACAGAGGATGGTTTGGAATAATACAATGTTTGTAAAATAAATGGATTCGTTCCAGTTTAGTTACTTTATAATGTGCTGAAATAGGGGTGGCTTTGTTTCTGTTAATCAGGTGATAATTTTATTTATGATTTTTTTTTTTTTTAATGATTTTATTAATGGTTTATCTTTAGGATATATTATTTTAAGTACTGCCTGTATTGTGAATTCCATTATTACGAGACTGATAATATTATATAAAAAGTTATAATTTATTTTGAAGTTATTGTAACGGACCTGATCTGATAGGTTTTTATTTTTCTCATTTCGCAGGTGACGATCAGGTCTTTTGTTAACTAAAATAACTTACTGATGAAATTTTTTCATTTTAAATCACAAATGGCAGCGTTAATTGAGAGTTCACGAAAAAGTGCCCGTTGGGTATTCGACTGCAGTTCATGGAATCCTAGGGAATCTGATTGGTTACGTGTTTCGTCTGGTATTCAAGAAGAAGAAAAAACACGTATTGGAAAATTTGTTTATAAACGTGACGCTAAATCGTCTGCGATTGGCCGGTTGTTAATGCGGAAGTATATTGTCGATTCGTTTGGGCTAGATTGGAAATCGGTTGTGATTAATCGGGATAATAATGGAAAACCGGTGTTTTTTAAAGATAATATATCGATACCGTTTAATGTTTCGCATCAAGGAAATTATGCCGTTTTAGCCGGTGAATTAAATGTCAATAAAATTGGTGTCGATGTTATGAAAATTGAATACACTGGTGGAAAATCGGTTTCTGAATTTTTCCGAATTATGAACAGACAATTCAGCGATGACGAATGGAAAATCATGAAGTCTCAAACAAGTGAACTTGAACAACTTGCTATGTTCTATAGATTTTGGTGTTTGAAAGAAAGTTACGTTAAAGCTGTCGGTACTGGTATCACTGTGAACTTAAAAGAAATCTCTTTTAAATTAAATTCTTTCGATTTAAATAGAAATAAATTTGTTTACGATACTGAATTATTTTTGAAAGGTGTTAAACAAACTGATTGGACTTTTGAAGAAATTTTAATCGGTTCAGATCATTGTGCGGCTGTCGCTTTAAATCTATCAATCGATGATTATAAAAGTTTACCTAATAAGTTAGAAAATTTTGTATTGTTAAATTTTAATGAATTAATTAAAGGTTTACAACCAGTTACATCACCTGATGTTGCTTATTGTCGTGAATTTTTAGCGAAAGAAGACGCGCCTATTTATTAATGAGCGTTTTTTTTAAATCACTTAACTTTAGTTTTTGTTGTTTCTGGGTTTTATAATGACAATAGTTTGTAGATGATTGTAATTCTTTATTTTAGTTTTGTTGTTGTTTAGGTCATCAGCCGAAGGGCTGGTTTGAACCTGTAGAGGTTTTACTAAGTAAAACGAGGAGTGAGGTGGTTTACCATTGCCTTCCTCACTGAATGGAAAAGTACGCTTATCAGCATACCGGGCCCTCTGAAAAGCACATATTTTCCACTCTGCAAATGACACCTTCACTTCATTCATCACAGGGTCTGGCTGTATAATGAAATTCATTACTTTCAGAGGAGATAACTATGATTAGTGTCTTTTACACCTCTACCTCTTCTGTTCTTAAATGATTCAGACATTTAATTGGCTGACCATGTGATAAGAAACAGAACTATTTATTTTAGCCCTGCTGCGAACAGATTGAGTGTAAAAAATTTGACACTCCACCTGTCTGTTATGGGCAGATTTTAGTTTTATGAAGTAAAATAGTGAATTTCTTTACAATTTTGTTGGTTTCTTTTCTAGCTTCTTTTGTTGATCTAAATTATAATTTCTGATTAAGGGAATTTATTGATAATCTCTTTTGGTTAATAATAATTTTTGGGCTGTAAAATGTCAGCACTTCAGTTATGGTAGATAATGATTCACTGTTAAAATTTATTTTTAAATGTTTAAATGTAATGGAAAGAAGGTAATGGTTTTCTGTTCTCTGTTTCATAACCGTGAGGCATAATAAAAAATTAATTTTATTGTTAATGTCTTAAAATTTTAACAGTTTAAAAAGTATTGTTAAAATCGCACTTAACTGAATTTTTTTCGTAAGTGTAATTTTTTTGTAATCGAAGTGTTTTGTATTACATTTTTGTTTAGTGTAGTCTTGGTAGAAAATGGAATATATTTAAAATGTAATTTTAATTTTGTGTCATTGGCTGGTGATGTTTTTGACACAGAATATGGTTTGTGGTCAACCATAAATAAGTTGGGATTCGTATTTAATTGTTTGACAATAGATTTGTTATTTTTATATTGTAGTTTAATTTATTAATAAATTTGGTTGGGTTAGCAGATGTTAAATGGACAATTGTTTCTTTATTGTTTTCCAGTTTCAAAACTACCGTGCGTTCGGAAAGTCGCTGTGCACTGGAATTGTGACTATGGATTTATGAAAATATGTATAAAGAAATGACTAAGCATTTTGGAAAAAAATTTATTCAATACCTTAATTACATTGTTAAACCGTGATTACATTGTTTATAGAAGGTGTTCGAAATGACCTCCATTGGCATCAATACAGCATTGCACTCGTTTCATTTTGTTTGCAAACACCTTTCGCAACTGAAGAACAGTGATTCCTTGAATGTATGCCGTTATTGCGGCTTTAAGTTCGTCAATCGGGTGTGGTCTGTTCCGATACACAGTTTGTTTCGCCGCACCCCATAAAAAGAAATCGGGGGGAGTCAGATCAGGAGATCTTGCAGGCCACAAATTCTTTGAAATTATTCGTTCACCAAACACGTTGCGCAGGAAAGCCATTGAGATGTTAGATGTATGTGCTGTTGCCCCGTCTTGTTGGAACCAACCATTATTCATTTCCACTTGTGTTATTTGATGCGTAAAGTTCTCTAAAATATCAGAACAATAACGTAAAAATTTTTTCCAAAATGCTTAGTCATTACTTTATACATATTTTCATAAATCCATAGTCACAATTCCAGTGCACAGCGACTTTCCGAACGCACGGTATTTCGTAGATACTTTTGTGGAATTAAGTTCTGTTTTAATAAGTTGAGTGTTTAGCTATAATTTTAATAAATAATTTGTAAGAAGTAAAAATAAGAGTGTAAATTGGTTTGGAATTTGTTTAAAACCTCATCTACGTGAGGTAATCTGCCCTGAGGTATGTTCTTTGTACCATATTTGCCTTCAGTTTGTTCTGCAACTTAATTTTTTTTAACTTATACCTCCATATTTAAATTGTCTAGAACCTGTATTCTTTGACATCCTCTTCTTTTACCTTTTACTGTAGTTTCTAAGGGTAAGCGCACAGTGAACGCTGGTTGATGGTACTGATTCACGGTGGTGATCACGCATAGTGGGAGCATGTAATTACGCGCTTAACCTTCATTCAGTTGTTGGTATTCAACATGAGTTCCAGTAGCAGCAAAGAAGATTATTTTTAATGGAAAACGTTTCCATGAAATTATTATCATTTAAAGACAATACCGTTAATGACATAATTAAGAACAGAAAATTGTTCGGCATAATCATCTTTTTCCGCAATTAAAAGAAGATAGAGACAGGTTTTTTAAATGCATAAGAATGACTTTGGAAACGTTTAATTTAATATTGTCTAAAGAAGAACTCGTTTTCAAAAACAATGGTGCAACTTGCACAAGCAACCAATAATACCTGAAAAAAGATTTGTGATTACTTTTAACATTTTTAATGTATTTTGAACTTTTTGACTACCGATATTCAATATTATAAAGCATTGTTTGGCCAGTTATAATCTTTTAAAGTTAGTTTTATAAACCTATGTTAAAAATGAATTAACAAGTTGTTATTATTTATGAATACGTATTATACGACGCCAAGTACACTTAGCAACCTGCTAGCAAGCAGCAGGCAGGTTTAGGCAAAACAAACCAGTGAGCTGATAAACGCAGGTGACCAGTGCGGAGCTTTCTCCCCCAGCGTTTACTGTGAGATGTTCGATTAAAATATAATGGCCTATTCCTACTAGCAGGCTTCTGCTTGTAAGCGACCAGCGTTTACTGTGCGCTTACCTTAATGTAGTTTTAATAGAACTCATTATGTCTCCTAGCCAATTTGATTTTCTCTAATCATCTACATAATGGCATTTCCAAAGCCGTTAGATTTTAACCCTTTCACTGCCGAACACAAGTATACTCGTAACTTTATTTGTAAAAAGCTCAGAAGAGCTATTTCGCAGTGCAATGAACAAAATGAGAATTGCTATGATGGTCGCCAACATTTGGAATTTATATAAACACCTGTACCCACCGTGATGTCTAGAGGTTAAGTCGTTGCCAAAATCAGCTGTTTAACAGCTGATATTCGGAGACAAAGTTCCTGGTTCAAATCCTAATGAAGGTAGTTACTTTTATACGGATTTGAATGTTAGACAGTGGTTATCAGTGTACTTTGATGGTTGGGGTTCAATTAACCATACTCTCTCAGGAATGGTCGGCCTGAGTCTTTACAAGACTACACCTCATTTACACGTCATACATATCATCCTCATCTTATTGGTTCATGGGGTTGCTTATTGTTCTGAATTGAACAGATTGCAACGTACACATATTAGGGATTAAAAAAAAACACCTGAAAAAGAAGAAGAAGACAAAAATGATGAAGGACCTTGTTAAGAAGATGAAGTGATTTCTTTACTTCAGAATAGGCTGTTTTCTCTTCTTTGCTAGAAGATAAAGAAAGCTATTGAAAGTTTAGGCTCATCAGAAATGTGCATGATGATACAGGAATCAAAACAGACAGATTTATAAGATAATATAAAAAATATCAGAATAATATTTATGTTGATGAGTCATGACATATAGGTAAAAAAGGTGTTAAACTGAACGATGCGTTCCAATCCAATCAGAAACGCACATACAACAAAATATTATATGATTTTTTTTTTATTGATTGTAACTAAGAGGGGAAATATGTAATAGTAAATAAAATAATCAATGGATAAAACCAGGCTGTAACTGCCACTGAATAGGCTCAAGTCTGTTGAACTTTTTTCCTTCTTTATTTATATTATAGTTCAAATACACACAACAAAATGTAGCCTTTACGAGTGTATAAACTTTACTGTATCTGTTCCCGATCTTGTTAGAACTTACAACTTACGTTAAAACTTTTCCGGTACCACTTTCTACTCGGTTGATTTAGTTTATTTTACGGTTGTTAGCAAAATAAAATATTAGGTCAATAAAATAGGGAAACGGATTTTTGGTTAATAGCTTTCTTACATGCGATGGAATCTCTATATCAATTTAACAATTTGAGTATTGCTTGTTTACCATTGTATTTCATCCCTTGTTTGTATCCTGTATTATCATTCTTTTTTTTTTAATGACAACTGTCAAAAATGCTTTTCGTTCAAGTATTTTCCGCTAAATTTATTATCTTTGCTAATTTTAAATTACTGTACATTCCTGCTTAAATTTAACATTTTGTAAATTTTATGTCTAGTTATATATTAAAAAATAAAAAAAGACTTTGGTCTATGAATAATTATTTATCGAAAGTTATTTATGAAAATATTTAACAGATTCGATTAGCTGCCTAAGGCTTTCAACGCCATGCTATTAAATCTTTGCTTATTTCACAGTTTTTTTTGACTGGTCTTTAAATAACTCATGGAAATTGATACTTCATAATGACCATTACAATTTTTTTTTAGTTTATTTAAATTGCATCAAGTGCTCGGTTATTAGCAAATATGGTGGGTTTCAACTTGTGAAAATTTCCAGACCATAGCCGGGAATCTAACCTGGGACTTCCATGTTGTAGGCTAGTGTGCTGCCACTACGCTATGAAGGTGGCCCATCATTACAATTTCTTTTCCTGCAGTTAACTAAACAAAAAAAGACTGTAAATATGATTTATTATACTGTAAGTGTGTTATATGGTACTCCTTTTTGCTTTCTCTTGCCAATATGAATATATAGGAAGGAAAGTATTGTTTTCATGTCAATTTTTCAAAATCGAGTTTTCTCTGGATCTACACGTTTTCAGACCCCCTGAACCCAAAAAAACATGTTTTTAGTGATTGGTCTGTGTGTGTGTGCGCGCGCGTGTGTGTGTGTGTGTGTGAACAGAATATCTCAAGAACAGGACATCGTACAAACTTGAAACTTGAAACTTAAGTTACAAACCAATACCGGACCCAACATTTTCATCAAAATCGGTCTGCCAGAAGTAGTAGTTTATTCGTGTAATTTTTCACTTTTTTGCGATTTTTTCAAAAACTGGTCCTATGATTTTTTTTTAAATTGCCTGGTTTACTAAATCTTTTATGCTCTACAAGATAGGGTAGGCGCTATGCTTGCTGAAATTCTTGGTGAGGCTGTTTTCAAGTAAAAAAATTGTTTTTTTAACATTATGGCTTTTATATGTACAGTGTAATGTGTCGGTAATTTGCTGACTCCCAGATATGAGTCCAGTCCAGAAAACTGTGATACAGACCCTATAATGTGTCCACAGCTCGATGGCACCTAGACCATAAACGAATCCTTACACAAACAAACACACACACGCAGCAACCTCTTACCTGCCATATCCTGCCGTACCAGCGTTTAGTACCAGTTTTTAGTAGTGAACAATGTAAAACACCGCTAAGGCAGTGTATAGGAGTGCTGCGCACGCGTGTGTGAAAGGGTTGAATCACGATCGAGGTTCCCCGGAGCTGTGGGCACATAATAGTCAAACTAGAGTTCCTGCTGTGTTATCGACTTGAACATCTATCAGGAACTGTAGACACGAATAATTAATCAGATGTCAAAATGTTTACCATAAAATTTTTGTTGTATGGTTTCTATTTTTTTTACTGTTCAGATAACAATTTTTTTGGTTATTTTAAATCGCATCAGTATCTTGGTAATTACCGTTTTTTTTTGGGGTATGAAACTGGGTTTCGATATGTAATAATTTCCAGATCCTAGCCGGGACCTTCAGCTTAGTAGTCTACCGTGCTAATCACTACGCCATGGAGGTGGCCAGTAATTGTTTTTAAATAAAGGAAATTTAATAAAATTTAGTTTTTTCATTTGTGTTTAAATATTTATTTAACGTGTTTTAATAAATGTATTGAATTAAAGTTGGTAGAAGTACCTTGAATTCCAGTCTTAGCTGTCAAACTGCTGTTGTTCTTTTCATAAAGGAAAAGTTTGTAAAAATATAGTGTTGTTATTTAATTTATTTTCTTTCTTATTCTTTAATAATTTCTTCCTTTAAATGTATTGCTCATCATTTGTCATCATTGTGTTGCCTGACCTTTCAACCCCTTTCATGTTTTATGGTCACTGAACTTTGCCGCTGGTTAATTTATTGCCACGTCTACTCACTGGTCTTTCTTAGATATCATTTGTATACTTTTTTATTATGTTTTATACTAAATGAACTATTACTTTGTTTAGCTTAAAAGAATAAGAGTTACTAATCATTTTTCTTTTTTACCTATGAAATCTATCTGTAGTATGAAATGAACAAGTGTTGCATTAGTAAAATAAAATTAATTCATGTTTTTATGACCCTTTGAATCCAAAAAAGTTAATATTTTTATGTAGGGGCAACCATTTGACTGTGTGTATATGTTATTTGTTTTGAAACAAGAACTGTTTAATTGATTAACCTGTAATTCATTTTTACCTTCTCTTGCCCTGTATGAAATATGTTGTTGTTTAGATCATCAGCCGATAAGCTGATTTGAATCTCTAGAGGTTTGATTAAGTAAAACGAGGAAACAACATTTTGTTGTGAATTGTTCGTAATTACCAAAAAAGGATTGAGTTTCAAATGAAATTAATTGAAAAAGGTTTATGTCCGTATTAAGAATGTATTATTTTATTTCTCAGTGTTCATTCAAGGCAAATAAAACATATTAAAAGTTCTAGATCTGACAAAAAGGTACATAATAAAAAAATGTGTTTTAACAATATTATGGCTGGCCCGATGGTGTAGTGATTAGCTCAACTGGCTTCTATGTCGGGGTCCTAGGTTCGATTCCCGGTCAAGTCTGGCATTTTTTCATCACTCATCTTTATGTGTCATCCTTCTTACAACCTGCATTAGCAGCAAGTGAAAAACAGCCAGACGTAAAAAAAAACAATATTACCTAGGTAACTTAATTATTTTATATAAAAATCTGGTGTGAAACACTCACACACTTTCTCTTGCCAATGCAAATAATTAACAATATAACCTAACATTAGTAATAAAACATTAGAAATAAACAAAAAACATAACCTCAGTTTGGCAATATGGAAAATCACTCTTTCACGCTAAACTAGGCTCTGTAGAGAAAAATGCTCTAAATAAAAGTTGTAGATCTTATAATTTTCTTATAAATTTTATGATATACACTTTTGTCGTAAAATGTATACTAAGGAATGTATACTAAGATCTTAACAAAATCGATTTTTCACATGTTTTCATAAGAAAAAAACAGAAAATTGCTAATTACCGCTAAACTAAGCGTTACACAAAAAACTGTTTGAAATTAAAGTTGTAGCATTTAAAATTGTCTACAGCTTTTATTAAATACATTTTTTTGCTAAAATGCATATTAAAGCTGTAATCTTAAAAAATAATTTTTTTATGTGAAAACAGCCTCTCCAAGAATTTCAGCAGACATAATGCCTACCCTATCATGTAGAGCATAAAAAATCTAGTAATCCAGGCGATTTAAAAAAAATTGTAGGCCCTGTTTTTGAGAAAATTGCAAAAAAGTGAAAAATTACACGAATAAACTACTACTTCCGGTTGATTGATTTAGATTAAAATGTTCGTGTTGGGTCCGGTAGTGGTGTCTAACTTAAGTATCAAGTTTCAAGTTTGTACAATGTTCTGTTCTTGAGATATTCTGTTACACACACACACTCGCGCACGCACGCGCGCGCACGCACACACAGACCAATCGCTAAAAACATGTTTTTTGGGTTCAGGGGGTCTGAAAATGTGTAGATCCGGTGAAAACTCTATTTTGAAAAATCGACATGAAAACCATACTTTCCTTCCTGTATATTCATATAGGCAAGAGAAAGTAAAAATTGTATGTACATCACATTTTGTCTGACTTCAAGGGATTTTACATTAAAATTTCTCCCTTCCTTCTTATGCTTCCTTCTGGAGTCTCCTGGATTAAGTTATATTAAAAAAAAGTTATAAAATCTTTTCCTAGAAAGCACCTATAACCCAAGTGAAACTTGCATATCTAATTTCTAATTCTTAACTTAGTGGCTCTGGAGTTTCTTAATGATGTACATAATTTTGCTTATATATTTATTAATAATATTGTAAGTGTTATTATTTCATCACATGGACAAAAGAAAAGTTTAGAATAAATAAATTTTAAATTAATAAATTGCTCGTGATATCTTTGTAATAACATAATGTAGGCAGAATACATTATTATATAATGTAATACAGTTAGAGATAATCTTGTCAAGTTATTCTAAGTGTATAATTTGAAGATGGACTCTTGACGCCTACATTACGAGATTATATGTAGAAATGTCATTGAGATAATGTAACTGAAAAAGAAACGAAGAAGATAAATGACTTCAGTTTGTAATACTAGTATTAGGCTCAAGAAGGGAAAAGAAAATTGAAAAGAATGATCATAAGTATAAAAGAAGAGGAGCACTATTGGAATACATTAAAGGGATTTGTTGAATGTTGCTTCTGGTGTGAAGTATTTCGAGGAGATATGGTGAAAGATTTATCATGGGGCAGATTTCCAGTTAGTTGTTAAATATTTTTGTCGTGTAGAACAATTTTAAATTAATTTTATAATTGTTTTGTTTTTCAGTTTTTATCCAATTATTTTATTATTTCTGTGTTGTTGTTTTGGTCAACAGTCAAAAGAAAGGCTGGTTTGAACCTGTAGAGGTTTTACTAAGTAAAACGAGGGGTGAGGTGGTTTACTATTGCCTTCCTCACTAAGTGGAAAAGAATGCTTATCAGCATACCAGGCCCTCCGAAAAGCACCTTATCTCTATGCTGCAAATGACACCTTCACTTTATTCACTACAGTAATGAAATTCATTACTCTCAGAGGAGATAACTCTAACAGTAATGAAATTCATTACTCTCAGAGGAGATAACTCTAACTAGTGTCTTTTATATATTTACCTCTTCTGTCTTAAATAGTTCAGTCATGTAATTGGCTGACCATGTGATAAGAAACAGAACTATTTTTTATAGCCCTGGAACTACCTGATCGATTGGAAATAATTTAACACTCCACCTGCCTGTTATGGGGATAGTAGAAGTATATAATTGTCTTAATTGATATTTCTAAATTAATTTCTGATACCTACTCTTTTAAACTATTAGGACATGGAAAATTGTAAATTGAGCATAATATGATTCATTTTGTAATAAAACAAAATTAATACACGTCCATTATTATCATCTCATCATTTTTAGGTAATCATTGTAATATTTTCTAGAAAATTTCGTTCAATAAATTAATTTCTTCTACAACAATGAGCAAAACAATTATTATTTCTTAATAATTTATTATTAAAATAATAACGTAAGTTGTTCCATTGTGTTTTTAGTTTACAATTATTTTGAGGTTAAATATGGAAGGATTAGTACATGAATAGTTGACTACCCATAATGCAATGCGGAGATGTAATCAATCATCTGTTCGATTTCAATTTGTTCAATTTCAAATCTGTTCGAGTGCAATTAATTTAACACTCCACCTACCTGTTATGGGATAGGTTTTTGTTGTTTAGGTCATCAGCCGAAAGGCTGGTTTGAACCTCTAGAGGTTTTACTAAGTAAAAACGAGGAGTAAGGTGGTTTACCATTGCCTTCCTCACTGAGTTGAAAGAGTATGCTTATCAGCATGCCAGGCCCTCCGAAAAGCACTCACTTTCCACCCTGCAAATGACACCTTCACTTCATTCACCACAGGGTCTGGCTGCATAGTGAAATTCATTACTCTCAGAGGAGATAATTCTGACTAGTGTCTTTTACACCTCTACCTCTTCTGTTCTTAAATAGTTCAGTCATATAATTGGCTGACTATGTGATAAGAAACAGAACTATTTTTTTTAGCCCTGGACCAAACAGATAGAGTGCAATTAAAATAACACTCCACCTGCCCGTTTTGGGCATATAGGCATTATTATTTCTATTGTTCTAAAATAAATCCTTATAATGCATCTTGCAGCTTGAAATCAATTCTATTTTTGCCCTGATCTCTACTGTTTACTATTTACTCGTGTTTCGGTGAATCCAAGCTTGATTCAAGCTGCATCCTGCAGCTTGAAATCAATCCAATTTCTGCTCTGATCTCTACTGTTTACTATTTATTTGTGTTTCGGTGGATCCACCATAATCAAAGTACTCAAAATATCATGTGAAACTCGAAATGTTTATTTAAAATCTGTTTGTGATATTACATCTTTAGTCATCTATATAAAACAAAGTTTTATGTACTGGTAACTCGCTATAAGTTGACGATTGCGCCTATCATGCGGAGCACAGTATACTATCTTTTTTCTTTTTCTTTTTTACTTTCTCTTGCCTATATGAATATATAGGAAGGAAAGTATTGTTTTCATGTCGATTTTTCGAAATCGAGTTTTCACCGGATCTATACGTTTTCAGACCCCCTGAACCCAAAAAACATGTTTTTAGCGATTGGTCTGTGTGTGTGTGTGTGTGTGTCTGTGTGTGAACAGAATATCTCAAGAACGGAACATCGTACGAACTTGAAACTTGAAACTTAAGTTACATACCACTACCGGACGCGACACGAACATTTTCATCAAAATCGGTCAACCGGAAGTAGTAGTTTATTCGTATAATTGTTCAGTTTTTTGCGATTTTCTCAAAAACAGGTCCTACGATTTTTTTCAAAATCGGCTGGTTTATAAATATTTTCATGCTCTAAAAGATAGGGTAGGCGCCATGTTTGCTGAAATTCTCGGTGAGGCTGTTTTCACGTAAAAACGTTGTTTTTTTAAGATTACGGCTTTAATATAAATTTTAGCGCAAAAACTTATAAAATAAAAGTTGTAGAGAATTTAAAAACCTACAACTTCTGTTTCAAACATTTTTTTGTATAACGCTTAGTTTAGCGGTAATTTGCGATTTTCTGTGTTTTTTCTCACGAAAACGTGAGAAAAATCGATTTTTTTTAACATTTCGGTCTTAGTATGCATTTTACGACAAAAGTGTATATAATTAAATTTATAGAAAATTAAAAGATCTACAACTTTTGTTTAGAGCATTTTTCTCTACAGAGCCTAGTTTAGCGTGAAAGCGTGATTTTCCGTATTTTTAAGCCAAACTGAGTTCGATTGTCATTTTGCGTCATTCACTCATGATTAAAATAAGGTTATGTTTTTGAAGTTAGTTTTTGTTCATTTCTAATGTTTTAATACTAATGTTAGGTTTATTGTTAATTATTTGCATTGGCAAGAGAAAGTTGTGTGAGTGTTTCACACCAGATTTTTTTCTTTTTTTTGCGCCCTGGAGACTTCAGGAGGAGTATAGGACATGTCGTCAGATATAACACCTGAAATACATATAAGAATCACACAATGTATCACTATTATCAAGAAAGAAATTCTTGTACGCTATAAAAAGTTTCACCGATCAAGTAATTTTTCAGATTTTTTTTAAAGGAATTCAAATCCTCACAACATTTTAAAAATTGGGGTAATTTATTCATGAATTTTCTCCCTGCATAAGTAGGTTTTTGTTCAAACAATTTTGTGGAGTGATTAGCCACTTAATAATCATTCCTGTTTCTCGTGTTATGATTGTGAACATTGAAATTCTGCATAAAATTATCTATCCTACTTACATCAGCCAACCTGAAAGCATAAGACATGTATCAAGCGTGTAACTCAAAATGTAACCACCACAAACACTTAAGTAATAAAATTCAGTTCATTACCCGTCACACGAAATAAGTTAGGAGTAATGTAATTATTTAAAAAAAGTGAATTGTTTAAAAGTCATTTGCAATTTAACATAACTTTACTGAAAATAATAAAATATGGAACCCTAAAAATATAATAACATTTTGAAATTACCGTAAAACTAGTATTACTCATGATAATAAGCTCTCATCGATGGAACTCATGGACTAACTAGTCTATCACTACTATTATCAGAGTGCAGTAATTCATTTTACTGCTGATGACCAAAAAGGATACTAACTATAGCTTAGGCTTAGTATTATCGCTTATTTAGAATGAATGTTTATTATTGAGGATAATTATTAAGAATCAATAAATAATGCAATGGGATGTTTATAAAACGACATAGTTGTAAACATAATAAATCAATGTAAGAGTAAAACTACAACATGATGCCATAGTTAGCTGTCGCTATGATGTATTTAGAAAAGCACATATAGTAGCACTTCCACCCTCTGCATAGTCAAGTCTTACTCTAGCTGACGATCGTCAACTTATATTGCGTTACCAGTAGATGACTAAAGATGTAATATCTTCAAGCCTTTTTAAAAACTGCCCACTAGCCATAAGACACATAAAAGGGATTCTTTACCTTTTATTCCTTACGTCGATATTTGTTAAATCCGGGTTATTCAAAATGGATCTGCCCTAAATTATTTTGGGTAACGCGAATTCTACTTAAGTATTTAGGATCTATATGAATCTTGTTAGTTTTTTTTATAGCACAGTTGTAGCTTGATAAAGCTTGTGAAACAATAAACTGAATAAAAGAACAACTAATTTATTGGTAATGGTCACCGATCAAATGTGATATTTTTGATTTATCGGATTGTTGGGTAAGTAATAAATATTACAACCTATTAGTTTCAAACTGATAAAGGGTTTATGAAGAAGATAAACGATTTTGGGGGCATGGATTGACTTTTAAAAATTTAATACATTTTGTAATGTTAACATAATTCCATACTTGCATTTTGATTTGTTAGTTTGAAACAATTTTATTAAGCGATTAAATTCTTCAAAAGAGGTGTTTTAGTTTAAATTTTATTAACTTACTTGCATGTTATTATTTGTTTACCTTTTAATGCGGGAGGGATGTAATGATTGTAATTTAAATTACATTATAAGTTTAACGAATTTTGTAAAAAATACTTTTTGGGAATTTATGGTTCAGCACAGATTTTGTTAGAATTTATAAGATTTTTTTATTGAATGTAATTTTTTAAAGAGAATTACTTTGTATTGTTTAAGCATGATAAAAGGGGAACTTAAAATGTTATCTAAAAGAAATGGTTATTGCCTGTACATTTTATGTATGTTGGTTATGTAATGAGGTATTTGCATTGTAAGAATAATATTTAATTTCAGCCTCAGTGGATTAGTCTTCTTCTTCTTCTTCTTTTCAAGGATTAGGCATCTCTGCCTGTTCCGAACCTCTCAAATCTACCCATCTCTTTCTTGGGCGTCCTTGTTTTCTCCTGCCCTCCGGCTTATAGCCCAGTGTCTGCTTAGGTATCCTATCCTCCCGCATTCTGTTTACATGCTCTAACCACTGCATTCTGTTTTGGGATACCTTGTTGTTTATAGAGAAGATGTTGAGTTCTTTCCTTATCTCGGTATTCCTGTAACGATCTTCCTACTACACCCATATGTATGTCGAAGAAATTTCATTTCAAATGCTTGCAATCTACTCTCCTCTCGCTTTGATAGCATCCAAATTTCACTGCCATAGAGTAGAGTCGGTACTGCTAATGTTTTATAAAATCTCACCCTCATATTTTTGCTGGTACTATTTTTTAAAGTGCGGTGGATAGTTCCGCATATATGCTGAAATCAGTGCATCTTATTTGTGGATTAGTTAAAGCTTAATTTCCGTTGCTGGTTTAGAGTATTAAACTGGTTTCAATAAAAACCTGTTTTATGTACTGCGTAGCCGCCAGCTCTGTGTGTTTGAAGGGCGATAAGAATATTTCACTACTGCCTACGTCAGTAGTGTTATTCACATTGATCTTAAGTCCTAAAGGAAATAAGTTTCTTTTATCACGAGTACTTGTAAGGTATCCTGCCCATAACTTCTACTTGTGTGCACGTTGTATCACTGTGAGCTTCAATGTCTAGCAGTGGAAGCTCTACTTCACTCCTCGTCTTTCAATATTGCTGCGTGTACAGATATCTAAAAGTAAGGTTATGTCACACAATAAATAAACTATGTAATGTACTAAAAATCAAAACGGAACCAAAATATGTCAACGAATTGTATTAATAAATACGAGTTAATACAAATGAACAAAATTATTATACTCCTGTATACTCAGTCTTAGGTAGTTATTATAGTTGTGTTCTTGTATGAGGGAGGTAAGCGTAAAAATAATACTTGGGAAATGCGATCCGGCAGTACCGTGGGTAACTCCAACGATCTTCAAGTTCATAATTATGTGGCGCATAGTTGATAAATTGTACCTTACGCTACGTGTTTTGTTTACGAGTATCTTAATTTTGTGATAACTTACCTTTACTAGAATTTGAACCACGGAACCTTCGCCTATGAAAATCAGAACAGTTGATTCGCGAGGATGAGTTTACCATTAGACCAACCTGGTGGGTCTTAATGTTATTACAATTATATTTTTCACTCTGTACTTTTCTCAAAAAAACAGAGCTGGCAGTAGTAGAGTACTTAAATGTCTAAGCAAGCAGGGATCCTATTGTGTGTGCTTTAAATCTCCTGGCGCTAATAGTCTCATTTCTTTTTGAAATGAGACCATCCTTGTACCTGTGATGTCTCATTTATATCCTTGTTGTTTTGTACGTAGATAATTATTTCATTATTATTTTATCAAACATCCTATGTAGGATTATAAAGAGCCATATTATTTAAAATTGAAATATATACTTCTAACCACCAGAATATGGTAACAGAAAACACTTACAATGTTTATAGTGCTTTCATGTATCTTGTACACATCTTCAGTAAATTAAAATTCTTTAAAAAAAAATTTTTTCACATCAAAATTTAAAACTTCCTTCTCTTACCATGGTAGATAAGGAATAGTCAATTTGTATGAAAAAAAATTTGAAAGGAATTTTAATTTACTGAAGATGTGTACAAGATACATGAAAGCACTATAAACATTGGTAAGTGTTTTCTGTTACCTATTTTGGTGGTTAGAAATATTTATTTCAATTTCAATTATTATTTCATTAAATACAAAGATTATGATTTTTTTTTATTATAAATCATATTGTTATTATAAATATTCATTTCTTTTGATTCCTTAATAGAACATTATTTCGTTGTGCTTGTTAAATTTTGATTGTAGTTCAGAGTTTCTTTTTATGCAAGTCGTAATGTAAAAAACTTTAAGTAGAAATATCATTTTTGTTATCTAATTTGAATTAGTTTATTCCTTAAAACATTTATTATTTTTTTGTAGTGTTGGGAAGAATTGATATGATTGGTTTCTATTCTAGATTTATTTTTTGAATTGAATTGGTTAGTGCTGTTTTTGGAAAATTATAGTGGATGTGCTTATGATTATTAGGCATTATAGTTTAAGGAATGTTTGCTTATCTATATTTTCAATATTTTTTAAACATTTTAAATAAATGTATTATTTGAGTTATTTTTAGTTTATTTCTTGATTTGTTGAAGTTAAAAATAAAATTCTACTTTACCATGTTGTTTTATTTTGTTTTTCTTGAATCGGTGTTGAAGTTTAATCAACCAGTAGAGTAGAAGCAATTTATTTTCTCATTTTCTCTCGTCTGTTTTAAAATAGAGATGTTGACAGTTGTTTCTATTACGAAACGATTTAAATTTCTAATCTAGTTCTTTTTCCATTGTAACTTAAAATTTCAATTATTTGTTGAACTCAATACTGTTTTATATTATTTAGTCATTAATAATTATAGTCGTTTATTACAGTTCTAGTTAGTTTATTGTCTGGGTGTATTGCATGCAATTTAAAATAATAATAATTAAAAGATTCTATTTTATCTTGTTGTACGATGCCAAGTGCATATTAAGTAGTATTGTTTTTTGGGGTTTTCCAGTCCCCCTCAGCATAATTTGTCAAATTTTGTGGATATTTCGTATGCAGTCTTACAATGTTTTCAACGATAAAAACAGCAAAATTATTTAAAAAATTTTTACACTAATATTCTTCAAGCTAAGGTTAAATATAAGTACAGTAAATGCTTTTCCTCAATATCATTATTATATGTAATAATGAAATATAAACTCATTGAGTACATGCCATCATTAAATAAATTAGATTAACGTCAATAAATAGTTTAACTTAACTTGAAAAATAATAAATACTGTAATGTTAATTTAAAAGTGTTGATATACGAGTGGGTACCCAAAAGAAACCGGAATTATTTTTCAAAAGCTATATATTTTCAATTTTTTTACAAAACAACCTTATCCTCTTCAAAATACTCTCCATTACAACTAATACATTTATCCCGCAGGTGCTTCCACTGTTCGAAACATTTTTTGTAGTCATCTTTAGAAATGGTTGACAGCTCTTCCCTGGTTTTTTTCTTGACCGTTTCAATGTTGTCAAATCGGTGTCCTTTAATGTCCCTTTTCATGCGTGAAAATAAGAAAAAGTCACACGGAGCCAGGTCAGGCGAGTAAGGTGCATGGGGCAACGGAACCATGCCACTTTTAGTGAAAAAATCTTTAACTGAGATGGCTATGTGTGCAGGTGCGTTGTCATGGTGGAAGAACCAATCTCCTGTCTGCCACAAATCGGATCTTTTTTGATGAACACTGTTTCGCATTCTTCTTAAAACTTCCTAATTATCAGTCGACGGTCTGAGCGCACATGCTCTCAAATTTTTTAAACATTTTCATCGTTTCGGGCAGTTGATGGACGTCCAGAACGAGGTTTGTCATCAATCGACATGTCGCTATTTTTAAACCGAGAAAACCACTTGTATACTTGAGATTTTCCCATAGCGTCATCCTTGTTAGCTGTTTTCAACTTTAAAACAGTTTCAGCAGCACTTTAACCGAGTAGCAAACAAAATTGCACAACTACACGTTGTTCACTTAAACTTGCCATCATAAAAACTAAACAAGAACAAAACAGCGCTAGCAAAAACAATCACTGCAGATGAATATTGAACTTGCAATGAGTTGCGCTATACTCGTCTGTGTGGCAGAAGTGCGTACTACACAAGCACCGCCCACGGCAATGCGCTATTCCGGTTACTTTTGGGTACCCCCTCGTACCTATAATTTATTAAATTTTTTCCCGTTTTTTATCATTGAAAATACTGTAAGATTACCTGCGTATTAAATATCTGCTAAATGTGACAAATTATGCTTGGGGAGGGGATAACAGAAAGGACTTGTTTTTTTTTTTAATACGGTATTCTGATATGAGGAATTTATTATGATGGCATTGGCTGTGAAGATCAAGTAAGCTTATTTCATACTAATATTAAATACAATAAAAAATAATTCTTTAAAATGAACCATGTAGTTGATAGCCAATCTAAGTGTCTAAGTATAACTATTTTATAAATACAAAACTAATTTTAATTTATAAAAAAATGACTGAAAACATTTTTTTTTTCAGTCCCGTTAAGTGACTATTTCGAACAGCCCGTCAACACTTTGCATTTATAATTCAATTCTGACTGACTCATTACAAAGGCGCTAACTGTTTTTATTTCGATTTTCGAGAATCCCTATTTGAAAATTTTCATTATTGTAATCCATTGTCCTTGCATACACTCCACCCTAAACGATACACAAGTTCTTACAATTAACAATTTATTCCCTTAGCCATTTCTAGAGTATCACTGTACAGTGATATGGTACAATATTTTATTGAAATTGTACTGGATGTTGATAGGAATGAGCGAAAAAATTTATTTGCAAAATTTACGTTGTGTTATCTCACTATAGTTTATTTACCACATGAGCTTCTTGTCTGTAGACCTACTCAAGCTGTGTGGTCGCGTAGAGCGAATATTTATACAAAATCTTCTTTGTGTTTATTTACATACGCTTTTAATTTACTGTTCAATCTCTTTGTAATATCCCGTCCAATTTAAACACCACTGAACATGCAAACAACTCCAAAATAATTTGGAGCCCTATTTGTAATAGTGTTTAATAGTGTTAACAGAACCATAAATTTCGGTTTAAAACATATTGCATGTTTTTGAAATTAAAACTAAAACAAAATTTTAACTGTTTAATGAATTGTGGAATAATCTTCTTTTTTTAATAGATTTAGCGTATTTTGTAATCTTTTTTGAAGTATGCTTTTAGCATTTATTTGCTTTTTAAGGATTGCTTCATGATTGCATTTACCTTTTTTATTTATTTATTGTAGTTAGTAAGTATTGCTAATAGTTTAGATGTTGACCTAGTTTAATTTATTTTTATTTATTTATTAATTTACTCAGCCTTATTAATTGTATTACTCAGATTTCTCTGAGTATCGCCTAGTGAATGGCATGTTCTGATTGTTTTTGTTTATGTCGTCACCTGAAATACTGGTTTGAACCTCTAGAGGCTTTACTTAGTAAACGAGGAGTCAGGTTGTTTATCAATGGCTTCTTTACTGAGTGGAAAAGTATGCTTATCAGCATGCCAGATCCTCTGAAATCATCTATGTACTTTCCACCCTGCAAATGTCACCTTCACTTTATTCACCACAGGGTCTGGCTGTATAATGATGAAATTTATTACTCTTAGAGGAGATAACTCTTAACTAGTGTCTTTTTACACATCTATTTCTTCTGTTGTTTTAAATGGTTCAGCCATATAATTTTGACTGACCATGTGATAAGAAACAGAGCTTTTTTAGTCCTGGATTAGTAACTCGAGTGTTTTTTTTTAGCAATCAGAGAGAGAGATAAAGGAGAATACATCTCGCTCTCTGATTAGTCAAAGTTTACTTCACTGGCCTCCGTTGTCAACATACCTTCTTCAGACCTCCAGGCGCAGGTCCGTTGGTCTAAATTCTGTGTGATGATATAGTGGAGCGTGTTGCAGTAGAGTACTTAAACATTTCCTTAAACCCTTTAGAAGGAAATTTCCAAGAATGATTAGAAAAATGGTAACAAAATTGGGACCGGTGTGATGCCTGAAGGAAACCACTTGTAAGGAGATCCATGACGTAGTCTTAAGTGCTGCTGTTTTTAAATTACAAGTGTAGTCTTACAACTTTACAATCATACCTTGTTTAAGAGTGAAAACAAGTAAGGTATTGGTGTTGAAATGAGTAGAGAAAATTTGTAATTTTTTTATGTTTATAATGGTTTTGATGACCACCTAGTGCCTCAAACTACTGTTAGTCCGGCCTCACACATGAAGCGACAAAACTGTCGGAGACAAATTTTGTGTTTGTTGTTATTTGATATGTTAAAGGGAGAAAGGCCAGTTCGTTAGTTTTGGATACATCCAATTAAACCAGAAAGAATTTTGTCCACATCAAGATCTATACTACAGCCGTTGAGTATTTATTATTCGAACAATTAAATAAGTAATTAATTTAATTGAACTATACAATTTCAATTAAGCAATTCACACAACTATGTAAGTTATATTATGTTTGACTGCTGGGCTTAGCTGGATGGCTATCGGC
Source organism: Catonia carolina (assembly GCA_035578175.1). Taxonomy (NCBI): domain Eukaryota; kingdom Metazoa; phylum Arthropoda; class Insecta; order Hemiptera; family Achilidae; genus Catonia; species Catonia carolina. The sequence continues at coordinate 65,887,269 of JAQMRL010000005.1, read as the reverse complement.
ATGTGTTGCGACGCATACGCAAAGCTGAATGACTTGAGCTCGCTCGTGATGAGACAATTCCATACATTTTGGCTACTTTAAACGTTGTGTGTGGCTGATACATAACAAACCACATCTACTTAGTACTAGAGTCGGTCTCTGACGAAAATTTCCCGTCACAAGAAATTTTTGCGGCAAGCCTTAAGCTTAGATTTTTAAGCTATGTTAAGATTTTCACCTTGGATTTGCCTAAGTGGTATAATGGATAATAATTTGCCCTGAATAATATGTTTGTTGGAGGACCAGTACGCATTTACAGGGGTCCGCGTACAAGACCATTCGCTAATTTGTAAGAGTAGTAAAACGAATACAAGGAAACAAAAAACATAGGAACACAAATAATATAGGGAAATGACCACTTGAACAACTAAATTAAGTGTCACAAACATAAACATCCACTTATTACAAAAAAAAATAGCGTGAAGTCCTTTATCGCATGATTGTCGGTGAAGAACACTTTACTAATAGTTACATATTTTCCAAGCATATACAAGCACAATATTATACATTAGCTCGCATAAACACAGTTAAACAGTTAAAGCCTCGATTAGAAAGCATTATCAACATGCTAATAAATCCCTTTAAGAGAAATTAAATTAATAACAAAATCAATACGTTAGGGCTTCTTTTATATAAATACTTTCAACCATCTGCTATTCATTGGTGTGTGTAAATTTATAGTGTAAAAGTATATGTACATATATGTATAAGTTTGTTTTAAGCCTAGCACTAAACCTGAGCATTAGCAATTGCCAAGTATCCTGCTAGATACTTGACCGAATTAACAGCTTCAGTCGAAGGATGCGTCTGCCCGTGATGAATTCAGTTGCGTAAGTGATCGAGAGTGAAACGGATATAGGTTAGCAGGTGGAGGGGGAAGAATCACAGAGATTAAGGAAGCGAGATACAGTAGCCCAATATGACAAGCAGTAAAATTCAAATACGATCAGAAGGAGCCAACCGCGGCCAATTTGAACAATAACTAGCGTGGAAGCGAAAGCGTAACACCCCAAGAGAAATGGCCTTAACAAGCTATGATTTGAAAAATTTGTGTTCGTACTTCAAATTTTCTATAAGGCTGAGTAAATTTTTTTGTTTGTTAATTTTTGTTTTATTTATTATTTTTTAAAACATAATGCATGTTTTGAGTTTGCTTGTACAAAAATCAATTTGATTATCTTTAGGGGGTAATGCGTGGACTGCGGCCAGTTCCGATTTTGCCCAATTTCTCGTCATTGATCTTGGACAAACGATGAAGATCACTGCAGTTGCGACGCAGGGTCGTCCGCATTCAAACGAATACGTTGAAGAGTACTCCATCAGCTATGGATCAAACGGAATGGATTACACTGATTATAAAGAATCTGGGGGAAACGTCAAGGTGTGATTTCTTTTAACCCCTAATTAAATTTTTAATTGTGAAATTAATATTAAATTAATCCCGGGTGTTGGTGTTTTAACAAATTACTAACAGTTCCTATAATATTAATTCAGTGTATGAACTAATTAAAAATTAATGACTTTGTTAGATCCCTAGATCCTTTGCTGTGAGTTTTGTGTAGGTCAGTTAACCAGGTTGTTATCCGTAATAAATTTGTAATCTATTACAATAGATTACAACGTAATGACAAGAAACTTAAAAGTATGGTTAATTCATACTATTAGAGCTTTATCTTGTCTTTACAATTATTGGTAATCATTTCTTTCACCTCTTACCTTGCATCTTATTCAAAAATGTTTACATTTCTCATCTGTTTTTTTTGGTGTAGTGGTCAGGGCAACTAGCATCTGTGCTAAGGGTCCAGAGTTCAATTCCTGGTCGGGTTATTTAACTTAATATCACCATTTATCATCTGCATTAGCCAAAAAGTGCAAAATAGTCGGACATGAAATAAAAAAAACCCTCCATTCTGTTCAAGTTTGCCACTGTCACCGATCGGGGCCGACAACACGTGGCAAAACCTTATTTGTGAAATTTGTGGCCCTGAAAAGGGCTGTTGCTGGCGGTCGGAAGCGGAGCCCGAAGAGTGACGGCTTGGCTACCGGGTTCAGGCCTAGCCTTCCCTCAGCGGCAGTTGGGTCCCCACTGCAGCATGGGAGCGGTGGCCCCCAGAGCCCCGCAGTGTCAGGTCGTCTGCCGATAGCGCAGCCGAGGCGGCTCTCTGGGCCGGCGAAGGCTGACCGGCGCGGGAATGTAGCATCTGCCACCGGTAGCATAGACCAGGGATGGTGCGTCTGGTCTCGGCTGGGCTCATCTTCTTCTGCCTGGAGCTTTTCTTTTTTGATGTTCTTCTCTGCTTGAGTGTTGAGTGAAGAGTGACTCTTACGGGCGAGGGCCCTCGCTCATATCCCTCTCCGGCAAGTCTACTTCAAGGTGGAGGGGAGACACTGTAGGCACTGTGTGTCTACAGTGCACTCCGTGGTGGCTGGTATTGGGATCGTTTGCAGGCGCTAATGTTGGTAGGGGAGTTGGTGACACCGCGAATATTTTTTTACATCCATTGACCCAGTCAGGCTGTTTAGGTCAACAGCCTAAAAGCTAGGTTGAACTTCTTAGTAAAGCGAGGAGTGAGGTGGTTTACATTTGCCTTCCTCACTGAGTTGAAAGAGTATGCTTTTCAGCGTGCCAGGCCTTCCGAAAAGCACCTACTTTGCACCCTGAAAATGACACCTTCACTTCATTCACCACTGGGTCAGGCTGTGTTGTGAAATTCATTACTCTCAAAGGAGATAACTCTGACTAGTGTCTTATAAACCTCTACCTTTTATGTTCTTAAATAGTTTAGTCATATAATTGGCTGACTATGTGGTAAGAAACAGAACTATTTTTTTGTAGCTCTGGAACCAGCAGATCGAGTGCAATTAATTTAACATTCCACCTGCCTGTTAAATGAAGCTTAGTGGAAAATTTAGGTTCAGATTCATTATTAGTTGATATTATTGTATGATAAAATTATTTCAATCTCTTTAATAAAGGAAAATAATTTGGTATATTGTTATTCAAAACGGTAAGTAAATTAAATTTCTGCACTGTTTGTCAATTGCACAGTGTCTTTTGGTAGTGTAATTGTAGTTTCAATTACTGTTATTTTGCATGGTTACTTGTTTTAGTTTCCTGTCACGTATTTTATGGTATAATCCTGGTTTTTTTCTTCTTTTTCTCTCAATTCTTACTTAAGTTCTTTCTTCCGTTGTATGTTATGTTTCACCATGTTCGTGTATTTTTGTGTTGTTACTACACCGTGTGCTTAACCTAACTTTTTTTTGTTCAAATAATTTTTAATTGTTAATTTATAAGGTTATATTAATGTAAGGTTTATTTTGGTTTGTAATACAATAATTGTTATTTTTTTCTCTTTGTATGAATTCTAACCTAGTGGATAAATGTGTAATAGGAGTGTGTAATACATTATTGAAAGTATCTTTCATTAGTATGAATATATTCATTGTTATTACAATAAAACACATTTTTGTAACAATGGTACAATTTTTATAACAAAACGTACAGTCCATGTATTAATAGAATAAATTGGATACTTTTCTTTAATTAAATAAATAAATTATTTGCTAAAATATAAAGTTTAAACATTTCTGTGATGGGTTTTTTTCCATACAGGCCCATTTTACACCATATAAAGTAACTTTTAACATTTCTAGAAGCTGTTTTTGCAGCCTGTACTCAGAATTCTTACCGGTTTCTGCCCTCAGCTTCTAGTTTCTTCTTTTGTTATTTGTGGAAGAACTTTAAATTGGTAATCAGTTATCTGAAATTGGTTCAGTCCATTATGTTTGCTTGGTTTCTTTCAGTTTTATGATTAATTTAACACCCTAGGTGTGTAGTTAGTGGCTCAAAAATTTATTTTGTCGTCCATTCCATGTTGATGTCCGTAAAATTATCATATCGTTTCCGTTATCTTTCTGAACTCGTTTCTTTTTTTAAAGTTTTTCAAAATGAGCTTTCCTTTATTATCTTTTCCTTAAATTTCCTTACAAAAACCATAAATTTACTTTGTTTTGTGTAAAGTAAGCTAATTATAACAATTTTTTTCCGCAAAATTTTGTGTTTCTTATAATATGTCTGTACAGAAATGATTTTTTCATTAACTTGTAATTACTGTAGGCTACATTAAAAATTATTTATAGTTGAATTTATGAAATTCTAAGTATTAAATTCTTCAAAAAATAAAATTGCAAAAAGTTAAATTTGACCTAGATACCCCTTTATTTCACAAGATAAAATACCCTATATCATTCCCTTAAGAAATAAAAAACTAAGAAAATCAAACCCTATTGTCTATTAATTCCTCTACTTTCAAATAAAGTTTTCAGCTTGCTTTTAATTTTTTCAAAATAAATTGTAAATATTTTTTTGGGCGAAAAAGATTATTTTATATTAATGTCATTTTTTCCGATATAATTTTTTTTTCATAAGTTTATTTAATTTGGATAGTGCATCTGATTACTAAACTTATTGAATTACTTAATTATAGAAAGTGTTAATAGAGTGTTAGAAATGGTGTTATCTATTTTGAGGGTTTATCAGATTTAGGAAGCAAAGCTCAAATCTAATGAAAGATATGTTATGTGTGATTAATTAATTAATTAATTAAAATTTGCTGTTTGTAAAAATGTTTATGTACTGGTTATTGACCAACTATTTATAATTAATTCAATGTTAAACTAACAAAATATTTCTTTGCATTTAAAAAAAAATCTTTGTTGTCTTTTAAACGTGGCTTGCTTTTCTTTCTTTCTCTATCTGTTTTGCACTGGTTGGCTTTGGTTTTCCACAGGTGATTCTTCCTGGACACCTACAGAAAATACCTATTACCATTTCTTAACGGTTAACCTAAAAGGAAAGAGAAAAGTTGAATCGATTGCGACACAAGGTCGTGCCAGTACGCTTGAATTTGTCACCGAATATATTGTCCAGTATTCTGATGATGGAGAGGTTTGGAAAAGCGTAACGGATCCAAACGGTGACACTGAGGTACACCTGTTTTTCTTTATACATTAAATTTGATACTAGATTTGTCTGTAAGTTGATGATTATTGTTTTGAAATTACTTTTGAAGCAAATTTTTGTAGGATTTAAAGTAGATCAGTTTTACAGCATCTAGGTTAAATGCTATGCGTATCTGTTCGTATCATCTTAAATTCACAGATTGTAGAGTAAATTAGTTTCTCAGCCTTGTAGCAAAGATCAAATTGTAATGTTTGCATCTATCACCTTTAATCTCCTAGTTATATACAGTAGTTATCGGGTACAGGGACTGCCTAGTTCCGGCCATTGTAAGCGATAGTCACTGTAATTGATGGCCTTTTCTTGTAGCAAAAATCAAGTTACGGTCATGTTTGCCCATTGTGAAGTAAACTACTTTGAAAGAGCTTCGTCTATGTCTTTTTTTTTGACTAAGTCAAATTCAATTTCTCTTAACCTTCATCAGAACTATTCTGAAATTTTCCTTGTTTTTCCAAATTGCGAATATTATGGAGTGTTAGCGTTGAATTCCCTTCCAATATCCCCGTTTGTTCATAATTTTCCAAACACCAAATAATGTGCGCTTTTTCCATCACACTAAAATGTCTACGTAATGATACCATACTTAAGTTTATTTGAAGCACAAAAAATGGACAGGTTTACATGAAAGATATAAATTAAACTTGAGTAAACAGGATAATAAAACTATAGATCAGTGCTGTATTTAAGATAAAAAATCTGGTGTGAAACACTCACACAACTTTCTCTTGCCAGTGCAAATAATTAACAATAAACCTAACATTAGTAATAAAACATAAGAAATAAACAAAAAACTAACCTCAACAAACATAACCTAATTTTAATCATGAGTGAAAGACGCAAAATGAAAATCAACCTCAGTTTGGCTTAGAAATACGGAAAATCACTCTTTCTCTCTAAACTAGGCTCTGTAGAGAAAAATGCTTTAAATAAAAGTTGTAGATCTTTTAATTTTCTATAAATTTAATTATATACACTTTTGTCCTAAAATGCATACTAAGGCCGAAATGTTAAAAAAATCGATTTTTCTCACGTTTTCGTGAGAAAAAAAACAGAAAATCGCAAATTACCGCTAAACTAAGCGTTATACAAAAAAATATTTGAAATAAAAGTTGTAGGTTTTTAAATTCTCTACAACTTTTATTATATAAGTTTTTGCGCTAAAATTTATATTAAAGCCGTAATCTTAAAAAAACAACGTTTTTACGTGAAAACAGCCTCACCGAGAATTTCAGCAAACATGGCGCCTACCCTATCTTGTAGAGAATAAAAAATTGAGTAAATGAGGCGATTTTAAAAAAAATCGTAGGACCAGTTTTTGAGAAAATCGCAAAAAACTGAAAAATTATACGAATAAACTACTACTTCCGGTTGACCGATTTTGATGAAAATGTTCGTGTCGCGTCCGGTAGTGGTATGTAACTTAAGTTTCAAGTTTCAAGTTCGTACGATGTTCCGTTCTTGAGATATTCTGTTCACACACAGACACACACACACACAGACACACACACAGACCAATCGCTAAAAACATGTTTTTTGGGTTCAGGGGGTCTGAAAACGTATAGATCCGGTGAAAACTCGATTTCGAAAAATCGACATGAAAACAATACTTTCCTTCCTATATATTCATATAGGCAAGAGAAAGTAAAAAAAGAAAGGATAGGTCTTTTAGTCATCAAACTTCTGACACGAACTACTGTAAATGCATGTTGAGACTAACGCTGTTAAGAAAAGACACATTAAAATTATAGTTCAGCCGTTCTTAGTTTGCTCCTACTGTCAACCAAAACATAAGCCACCTACTACAGGGTGCAACGCTAGAGTCTACCACTTTACGGATGTCCTATTCCTATTAAGTTAACTATTTTTTACTTTCTCTTGCCTATATGAATATATAGGAAGGAAAGTATTGTTTTCATGTCAATTTTTCGAAATCGAGTTTTCACCGGATCTATACGTTTTCAGACCCCCTGAACCCAAAAAACATGTTTTTAGCGATTGGTCTGTGTGTGTGTGTGTGTCTGTGTGTGAACAGAATATCTCAAGAACGGAACATCGTACGAACTTGAAACTTGAAACTTAAGTTACATACCACTACCGGACGCGACACGAACATTTTCATCAAAATCGGTCAACCGGAAGTAGTAGTAACTTAGTTTATTCGTATAATTTTTCAGTTTTTTGCGATTTTCTCAAAAACTGGTCCTACGATTTTTTTGAAAATCGCCTATTTTACTCAATTTTTTATTCTCTACAAGATAGGGTAGGCGCCATGTTTGCTGAAATTCTCGGTGAGGCTGTTTTCACGTAAAAACGTTGTTTTTTTAAGATTACGGCTTTAATATAAATTTTAGCGCAAAAACTTATATAATAAAAGTTGTAGAGAATTTAAAAACCTACAACTTCTGTTTCAAACATTTTTTTGTATGACGCTTAGTTTAGCAGTAATTAGCGATTTTCTAATTTTTTCTCACGAAAACGTGTGAAAAATCGATTTTTTAAAGATTTTGGCCTTAGTATGCATTTTACGACAAAAGTGTATATAACCAAATTTATAAAAAATTAAAAGATCTACAACTTTTATTAAGAGCATTTTTCTCTAAAGAGCCTAGTTTAGAGAGAAAGAGTGATTTTCCGTATTTTTAAACCAAACTGAGTTCGAATTTCATTTTGCGTGTTTCACTCATGATTGAAATATGGTTATATTTTTGAGATTAGTTTTTTGTTTATTTCTAATATTTTATTAATAATGTTAGGTTTATTGTTGATTATTTGCATTGGCAAGAGAAAGTTGTGTGAGTGTTTCACACCAGATTTTTAAATTATAAGTACTTAAAGTACTAAAACCATCAGTCATGATATGATGTAGGCCTAACAATTTCATTCAGAAAAATACTTTTAAAAGTATTTTATATTTCAGTACTTTTGAAAGTATTTTGTTGTTACTTTTTAATCAGCGTGTACACATTTTGATATAATGCGCTTGCTCAGTGACGACATTATTTGTTTACATTAGGAGCAAACTAAGAGAGGCTGGACTATAGACAAAACATTCAGTAACATGCTGACACATACTGTTAAGAGACAACTGGCACAGTTAAAAAATCATACAGTTGTTATTAAAACTAATACGTGATTTTAACCGTTGTCACTCAAAACGATATTATTTTACGTTGCTTGTAATAGTGGACCAACCTTTCCACCGAATATTTGTCTCACTAATTGATAGGTCATTTCATCCGATGTCACTGTATGCGATAACTAATGTATTTAAAAAAAAAAATTGTTAAACATTTTTCTCTTAAATTTGTTTTGTCATGTGACTAATTATTACAGAAATTTTTAATTACCATTCAAATGTTAAAAAGGATAAATAAATATTAAGAACTTAAATCAAACTTGTGTATTTATTTATCAATTAAAAAAAATTCTGCTTTCCATTTCAAATAATTTTTTTTTTGTTATTGTATTTAGGAAACTCTCAAAGGGAATGTAGGACATGTCAAGAACTTAGAAGATATCCTGATACATATTACGAGGTGTGGCTATTAAATAACGAGACTGACATTTAAAAAAAATTTATTTTAATTTTATACATAATCACTTATTGCCACCTTCAATATACACTCCTCTATCCCTACAACTCTCCATGCGAATTTTCCATTGTTGGAAACAGTGCTGGGTGCACGCTAGAGTCTGCGACTTTACGGATGTCGTATTCCTATTAAGTTAACTATTTTTTACTTTCTCTTGCCTATATGAACATATAGGAAGGAAAGTATTGTTTTCATGTCGATTTTTAGAAATCGAGTTTTCACCGGATCTATACGTTTTCAGACCCCCTGAACCTATTCAATATACACTTCTTCTCTATCTCTACAACGCTCCATGCAAAATTTCCCTTGTTGGAAACAGTGCTGGAAGTCATCTTCTGTTATCTCCTTCAGGACACGTGCCGCTCAAAAATGTTTAAAATGAAGCTCACAAAAATGTTCGTACTGACACTTTGTACGGGATTGAAAATGACCCAAATTTTTTGGAAATGATAATAACCTGTGATGAAACATGGTTTTTGACTTATGATCCGGAAACGAAGCACCAATCCATGCAGTGGAAGAGCCAAACTTCACAGAGAGCCAAAAAAGCTTGAATGAGCAAGTCAAAATTTAAAGCAATGATGATTGTTTTTTTTATATCCATGGGATTGTGTACCTTCACTGGGTTCCTGGGTCAAAGAGTAAGGAAAAAACGCCCCGAAATGTGGAAGGACAAATCATGGGTTCTCCACCAAGACAATGCGCCAGCTCATTCCGCATTATCTGTCAAGAGGTTCCTAGCAAAGTACAGCACCTCAGTGTTATAACATCCACCTTATTCACCAGATCTTGCACCATGTGACTTCTACCTGTTCCTTAAGGTGAAATCTGCATTAAAAGGAACAAGATTTGAGTCTGTGGAAGCTGTAAAAGAGAAAGCGGCACAAGTCCTGAAGGAGCTGACAGAAGATGACTTCCAGCACTGTTTCCAACAAGGGAAAATTCGCATGGAGCGTTGTAGAGATAGAGAAGAAGTGTATATTGAAGGTGACGATAAGTGATTATGTATAAAATAAAAATAATATTTTTACAACATCAGTCTCGTTATTTAATAGCCACACCTCGTATTGTAAATATTTCATCAATCAAAGTAATTTTTCAACTGGTTTTTAAACTAATACTGATTACTTAAACATTTGTTAAAGATAGTAGTTACCTATTAATGTTCTTTCCCTTGCTTAAATACAGTTTTTCATTTAACCAATTAATGTTATGCTTAGCACTGTAGTATTCGCTGAAGTTATGTTTCATCAATCAAAGTAATTTTTCAACTGGTTTTTAAACTAATGCAGATTACTTAAACATTTGTTAAAGATTGTGGTTACCTATTAATGTTCTTTCCCTTGCTTAAATACAGTTTTTCATTTGACCAATTCAGTGTTACGCTTAGCACTGTAGTATTCACTGAAGTTTTTTGTATTGTGATTGTAGAAGATTCTGTGTCAAGTTATTTTGATTAATTTGTATTATCACCTCAAAAATGTAAAGTAAGGAACTGTAAGCTATTTAAGTTTTTTTTAATAATGGTCCAGATGAGGCAACATGGTTAGCTCCAACTATACACCTAATAGCTTATATTAAAGCTATTAATATAGCTTTATTATAAGCTATATGATAAAGCTATGTAGTATATATCTTTATTATATAGTGATAATAAATAGCTATATTTATTATATAGCTATATTCATATAAGAATGACCTTTAAAGGTCGTTCTCCTGTGTTATTTTCCTTGGTAGGTATTATGTTCTTAATTATCTGCTTAACACGTGACATCATGGTCAAAACATCAGACTAGAATACAAAATGTTAGACTCTCTACCGTAAAAGATTTTGAAAATTGGTAGCAACTTCTGATTGGTTTTGGTTTACTAATTCAAATTTGTATGTTTGTGATTCAATTGAATGTGTTGGTAAGAATATTGCTTTATTAAGTAATGATTTTCCTTTGTGCGTTTATATACGAGGGCAGTCCAGAAAGTCTGTCACGTTTTGATATAAGAAAAAAAATTTATTATATACATTTGAAAGTGCAACTAAAATGCTATTTTTCTACATAATCACCAAACAAATTAAGACACTTATCATAGCGGTGAACTAATTTTGAAATGCCGGCGTCATAAAAGTCTACTGCCTGTGATTTTAACCAGTTAGTCACACCCTCCTGCAGCTCCGCGTCGTCGTCAAAGCGCTGCGTCGCAAGCCATGTCTTCATTGTCGGGAACAAGTGATAATCGCTGGGCGCAAGGTCCGGACTGTAACGATTCGATCGAGTAGTGAGTCACCATCTTCCTCGTAAGCGTGCAAAAATGACAACGAAGCAGCCAAACAATGATTTTTGTGGGTTTCTGTTAGGATTTTGGGCACCCATCTTGCACAAAATTTGTGATAACCTAATTTTTCTGTAACAATTTTGTGCAATAAACTTTTTGAAATTTGTGGGAAAAAAGCGATAGCTCTCTTATGGTGAATTGACGGTCTTCTCTAATCTTCTCATTGACTTTATTCACAATGTCATCAGTCACTAGGCTTGGCTGTCCACTTCGTTCTTCCTCGTGAACATTAGTTCGGCTATTTTTGAACTGAATGCACAAACGCCGTGCTCCACTTTCAGTGTAAACATCGTTCCTATAAACTTCACAGATTTGGCGATAAATCTCAATTGGTTTATTGTTTTTAGCCAACAAAAACCGTATTACCGACCGTACTTCACAACTGGCGGGATTTTGAATGGCGGCACACATTTTAAATTGTTGTTGAAAAACAACGAAGAGCGACACAGACCTCTCGCTAGCACGGCTGGATAGCCACTGAACGGAGAAACGCTGTGGCACCTAAATGGCCGCGATAGCTCGATCTCCTAGCGGCTACAACGCAAAACGTGACAGACTTTCTGGACTGCCCTCATATCTACACATTTTTGTGCCCAAATTTCATATTGTTTTAATAATAATTCCTATTGTAGAAATATTTATTGATTTAATTTTTCACTGGCTTGTTAAAGCTGCTATGTCACTCATTTTACCTTTTTTTTTTATATAATCCTACTTTGTACTGCCATTTGATGTATTTCCAGTCATTCGTATAAAACAATTTATTATGAATGACTAGATATGTTTTCTGAATTTTTTTTAATAAATTTAAAAAGTGGAGTTTCAATTCCATGTACTCTGATGATGGTGGATCCATCGAAACTTGTCCAGCTGTAGCAGGTCAGTGAAAAGTAAATATTTTTACAATAGGAATTATTATAGGTTGCGGGATGCATTTATTATAAATGTTTTATTAACCAAGAAATATTGTATTTTAAGTAAATTTGAAACTAACATTTCTTTTCTTTCTTTATTTTAACAATTTATATTCTGTGTGTTTACTAAAATAACATGCACTTCAACTGGTGATGGTCCTGTTAAAAAATTGAAAGACAAAATTAAAAAATTTTAAAACTGGTATATTCATGAATATTCAACGCTCTTCTATAAGTTTTCTTAATAATTAAATCTTTAACTTTTGTTTTTCATCCATTGTGTTGTGGGTGTACTGTATTTTGTTTTAAAGTCACATTATTTATTTTGGCTCTGGATGCTAATTTATTGTTTTAACTAATATGTTGGCACTTAAATAGTTTTGTGTACATATTTTGGTGTTAATCAACAAATTTTATATGTTTGTGTGAAACGCTGAGAGTTTTATTATAAGTTTAGTAATTTAATAAAAAAAATATATAGGTTTTTTTTTATAAAAAGAAAAGTGTTAATTTTTTATAAAATGTTTGTACAAGGTTCATTCAGAAAGTAAAGAATGTTTTTCTTATTTTTAAATTATTATGGCCAAACAGAAACCTTTTTTTCAAGATACATGGTAATTAAATTATTTTTCTATGTAATCAGCATACAAATTTAAACACTTGTCGTACCGTTCCACCAATGTTGCTAAGCTCTCTGCATACTCAGCTGCCGCCAAGTTGTTTAACCACTCACTAACACCCTCTTTCAGTTTCTCGTCACTTTCGTAGTGGTACCCGCCCAAAAAGCTGTTCAGTTTTTGGGAAACAGATGGTAATCACTTGAAGCAAGTCTGGGCTATAGGGTGGATGATCAAGAAGCTTCCATGAAAGAAACTGTCGCATCAAGTTGATCCTGTACTATTTTTACGCCGGTCCGCCGTTCGGTTTTTGCCTGTTGTTGGCGCTGTGATGTGGTTGCTGCTACCGGTAGATAGCGCAGCGGTCAAACCTCTCGCAGTGTGTGTGCTAGTGGTAAGATATACCTGAGGGACCGGTGAAAGCGATAGGGTAGATAGGAAGGTGAACAGTCAGTATCGATCCGATCATTCGAGAAGGTCGATATGGAGAAAGATGTAGCACTCAACATTGAGTATTTCTTGCTCCGCTCAATCAGTTCCCTTCCCTTCCCTTTCATACCCTTCGCTTCACCAGCGACTGCTCCTCATGTAGGCAGCGGTAAAAGGTGCTCGCTACGTCAGGGATTGCTCCTATTTGTTTAGGCAGTGGTACAGACGACCCTCTTTTCGCTTCCCAGCGGCTGCTCCTCTTGAGATAGCGGCGAAGGCTTCCCAAACTTTTTTTCCCTTTTGAATTACGTCATCGGATGCCCTGCAGCTCCGGCCAGTCCTGTGATGACTTTACCGATTGGACTAATACAGCCGGTGGTGACAAAGTTCCTCAAACCTTGATTTGAGTTCTTCAGTTACAGCTGAAGGTCGGCCCGAGCACTTGTCATCATAAACTTTCATCTCTTTGCCATTAAACTGCACCATTTTCAAACTGAAGCTTCATTAATCACCTTACCATTAACCTCGCATTATTTGTCTGTAAATTTTGACAGGTTGCACTCCTTTAGCATTCAAAAAGCGTATTACACACTTGGTGAAATCGTTAATTTTGTCACACATTTTAGACAGGGAGAAAATTCATGAATAAATTACCCCAATTTTTAAAATGTTGTGAGGATTTGAATTCCTGTAAAAGGAATCTGAAAAATTACTTGATCGGGAAACTTTTTATAGCGTACAAGAAATTCTTGATAGTAGTGATACATTGTGTGTTTCTTATATGTATATCAGATGTTATAGCTGATATGTCTATACTCCTCCTGGAGTCTCCAAGGCGACAAAAAAGACTTAGACAAATAATCAGTACACAACGGTATCGGCTTGGTAAAATCGCCAGACTGGCTGAAGATGAGTGGAAAGTCAATGACTCGGCAGCAGAGGTAGTGGGGGAACTGCGTGGCTTGTCAGATCAAAACGTTCTTTACTTTCTGAATGACCCTCGTATAATTGAGGTAGTCTAATGTGGAAAATGTGTTTTATAAATTTATATGTCACAATTTGAAAAAACGTTACATATGGTTTCTGTTTTTAGATGTTCAAAGGTAACATCAATGGAGATGATGTAAGAAGAAACATATTTGAGGTTCCTATTGTTGCACAATGGATAAGAATAAATCCAACTAGATGGAGAGACAGAATTTCGATGCGTTTAGAATTGTATGGTTGCGAATACGGTTAGTAAAAGTGTTTTTTTCAATTACCTCCTTTTTAAATTACCTCAATCATTTTAACTTACTCTTATTTTTTTTTTTAAATGTAGGAAGGAAAGAATTGTTTTTGTGTTGATTTTTAAAGTCAAGTTATAATCGGAATTGCATGTTTTCAGGCTCCCTGAACAAAAAAAAAAAAAAAAAAACATGGGTTTACCGATTGGTCTAGACGTGTGTGAACAAAATATCTCAAAAATGGTATATCGTATGAAGTTGAATCTTGGAACCTAAGTTAGATACCATGAGAGGATTCAACATGAAGATTTCATTGAAATCAGTCGACTTGAAGAAATAGTTTATTCTTGCGATTTTACAAGTTTTTGAAATTTTCGCTAAAATGGCTTCTATGATTTTGTTTAGAATCACCTCAATTACTACATTTTTTGTGCTCTACTAGATATCATCAGAGGCATGTCTACTGGTCTGCTGAAATTTATGGTTGATTTGACGTTCAGTAAACTTAAATAAATAAAAAAATAAATTTCTTTGACATTTGTTCAATGAAGAATTGTTTAAAGTTGCCAAATTTACTGCTATCTTGCTTTGGTTTTATTGTGTAGTATTATAATAAATATTTATATCTGTTTTAGTTGCGGAGAATTTGTACTTCAATGGTTCATCACTCGTCCGTTGGGATTTAAGGCCGCAGCCCATATCCTCATCAAGAGAAGCAATACGGTTCAGATTTAAAACGAATAATATGCATGGAGTTCTAATGTATTCACGTGGTACGCAAGGTGATTTCGTAGCTCTTCAATTAAGAGATAACAGGATGTTACTTAACATTGATTTAGGTAAGTAATGTAAAGTTAATTGAATAACTTTGTTGTTGTTTAGGTCGTCAGCCGAAAGGCTGGTTTGAACCTGTAGAGGTTTTACTAAGTAAAAACGAGGAGTGAGGTGGTTTACCTTTGCCTTCCTCACTGAGTGGAAAAGTACGTTTATCAGCATGCCGGGCCCTCTGAAAAACACATTTTCCACTCTGCAAATGACACCTTCATTTCACACCACAGGGTCTGGATGTATAATTAAATTCATTACTTTCAGAGGAGATATCTCTGATTAGTATCTTTTACACCTCTACCTCTTCTGTTCTTAAATGATTGAGTCATTTAATTGGCTGACCATGTGATAAGAAACAGAACTATTTATTTTAGCCCTGCAATGAACAGATTGAATGTAAATAATTTGACACTCCAACTGTCTGCTATGGGCGTTGAATAACTTTACAAAGCTTATAATATAGATCGTACTTTTCCAAAGAGTTGTAATTTTAAAATTTGGCATTTCAGTATTCGGATGTTGTTGTTTGGGATAAATATTATTCGTTATCAAGTGCCTGTCTCCGAAACAGATTGACATGTTTGTACAGTGTGTCCTAACTGAATTGGCGCATCAACTCGAACAGCTAAACAAGTACAGCGTGTTTCCTATGACCACAGACTATTTAACCCTTATAGTGCCAGGAGAATATTGTGAGTGCCTACCGAAAAATGCCAGGTATTTTCCACTAGGTACTGCTTAAAAATGCCAGCCTATTTTTGTGCGATTGTAGTATTTCATATGTGTATCCATAACTTGGCTATTTTTTAAGATAACTTAAAAAATACAAAAAATAATTTCTGCTTAAACATTTATTTTGTGGAACTTTCTTTTTTAATTAAAAAAAATCTGGTGTGAAACACTCACACAACTTTCTCTTGCCAATGCAAATGATTAATAATAAACCTAACATTATTAATAAAATATTAGAAATAAACAAAAACTTACCTTAAAAAATATAACTTTATTTTAATCACGAGTGAATGACGCAAAATGACAATCGAACTCAGTTTGGCTTAAAAATACGGAAAATCACGCTTTCACGCTAAACTAGGCTCTGTAGAGAAAAATGCTCTAAACAAAAGTTGTAGATCTTTTAATTTTCTATAACTTTTATTATATACACTTTTGTCGTAAAATGCATACTAAGACCGAAATGTTAAAAAAATCGATTTTTCTCACGTTTTCGTGAGAAAAAAAACAGAAATACGCAAATTACCGCTAAACTAAGCGTTATACAAAAAAATGTTTGAAACAAAAGTTGTAGGTTTTTAAATTCTCTACAACTTTTATTATATAAGTTTTTGCGCTGAAATTTATATTAAAGCCGTAATCTTAAAAAAACAACGTTTTTACGTGAAAACAGCCTCACCGAGAATTTCAGCAAACATGGCGCCTACCCTATCTTGTAGAGAATAAAAAATTGAGTAAAATAGGCGATTTTAAAAAAAATCGTAGGACCAGTTTTTGAGAAAATCGCAAAAAACTGAAAAATTATACGAATAAACTACTACTTCCGGTTGACCGATTTTGATGAAAATGTTCGTGTCGCGTCCGGTAGTGGTATGTAACTTAAGTTTCAAGTTTCAAGTTCGTACGATGTTCCGTTCTTGAGATATTCTGTTCACACACACACACACAGACACACACACACACACACACACACACACAGACACACACACAGACCAATCGCTAAAAACATGTTTTTTGGGTTCAGGGGGTCTGAAAACGTATAGATCCGGTGAAAACTCGATTTCGAAAAATCGACATGAAAACAATACTTTCCTTCCTATATATTCATATAGGCAAGAGAAAGTAATAATTTCTGCTTAAACATTTATTTTGTGGAACTTTCTTTTTTAATTTAAAAAAAAATCACACTAAAAAGTATGTTACCCAACTTCATTTATATCATTTTAAAGATGATTTAATTACGTGCAAAGTCACGTAAACTCATTTACGTATTGTAAATTATAAAAATACTGTGATAATTGTTTTGAAAATCCAATTTTTAGTTTCTTAATTTTGGAAAGTACGTAACTAATCTACTGTAGAACATCCTAATTTCTAATAATTACATTAAAAGTTTGTAAATTAAAAATGTATGTACAGCACTATAAACACAAGAAATAATTGGCAATAATATACTCATAAATAAAAATTCTATGGATTTTTTATTCAACGTACTATAATAAAACTAAAAATAAATGTAATAAAACTAAATAATGTAATAAAACTAAATGTAATAATGTACACTAAATGTAATGTAATAATGAAAACTAAATGTAATAATGTAATAAAACTAAAATAAATGTACTATAATAAAAGGATGCTGGAATTTTTTTGGTTGACTGCTGACGTCCTAATATAAGGACACTGGCACTGTAAGAGTTAAACATTTTATCGTTCTAATCGAGAAAAATAAATGAACAATTCACTCATTTTCTGTTACTCACCGGGTTGGTCTAGAGGTAAAGCCGTTGCCAGAATTAGCTGTTTAACAGCTGATTTTTGGAGACGAAGGTTCCTGGTTCAAATCCTAGTAAAGGTAGTTACTTTTATACGGATTTGAATACTAGACTGTGGTTACCGGTGTACTTTGATGGTTGGGGTTCAATTAACCATACTCTCTCAGGAATGGGTCTGTATAAGACTACACCTCATTTACACGTCATACACATTATCCTCATCTCATTGGGTCATGGGGTTGCTTATTGTTCTAAATTGAACAGATAGCAACGTACACAAATTAGGAATAAAAAAAAATTCTGTTGCATTGTTTGTGAGTTACTTGTACATGTAGGTGAGGGACAAAGAGAGGTATGATCACAACTCTATAGCTACGCACACTAATTCAGTTCGGACAAACTATACTGACATGTTTCAGTACCGTACATCTATAATTTTCAGAGCACACAAAATTGAAAATTCTGAAAATTTTAATAAATTTTTAATGGGTTCACTGAAACATGTTTGTAGGAGTAGAATTATATAAAATAAACAGTAAAAAAAAACTAGTGATATAGCAGCTGTAACATTAGTGAAAGATTAAATATTTTTTTCCATAGGATTGAATATGGGATGCATTATAAAGATTTAGTTCCGGCGTGGCGAGCTTCGCTCCATTGCAGATTATTTGTGATCAATTTCTTAAAAGAATGGTAATACAATGGGTTGATAATAGATACGCCATTATAGGAGTTCTGATGTAGTGTTTACATTTAAAATACTGTAACTTATTTGTTTACTATTATCATCTTTAGTGTTTATTACATCTGTAGCTAGCCTATTGTTCCAATTATATTTCTTAATTTAGTTCGTTAACGATTATTTCCAGATATGAGACCTAGCGTAATCGATTTGTAGACCCTGAAAATCCCTACACACGAATTTTCAGGAAAATCGTTGTAGTTGTTTTCAAGAACAGTTGGACATACAAACATACATACGCTAAGTTGTATAATGCTGGGACATCGAGAAAGGTTGCATCCATTTTAAAAAATTACAGTTTAAAAACTACTGGAGATAGTGATAATGTTTTTTTTTTGTTAAAAACAGAAAATATTAAAATTTTTTTACGACTTAAGTTTGTATATGAGCACCGTTGTTTGCTCTGCACACATCTAAACGATGGTCAACCTTTGTCAAGGTGCGCTGTGTTTTGAAGCAACAGCAGAAGCAATTCGTTGTTGTAAATGATTTGCATTTCGAATCTTCTCATTATAGACATGGTTTAACATAACCCCAGAAGAAAAAATCAAGTGGGGTTAAATCTGGACTCTTTGGAGGCCAAAGCACAGTATTTTTTTTTTTTTTTTTTTTTTGGTTTAACATCCGACTGTTCTGCAATTATTGCTAATGCAGACAGTGAATGATGAAGTGATTTTTTTGTAACGTATGAAAATATGCCGTGCCTGAATGGGTTTTGAACCCAAAAGCACAGGACTGGCCCTACCAATCCATCAGTCAGGGAACCTTTCATTGAGGGCGTGGCGCACTACAAGACTGAAATGAGGAGGCATGCCATCTTTTTGCCAAATTATGTTAATATTTTTTCCAATTCAATTTGTTCAGTTTGCGGTACAGTCGTACCAACAAAAAAACTTAAGTGTTTTTTGTTTATGACAAAAATCATTTATGACTTTATCTTCAGTAGTTTTTAAACTGTATTTTTTTGAAATGGGTGCAACCTTTCTCGATGACCTGGTATTATAGGATATGGGATTTATATTTAGGAGCTAATGTAATATGTTTAATTGTTTTTAGGGTCTGGTGTTATGACCAGTTTATCGGTTGGTAGCTTACTAGACGATAATATATGGCATGATGTGGTGATATCTCGAAACAGGCGTGATATTGTATTCTCCGTTGATCGTGTCATGATCCATGGAAGAGTTAAAGGAGAATTTTCAAGACTTAATCTTAACAGAGAGGTCAGTTTTTTTAAAAATTAATTTAAACTATTATAAATATTATGTGTAACTAGCTGCCAATCCCGATTTCATTCGGGTAAAATTTTGTTTTATTTCAATAGAAAACTATTGAAATAATTTAAAAATTATTATATTATTTTTATTGAAATTTTATTATTATATTGAATTTTTAAAATAAATTCGTTAGAAATCAATAAAAAATAAAAAATTTTGATTTGGAAAAATCTGATATAGGTATTATACATTTTGACAACTCCACCAAGTTTCAACTATCTACCTCGTTCGGAACTTAATAAACATATTTCTGGGTAAATTTTTAAATTGTTGAGGTCTATTTTTTTCAGCTTTACTATGTAACATCTCCAGCGAGTTTCAGCCTTCTGAATCGTCTGGAACTTAATAAAAAATATTGGTTTAAGGGTTGGACATCCTTTTTAACCTTTTAGAGGTACATTTTGGAAATTGTTAAGGGGTAATTTTTAGTATTGCTGTAAATAACTCCATTGCAATTCATCCTCTAACTCGTCTACGACTTAATGAACAATAAATATAGGTTTGAAGGTTGAACACCATTTTCATCCCTTTAAGGATACTTTTTGGAAATTGTTAAGGGGTAGTTTATTTTGAAGTAACATCTCCACTGAGTTTCAGCCATCTAGCTTGTCCAGAACTGAGTATATGGATGGCGGTTTTAGGTTTGAACACCCTTAACGGTGTAATGTCAGAATTTTTTGTGTTCAACTTTTCTATTTACACTAATGGGAATATTTTCTCCAAATTTCAGCTTTTTAGATATTGTGGAAGTAGGAGAATTAGTGATAAATGAGTGAGTGAGTGAGTCAGTCAGGGCTTTCCCATTTATTTATTTTATGTACAATAAACTTGACCTAATATGAGAATAAATGTTTAATTATTTTATGTTTAATTCAATTTTCATAATACATAATGATTTTTATCTTGTTTGTTTTAGTTTTATATCGGTGGTGTGCCTAATATACAAGAAGGTTTGGTTGTAAACCAAAATTTTACGGGTTGTTTTGAAAATCTGTATATTAATCAATCGAATATTATCGCCGCAATAAAAGAAGCGTATTACACTGGTGATTCTTGGTTGATGAGAATTTATAAAAAAATTAACACACTTTATAGTTGTCCTGTAAGTATATTCATTATTTTGTTGTAATTTTTTTTTTTTTTTTTTTTTGACTTTGAGACCCCATAGGATCACTTCAGCTCAAATTCAGGTTTGTTCCAGGGTTGGGTTTCTTTAAGAAGCACCTTCTCTTGAGACCGCCTTCCCTTCGTTTGGCCCACACTTTCTTAAGACGCTCCGATCTTTGTCTCCGGTCTTCATCGGTAAACACCCTGTTGTATACTCTCCTGGGTCTTGGCGCAAATGTTATCATGTTAGCCTTGACCAGTCGGTCGTACTCTGTTGATTTTGTTAGTAGGTCCTGTTTAGTGATCTTAAGTTCCTCCATATCTTGCTGTACATTTTTCAGCCACTTAGGTCTCGACACCTTATCCCAAAAATGGCTGATAACCGGTTCACAAGTCTGGAGTTTTCTGTTCTGAGTAGGTGTCCTAGGAATGATAGTCTTTTCCTCCTGAAGTTGTCTGTTAGTGAGGTGATTAGCTTGTAGATATCTTTGTTTGGGATTAACCGCCACTGTCCTTCCACCATATGCTTTTTGTTTGTTTATGCACTTCCTCAGTATTCTTCTTTCTATCTTCTCAATTCTGTCGGTGTCTCCCATGCGATACGGCCCGAATAAAGTTTCGCCGGCATAGTGAATTTCAGGGAGAACCACTGTTTGGTAGTGTCGTAGTTTTGTTTTTGTTGACAGACACTTCTTATTGTAGATGTTTTGAGTGGTGATCAGGGATTTTTTCAGTTTATTAATCTTTTCTTGCCATATGGGCCTTTCGTCGAGACAGTTGGTTATGGTTTCTCCCAGATATTTAAATTTCTCTACAAGTTCTATTTGGTTTTTGTTAATATTTACGCAATTTATGCAGACTGGATCCCTGACCATGATTTTCGTCTTTTCATAGGATATTTTTAGTCCGATCCTTTCCGAAAGTTGTTCGAGGGATTCTAATTGGGTTCTGGTTTCTTTTATGTTGTAATTTTATTATAAAATAATTTGAGGGATGCTTTATTGTAAATTATAAGGCGTTAATGAATGTTTGCACAAAAAATTTTTTTTTTTTTTTTTTTTTAACGTTTGACTGTTCTGTAATTACTGCTATTGCAGACGGTGAAGGATGAAATGGTTTTTTGGAACGTATGAAAATATGCCGTGCCTGAATGGGATTTGAACCCAAGACCGCATGATGAGAGGCGAGCGCGTTAGCAACTACGCCAATGCAACTGGCAAAAATTGTGTTTGTAACTTACGATGTGGTGGTTTATGTTAGTGATCGCACTGTAAATTTTATGAATGTCCGTTAAAAATTTTGATGAGACTGCCATGGTCTGCCAAACTTGTTACTTAGGTCTACCTTGCTAACTGTAAATATTTAGACATGGCAATCATGCTAAATCTTAATATTAATTATTGTTGATTTAAAAAAGGGTTGCGCAATAAAATGTAACAACAGTTTCAAACTACTGTAGGCTCGTGTACAGAAGTTATAGTTTTTTGTATTTTGTAGTTCGGTGCTATCACGAGTTGCTTTCAGCCTGATTGCGGCTGTAAACTTGTCCAGCAGGCATTAACTCTCTTTAGAGAAAGTTGGATGTATTCATGTTGACATCACTACTTGCTCTCACCATGCACACAGCCTTAATATTAAAAAAATTTACATCACACAAAAATAAGATCCGAATAAAAAAATTATTCTCTAGAGCTTTCAGTGTGCCAAAAATGAGTCGCTGGTCCAGACATGGACCGCTTTGGCGACCATTGGTTCATGTGGTTTGGCTGATGTGTGTAATATTTTTTTATATACGTATATGACCACACTCACACACTTTAATGTTTATTATGTTGGTGGTAATTTTTAAAATTGTCATCTATCATCCAATGCCTGTCCGTCCATCCGCCACTCAGATGTCACAAACTACAAGAGATTACTACAAACAATTTTAAGATTCGTAATCTACACAAAAAGTTAGTGGGCCTTGATTATTTTGAAGCTTCGGTTTTGACCAGAAGTGGGCCAAAACAGGAATTCAAGAAATCAAATTCGAAATTTGGAAACAAAAATAGTATCATTCGATTCCTCTTAAAGAGTAGATACAGAAATCACTAATGGTTTTTGTCATAGGTCCAAGGTAAGCCATTTTTTGCCACCAGCCATGAGTTGCGTCGTCTATTAAAAGGGATTTTTTTTTACATTGTGTTAATAATTCAAAGGTTCTGGAACATTCTATAAGGCTACCTCCACAAACTCTATAAATAGGTGTGCACCAATGAATTGTGGATGAGTCTCTTGTTTGTGAATTTGTGCGGTAAAGTTAATAAATCTTGTTGTCGTTCAGAGTTTAATAGCTTGTTATTTTTTAATTACGAATCTTACTGCTGTATCGTTACAGCTTTGTCTTAATTTTCGACGAAAAGTTTCCCGCCATAAATCTTGCTTCTCTTAATTTTTTCTGTCTACCTTCACTAGATCTTTTACGATCCAGCTCATCCATCTATTGTTAGGGTTACCTTGTGTTTTTGTTCGTCGATTAATTTTGTGTATTCGCAGATGCTTTCAGGAACAGCAAGGAAAGTCATCTCACAATACTTAACGTTTAGTGTGGGTCCTGTGTATATATTTGTTTCTGCTCGTGTGCGTGTACCAGAGCAAACATATATGTATGTATTTTAAAATTGCCTGTGTAGGAGCATTGCTATATCTATTCTTGTTTAGTTTACTTTAGCACTTTCATGAGCATTGATGATATATCTCCCAAATGCAGTTTAAACTTTTATATTCTATAGATCATCTTTTCTGCCAAAGTTTGTTGCATCAAACTTTGTATTATAGTGTATCAATTTAATGAGAATGAAGTAGGAGATTTTATTTGTATACTTTCCTCTATTTGCATCCGTCCTGTTATCATAAAATGCTCACCAGGTGATTTTATTAATTTTTTTTATTTGTTTTGTTTTAGGATCCTCCGATAATTCCTGTTACATTTTTAACTGCAAAATCTCATGCAATGCTCAAAGGATACGAAGGGATGCAGAGTATGAATGCATCATTTGCTTTCCGGACGTACGAAGAAGGTGGTTTACTTCTTTATCATCAGTTTACAACAAGTGGTTATGTTAAGGTATTATTGTTGTTATTCATTGTATTTAGTGTTTCACTGATTTATATAATGTTTTTAAGTTGTTTTTATTGAAGAGGCTTTTCAAAACAGTTATGAAATAATTAAATGGGGTACCAATTATCAATGTATTTTTTCCCTCCAGTGTTATTTCAGGCGTACATACATTCATAATAATTCTCTTGTTGCATACACATATGAATACTGTATTATATGCTGGGTATTGATAGTATATCGTTCAAAAAATGTAGTTTAGATAATGTTGCTAAATTATAGAAAAAAGTTTTATCATAGAATTTGTCAATTAAAATTTTGGATACCTTTTAAGAAAGATGGCTGACTTTAAAATTGGTTGAATAAAGAGAGAAACGGCCAAGAAAGGTAATAAGGTTAGCGGCTTAGGGAAGGGCAGTGACAGATGCGAATTGTGTTTTGTGGTCAAAGGAAATTCCGATCAAAATAAAGGAGATGATTACCAGAGCAATACAGCAAAGCATTCTAGTTTCTGGTGCGAAAATGGGATTTCTTTGAATGAGAAAATGAATGTGGCCATGCAGATTGACTTCTGGATAAGAAAGTTTTGGGTCGTGAGATTGGACCACATGATATGCAATCGGAAAAGTTATGAAGGTTAGATATGTATTAGATGAAATTAAAAAAAAGTGCTGTTCGTGTTCTTAACTTTATCAATAGACTAATCTGTTCAGCCTCCTATCTATTCAAAGGTCCATCGACCCATTGACCATGTGGCTTTTATGATAATACTCTGGCTGGTAATCGTTCTTCCATTCTGCTTATTTTGCCATCAGTTGTACTTATACTGGGAATGTTTTGATGTACATTAATTTAACTTCCTTCCTACTTTTTTCATATACTGTGTTGTGTACCCAGTTGTTGCTCTCGGGAACCTCAACGTAGCTAATTGTATTAGGCTGAGGCTGCAACGATGCACCGCACCACGCCCTGGGCTCGGTACTTGATTATCATCTCTACCTTCAACCATCACCCCTGTTACCATGACTGACCCATACTTAAGCACCACAATTTTGTTCAGTTCAGATTTTGGTATGAACACGTTCTCTTCATCATCATATTCAGTAGAAGATTTGATATAATCGGTAACAACAAAATACTGTATTATTATGTGAAAAACAATATATATTCATCCATTGATGCAAAAAAGATAATGGTACAATGAATTTCATCATTAGTATGCAGATTTAAGAATAGTGAAGGAAGATTTTAAGACTAGATGAGAATGAAACCCAGAACATTTGACTATTTAATTTTGAAACCTAGAAACATGTAAATCTGAAACATATGTAGTTTTGTCCCATGTAGGTGCTCGGAAAAATTTTCTTATCAGTTTTTCTTTGTCAACGTGTTCCATAATGAAGAGTACATAGAGTACTATAGCACTAGGAATAAATATGACGTTTCTGGACACAATAATATTAGATACTTACTTAACGAAAAGTGCGAGAGTGCTAAGCAAACAAAAAAAAAAAAATTAAATAATTAAAAAGAAATCTGTTCCAGTATATTATCATGAATGACTATCTTTTTCATGCAGGATACTTCCCTCCATGTTGTATTTGTATTAATTAAACCTTTAATATCGTTAATTTTTAAACTGTGAATTATAATTTTTACTAAGATGTTAATTAATTTATTTTATTTTGTTCCAGTTATTTTTAGACGCTGGAAAGGTGAAAGTTGAAATTAAGACTGGTAATAATCCGAAAGCATTACTCGATAATTATAATGAACAATTCAATGATGGTAAATGGCATCAATGCATTTTAACGATCGCTAAAAATTCACTTATTTTAAATATTGATAATAAACCAATGAAAACGACTCGTTTGTTGACTATGACTACTGGAAGTACTTATCTAATTGGAGGTAAATTTTCTTACAATAAGTTTTATTGTTAGCTATACAATTTGTAAAACGTAGTACATAGATAGTAAAGAATTAATTTCTTAACCATTTTTAATATTTAGAAGATTTTAAATATTTTGGATAGGTGCTTCACGATAGATGAGCTTCATCAGAAATTTCAACTAGTTTGAAGATCAGTAATTTGTCAAATTGTTACTGACAAACTTCACTACAAAAAAAATGGGTGCCAAAAATGTGGACAGAAGAACCCAAAACAAAGCGTTTGGCACATTCTTTCTCATTTTTGGCGCGCTATGACAAGGGTGGTGACGAGTTCTTGAGTCACGTTGTGCTGATGATGAAATGTGGTTTGTATACTACATTTTAGAGAATGAACGTCAAACCAGTAAATGGCATCATTCAAACTCAACTAAATTACAAAATTCTAACAAGAAACTTCAACACAGAAAATCATGGCCACAGTTTTTTGGGACTAGAAAGGTATTCTTCGAATAGACTTTCTGCCAAGAGGAACAACAATAAACGGTTAGAGATATTGTGAAACCTTATTAAAGCTTAAGCGTGCCATTCAAAACTACCGGTGGGGACTGCTCTTTAGAGTTGTCGACCTGCTTCACGATAACCCTCAGTTTCGCATTGCGGCAAGGACAAACACGGAACTGGACAACTTTCATTGAGAATTACTGGACCATCCACCGTACAGCCCTGACCTAGCACCATCAGATTTTCATCTTTTTCAAAAACTTAAAGAATTTCTTGGTGGAAAGCGATTGGAAAGTGTTGACGATACATGTTAGAATAAACTGTTACTAACTGGTTTAACAGTCAGCCAAAAGAGTTCTTTGATGATCCAAAAGCTGGTGCCATGACATGACAAATGTTTAGGTAATAATGGTGACTATGTAGAAAAGTAAAAAATAGTTTCCGATACAATTTAGGTTCATAAATTGTTTCTCTTACTCCATTACAAAACGGTTTTACTTAAAAATGACCTTCGTAGTATATATGAAGAATTTAATCCACTGTCGTGGGTGTGACCATGCAGTTGATGCGACTAAATAAAGTTTTAAGAAAAGATTGATTATTTTTATTACAGGTGGAGTTTATGGAATGCCTGGTTTCATTGGTTGTATGAGAATGATCACTATCGATGGAAACTATAAACTTCCTAGTGACTGGAAACCCGAGGTAAGTTCTGAAAATAGTTTTTATTTATTTATTCTCAGAATCTTTTAGGAAGTTAGAGGTTGTTGTTCAAGATTTACACACGTTTTTACCTTCTCTGACTCAATGTGGGATATAGGTTAGGAAAGTATTGTTTTCATGTCAATTTTTTAAATCAAATTTTCACTGGGAATGCATGTTTTTAGGCCCCCTAAACCCAAAAAGCGTGCTTTTAGCGATTGGTCTGTGTGTGAAAAAAATATCTCAAGATGGAATATTGTATGAAGTTAAAACTTGAAACATAAGTTAGATACATTAGATAAGTTATTAAAGGGCACACCTGACTTTAGCATTTGCATCAAAATCGGTCAACCGAAAGTAGTAGTTTGTTCGTGCTACTTTTCACTTTTTTGTAATTTTCTCTTAAATGACTCATATGGTTTTTTTGCCTTATTTACATTTTTAATTTTTTACAAGATAGGGTTAGTGCCATGTCTATTGAAAATCTTAGAGGCTGTGCTCTCATGTAAAAAATGTTTTTTTTTTTTAGATTAAGGCTTAATATGTATTTTAGGGCAAGAATGTATGTAATTTAAGTTGTAGAAAATTAACAAAAACGTATGACTTTTATTTCAAACATTTTTTTCTACAACAGTTTGTTCAGCACCAATAAGTGATTTCCTATATTTTTCTCATCAAATCTGTAAAAAAATTGGAATTTTTAAGATTGCGGCCTTAGTACGCTTTTTACAACAAAGTGTGTATGATCAACGTTATGCAAAATTGAGAACCTATATTTTTTTTATTTCAAGAATTTCTTTTCTACATAACTTAGTTTAGTGTCAATTAAGTGATGTTCCATATTTTTAAGTCAAACAGGGGTTGATTTTCATTTTGCGTCATTCACTCATGATTAAAATTAGGTAAGGTTTTTCATATTACGTTCTTTACTCATTATTAAACATAGATATATTGTTCATTATCTACATTGGCAAGAGAAACTCGTGTATGTGGTACACAATAAATGGTAAGGTAATAAATTTATTTATTTATTTTGTTTTTAGGAGTATTGTTGTGAAGGTGAAGTTGAATTCGATACATGTCAAATGATAGACAGATGCAATCCAAATCCATGTAAACATGAAGGTTCGTGTAGACAGAGCTCAACAGAATTTTTCTGTGACTGTACTAACACTGGGTATTCTGGTGCTGTTTGCCATACTTGTAAGTATTCGATTTTGTTCGTTATATATTTGTCATTATTATAATCAATCAGCCTTTTGCTTCCACTGCTGGATGTAGGCCTCGTAATTATCCACTCTTTGTTTTGAATTCTCCATTTTTATTCATCTACCGTTCTCTTAACATCTTTGATCCAGCGTGTGGGAGGTCTACCTCTGTATCGCTTGTTTCCATTCAAACAGTCTCATTTTACTTCACCTTCCATTCCATTCCAATACATATCCAATTCCATTTTCATCATTGTGATCCATTTGACAATATCTGTTGCGTATAACAATTTAAATTCTTGAAACATTTACTTTTTTTTTTAAAAAAAATAGTGAATTTTACAAAATAAAGCTTATGTTTACAGTAATTTTCCATTCAACCAAACCTAAGGGTGGGCGTGTCCAGATAACCAAAACATTGGATGAATAAGAAACAATGATTTATGTAATAATGAAGCTATAATCATCATCATCATCTTCTTCTACTGCTTACGTATTAGGTGCTACGCCTGTTATAGCCTCAAACCACGTTTTCCTTGGTCTACCAAAACTTCTTTCGATTGGGCTTCTTCATTTGTCATTCTTGTGACATGATTTTTTCATCGAGTCCAGTATCTGCTCATTTTCTCTAGGATGGTTTTGTCTCTAGCCAGTTCTTTCCTGATGTCGCTACTATGAATCTGATCTTGCAGGGTGCATTCCTTCACCGATCTCATGAGATCTCAATAAATAGTGGGGGGGGGGGGAGCACTGCCATTCATGTATCAGTGCTTGCAGTGGTTGAGTGTTCTTCAAGCTGTGCATGGCGGAGCATCATACTGTAGTACATCTGCTAGTTATAACCACAAAAACATGGTTACGTTCCCAGGTGGTAAATTTTTATGTAAAAGGTATTTCCAAAATTGTATTGTAAGTGCTTAAATTTGTTTTTATACTATGTGGAAAAGTAAATAAAATGTATACTTTTAAGTTGTATATAATACAGGTGTTTGGAAAAGAACTCCCTAGTTTTAAGTAAAAATTTATGGGTGAAATTAATTAAAAACTATATCAACGTGTACATACAATTAAAGAGTGTACCTTCAAGTTTTGTTGAATGTTAGTAGACTTCAACATGGGATCCATTTGTAGCTCTGCACACGTCGAGACGATATTCCACCTCTCTCCACGTATTCAGCAACATAACAGGTGTAACTGTCCCAACCGCCGCGACGATTCTTTCCCGTAAATGATTGATGTTTCGGCTCTTTTCACCATACACTAAATTTTTTATGTGGCCCCAAAAGAAAAAATCCAGTGGGGTTAAGTCTGGGCTTCGTGGTGGCCAAGCGATTGGGCCAGACCTGCCTATCCACCTTCCCAGAAAGCGAGTATCAAGAGCCGCGCGCACTTGGTTACTGTAATGAGGTGGGGCGCCATCTTGTTGGAAAAACACTAGCCCTTTTTCTGCCTCAATATCGTCTATTTGGGGAAAGACATACTCAGTCAACAGGTCGTGGTAAATGTTCCCGTTTATTGTTCCTTCTATAAAAATGAAAGGACCTATCACACGATCTTCCATCAAACTGAACTGAACTAAGCATTGCTGCGTCTCAAGGTCAAGCAGGCCTGCCAACTGCATGGGAGCAAAACTTGGACAGTTGATGAATCAAAGACCACAAACTACAATAGTGTATGTCGCTTTGTACAGATTTTACGACACATTGAAACTAGGGAGTTCTTTTCCAAACACCCGGTATAATAATTGTATCTATACTACTTGAATTTTTATTTCAATATGGCGGTTACTTTCTGCACTGCTCTCGTACAAAATTTCCACGACACATGCTGCATCAAGAAATCTAAACTACAGTACAATTGAATTACAAAAGATGTATTAGTAATTATAAAATTATTTTTAAACTGATACCTGTTATACATACACTGTGATAATTTTTGTGTATTTGTTTTGTTTAGCATTGCATCCATTATCTTGTGAAGCGTACAAAAATGTTAATTCTGTCAGTCAAAGAGCTGAAGTTAAAATTGATGTTGATGGCAGTGGACCTTTGAAACCATTCCCAGTCACTTGTGAATTTTATGGTAAGTTACATTATACTAATTAATACTGTTTGTTTATCCTTTTTACTTTCTCTTACCCTATGTGAATATAAGGAAGGAAAGTATTGTTTTCTTGTAGATTTTTTTTAAATTGAATTGTCACTGGAAATACACATTTCCAGGGCCCCTGAACTAAAAAAACATGTTTTTATTGATTGGTCTGTGTTAAGGAGACCCTGCAAATAGGTATACTTTTTTTTTTTTTTTTTTATTGAGTGATGATGCCTACATAAGCCTTGGGCTTGTGCGTAGGTAATGATATGTGATGATTTACAGGTGAAAAAATGCCAGACCTGACCGGGAATCGAACCCGGGACCCCGGCATAGTAGCCAGTTTATCTGATAATTGTAATAGTAACTTAACTGGCAGGACCAGGGTAATTTTAAAGGTGTCTGTATCCAAGACAAAAGAGGTAAATGGTATAAAATGGAGGGAAAACTAGGAGCAAACAAAAAAGGGTTAACATGAGGTGGGAAAGGAGTGGCTTTTGGCCGAAACATGCAAATTAAGACAAATTAGAAAAGTTCTTACTGTATTCAATCCACATAGGTACGTAGGTATGTAGGTAAGTTATAGGTTAGTGAAATTTATGTTTTAAATTCATTTTATAAAATATAAAAAATTAAAGTTGTTGGAAATTGTAAAACATTCCATCTTTTATTTCACGTATTTTTTTTGTACAACACTTGCTGGTTTAGCGTCAGTGATTTTTTGGAGTTTGCTCATCAAAGTGGGTAAAATATGGAATTTTTCAAAACTGCAGTTTTAGTTTGGATTTTATGACTAAAGTGTATGTAATTAATGTTATAGACAATACAAAAACGTCTGCAACTTATTTCAAGCATGATTTTTCTATGAGCCTGGTTTAGCATTGGTGATTTTCTGTAAAGTTCTACAGCGGTTGATTGTCATTTTGCGTCATTTACTCATGTTTAAAATTAGTTTATGTTTTAAAGATTTCATTGTTTACTCATGATTAAACATAGGTTATATTTTTCATTATTTATATTGGCAAGAGAAAAAATAGTGTGTATTTACACCAGATTTTTCATCAACTCTAAATCTTTCTTTTAGTATTTTTTTTTTTTTTTAGTATTTAATGAGCATACTTTATTAAATTGTAATCTTATAACTAATGTTTTAATACTGAGAAGAATTATTTGACAAAAATTTATTGTTTTCAAAAAATGGTTACTTTTTAAATGTATTTTATTTACGATTTATTACTGGAGTAAATATATTGTATCATATTAAGAAATTCGATAGAATTTGTGTTTTTCACTGTTACTCTAATGATTCTGTATAATTTTAAAATACAGGTGACGGGCGTGTTATAACGAACCTTCATCATACCAACGAAGAACCGACACCTGTCGATGGTTTTCAAGAACCTGGAAGTTTCCGACAAGATATTATATACGATGCAGATATGGCACAAATAGAAAGTTTTGTCAACAGATCAACTTCATGCAGGCAAAGGCTTGTGTATGAATGTAAACAGTCTAGGCTTTTCAATTCACCATGTAAGTTTTGAATGTTATATTTTGTGATTTTTGAATTTTTTTTCAGTGTAACACGTTCAGTGCGGCAGACGCATTTGTGCGGTTTATTGAACACTACCAGGAGACTGGAGAATGCAAATAATCGGCTATTCTATATGTTTTATTATCTCTTCTTTTTATGTTAAGTCAGGGTGAGAAGTATTTCTATTACTGTGCAGTCCTAGAAAAAGGTTCGTTCTATGCCAGTATGCGATCAGTTCTTGAACAGACGTCACAGGCTTTTTTTGACGGAATTTTAAAAATGATATATTTACAACTCAGTTTGAAGTTTTCCGTGCGATTTTATTTGTTACATATAAATTATTAGTTTTAAATGAAATATTACTGATTATATTAGGCTACATACAAGGTGTGGCTATTAAATAACGAGACTGACGTAAAAAAATTTGTTTTTATTTTATACATAATCACTAGTTATTATCACCTTCAATATGCACTCCTTCGTTATCCCTACAACGCTCCATGCAAATTTTCCATTGTTGGAAACAGTGCTGGAAGTCATCTCTGTCAGCTCCTTCAGGACACATGCCGGTCAAAAATGATTGAAATGAAGCTTGCAAAAATGTTTGTACTGACATTTGGTACGCAATGGAAAATGACCCAAATTTTTTGGGAACGATAATAACATGTGATGAAACATGGTTTTTTACTTATGAATCGGAAACGAAGCGCCAATCCATGCACTGGAAGAGCCGAACTTCACGGAGAGCCAAAAAAGCTCGAATGAGCAAGTCAAAATTTAAAGCAATGATAATAGTTTTTTTTGATATCCATGGGATTGTGTACCTTCCCTGGGTTCCTGAAGGTCAAACAATTAATCAATATTACTACCTTGAGGTACTTTCTAAACTATGTCAAAGAGTAAGGAAAAACGCCTCGAAATGTGGAAGGACAAATCATGGGTTCTCCACCAAGAAAATGCGCCAGCTCATTCCGCGTTATCTGTAAAGAGGTTCCCAGCCAAGTACAGCATCTCAGTGTTAGAACATCCACCTTATTCACCAGGTCTTGCATCATGTGACTTTTACCTGTTCCTTAAGGTGAAATCTGCATTAAAAGAGACAAGATTTGAGTCTGTGGAAGCTGTAAAAGAGAAAGCGGCATGTGTCCTGAAGGAGCTGACAGAAGATGACTTCCAACAATGAAAAATTCGCATGGAGCATTGTAGGGATAGAGAAGAAGTGTATTTTGAAGGTGACGATAAGTGATTATGTATAAAATAAAAATAAAATTTTTTACTATGTCAGTCTTGTTATTTAGTAGACACACCTCGTATATTGATATTTCATCTGCATTCTATTACATGATATTTCATGCATAAGAAAACTTACGCATTATACAATTTTTCTGTTTTCTAGTCATAGTAATATAATTATGAAAAATTATTTTATGACATTATTTGCATTTCAATTACTCAATTACGCATAGTTAATTGTAGTACGAGGGGGTACCCAAAAGTATCTGGAATAGCTCTGCTGTGGGCGGAGCTTGTGCAGTACAAATTCTCGCCACTAGGCTGCTTGTAGCGCTACTCATTGCCAGTTCAATGCCATTTTGTTCGTTGATCTAGCTTGTTCTGTTCTCGTGCAGTGATTGTTCTCGCTAGTGCTGTTTTGTGCTCGTGTCGTTTTTCATGATGGCAAGTTTTAATGAACAACGTGCGGCTGTGAAATTTTGCTTCTTGCTCGGTAAAAACGCCGCGGAAACAGTTGTAATGTTGAACACAGCTTACAAAGACGACGCTATTGGAAAAACCCAAGTGTACGAGTGGTTTTTGCGCTTTAAAAATGGCGACATGTCGATTGAGAACAAACCTCGTTCTGGACGACCGTCGACTTCCCGAACAGACGAAAATGTTGTGAAAGTGAAAGAAATTGTACAAACAGACCGACGACAGACCATCACAGGTTAGTGGGTTATCTTGGAGCTCAGTCCAACGCATTTTAACAGAAGACTTGACAATGAAAAGAGTCGCTGCCAAGTTTGTGCCTTGGGTTCTGACAGACACTCAAAAGGAACGTCGAATTGAAACGTGTAGTGATTTGAAACAACAGCTTGAAACTGATCCAGATTTCATGTCAAAGATCATTACGGGTGACGAGTCTTGGTGCTATGGTTACGACCCAGAAACCAAACAACAATCCAGGCAATGGAAGACTTCATTATCACCCCGACCAAAAAAAAGTCGTCAAGTCAGATCGAACATCAAAACAATGCTGATTTGTTTTTTTGATGTGAGGGGAATTGTCCATTCAGAGTTCGTTCCACCAGGCCAGACGGTAAATCAAGCTTTTTATCTTGAAGTGTTAAGAAGACTACGAAACAGCATTCGTCGTAAAAGACCTAATTTGTGGCAGACAGGGGACTGGTTTTTCCACCACGACAACGCGCCTGCACACACGGCAATCTCGGTTACCCAGTTTTTGGCGAAAAACGGCATGGTTTTGCTACCACACGCACCGTACTCACCCGATCTGGCTCCGTGTGATTTTTTCTTGTTCCCACGCATGAAAAGGGGCATGAAAGGTCTCCGATTTAACAACGTTGATGATGTCAAGAAAAAAACGACGGATGAGCTGGCAGCCATCACTGAAGAGGAGTACAAAAAATGTTTTGAACAGTGGAAGCACCGGTGGGACAAATGTATTAGTTGTAATGGAGAGTATTTTGAAGGGGATAAGGTTCTTTTGTAAAAAAATTAAAAATAAATAGTTTTAAAAAATAATTCCGGTTTCTTTTGGGTACCCCCTCGTAAATATTAAGTATGGCAAAAATATAAATTTTTGTGTACAAATATAATAGTGTCGAGCCAGTTTACCCTTGAAGTACTGCTACGTGCTGGCGAATGACCTTGCGTCTACCGGGCCGAGTTGAATGTGTTAAGCTTTATTATTGATCACCTGAACACAGTGAAGTAAATACTCTAGAAGTAATTTTTTTTGTAATTACCTCAAACTTTTGTCCTGAAAGATCATCAGTTGATAATGTTTTTGCACTATTAATATTATAGTGTAATGCACTTAATGTACTTATAGCATAATACCTTTTTACGGAATTTAAATGTCCACAACCACTAAACAAGAAACAGAATTGATAATCACGACACTAAATTGTTTGAACAAAAACCTACGTATGCGAGTAGAATGTGCATTAATAAATTGCCAAAAGCTTAAAGAAGTGTGGTAATTGTGTATTTGTGAACATTGTGTAAAATTTAGACATAAGTTTTATCTTGACATGTTGTATATTCTCTTTTGGAGCCTCCTGAATGCAGTTATAAAATAATATAAAAATATCATTTATATAAAAGTTCTGTTGTGTGGGTCTTTAAAAAGTAATTGATTAAGTAATCATCTAGCCCACTAGGTAGCAAATGATCATGTAATAGTATTAACCTGTATCTGTCAGTCTAAATTAAATTAAGGTTAACTTTTTTACTTTCTTTTGCCTATATGAATATATTGAAAGGAAAGTATTGTTTTCATGTCGATTTATCGAAATTGAGTTTTCACCAGATATACACGTTTTCGTACCCCCTGAACCCAAAAAAAATGTTTTTAGCAATTGGTCTGTGTATGTGCGCGCGTGTGTGTGTGAACAGAATATGTCAAGAATGTAACATTGCACAAACTTGAAACTTAAGTTAGATACCATTAGAGGACCTAACACGAACATATTCATCAAAATCGGTCAACCGGAAGTAGTAATTTATTCGTGAAATTTTTCACTTTTTAGCGATTTTCTCAAAAATGGCTCCTACAATTTTTTTTAAAAATCGCCTCATTTTCTACATTTTTTATGCTTTACAAGATAGGATAGGCGCCATGTCTGCTGAAATTCTTGGAGAGGCTGCTTTTATGTTAAAAAATTGTTTATTTTTTAAGATTGTGGCTTTTATATGCATTTTAGCGCAAAAATGTATATAATATAAGTTGTAGATAATTTAAAATCCTACAACTTTCATTTTAAACATTTTTTTGTATAACGCTTACTTTCGTGGTAATAAGCAATTTTCTGTTTTTTCTTAGAAAATGTGTAAAAAAATCGATTTCAGCCTTAGTATGCATTTTATGACAAAAGTGTATAATCAAATTTATAGGAAATTAAAAAGATCTACAACTTTTAATTAGAACATTTTTCCATAAAGAGCCTAGTTTAGCGTGAAAGAGTGATTTTCCGTACTTTTAAGCCAAACAGGTTGATTTTTATTATACGTCTTTCACTCATGATTAAAATAAGGTTAGGTTTTTTTGAGGTTAGTTTTTTGTTTATTTCTTATGTTTTATTGCTAATGTTAGGTTTTATTGGTAATTATTTGCTTTGGCAAGAGAAAGTTGTGTGAGTGTTTCACACCAGATTTTGTTTTACAGCTGCAAATCAAGAAGAGTTCAGGCCTTCATCATGGTGGGTGTCAAGGCATAATCAAAAGATGGATTATTGGGCCGGAGCCATACCTGGATCAAGGAAATGTGAATGTGGAGTTATGGGACAGTGTACTGATAACACAAAGTGGTGCCATTGTGATGCGGGTAAGAAAGAAATTTTTATGGACTTCTTTTTTGTACTCATTTTTTTAATTTATTTTTTGTGCTTCCTTTTGTCCTGTTTAAATAAAAATTGGAATGGAAAGTATTGTTTTTGTTGATTTTTTGACATAAGAGTTTTCACTGGAAATACACGTTTCCAGGCCCCTTGAACAAAAAAATACATGTTTTTAGCGATTTGAGTGTACGTGTGCACGTGTCTGTGAACAAAATATCTCAAGAACGGAACATTGTATGAAGATGAATCTTGGAACTTAAATTAGATACCTTTAGGAGACCCTTCGTGAACATTTTCATCCAACTTGATCTACCAGAAATACTGCTCGTTCCCAAGCTTTGTGCAGCTGAGAGGTATGCATTAAGTCACTACTACTGTGAGAGATTGCGTTAGTAGTAGTAGTAGTAGTAGTAACATTTTACTTGTAATATGTTTGTAGTAGTCGAAGTTACTATCCAAACTACATAATTCTGTGTCGCCATCTACAGCAAATAGTCAAAGCAACACCCACGTATGTCACTGCACTAGGCAGCCTACTGCCTAGCGAAGAGCAATGAGATGATTAGTACAGTGTTATGACGTAGCAATAGTCTGGTACTTCGTCTGCCCCTTTATCCTGCAGCTGCTCAAAGCTTAGATTCTTGTAGTTCATTCATCTGATTTTTCACTTTTACAATTTTCTCAAAAGTGGCTCTTAATATTTTTTTAAAATCACCTCATTTACTAGTTTTTTTATTCTTTACAAGGGTGAGTGCCTTGTCTTCTGAAATTGAGCTGTGCTCTTGTTGTAAATCTGGTTTTTAAAAGATTGTAGCCTTAGTATAAATTTTTGGGAAAAAACGTGTATAATAAAAGTTGTTGAAAATTAAAAGACCTACAACGCTTAGTTTAGCGTTAATTAGAGATTTTTCTCATTGAAATCGATAAAAAAAGGATTTGTTAAGATTGCGGCCTTGTTATGAATTTTACGACAAAGGTGTACATAATTAAAGGTATAGAAAATTATAAACGTACAACATTTATTTCAAGTATTTTTTTCCACAGAGCCTAGTAAAGTCAATTAGTGATTTTCCGTATTTTGAAGTCCTGCTGAGGTTGATTTCTATTTAGCATCATTCATGACGTTCATGACAAAAATTAAGTTTATTTTTCATTATTTACATTGGCTAGAGAATGTTGTGTGAGTGTTACACGCCTCATTTTTTTGTAAATTTTGTTCTAGTTATTTTGACTTCATGAGTCAAAATAACAACCACCAAATTTAGTTTATTATTTATTAAAATTTTGTTATAGGTTTCGAAAGTTGGCTTGCTGATGGTGGTGACATAACTGAAAAAGAACATTTGCCAGTGAAACAGTTGAGATTTGGTGATACTGGTAACCATCTTGATGAGAAAGAAGGTCGTTATACGCTAGGACCATTACAATGCGAAGGAGATGGTAAATATTTTCTTAATATTCCATTTTTATTATTTATGTTTTGCGTACTTTTTCTTGTTCTTTATGAATATATACGCAGACGACACGGTATTGCTTGCCAAAAGCATAGAAGGCCTGCAAAGAATGCTGAACAACATAATTAAAGCCAGTGAAGAGTATGGGCTCACATTAAACGCTAAGAAGACAAAATACATGGTCATTACTAAGCGAGACAATCCACAAGAACAACTTTTATCTGGGCAAGACAGAATCGAACAAGTGGAAGCCTATAATTATCTGGGAACCCGAGTCAATTGCAGTGCAAGCCACCTGCCAGAAATAAAGATCAGAATTGAAAAGGCCAGGGCAGCATTCCTAAAAACGAGATCTCTTCTATCGGCCCGTGACCTGAGCCTCGAAACCAGGACCCACCTCTTGAAGTGCTACGTCTTTCCCATCCTCTTGTATGGGGTAGAGGCGTGGACACCCACCAAAGATGTGAGACCCATCTACAAGCGTTTGAAATGTGGACCTACCGGAAAATGCTTCGAATACCGTGGTCTAGACAGGGTCACAAATATGGAGGTCCTCAGAAGAATGGGGAAAGAGCTGGAAATCCTGCAGAGCATAAAGATAAGAAAACTGACATACCTTGGACACATCATGAGGGGGCCTAAATACGAGATTCTGCATCTCATAATTCAAGGGAAACTCGTTGGTAAACGCTCGGTGGGACGCAGACGAATATCCTGGTTAAGAAACCTGAGAGAAGTGTTTAACTGCTCGTCGCATGACCTTTTTAGAGCAGCAGTGGACAAGGTACGACTGACCATGATGATAGCCAACCTTCGTAATGGAGAAAGCACCTGAAGAAGAAGATATGAATACATAGGGAAAGAAAGTACTGTTTTCTTGTCAATTTTTCGAAATCAAGTTTTCACCGGATATTCACGTTTTCAGGCCCCCGGAAATCAAAAAATAAATTTTTTTAGCGATTGGTCTGACTGTGTGCGCATGAACAAAATATCTCAAGAACAAAATATCATACTAAGTTGAATCTTGGAACTTAAGTTGGGTACCATAACAGGAATCAACATCAACATTTTCATCAAAATTGGTCAACCAGAAGTAGTTTATTTGTGCGATTTTTAACTTTTTTTACAATTTTCTCAAAATGTTTTCTACGTTTTATTTTCTCTTGCCTATAGGAATATATAGGAAGGAAAGTATTGTTTTCATGCTGATTTTTCGAAATCAAATTTTCACCGGATCTACACGTTTTCAGACCCCCTGAACCAAAAAAACATGTTTTTAGCGATTGGTCTCTGTGTGTGTGTGTGTGTGCATGTGTGTGTGCGTGTGTGTGTGTACAAAATATCTCAAGAACGGAACGTCGTATGAACTTGAAACTTAAGTTACATACCACTACCGACCCGACACGAACATTTTCATCAAAATCGGTCAACCGGAAAGAGTAGTTTATTCGTGTAATTTTTCACTTTTTTGCGATTTTCTCAAAAACTGGTCCTATGATTATTTTTAAAATCGCCTGGTTTACTTAATTTTTTATTCTCTACAAGAAAGGGTAGGCGCCATGTTTGCTGAAATTCTTGGTGAGGCTGTTTTCACATAAAAACATTGTTTTTTTAAGATTACAGCTTTAATATGTATTTTAGCGCAAAACTTTATATAATAAAAAATGTAGAGAATTTAAAAACCTACAACTTTTATTTCAGACATTTTTTTGTATAAAGCTTAGTTTAGCAGTAATTACAATTTTCTGTTTTTTGTCTTGAAAACGTGTGAAAAATCGATTTCTTTTAGATTTTGGCCTTGGTATGCATTTTACGACAAAAGTGTATATAATCAAATTTATAGAAAATTAAAAGATCTACAACTTTTATTTATAGCGTTTTTTGTACAGTGCCTAGTTTAGCGTGAAAGAGCGATTTTCCGTATGTTTAAGCCAAACTGTGGTTGATTTTCATTTTGTGTCTTTCATTATATGATTAAAATTAGGTTATGTTTATTGAGGTTAGTTTTTTGTTTATTTCTAATGTTTTATTACTATTGTTAGGTTTATCGTTAATTATTTGTATTGGCAAGAGAAAGTTGTGTGTGTTTCACACCAGATTTTTATTATTTATGTTTTGCGTACTTTTTCTTGCTTTATATGAATATATAGGGAAAGAAAGTATTGTTTTCTTGTCAATTTTTTGAAATCAAGTTTTCACCGGATATTCACGTTTTCAGGCCCCCGGAAATCAAAAAATAAGTTTTTTTAGCGATTGGTCTGACTGTGTGCGCTTGAACAAAATATCTCAAGAACAGAATATCATACTAAGTTGAATCTTGGAACTTAAGTTGGGTACCATAACTGGAATCAACATGAACATTTTCATCAAAATTGGTCAACCAGAAGTAGTAGTTTATTTGTGCGATTTTTAACTTTGTTTACAATTTTTTCAAAATGGTTTCTACAACTTTTTTTAAAAATCTCATTCATATATTTTTCATGCTCTACAAGATAGAATAAGTGCCGTGCCTATTGAGATCCTTGGGAACGCTGTGCTCTAGTAGAAAAAATTGTTTTTTAAAGATTGCAGCCTTAACCCTTTCAACTCGTATTATGTTTCCACTGTGATTCCCCTCCACTTGTATTTATTTTATGATTTGTTGACACCCTATTACATTATTCATACGCTTTAATGTGTTGTTAGTTTTAAGAGCAAGCTGTACTTTTTATGTTTGTTATTACTTTAATGTTAAAAATGTTACATAGAAAATGCTTTTTCTCACCTAAAAACTTCTAAAATATAACCTGTAAAACATACGCTGCTGTTGTAAAAACTATGATAAAATAAACTATGTAACTAGAAATTGATACCTAAAACCTAATAAAAACACGCAAAATAATCTGAATATTATTTTTGTTTGAATTAGTTACCTAAAAACATTAAACTGATCTTCTTAAAGCTACACAAAATACCGCAAACTAAATGATGCATGTTCACAATTAGGTTAGTTTGTTTATTAGTTTAGTATAGTGACATCGATTCAATTAATTCCATTTATATCGATAATCGGTAGTAGTCAACTGTCGAAAACTACAAGAATTAATTTTTAAAACATCTCGTAGAGGCCAGCACATTACAACAACTTTGTTAAACGCGTATTTTCATACAAAATCAGCTATGAAAACAGAGTCGGAAGGGTTCCGACATACGAGTGGAACGGGAATACTATTGTGTCGGATAAGATCCGACAGTCGAGTAGAAAGGGTTAATATACATTTGAGGGCAAAAGTGTATTTGTAGAACATTTAACCTACAACTTTCACCTCTCACGTGACGTGAGAGGCGGCCGCGTTGGCGATGTTGCTTGCCTCTCATCACGCGGTCTTGGGTTCGAATCCCACTCGGGCATGGCATTTTTTCATATGTTAAAAAAAATTCATTTCATCCTTCACCGTCTGCATTAGCTGCAATTTGCAAAACAGTCGGACGCGTTAAACAAAAAAAAAAAAAAAAAAAAATCACGTGACCAATCAGTCATGTTGGGCATTATTGTGAATGCACTTAACTGCATTGGTTTATTACGCATTTTTCTCACATCAGAAGTTTTTATTATTAACATTTGATATTGTTGAGCTACATGGATAAAAAGTCGGACAAAAACCTTCAGAAAGGGGATAAGGATTTCTCTCCTGGGATAATCTTGAATACAGGAGTATTTTAATGGTCAGGAAAAATTATAATAAAATCCTGTAGGTGACAAAGCAAATGTTTGAAGAAAATTTATCAATTTCAGATAATGTTCATTACCAAATTTAGATTAATGTGTTTCGTATTTTTTTCAGATTTGTTCAACAATGTGGTGACAATCCGAATTACAGATGCTTC
This sequence comes from Catonia carolina, assembly GCA_035578175.1. Classification (NCBI taxonomy): domain Eukaryota; kingdom Metazoa; phylum Arthropoda; class Insecta; order Hemiptera; family Achilidae; genus Catonia; species Catonia carolina. The sequence goes on along the minus strand of JAQMRL010000005.1, from coordinate 65,845,706 downwards.
TATTAATTTACCGACATTTGACATGGGCCACAGTGGTGACATCTATTTTGAATTTAAAACAACAATTGATAATGCTGTCTTATTGCATTGCAAAGGACCAACGGATTATATCAAATTGTCTATATTAGGTACATTTTATAATTTTAGCTAACATTTATTATTCATGGAAGTAAATTTCTTTAACTTTTACACTTTTGTAAAATATTTTTGATGGTTATATTGGTGGGTGAAAGAGATAAGGGATGGCCAAGGAAACAGAGCTTAAAACAGTTGATGAATAATTTGGTATTCAGTACATATATACAGACATGGCGAAATACTTTGTACAAGAAACTGATTGTTGCAGCGTTTAGATACAAATACAGATTATGGATAGCACCGAGACCAATAAAAAGCAAAACAGCAATTACCCAAAGAGGCTTCTTGTACGAGGGTGAATCAAATATAAACGGGGTTTTATTTAAAAAAAATTCATTTATTGATAAACAAAAGGCACTTAGAATTTATTTTTTTATGTAGAATCCTGCTTTGGAAACAAACTTTTCTTAGCGAGAATGAAGGTTTTTTTTATCGATTCAATTTTATTGTTTTATGCCCTGGTAAATTCAATATAAGTTAAGTAGGCCTACTTTTCGGAGAAACTTTTAAGCGTTTGACTACCATGGTGAAGAAATCGTTTTTCAAAATTATGGTAGTATGTATTCTTTCTCAGTGTTTTCACATTACATAACCCGATTCGATACCTACCACAGTTTGTTTACTTTAAAATCTGTAATATGTACTCGCCACTCCAGCGGCACTTAAAGTTAATACCAAGAGTGTACTATACAGTTTTTTGAGGCTGTTGAGCTCTGAACATATGCATTGCCTCCTACCCACTTAATAGCTAACCAATGACTTGCCAGCAAAGTTGCCAATACTTGCTCTTGCAGCTCTGTTAAATCAGCCATTATTTTGGTCTTTCAATAACAATTATGACCTAGGAACATTATGATAGATAAAAATCACTCCCATTGGCATTTCAAAATCATACAATTTTCCAGTCGCAACTATATTATAGTTCTAAAATAAAATCATACACAAGAATAAATATATTCCTTAATAATAATAATAATAATAATAATAATAATAATAATAATAATAATAATAATAATAATAGGATATCGTCTACAATCACACACAGTGACGGAAAAATACTCAAACATTGAAGTTGATTTCCGTAAACGACGGCTGAGATTTTATGGTCATATAATGAGACTGGATGACTCTCGGCTTATAAAGAAGATTCTGATGCACTCACAGAAACTCAAAATTACAACCGTCTGGATCAAGCAAGTGCAATCCGATCTAAGAGATGCAAATATCACACCTTCAGACCTCAAAGACCGTAAAACCTTCAGGCATAAAATTCACACCTGGGAAGTTGCATCAGAGGGTAAGCCGAAGAGACCTAGGGCAAAATGGACGGATGAACGTCGTGTTAGACACCGCGAATTTATGAAGGAGTACTGGAGAAACAAGAGGAATGGCGGCAACAGTACATGATTGACTTTATGTGATCCTGAATGGGTCTAAACAATCTAAATAAATAAATAATAATAATAATAATAATAATGACACTTAACAGGAAAGCAGACATGGAAAGCTTAAAGAAAGAAGAAAGAAAAATAATTAGGAAAATTCTTGGACCTAGATGGACCGAAAACGGGTACAGATTATAGAGAACTTCTAAAATTGAAGAATATTCCAACATAGAGACAGACATGAGAAAAAGACGCCTTCAATTTTATGGCCACATAATGAGGCTTCCTGACAATAGACTCGTAAAGAGAATAGTAAAATATGTGTCATCACTTGTTAATGGGGGGGGGGGGAATGGATACAAAATGTTAAAAAAGATTTAGAATTGGCCAAAATCACCAAAGAAGAAATTCTCATGAGAGACAATTTTAGAACAAAAGTTAAAAAATGGGAGGTTAAACCAGAGACAAATGCTCCAAGAACCGGAGCAAAATGGTGTGAACAAAGAAAAGCTGAATTCTCACAAAGAATGAAAAACTGGTGGGCAGATAAAAAGGACAAGAAATCCCAAAAAAAAACAAGATTTACTTAGCGTCTTCCACTTTGGGAGCTTTACGACTAATAATAATAATAATAATAATAATAATAATGGATTAAGTTTACAATATATTAATGAATACAGCTTAAAAATCAGTCTAAGTGACATTGAATTGGAATTCTGTTTGAAAAGTTACAAGAAAATCTGGGTGACTTAACACTTCATTTCATGGGTCAAATTATGGATGACTAATCGTTTTTCAGTTGTCCAATAGTCTTTTCCTATTCGTATTCAGATAAATAAGATTTATTGGTTTTTATAGTTCCTCTTTATGACTATTGGATTCATCGTATTTTTATCTTTTTGATCTCTTCTTCTTTTAATATAGGTGGTGATACTCTCCAGTTTACCTATCAAGCGGGAAGTGGACCTCTTGGATTCAGTGTTGAATCTTCGTCAAAGTTTGCTGATAACAGATGGCATACGGTTTCTGTTGAAAGAAACAGGTAATTACACGATGGATAATTTTGTTGCATTGTTTTTAACTTTTAGACTGTAGCGTGTTTTGTTAAGCTTCAAGGTAATGAGTATGGATACGAGATAAATTTTAAGATACGGTTTTTAAAATAATTCACATTAGGAAGTGTAATTCATGGGGCTTAATTTATATTACTGATTTAAAAAAAGTAAATCACCCTTTTCAATTGCTGTTTTTTGTAAGTTGGTTTATTATTGAACAAGGTGTGGCTGTGAAAGGTATGTGAAAGACTGTTGTTTGGTTCTAACACCCAGTTTTAAGGGTTAGGTGTGGTTGTAGTTTATAATACAAGTACTTCAAAATTTATCTCTCTAATTTATTATTCTTCACGTTAGGATTTATTGTATTCAAAATATTGTTATAATGAAGCTTGCGAAAAATAAAATCTGCTGTTCGTAAACAGCTGACTAATTGTAAAAAAATACATTTGATTGTTGGATCGCTGTGCCGCGGTTTGATTGGCTGATGTGTTAGTGACCTTGATTGTAATTGATTTTTTGATTCGGTGAAGTTTGGCATTTTATGATTGATTCAGTAAAGAACATTGTTTGTTTTTTTTAATTGTTGATAAATAATAATAATATTTATTTATTCCACTTTATACAAATGCAAAATTATATCTTATCTATTAGGAATAAATAACCACCAACTCAAGTAAATGGTAGTTATATATATAAAGAAAAACAAAATACATAAAAACAAGTTTACAAATGAATTATAAATCAAATGTCGTCATCCACTACAAATGACAATTCAAATTGTAGCAGCAGCTACAGCGCATGTTAACTATATTTTTTAACAACAATATTAACCAAGCCGTCAGTCTTCAGAGCAGATATTCACCTGTACATGACTAACACTAAAATCAGTTATTATTGTTATATTGTTTACCAAGATCAGTAAATTCCTACAAAGACTGAATAGCAAGCACTGCAAGTCAGCAACGGTAAAACACCAACACTAACCAACAATTCTTACAAGTGAATAAACATCAGTTATGTCATTGAACCAATCTTTAACCTTTCTTGAAAATATTAACAAGTTTAAGCTATTTTTACTTTCAATAGGCAACAGATTAAAACACTTGGGACCTAAAAAAACAAAAGTTTTAGCAAAAAAGGATTTATTAACTTTCGGTCTTACAAAAAGTTGTTGGCTTAAAAAAGTTGAAATACCGTGAATTGCGTTATTTTAAACGTTTAATAATTTATCTCTTGAAATCATTTTTTTCATTGTCATATTCCATTGGTTAGTTTTTTTTTCAAATAAATTTTGTTCAGTAAATATATGTGAAATCAATTATATTAAAGTTTACAACTTTACTTTACTAGAACAAGTTATAACAATATTTTTATTTATGAAAATTTTTCTTTACTTTTTTTTTACAGGAAAGAAGCTCGAATTGTTGTGGACGGTGCACTTAAGGCTGAAGTTAGAGAACCACCCGGTCCAGTTAGGGCTTTACATCTTACCTCTGATTTAGTAATAGGTAAATTTTCTATTAAAAAATATTTATTATTTATTTATTTTCCCATTACACTACAAAAATCGAAAACTATTTGTCTTAATTTGTGGTAGGAAAATTAATTTACCCAACTATGTTTCCGTGTTCAAAGGTAGATCAATTTAGTGCATCTGTCTTTGTTTACTATTACTATTTTTTTTTTTTTGTTTAACCTCCGACTGTTTTGCAAATTGCTGCTAATGCAGACGGTGAAGGGATGAAATGAATTTTTTTTTTTAACGTATGAAAAAATGCCATGCCCGAGTGGGATTCGAACCCAAGACCGCGTGATGAGAGGCGAGCACTATTACTAGGGTAATGTATTAATGTGTCAGTAATTAAAACTATTAGTTAGTTACTTAAATACTAATTAAAACTCTAGGAAGGTTATTAAAATAGTGTGCTATAATTATATTATATCTTTAGACAAAAAACACAAATAAAATAAAATTTATGTACAATTTGAAAACCTAACCCTCAGACCAGTTGACAAGCTCACAATTATTAAATCTATGGTGTAACCATTGTTTCTACAGCTTTTCTCCCTAGTTTCATTGGTCACATGGTTACTGCTTTTATATAATTTATGATGCCCAGTATTTTTAAATTGTAAGGGGAGCAGATTGAGTTTGTTCTTTGTATTATAATCATGGTGGGCTCTTGTTTTAAAATAATTTATATTTTTAAAAGAGTAAATTAGAGCTTCTCTCGGTAACAAACACATTACTAATCAATATTTGACGGATATCGAGTATGCTGAATTTTTGACAAAGCTGCTCCATTGGATATCTTAGTTTTTTTTTATTATTAATTATTCATAAAATCAGCTTTTGAATTTTCTGTAGAGGGTCCAAAGAAGAGATGTTAGTACCACCCCACCGTATTATACCATACATTAGTACCAACTGCACGATAGGTGAACAGTTTTTAATGTCTCCTCATTCAGTAGTTCTCCAAGTTTCTTGAATGTAAATATCAATTTTCTTAGACGCTGACATGGACTTTGAATCTGCTCACTCCGTTTAAGAACTGTCAAATTTGATTTTTCCTGTAAAAATTAATCCTGTAGTGTGAATCTTCTAATATCGAGAGACAATTTTTCAGAAGTTGAGATAAAAAAGGAATTTTTAAGCTGGTTATGTATTATCGATGTTGCTTTTAAAAGTTAATTCTTTGATGTAAACAAAAAATTGCGAATTTATTTTGATGTACTCGTACACATTATTGTAGCTAAAGTGTAACTTAGCAAGGTGGATAAAATGTGAGAGGTTGAAAAATATTTATGTCGAATGTTTACCTGTGATGAGTGGAAGAGCGGGATTGGGGGCCTGGGGGTCCGGGGGAATGACTTCCCTGGCCCTTGGGTGTAACATGACCGTCTTCCAAGATGAAATATGGGCCATTGAGGTCTGTGCGAAGAGGCGTATTGTAAGGCGCCTCAGTGGGTCGCACATTTATATTTTTGCAGTTGCATTGTGGGTGGCTGCAAAGGTATAGCACTGTTGGGTGGGGATGTGTTAACACCTGCTCAGGTAAGTGCACTAAATCCTAGGCAGACCCTGCGCTTTATCGAAGGTGCGGGCCTTGCATAAACTAGGAATGGGGGCAATCACAAAAGATCTTTTAGGTCGCGGTGAGGAGGGGCTGGAGAAGCCTGAACGCCCTTGATGTAATGAATGAATAATGAATGTCGAATGTTTAAGAAAAGACTTTCCTGTTATTTTTGCGATCAAGTTAAAATACCTAATATCCTAAATAAATAGTTAATTAATTCCAAAGGTTTTTGTATAGTTAAGCATTCCAATTAAATTTCTTTACAATTCTTCATTTTTAAATTTGAATACAGTAAACCCTCAGTTATCTGAACTATACGGAGCGGACTTTTGGTTGGATAACCGAGGAATTGGATAATCCGGAGTTTTGAAATATTTTCCGTTATGTAGCTACAGATTCCGTTTGAGTAGGTATACTACTCGCACTGAAATTTTTAATTTTAACAATGACACAAATTTTAAAAATGACGATTTTACTTTTTCCCCGGTTTTTTTTTTTACATCTCCAACTGTTACCTTCCCGATTCCCATGCTCATTCATTATAGACTCAATTAATACCACAGATTCAAAGTTTTCAATTATTTTAAATTTATCATTAATATTAAGTACAACACATTTACGTTTCATACTGACTGACGCCATTTTGTGAGAATCATGCACAAATTATTATTATATTACAGTCACTAGTAACGATAAAACGTAATGCCCTAAAGTAAATTAACTCGCAAGTTAAATCAGAACATGTATATTTATCTCTGCAACACTTGTAGACGGTGAATAACTTGTATGGCTTATAACTTGTATAACTTGAATGACTTATAACTTGTATAACTTGTATGACTTATAACTTGTATAACTTGAATGACACTTGTAGAAAGATAGGTGAATAACTTAAGAATAAGGGTTGAGTGTGAAACGTAAAATTTGTGGGTGGGGATAACTGGTCTGGTATCGTCACTACAAGTGTAGCATTGTGTACTGGGGTTGTGCATAATTTAACTTTCTAAACCCATCCAGAAACATAAAGTTTGCGAGACGTGAGTAACAATTGCAAATTTTTTCTATAGTATTATGTATTATTTAATTTTCGAAAAACATCGAATGTATTATTGTATCAAAACTATAATTTTGTATCAGGGTAGCCTTCCTAATTAAAACACTTTGTGCCTTTTATTAGCAACGTTTTCTTTTTTAAATCTGGTCGGATAATCCGAGGGTTGGTTAAGTGAAGGGTGGGAAATTGAGGGTTTACTGTATTTATATTGTTTATATATTAGCTGTATTGTTTGTTACTTACATTGTTAGCTGAATAAAAATTGTAATATTATTACTGATTGTTTTTTCTGTATCTGTAAACAGGTTCTTCAGTTGATTACAGGGATGGTTATGTAGGTTGTATCAGAGCTTTACTTCTTAATGGTAGACCAGTCGATTTACGAAGTTATGCTGAAAAAGGACTTTATGGTAAATAAATATGTTATTACTAATCTAAGGCTGTGTTGTCATTGTTTATAAAATTTTTATATTTTTTAACGTCAGTTGTTTGTACATGCTTTGTGTTTAGATAGAAACATCAATGAGTTTACTTCTGTATCTGAATTTTTTCAGGAAATATAAAAATTTTCTTGTAACTGAAATTAATGTATAAACAGGCAGTAAAAGAAATGGGTAAATGGATACAACATTTCTGTGTTAAAATCATATCATGTGGTCTGGTTTTGAGGAAGCTCTGGTTTTGGTTATTCATTATCTTCTACAATCAAAAAGTTGCCAATTGTCAACTCTGAGAGTTTTAACTACCAGTAATAACATATCTGAAGTTTCAGGAATGACGAGTTAAATTATTACTAGATTTCTGTTGTATGTTTTTGTATTAGTTTTTGTTTTCCTTTTTAAAAGTTCTGTGTCAAAATATTAAAAAAAACTAAGAAAAATCAAGTATGAAACACTGACAACTATCTCTTGTCAATGTAAATAATGAAAAATATAACCTATGTTTAGTCATGAGTGAATTGTGTGTTGTTAATGTCATCAGCCAAAAGGCTGGTTTGAACCTTTAGAGGTTTTACTAAGTAAAACGAGGAGTGAGGTGGTTTACCAATGCCTTCTTCACTGAGTGGATAAGTTAGTATGCTTATCAGCAAGCCCGGTCCTCTAAAAAGCATCTATTTTCCACCCTCCAAATGACCTTTTCACTTCATTCACCACAGGGTCTGGCTGTATAATGAAATTCATTACTATCAGAGGAGATAGCTCTGACTTTTGTCTTTTACACATCTACCTCTTCTGTTTTTAAACACTTCAGTCATATAATTAGCTGACCATGTGATAAAGAACATAACCTATTTTTTGTAGCCCTAGATTTAGCAGATTGAGTGCAAATAATTTAATACTCCACTTGCCTTTTATAGGCAAGTGTAAATTATGCAAAATGAAAATCAAACTCTAGGTTTTTGAAAAAGATAAAATTATGAATTGAGGCTAAACTGAGCTGTTTTGAAAAAGGCTTGAAATAAACGCTGTAGGTTTTTTTCAATTTCTACATCTTTGTATACACTTTTGTTGTAAGATGGATACTAAGGCCACAATGTAATTTTTTTTTTTTGCTGCCCCATAGTGTTTTGGTTAGCCTACCACATGGAGGTCCGGGTTCGATTCCTGGCGGGTCTAGAAATTTTCACAAGTCAAAACCCACAGTTACATTCTCATAATCCACCGTAGTCGCTAAGAACCAATTCGTTGATGCAACTTTAAACTAATAAATTTAAAATTTATTGAGCAAAATACAGAAAGTCACTAATTAATGCTAAACTAAGTGGTGTATTAAAAATTGTTTTAAATTGCTTTAAATAAGTAGGTCTTTTAATTTCCTACTACTTTGATTTTATATGGTTTTTTGCCCTAAAATTATATAATTATAAATTTTATAAAATTATATATAAGGTCACAATCTTAAAAAAAAACCCAATTTACCACGAAAGAGAGCCCCCCCCCCCAAGAATTTCAGCAGACTTGCTGCTTACCCTATCTTATAGAACATAAATATGTATTTAATGAGATGATTAAAAAATTTATTAGAGCTGTTTTTGAAAAAATTAAAAAATTTCATGAATAAGCAACTAATCCCTGTTGACCAATTTTGATGAAAATGTTTGGGTTCAAGCAGCTTGAAAACTTGTATTTTCAGTGAAAATTCAATTTTGAAAAATTGATGTGAAAATAATACTTTACTTGCCTATATATTAATATAAATCAAGAGAAAGTAGAATAAATTAGTTAATTGTACAGTAGGCCTATATTGGTTGCTTTTTTGTTTTATACATTAGAGGTAAAATATATGAATATAGGTAGTACTAGGTATTCTCATTAGGTTTTTTTAATTTGCAACTGTATTTAAAAAAAAAACATTTTTACTTTCTCTTGCCTATATGAATATATAGGAAGGAAAGTATTGTTTTCATGTCGATTTTTCAAAATCGAGTTTTCACCGGATCTATACGTTTTCAGACCCCCTGAACCCAAAAAACATGTTTTTAGCGATTGGTCTGTGTGTGTGTGTGTGTGTGTGTGTGAACAGAATATCTCAAGAACGGAACATCGTACGAACTTGAAACTTGAAACTTAAGTTACATACCACTACCGGACGCGACACGAACATTTTCATCAAAATCGGTCAACCGGAAGTAGTAGTTTATTCGTATAATTTTTCAGTTTTTTGTGATTTTCTCAAAAACTGGTCCTACGATTATTTTTAAAATCGCCTATTTTACTCAATTTTTTATTCTCTACAAGATAGGGTAGGCGCCATGTTTGCTGAAATTCTCGGTGAGGCTGTTTTCACGTAAAAACGTTGTTTTTTTAAGATTACGGCTTTAATATAAATTTTAGCGCAAAAATTTATATAATAAAAGTTGTAGAGAATTTAAAAACCTACTACTTCTGTTTCAAACATTTTTTTGTATGACGCTTAGTTTAGCAGTAATTAGCGATTTTCTGATTTTTTCTCACGAAAACGTGTGAAAAATCGATTTTTTTAAGATTTTGGCCTTAGTATGCATTTTACGACAAAAGTGTATGTAACCAAATTTATAGGAAATTTAAAGATCTACAACTTTTATTTAACATATTTTTCTCTACAGAGCCTAGTTTAGCGTGAAATAGTGATTTTCCGTATTTTTAAGCCAGACTGAGGTTGATTTTCATTTTGAGGGTTTCACTCATGATTAAAATAAGGTTATGTTTATTGAGGTTAGTTTTTTGTTTATTTCTAATATTTTATTACTAATGTTAAATTATATTGTAAATTATTTGCATTGGCAAGAGAAAGTTGTGTGAGTGTTTCACACCAGATTTTTCTTTTTCTCTGGGATAATTTATATGATTTTGTACATTTTATTTACAGGTGTGGTACCAGGCTGCATTGGTAAATGTGACAGCAATCCTTGTCTGAATAATGGTACATGTCATGAACGTTACGACGGATATTCGTGCGATTGCCGTTGGACTGCATTCAAGGGACCAATATGTGCTGATGGTGTGTACTATATATTGTTAATCCAGTTAATTTTTGTTACGTAAATGTTTATTTTTGAATGTAGTTTTGTGACTTCTGATTAAAAAATGAGAAGTTTTTTAATCTTAACTTCAATTCAGGATTCGAAAGACAAACGGCAGAGGGGAGTGTATCAGCTTCATCTCCTAAACAAACTATTTAGTATGAAGGTATCAATTCAGAAATCAAAAGTGGTGGCGTTGTGCGGAAAGTGGTTGATAAGGATCAAAATCGTTATCAATAATAAAATATTGGAACAGGTAGGAAATTTTTAAGTGTTTGGGTGTGACATAACCTGTAATTATGATAATGAGAAAAGGTAGTCAGATTTAATATGAAGTGGGGCTATACGCTGAAGCCTGGAAGGCAAAGCAAGAACATAACCTAGAATTATGATCAAGACGTGGAACAAAAGGTATCCAGATTTAATACGATATGTGGGGCTATTCGCCGAGCCTGGAAGGCTAAGCAAAAAAGGATACACAGATTAAGTTTTACAAGGTGATGACCACACTGACACTGATCTATGTTAAAGTATGTACATACTTTAACATACATGTTAAAGTATGTACAAAACAATACTACACCAGGAATGATGTAATAAGAGAGAAATGTGGACCACTAAATGAAATCACAAAATGTTAAGGATAATGGACAGACCATTTATTTACATTTGAATGAATCAAGGGCTGCCAGAGTGGTGGGGAGACCAAGGGAGAGATGGACATGGGAACCAGGCTCAATTACAACCTAATATCCATGCTGGACGATGAAGACTTCAATTTGAAATTTTGTTTCGAAAGGCATAAAAATTATTTTTTTGGCATTTAATTATGTTGTACTATAACAGAAAAAACATAGTAAAAATGTTTTTATGCCCATGCCTGAACTTCGTAAACAATAACGCTATTACACAACTTGTTGATTGTATAGTCATAGAAACTATTACATTAAATAGTTAGCGCTTCTAGTGACAAATTTGAGAACCAAAAGATTATAAAGAGAGCTTTTATAATCATTTTATATTTATAGTCAAAGTAATATTTTATAGTCATAGAAACTATGACATTAAATAGTTAGTGATGAATTCTAGGACAAATTTGAGAACCTAAAGATTATAAAGAGAGCTTTTATAATCATTTTATAATTATAGTCAAAGTAATATTTGGCCGGCCCATGGTGTAGTGGTCAGCGCAACTGGCTACTATGTCGGGGTCCCGGGTTCAATTCCCGGTCATTACCTACGCACAAGCCCAAGGCTTATGTAGGCATCATCACTCAATAAAAAAAAAAATATATATATATATATGTAGTAAAGTAATATTTTATAGTCATGGAAACTATTACATTAAATAGTTAGTGACGAATTCTAGGACAAATTTGAAAACCTAAAGATTATAAAGAAAGCTTATAATTACCTGTAGATGAAACAAAGCCATTTTATTCTGTTTAAGAGGGTCACGTATCCCTATACTACACAATGTAAACATTTGTACCTTTTCCTCAGCAACTACATAAAGTAGACTCTTAATTTCTTTTTTTATCTTTTAGATAATTCTTTTGTTCACGTTTTTAACATAAAAAATGTTTAAATTGTTAAAGTGAAAGTTTTTTACAATTTTTTTTCAAAAAGACCTTTTGGGGATAATTTAAAAAATTTAATAAAAAAATTATTTTCAACAAATTAAAATTTTTTGAATGCTCAGAATAAGCAGTACGAATGGGTACTTCAAACAAACAAAAATCACTCAAATATCTATGGTAGGTCCTGAAAAAATATGCAAATGTGATAAAAAAACTAATTTTCGGAAACAGCTGTTTTATTGTTTCAGTGTTAAAAGTTGCACCAGCTGTAGAGGTTAACGAAAAAAATATTTATAATCATCGTAGAAAATATATTTACATAAATTTTTAAAGGAAATTTTAAGCTACATTGTGCATCAAAAAACTAAAAAAATCATAATTTTTCGATACGTGACACCCCCTCAAACAATGCAGTTACATGAAGACGAGCACCAATTGTCCTTAGGATTTTAGAGGCGTTTGCAGCGAGCGAGCTCAACTCGCCCATAGCTCCGATTGTTTTAAAAAAAAAAAGTTTATTAACCTTAGCATGTAAGTACAGAAGTACCTCGACACTTCGGCCCTCGAAAATCTGGACCCTCCAGTAATCTGACCCTATTCTAAATTTTTTTTTTTTTTGTTTAACGTCCGACTGTTCTGCAATTACTGCTAATGCAGATGGTGAAGGATGAAATGATTTTTTGTAACGTATGAAAATATGCCATGCCTGAATGGGATTTGAACCCAAGACCGGATGATGAGAGGCAAGCATGTTACTAACTACGCCAATTTGGCCGGCCCCCGCCAGATTCTAAAAGTTCTAGTTTTAAGACAAAAACTGTTAATAAATAGTAGATACAATTTTACACACGTTTACATTCTATATTTATTGTCAATTAGTACATTACAAAATAGAATTGTATTGTACAGTAATTAATCACACAAAACGCAAAGATTAATTAATTAACCACACAAAGATTTAAAATTTCAGTAGCGATTTGTAGTTTGTTGTGTTGGATTTAATTTACTTTTCAAATAAAGAGTTACTGTATTCAACAAAATGCATAATTATTAAAAACCTCCAACTCTAAAATTTTATTGTAAATGAATGTACAGTGACCTTTTTACTTTACACTACCGTATTTAGGTTTTAGTAATTGAAGGAGCCAGCTTTGAGAAGTGCCTACAAACCCAGTACATAGAACAGCAGTGCTTGCTGTTAACTTCTTAGAGGAGCTATAAGGGGTCTCAAATTCATTACATTTTAAATGGTCTCTTGATGGTCTAGCTTTTTCGTAAATCCGGCTTACTGGCCGCCCATTTAAGCCGGATTATCGAGGTCTTACTGTACTTATGAGTTTTAACATCAATTGTAATTTTTACAGAGATTGGTGTCAATATGCGGCCAAGTTCAATGATCAAGTACGATTTCATGGGAAGTTGGAGATCAACAATTAAAGAGAAAATTCGTGTTGGTTTTACGACAACGAATCCTAAAGGATTCCTTCTTGGATTGTTTTCGAACATTTCTGGGGAATATATGACTATTATGGTGTCAAACAGTGGTACGTATTATTTTTTGTTTATGTTTTTAAATTTGGTTTTAATGCAGTGATTACATGTACGTAATGGAAGACCCTAATCACTGCTTTTTATACTATAGTTACTTGTGTCACGAGTTTGCCTTTGATTTCCATCTGTTTCCCAAACTGAAGAACTTTTTGGGCAGGAACCGCTATGAAAGTGACGACAAACTGAAAGAGGATGTTAGTCAGTGGTTAAACAACTTGGCTCCAATTGATAATGCCGAGAGCTTAGGAAAGTTGGTGAAACGATATAAGTGTTTAAATTTGTACAGCGATTACGTAGAAAAATAGTTTTAGTATCAGGTATGTAGTAAAAAGTTTTGTTAGGCTATAATAAAAAATTTCAAAATAAAGAAAAACGTTCTTTACTTTCTGAATGACCCTCCGAGTATATGATGGTTGATTTTAAAACGGAGTAATGAATTTCTAAATTGTGTTTTTTGTTTCAGGACATTTAAGAGTTGTTTTCGATTTTGGATTTGAAAGACAGGAATTGATTTTCCCAAATAAACATTTTGGTCTCGGCCAATACCATGATGTCCGTATCTCTCGAAAAAATTCTGGCGCTACTCTTGTTATGACGGTAAGTTCTCGTTAATAAATCTTTAAATTGCTTTCTACAAACTTCTACATTCCTCTGTCAGTCCATTTGATTATCTCTAGTTTTCTACGTGACCACAAATTCAAAAGCTTTATTCTTGGTTTTCCCTTTATCTATATTGAGTGGCACGTCCAAATTTATTTGTTTCTGCTTCAGTATTCATATTAATTCGTTTGGCTTCGTAAATGCATAGTTGCTACATTACGGAAACATTTAAAAAAAAACCCTAAGAAATAGAATTACATTTATTTTTTATTTAACGTCGCATCAACTGCAACAGTCATTAGCGACGATGTTGGGGTGTAACTGTTGAGGATAAAATGATTTTTTTTTGTAACGTATGAAAATATGCCGTGCCTGAGTGGGATTCAAACCCACTAAATAATATGTTACAACAGATACTTTTATGTTGATGTGATATAGTGTGACAACAAACTCGTGTTTTGGTTGTTTATAAACTGAATTTCGTACGTATGAATTCCAGTAATTGTTCTAATCATCATTTAAGTAAAAATTAATTACCAGTCTAACTATCTAGAATAATTAATAAAATTGTAATCTTTCGTGACTCTACGAGGGGGTACCCAAAAGAAACCGGAATTATTTTTTAAAACTATTTATTTTTAATTTTTTTACAAAAGAACCTTATCCCCTTCAAAATACTCTCCATTACAACTAATACATTTGTCCCACCGGTGCTTCCACTGTTCAAAACATTTTTTGTACTCCTCTTCAGTGATGGCTGCCAGCTCATCCGTCGTTTTTTTCTTGACATCATCAACGTTGTTAAATCGGAGACCTTTCATGCCCCTTTTCATGCGTGGGAACAAGAAAAAATCACACGGAGCCAGATCGGGTGAGTACTGTGCGTGTGGTAGCAAAACCATGCCGTTTTTCGCCAAAAACTGGGTAACCGAGATTGCCGTGTGTGCAGGCGCGTTGTCGTGGTGGAAAAACCAGTCCCCTGTCTGCCACAAATTAGGTCTTTTACGATGAATGCTGTTTCGTAGTCTTCTTAACACTTCAAGATAAAAAGCTTGATTTACCGTCTGGCCTGGTGGAACGAACTCTGAATGGACAATTCCCCTCACATCAAAAAAACAAATCAGCATTGTTTTGATGTTCGATCTGACTTGACGACTTTTTTTTGGTCGGGGTGATAATGAAGTCTTCCATTGACTGGATTGTTGTTTGGTTTCTGGGTCGTACCCATAGCACCAAGACTCGTCACCCGTAATGATCTTTGACATGAAATCTGGATCAGTTTCAAGCTGTTGTTTCAAATCACTACACGTTTCAATTCGACGTTCCTTTTGAGTGTCTGTCAGAACCCGAGGCACAAACTTTGCAGCGATTCTTTTCATTGTCAAGTCTTCTGTTAAAATGCGTTGGACTGAGCTCCAAGATAACCCACTAACCTGTGATATTTGGTCAGTGGTCTGTCGTCGGTCTGTTCGTACAATTTCTTTCACTTTCACAACATTTTCGTCTGTTCGGGAAGTCGACGGTCGTCCAGAACGAGGTTTGTTCTCAATCGACATGTCGCCATTTTTAAAGCGCAAAAACCACTCGTACACTTGGGTTTTTCCAATAGCGTCGTCTTTGTAAGCTGTGTTCAACATTACAACTGTTTCCGCGGCGTTTTTACCGAGCAAGAAGCAAAATTTCACAGCCGCACGTTGTTCATTAAAACTTGCCATCATGAAAAACGACACGAGCACAAAACAGCACTAGCGAGAACAATCACTGCACGAGAACAGAACAAGCTAGATCAACGAACAAAATGGCATTGAACTGGCAATGAGTAGCGCTACAAGCAGCCTAGTGGCGGGAATTTGTACTGCACAAGCTCCGCCCACAGCAGAGCTATTCCGGATACTTTTGGGTACCCCCTCGTACTTTCTTGTGGTCCGGTCTTTTTATTAAATGGTTAATTTGTTATTCCAATTCTTGTTCTTATAAGAAATACTGTTATAATTCTAAATTTAGATACAATACTTGTTAGGGCATTTTTCATCCGGGTTAAGTAGTGTTTCTTCGCCGCGTGCTGATTTCGAATGTACGCGCCTCATCTCTCTTAATTTCATCTATTAATTCTAATTTGTGCTACGTCATCTCCTGCATCATCGCCTCCATCACCTATACACTGGTTTTCCACTTCCTTCACTAGTGAACTAATCTTGAATGGGTGTGCATGTATCACTTTTCGCTGCTAGTTTAAGGGACGCTTCCTAGACTATGCATTCTACTGACGATAATCCAGGTTTTAATTCGGCCGAATGATTCAGACTCTACGTGTTGTGCTATATGTATCAAGGCTTTAGTGTTTTCTGCTGCTTCATGACGATTTCCAGGCTTTCAACAATTAACCGGCTTACGTTCCTGCTTCAAAGGCTACATTGTACTTCAATACTACAAATTCTGGTAACGCGGCTATTTGTTCATTCTATTAATGTTGGTTTCACGGGTCATTTCCTATTTGTTTTGTTTCCTATGCTCATTGTTCGTCACTACCCTCAATTTCTCTCTTTCAATTACGTTTACCGCAACGCTTCACGCCCTGTGTGAATTCTAATTCTTCGGTTTTGGGTGAAGACCGTAATCACTCACCCTGGTTCTCCGAAAAATATACCGCATTAAAGAAGTCATTAAAATAGTTAT
This sequence comes from Catonia carolina, assembly GCA_035578175.1. Taxonomy (NCBI): domain Eukaryota; kingdom Metazoa; phylum Arthropoda; class Insecta; order Hemiptera; family Achilidae; genus Catonia; species Catonia carolina. The sequence goes on along the minus strand of JAQMRL010000005.1, from coordinate 65,829,088 downwards.
TTTATATTGATTATTGAGAAAAGGATAAAGAAAAATAGAACTACTTATATGTCATTTGTAGATTTAGAGAAAGCATTTGACAATCTGGACTGGAGTAAAATGTTTAAAACTTTGAAAAGGCTAGGAATTAAATACAAGGAAAGGAAAGTTATTTACGGTTTGTATAAAAATCAAACGCCTGTTTTGAGAATTGAGGGGTACGAAAAAGAGGCTGCTGTAAGAAAAGGTGTACGACAAGATTGTTCATTGTCACCACTACTTTTTAACTTGTATATAGAAGAGGCTATAAATGAAGTGAAGGAGAAATTTGACACAGGAACAAAAATTCAAGGAGAAACAATAAAAATGCTTAGATTCGCTGATGATATAGTAGTATTAGCCGAGACAAAGAAAGAAATTGAGGATATCTTAAATGGAATGAATGAGATCATGAGAAAGGATTACTTCATGAAAATTAATAAGAACAAAACAAAAGTGTTATGCAGCAGCAAGAATGGTTTAAAAGAGATGGGAATTGTAAAAGTAGGCAACGTAAACTTACAGGAAGTTTGGGAATTCTGCTATCTAGGGAGTAAAATAACAAAGGATGGTAGAAGCACAAGTGATATCAAAAGTAGAATTGCTCAAGCTAGAAAAGCCTTTAAAATAAAAAAAACAGCTTACTGACTACAAACATTGATTTACAGATTTAGAAAAATTTCTTAAAACATTATGTTTGGAGTGTAGCATTATGCGGGAGCGAAACATGGGTGATAGGGGCTGTAGAAAAGAAGAGGATAGAAGCTTTTGAAATGTGGTGTTATAGGAAAATGTTAAAGATTAGGTGGTGGACAAAATAAGTAATTTAGAGGTTCTTAGGCGAGTGGATGAAAAAAGAAGTATATGGAAGCATCTTACCAGAAGAAGGGATAGGCTAGTGGGGCATATTTTAAGAAATCCAGGTATTGGGCTATCAATAATGGAGGGTAATATTAAGGGAGTAAATAGTAGGGGGAGGTAAAGATTAGAATATGTAAAGCAAATTACAAAAGATGTAGGGTGTTACAGGTATGTAGATATGAAACGACTTGCGCAAGATATGACAGGTTGGAGAACTGCATCAAACTAGTCGAGAGACTGACGACAAAAATAATAACGGGTGATTCAAAAAGAGCGCCGGTTTTTAAACGGCTGGTAAATTTTTGTTTATCGGTTGGCAACATTGTTAGACCTCATTTCTATTTCGGAGAACATTCCGATTGACGATTCAGTTGTAGTTTCTCTTGTTCGCAGTGTAGTACTCTTGCAGTCTGTGTCTAACCATGGAGAAGTTTACTATTGCACAACGAGTGTTAATCGTCAAAACATTTTACCAGAGTGGAGAGAGTTATGCGGCTACTGTCAGGCGACTTCGCGGTACTCTGGGACGTAATGAAGCACCGAATGAATCAACAGTTCGCAGGCTCATGAAAAAGTTTTTTGAGACGGGTTCAACAGTCGACCTTAAAAGTTCTGGACGTCGTCGTTCTGGCCGAACTGAGCAGAACGTTGCGTTGGTTCGTGTCAGTGTGGCTGTTAGCCCAGCAAAATCAATACGTCGCCGTTCTCAACAATTGGGTTTACGATGTTCTTCTGTACGGAGAATTCTTCGGTACGATCTCCAATATCACCCGTATAAAATTCAGTTGACGCAACATTTGAAAGTGGCAGACCACCAGAAGAGACGACAGTTTGTTGACTGGGTATTGAGAAAACGGCAGGATGATGACACCTTCGCAAACAAAATCATTTTCAGTGATGAGGCGCACTTCCACTTAAACGGTTTTGTTAATAAACAGAACTGCCGTATGTGGGGTTTAATTCGACAGGTTATCGGGCAAATGGAAGTCGAAACTTGTTGTGCAGTGATATCCAATTTCATGGACAGAGTTGATGCGTGCCAGCGCAGTAGAGGAGGACACATGCATGACATCATTTTTCATACATGAAATCGGAAGGTAAGATGAACTTGTTGATGTATTTATTTTCAGTTTTTCAATAAAATAAATCTCTTAATTTGATATATCAAAACCGGCGCTCTTTTTGAATCACCCTATAGTTATATCAAATTTTAAGTTTGACCATACAATACGATTGTTTTTGTTTGTTCTGTTGTAGGTTGATAGTTATGAACCGATTGAATTCAATTTCAACATTAAAGCTTCAGCTGATGCTCAGTTTAATAATATACAGTACATGTACATCGGCAAAAATGAATCAATGACTGAAGGTTTCACTGGCTGCGTATCACGTGTTGAATTTGATGATATTTACCCGTTAAAATTGTTCTTCCAAGAAAATGGACCTCGTAATGTCAAAGCGATTGGACGTAAGTAAAGTTTTTTTTTAGTTCACTATTTTCGTTATGTTAGTATATTTGTTTTCATTTCCTTTTAAACCCACCAGGTTGGTCTAGAGGTAAAGTCGTCGCCGTGAGTCAACTGTTTAACAGCTGATTTTTGGAGACGAACGTTTCTGGTAGTAAATCCTAGTAATGGTAGTTACTTTTGTACTGATTTGAATACTAGACAGTGATTTCCGGTGTACTTTGATGGTTGGGGTTCAATTAACCATACTCTCAGGAATAGCTGGCCTGGGTGTGTACAAAAATACACCTCATTTACACATCATCCTCATCTCATTGGGTTTTGGGCGTTGCTTATTGTTCTGAATTGAACAGATTGTAACGTACACACATTAGGAATACAAAAAAAAGGAAAATCCCAGTAATGGTAGTTACTTTTGTACGGATTTGAATAATAGACAGTGGTTCCCGGTGTACTTTGATGGTTGGGTTCAATTAACCATAATCTCTTAGGAATGGTTGGCCTGGGCCTGTACAATACAAGACTACACCTTATTTACACATCATACACATCATCCTTATCTCATTGGGTCATGGGCGTTGCTTATTGTTATGAATTGAACAGATTGCAACGAACACACATTAGAGAATAAAAAAAAGGAAAAGAAAATTTCTTTTTAAGGCTTTAAAGAATTAGAGAATTAAAAGAAATGTTCATGTGTATTTTGATGGTTTTTTTGAGTTGGTTGTGTTAAATGGGAAATTCAAGGATGTTTTTAACACAGTATTATGTTGCGTGTTATGATGTAGATGTGAATTACTGCAAGTTAAGAACATTAAAAATTGATGCTGTTGACTTTTGATCCCTTTCTAGTAGGAATCATTATTATGTGATGACAAATGTTGAATTTAATTTTTTTTTTTTGTTTCAGCACATGTAAATGAAGATTTCTGTGGTGTGGAACCCGTGACACATCCACCAAATATTATCGAAACCAGACCTCCTGTTGAATTAGATGAAGATAAAATAAGAGCTGCATATCATCATACTGATTCTGCTATTCTTGGAGGTTAGTTAATTTATTAATGTATTCAGGAACGTAATACTACGAGGGCAGTCCAGAAAGTCTGTCTTGTTTTGATATAAAAAAAAAAACTAAGTACAAGAAAAAAAATTTATTATATACATTTGAAAGTGCAACTAAAATCCTATTTTTCTACATATTCACCAAACAAATTAAGACACTTATCATAGCGGTGAACTAATTTTGAAATGCCGGCGTCATAAAAGTCTACCGCCTGTGATTTTAACCAGTTAGTCACACCCTCCTGCAGCTCCGTGTCGTCGTCAAAGCGCTGCGTTGCAAGCCATGTCTTCATTGTCGGGAACAAGTGATAATTGCTGGGTGCAAGGTCCGGACTGTATGGCGGATGTGGGAAAACCTCCCATTTGAAAGCATCCAGGACTTCTCGTGTTGGATTTGCCGTGTGTGGTCGGGCGTTGTCATGCAAAAAGTGAATTTTTCCAGTCAACTTTCCTCTGCACTTGTTTTGGATCGCTCTTCTTAACTTTTCAAGTGTTTCACAATACCTCGCAGAGGTTATTCTTGTGCCACGTTCCAAGAAATCGATAAGAACTCCTTTCCTGTACCGACCGTACTTCACAACTGGCAGGATTTTGAATTGCGGCACACATTTTAAATTGTTGTTGAAAAACAACAAAGAGTGACACAGACCTCTCGCTAGCACGGCTGGATAGCCACTGAACGGAGAAACGCCGCGGCACCAAAATGGCCGCGATAGCTCTGCCCCTAGCGACTACAACGCAAAACGTGACAGACTTTCTGGACTGCCCTCGTATTTCAGTTTTTTAGTTACTTGCTTTTAATGTTCCTTATCTGTTGTTAATTAATAGTGTGGTTTACTATATTTGATTAACCCTTCAAATTAAAATTTTGATTTCTACAGTAGACCAAAATCATCAATGTTAAAAAACATCAGTACCATACGTTAAAAAATCTGGTGTGAAACACTCACACAACTTTCTCTTGCCAATGCAAATGATTAATAATAAACCTAACATTATTAATAAAATATTAGAAATAAACAAAAACTAACCTCAAAAACATAACCTTATTTTAATCATGAGTGAATGACGCAAAATGACAATCGAACTCAGTTTGGCTTAAAAATACGGAAAATCACGCTTTCACGCTAAACTAGGCTCTGTAGAGAAAAATGCTCTAAACAAAAGTTGTAGATCTTTTAATTTTCTATAACTTTTATTATATACACTTTTGTCGTAAAATGCATACTAAGACCGAAATGTTAAAAAAAACTATTTTTCTCACGTTTTCGTGAGAAAAAAAACAGAAAATCGCAAATTACCGCTAAACTAAGCGTTATACAAAAAAATGTTTGAAACAAAAGTTGTAGGTTTTTAAATTCTCTACAACTTTTATTATATAAGTTTTTGCGCTGAAATTTATATTAAAGCCGTAATCTTAAAAAAACAACGTTTTTACGTGAAAACAGCCTCACCGAGAATTTCAGCAAACATGGCGCCTACCCTATCTTGTAGAGAATAAAAAATTTAGTAAAATAGGCGATTTTAAAAAAAATTGTAGGACCAGTTTTTGAGAAAATCGCAAAAAACTGAAAAATTATACGAATAAACTACTACTTCCGGTTGACCGATTTTGATGAAAATGTTCGTGTCGCGTCCGGTAGTGGTATGTAACTTAAGTTTCAAGTTTCAAGTTCGTACGATGTTCCGTTCTTGAGATATTCTGTTCACACACACACACACAGACCAATCGCTAAAAACATGTTTTTTGGGTTCAGGGGGTCTGAAAACGTATAGATCCGGTGAAAACTCGATTTCGAAAAATCGACATGAAAACAATACTTTCCTTCCTATATATTCATATAGGCAAGAGAAAGTAAAAAAATGGTGTTATTTTGCTGGCGATCCATTTTAACTTGGTTTTTGGCTCTACTGAACTAGATTTTATTACTCATTTGTTTTTATCAATTAAACATTAGCAAGTGTGGTGTTAATATGAGTTGTTGGAATTCTAGATGATAGTGTGACATTTTGTCTATCTACCGTAGGCAATATTGATCTAAATTAGTTATTAGCTATAAGTTATTTTCTCTAAAACGGCTCCTACAATTTTTTTAAAAATCTACAAGTTAGGGTAGATACCATGTCTGCTGAAATTCTTGGGGAGGCTGTTTTCTTGTAAAAAAATTGTTTTTTAAGATTGCTGCTTTTATATCCATTTAAGCGCAGAAATGTGTATTATAAAAGTTGTAGAGAATTTAAAAACCTACAAATTTTATTTTAAACATTTTTTGTAAGTTATAATGCTTCATTTTGTATAATGCAAGGTTACAACAGTAATGAAAAATGAACTTAAGGTTCTGTACATACAACTGTTTGAACTGATAGCGAGCAACTGACAAGTGGGTCAATAGTTTTCCATCGAGTAAGCTTTCAGTTTTAGTTCAGGCCTTTAGTTTTGATGTTTACACATCAGTTTTAACTGACATTTCATCTGAAACATAAACTTATATGAGAACTGAACTGACCAACTACGCTGGCCGCATTGGCGTAGTTGGTAACGTGCTCGCTTCTCATCATGCGGTCTTGGGTTCGAATCCCATTCAGGAACGGCATATTTTCATACGTTACAAAAAATCATTTCATCTTTCACCGTCTGCATTAGCAGTAAATGCATAACAGTCTGACGTTAAAAAAAAAAAAAAAAAAATGAACTGACCATGTAAAAGGGACCTAATAAAGCACTGAACAACTTTGATGTATCAAAGTTTTGACATACCTAATCACTGTGTTTAGATATTAAAGGTAATCAATTTTATAAATGGTCACCTTTTTTAAATTGTGAAGGTAAAATTTTAGGAGTGTTTTACTTGGTAGAAGATGGTACTGATCTTGCCTTTGCCAAATTTCATTAAAGCAAGTTAACTTGTTATTGAGACATAAAAATGTCTTTTTGAAACACACAAAATGGTGGCCACTAGAAAAACAGGAAAATTAAGTTTTTCCTGTAGGGCATATGAACTTTTATTCATTTTCATGAACAGAAAAATTCCCTGTCGTTTGATAATCCAACATGGAACACTCTGTATATACAAAGTGAATAAAATACAACAAATATAGTATATCTCTAAAAAGGTTATGTAGTTTTTATGGTCATAATGTTAATTGCACACCTCAAAAAAACATTTTTAGAGTGATTCTTAAAGCCTTTTAATGATAAATTTGAATTTTTTATAGGAGCGCATATAAAAATATATATCTGATACATTTTGTATGCGTTTTCAAGATTATGCGTTAAAGATTAGGTGGGTGGACAAAATAAGTAATTTAGAGGTTCTTAGGCGAGTGGATGAAAAAAGAAGTATATGGAAGCATCTTACCAAAAGAAGGGATAGGCTAGTGGGGCATATCCTAAGACATCCAGGTATTGGGCTATCAATAATGGAGGGTAATATTGAGGGAGTAAATTGTAGAGGGAGGCAAAGATTAGAATATATAAAGCAAATTACGAAAGATGTAGAGTGTTACAGGTATGTATATATGAAACGAATTGCGCAAGATAGAACTGCTTGGAGAACTGCATCAAACCAGTCGAGAGACTGATGACAAAAAAAAAAATGCGTTTTCAAATGAATACTGATTACAGTATGAAAAAATGAAATTTATCACCTTACTTTCTGTTGCTTATTTAAGTTTAAAAAACTTAACACACGTTTCGGTGGTACCACCTTTGATTAATTAAATGAATAGTTGTATAGTTTCACAAATAATTAAGTCAATGTATGAAATTTCTTACTGTTTTATTAAACACACACGAAATCAAATGGACTGTATCACTGTTCAGCACACACTCCCTCACCTGCGCACTGGTTCACACACTCGAACTAGCTACGCACATGGCAGTAGCCAGCGCCCATTCACCCACACATTTTCACAACTCAATACATTCACACACAAATAAAACATTAATTAAATATTAACCAACCTTCTTCAAAGCATATTTAAAAAAAATTAAAATTAAAATTTAGAACGGTGTTTACATGCAGTTATTTAGATTAAAATTTTTATCTATTTAGACTGAATGGAAACACTGTTCTAAATTTTAATTTTTAAAAATATGCTCTGAAAAAGGTGGGTAGGCCTACCACCGAAACGCGCGTAAGTTTTTTAAACTTAAATAAGTGACCAAAGGTACGGTGATAAATTTCATTTATACTGTAATTTATATTAATGGTTGGCAGGATGCATTTCAACAATTTTTTTATACTGATTTCAATGACCATATTAGATTTTTTTCTACACATATTTAGGAAGCGATTGCAAAAAAATAACTGTGACATCTGTACTCCCAGAAAAAGTTTCAATTGCCCAAAAATTAGCTAATTTTCTCTACTATTTATTTTATGTTTCTGATTTATTTTTTGTTAATGTTAATATTTTTTTGTGTTTTTATTCTTTCCAGGAATATTAGCGTTAATATTTTTAGCGATAGTTATAATGGCAGTATTAATAGGAAGATATATCGCAAGGCATAAAGGTGAATATCTGACGCAAGAAGATAAAGGCGCTGATGACGCATTAGATCCTGATTCAGCCGTAGTGAGATCAGCAACAGGCCATCAAGTACAAAAACGTAGAGAATGGTTCATTTGATCCGATGAAAATTGCGACGAATTGACCGTTGTCACGAGTAATTTAGAAGAAGAAGATGAAAAGTTTTAGCGATAGCCTTAATAAATTACGATATCAAATTACAAATGATATGAATACACACAAATATTTGTGCCAACGATTCCATTTTGAATCGATCAAAATATCTTAACGGCATTTTTACACGAGTAAATTAAAATGCACTTTTACACGATTGGTTTATTACTCATTTAGAAAAAACAAAACATTTAATACTTTGCAATTTAGTATTTAAATTCATTTATTAAAGTTTGAATTCAATTTATTTTTTTAGTACTTTAATTCAGTTAGATCTGAAATTCAATTAATAATGCAATTTAATTTATTAAGCAATCAATTTTCATTTTGTAAATTGTAATCTATAAAGTGATTTAATTATTTTTAAAACAAATTAAGGTTTTGTTATCTAATTTATTGTAGTATATTATTAAAAAAATTGTTAATTTTGTATGTCCCTTGATATTAATGTTATAGGTGTCTTTTCAATTTATACTAAATTAATTAATGTAATTTTTTAGACAATTTTTTTGTCTAAGCTCTCTCTTTTACTTATGTCTGGTATAATAGTACTTTATCCTTTTTTATTTGTAATACTGGGTAATTTAATATAAAATATATTTATAAATTTATTTTTTATATTTTTGTATAATTTCCTTGTTAACATTTATTGATGTAGTGATATAATCCATGTATTTTTATAAATATTAAGTGTTGCAGCAGTTGTTATTGACTGTTAAACCATAGCGTTAAAGTATTTGTCAATCAATTAGTACCAACTGAGCTAGCCATCATGTTGGTAAATTGAGATTTCTATCATGTTTTTTTTTTATACTGTGAGGTATCGATTTTGTGTGTATATGTATCTGCAACAGACCATGAAGAAATTTGTATGTTTAATAAATAATTTTTTGAGACGATGTGTCTCATGGCTGGTGGCAATTTTTAAAAAAGCTTTCCTGTAACCTTTGGGGAAACCATTAGTGATTTCTATATCTACTCATTAAGAAGAACCTAATGACACTATTTTAGTTTCCAAATTCTGCCTTTGATTTCTTGACGTCCAGTTTTGGGCCACTTTCAGTCGAAACCCAACTTCAAACCCAATGATTTCTGTGTATTATTTAAGAGGAATAGAGTGACACTAATTTTAGTTTAAAAATTCCAACTTTAATTTCTTGACTTCCGGTTTTGGGCCACTTTCGGTCGAAACCGGAACTTCAAACCCAATGATTTGTGTATCTATTCTTTAAAAGGAATTGAATCACATTTTTTTGTTTCCAAATTCCAACTTCAATTTCTTGACTTCAGTTTTGGCACTTTTGGTCGAAACCGGAACTTCAAACCCAATGATTTTTGTATCAATTCTTTAAAAGGAACTTAATCACATTTTTTTGTTTCCGAATTCCAACTTCAATTTCTTGACTTCCAGTTTTGGGTCATTTCCGGTCGAAACTGGAACTTCAAACCCAATCCAGGCCCACTAACTTTTTATGTAGATTACGAATCCGAAAACCATTTGGTGTACTATCTCTTGTAGTTTCTGACATCGGGATGTGATGTGACTGAAGGACATTGGAAAATGATAGATGACAATTTTAAAAATTGCCGCCAATGAGTTTTGTAACCAATGGTGGTGCCATGTAGTCTGAATCACGTTATATTGTAACTTAATTCAATTTCTGACAACACTGCCATCTAGAGTTAGTTATACTTACTAGAATTGCGTTTTAAATGGATGACAATGATTGTAATTTATAAGGTTTTAGTCTCATTCAATGTTTTAATGATTATCCAAATTATTTTTAAATATTAATTAGTTACGAAGAACTTAAGGTTATCTTTCAATTATACTGTACTTAAATTTTTTAACAAGGAAATTATACTTTTTTTTTATACAAATTATATTTAGTAAATGACTTAAATCATTTGTTGAACAAATTATTATTTTATATAATTTTTTATTACATTCTTTACTTGCCAGTTTATTGATAATCCTTAAATGCCTTCAAATCTTGCATGGTAAAATATTTATAAGTAATTATTAATTATTATCATAATATGTTTATGTATGTCAGTTATTTTCTACAGTTTTTGTCGTTCATAATTCATACGAGATATACTTGATTTCAACGTTGAATTTGCATTTTTAAATGCTCATATAGATTTATCTATTTATTTTTTATGATTTTACTATTTGACTTTAATGACGCAACCACCATGTTCAATATGATATGCAAAACAGACATTTATTGATAATATTGAACTTAAATGGCTATTAATTGTTGTGCTTGTACACAAACAATCTATTCCACAAGTTTCCACAAACGTTATTCAATTTTGAATCAAAGGTGTCTCGTATATTTTATTTATTTTTTTTGTATTAGTTTTTGTAAATTCTTTGTAAAATTATTGAGATTAAATAATTAGTTATCTAGTTATTGATCGAAGAATATTGTAGAATATCGATGTATTGATTTTAGGTATTTATAAAATCTTAAGTCGTATATAACTAAAAAATTTTATAGTTGCTGTTATCCAATGAAAATTTTTCGTAAAATCATAATTACCAGGGTTGTCCGGAAAGTAAGTTTATAAGATTTTTATAAAACACAAAAAATAGTATATTTTAATACAACTTGAAAATTAAAACTTGAAACTTAAAATGGATTTTAGTATAAGTATTACATTATTTTCACATAATAACCATTTAGTTAAATACATTTTGTCATCCGTTGGTCAAGTTTTTTAATTCCTGTGTCATAAAAGTGCCCTGCTGCTTTTTTCAGCCAGTTCTTCACCTTGTTTGCGTCGGTTTAGTGAGCAGATGTTAGTCACTAGATGTGAGATCGGGGCTGTGACAGGGGTGGCTTAAAACATCCCAACCAAATGACGTCAACAGCTCTTGTGTTGTTGCACGAGCGGTTTGCAGACACGTATTGTCATTAAGAAGACAGACTCCCGTTGTCAACATCCCTGTGTTTTGTATGGTTCTCTGTAAAGTTTCATCATGGTCTTTCAATATCTTGTCACATTGATTGTTTCACCTCTCCCAAAAAATTAACAAGAATTTCTTTTCTGTCCCAAAACACTGGCGCCATGATTTTTCGCACGGATTAGTGTTTTGAATATTTTTGGCTGTAGAATGTGTATGACGCCACTGCATTGATTGATGTTTGCTCTCCGGAGTATGGTGATAAGTCTTAATTTTCATCACCTGTCTCTATAGAGTTGAGAAAAGCCTTTCCTTCAGTCTCAAAGGTAGCATATTATAGCGCCCACACGAGTGCAGGAAATTGAATAACGACATTTATCTCTAACCTTCACAATGCCAGTCAACAAGCTACTGACAATTTGGGACTTCTGATTCACTTCTATTTCACGGCAGTGGTACCAACTTTCCCTGCGAAAATTCCCCACGAGAGCTACTTGTCTTGTAACCTTACTTTCCAGATAACCTTCATACTTTCTTGTATGGTGCATGTTTAGTATGCATGATTATTAATAATTTTTTTGTATTTGATTCATGTAAATTTTAATATCATGATAAAGATGAATTGATTTAGAATTCTGTTACGCATTAAGTAAATGAAATATATTTTTTTGTGTTACCAGTCTTCAGGAAATTCAAATTTAGTATTTTATATTTATTTTTAAGCAATATTATTTGTCCATATGCAATAATTTAATGTTGAGGAAGTTCTTAAGTGTTTTATAAATATGTTCTGATTTAGAATATTTACTGTTGTCACTTATATTTTATATTTTGATTTTATTTCAAAAATATTTTTGTAAGTTTCACAGTTTTTTGTTATTACAGTTGACGCTTGCTTAGTTAGTATGGTTTTAACAATCCTTTGATTGAATGAGTCATACATGCTGTGTTACTTTGTGAAAGCGCATGCAACCTATATACCTTGTCAATTTTAACTTAGTGTAAAGTGTTAATGCGCAGTAGCCCAGCTTGTGGTTTTTTTTGCAATGTAATGAGAGTATGGTTTGGAAAAGATAAGACTAGCCTAAGTCAGTCTAAACCAAAGTAAGTAACCCTGCTTAACCAAAGTTTAGGGGGCGCGGCCTGATTTCGGATACGCAAAGTTCCGGATAACACATACAGTCGTAATTTAGGTTTTAAAAGTTGTAAAAATGATTATACATTATTTTTTACAATTGTTTTTATTAGTATTTATAAATAAAAATATTTAAATATAGAAAGAAAACATGCAATATTTTACTGTAATTGATGTTTACAGTGTCTTTTTTAAAATTATTTATACTCTTTTAAAAAAGTGTGAGATTTTTGATGAAACTGTTTTTGTGACATCGTGCCATCGTTTTATTAGAAGCACGTCCTGGAGGTAAAGAACATTAAACGAATTCCCTGAATAGTGAAATTTTATATTCATAATTTTTTTTTGTTTAGTTTATTTCAAGTTTTATTAACCCTTTCAGTGCCAAAATCCGGAAAACAGGACATTGATATATTTTACGTAGTTAAAACATCTGGTTTACTGGACGTCCGTAAGTTATGCGTAAAGTGCCAACATCTGGATAACCGAACATTTCCAAATTACCTTTTAAACAAAAATAACGAAAATGGAATAATGTATTTTGAAAACCGCCTCCGTGGTATACTGACTAGCATGCTATCCTGCAAAGCAATAGGTCCTGATTTCAATTCCTGGCTAGGGTCTGGAATTTTAAACTCGTTAAAACCACCGTTAATGTAACAAAACCCACATTAGTTGCTAATGACCAAGCTGTCAATCTGACTTTAAATAAGCTAAAAAAAAATATTTTGAATATTTTCAATGTTATAACGATTTATTTTTTTTCTGTAACGTTGAAATTTTGGTCGGCAATGTCAGGCTTACGCCTGAGAGTTTTCGAAATAAGGGCTGGCACTTTTTGTACACCCTTATTAAAATTAAATGGCACTTAAGATTAAACTTTTAAATATTGCTTTGGCACTGAAAGGGTTAACGACTATGGTGGGTTATTGTCTACAACAGTGGGTTTGATTTGTGAAAATCACTAGACCCTAGCCAAGAATCGAAGCCAGGACCTCCGTGTTCTAGGCTATTACAGTAGTGACTGCGCTATAGAGGTGGCGATATTTGTAATTTATTTTATTGGACACAGCCGTGTACTTCAACTGTACTGTGTGTATACACAATATTTAAATTTAGTAATCTCGAAATTAAAGTATTTCATATCTGTTTCGGTTAAGCGGGTAATCGGATGATCGGGATTTTGCTGTATGTCTACATTGGAAGCTCAAATTATTGTATGCTTTAAAAGAGTGTAGAATGAAATAATTTCATTTATGGCATTCAATAGATTCAAATTGATTCTACTTTTTAACCAACCTTTTCATTATCCAGTGTATGTTTTATTCCAAATGTAGCTCAAAAAGCAAGCGTTAACTCTAAAATATTCATTTTAAGGTTCAATGTACGAGGGCAGTCCAGAAAGTCTGTCACGTTTTGCGTTGTATCCTCTAGGGGCGGAGGTATCGCGGCCATTTTGGTGCCGCGGCGTTTCTCCGTTCAGTGGCTATCCAGCCGTGCTAGCGAGAGGTCTGTGTCGCTCTTCATTGTTTTTCAACAACAATTTAAAATGTGTGCCGCAATTCAAAATCCCGCCAGTTCTGAAGTATGGCGACTGTTTTTTGGGACAGGAAAGGAGTCTTCTTATCGATTTCTTAAAACGTGGCACAACAATAACCTCTGTGAGGTATTGTGAAACACTTGAAAAGTTAAGAAGAGCGATCCAAAACAAGCGCAGAGGAAAGTTGACTGGAAAAATTCTCTTTTTGCATGACAACGCCCGACCACACATGGCAAATGGAACACAAGAAGTCCTGGATGCTTTCAAATGGGAGGTTTTCCCACATCCGCCATACAGTCCGGACCTTGACCCAGCAATTATCACTTGTTCCCAACAATGAAGACATGGCTTGCGAAGCAGCGCTTTGACGACAATGCAGAGCTGCAGGAGGGTGTGACTAACTGGTTAAAATCACAGGCGGTAGACTTTTATGACGCCGGCATTTCAAAATTAGTTCACCGCTATGAAAAGTGTCTTAATTTGTTTGGTGAATATGTATAAAAATAGGATTTTAGTTGCACTTTCAAATGTATATAATAAAATTTTTTTCTTGTACTTAGTTTTTTTTTATATCAAAACGTGACAGACTTTCTGGACTGCCCTCATAATTTTCTACATAACTAGTGCTGGATCTGATATGTAAAGATCTAATTTTGAAATTAACTAGTATAATATTATTATAAAATGATTATAAGGGGCAAAGCGAAGGGGTTATCTCATTTACAATACAACAAACTCAAGCCGTAAGAAAAACTCTACATAAATATCCCTCTTGTAGTTAAATCCGTTTTACACTACATCTAGGCTTTTGTAGAAAAGTCTATAGGCTATACTTTTATTACAATACTGTTCACCTACAATTTACATTAATGAAAAATAAAGAAGAAATCACTCAATAATTGTGAAAATTCCTATTAGAATTTAGTAATCTCGTTGATAAAATACATTGTGATAATGTTATTTATAAAAGTAACTTAATATAGTATTGTTATTATTATAACATTGAATCTAAAATACATTTTATTTTACCATTTCTATAAAATACTCAAAAATTGTACAAGTAATTTATTAAATTAAAATTGGCAGCTTATTTAAATTTTGTACTACAAGGTACGGTAGTTACATAATGAGATTATTGGGAGATTTATGATTTTTATTGCAAATATAGTGAATTAACCCTAATCCTTTCAACATACTTTCCTGCCCTATCTGTTTACTGCTGTATACATGTCCATTATTTAAAGCAGTGCTGTTGCTCATCAGTTGTCACGTTGTTTTAACAACTATTGGTTTTTGTTTTATGTGTTCCATAAACTGAAAGTGTATTCCATTCAATTCACTTTGCATTTTTGGGGACAAGTAGAAGTAATAATTTATTTCCATTCAAACATTAATACAATACAAAATTTTGTAACAAATAGAAAATTAAACAATTTGTAACAAAAACATAAACTAAAATGGTATAGTTTACGGAACTGTATGGTTTTGTTTTTGAATTGTTTAATTTTCTGTTTGATTATGTTACAAAATGTTGTATTGTACTTATGTTTCAATGGAAATAAATTATTATTATTAGAAGTCACGTGGAGCAAAATTTGGCAAGTACAGAGGATACTTGAGCACAAAAATGTGCTGGCATGTTATCTCGGTGTAGAATCTACAAGTTGTTCTTCCACAAATCCAGTCTTTTCTTCTACTTGATAAGGATTTCTTTGTTGTTATTTGTAATTAACAATTTGACCTTAGATATTGATTTTTTCTGTCGCTGGTCGACCAAAATCTTCCATCATTTTCGACCTCTTCATAACGTTCACAAAACCATTTGTGCCATTGAAAAACTTGCACAAGTAACATATCACCAAACACCTTTTTTATTGACAATTTAAAAATTTTGTTTGTGATTTTTTTTTAAATATCACAAGAAATTTTAGGGTAATGTCCTGTTCCATGCATGATCACTGCACTTCTACACAACTGTGTCATCTACAAACAAGGCTCAAAAGTAAATTAAAGCAGACAGAAAGATGAAAATGACAGGTGGTTACTTGGAAAATATTTTATTCAATTATATTTCAATATTAACTTCACCCATGTTTTTTTTCTTTTGGTTTTACGTCAGACTGTTTTGCAATAACTGCAAGATAAATGATGAAAAATTGCCAGATCTGACCGGGAATCGAACTCGGGGCACTGACGTAGAAGCCAGTTTGTGGCTAAGTACTAAGAGATGCACAGTCTCATTATTTAATTGCTGTATCTTGTGCATGAAGCGACAGACGTTTTTATTCTTATTTTAATCATCTTCGTTGATTATTAAGAAAAAAATTGTGGTTAACATTACTACACTTATTGGTAATCTTTTTTTAAATTATTTTTTGTTTTATTTAAGTGTTTAAATCAACCCCAAAGTTTCTTTGTGAGGCTAATAATTAATTTGTGTGTAATACTGACACGATTGTTATTAAAAAAATGTTTTGTTTTTCTGTTTTATCATATTCTTTAATAATTGATAAAACATATTCATTATTCTATTAGTAACATAGTTTTAATAGTGCACTAGATATATTTTTATAGATATTGTAGTTTTAAGCACGTAAATTGAATAATTTTTACGTAATGATGTATATTACGTAGTGTCAGCTTCCAGACAATTAATACATATATATATATTTAAAACAACTGGTAATTTGTTATAGTAGTAAATTTTTTTTTTAATTCAAATTTATTTTGTTAATGGCCTAATTTTTTTGTGTGTGAATGTGTGTAACGTTTTAAAAATACGTGTAAAATTTTTGTACATGATTTTTTTAATTTTTTTAACATTGTGTATATTTTGGCTGTTTATTTTTAACTTAGGTTTTTATTTGTAAAAGTGTCATTACAGTTTTTATTTTTGTTAACTTGTAAAGTTGTTTGATTATGTTAAAATGTATGATTGAGGTGTCTCGATGATTATAAATACTGTATATGTTGTTTAATTTTTTTTTAAGAAAAATACAATAATTTCTATTCTTTGGTTTAAATTTTCAATGAGTTTTTTTTTATTGATAGTCTTTTTGTACTTTATAGTCATGAGTGATTAATTACTTTCCAAGAATTAAACCTGGGTCCAAGGCAATATGTTGATAAATTAATTATTTTTTCTCGTTTGTGACAATTTTCGATCATGTAAAGTAATTTTTGGCTTTTCTCTTTTCTTCTGTCCATTCGGTATTCTGCGTTTGTTCTTTTTGTAAACCTGTAAAGTTGAACTTTGAACAAACTTGGTTCAGTTCATTATGTTTTCTCATGGTATTCCAATTTTCCCATATATATTCTCTAACATTATTTGTTAATCATTTCTATAATAAATCTTGTACCACATGTGTCCGTAATTTTATGATAATTTATTTTTAAAATGTTCATTTTCTTGTATATACTTGGTTCAAAGTAAGAAAGATATCTCGAGTAAACAAACAGCAGTTACCGAATCAGCTGATAAAGCGGTGACACAGAAAAAATGCAACACTTTTAATGAAAACATCACAATGATAACCGATACGTGTTTTTAACCATATACAGAATTAAACGATTAATAGAAATGAAAAAAAAACAAAAAATACTACAATACTAAATTTTTAATTGAAAATAAATTATAATGCAGTTAAGAACAATACGATGTCAAAAGCGAGCTGTTAGTATAATATAACGAAGACATGTTCTTCGTCAAAAATGTAGAGAGAGATTTTATGGGATTTATAAGTCATCGTCAAATTCAATTGTGAAATAACGAGTGACTAAACTAATATTAGATGACTAATCATTAAAATAAAAATGTTTACTTTTAAAGCTTCTTGTTTCGTCGTACAGATCAGAGGTAATACGTATATTTATAACCACATTTATTTATGAAAAAGAATGTAAGTAAAGTATATGCCTAACTTTTTTATATGTTTATTGATCAATACTTAAAACATCATTCATGATATGTGGTGTAGGCCTAACAGTTTCATTTATAAAAATACTTTTTAAAGTATTTTGTTGTTATTTTTTAATCAGTGCGTACGCATATTTAAATAATGCGCATGCTCAGTAACGTCATTATTTGTTTACTTGAGATATCTTTCTTACGGTAAACCGAGTATAGTTATTCTCTTTTTCCTAATGTATACTGTCTGTCTAATAGTAATTTGTCGTAGAAAATTACAGCATTTTTGCCACAGTTCGGAAACTAGCGAATCTGTTATGAAGAATTGACTTTCTATCGTTAATTCTAGTTAGCGATTTTTTTTTTCAAATATCGTTGGTATTATTAATCGACGTACCCTTACCATCTGCAATCATAGAATCTGTTATCTTAAGGAGTACCTTTCTCTTGAATTTCTCTGCGTCTTGAACTTATCTAAGATAAGCCTTCTGGAATAAAATTTAAATATTAAAGTAAATTATTATTTTTGTTACAAATGTAAGTACATTATAAACATAATATTTTAAGGCTGTTTCTATGGTGCAGTGGTTCAGAGTACTCAATATTATGATAACCACAAATCAGAGTGTCCTGGGATCGATTCTGGACAAGGATCCTTAAAATTTTAGTGTGAAAAAACCCACCATAGTCACTAATCAATCAAAACCCAAACAGTCAACATAAATTTAAATAAATTAAACCATAGATATGTTAATTAATGTTATTTATAATAAATGGTGTGGTATTTCTCATGGCATGCAAAAGCTATTGACTTGGAACAATCAAGAAAAACTTCAGCTAGAACAATGTACTTTAACAATAGTATCGTAGCTAGTGTGCACATTGAAGTTAACATAAGGTTGTTTTCTGAAATTAAAATTATTTTAATGAAAAACTGTAATGACATCTTTTGATTGATAGTCCAATGCATTATTTAATTATTTTTATTGGTATTGAAATGTATTAATTTGTGTGATTTTTAATTGTATGATTTTATTCCGTCCTTATTTTAATTAATATTTTAGATTTATTTAATTGTTGTACAAATTTTTACTTTTTATATCTATTTTTTTTTATTGTAGTTTTAGGTTCAGTTCTCTAACTGTAATAATTTTTTTTATTGATTTTTAAATTTTGTTAAATTTGATCTTCCATTAACATTTTAAATAATGTAATAATGAAATTATTATGTTATCTTTAATATCATAAATTTATTAAATCTATTGTAAGCCCTGTCACAAAATATAGACTGATAGTTTTACTTGGATATAATGACAATTTTTAATTTGTTAAACTTTTTGATTAAATACTGAAAAATATTTTTATTAATTTTTACATTTTCTTGCCTATATGAATATATAGGAAGGAAAGTATTGTTTTCATGTCGATTTTTCGAAATCGAGTTTTCACCGAATCTACAAGTTTTCAGACCCCATGAAACCAAAAAACATGTTTTTAGCAATTGGTCTTTGTGTGTGTGCGTGCGTGCATGTGTGTTGTGTGCGTGTGCGTGTGTGTGAACAGAATATCTCAAGAATGGATCATCGTAAAAACTTGAAACTTAAAATACATACCACTACCGGACCAGACACGAACATTTTCATCAAAATCGGTCAACCAGAAGTAGTTTATTCTTGTAATTTTTCACTTTTTTGCAATTTTTTCAAAAACTGGTCCTACAATTTTTTTTAAAATCACCTGATTTACTAAATTTTTTATACTTTACAAGATAGGGTAGGTGCCATCTCTCCTTAAATTCTTGGTGAGGCTGTTTTTACGTAAAAAAATGTTTTTTTTTTTTTTTAAGATTGCGACGTTAATATGCATTTAGCGCAAAAATGTGTATGTAATAAAAAATGTAGAGAATTTAAAATCCTACAACTTTTATTTCAAACATTTTTTCGTATAACGCTTAGTTTAGCGGTAATTAGCGATTTTTTTGTTTTTCTCTAATGAAAACGTGTGAAAAATCGATACTTTTCAGATTTCGGCCTTAGTATGCATTTTACGACAAAAATGTAATAATCAAATTTATAGAAAATTAAAAGATCTACAACTTTTATTTATAGCATTTTTCTCTACAGAGCCTAGTTTAGCGTGAAAGAGTAATTTTATGTATTTTTAAGCCAAACTGAGGTCAATTTTCATTTTGTGTCTTTCACTCATGATTAAAATAAGGTACGTTTTTTGAGGTTAGTTTTTTTTTGTTTCTAATGTTAGGTTATATTGTTAATTATTGGAATTGGCAAGAGAAAGTCATGTAGGTGTTTCACACCAAATTTTTTTTTCTATTATTGTTTCCTCAAACGTATATTAAGGTAAAGCTTTTAAATTTGGTTTTTATTGTTATTATTTTATTATACACTAAAGCAAAATTATGTTAGCTTGAAATAAAACAGATACCTTATGAAAAAACTCATAAATTATCAAAAAAAATTATTATTATTTCGTTGTACACTTCTATTCTTTAACAAGTTTTTGGTTAAAGTGGATTTCTGATAATTGGGGTTTTACTGTATGTGTAAAGAAGTGTTATTTTTATTCTACTGTATGTGTAAATTTATTCTTATATAATTTTTCAAGAATATATCTGAATAGATTAAATTTCCTTCATAAAATTAACCTTTACACAATCATTTAAGGATAGTAAACCATTTTTGTGACAGGACAAAATGATAAATATCTTAATATATTTATTAAAAATATAAAAATTAAATACATTATCTTCCATTTACATTTACAGATTAAATTTAATAAGCATGAATAGGGATTTTAAAATATTATAACTAGTATATTTAAATTAAATATTGGAAAAGTGCCTTCCATTAATCTGAAAATCTCTAAAATTTAAAGTGAATATAAATTTACCATTAAAAGTCGCCTATAACTTATTATAATTATATCCACTGAAATATTCAATTACATTAACTTAAACATTTTAAATAAAAAATATTTGAATAAACAGATTTTTAAAAAATGTAATTTTTTCCCATATTTATAGTCATAAGTTTCTAAAGCATTATGTTGTAATTTAGTAAATGAAAAAATATTTGTTTTTCTGTACTAATAAATAATCTGCAGCAATTATTATTTAATAATGTTTAAAACATTACCTTTTATATTTCTCAGTATTGTACCTAGTTCATCTGCAGCTCTTTACATGTATATACATTTTAAAGCAATTTTATATAATAATTTTGTAAATAAAATAAAACTATTGTTATTAATGTTTGAGTTTTTTTACTTCCTCTTGCCTATATGAATATATGGGAAGGAAAGTATTGTTTTCATGTTGATTTTCCAAAATCGAGTTTTCACCGTATACGTGTTTTCAGACCCCCTGAACCCAAAAAAACATGTTTTTAGCAATTGGTCTGTGTGTGTGTGCGTGCGCGCGTGCGTGCGTGTGTGTGTGAACTGAATATCTCAACAACAGAACATCATACGAACTTAAAACTTGAAACTTAAGTTACTCACCACTACCAGACCTGACATAAACATTTTAATCAAAATCGGTCAACCAGAAGTAGTAGTTTATTTATGTAATTTTTCACTTTTTTGCGATTTTCTCAAAAAAAACTCCTACAATATTTTTAAAAATCGCCTCATTTACTAAATTTTCTATGCTCTAAATGATAGGGTAGGCACCAGTTTGCTGAAATTCTTGGTGAGGCTGTTTTTTTTTTTTTGTAAAAAAATTGTTTTTTAAAGATTGCCACTTAAGGCCTAATATGCATTTTAGCCAAAAATGTATATAATAAAAGATGTAGAGAATTTAAAATCCTACAACTTTATCTCAAACAATTTTTTGTATAATGCTTAGTTTAGCAATAATTAGCAATTTTTTTTTCTCACGAAAACACGTGAAAAATCTATGTTTTTAAGATTTTGGCCTTTGCATGCATTTTACGACAAAAATGTATTTATAAAATTTATAGGAAATTAAAAGATCTACAACTTTTATTTAGAGCATTTTTCTCTACAGAGCCTAGTTTAGCATGAAAGAGTGATTTTCCATATTTTTAAGCCAAACTAAGGTTGATTTTCATTTTGCATCTATCACTCACGATTAAAATTAGGTTATGTTTATTGAGGTAGTTTTTTTGTTTATTTCTAATGTTTTATTATGAATGTTAGATTATATTGTTAACTATTTGCATTGGCAAGAGAAAGTTGTGTGAGTGTTTCACACCAGATTTTTAAGGTATAATTTTTAAGGTTGATTTTTAGTTTGTTTCATTCACTCATGATTAAAATAACCGTTTTCATTTTACATTGTTTACCCATGATTAAGTTAATTAGTATTGTTGGATTGTATTATGAACTAAATTTCTCCTATTTCTATGATTTTATTTAATTTCTTTTTTTAATGTATATTTCAACTCAAAAAGTTTAAGCGTTTTAATTGTTATACTTGCCGTATCTAGCAGGTGGAGTGTTAAATTATTTGCACTCGATCTGCTAGTTCCAATATTACAAAAAGTAGTTCTGTTTCCTATCGCATGGTCAGCCAATTATATGACTGAAGCATTTAAGAACAGTAGAAGTAGAGGTGTAAAAGGCACTAATCAGAGTTATCTCCTTTGAGAGTAATGAATTTCATTAAACAGCTAGAACCTGTGGTAAATGATGTGAAGGTGAAAATATATTTTTTTCAGAGGGCCTGCCATGCTGATAAGCAAGCATACTTTTCCACTCAGTGAGGAAGGCAATTGTATACTACTTCACTCCTTGTTTTACTTAGTAAAGCTTCTAGAGGTTCAAACCAGCCTTTCAGCTGATGACCTTTCGGATGATAGTCAATTTTATTGGTACCTAAGATCAGAAAAGCCTCATTCTGACCCAACACCACTAGTGACAAATTTTTATACATTTTCTTTATGACTTAACCCTTTATAGGGCAATACTATGGGGAAAAATATACATGTAGTAAAATGTTAAATTTTATTTTATAGGGACTTGAATAATGTATTTCTAGTGCCAGAACAGTAAGATATTTCTTTTTTTTTATGTCAAGCCCTGGTAAGTATACTCTACCAAGGAATGTTTATTGAAATGGGAATTACATAATGCTTAGTGGCAAGAATACTTATTAAAACAACTTGTAGCCCTATATAACAGAAAAATGTGTCAAATAACTTATCTTAACTTTATATTAGCATGAATGCTTGTTTCCCGTAAAAAAACTGGAATTTTCTAAGCACTGTACAAAAGTAACAACAAAAGAACATGGTAGTGTACGCTGGTATGAATCCTTATCACATTCGTGTAACTCACAAAGCAAATGGTCGCTGCCCACTAATTTCAAAATGTGGATAGCCTACTTAACAAGAGAACATTTATAAAGCCATAAAATGCTAGTAAGGTTCAACTGCATAGCTTATTCTTAAAATACATCAACTTTATTGCCAGTGGTAAGTATACCTACCACAGACCTATAAAGGGTTAACTAGAATAGCATTAACTCTGTTACACTGGTAATCTAATTTTAGATGTTGCCGAATGGATTGTGGGTGGGGTGATAAAATGTGCTTCTGCAAGGTCAGTATAAATCTGAGACAGGTAAATATTGCACTTTCCGTGTAGGGAATTCTTTAACGCATCTGATAGTGTTTTCAGAAATAGAATATCATAAAAAGGAACATTTTTATTCCCTCTATAATGTGTAGGTAGCATTAATGGTTTGTTTTGAATGGAAATCCATGTAACTCGTGTGTAAGTCAATGTACATGTATGTTCTTTAGTTTGTGTTGAAGTTATGACAATTCTGTTACGGTGTTTGCCCTTGAAAAGGAAAGACGAGTTTATTTTACTTTTCAGGAGGGGGTTTACCATCTCGGAGGCAAAAAATTTGACACTGGCGGATTGCAAAGGACATGTAACGGCTTCCCTCTAACCACACCTACAGAATTTTCCAAAACACGTGGTTGTAAGGAAAAAAATTTTCTACATTGCTTTGCTTACAGCCTGTAACCTAAACATAATAGTGGCTCTTAGACATCACCGTAAAGAATGTAAATTACCATTCCTTCATGCTTCCATGTGATGTAAAAATGGACTCGTATTGAACATTTTGTAACTTCGTCAAATATTTACGGAAATTTAAATAAAAAAATAACATTTATTCCAGTAAACTTTTGTCTATAAAACATGTTTTATCATTTTTTTTGCTAAACTGAAATTTTAGCCCGTTATAGTAAAAAATATAAAGTAAACACAAAAATTTCGCTCATTTAAACGCAGAAAATTATTAAGCGATTTTGTTGTAATTATATTCAAAAGGCGCATACGTATTAAATGAATCACTGTAAAATTTTCAGAATTTTTCATCAGTAGTGACGTTAGATAAAACAGTTGTTTTGAGAGCGCGTTTTGAATTTTGCAATTCTTCTGTTTAATGCATAACAGTCCGTTTCCAAAGGGTTAACAGAAAAAGTTTTAAATTGATTTTATTAATAAGCCTGATACTTTTTTAAGCAATTAAATATGAGGCGCTCAGCGCCAAAGTGACCTAAGCGCCAAATTTTAGGATTTTATGTTTTTATACAATATGCATTGAGCTTATCTTGTATTACAATGCCAAACAAGCCCAAGCGACAGAAAAATAGGGAAATTTATTATTTTGTTGCCGGTTTGTTTTGGCACATTTATAAAAACTTTCGTCCTCAAAGCCAGACTGACGTAACAACCGTTTACATGTGCGTTTTGTCATAAGGTTTAAGTGAGTTGTGTAGTGCTTAAGTTTTTCACCTTTAAAAACACTTTTAAAAGTGAAAATGAATAACCAAAGGACTTTAAGGATTTTAGAAATGTGTCAAAATACCTTAAACAAAGACAGAACTGAAGGTAAGCTTGCAATAATTTATTAGTAAAGCATTCTCGTCACTTCACGTAATTTGCAGGTTAGTTTTAGAGCGTCTCTTTTGATTTTAATAATATTGAAACATCAACAGTTTTTTAATAATGCAATATCTTAAAATAATCGTTTATTTGTTTTCTTTCTAGAAAATAATCATAAATGAGGCATGCCTCTTTTATAAAAAGTATAATGTAATGATATTAGCGTGATGTACTAGGCTGTGGAACCGACACATTTCCGAAGTTTAGCGAAGTTTAACGTGGACGGTTTAAATGAAACAGGCACTTATAAAATGATTAATTAAAGATGTAAAAATAGTTTTATACTGCATGAAATAGTGAAAAAGCATAATAAATGCCAAAATATGTGTAACTGGCACATAAGTCACTTTGGCATTTGCTTTTGTCCAATCACTGGCGCTTAGATTAATTGTTTTGGTGGTTAGGCTACTTTGGCATATAACAATATGTCAAATGTACCCATGAAACAAGCTGTTCCTTTACAGGTTCCAATACCGATTCTATCAAAATAGACAAAAACATAGAATCCCAGAATGAAGACATAATTGGAGGACCCACAAAGGGTTTACTTTCAGACAATGATTACAAAATAATAAACTATCAGTCTAACCAAAATGAAAATGTGATAAATGAAGCTTTAGACATCAATTTATTTTTTTTGAAGACTGTCAATTATTTATTGTTAATGACATTGAAATTCTTAATTCTTCAGTTGTTGATACCTTTGAGGACTTTAATTCTGAAGACCTAGAAGGCCTAATCGAAAAAAAATGGGAATGAAATTAATACATGTACAAATTTGGAAGTGAATGGAGGTCCTGTCAAATGGAGAGACATGATGCATATTCAAATAAGTAAAGAGGAAATGATTTGAAAATGCTGTACAAGAGCCATTTTGAAGATGAAGTACGTTTTTCTAAGATAGATCTGAAGAAGAGGAAAACCGAATGTTCATTTTCTGAACATCTACCTATTTTATATCCCAATGGGCGACAAGTAGACGCAAAAAACTTAAAGACATTGATGATTTAATGCAATTTATCCCACCTGTAGCCCATGAGTTCTATAAGAAACTTCATCCTTCCAACGAAGTGGAAGAAAAGATATTTACTTTTAGCAGTGAAGATGAAGACTGAAAATAATTATTTAACTTAAAATAATTATATACATTTTTCTGTTTAATATGTAACTTTTTTGTTCGTACCCTTTTTACAGTAAATAGGTTTTTCACATTTTTGTGTTTTTTTTAATTAGTCCTACCTTAAAACATGAATATTTTACTCTTAAGCAGTGTATAGCACACTAACCGCCACTACACTGACCTATGATAAGTGCCAAAGGAGTCTAAGCATCAGTGCACTTCTTTTATTGTTATAAAACGATTATTTTCACCCAAAGAGAATTTTTATTACTATGCTTTGCTACACTTTTATGTTTTAACCTAGGAAATACCTAACTTAAAAAGTGCCTGATTTTTCCATAAACAAAAATAATCTTAACAATGTGTAATAGAGCCATAGTGTTCTAACCTCCAAGTATTTTCGCCGTAACTGCCACTAATATGTAACAGTTGCAATGCCAGAGTATGTTAAGTGCCATTTTAAATCATTTTTTGTTAAATCAATATTAAAATGTCACCAACATTTGTTTAGTGTTAGGCTGAATGTCAAGTGTCAATTAGAGATGTTGTTTAGGTCATCAGCCAAAAGGCTGGTTTGAACCTGTAGAGGTTTTACTAAGTAAATCGAGGAGTGAGGTGGTTTACCATTGCCTTCCTCACTGAGTGGAAAATTACACTCATCAGCATGCCAGGCCCTCTGAAAAGCATATATTTTCCACTCTGCAAATTACACTTTCACTTCATTCACCACAGGATCTGGCTGTATAATAAATTTCCATTACTTTCAGACAAGATAACTCTGATTAGTGTCTTTTGCACCTCTACCTCTTCTGTTCTTAAATGTTTCAGTCATTTAATTGGCTGACCATGTGATAAGAAAACTATTTATTTTAGCCCTGCAACTAACAGATTGAGTGTAAATAATTTGACACTCAACCTGTCTGTTATGGGCAACAATTAGAGATATGTAATTAAAAAAATGTAAATTTAACAACGTTTTAAAGTTATGCTTAAACTTGTATAGCCATTTTCTGAAGATCAGCTGTGTGGTGCTTAAGTCACTTTGGCGCTGAGTGCCTCATATAAAGTAATTTTTTTTCTTTTTATTCCTAATGCATGTACGTTGCCATCTGTTCAATTCAGAACAACAAGCAACCCCATGACCCAATGAGATGAGGATGATGTGTATGACATGTAAATGAGGGGTAGTCTTGTACAGACCCAGGTCGAAAACTCTGATATGTTAATTGAACCCCAACCATCAAAGTACACTGGTAACCACTGTCTAGTATTCAAATCCGTATAAAAGTAACTACCTTTACTAGGATTTGAACCAGGAACCTTCGTCTCCGAAAATCAGCTGTTAAACAGCTGACTCAAGGCAATGACTTTACCTCTAGACCAACCCGGTGAGTAATTAAATATACAGTTAATTTAATAATAGATTCAGTTTATTTCTTTAAAATACTGTTATATCATTTTATTTATACTTACATGAAAATAATACAATTGAAGAGATGACGGAAGCCAAACTAAATTTAACTGAAATAAAAATATTGAATTACTTTAGTAAATTTACTTCATTTCTGCTTACATTATTCAACATGATCAAAAGTGTGTATTATTTACAGATTAAAGAAACAAGAAGAAATACAATACTGATCTTTCTCTGTAAAGAACTGGTGAAGAAGCCAAACTAGTTCAGAGTTGGGACAAAAATAAAAGTGAGGCCAATAAACTGAGTTAAATAATATCTTGTGTATGTGGGTGTGAAAGAGAGAGAGAGTGAGAGAGGGGGATATCAGTTTATGATTATTTCTCTATACACCAGGTTAACAACTTATATTTCTTTTGTGGTTTTACAAATAATATTAAATTATATAAAATATTTCTGTCAAGTTTTGTTTTCATTTTAAATTCCAATCCATAAAAAACTAAAAATGAGAATATGATAAACAGGAACTCAATATCAACATTAATATATTAATAATAATAATGCATTATTCACCAATAAAAGAAAAATACATCCGTTAAACAGAATTGCATTGTTTTCCCCCTTAGTCTGAAGCCATCAGCGCGGGTATTAACAAGTATCTGAAAAAAAATAACCGAAAATACTTACAGTTCAATCGTTCTTAGTTTGCTCCTACTGTCAACAAACAAAAGCCACCTACTACAGGGTGCACGATAGAGTCTGCGACTTTATGGATGTCGTATTTAAATTAACTATTTTTTAAATTAAAAATACTTGAAGTACTAAAAACATCGGTCATGATATGGTGTAGGCCTAACAATTTCATTAAGAAAAATACTTTTAAAAGTATTTTGTATTTAAATACTTTTTCTTCACTTCCAAGGATTAGGTTTCTTGAACCTGTTCCGGTACCCATCTGTTCCTCGGTCGTCCTATATCTCTTCTTCCTGTAGGTTTGTAGTTTCTGGCGGCTTTTGGTATTCTCTCGCCTGGCATGCGATTCAAATGGCTGCACCATCTGCTCCTGTTCTGCTTGATTTTGTCTAGCAACGGTAAAGCATTCAGTGTTTTAAATACTTCTGAAAGTATTTTGTTGTTATTTTATAATCAGCGTGTACACATTTTTTTATAATGCGCATGCTCAGTGACGTCATTATTTGTTTACATTAGGAGCAAACTAAGAGAGGCTGGACTATACACCATATCAGTTGTGTCTAGTTTAATATTACAAAGAAAAAAGGTTTGTATGTTTGTACAAAGTGTACTCAGAAACTACCCAACTGATTTCAAAAATTATTTTATTGATGGAAAGCTTATCGTCATGATTAGCTCTTCAGCCCTTGGTGGGCTTTGACTTCCTCCATAATTCTTCTTCAATCCTCTTTGCTATGCTAGCACCCTCCATCCTCTAACCCAGTGGTGCCAACGGTTTTTTTCTTGGCACCCTTAGGGTAAGGCCTGAGTGCACGCTCTAGTTGAGAATTTTGCGGGGCGGGGTGTACAGCGTTTAACTTAATCACATCCTTATGCACATAAGCGTCCTCAGCTTCCTATTGCAGTGGTGGGAAGAGGAAGCCTGTTTGCATTCAGCGTTGTGTGCAAATGATTTTTTTTTGTTTACTGTCCGAATGTTTTGCAATTACTGCTAATGCAGATGGTGAGAAGGGTGATAGATGAAAATGAGTGATGAAAAGTGCCAGACCTGACCAGGAATCGAACCCGGGACCCCGGCGTAGAAGCCAGTTGCACTAACCACTACACCAACGGGCCCAGCCAAATGAAAGTCAAACCAGTTTGTGTTTTGACAGTGTTCAGTAAAGCGTGCATGTATTTGAAGAAATAATTTCAGAAATTCAGCCAAAACCTGAAATTTGGTTGTCTTCACATAGCCTTTACAAGACTATAGTAGGTAAAGTAGAAAAACTCAAAATTGAAGGTAGTGGTCCTCAAAATTGGCCAGATAATGCATGCTCTCTTGTTGCTGACTGCACGCTGCACTCCCCGCGGAATGTTTTTGATTATTTAGGCCAGATAATACACTCTCTCTTGCCGCTCATTCTGCATGCTGCACGCCCCGCAGAACACTTTTTCACTCAGACTTGCTAACGGAACTAACCCATAATGGCACCCAAATACCCGTAATATTATATTGTTAATTAGCTATTAAGTTATAATAAAGGTTTAAAAAAAGGTGCTCCCCACTCTCATACTGCCTGCATGTGTGTGCAGTGTTCAAGAGTTCAGTTCAACTTTGCATCCACTTTCTTACCATTTATTGTTAACTTACCTTTTTTATCTGCTTGCAGACTTCGTTTTAATTAGTCACTTACACAAAACTGTTGCATAGTCAGCGACTACCATGGCACCCCTAGCGCTTGTTTGTGACACCCCAGGGTGCCGCAGCACCTCGATTGTGAACCACTGCTCCAAACCCCATCAAAATCGGCATAAGTACAGATCTGTATGGAGTAATGAAATGTTTCGTTTAGGGTCCACCTCTGTGATTATCGTATAAAAGACAAAATTGAACAAAGTAGACGATTGAATAATTCCTTGCTTAACACCTGACTTAAGTGCGTCGGTGAGACCAATAAACTGAGTTATATAATATCTTGTGTATGTGTTTGTGTGTGTATGCGCATGTGTTTTAAGAGGGAGAGAGAGAATATCCGTTTATGACTGCTTCCGTACGTTCTAGGTTAACAACTTATATTTCTTCTGTGGTTTTTCTAATAATATAAAATTCTACAAATAGTTCTGTCAAGTTTTATTTTTTATTTTAAATTTAATTAATAGATAAATCAAAGTGAATATATTATGATAAATAAGAAGATTTATATCAATATTACATCTCTTAACAAGTGTTTAAATAAACACACACACCCATTGAATACAAATTATACAATGTCAATCATAATCTTGTATATTAATATTATAAAAAAGTAATGTTGGTTTCTTTGTACGATATAAACTCAGAAACTACCCAACCGTTTTCAAAAATTCTTTCACCGTTGGAAAGCTTATAGCTTCCTGATTAACATAGGATATTTATTACATTGTTGTTGATTAGGTCATCAGCTGAAAGGCGGGTTTGAACCTCTAGCGGCTTTAACGAGGAGTGAGGTGGTTTACCAATGCCTTCCTCAATGATTGGAAAAGTATGCTGGGCCCTCTGAAAAGCATCTACTTTCCACCCTGCAAATGATATCTTCACTTCATTTACTACAGAGTCTGGCTGTATAATGAATTTCATTATTCTCAGAGGAGATAACTCTGACTAGTGTCTTTTACACCTCTACCTCTTCTATTCTTCAATGCATCAGCCATATAATTGGCTGACTATGTGATAAGAAACAGAACTATTTTTTGTAGCTCTGGAATTAGCAGATTGAGTGCAAATAATTTAACACTCTACCTGCCTGTTATTGGCATTATAATACATTACATAATTTTTAAATTAAAAAAAAAAATTTAGTTGGTAAAACGAAATCATCTTTTATTTTATATTTTTGTTAAGTCAGTTGGGAAGGTTCATTTTCCATATTTTCTGTACCCCAATTCTATTTTATTTACCACTATTGTATTATTTAGGTAGGTTTAATACAGTCAGGTTTCAGGTATAATACAGTACAGTTCACCGAATGAATAAAAAAGCTTGTGACATCACAACCCGACAGCGCCTTACTTTCTAACCTCTATGGACATAAACTCTGATACACTACTTGAACAATAGTCATCCTACATCTACTGGAACATTCTATTATTTCAAAATTATTTTAAATGATTTAAATATTATTAAAAAACAAATTATCTTCATTCTATTATTTTAAATAAGACTTGTATATCTAAAAGAATAAGCTTAAGAGGTTTCTGAAATAAACATGCCCATTTTATAACACATTAGTCATCGTTAGGAATTAACAATGGTTACATCAGTAGTATAAATCATATCAGAAATGTGACTTGACTCGCATCATCGACAAACAGAAAAATAAAATTAATTTTGCGCACAAATACAAGGTTACTGACAAAGTTTTAATTTATGGAAAACGGTAAATACAATATGCATCGCCAAACCAATCGACCAAGCTTGTATATTCATCCGGCTGACTGTACTTCCTGTCAATTTGTACCCAACTCTTTCCTTTTTTCATAACTCTTGAAAATTATTTACGGGACAGTTATCCAAAAATGTCATGTCAAATTTCTATATAGAAATTTATGTAAACCTTACAAAAATCAGACTGGTGATACCATTTTTTTAAGAAGTAGATTTTGATTGAATTCTCCCATTACAGATATTGAGTGATTCTCAGGTCATATTTCTCTCCTCTTTCTCTGGTAATTTATAATAATCTCAAAAAAAATCCTGTTTGCAGTAACTAAATTCATTTTTTTTTTTTTTAATTTACGCCCCAATTGGAGCACTCAAGTCACTCATGGACATGCGTTCCTTGAGGAGTTAGTTGTGGCACCACACTGTTGTTTTCTTCGGTTCCCACATCATTTTCATATTCCTTGACCTGTTGGCTCTCAATCTCTCTGCTACAGCTGCATTCGGCTGTCTTCTCTCTCTGAAAGGCAGTTGGGTTATCCTCTTTTCCTTTAGGATGGTCTTCTCTTCTCGTCTCTGGATCATTTCTTCGTTTATATTCAAGTTCCTCATGTCTGACATGACTTCCTGTATCCATTTGTTTTGGATCTTATTCTTCATTTGGTAGTCAAGGAGCTGTTTAATGAGTCTTGAGTCAGGCAGTCTGCTAAGGTGGCCAAAGAAAACGACTCTCCTCTTCCTCATTGTGTCCAATATCGGCTCATTTTCCTTATAAACTATATTGTTGGGGACTATCCACCATTTTCTCTGGACTTGATGCTTGAAATTAATGGCTGTTCTTAATATTCTTTTGTCTATCTTTTGAAGTTTGTCCGTGGTTGATCGAGTGTTCAAGATGAAAAGGGTCATTAAATTCATTTTATTTGTACAGTATGATTTTTTTTATTGTTAAGTTTGCCATTAAGTGTAACAAGTGATGGGTTGTTAGTACAATATTTTTATTGACTTATTTATTTATTTATTTCTATTATATTAATTTTACAATATGTTCAATTTCTTATCTATCTGAATAGAAATTACATTGCTGCTGAATGAGGCAAAGCCTGTGCACAGGAAAGGATAGTGATGCAGTAACAGTAATAAGTTAGTATTCTCAAGTTTTCAATACCTTAAGAATTAATTAACATATCTAATTACAATATTCTTGATTACTCTGTATTACACAATTTTTTTAAAAATTATAAAGTAAAATACTACATTAGTTATTACTTAAATACAAATGAACAAGGCAAACCTAAACCAACCGATCCACGGATGAGCTCAATAAACTCTCAGACCAACCAAATATTTTTTAATGACACCAATCAATGCAGTAAAAAATAATTTACGTAAATCAGAAGGCAAACAGTTAAAAAACATCAATATAAAACACCAAATCGAATTCCATTGTCACTTATAAATTTCTACAATTTATAGTTAGTATTTTTAACTACGTAAGACTTCAATTCTCTTTTAATTGTTTTCTCATAATCAGTCACAAACAGCTTTTGTAGAAGTTATGACATCAGTTTTAATTTTAAATTTTAATTTAGAAAATTACTCTGAAGAAGGTGATACCACTAAAATGTACGTAAGTTTAAAAAAAAAACCCACTGGGTTGGTCTAGAAGTAAAGTCGTTGCCTAAATCAGCTGTTTAACAGCTGATTTTCGGAGACGAAGGTTCCTGGTTCAAATCCTAATAAAGGTAGTTATTTTTATACGGATTTGAATGATAGACAGTGGTTACCGGTGTACTTTGATGGTTGGGGTTTAATTAACCATACTCTCTCAGGAATGGTCACAAACAGCTTTTGTAGAAGTTATGACATCAGTTTTAATTTTAAATTTAAATTTAGAAAATTACTCTGAAGAAGGTAATACCACTAAAATTTACGCAAGTTTAAAAAAAAACCCACCGGGTTGGTCTAGAAGTAAAGTCGTTGCCTAAATCAGCTGATTTTCGGAGACGAAGGTTCCTGGTTCAAATCCTAATAAAGGTAGTTACTTTTATACGGATTTGAATGATAGACAGTGGTTACCGGTGTACTTTGATGGTTGGGGTTTAATTAACCATACTCTCTCAGGAATGGTCGGCCTGAGTCTGTACAAGACTACACCTCATTTACATGTCATACACTTCATCCTCATCTCATTGGGTCATGGGGTTGCTTATTGTTCTGAATTGAACAGATTCCAACGTACATAAATTAGGGATTACAAAAAAAAAAGTTTTAAAAAAAATAATAAACTAAAGGGCAACCAAAGAACAGGTAGAGATAAATTTCATTTATATCATGATTTATAAATTATATGGTTGGCAGGATGGATTACAAGAATTTGTTAGTGAAACCTTTTTATGTTTTTCAAGGTAGAATATCCTCTTACATAATGGAAAAAATGTTTTAACACTATAATATTTTTGGAAATGCGTAACACAAAAATGAAATACCAATAGAATCATAATATTAAACAAGTTGTTGATTCTGGTAATATTATTTGAACAACAATTTAAACATTGTAATGCTGTAAATTGAGAATAAATAAAAAAGAAAAGTATTCATTGTTATATAAGAACAGTTCCGAATAATAATTAAGTAGTAGTAATATAATTTAAAAACATTTACTTTGATAACTGGTTTGGGGTTAGTTTTTTTACTACGAAAATGCTGTTTAAACTGTTTTCTGGCCAATTCAAGGTCAACCAGATGAAAATAGTTTTATTTGAAATAGGATTTTACTTCTGTACTTCTGATGTTATATAATCTTTTTCAGTTCGCTTCTCTTTCTCACTTTATCTCTCTCTTTCACACAT
The DNA here is from genome assembly GCA_035578175.1 of Catonia carolina. Lineage (NCBI taxonomy): Eukaryota > Metazoa > Arthropoda > Insecta > Hemiptera > Achilidae > Catonia > Catonia carolina. The sequence goes on along the minus strand of JAQMRL010000005.1, from coordinate 65,795,078 downwards.
TCTGTAAGAGATTCATACATTGCATTCATATTTATTACTTATTTGCATAGCTATCTTTGTTACTCCATATAAGGAATTAGTTTTTTATTCAAGTTTATATTTAATGTTTTAATTGCTTGGTTATTAGTGGTTGTAATAAGTAAAGTAAAAGTAATATTATAGTGGGTTTGAATGATAAAATTATTTCCAGACCTATTCCAGAATCAAACTCATGATCTTTGATTTTGTTAGTAGTCTAGTATTTTACTAACTGAGCTGACAAGGAAGTTCTGTTAATTATTTTTAAATTAATTTTAGTGTTCAACCAAATCATAGTCTCTAGTGACATTCCCTGGACAATAAGTAATAAATTTTTACAATTATCACTAATCACACTAATAATTCAAGAAAATGTTTTACAAATTTTTTTTTGTTTTTTAGAATTTTTTTAACCAATGTTGTTTTTTTTAAATTTTATCAAATAGGGCCAATTTTAGACCACTTAAATGTTTCTGGAAGCTCTTTTTTTAGCCCACGTTCTAAGGATTTGTTTACTGTAAGCTTTTCTCCTTTCTTTTGTCCACGTGGTGTTTTGTTTTTGAGCATAATGGAAGCTCTTAAAGTTCGTAATTAGTTGTCTTAGTTTGATTCATTAAGTTTTCTCGGTTTATTCCAGTTTTCTCAATATCCTTTCTGACTTCTTTGAACCATCTATCTGACACCTTAGAATTCACATAATTGGGGACTCCTTTCTCATCAGATGAAAAATTTGAGGAGTTAAGTAAATGAGTGCCGTAATTATGCAGTTTCTTTAACAGTTTAAGAAGTTAAGTCTGGGATCAAGAAGTTCTTAGAAAATTATATTGTTGTTTAGGTTATCAGCCGAAAGGCTAGTGTTTGAACCTCTAGAAGCTTTACTAAGTAAAACAAGGAGTGAGGTGGTTTACCATTGCCTTTCTCTCTGAGTAGAAAAGTTTACTTATCAGCATGTCAGGCCCTTTGAAAAGCCTACTTTCCACCCTGCAAATGACACCTTCAGTTCATTCACCACAAGGTCTGGCTGTATAATGAAATTCATTACTTTTAGAGGAGATAACTCTTGACTAGTGTCTTTTACACCTCTACCTCTTCCATTCGTAAATGCTTTAGTCATATAATTGGGTGACCATGTGCTACAAAACAGAACTATTTTTTGTAGCCCTGGAACTAGCAGATCAAGAGTAAAACACTCTACCTGCCTGTTTTGGGCATTAAGAAAATTTTATAAAATGGATATTTTGTGCCAATACTCACTTATGCAGTGGAAATATGGAAGGGTGGAAGGAAGACAGAATGAGAAATTTGGTGTGGACAACCTGACAAGAAAAGTTGGACAGACAAATTTATGATGGTTTCGACATGACAGATAGTAGGTGCTGTACTTGGAGGTGGAAGGAAAAAGACCAACAGGCAGACCAAGAGTGAAGTAAATAGTTTCAGTTATGGATGAATTGGGAAATAGATGTGATGCCCAGAGAGCAAAGGAAGAGAGATGGTTCACCAATAGAGAGAGGTGGAGAGGAGGTTTTTGGGCCGGACCTGACAAAAACTTGGAAGAGGAAAAACAAGATGATGATGACGGTGAATTGCATAACGGAATAGTGTTGTATAACCACCGACTGAATACGGTAAACTATCCTTGTCATTTTCAGTAAGTGAACATTAGTATGAAGTGGCACATATTCATTTATTTAAAATTCTATAAACATATAACGAATTTTATGACTGTACGTATAATTAAAATACAGTTTGTTCATAAAAAATTTTATTTCATTTGTTAGCTAATAAAAAAAATTTTTTAATTATTATAGGCCACGTGGCGTAGTGACTAGAGCATTAATGTACTAAGTAGAAGGTCCTAAGTTCGATTCCCAGCTAGGGTATGGAAATTTTAACAAGTTAAAAACCAAATGTTACTGTACTGAAATCCACAGTAGTCACTAACGACCAAGCTGTTGATGCAAAAATAAATAAATTAAAAAAAAACTGGCCACCTCCATAGCGCATTGGATTTGCCGTACAGAGGTCCCAGATTCAATTCCCAGCCAGGGTCTGGAAATTTTGACGTGTCAAATCCCACAGTTAATGTTACATAATCCACCGTAGTCGCTAATGACCAAGCAGTTGATGCGACTTAAAATAAATAAATTTAAAAAAAACTATCATACTATTTTATTAATTTATGTGTACAACGCAAGTCCAAACTATGTGACTGTATGCAAATAAAGTGCCTTCGAACTACTTGGAAGACTGGTCTAAGAGAAGCAAAGAAATTTAGAAAAAGGTCCTTTGTAAGATAATGGGTCCAAAGATGGACAATATAGGTTACAAGATTAAGAAGAACTGCACAAAGGATATGAACGGTTAACGGAAATTATTAGAAAAAGAAGAGTAAAATTTTATGAACACCTGTATAGAATGAATGACAACCAGTTAACAAAACAAATTTTAAGACACTAACCAATAGATCTAAAGTGTCAGATAAATGGTTAAAAGAAGTCAGAAAGGATATTGAGAAACCAAAATAAACCAAGAAAACTTAATGAACCAAACTAAATTCAAACAATTAATTACGTACTCTAAGGGGTTCGTTCCATGAAGAGCAAAATCAGAACACTGGGTGGACAGATGAAAGAAGAAAAGGGAACAAATTCTGAGAATGTGGGCTGCAAAAAAAGCTTCTAGAAATGTCTAAAATCATCATACATCGTCTAAAATTGGCTCTATACAAAAGAAAAAAAAATTACTAATTTTTCTTTCTGAGGTGAATTATATAATAGACTATTGTTCATAATTTCAAAAAAAATCTAAGTTTAATTTTTAAGTTGATTATTCAAAAATTTTTATTTTAATTTCATGTTTTTGATAAAAATTTTCCTCTTTTATAGTTTAACAAGATTATGTTATGTTTGCGTCTAACCAGTTTAATAGATCTATGATAACTACTTCAAGGAATCATTAATGTTGTGTTGGTATCTTGCCAGGAAGGGACTAAACACAACAAAGTTTGATGCCAAAAGCTTTAAATTTTTAAACTTTTATAGTACAGACTACAAAATTAGAAGTTTATCAGTGAACAATTTAAAACTTCAACTACATTTAATATTGAACAATTTAATATTTCAAACTTTTGAACAATATTAACTTTAAACTTTTAAATTTCACTTATTTTGTTATATTTCTTAGCAGTTTTTATAAATGGATAATTTTATAGTGCTTAAATTACTTAAAATTGAGTCAGTGCTTCTCATAGAGTTATTGCCAATGTCACTGGATTCTGCACTAAAAATATGGTTGGTGAAATAGACTTTTAAAAGTTGTTGTATGTTTTTTCAGTTTTTGAACAAATTTCTACTTAAATCAATATAGGTCAGTAAGTGACTAAAAGTGTCAAACAAAAGTTTTTGAGAATGTTGTGTGTGGTTATTAGTTTACGTTCTATTGCAATTTGTAATTGTAAATATTTTTTTAGGTTTTACTTTCAAACAATCACCCAATTAAATTACTGCTTGTTGCCAGTTCTTTATTTTCTTTTATGGACTAGAACAAAAGTACACCCAGCGATTTTTGTCAAATGTGGCTGTCATCTGGTTACCATACATAGTTACAATTTAAGTAGTGTGACTTAACAATGAAATTGGCTTTCTACAGCTGACTGACTGAACTGTGTAGAATTGAGGGATTCTCCAGAATAAGGAAACATAGCAGTAAGTTACCTTTTTTCGCAGAACAGTTTAAAATGTCCTCCATGTTTTAAACTATAACCTACAAAAATTTCATTTCAATATCTCTACTCAAAGTGGCGCACATTAGTTTAACTGACCACTCGTGGAAACGGACCACTGTGATAAAAGAGCACAAAACATCATTTTTATTTTGGTTATAATATTCAAAAAAAAGTCTCTAACTGGAAAATTCCCATAATTACTAGTTTTACAAAATTCTTGAATTAATTAAATTATCAATATTCATGCACAAGAAATAATATTTGGATGAGATATAGCGCAACAAACTATTTAATATCATTTTTCTCAAAACATACTTTTGTTTTATGTTACCTTCCTCTGGAGAATGCCTCAATTTGAAAAAAGGTAGATATCAAATTTTGAAAGCTTCCGCCTATTTAAAAAAATTATTAATTCACACCAGTTAGATTAGCAATTTAGAATGGTGGTCAGTTGATAGTAATGCATGAACAAAATCACTGGGTGTCACTATTCAAATCCATGCCAAAAGAAAAAAAAACAGCTAACAGCCCAGTCAAACTGGGTGGTCATTTGAAAAAACAATCAGATCTTTAGTTAGTACTGTAAAGCATAACAATTTGACTTACCTATATGGACCAAGAGGGTTTTTGTCAAATTTTTATAGAAATGATATTGGAATCATTAGTAACTCTCTATTAACGATGAAAAGCATATTTAACATCTAAAACTGTACATATTCATGATTATGTACCACACTTTGATAAAATAAAAGTAATTTTATTAAAAAAATATAAAATAACAGATTGACATATTGTGAAAAACGTAGAGAAGGTAAGAATTAGAAAAAAAATATGATTTTTGATTGTTCTTTACCTTGGTTTCTATGCTGAGCTGTGTCACTTTGAAATCACCTTCATAGATATAGAATGACCACTGCTGATGTTCAGAGTAATACAATGCTCCCTCAACTACTTTTAAATCTTCACTGTGGGTCATGTTCTCAGATTTTTCACTCTTTTCGATATCTTTATCAGAGTTTACTTTCTTATTATCCTCTTTTCCTTTTACTTCATCATCTATAGCTTTTTCACATTCTGGAATTCGCTTGAGTAGGTGGTAAAATCTTCAGAACTGGTTAGTCTGTTTCTTTTTATTTTCTGAAACTTGTTTTCCTGAATGATTGCGTAGCTTTCCTCTAACAAGCTAATTCTGGCAACGCTGTTACAGAATATTGAATGTTGGGTTTCCTTAGGATGGTATTGTGTGACTGTACTGTAATAATGGCTGATCTGATCATGGGTTTTGCGCAATTTTCCTTGACTACTCCAAATGAATGCCTGGCCAGACTCTTTTTTGTCATGTGCAGTAACATAAACTTAAACCTTTATTGGTAAGTTCGTATATTTACCACTGGCAATATGGTCGATTTTTTTAAGAATAAGCTATGCAGTTGAACCCTATTGGCATTTTATGGTTTTATAGATGTTCTCTGGTAAGTAGGCTATCCACATTTTGAAATTAATGCGCAGCGACCATTTGCTTCATGAGTTACATGAATGTGGTATGGATTCATGCCAGCGTACGCAACCGTGTTGTTTTGTTGTTACTTTTGTATAGTGCTTAAAAATTTGACTTTTTTACGGAAAAGCAAGCATTCACGCTCATATTTTAAAGTTAAGATAAGTTATTCTACACATTTTTCTGTTATATAGGACTACAAGTTGTTTAAATAAGCATTCTTACCACTAAAAATTATGTGATTTCCATTTCAATAAACGTTCCTTGGTAAGTATACTTACCAGGACATAACATAAAAAAAGAAATATCTTACTGTTCTGGTACTAGAAATACATTATTCAAGTCTACGTAAAACAAAATTTAACATTTTTTACAACTTGTATATTTTTCCCCGTAGTACTGCCCTAGAAAGGGTTAAGTTACTATTTCCTTTATAAAAATTTTATTCATCATTTAATGTACATTATTGGCTAAAAGTGGTAGAAATTAATTTCTGGAGGCGGAACTGTGGTGTGTTGAGCATCGATCGAATTCCGAAATTAGGAGAAGAATTGGAGTTCAAGGAAATATCATGGATACCATATCCCGGAAGCAATTAAAATGGTTTGGCCATTTGCAGAGGATGGCGGTTGGTAGATGGCCAAAGAGGGTATGAGAGTGGACGCCAGCCAGTAGAAGAAGGAGGGGTAGACCAGAAGAGACATGGTTGGATGGCAAGCAGGAGGCAATATCTTTGCGGCAGCTCTCCGATGGAGACTGGTGAGATAAAGAGAAGTGGTGCTTTGGAAGCGAGATACGGTTAGAGCTGTAAATCCTTGCATGAATATATATATAAATTATTTTCATAATCAACAAACTGGGTTGGTCTAGAGGTAGAGTCGTCGCCACGAGTTACCTGTTTAACCGCTGATTTTTGGAGATGAAGGTTCTTGGTTCAAATCGTAACAAAGGTAGTTACTTTTATACAGATTTGAATAGTTGGCCTGGGTCTGTACAAGACTTCACCTCATTTATACATTATGCATATCATCTGCATCTCATTGGGTCATGGGGTTACTTATTGTTCTAAATTAACAGATTGCAACGTACACATATTAGTGTAAAATTAGATATCTGGACATAATATCATATGTTTCAGAATTTATTTTTATAAACTACTGTACTATAAAAATTATTCATCTAACTTTTAAAAATAGATTTATCAGTTAATTTTTTAAATATTACTGATTTACTTCATTTGCTTAGCATTAAGTTTTTAAGATTATAAACATAAGGTTAGATATTAAAAGGTAAATATTTTTTTAACGAAAGATAAGTTCAATTAATTTTTTATATTAACAAGCTGATTTATAAACTTACATCTAACTTATAATTATTGTAACTTAAGAAAAAAGAGTGGGGGGAAATTTAATACAGTACAGCAAATAGAAGTTAAGGAGTTATGTAACATTTTCTACAATCAAGCCTGACCAGATCTTCATTCTGATTCTGAGCATCAACTTGTTTCTTGTATAAGTTAAGCAGTTTACTTTTTCTTCACTTTATTGACAGCTACTTATAAACTTACAGCACTTTTCAGGTAATCTCAATGCCTTATGTAATGTATTGCTTATATTGTATAAATTATAATTAATTTTTTTAGAATTACTGAATCATAAAATTTTAGATAACTTTTTCATTCATATTTTTATATTATTTTCTAATGAAATTAATTATTTTTTTCGTTTTTCTTTTAACTAATGTACATTAATATTTACAGATTTTTTTTAATCAATTCTAATTAAGTGTTGTTGTGAAAATAATACTAACTTTGGAATAGTAAACTGTCACATTGAATAATTATTATAATTTTAATACATTTATGTATTGTTGTGGTTTGTAACTACTATATTATTTTATTAATGAATGTTACATAACAAGTATTAGAAAGAGTGGGGTAGGGGGATACATTATTAATTATGTTATAAATGTAATGCGGTCAATTTTTTTTTTAAATATTACTTTCTCTTGCTCTATATGAAATAAATGTATCATATAAAATGTTGTTGTTTAGGTCATCAGTCAAAAAGGTGGTTTGAACCTCTATAGAGGCTTTACTTCTCGTAAGTAAAACGAGAAGTGAGGTGGTTTACCATTACCTTCCTCACTGAGTGGCAAAGTATGCTTATCAGCATTCCAGGTCCTCTGAAAAGCATCTATCTACCACCCTGTAAATGAAACCTTCACTTCACTCACCGCAGGGCCTGGTTATTATATGTTTTATAAAATGTTATAAAATTAATTACTCTCAGAGGAGATAAATCTTACTAGTATCTTTTACACCTTCTACTTTTATTCTTAAATACTTTGGTCAATAAAATTGGCTAACCATGTAATAAGAAACGGAACTATTTTTTTGTAGCCCTGGAACTAGCAGATCGAGTGCAAATAATTTAACACTTTACCTGCCTGTTATTTATTTTTTTTTTAACGTCCGACTGTTCTGCAATTACTGCTAATGCAGACGGTGAAAGATGAAATGATTGTGTGTAACGTATGAAAAGATGCCGTGCCTGAATGGGATTCGAACCCAAGACCGCATGATGAGAGGCGAGCACGTTACCAACTGCGCCAATACGGCCGGCTGTTATGGGCAGAACATAATTATAACATAAAATAGTTTATTAATTACAACTTTCCTTACCATGTTATATTTACATATTTTAATTTTCGAAATTAAGTTTTCATCGGAAATAGTAATTTTTTACTTTTTTGCAATTTTTTCAAAATTGGCTTTTATGATTTTGATTAAAATTAACTAATTTTCTATATTTTTACCATAAGGAAACCCGATATGAACAACTTATTTTCTTATAATCGGCCAATCGAAAGTATAGAAGTTTATTCGTACAATTATTCACTGTTTTGCTATTTTATAAAAAAACGGGTCCAACGATTTAAAAAAAATCGCCTCATTTACTAGATTTTTATGCATAGAAGATAGGCATGCGCCAAGTCTGTTGATGTTCTCAGGGGCTGTGCTCTCGTGGTGAAATTTTGGGTTTTTTCCGTTTTCTGTATGCCACTATCAAATCCGAATTCCCTGAAATATTACAAAATTCTCCCACTCCTGCGTAATGTCAACTCCACTCCCATTTTACAGTTAGTTACTACACATTAGGCTTTGAATTTTGTAGAGTTACTTTAATAATTGGACGGAGGAAGATGGTGCAAAGTTCCTTCAGGAAAAGGGGTTTATTACATAATCCCAGAAGATGTGACAACTAAAAAAGTATGTGTGAAACACTCACACGACTTTCTCTTCCCAATATTAATAATTAAAAGATATAACGTAATAGTACAATGTAGTCTAGTAATAGCAAAAACATCAATTAAAAGATATAACTTATTAATATTTACTTATTAATATAAATACTGATATAAAGTAATAGCAAAATAAAACAAAATATGAAATAAAACAACAGAACGTGTAACATAGTTCTATTACTGGGACTGGGAAGGGCGTGCGTACGCATACGTGCGTGTGTCTGTCTCAGAAGAGTATTCAGTAAGGCAAGGAGTGGGAGAAATGAACAAGTGTGCAACCCTTCAGGGAATTCGGATTTGATAGTGGCATACAAAAAAACGGAAAAGATTTTTAAGATTTCACCCTTATTATGCATTTTAGGTAAAAGTAGGCCTATATTATAATCAGTCGTAGGAAATTAAAGACAACTGTTATTTCAAACATGTTTTCTACAACGCGTAGTGTGTTAGTGAATCTCTGTATTTTTCTCATCAAAATCGGTGAAAACCTAGATTTTTAAGATTGTGGTCTAAGTATACATTTTACGACAAAAGTTTAAAATCAAAGTTATAGAAAATTAACAAACCTACAACTTCTACAACAAGCTTTTGATTCTACAGAGCCTAGTTTAGCGTAAATTAGTGATTTTTCGTATCTGGAAGTTTTACAGAGGTTGATTTTTATTTAGCGTCATTCACTCATGGTTAAAATTAGTTATTTGCCTCCACGGCGTAGTGACTAGCATGCTAGCTTACAAAGCGAAAGGTTCCGAGTTCGATTCCCGGCTGGGGTCTGAAAATTTTAACTCGTTTAAACCCACTGTTACTGTATACCAAAACTCAAAGTAGTCGCTAATTCACGCGGTCTTTAAATAAAAATAAAAAAATAGGTTAGGTTTTTGATTTTACAAGGTTTGTTTCATTATTTACATTGGCAAGTTAAAGTCGTGTGAGTTTTCACATCCAATTTTTTTTTAGTTTTATCATTAGTGACTACTGCGGTGGGTTAAAAATTGTAGGGTTTTAACATAATGTTAGTTTTTAAACACTATTTTATGTATTTTTTTGTAACTAACATAAATCTTTGTATTACAGAGATGCCCTAATCCACTTTTTAGATACCTACATATTACGAATTTTCCATACACACTAAATATTATTGGTTTTAAATAAGCGCCCAGTAAGGGATAGTGGGAGACAGCTACCTTCCCGTAGAGTAGACAATACAATCTTCACACACCCTACACAACAGACGTATCAATAATAATTCAGTACCAGCAAGCTAGATTGATTTTGTTAAGAAACGATCATGCTTCACTTTTACAGTCCTTCATAATCAACGTAATTATATGAGTTCCATCTCAGCTGTTCAGATCCTGGTTATGACCTTGAATAAAAATAAATCACAGATAGGAATATCTAAACCAAATTCAATCTTACTACAAAATCAAGTTGAAAATATTTTTAAAAATCCTAACAAATTAAATTGTTTTTACATAATTTATTAGTCTTGGGCATAAATCTGTAAAATCTGGTGTTGAAGAAGGAATGTGTGGTAACATCGATTGCTAAACGTGATTACTTATGTATAGATTGTGAATCACTTTTCTATGGTTTAACGTCTGACTGTTCTGCAATTACTGCTAATGCAGACGGTGAAGGATGAAATGATTTTTGTAACGTATGAAAATATGCCGTGCCTGAATGGGATTCGAACCCAAGACCGCATGATGAGAGGCGAACACGTTACCAACTACCCCAATGCGGCCTGTGAGAAGGGAAGAGAAATCAATCAGTGCTGCCAACCTCAATAGTGAAACACTATATTTTACTACCGTGCAATTGTACCGTTTGTAAACCACATGTTGCCTTTCAATTAATATACTTCGTTGTGACTGACACTTTTTCCACTTAAACCCCATTTTATTTAAAAATGTTCTTATCGTACAAAGTTTCCAACTACAATTTAGTCTTTTTTCAAAACCGGTAATAACTTTTCACATGTCGGCATCACTTTCTTATTGATATAACCGTTTACTTTTTTTACCAGGTGTCAAAAAAACTGTTGATGAAGAATTAACTTCCTTCTGTATTTCGAATTGTCGAAAGAGAAACATCACAGTAGTTAGCCGTTCCGCTCACGGCTTTTGTTAAGAGACACGGAAAGGTATTTTTGTTTAGCTTCAACTTCAGAGCATTTTATTACATTGCATATCAGATTTCGTTCAGCACTGTGAACAGTTCAACCGCATTTTTTGCGTGAAACCGACATTTCTGTTTGCGGTAACCAACAGTTTTTATAATATTCGTACAGTTAACCTACAAAAGGTTCCGCGATATAAGTTACTGTATGTGCTCTAAGTAAAGTTTACATTGTTGTGTTGGCGAACTGATTCCAAAGCAATAGCGCATGTGAACTGAACTGATACTTTTCCCCCTTTACCCTTCGTTAAAACCAAAGGTAAACCGTGACTCCAGAATCCATGTTGAGAGATAGCACAGGGCAAAGAAACCCTGTGATGGCGACATCGTGTTAAGAAACACCTGTTCGCTCGGTGAAAAAATTTACGGAATAAATGCAACCTCGGGGAATTTTATTAGATTTAGTTAAGTAATTGGATTCGGGTTCTTTTGTGGAATGGGAAGTTATTAAAGTGGAGGGAATTTAATTTGTTGGGCAGTGGCTATTTACTATTATTGTGGGACAAGTGAAATAAGGGGATGGTGGCTCTTTTGTTCAAATTATATTAAGATTTATTAGTGGCCTTTTTTATTTGTGTGGTTTACGTGACTCAAGTAACTATATATACGTATAGTTTAACATTTGGCCTGTGTGATGGTAGGTTAAATCAAAAAATACTTACCTGTAATTGAACCCAGGTTTTTCAATTCAAAGACAAGACTTAAAACAAATCATTGTAATGATCACATAAAATACATCTAGTATTTTATTTATTATATTAATATAAATTTGTAAACAATGAGTTTCTTGCACTTTTCACATTTATTTAAATTTGCTGTACATGATATGATTATTAATGGATTTGTAGATTTGTTTTATGTGCTAGGTTACATAACCGCAAGACAAAAAAGGATTATGGGAGATAACATTGAATTCTCATTTTACATTTTGCTGCATCTGTTCATTCACTCTTTACCCCTCCTCTCATTTTCCTCTCTTGTTTTATCTGTCATCCCCTCCTAATCTAACAACACTGAAATATCATTGCACTTCTTAACCTACACACGTGTATAAATTTTACTGTTTTTCTTTGGTTATGTAACCAATTTGCCTCTTATGTAACATTTTTATTTTATGAAGGCCTGCCTTTGAATATTTTATTTTTATGATTGTTAATTTTTAATGTTAGAATTACGTTGGATTAACAACAAAAAATTCACAAAACTTGGAACATATTAAGAAAAAATTATATGGGTTATAATTTGAGTATTAATTTACTAATCATTTAAAAATGTATTAAAAAAAAATATTATGGTTTTAGAGTCACATAAACACTAAAGGTTATTAATGACTAGGTACAAAAATCATTACTTAGTTACATTAAATAACCCACCGGGTTGGTCTAGAGGTAAAGTCATCGCCAAAATCACCTGTTTAACAGCTGATTTTCAGAGACAAAGGTTCCTGGTTCAAATCCTAGTAAAGGTAGTTACTTTTATACGGATTTGAATGCTAGACAGTGGTTACCGGTGTACTTTGATGGTTGGGGTTCAATTAACCATACTCTCTCAGGAATGGTCGGCCTGAGTCTGTACAAGACTACACCTCATTTACACGTCATACATATCATCCTCATCTCATTGGGTCATGGGGTTGCTTATTATTCTGAATTGAACAGATTGCAACGTACACATATTAGGAATTTAAAAAAAAAGTTACATTAAATATTACAAAAAAAATCTGTTGTGAAACATTCAAATGACTTTCTCTTGCAAATGTAAATAATAAAGAAACCTAATTTTAATTATGAGTGATCCTAAATAAAATCAACCTCAGTTTGACCTAGTTTTGATGAGCAAAATATGGAAAATCACTAACTGCTGTGAAACTAAACCCAGTATTAAAAAAATGATTGGAATAAAAGTTGTAGGATTTCCAATTTTTAATAACTTTGATTTTATACGTGTTTGCCCTAGAATGCATATTAAGGCTACAATTTTTGAAAAAAAAAATTGTTTACCACGACAATACAGCCTCTCATCAATTTCCCCAGTCAAGCTGGAACTGCTACTTTTGATTGACAAATTTTTATTAAAATGTTTGTGTCGGGTCCCCTTAAGATGGCTAACTTAAGTTCCAAGTTCAGCTTTGTACAATTTTCTATTTTTGAGTTTCTTTCACACACACACACCTGCCTGGATGCGCATGAAAACATAAATCTTTCCTGACCTACATTTCATATAAGGCTAGAGAAAGTAAAAACCCCTTAAAATAATAATCACATAACTGGCAACAGAAAACTCAATTTTACATCAGAACAAAACAAATAAAACACAAATTAAAATTTATGATCTTTAAGTTTTGAAAATTTTAGTTCAAAATTTAACAAAAATGAAAAGAAAAAAAAAGAAACTGAGATTATGAGAGTTCATGAACATAATTAATTCTTAAAAAAAATGTTTGAGATACTGAAGTTGGTCCATCCACTTTTACATATCGTCATGAAAATTAAATATAATTCTCGAAATGTGTAAAGCATTTCATTCCTTCAACAGATGTTACTTTGCTACTTTACAAAATGGAAGAATTTGATTTCAGGCTAAGGTGTGGAAATTTTTATACAATACTGAACATTATCTAATATTCAGTGTATTGTTGTAATTTATGTAATTAATATTGTGCAGTAAACTTTATGATTGAGGAAAGACAGTTGTTTTACATGTATAAAATGTTTTCTATTGAATATTGAGTTGTACAAAAAATTTGTACGGAGGAGGGAAAATTATCTGAACTGTCAATTTTATCCGAACCACCATTGATTGTAAAAATTACATATTTATTACCAAATACGGACATATAAAATTCAATGGAAAATTTATACTATAGTAGTTTACTTGTTCAACTTGGCAACAGTGGAGACTATTTAGAGAAAAATTCAGATTTAAAAAAAAATAGTGTATAGTAATGTATAACTGCATTAAAAAACATTTCTTGAATGATTTTACCGTAGTTTATTTCGTTAATTCATTCAGTCTGCCCATAACAGACAGGTGGATTGTCAGATTATTTACACTCTATCTATTCATTGCAGGGCTAAAATAAATAGTTCTGTTTCTTATCACATGGTCAGCCAATTAAATGACTGAATCATTTAAGAACTGAAGAGGTAGAGGTGTAAAATACACTAATCAGAGTTATCTCCTGTGAAAGTAATGAATTTCATTATATACAGCCAGACCCTGTGGTGAATGAAGTGAAGATGTCATTACAGAGTGGAAAATATGTGCTTTTCAGAGGGCTGGGCTTGCTGATAAGCGTACTTTCCCACTCAGTGAGGAAGGCATAGGTAAACCACTTCACTCCCATTTTACTGAGTAAAACCTCTACAGGTTCAAACCAGCCTTTTGGCTGATGACCTGAACAACTATAACAATTCATTCAGTTCAAAATTCTGTATATTTTCGATTGTTTTTGTAATCTTTAGTACTCTACATTTGCAATAAATGCGATAGTGGTTTGTAAAATTAAAATTAACGTTAGCTTTTAACAGTTTTTTAAACATTTACAGTTCAGCCGTTCTTAGTTTACTCCTACTGTCAACAAACCAAAGCCAGCTACTACAGTGTGCACGCTAGAGTCCACAACTTTATAGATGTTGTATTCCTATTAAGTTAACTGTGTTTTAAATTATAAGTACTGAAAGTACTTAAAACATCAGTCATGAAATGATGCAGGCCTAACAATTTCATTTATAAAAATACTTTTAAAAGTATTTTGTATTTAATAACTTATAAAAGTATTTTGTTTTTACTTTTTAATCGGCGTGTATTCATTTTTATATAATGCGCATGCTCAGTGATGTCGTTATTTGTTTATGTTAGGAGCAAACTAAGAAAGGCTGGACTGTAGGTTATATTACATTGTTACGATACAGTGTAACACATGACAGTATTTTAGTGTATTTGGTTATCCTAAATATTTGATTATCAGGATCGCTCCGGTTCCAATTAGTTCAGATAACTGACACTCCACTGTATATTTATCACCAGAAAATTTATTGAAATAGTATACTTCCTGTTTCAGAAGTTGCCATGGAATTTTCCAAGATGAGATTTCTTATTAATAATGTCACAAATGCGATTAAACATACACGGTTCTCAACTACTTTGATGCCTAAAGTAAGTATGTACTGAAATTAACAAATTATTAAAATGTATATTTCTTCTCCTACTTATTAAACACAAAAATATGATACACAAAAATTTTTTGTGTAAAAAATTTACACATGATTTTTGTTTTACCATTTTTTTTATTTATTTATCATTTTTGCCGAAGAGAAGACCTCCGGGTGGGCCAGCAAGAAAAGAAGAGAAAGACGATGAAAAAGTTAGCAGAAGTAGCTAAATCATATTACTTATTGATAAGTTTGAAAAATAAAGGTGTCAAAACAGGTGTAAGATCAAATTTTGATTCAAAGGAAATTTTTGCCTCAGTGTAAATATCTCAACTATTTTCTCTCTCCTAAGTTTATTCTCAGATTTATTGGTCATAGATTTAATAAATTTATTTATAATTAATTATATTTTTAGACTGAACCGGTAGTGAAACAAGCGGAAAAAGAAACGACTGGATTACATCGGATTGATACAAAACATACAAATCCATTTAATTTGTTCAAGGAATGGTATGAAGATTATCAGTCATCAAACTACATTGCTTCAAAAGCGTTGTGTTTATCTACAGCTAACAAGTAAGAAATTATTTATATGGATTTTTTGCTGTTTTCATTTCTATGTTTATGTTAAAAAATACTATCATAGACTGGTTAACCCACCGGGTTGGTCTAGAGGTAAAGTCGTCACCAAAATCAGCTGTTTAACAGCTGATTTTCGGAGATGAAGGTTCCGGGTTCAAATCCTAGTAAAGGTAGTTACTTTTATACGGATTTAAGTGCTAGACAGTGGTTACCGGTGTACTTTGATGGTTGGGGTTCAATTAACCATACTTTCTCAGGAATGGTCGGCCTGAGTCTGTACAAGACTACACCTCATTTACACATCATACATATCATCCTCATCTGATTGGGTCATTGGGTTTCTTATTGTTCTGTATTGAACAGATTGCAACGTACACACATTAGGGAAAATAAAATAAAATAAAATAAATTTAAGTGAAATATAAATAGTAATTATAGACTGGTAAATGTAATTTTTCAAATTATTTCTATTTGAGGTTTAGTATACCTATTTATTTCAACCCGAATGTGTATACATTGCAATCTGCTCAATTTAGATGAGGATGATAGGTATGATGTGTAAATGAGATGTAGTACAGACTCAGGCCGACCATTCCTGAAAAAGTATTGTTCATTGAACCCCAACAATCGAAGTACACCAGTAACCACTACCTTGTATTCAAATCCGTTGAAAAGTAACTCTACCTTAACTAGGATTTGAACCACGGAACTTTTGTCTCCGTGTATGAACTATCAAACAGTTGACTCGTGGTGTCAATTTTACCACTAGTTCAACCTGGTGGGTTGTTATATCTATATAATTCACATTTAATTGTTTTTTCTTTATTTAGGATACCTGAAATACTACTGTTTCTAAAAATGTTTCTCCGCAATGATTTTTAAAAAATTGGGAGGAGTAACATCCCCAAATTATTTTTGGTACATACTGTAATAACATACGAGGTGTGGCTATTAAATAACAAGACTGACATCAAAAATTTAATTTTAATTTTATACAAAATCACTTATTGTCACCTTCAATATACACTCCTTCTCTATCCCTACCATTGTTGTTTCCATTGTTGGAAACAATGCTGGAAGTCACCTTTTTTTTCGCCCTGGAGACTACAGGAGGAGTATAGGACATGTCAGCTATAACACCTGAAATACATATAAGAATCACACAATGTATCACTAGTATCAAGAAAGAAATTCTTGTACGCTATAAAAAGTTTCACCGATCAAGTAATTTTTTGAATTCTTTTTAAAGGAATTCAAATCCTCACAACATTTTAAAAATTGGGGTAATTTATTCATAAATTTTCTCTCTGCATAAGTAGGTTTTTGTTCAAACAATGTTTTGGACTATCCTTCTGACTAACCTTCTGTCAGCTCCTTCAGGACGTCTGCCGCTTTCTCTTTTACAGCTTCCACAGACTCAAATCTTGTCTCTTTTAATGCAGATTTCACATTAGGGAACAGGTAGAAGTCACATGGTGCAAGATCTGGTGAATAAGGTGGATGTTCTAACACTGAAATTCTGTACTTGGCTAGGAACCCCTTGACAGATAACGCGGAATGAGCTGGTACATTTTCTTAGTGGAGAACCCATGATTTGTCCTTCCACATATCGGGGCGTTTTTTCCTTACTCTTTGACGTAGTTTAGAAAGTACCTTAAGGTAGTAATATTGATTAATTGTTTGACCTTCAGGAACCCAGTGAAGGTACACAATCCCATGGATATGAAAAAAAAAATCATCATTGCTTTAAATTTTGAATTGCTCATTCGAGCTTTTTTGGCTCTCGCTGAAGTTTGGCTCTTCCATTGCATGGGTTGGTGCTTCGTTTCTGGATCATAAGTAAAAAACCACGTTATATCACTTGTTATTATCGTTTCCAAAATATTGGGGAAATCGCGTACAAAGTGTCAGTACAAACATTTTTGCGAGCTTCATTTCAAACATTTTCGAGCGGCACATGTCCTGAAGGAGCTGACAGAAGATGACTTCCAGCACTGTTTCCAACAATGGAAAATTCGCATGGAGCGTTGTATGAATATAGAAAGAGTGTATATTGAAGGTGACAATAAGTGATTATGTATAAAATTAAAATAAAAGTTTTTACAACGTCAGTCTCGTTATTTAATAGCCACACCTCGTATAACTGTAATACAGATAAACAAACACATAAATTTTAAAAAATTAACTAATTTTAATTCTAGAAAATTAATTGTGAAGTAACATAAAAATTGTGTAACTACAATTTTCTTATAAAAATTTTAATAGTTAAGGACTGAACTCAGATAATTTTTATTTCAGACAAGGGCGAATAAGTTCTAGAACTTTATTACTTAGAAGACTAGATGATGATGGAATGGTGATAATGACTGACAATAGAAGCAGAAAAGCCAAAGATATGGTAAATGTAACAATATATCCAATACACAATAGTTGTAATTCAATTGTTACAAACAATAATGCATTTCATTTCAATTTGCTTTTTTTACTTTTTCTTATCCTATATGAATATCACAGGTAAGGAAAGTATTGTTTTCATGTTGATTTTTCAAAATCGAGCTTTCACCAGTTATGCATGTTTTCAGACCCCCTTACCCCAAAACAACATGTTTTAGCAATTGGGCTGTGTGTGTCTTTATTTGAACAAAATATATCAAGAACAAATTCGCATAAAGCCTGGAAAAAGATTTTGGTGGGAAACCAAAAGCTTCAAGAAACGATAGAGTAAAGAACTTTACAAACACAAAAATTATTGAAGAAACAATATTTAAAAAGGACCTAAAATTTTAAGGACACATGGTATGAATGTGAAACATGAAGAAAGACTAAACAGGCAGATTTTACACAGTCAAATAAATCAAAAGCATGCCACCAGGTATCTCACAAAAGTAAAAGATTGTAAACAATAAAAAACAATAAAATTTGTTGAGAATTTATTTTTGAAGAGAATGATGTAAAATAGTCCCGTAAAAAATTAATCAAAACTTTATAAAATCTGATTTTTATTAAATTAAAATACACAAAATACAGTATTTCGACTTTTTGTTTTATTTTTCATGTATTTTAATTTAATAAAAATCAGATTTTATAAAATTTTTGTTTTTTTTACTAAACTATTTTACATTATTCTCTTCAGAATTAAATTCTCTACAAATTTTATTTAAAATGTTTACATGTTTGTTACCAATTTAACAAAGTTAATCTACTTCAAACCTGAGAAAGACATGTTTTTCAAGATCTAATTTTACATATTTTCTCAGATATCTCAGAAATTACTGTGCCTACCGCTCTTAAACCACTTGTCCCTTAATTTAAATTTTCCACAAATAACTTCTAAAAATAAATTACCTCCTTTCAAGTCCCAGTTCCAATGTCCCACGAACCAGAATCCTATTTCCTATTTAAACTATAAAATTCCCCTAAATTTCTTGAGGTTGCAATTATTCTGTTATATTGTTCCCCGAGCGACCAGGTGTTCCTTAACACGATGTCGCCATCATAGGGCTTCTTAGCCCTCTCAACCAGGATTCAGGATTCACTGTGCCTACAGATGTGGGACAGGTTTTATTCGATTTTTCAGCTCATTTTGCATAAAACCTGTTCAATTACCAACCTTTATTAATGCCCTAAAATTTTAAGTATGAACTCATTTCATGTGTTTGAAACGGAAGACAGTGGACCAATTCGTTGTTAAGAAATGATGTGAAAAGTTATTTTTGTATATTTTTTATGTCTTTTAAACAATTCTATGTAATTTTGTTACTAAAATATAAGTTTTTTTTTATCGTAATAAACGGTAAGTCTGCTTATTTAAGGATATGTTTTGCTTATTACCCATATTACCCAAATTATCTGGATTTTCGAATTTGCTTTGGCCCCGTTAGTCTGGATAAACGAAGTTGTATTGTACACAAATTCTTAATAATGGTGTATTTTATTTCATTTAATCTGTATGTATATTTTCCTGTTTCTTCTGTTACAGAGTGAAAATCCTTATGCATCAATGGTATTTCTTTGGGTTACTATGAAAAATGATTTAATTCATTCCAGACAGGTAAATCAGTTTTTATTTTAAAGAATGTCAACTGTTTAACAGTTGATTTTTGGAGACGAAGGTTCCTGGTTCAAATCCTAGTAAAGTTAGTTGCGTTTATACGGATTAGAATACCAGACTGTGGTTACCGGTGTACTTTGATGGTAGGGTTCAATTAACCATACTGTCTCAAGAATTATTGACTTGAGTCTGTACTGATGGTTAGTCTCGAAATGAGTTTTGTTTGAGACTAAGTGTAAGAGGGGAACAATCTACTGGGCATGCCCAGTTTTTCTATAACAATCCTAAAAACATACTGACACTCGTAGTTCATTGGAATACACAGTCCTTATTTTATTACGGGACAAGTGGTACGGGAAATATTGTTTTGATTTGGCTATTCTGTTTTTACGTTTTAGGCTACATTTATACAAATAAAACTATTTTAATTTGTTAAAACTCATTCTGTTTCTTTTCATTTTAATTCTTCATATTTTATTTGTTATTCTGTTGTGTTGTAATAAATTATTTATCTATCTGTGTATTATAAGTTTATCATGTCGACCGTTCGAAAGCAGCGGAAAACAATTAGAAGTGCGGAACGGAATGTTATTTTAAATGTTATTAAGTGTTGTAAAGAAGAAGAAAAAAATAAACTATATATACTACACAGTTGTATGTTTTTAGAAATGTACGTACTACGCTGGCAGCAGCGCATTGCCCACACTGAGTCCCGCGTTCATCTCGTCATTACATATCAGTATAAGATTACACCTCACTTACATGTCACACATACTCTCATTTCATTGAATCATCATCAATGCCGGCCACATTGGCGTAGTTGGTAACGTGCTCGCCTCTCATCATGCAGTCTTGGGTTCGAATCCCATTCAGGCACGGCATATTTTCATACGTTACAAAAATCATTTCATCCTTTACCGTCTGCATTAGCAGTAATTGCAGGACAGTCGAATGTTAAACCAAAAAAAAGAATCATTGAATCATGGAGTTGCTTATTGTTCTTAAATGTAACAGATTGCAATGTATATACATATTACAGATTTTAAAAAAATGTTGAAGATATTGAATTTTGAGTTCTTTTCTTTAATTTAGGATTGTATTTTTTGGTTTAACGTTCGACTGTTCTGCAATTACTGCTAATGCAGACGGTGAAGGATGTAATGATTTTTGTTATGTATGAAAACATGCCGTGCGTGAATGGGATTCAAACTCAAAACCACATGATGAGAGGTAAGCACGTTACCAACTACACCAATGCGGCTGGCAATTAAGGATTAGTGACATACAAAATTAAAGGTACATTTTACTCTCACTATGTGTGAAAAGTAAGTTATTTCAATAACAAAAGTAACTCAAGTGATAAAATTTCCTTACATTTTTTTAGTTTATTTTCTAATTTAAATTTTAGATGTCATACACCACTGGTTATTTTTCCACAGTAAGGAATATAAAGAATGTGTATGAAGTGGGCAATCATGTCCTAGGGTGTATTTTACATAACATTTTTACAATGATCCCATACTATGTTTATCAAGACAAGATTGTTTTGTTCATAACCATAGACTGAAGTTACCTCAAAAGTTGTTTGTGATTTTTATGAAGTTTAGAAGTTTAATGCAAGATTTCTACAAATTCATATTTCCCATAAAATAACCAATTATAACCTGATTTTTGTAAGGAGAGCGCTGGGCAAAACGTCCGTCTGCATTAGTATAGTCTTGTATTTACTGCAATAGTGCAGGTGTATGTAATCAACAGTGGAACAGCATGTCTTCAAAATACAATGGGTGTTGTCAATTTTCAACAATACTCTTGACTGTACATCGAATTGTAGTTGGGGGGGGGGGGGGTATGCAGGGTCCAAGTCAAGTATGCGGATGTGTAGCCCAGCGCTCACAGCAATTGGCTTGGCCTTTACCAGTTACCCATCATGTTAAGGATTTCCATGTGTTAACTTTCCAGTTAATTTATGGTTTTTTAACAGTTAATTACTTGTATAATGTTAATGCTAAATACTCAATTTTTCAGGCAAGAGTAGAAGGAAGTATAAAGCAATTAACGTCTGAAAACATGGAGGAAATATTTGAAGTAGAACCTTTATTTTGTAAAATAAGAGCACATATTTGTGACCAAGGGAAACAAGTCGAATGGGACCAGATGAAAAAGAATCATGACAAATTGTTACAACAATTTGAAGAGAACCAACATAATCTTCACAGACCAAATCATGTGTAAGGATTTTTATTCATTTTGTAACTTTATTAGGTTATTTCGATAATTTGGAAATGTATGGAGGGTGCAAAGTAAAAACCTAAACAGTAAAACAACGGAATTTTTTACAGGAAAATTAAAACAAAGTGGTGAACATTTTTAAGAATAGAAGAAATGTTTTACACGTATAATATTTGTTTATTCCTACTCCTTGGTTATTTGTTACTATGATACAAAGATGTAAACATTGGTGAAAACTTTTTCTGTCTAAATTGATTTAGCCTATTTAATGATGTAAAATTATGGTCTCAGTTAGTTTTCCCGTGGTAATTTTCAAAAGACTAATAGATTAATTTTTGTCATCGTAGCTAATGCTACGATGATATCTTAATATTAGCCGAGATAAAGAAAGGACTAGAGGATATCTTAATGGAATGGATGAGATCATGACAAAGAATTACTTCATGAAAATTAATAAGAACAAAATGAAAGTGTTGTGCTGGAGCAAGAGTGGTTTAGATGGAATGGGAAATTTGAAAGTAGGAAACGAAAACATACAGGTAGTTGGAGAATTCTGAATCTAGGAAGCACAAGTGATATCAAAAGTAGGATTGCTCAAGCTAGAAAAGCCTTTGAATGAAAAACAGCTTACTGACTACAAACAGTGACTTACAGATTAGGAAAATTTTCGTAAAATACTATGTTTGGAGTGTAGCATTATACGGGAGTGAAACGTGGGTAATACGAGCTGTAGAAAGGAAGAGGATAAAACGTTTTGAAATGTGGTGTTATAGGAAAATGTTAAAAGATTAGGTGGGGGGACAAAATAAGTAATTTAGAAGTTCTTAGGTGAGTGGAAGATAAAATAAATATATGGAAATATCTTACCAGAAGAAGGGTTAGGCTAGTGGGCCATATCTTACAACTTCCAGGTATTGGTCTATCAATAATGGAGGGTAATACTGAGGGAAAATTAATTGTAGGTGGAGGCAAAGGTTAAAATATTTAAATTTTTTTTTTTTTTTTTTTTTGGTTTAACATCCGACTGTTCTGCAATTACTGCTAATGCAGACGGTGAAGGATGAAATGATTTTTGTAACGTATGAAAATATGCCGTGCCTGAATGGGATTCGAACCCAAGACCGCATGATGAGAAGCGAGCACGTTACCAACTGCGCCAATGCGGCCGGCTAAAATATTTAAAGTTAATTACGAAAGATGTAGGGTGTTGCAGGTATGTAGATATGAAACAACTTGCGCAAGATTTACTTACTTTACTATATGGGCGTTCAGGCCTCTGCAGCCCCTCCTCACCGCGACCTAAAAGATCTTTTGTGATTGCCCCTATTCCTTATTTATGCAAGACCCACACTTTCAATAAAGCGCAGGATCTGCCTAGCATCTAGTGCACTTACCTGGGAAGGTGTTAACACATCCTTACCCATCAGCGCTCTTCTTTTGCAGCCAACCACTTTGCAACTGCATAAAATGTGCTCAGCCTTCTCTTCTGCCTCATGACAGAATCTACACAGGCTCTCTCCAGCAACTCGTATCTTGGATAAATGATACCCAAGATTACAATGACCAGTCATCAGGCCCACTACCCTCCTCAGGTCCTGTCTTCCTAGTCTATTGTATATCCCAGCCTTCCTGCTGGAATAGGCAATAAATTTCTTTGCCTGTTCACAGCCTGTCACCTTATTCCAATAGGAGGTTTTAGCCTCCTCTTCCCAGGCCCTAACTATACCTCTATAATAGCCCTCACCAATTCCACAGAATGGCTCTGGGCCGCGCAAGATAGAATTGCATCAAACCAGTCAAGAGACTGATGACAAAAAAAAAGATTAATTTGTTAGAAATTTTAAATGGCTATGTTCAGTGAAAAAATCAGTCACATTCTATAAAGGTAAAGATGGTTAACTTTTATGCAAAGCACACATGAGTAAAAGTTATTTATATATGCACCAGGGTTGGGTGTTAGTAGATTGCATTTTTTCGTAGTCAGTTTCAGCGGGACTGAGAATATATTTTCTCCCCTTTGGTATATATTTTTGTATTACCATAACTCAACCCATTGGGTTGGTCTAGTGGTAAAGTCTTCGCTGTGAGTCAGATGTTTAACAGCTGATTTTCAGAGACATACGTTCTGTGGTTCAAATCCTAGTAAAGGTAGTTACTTTTATTCAGATTTCAATACTAGACGATGGTTAAAGGTGTTTCTTTGTTGGTTGGGTTCAATTAACCATAATCTGTCTCAGGAATAGCCAGCCTGAATCTGTACAAGACCTCCGCATTTACACGTTGCTTGTTTTTCCCCTATACCCTTCAATTGTTTTAAAACTTGATAAGACAAAATTATTTTAACAACTTTAACTTTATGCAATATTTTTATTAAAAAATTATTATACATTTACTAAAATACGTAGAATTGTAGGTCACAGATTGAAATAATATTTATTACAGTGTTTCCTTGTTCGTTAAGTACAAATTGATTCATCAAAATTCATTTCAGGTTAAATCAACAATGGGAAAAATACTATTTTTGTAGGTTTTAAATTAAATTTATTATCATTTCCTTTAGTGTGTTGATTATTTTAGATGTATGATTCTTGTTTTGTTCCAGAAAATCTAAAAAAAAAATTTGGATAATGACAAAATTAAACAATATGTGATATTACTTTTCAATAAAAATTTACAATAATTTAAATTTATTGTGTTTGTTTATGATAGATACAAACAAATGTATTTAAAAATGAATGTTTTTTTACTATAAGTAAGTTTTTTACAACTTAAAATTCCATCTCTCGGATCCTAAACTACGTACACAGCCTCTTATCTCGCCAACTGTCATCATCGAAGTCTCGTTTCGCTATTACCTTCATCACTCTTACCACACTCATCATTTTTTATTATTATATAAAAAAAAGAAGTATCCAAATAACAACAGTGAAATTCAAATAAATATTTCAAAATAATAATACAGTAGACTCTTAGAAAT
Organism: Catonia carolina; assembly: GCA_035578175.1. Taxonomy (NCBI): domain Eukaryota; kingdom Metazoa; phylum Arthropoda; class Insecta; order Hemiptera; family Achilidae; genus Catonia; species Catonia carolina. Next base: position 65,770,352 of record JAQMRL010000005.1, on the reverse strand, counting down.
CCGGACTAATGTGACGGACGGCCGGTCCGGATTTCGAAAAATCCGGATTTCCCGGAGGTTGGCAATTTCGTCTTTATGGCGAATAATTATGACAATAAGCATTAACGTTTATCTGCTAATATAAGAGTGAGCTTCTGAAAAAAACTTTAAAACACTGTAGGCCTAATAAATTACAGTAGACTACTGGTACTGTAATTATTCAATATACGAAGCACAAACATTGACTAAACTTAACGCTACTGTACCGTAATAAGATTCGATTGCACTCTTTGTAAGATTTGCAAGTTACTGATTTTAAACATGTAACAAAATGTGTCATATATGTCTCAATTATAGAGTAATTATAATTATAGAGTAATTATAGTAGGTACAAATTCATTAAAAAACCAAGTCTTAAAAATTGTAGAATTCATCCATGCTTTTTGTTGGTTTGTATACCAAAGTGGCAACACATCGTCTTTCTTTAAATTTTTAAAAGCTCTGGGTTTTCTTGATTTTCCTATTAATGTTAACCTAAGTTTATGACTGCCGGTCACGTTGCTACAAGCCAACACCGTAACCCGTTCCTTGCTTTTTTTTATAGCCCGAGGCTGAAGTTTCTTTTTTGGATGCGAGAGATTTCGTGGGCAACATTTTATAGTTCAAACCAGTCTCGTCGCAATTATACAGCTGGTCACCGGAAATTCCTTCTTCGTCAAGGATTTTAAAAAGTAAGGTCTTAAATTCAGGAACAGCGTCTTTGTTCGCCGATAAAGCCTCCCCACTGATTTCATCGGGCCAATCCCATGAAAACTTTTTACTGGTTGTTAATTTAAAAGTTGTAAATTTTTAGAAAATAAAGTAAAAAAGAAAAATCATCGTCCGGACTATCCGTAGTCCGGACTAGCGCGATCCGGATTTTTGAGAGTCTACTGTACTTAGATATTCTACAACTGCATAGGAAAACTATCTAAGAGTATAATTACTGTTAACATTATGTACTTTTACATTAGGGGTGAGTTACAAGAGATTGGTACTTTGTACCATTGGCTCATCCCTTCAAAAATAGGTGAAGAGCGGTGAAAGAAAACCGAGAAAAACTAGTAGGTACACTAATAAGTATCCGTGAGACTCCCGAAAGTAAAAAAAATGTACGATACACAACATACACAGTGTGTATGGGTGTATTTTACACAAATGATGAGGGTAAATCAATCTTCATCCCTAGAAGAAGCACTTATCGCTCTATCCGACACTACAAATACAAAACACCTAACATACAAGTACGTAGAAATGCAGGTGTAGTAGACTGGTCGAATCACGCCAACCTTTTTGACATTATTGTACCCATGGCAACCCACTTGCGCTGGAAAAAAAGTAGTGGTCACTTGTCTAACTTTTCACTTGGCCATTTATTACATTTAAGGCAATGGCCATATTACAAGGGCTATTCAAAACTTTAGAAAGCACCCTAAAATGTAAAACCAATTTGGTTTGTTTCAACAAAATATCTGAAGAATGAAATTCCATACGATGTTGAAACTTGGAACTTAAATTAGGTAGCACAAGGGGTAACACAAACATTTTTACCTAAATTGGTCAACTGGAAATAACAGTTTATTTGTATAATTTTTCACTTTTTTGTGATTTTCTCAAAAACGGCACCTACAAATTTTTTTTAAATTTCCTAATTTATTCATTTTTTTTGTGTTACAAGATAGTATAAGATTCTGTTACAAATTTTTAAGGGCTGAGCTCTCGTAGTAAAAATGGTGTGTTTAAGATTACAACCTAACATACTGATGGTTAGTCACAAAATGAACTTTGTTTGAGATGAAATGTAAGAGGGGAACAATCTACTGCGCATGCCCAGTTTCTCTATTACAATCCTAAAAACATACTGACACTTGTAGTTCATTGGAATACACAGTCCTTATTTTATTAAATGTGATGAGTGTTACAGGAAATATTGTTTTAATTTGGCTATTGTGTTTCTACGTTTTAGGCTACATTTATACAAATAAAAGTATTTTCATTCGTTAAAACTCATTCCGTTTCTTTTCATTTTAATTCTTCACATTTTATTCAATATTCTGTTGTGTTGTTATGAATTAGTTATCTATCTGTGTATTATAAGTTTATCATGTCGACCGTTCGAAAGCAGGGTAAAACAATTTGAAGTGCGGAATGGAATGTTATTTTAAATGTTATTAAGTGTTGTAAAAAAGAAACAAAAAAAAAAATGTATACGCAGTTGCATGTTTTTTAGAAATGTACGTACTATGCTAGCAGCAGTGCATTGCCCACACTGAGTCCCAGGTTCATCTCATCATTGCATATCAGTACATTTTAGGGCAGAAGTGTATATAATAAAGTTGTAAGAAATGTAAAAATCTACAACTTTTATTTCAAGCATTTTGTTTATACAGAGTCTAGTTTTCTTTGGTTTTATTTGTCATTGGGAACTGTACAATACTGACAAGTACCCAATATTATTGCTCCTTCTCGCTTTATTTTTGATGTAGTAAGGCATGAGTTTGAAAAGAGATCCCCAGTAGAGTTTGTTCACGGATGACTGTCAGCAGGTCACCATACAAAGTCGCTTGCCCAATCGGTGTTATTTAACAAATAATAGCGACTTTCACCAGCTGACTGACTGACTGGGCTGGCCCAAAGGCAAGAGCTTAGTTTAGCATCAAATAGTAATTTTCTGTATTTTTTAAGTTTTACAGAGGTTGATTTTCATTTTGTGTCATTAAATCATGATTTAAAATAGGTTATGATTTTAAGTTTACATTTTTTTATTAATAATTCAAAATAGGTTATATTTTTCATCAGTTAGGTGTATTGTCAAGAAGCAGTGTGAGTGTTTCACAGCAGATGTTTTAAAATTAAATTATAAAAATTTTTACTTAAAATTTATTTAATTTATTTTGGAATACTTAGTTTAACTTTATTGCATAAAACAGTGTTGTATTTATTAATTACTAAAAACATTTATACCTAACAGATTTTTTGTTTTTCAGGGTGGCCTACAAACTTATACCATCAACCATTGAGTTTTATGAATCACTTGGTCAAACGATTGCAGACAGACTGCTCTATGTTAAAAATGACGCAGATAATAAAAAATGGGACATTGTAAGACTAGCAGCATAAACAGAAAGAAATCATACTGAAATTAATTTTTGTAACTGTATCTGTTATACAGTAATGAAGTTTCTCTCTCTTGGACTAATATTAAATAAATTAAAAAAATATAACTTTTATAACAGCACTTTTTTATAATGCAAACATATTAATATTTTTTCAATAAATTGAAATTTTCAATGCAATTTATATATGAATTCAGTATTTAATAATTAATAAATATTTTATAGATTAAAAATTGTCAAATTTTATTAGTTTTTCTCTTTTTTACTTTCTCTGGCCTATATGAATATATAGGAAGGAAAGTATTGTTTTCATGTCGATTTTTCGAAATCGAATTTTCACCGGATCTATACGTTTTCAGACCCCCTGAACCCAAAATACATGTTTTTAGCGATTGGTCTGTGTGTGTGTGTGTGTGTGTGTGTGTGAACAGAATATCTCAAGAACGGAACATCGTACGAACTTGAAACTTTAAACTTAAGTTACATACCACTACCGGACCAGACACGAACATTTTCATCAAAATCGGTCAACCGGAAGTAGTAGTTTATTCGTGTAATTTTTAACTTTTTTGCGATTTTCTCAAAAACTGGTCCTACGATTTTTTTTAAAAATCGCCTGGTTTACTACATTTTTTATGCTCTACAAGATAGGGTAGGCGCCATGTTTGCTGAAATTCTTGGTGAGGCTGTTTTCACGTAAACACATTGTTTTCTTAAGATTACAGCTTTAATATGCATTTTAGCGCAAAAAATTGTATAATTAAAGTTGTAGAGAATTTAAAATCCTACAACTTTTATTTCGAACATTTTTTTGTATAACGCTTAGTTAAACGGTAATTAGCAATTTTCTGTTTTTTTTGTCATGAAAACGTGTGAAAAATCTATTTTTTTAAGATTTCGGCCTTAGAATGCATTTTATGACAAAAGTGTATAAAATAAAATTTATGGGAAATTAAGAGATCTACAACTTTTATTTTAAGCATTTTTTTGTCCAGTGCCTAGTTTAGCGTGAATGAGCAATTTTCCATATTTTTAAGCCAAACTGAGGTCGATTTTAATTTTGCGTATTTCACTAATGTTTTGTTGAGGTTAGTTTTTTGTTCATTTCTAATGTTTTATTACTAATGTTAGGTTTATTGTAATTATTTGCATTGGTAAGAGAAAGTTGTGTGAGTGTTTCACACCAGATTTTTTACTTTCTCTTGTCCAATATAAAATAAATCAGAATTGGTAAAGTCATCGCCATGAGCTGTTTAACAGCTGGTTTTTGGAGATGAAATTTCGTGGTTCAAATTCTTCCAAAGTTTACTTTTATATGAATTCAAATATTGGACAGTGGTACCTGATGTACTTTGATGGTTGGAGTTTAATTAACTATACTCTCTCTCGAATGGTTGGGCTGACAGTGTACAAGAATACATTTCATTTACACATCATCCTCAACTCATTGGGTCATGGGGTTGCTTATTGTTCTTAAATTGAACAGATTGCAATGTATATACATAATGATAAAAAAATGAAATAATAAGGAAGGAAAGTTGTTATATCAATTTTTTGGCAGTATTTTTCATTGGTACCAATTTTCAAGTCCACTGAGCCCAAAAAACCTGTTTTACAGATTTGTCTGAATGTGTGTGCGTACATGTATGAGTGAGTATGAAAAAATAACTCAAACTAAAAATTGCACTAAGTTGAAACTTAGGTATCAAGGGGGATCCAACACAAATGTTTTCATCAAATTCAGTTCACCGGAAGCAATAGTTTATTCGTGCAATTTTTTACTTTTTTTTTAAAAGATTGACTAAAGTGGTTCAATGAAGGCCATAAAATGAAGAAATAATGCCTAATAAAAGTTGTTTGTTAGGTCATCAGCCAAAAGGCTGGTTTGAACCTCTAGAGGCATTATTAAGTAAAATGTGTAGCAGTCAGATTTGATGCTACACTTTTATAAACAGATGTTATTTATCATAACACAACAGTAATAATAGGAACAATTTTCAAAATTCTGAGTTAATAAATTTTGTAGTAATTTTTATAAATTTTGATTTAAACATAATATAAATTGTTATTCTAAATTTAAATTAAACGTTTACATTACAAAAATTAATTAAATGAAAATTCAAATGTTTTACAAAAACAGAATAAGAATTGGAAATGTTTGTCGGTACTAAGTTATTATGCCGTACAGACGTGTTTGTTTTGTCACTAGATAAATTTTTGATATTTAATAAAATCTTCATTGAATCTTTATGATAACAATTGAGTGCATATTAATTTGTTCTAGAGCTACAAAAAATAGTCCTGTTTCTTTTCCACTTAGTGAGGAAGGCAAGGTAAACCACCTCACTTCTCATTGGTAGCGGTTTTTATTATAACAAACAATATTATTATTAAATTATTTGTTAATATTATTATTTATTTTATTAAACATCCTATGTAAGATTATAAACAGGCGTATTATTTAAAATTAAAATATATATTTCTAACTACCAGAATACGGTAAAAGAAAACACTTACCAAAGTTTATAGCTCTTTCGTGTGTATTGTACAAATCTTCAATAAATTAAAATTCTTTAAAAAATGTTTTCACATCAAAATTTAAAACTTCCTACTAAAAACAAAAAAAAAATTGAAAGAATTTTAATTTACTGAAGATGTGTACAAGATACACAAAAAGGTTATACACATTGGTAAGTGTTTTCTGTTACTGTACTCTGGTGGTTAGAAATATATTTTCCAATTAATTTTATTATGTACAAGTATTAAGGAAAAGTTTCCACTCAAGATTTAGAAGAATTAATCAATGAAATATTTATGAATAATATTATTTTTTATGTTGAGGGAGACATTTTGAATTTTTTATATGTATGAGCGCAGCTTGAATTTTTGAACTTTGTTTAAATATCTGAATTGTATTGAAACAGCAAGCAAGATCGCCGAACATAAGGGACAACTATCGATCAAAGTAAATAAATAAATAAAAACCGCTATAAATGAGAACTGAGGTGGTTTACCTATGCCTTCCTCACTAAGTGGAAAAGAAACAGGACTATTTTTTGTAGCTCTAGAACTAGAAGATCGAGTACAAATAAACACTCCCACCTACCTATTATGGGCAAAAATAAAAATTAAGTATCATTTAACTTTTTTTTTTTTTTTTTTTTAAATTCCTAATATGTGTACGTTGCAATCTGTTCAATTCAGAACAATAAGCAACCCCATGACCCAATGAGATGAGGATGATGTGTATGACTTGTAAATGATGTATAGTCTTGTACAGACCCAGGTCGACCACTCCTGAGAGAGTATGGTTAATTGAACCCCAACCATCAAAGTACACCGGTAACAACCGTCTAGTATTCAAATCCGTATAAAAGTAACTACCTTTACTAGGATTTGAACCAGGAACCTTCGTCTCCAAAATCAGCTGTTAAACAGCTGACTCACGGCGACGACTTTACCTCTAGACCAACCCGGTGGGTCATTTAACTTACCAATGATTTTTATACAAATATTCATTTATAGTTAATATTAATTATATTAATTAGTATTCTATTAACATCTTCTGAAACAAACTTTTACAAGAGATAACATATTCAAAAATATTCCCATAACATCTGCATATAACTGTATTGCACCCAATATATACTCATCAGGTGACAATTCGATTCGTCTTCCGCCTATTATTCTTTGTGTGTCGTATATCAAGTACTGCAACAAAAAAAAAATCATATTACATTTTTAGTGTATTTACAACTTGAATGAAAAGATAAAGGATTATTGCCAAAGTTGGAGACAGCACATGGCAAGGATGTCAGATGACAGGTTACCTAAGCAGGCGCACTGGTACACTCTAGAAGGTAAAAGGGATGCCGGTAGACCTAGGACAAGATGGAGATAGATGATATAGTATGTGAGTTCGGAACAAGCTGCGGCCTAATCCTTGGTTGGAAGAAGAAGAAAATACTTTCAGTTCATGACATTATTATTTATGTAATTATTATTCCAGGGATGTTCAATAATGAATGGACAAATTATTGTAATGCCTTACAATAAATCCTAGGCTTAGTGATGTCTAGGGATTAATGCTGAGATGAATTTATTTGTGGAACAATGAAAGAAAAAGATGGTATGTTTGCTGGCCTCTTACCAATGTGACGAAACAAATAAAAAGGAGGAAAACTACAGGACAAGATACGTTATACAATATAAAATATAATAACAATGTTATAAATGTTTAATATACTCGTAAATGTTTATGTATTTAAGTTGAACAAACTTTTTGTAACTAATGTTTTATCTTCAGTCGTTGCCGGTGTACTTTGATGGTTGGGGTTCAATTAACCATACCTCTCAGGAATGGTTGGCCTGAGTCTGTTCAAGACTATGCCTCATTTACATGTCCTACACATATTCTCATGGGATTGAACAGATTGCAACATAAACACATAAGGGATTTTTAACAAATGCTGTGGTGGTTAATGATTGTCTACTGGTGGTTTGTGGTGTGTTTGTTGCTTTCCTTTGGTTCACAGTAAGTTAGTTGTATTGTTTGTAAACAAATGTTTTTTTCTTTTAATTCCTAATATGTGTACGTTGCAATCTGTTCAATTCAGAACAATAAGCAACCCCATGACCCAATGAGATGAGGATGAAGTGCATGTCATGTAAATGAGGTGTAGTCTTGTACAGACTCAGGCCGACCATTGCTGAGAGAGTATGGTTAATTGAACCCCAACCATCAAAGTACACCGGTAACCACTGTCTCGCATTCAAATCCGTGTAAAAGTAACTACCTGTACTAGGATTTGAACCAGGAACCTTCGTCTCCGAAAATCAGCTGTTAAACAGCTGATTTTGGCGACGACTTTACCTCTAGACCAACCCGGTGGGTTAAACAAATGTTAAGGAGAAGGAGAAGAAGGAAGAAGAAGAAGGAGGAGGAAGAGGAGGAGGAGAAGAAGAAGAAGAAGAAAAAGAAGCAGAAGAGGGAGAAGATGAAGAAGAAGAGGAGAAGGAGAAGATGGAGAAGAAGAAGATGGAGAAGGAGAAGAACAACAAGGATTTTTTTTTTTGGTTTAACGTCCGACTGTTCTGCAAAATTACCGCTAATGCAGAGGGTGAAGGATGAAATGATTTTTGCAACGTATGAAAATATGCCGTGCCTGAATGGGATTCGAACCCAAGACCGCATGATGAGAGGCGAGCACATTACCAACTACGCCAATGCGGCCGGCAACAAGAAGGAGGAGGAGGACAAGGAGAAGAAAAAGGAGAAGAAGAAGAAGAAAAAGGAAAATGAGAAGGAGAAGAAAAGAAGAAGGGTGACAGAAAAATGAGTGAAGTAATGCCAGTGCTGATCAAAAATTGATCCCTGGTGTAAAAGACAGTGTCCACTGACTGCTACATTAACAGTCGGCAAAAATAGTAGATGTAAAGAAGTATTACAGGAATTTTCATGTGCTTTGAAGAAGATGTCATTTATTTCAAAACAGTTATTAGGATTTCTTATAAGTTAGAGAAAGTAAAAACTAAAAAATATATTTCTTAATTGTTGAATCACTTACCAAACAAAATAATGCAACAGCTAAGCCGGAGTAAACAAGTATTAATATCTTAAAGTGTAAAATTAATACCAAAGCGGTGCTTATTAAACCAAATACCAGAAGGCATACTGATAACATACATAGCATCATTCCACAGCCTGTTATGTCACACTGAAATTATACATTAAAAGAATAAGAAATAAATAATTACTAATATGAAATATTTTAATATAAGTTTTTACTTTTTCTTGCCCTATCTATACTAATATTATAAAGACAAGCATATAAGCGTGTTTGTTTGTGCAGGCTAATTTCAAAAACTACTGAATGGATTTTTATGAAATTTTGATTGCAATTTTTTTTTTTTATTCCTATATGTGTACGTTGCAATCTGTTCAATTCAAAACAATAAGCAACCCCATGACCCAATGAGATGAGGATGATGTGTATGACGTGTAAATGAGCTGTAGTCTTGTACAGACCCAGGTCGACCATTCCTGAGAGAGTATGGTTAATTGAACCCCAACCATCAAAGTACACCGGCAACCACTATCTAGTATTTAAATCCGTATAAAAGTAACTACCTTTACTAGGATTTGAACCAGGAACTTTCGTCTCCGAAAATCAGCTCTTAAACATCTGATTTTGGCGACGACTTTACCTCTAGACCAACCCCGGTGGGTTTGACAGCAAATTTGAATAAATAAATTTTTAAAATTTTTAAATAAATTTCAGTTTTAATCTAAATGACTGAATGGAAACACCGTTTTAAATTTAAATTTTAGTTTTTAAAAATATGCTCTGAAGAAGATGGTACCACCGAAACGCGCGTAAGTTTTTTTAACTTAAATAAGCAAGCATAGTAAGGGGATAAATTGCATTTATTCTGTAATTCATATTTGAATAGTTTATTTCAGAAACAACATAAGTCACATTTGTGGCCAAATAACAACATAAGTCAGTTCATTACACACTACTTTACAGTGGTCTGAAAATTTCATTTGATGCAGAAACCACGTAAGTCATAGCTCATGCTGTTTCTGCACTTAACACTGCCTGAATCAGCTGACCATTTAAAAGTAAGGTTATGTATACTGTTTACGGTTTATTGTTTCATTAGCTTTGTATGAGTTCAGTGAGAAAAGATTGGTTAGGAAATTATAATAAGTAGTATAATTAACGGTAAGAAATGTCTCATGGAAATCAACAAGATGGTTCTTTTCTTGTTCAAAAGAAAATGAAAAGGGGTACAACCAATCCAATTGAATACAAACGGAATGTTATCAAAATGGCTAGAGTGAAAGATACAGCTTATGTTAATTGGAAAGATAAAGATCAACCTGAGTAATTCAAGGAGACGATTGCAAGTAAGTTTATTTTCATAGCATTAAGTCTATTATTGAGTTGATTTTTTATTGATGTTTCTTAGTTGTATTTATATTCACAGCAACATTTTATTTTTTAATTTTCAAAAATTATAATCCTAAGGGCAGGATAAACCTAATGAAGATTTTCATAAATATGTGTGTGTGTGTGTGTGTACATGTGAGTGGTGTATTGGTGTTGAAATACTGTTTGTCTGTGACTTGATGGCCCCTCGCAGAGGGGAGCAATATGCGGATTGTAAAACCATTTCAGAAAACATCTAATTTTTTTTAGGTCACTGAAACTTTTCGAAAATGACGTATTTTTATAAAACAAAGTATTTCGCATGTTTTTTGTTCTATAAAATTATTTCTAAAAACACACGCCTAATGAGATAATGTATAATTTAGTAAAAGTTTTGTTTTTGAAGATAAACCCGTATTTTTTCAAATACATCGTCATTGTTCAATAACTATTCCACGGATTAACGTAAAATTTGGCAGGCTTGTTCTGTAATAATTATGAAAAACGATGATGCAATAAAATTTAACAGAAAATCAATACTTTTTAAGTTACAAGGTATTTTCATAAATACATTTTGTAAAATCGCGAAACACGACATAAAAAAGTCAGCATGCGAGAAACTTTTTTGTCTTTAAAGATAACTGTACACTGTAAGCGAATGAAATAAAGAGAAAATTTTGAATTAATTTTTAGTGAAAGAATTATTTAAATTTGACGAATCGTATAGGAGTTACAAGGATTTAAAAAAAGCTGTACTTTGATTGTACTGACGTAAAGTATTAGAAAACACGATAATATTTTCGAGCGCGGTTTTGAAAAGTTAATATCGGGAAAATTTTTCTGTCATTCGAAAAAGTGCACGCATGAAGTTTATTAACAGAGCTTAAATATATTTTCTCTAAAAAATCATTCAAATCGGATCATCCGTTTTAAAATTAACACAGTTCAAATTTCGCAACTGCGCGGCGCGCATTGCATGATAAACTGCGCTGGTATTCTACTACTACCATTACTTATCACCAATATTTATTTGAACGAATAACTGTATTGGAATCTTAATTTAGGGTAATTGTTAATTACAGCTCCTTGCGTAACTTTCTGTAAAGGAAGACTAAGTAAATTAGTAACCCGTTCTTCATCTCAACGTTTAGTGACATTGTTTATTACATATTTTCTTCCATCACTGTGAACGGTTTGACCATGTTTCAGTTTTGCATCCATATTTGTTTACGGTTTTAATATATGTTATAAACCATAAAGGCATAACGTAAACTAACATCTTCCTAATTACCTAAAGTATTGGTGAATATATGAAACTATTATCAAACACACATGACCCGAGCAAGACACAACAATTGAAGCACCATTCACAAGTAAATGAAATGTTAATGTAGTAATGTAGTGTTCATGTAGTAAACGTAATGTGTATGTAATTTATAATATTTGTGTAGCAAAAGTAAACGATAACCTAATATAAATGATAAAATAGACTACAATATGTAACTTAAATGTATGCCCGGAAAGTAAAAGTTACGTCCGACGCATTGCAACGATACTACAGAACTGGTTGAAAAAAAAGACAACATGCTTACTGAAATATTCGGAAATGGTTTCTTGAAAATAAAAAAAACAATATTTTACTTTTTACAAAAGCGTTGTCAAAACATAAATTTTACGTGACAGAACAGATAAACAATAAGGGTGTAATTTTATACATGTACTAAAATAGCCTATAATACTATTACGTAGGCCTACGCCTTTCATGCGCTTTGGATGGGTGTGCTTGTAATTGATGGTATACAGTACTTAAATCCTTGTAATTCCTATACGGTTCGTCAAATTTAAATAATTCTTTCACTAAAAATTAATTCAAAATTTTCTCTTTATTTCATTCGCTTACAGTGTACAGTTATCTTTAAAGACAAAAAAGTTCCTCGCATGCTGACTTTTTTATGTCGTGTTTCGCGATTTTACAAAATGTATTTATGAAAATACCCTGTAACTTAAAAAGTATTGATTTTCTGTTAAATTTTATTGCATCATCGTTTTTCATAATTATTACAGAACAAGCCTGCCAAATTTTACGTTAATCCGTGGAATAGTTGTTGAACAATGATGATGTATTTGAAAAAATACGGGTTTCTCTTCAAAAACAAAACTTTTACTAAATTATACATTATCTCATTAGGCGTGTGTTTTTCGAAATAATTTTATAGAACAAAAAACATGCGAAATACTTTGTTTTATAAAAATACGTCATTTCCGAAAATTTTCAGTGACCTAAAAAAAAATTAGATATGTTTTCTGAAATGGTTTTACAATCCGCATATTGCTCCCCTCTGCGAGGGGCCATCAAGTCACAGACGGACAGTAGATGAAGTTGAGAGACATACGCGGGAAAATTATCGTAACATCGTTTTGTGTTTGTGTGTGTGTACGTTGCAGTCGATTCAGCCGATACAGCAGTTACACAATTTCTGTTAAATAGTTATTTAAAAAAAATTGATTACAAATGTTTTTATTAGATTCGGGGTATGTTAGTACTGTATGAAATATAGGCAAGGAAAAATTGTTTTCATGTCCGATTTCAAAATCTCGTTTACCGGAAATGAAACTTGTTAGGTATAACAAGTGGACCCGTCGCGAACATTTTCGTCAAAATCAGTCAACTGAAAATAGTTTATTCATTTGTGGTTCTTCACTTTTTTCAATTTTCTCAAAGATGGCGCTTATGATTATGTTTAAAATTGTCTCATTTAAGATTGTACATTCTCTACGAGTTGCAAAAATCGAGAAAAACTTGAATACTAATAAGTATTCGCAAGACTCCTGTACTATATTATATACTGTGTATATTATACAGTCCAGCCTCTCTTAGTTTGCTCCTAATGTAAACAAATAATGACGTCACTGAGCATGCGCATTTTATCAAAATGTGTACATGCTGATTAAAAAGTAACAACAAAATACTTTTAACAGTATTTTTATAAATGAAATTGTTAGGCCTACATCATATCATGACTGATGTTTTTAGTACTTTAAGTACTTATAATTTAAGACGTAGTTAACTGAATAGGAAACAACATCCATAAAGTGGCTGACTCTAGTGTGCACCCTGTAGTAGCTGGCTTTTGTTTGTTGACACAAGGAGCAAACTAAGAACGGTTGAACTGTATATACTTACCGGGTGTCCCACGGAATTTAAACCATAGAAAAATATTTTCGGGTCTTTTCAGTTTTCTTTATGCCACTATCAAATTTGAATTCCCTGAAGAGTTACACAATTCTCCCACTCCCTTGCCTAGCGTGCCAATCTGACTGGTAATATTCCTGCGTAGTGTCACTGCACTCCGATTTCAGTCTGCTATGAATTTTGTAGAGTTATTTAATAATATTCGGACGGAGGAAGATGCTGCAAATTTCCTTCAGGAAAAGGGTTATTACATAAACCCAGAAGATGTGACAACTAAAAAAGTATGTGTGAAACTCTGACACGACTTTCTCTTCCCAATGTAAATAATTAAAAAAAATCTGGTGTGAAACACTCACACAACTTTCTCTTGCCAATGCAAATAATTAACAATAAACCTAACATTAGTATTAAAACATTAGAAATGAACAAAAACTAACCTCAAAAACATAACCTTATTTTAATCATGAGTGAATGACGCAAAATGACAATCGAACTCAGTTTGGCTTAAAAATACGGAAAATCACGCTTTCACGCTAAACTAGGCTCTGTAGAGAAAAATGCTCTAAACAAAAGTTGTAGATCTTTTAATTTTCTATAAATTTAATTATATACACTTTTGTCGTAAAATGCATACTAAGACCGAAATGTTAAAAAAATCGATTTTTCTCACGTTTTCGTGAGAAAAAAACAGAAAATCGCAAATTACCGCTAAACTAAGCGTTATACAAAAAAATGTTTGAAACAGAAGTTGTAGGTTTTTAAATTCTCTACAACTTTTATTATATAAGGTTTTGCGCTAAAATTTATATTAAAGCCGTAATCTTAAAAAAACAACGTTTTTACGTGAAAACAGCCTCACCGAGAATTTCAGCAAACATGGCGCCTACCCTATCTTGTAGAGAATAAAAAATTGAGTCAAATAGGCGATTTTTAAAAAAAATCGTAGGACCAGTTTTTGAGAAAATCGCAAAAAACTGAAAAATTATACGAATAAACTACTACTTCCGGTTGACCGATTTTGATGAAAATGTTCGTGTCGCGTCCGGTAGTGGTATGTAACTTAAGTTTCAAGTTTCAAGTTCGTACGACGTTCCGTTCTTGAGATATTCTGTTCACACACACACACACACACACACACACACACACACACACACACACACACACACACACACACACACACACACACACACAGACCAATCGCTAAAAACATGTTTTTTGGGTTCAGGGGGTCTGAAAACGTATAGATCCGGTGAAAACTCGATTTCGAAAAATCGACATGAAAACAATACTTTCCTTCCTATATATTCATATAGGCAAGAGAAAGTAAAAATTCAGTTAAAAAATATAACTTAATAGTAATGTAGTAATAGCAAAATAGAACAATCAAAATAAGAAATAAAACAACAGAACGTGTTACATAGTACAGCTATAAACTGGGACTGGGACTGGGAACGTGTGTATGTGTGCGTGAGTGTGTCTGCCTCTGTATGAGTGGGAGAAATGAACAAATGTGCAACCCTTCAGGGAATTCGGATTTGATAGTGGCATACTGAAAACGGAAAAGACCCATATTTTCTTCCCACGAATAAATGAACACTTGTTATAATCAGGAATCATTAGAAAATGTTTAGACCTTTTAAAAAATATCAATTTTTATACATCATACATTTTAAGCTGTATTTTAGCTTAAATACAGAAATACATAAATTTGTTTTACAATTTGCCGTTTTACATTTAAGTATTGTAAATTTTATCAACTCACCGCATTACTTACTATAATACGTAGGTTTTAAAAATTATTATACAATTTTGATAAAAATAATTACAACCAAAATGGTAGAATTGCAGTCAAGCCCCTAGTACGTGACCCACTACTGAGGCTGTAGACGCAGGTAAGGTTGTCTAGGTATGTGTGATGATCTAGGTTTCACGGAGCTGTGGACATTTATTATGTATTACTTTTACAGTGAAGTTCTATTACTTTTTAGGGAAAAATATTAACATTTATATAATTTAAAGTTAGTTATATATTTAAAAAGATTTATAAAAATAATCTTACTGGAGCTAACCAAGCGACTAATGAAATCAAAAAACAAATAAGAGCAGTTGTTCCGATTGCTATTAATACAACATTCGTCTCAAAACGTGTCGAAATGAAAGCACAAAGAAGACCTTTTACTAAAGTCTAAAACATAAAACAAAACATTATTATTTAAAATCATAACTATACGTACATTATAAAATTGTTTTACTTTTGATATCTGACTCTTACTGTACACACGTGTAACATTGGACAATCAAAAGAATTTTATATTATTGTAAATAATGGAAAACAAGTGATTTATATGGCAGGACAACTGGCTACTATTCCGGGGTCCCGGGTTCGATTCCCGGTCAGGTCTGGAATTTTTTGCCGGCCGCGTTGGCGTAGTTGGTAACGTGCTCGCCTCTCATCATGCGGTCTTGGGTTCTAATCCCATTCAGGCACGGCATATTTTCATACGTTACAAAAAATCATTTCATCCTTCACCGTCTGCATTAGCAGTAATTGCAGAACAGTCGGACGTTAAACCAAAAAAAAAGACAATAAAATTTTACTGGTTTTTTTATAAGATGATTTTATTGAGATCAAATTATTGCTTACCGCCTCCGTAGCGTAGTGGTTAACGCATTGGCCTGCCACGCGGGGGTCCCGGGTTCGATTACCGGCCAGGGTCTGGAAATTTTCTCGTGTCAAATCCCACAGTAACTGTTACATAATCCACCGTAGTTGCTAATGACCATGCAGTTGATGCGACTTTAAATAAATAAATTTAAAAAAAATTATTTCTTCGTAATTTTTTTACCCCTTTTTCTTTTATGTAAAACTGTTTTCCTGATTACTGATAATGTGACGATGAAAATGAGTGGTGAAAAAATTCCAGTCCTGACCGGGAATCGAACCCTGGGCTCCTGGTATAGAATTCAGTTACGCTGGCCGCTACACCATGGGTCTTTTTACTTCTTGCACCACTCAGCAGTGTATGAAGCAATTCCTTTGGTCCTCTTTGTACCATGTGAAAAGGTAGAGCGGATGCCAAATTAGCTTGCCGGTTTTCTGAAGTGCGCAGAACGCTTATTTTGGTAATGAAGCGCTTGGTTGCCTCAGAGAGTGGTGGGGGTCAGTGCTGTGTACTGCCCGGCCGGTAGCTGTGCACATAGCGTGTGAGAGAGATAGAATGATAGGACGGCGATAGTTATTCACTTTTTGAAAAACATCACGTTCCAGTTTTTTTAGACACCAACGCAGTCCTGTGTAAGTATTTTATTATTCTTATTTTAAATATTTATAGGGTATTTTCCGTTTTCTCTATGCCACTATCAAATCCGAATTCCCTGAAGGGTTGCACACTTGTTCATTTCTCCTACTCCCTGCCTTACTGAAACTCAACTGAGACAGATACACTCACGTACGCGTACGCACGTTCTTCCCAGTCCCAATATAGTACTGTGTTACACGTTCTGTTGTTTTATTTCATTTTTTTATTGTTTTATTTTGCTATTATGCCCAAAACGGACAGGTAGAGTGTTATTTTAATTGCACTCTATCTGTTTGGTCCAGGGCTAAAAAAAATAGTTCTGTTTCTTATCACATAGTCAGCCACTTATATGACTGAACTATTTAAGAACAGAAGAGGTAGAGGTGTAAAAGACACTAGTCAGAGTTATCTCCTCTGAGAGTAATGAATTTCACTATGCTGCCAGACCCTGTGGTGAATGAAGTGAAGGTGTCATTTGCAGGGTGGAAAGTGAGTGCTTTTCGGAGGGCCTGGCATGCTGATAAGCATACTCTTTCAACTCGGTGAGGAAGGCACTGGTAAACCACCTTACTCCTCGTTTTTACTTAGTAAAACCTCTAGAGGTTCAAACCAGCCTTTCGGCTGTTGACCTAAACAACATTTTGCTATTACTACATTACTATTAATTTATATTTTTTAATTGAATTTTTTTCTATTACTAGGCTACATGGGTCTTTTCCGTTTTCTAACCATTCAGGGAAATCGGATTTGATAGTGGCATACAGAAAACGGAAAAGACCCCATTTATATTTTCAGAGAAACTTAATATGTTTTCATAAATAATTAACCAAACTTAATGCGATGTCACACAGTAAAAATTAACTGTCACTGTGGGTTGGTAAATTCGTTAAGATTTACTTAGACCTACTCCTTGTAACCTTTTGGATGTGAAAGTCCAGTGCAGTCAGAAATTTGGACTCTGTATCAACGTTCTGAAAATGGAGTGGTTGAGTGCTACGCCCAATCAGCGTGACCTTACCAGATACGCTATTGAGAGATGAATGTCTCTCAATAGTTCTTCCTAAATTTGCTTTTGAGAGATGAATTTGTCTCTCAGTAAGACTTCAAACATAAAAACAGTTGAGAGATTGTTTAATTACTCATTGTTAATAACACTTTCTAGTGTATAATGTGTGTGCCCTAGAGGTAAAGGGTGGTTAACTCCATTTTGGCAAAATTAAGTTTGAAAATCAACAAGAAATTCTCTATCTAATGGTTTACAGTATAATACGTATCTGTTTTACTTCCATTTTTTAAAAGTTGCAGTAAGCAAATTAACTCCACTTGTGTATATGATGCGGAAGATTTTTAAAACCATCACTATTTTTGGTTCAAATCCCATTCAGGCACGACGTATTTTCGTACGTTACAAAAAATCAAATCATTTTATCTGTCACCGCCTGCATTAGCAGTAATTGCAGAATAGTCGGACGTTAAACAAAAAAAAAAAACTACTATTTTTAACTCTAATTGAACGTATACTCGTTATTAACAAAAAGTAATTTTATTTTGTTTTTATTATCTTACTGATAGGTCTCAGAATCTGCTTGAATTCTGTAATTTTTTCAAACATTGTTGTGAATAAAATGCTTGTTTATTATCAGAATAGAGTTAGCACAATATGATTTGTCTAAGTTTTGTTTTCGTTTGATTAACTCTAGTTCTGTGGGTGGTCAGAAAGGTGTACTGTCTGTCTATAAATAACTTGATGGCCTCCCGCAGAGAGGAGCAGAATCGGTCCGCCACTAGCCTTCTCAATAACATTTCATTATGTACTACTACTAACTAGTACACTGGAATTATTACATAATGAAGTTTATTGAGAAGGCTAGTAGCGGGCCGATTCTGCTCCTCTCTGCGGGAGGCCATCAAGTTATAGACAGACAGTAGAAGTTGTATTTCTTTTAAATAAATTTTGTTGACCCGCCTAGATAGTATTCATTTTCCTCTGGCCTTCTACCGGGTGATTTTTTAGTCCTGTTACCCAATTGTTAATGTCTGGTAATTTTTTTCTAAGAAAGGGATATTTTGTTTTGTGACACAAAGTTGGTAGCCCTACTCAACCGGTATAGATACGACAGTTTGAGTTGATTCTCCTTGAGTTGCGTAAAATTTTGTGCTGTTTCCAGTTGTGTTACGAACAGAATGTCTTTTACCCTAGAACAACGGGTTTTCATTCTTGAACAATATTTTGCTACAAAATCGTTTGCGAGTGTAAAAGAATCATTTCAAATTAAATTTTTTGGTGTTCCTCCACTCTATTCTAGTCAATTTCTAGGCTAACTAACTGATTTTAGAGGCAGGTATTGTTTGCAGCAGAAAACGTAGTGGTCGACCAACTCTCTTGACAGATGACGTTAAGAGAATGTGAAAACAAGATTGCTCAATTCTCCATGGAAAAGTTTACAAAAACTTTCCTCGCATGTTGATTTGTCATGTTCGAGTGCTCAGAAAGCTGCTAAAAAATTGAAATTGTATCCGTATCACATACGATTAGTTCTAGAGCTTCAGCCTCCAGATTTAAACAAGAGATTGTTTCAGGATAAAAGACATTCTGTTTGTAGCACGACCGGAAATGGCACAAAATTTTACACAGCTCAAGGAGAATCAACTCACACCGCCATATCCATACTGGTTGAGTAGGGCTACCAACTTAGTGTCACAAAACAAAATTTATTTTTTTTAGAAAAATATTACCAGACATTAACAATTGGGTAACGGGACTAAAAAATCACTCTGTACTACAAAAGTTTTCCCATCACTCGCCTAGGGGTAGCTTAAATAATATATTTATGTTCTTAAAGCGAAAAATATCTATTTAAATGGTTAATTAAATGATATTTACTCACTAGTAAAATTAATAATATCAAATTCCATGGGCACGTACGACGCGGTGTTTCAAAACAGGTAATAGTCATCATCAACACCATAAACATCCCCCTTTTAAATAAAAACAAAACAAATGAATAAATCAAAATACAGTCCAGCCTTTCTTAGTTTGCTCCTAATGTAAACAAATAATGACGTCACTGAGCATGCGCATTATATAAAAATGAGTACACGCTGATTAAAAAGTAACAACAAAATACTTTTAAAAGTATTTTTATAAATGAAATTGTTAGGCCTACATCATATCATGACTGATGTTTGAAGTACTTATAATTTAAAATATAATTAAAGTGAGTTCACAGTAAGAACCAACTGTCGAATCAACAAACTGCATCTGTGGTAGTACGTGTAAATACACCACACAAATACATGCAACAGCCTAGCATTAGTCACCGGGTAGACACCAACACTTTTATAACTGCTAAACAATAACATCGAACAGCCGCGTTCCCTAACGTCAATAAAATCTTTCCTTTATCACTTAATTTTGGTTAGAATTCAGTTATTGTTACTCCATATTGTTTATAGGCTTATTCAATGTTTATATTACAAATTCTTCATGTGTGTGTCATTTTTAATTTTATGATCCTAAATGAGTTTTCGATTTAGTTGGCTTTGTTATTTCAAACTGTTCGGTTCGGTTTAATTGTGCGTCTAGTCCGAATGGTGCTTTTAGTTTCACGTACGGTTTAATTTTATTGTAGTATTACTTTATTCGACTGTATGAACAAAAGTAAGTTTATTTTTATTTTTGCTGAAAAAGTTGATATTAATTTATAGTGATGGCTAATGCACTCGAGTCCTCTATTTACAAACACCAAAAAGGTAAACCTTTGAGAATAAAGTAAGTGAGTTTTAAAATTAGTAAACAATAATAATTTTATTTATAAAGTAAGCATTTAAAATTATAAAAACCATTAAAGTATTTAATTTTATTAAGGTAAAGAATTAACTACTCATAAGAGTATTAAGCACGAGTCGTTTCGCATACGCCTACTATGAAAATCACATAATACTTTTGGTGCATACGGTAATGGAGCTGTGACGTCATTCACTGTTGTTTACTTCGCAGTTGGTTCTTAAAATGAATTTAGTATAACTTAATAGGAATATGACATCCATAAAGTCGCGGACTCTAGCGTGGACACTGTAGTAGCTGGCTTTGGTTTGTTGACAGTAGGAGCAAACTAAGAACGGCTGAACTGTAGATTAATTTGACCTTTAACTACCATAGTCGTGCCTCAGAATCGCAGTAGGTTGCTCTGAGATATTGTTTCTTCACCTTTTGGTTTTTTACAGGTTGAACCATTTCTGTCACTTTGAATTAGTTGCCAAAGGCGTTTACATTATTATTTAATGCGTTTTATTGTATCTATTATGGTTTTTTATTTATTGAAAATCCCTAATGTGTGTACTGGTAACGCGCTCTAAGTTGACGATTGCGACTAACATGCGGAGGACAGTATACTATCTATCCTACTTACATCGGCCAACCCAAAAACATAAGACATGTATCAAGCGTGTAACTCAAAATGTACCCTAACCACCACAAACACTTAAGTAATAAAATTCAGTTCATGACCCGTCACACTAAATAAGTAAGGAGTAATGTAATTGTTTAAAGAAAGTGAATAATTGTTTAAATTCGATTTCAATTTAACATAACTTTACTGAAAATAATGAAATATGAAAACCCCAAAAATACAATAACATTTGGAAATTACCGTAATTTTTAGTAGGTTGACTATTGCAGGTGACTTGAATGCGAAGTACGAGGGTGAGTCAATTATTATCCGCAATGTTGTTATAAAATTTTATTGTAATCAAATAGGAAACTTACAAGTACATTCTCTCATACATCACTTCTCGACATAGTCACCTTGCTTTTCAACGCACTTAGTCCATCGTTGTTCAAGTTTCCTGATGCCCTCATAAAAGAAGGTTTTTGGTTGAGATGCGAGCCAGGAGGAATGCACCACTTCTTTCAATGCTTCGTCCGAGGTAAATCGACGGCCCCTTAATGCCTTTTTGAGTGGACCAAACAAGTGATAATCAGACGGAGCCCTCGTATTTTGGATTTTTACAGTCTGATACTTCTGAGTGTTGCTCGCCCCAAAGTGTTAATTACTGCTACTACTTTTTTAAAAAAAAAAACTTAAAAACTAGTTATTTAAGTAGGCCTAAAGTTGTGTGTTAAAAAAATAAATTGAAAAAATGAATATAGCATGAATTCTCTAATACTTACGAAAAAACCCATATTAAATACTTATGGTCATCTGCAAACTCTGCAAGAACATCACTACAAAAAATAACAAAATAAAAAAAATGAATAAAAATTAAATAAATACAATTTAATTTAAAAAAAAATGAAGAGAAATTTTTTCAAAAATGTTTAAGGGGAGCACTATACCTTCTATCTAACCCATGTTAAATTGACCTTTTTTTAGGTACACGTTTCTAAGAAACCGTTAAGAGTTGGGCTTTAATTTTTTTGTGCCTTTTTAATGGCATCTTTTTAACCTCTGGTACTAGAATTATTAATATAAAGCTAGCGATACCATTTCGAGAATTTTTTGAAAAATGCAAAAACAATTTAATTTTTTTTTGTAAAATTTTTTATTTTATTTCGAACTTAGTAATAATACTGCAATGATTCTAGTACCGTATGTCACAATTATACTGGGAAACATGCTCAAAAAATTGCAACCTTCAAAGTCAAATAGTTTTTGAGAAAACTGTACCCTTTATGGAAAAAAGTGAATTTGCGGGAATAAGCTGTAAAATTTTACTTACCCTAAAATCGGCCTGCACCAATAATATTGATCCTCACCAGACTATTCATTTTCCTCAAATAATTTCCTTTTTTTCTCTTGTCTTGCTTCTTTTGACACACTTTCAATTGCCTTCTCAGCTTTCTGTGTTCTTTGAATATCGCAATTCTTAATTGTTTCCACAGATTAACTCAATTGAAAGAAATTCTGGTCAAAACTTTACTTAACAAAAAAACTGCATAGCTTCCGTAATTTCTTTCGTACAGTTATAATTTTTAAATGTAATTACCCAGAAAAAGGTATAGAAGGCAATGGCGCCAAAATTAGATTTTTTTTTCGATTTTCGAAAGAAAGAAGTTACTCTAATAGGTTGAACAAATTTTCCTACTTAGCTAACTTTCTTTTCCTACTAGCTAAATCCTGTATTATTAGGTGTATGACATACAGTTTTTGGAATTTTCCTCAAATAATTTCTATACCTATACCTCTGAAAAGAGCATAAAAGGTTGAACAGAACCATGTAAAAAAGTCAATTTAAAAAAAAAATGGATTTTTTGCCCTCTGGTGTACAGCCTAAAGTCCGTAATTATTTTTATCTGAACTTGATTCGGTCATTAAGTTTTTCGGTTTATTCCAGTTTTCTCAATATCCTTTCTGACTTCTTGAAACCATTTATCCGACACCTTATGGTCTATTTATTTAGTGTCTTAATAATTTGTGTTGTCAACCGGTTGTCATTCATTCTATACAGGTGTCCGTAAAATTTTAGTCTTCTTTTTTTAATCCTTCCTATTAATCGTTATTTTCTTTGTATAGTTCTCGCAACCTATATTATATCTACGAGGTGTGGCTATTAAATAACGAGACTGACGTTGTAAAAAATTTAATTTTAATTTTATACATAATCACTTATTGTCACCTTCAATATACACTCCTTCTCTATCCCTACAACGCTCCATGATATAACGTCAGTCTCGTTATTTAATAGCCACACCTCGTATATTATATTAGTTTACAAATTTTCTAGTACCTATCTGATTTTATCTACAGAGATAGTTCAGAGGCAATTACTGATTTTCCGTATTTTTAAGTCAAACAAAAATTGATTTTAATTTTGCGTCATTCACGCATGATTTAAATTAAGTGATGTTTTTCATTTTACATTGTTTACTCATGATTAACCATAGGTTATATTGTTCATTATGTACATTACCAAAAGAAAGTCGTGAGAGTGTTTCACACCTGATTTATTTTGAGTCACACGAACGCTTGGTTATAAGAGACTACTTTGAATTTCGTAACTTATACTTACACTAATTAATTAATTAACATAAAATTAACTTACATATATAGAAATAGGCAAATTATAGTAACTGTAACAATTAATTGGACTGTTAAAATTGCATACACTTTCCTAACGAAATCGCTTCGAGCGTCAGGATCGGAAAAACTATCATCTGAGTAATCATCACTGCGTACTGGATGCATTCTTTAAGACTACTTCAGTAAAAAATTAATTAATTCGAATATTCCTGAAACAAAGAAAACATTTTTACGTTGTGTAGATATTAAATAACGAGACTGACGTTGTAAAAAGTTTAATTTTAATTTTATACATAATAATTTATTGCCACCTTCAATATACACTCCTCTATCCCTGCAACGCTCCATGCGAATTTTCCATTGTTGGAAACAGTGCTGGAAGTCATCTTCTGTGAGCTCCTTCAAGACACGTGCCGCTTTCTCTTTTACAGCTTCCACAGATTCAAATCTTGTCCCTTTTAATGCAGATTTCACCTAAGGGAACAGGCAGAAGTCACATGGTACAAGATCTGGTGAATAAGGTGGATGTTCTAACACTGAAATGCTGTAATTGGCTAGGAACCTCTTTACAGATAACGCGGAATGAGCTGGCGCTTTGTCTTGGTGGAGAACCCATGATTTGTCCTTCCACATTTCGGGGAGTTTTTTCCTTACTGTTTAACGTAGTTTAGAAAGTACCTCAAAGTAGTTATATTGATTAATTGTTTGACCTTCAGGAACCCAGTGAAGGTACACAATCCCATGGATATAAAAAAAAAAACAATCATCATTGCTTTAAATTTTGACTTGCTCATTCGAGCTTTTTTGGCTCTCGGTGAAGTTCGGCTCTTCCAGTGCATGGATTGGCGCTTCGTTTCCGGATCATAAGTAAAGAATTACGTTTCATCTCATGTTATTATAGTTTCCAAAAAATTTGGGTAATTTTCAATTGCGTACAAAGTGTCAGTACAAACATTTTTGCGAGCTTCATTTCAAACATTTTTGAGCGGCACGTGTCCTGAAGGAGCTGACAGAAGATGACTTCCAGCACTGTTTCCAACAATGGAAAATTCGCATGGAGCGTTGTAGGAATAGAGAAGGAGTATTATATTGAAGGTGACAATAAGGGATTATGTATAAAATAAAAATAAAATGTTTTACGTCAGTCTCGTTATTTAATAGCCACACCTCGTATATGTTCAACTTACGCTGAAAGTCGCGTTACTACAGAAAGTCATGGAATGGTAATTGTCGGATCGTCGCTATAAAAAGTCAAAATTATAGTCAATATGTTTAACTTAGATTGTTAAATGCTTTTTTACACACTTTCTTCATTCGTTCTATAAATGTACCCTTAAAATTGTAAAACCACTGTCTCTTAAAAATCGTAATAAGGTTATTTTGCCGTACTTTTTTTTTAATTCAAAAAATCAACTGTTTTGAACAATACTTACCTTTGACAGCACGTAAATTGTAATAAAGGTTAATTTTTGTTGTTGTAAAATATGTAAGTAGAAATAATTTATTACTTTTAAAAAAGTCAATATTTAAGTAGGAGTACTTTATGAATGAAGTTACCACCAACCTGTTACTACTTTATGAATGAAAAGAAATCCACACAGAAACTTAATAAAAACATAATTATTAAAAAATTGCATAGCGTAATTATACTTAAATATTTTATAATCCATACTTTTAGATATTATACTATGTCTAAATTAATACAAAACAAAAAAAGTTATGAAGTTAACTGTGTCTTAATTAGGTTAAGATATTTCACAAACAAATCTAATCATAACAAAAACACTAGAAACATATAAAAAATGGTGTTGCTGTCGATAAATCAGCTGCTACTTTGTATTATTTACGCGTACGAAGATATTTATGGATTATGGAGGCAGTAATCTAAAAAAAATATATTTTATTTTTTTACATCTTTTCACTTTTCTTGCCCGGTATGAATATTCAAAGACGGAGAGTATTTTTAAAAAAGTATTGAAAAGTAAAAAAAATAAAGAAAAGTAAAAGCAAAGTAAATAAAGTAAAGTAATTAAAAGTAGAAGTAAGTAAAAGTAAGTAGAAGGTATTAAAACGTATTGCGAAGTACTGTTATTTTGTGAAGTATTGTTCACTTTTCGAGATAAAAAGTAAAAGTATGGTTAAACTTTTTTGCAATTTTCTCAAAAAAGTCTCGTACGATTTTGTTTAAAATCGCCGCCTCATTTAAAAAATGTTTTTTTTTTTGGTTTTACGTCTGTTTTGAAATTTCTGCTAATGCATAAGGTGGAGAATGATGATATACTGTGGACAATTTGAACTGGCACAACTCTTGCTCTACGTGTACACACAGTTCCTCATAAACTATATCCATAACCTATTCTTTCAACAAGGTCTACAAATTTTAATGTAGGCCCTACGCAAATGGCTACAACTTTATTTTAATGTACAAACATACCAAATAATAATTTCATTTTAAAATATGTAGACCTATTTAGTTTCTCCCAGTAAAAATTTAAATTATAAATTACAAGAACTAAACTGCAAAAACTCACTAAACTAATACTCTACAGATTCACGCAACTAACTAAACAAATTGGTCTGAATATATTATTATGAACAGAAAATCATCATATTTGAAAACAAATTAGTTACATCATTATGTCTGATAGATTATTAATGTGAAAACAGTGAAAACAAACCGTAGTGACCGTGCGTGAGTCGTTTATTATACAGTAGCGATTGTATACTTTTGTGACTACCATCGTTGCATGGCGAGGGGCGAAGAGTGGAGTAGATAAACACCGAAGCTGCTTGTGCCAATTCGAATTGTCCAAGGTATACATGAAAATGAGTAATGAAAAAAAATGCCAGACCTGACCGGGAATCGAACCCGGGACACCGGTGTAGAAGCCAGTTGCGCTAACCACTACGCCAACGGGCCGTATTGGTAAATCTTTGCTGTACAAGATAAGGTAAGCGCTATGCCTGCTGAAATTCTTGGGGGCCTGTGCTATCATAATTTTTTTTTTAAGATTGGCTTTAATATGCATTTTGTGTCAGAAGTGCATTAAATCAAATTTGTAAAACATTAAAAGCTATACAACTTATATTCCAAATATTTCTTTCTACGACTCTTAGTTTAGCGTCAATAAGTTAATTATTTTTTTCATGAAAAAATCTGGTGTGAAACACTCACGCGACTTTTTCTTGCCAATGCAAATAATTAACAATATAACCTAACATTAGAAATAAACAAAAAACTAACCACAAAAACATAACTGTATTTTAATCATGAGTGAAGGGCGCAAAATGATATCGACCAGTTTGGCTTAAAAATACGGATAATCATTCTTTCACGCTAAACTAGGCTCTGTAGAAAAAAATGTCTAAATAAAAGTTGTAAATCTTTTAATTTCGTATAAATTTGATTATAAACTTTTGTCGTAAAATGTATACTAAGTCACAAATCTTCAAAAAATCTATTTTTTACACGATTTTGTGAGAAAAAAAACAGAAAATCGCCAATTACCGATAAACTAGGCGTTATACGAAAAAAATGTTTGAAATAAAAGTTGTGGGATTTTAAATTCTCTACATTTTCTACGCTAAAGTGCATATTAAAGCCGCAATCTTAAAAAAACAATTATTTACGTGAAAACAGCCTTATCAAGAAATTCAGCAGGCATGGTGCCTATCCTTTCTTGTAAAGTATAAAAAATTTAGTAAACCAGGCGATTTTTAAAAAAAAATCGTAGGACCCGTTTTTGAGAAAATCGCAAAATGTGAAAAATTACACGAATAAACTACCTACTAATTTTCGGTTGACCGATTTTGATGAAAATGGTCGTGTCGGGTCCGGTAGTGGTATGTAACTTAGTTTCAAGTTTCAAGTTGTACGATGTTCCGTTCTTGAGATATTTTGTTCACACACACACACACACACACACGCGCACACACACACACACACACACACACACACACACACACACACAGACCAATCGCTAAAAACATGTTTTTTGGATTCAGGGGGTCTGAAAACGTGGAGATCCGGTGAAAACTCGATTTCAAAAAATGGAAATGAAAAAATACTTTCCTTCCTATAAATTCATATAGGCAAAAAAAAGTAAAAAAGAAATGGATTTTTTTAAGATTGTGGCCTTAGTATGGGTTTTACGACAAAAGTGTAGCTATAATCAAAGTTATAAGAAATTAAATATCCTACGACTTTTATTCTAAGCATTTTACTCTAAGGAGCCTAGTTCAGAGGCAATTACTGATTTCCCGTATTAAGTCGAAGAGAGGTTGATTTTCATTTTGCACATTCACTCATGATTTAAATTAGGTTATGTTTTTCGTTTTACAGTAAAACCTCTTTAATCCGGCACGTTTGGGACTCGAATCTTGCCGGATTAAAGGAAATTCCAGACTATGGAGGTTATTTATAAAAATACAGGAGTCGTATAAAAAATAACACAATTTGCACAAGAAACTTTTACTGTATGTATTTATTATTTAAACAATATAAATCAATATATAAGTACAGGAGAAATATTAAAATGCATTTTTAAGTACAGTACATGATGAAATAGATTTGAATACAGTACAGTACAGTACAGTACGAATAGTACAGTACTTGTACTATTCGTGGTTTTTAGCAACAGCACTGGTAGATGGCTGGAAAAAAGATCTAATATCTACTTGCTTCTTACAACCAGTATTTTTTTTATTTAAAAAATCATTTTTTATTACATGCAAGTTCATAACTTCGGCCATACTGTATTGTTTATTTGACTCAGCAAATTTTACAAACGTGACGCTTTGTGGCTCTTGAGTGTCGGCGGTAGCTGTCGGGTTGCTCACTTTACAATGTTCATTGTGAAGGCAGTTCTATAATTTTTGTCTATTGCCGTTGATGCCGGATTATAGACAATTCCGGACTATAGAATGACGGATTAAGGAGGTTTTACTGTACATCGTTTACTAAGATTAAAACTTATTATTTACATCGGCTAGAAAAAGTCGTGTGAGTTTTCACACAGCAGAATTTTTAAGAAACACCCGTCATCTATTCTGATTATTAGTGCAGTAGCCTACTAACACACTGGTACTCCCGTCTGTCATTCGCAACCTATACCAATTGAACGCTTACGCTAAGTAGCCTAAATATTGACCTTTCGGCCTGATTCAATACTTTTTGCAAAATTTTGTATGATTTCATTAAAAAATAAAATGTAGTGGATTAGTTCTCGAAATATAAAAATCTGGTGTGAAATAGTCACAAAACTTCCTCTTGCCAGTGCAAATAATTAACAAAATAGCCTAACATTAGTAATAAAATATATATATATATATTTTTTGGTTTAACGTCCGACTGTTCTGCAATTACTGCTAATGCAGACGGTGAAAGATGAATGATTTTTTTGTAACGTATGAAAATATGCCGTGCCTGAATGGGAATAAACAACCTAATTTTAATCATGAGTGAAATACGCATAGTGAAAATCAACCTCAAGTTTGGTTTAAAAATACGGAAAATTACTCTTTCACCCTAAACTAGGTTCTGTAGAGAAAAATTTTCTAAACAAAAGTTGTAGATCGTGTAATTTTCTATAAATTTTATTATATACACTTTTGTCGTAAAATGCATCCTAAGGCTGAAATCTTTAAAATCGATTTTTTACACAATTTCGTGAAAAAAACCAGAAAATCGCTAATTATTGCTAAAGTAAGCTTTATACAAAAAAAGTTTAGAATAACAGTTGTAGGATTTTAAATTCTTTACAACTTTTATTATATAAATCTTTGCGCTAAAATGCATATTAAGGCTGCAATCTTAAAAAAAAATTTTTTTAATGAAAACAGCCTCCAAGAATTTCAGCAGACATGGCGCCTACCCTACCTTGTAAAGCATAAAAAATGTAGTAAATGAGGCAATTTAAAAAAAAACTCGTAGGAGCCGTTTTTGAGAAAATCGCAAAAAAGTGAAAAATTACACCTATAAACTACTACTTCCGGTTGACCGATTTTGATGAAAATATTCGTGTCATGTGCTCTAGTAGTATCTAACTTAAGTTTTAAGAATCTAGATCGAAGACTCACATGGAGAAGTCATATATGGACGAAACGAAAGCAACTTGGGCTGAAGTTACGTCAATTGTTCTGGCTCTTAGGCAGTAGGTCTCAACTCTCCCTTGAAAATAAAGTACTCTTATAAAAAGTAATACTCAAACCAGTTTGGACATATGGGTTAGAGCTATGGGGTACAGCTAGTTCATCAAATATAGAAATACTGCAGTGCTTTCAATCAAAATGCCTGAGACTAATCACTGCAGTCCCATGGTACGTAACCAATGAAATACTACACAATGACCTAAACCTGCCTTTCATAAAAAAAGAAATTAAATAAAATAGCGAAAAACATTTACAAAAACTAGAAGACCATCAGAATCTGTTAGCAATTAACCTCCTTGACAACAGCGAAGATACTCACAGACTGAAACGTTTTAAACCATTAGACTTACCTCTATGATTTTGTTAATCATTAAAATTTTTTTTTTATCTTTTCCACTTCAACTCCTAATCATCGTCATCTTATAATCAGCGTCGTTTACATCTCTATCATCATCATTGTCATCTCCAACTTCAACACCTTAGTGTTTCAAGATGTTGATTCACAGTTCATAAAGTTTGATTTCGTATATATAAATAAATATATATATATATTTTTTTTCTTCACAGTTTATTATTTTTGAAACACGCTACTGAGTGTAGTTTATATTTTAATTCTAAGACATTACTCAGATTTTCTCATATTTGCTTAAAGTTATTGTATTTATTAACTGATTGCAAAAGAAATACTACACTGTTACAAAACACAAAGTTTTAAGTTTAAAGTTCAAACGATTTTCCGTTCTTGAGATATTTTGTTCACACACACACAGACCAATCGCTATAAACGTGTTTTTTTTGGTTTCGAGGGTCTGAAAATGTGTAGATTCAGTGAAAAATCGACATGAAAACAATACTTTCCTTCCTATAATTTTATATTATATTTATATTCATATAGGCAAGAGAAAGTAAAAATTAAGGACTAAAAACTGGGCTGAAATGATTATCAGATGTTTTTTGTAAAAAAATATACACAGCTGATTACTGATTAAACATGCAGCATGAAAATCTACAATTGAATTGGAAGTGTTTAGAAAATAATAATAGGACCAAAGGTTTTTTAATTTACATGGTTACATGGATGCTACTTAACTTTAATACGGATGATACTTTATAGTTGTATGCGATGGTAAACACGATTTCTAATGTTGGGATCTTGTCTAATCAAGCGCGACTCGTTGAAATAAATTGAACTGTTATTATTTACCATTCTGATCATTGAAGAACGATTGCAGTACTTTCTCATTAAAGGATATCAATTATAAAAAGTAAGTTTGTTTGTAACAGAATAATTCTTTTATAACTAAAGATAACGTTAGAAAGAATGGTAAATTTTTATTTTGTGTCATTCAAATGCAGTGTAACCCTAATTTCTAAAATTGGTATAGGAAAACAAGTTTTTGTTGTATTTTTTTGAGTGTTCTTAAAACGTTATTAAATTTAAAAATTTTGTTCATTCTTTAATAATCTCTATCTCTAATCTCTAATTATTTGTTTTTGTTTTCATCAGCAGAAAAGCTTGTTTGAACCTCTAGAGACTTTACTAAGTAAAACGAGAAGTGAGTGGGTTTACTTCTATTTTACATAATAATTTCGCTAACCTTCTTTTTAAACTGCGTCACTTTTGTTTTTATTTTTACTTACACGTGTTTTCGGAGTTTTATACAAATGACTGAAGATGTATCATCTTCTATAGATTTCAAATAAGTGTAATTTTTTTTGGTTTCAATTATTTTATGTGCTCTGATGATGGTGGATCCACCGAAACACGTGTAAGTAAAAATAAAAATAAAAGTGACGCAGTTTAAAAAGAAGATTAGTGAAATTATTATATAAATTCATTATATAAAATAGAAATAATTTCAAACTGCAGGATGCATTATAAAGATTTATTTTTGAATGAATGGTTTACCATTGGTTTCTTCACTGAGTGGAAAAATATGCTTATCAGCATCCCAGGTGCTCTGAAAAGCATCTACTTTCCATTCTGCAAATTACACTTTGACTTCATTCACCACAGGGTCTGACTGTATAATAAAATTCATTACTCTCAGCGGAGATAACTATGACTAGTATCTTTTACACCTGTACCTCTTTTTATCTTAAATGATTCAGTCATAAAATTAGCTGAACATGTGATAAGAAACAGAACTATTTTTTGTAGTCTTGGAATTAGCAGATTGAAAGCAAATAGTTTAATCTTAAAGGGGTGTTCTAACAATTTCTGTTTATAATTACACATTACCATAATAGAGTCTAGTAAAATAGCGTGTTTATATTTCAGAATTTTACTTTGCTTGCCAAAAACACACCATGTACCCCTTTATTCCTAATTTGTGTACATTCCAATCTGTTCAATTTAGAACAATAAGCAACCCCATGACCCAATGAGATGAGGATGATGTGTATGACGTGTAAATGAGGTGTAGTCTTGTACAGACCCTGGCCGACCATTCCTGAGAGAGTATGGTTAACCCTTTCAATCCCAAATTTTTTAACTTTACACAAACAAAAATGTGTACATTATTTCACTTTACTGACATTTAAGTGAAATAAAATCACTTTTAGACCTTCAGCCTTTTTTTGATGGCGTGTTTACAGTATTTACAGCCTAAAAAATATACTTGTATGTACATTCACCATACTCGAAGAAATGCTGCTTTATTTAAGTAAATGAACACGAATATTTAAGACTAAAACTAACTTTAAAAAGAAACTAATGGTCGCGTCCGTGGCGTAGTGGTCAGCATCTTACACTGCAAAGCGGAGGTCTCAGGTTCGATTCCTGGCTAGGGTACAGAAAATTATTATACTTCACATCCAGTGCTCTTTAGTCAAAAGTAGTCGCTAACAATTAAAGTTTTTAAGTCTGTTATTTCACTCCAATGTGACTTCTATGCCTCACTGGGTAATAAAGGGTTAATTAAACCCCCCAACCATCAAAGTACACCTGTTACCACTGTCTAGTATTCAAATTCGTATAAAAAAAACTACCTTTACTAAGATTTGAACCAGGAACCTTCATCTTCGAAAATCAGCTGTTAAACAGCTGATTTTGGCGATGACTTTACCTCTAGACCAACCCGGTGGGTTATTTCATTTAATGATCCAGATTTTATTTAATGTTAAATAAAAGTTGTTACAGCAAACAAATATTTTAACAGCATTATTATTGAATATTTTAAAATTTAGTTCATTACTATTACATTATTGAATATTTTGAGCTAGTGAAAAAATGTTCAGTATTTTGAAAAATAATATTTAAATAAGTAAAGGGCCCTGAAGAAAGTTAATTAAAAATTTTAATAATTATTTCCTTGTGTGTTTGATTGATAGAATGTTTATCTGTTCAACCAAAGGGCATTTATTTGATTCCAGGCTTGAATTTTGAAATGTTTACGTTGTTTAATTTGAAGTTCCAAAATTGACGGGGTCAATAATAACTGCAAAGTTAAATGAGCTGATTTTTGTCTTAACTTTTTCTTTCAGATGAACTTCAAAAATTTGTTGAGTTATTCAATTTTTATATTCTAATAACATACTATTGTTTACATAATATTATTAATTAATATTAATTAATATTATTAATATTCTAATTGAAATTTAAACTCTTCATAGGTCAAACATTTTTTTTGTTTTTGTTGCATTATGTAGTTTGAAATTTCCTCTAAAAATTGGTGTAAATGTCTCGTATATTTCTACAATAATTATAAACATTTTTGAATATATTTTTTGTTAACCTCTGTAGCCTGTTTAACTGTTGTTTAAGTCATCAGCTGAAAGGCTGGTTTGAATTTTTAGAGGCTTTACTAAGTAAAACGAGGAGTGAGGTGGTTTACCATTGCCTTCCTAACTCAGTGGAAAAGTTTGCTTATCAGCATACCAGGCCCTCTGAAAAGTATTTACTTTCCACCCTGCAAATGACAACTTCACTTCATTCACCACAAGGTCTAACTGTATAATGAGAAACATTACTCTCAGAAGAGATAACTTTGACTAGTGTCTTTTACGCCTGTACCTCTTCTGTTCTTAAATGTTTCAATCATATAACCTCTTGAGACCCGACGGTATAAAATACTATATCATGTACTAGTTACATTGATTGAGACTCAGCAGCTTTTTACATGGCGCCTGGCTTGAGACCTTTGGTATAGTATACCAGACCTATGGTATACCAGTTGTATTGCACTTTTTGGGTCCTGATGAGAAAAATTACGCTGCTTTGGTTGAGACTTTTGAACAAAAACCTACTTATGCAGGGAGAAAATTCTTAAATAAATTACCCCAATCTTTAAAGTGTTGTGAGGATTTGAATTCCTTTAAAAAAAATTTAAAAAATTACTTGATCGGTGAAACTTTTTATAGCATACAAGAATTTCTTTCTTGATAGTAGTGATACATAGTGTGTTTCTTATACGTATTTCAGGTGTTATATCTGACGACATGTCCTATACTCCTCCTGGAGTCTCCAGGGCGCAAAAAAAAAAAAAGAAAAAAAAAAGAGACCAATGGTATAGTATACAACACCTTGATTTCACTGGCATTTCACACACGTATTATGTAATACATTTGAATTTTTACCAGTCCACACCATCTTTTGGATCTTTGTTGTATTAAAAATGATGTTGCTGTGTTGCAAATGATGTACAAATGATCTTTTCCTTTTATTCTGTTCAACCCTATCAAAATGGCGGACAATGCTTCAACTCATCTACAAGTGGAAAAAATTTCTCAGGACTCATTCCTTGCAACATACACGTGTAGTATACTTATACCTACAGATCTCTACCAATGGACATTACTATGTCAGGACTCAACTAAAGCAACCTTCAAGTATAGTATACTATAGCATTGGGTCTCAGTATTTGCAACCAAAAAAAATTACCTCAGGTCCCAAGAGGTTAATTGGCTGCGATAAGAAACTGAACTATATTTTGTAGCCCCGGAACTAGCAGATGAGTGAAAATAATTTTACACACTACCTGTTATAGGCTACTTGTTTACTACTATAAATAATATAAGTGATCTAGTTTTTTATAGCTAATTTACTGTAATACACGTATCATGTTTGTATCTTTTTCTCAGGACCCACCAAACATATTTAAGTGATTTTTTTATTTGAAGGATTCATCGTAGTAGCGAAGGTCAATCGTAGCCATCATGGTGGTGGAGGAGCTTGGCGACACGGCATGTCGTCATCACGTGGAGACATCATTTCCTTCCCTCGCAGTAGTGCATCGATGGCTGCTTCGTTGGGATCCGGTGAGCATAAGCCTCGGTCGAGGCGATGAGGGTCTCTGTCGACGGCTTACAGTGTCGGGTCGGCAAGCGGAAGCTTCATCTTCTGTCTTGCGGGGTCATCAATGAGTCTTCATTGGGCCGATGGTGGATATCTTGTCTGCTGTTGAGTAGTTTGGATTCGAATGACTTCAGGCTCAGTGGAATGCTCTTTATATAGTCTCCAGTGCGCAGCGGTGGGGGCGGTTACAAGCCCTTTGCAGTGCCGACTAAGGCTTACTGCCCTTATCGAAACTATTGTCAGCTTCCCTCTGTTGCTAAGTCGGAAACTTTGATAGCCGGGAGCACAGTACCTAATCAAAAGGGATGACTGTGACAAGACAAAAAAAAAGTATCTACTTATGTAGTTGCTGAGAAAAAGGTACAAACGTTAACATTGTGAAGTATATGAATACATGACCACCGTTGATTATCTATTACAGATGCAAGGAAACACAAAACCTGAGGACCTGCCTTATCCTCCTGGTGTAGGAATACTGATGCCACAACTAAGGTATCCAGATCAAGGTGAAGGAGAAATGGGATTTGAAAAGGGTCCACAAGGGATACCGAATAATGATCGATACGGTAATCGAACTCCAAACCAGCTAGGTGGTCCTACATATCAAACCCAAGGCCGTGGCTATTATGGCCCACAACAAGGTGCAGGTTACGGGTATCCACAACAAGCTCCAGGTTACGGGTATCCAGCACAAGGTGGAGGTTACGGGTATCCAGTACAAGGTGGAGGTTACGGGTACCCAGTTCAAGGCGCCTATCCACATGGTGGTGGCTACCCACCAACAGGACAGGTATGTGTGGCATCTTACTGTTTTTCTTATAATATTTTTAGATTGCCAAACGATAGTAAAAAAAATTTGGTGCAGAACACTCACACGACTTTCTCTTGCCAATGCAAATATTGAACAATATAACCTAATATTAGTAATAAAACATTAGAAATAAACAAAAAACTAATCTCAATAAACATAACCTAATTTTAATCATGAGTGAAAGACCCAAATGAAAATTAACCTCAGTTTGGCTTAAAAATACGGAAAATCACTCTTTCACGCTAAACTAGGCTCTGTAGAGAAAAACGCTTGTAATAAAAGTTGTAGATGTTTTAATTTCCTATAAATTTGATTATACTTTTTTGTCATAAAATGCATAATAAAGCTGAAATCTTTAAAAAATCGATTTTTTACACGTTTCGTGAGAAAAAAAAACAGAAAATCGCTAATTACCGCTAAACTAAGAATTATACAAAAAAAGTTTGGAGTAAAAGTTGTAGGTTTTAAAATTCTCTACAACTTTTTTATATATACATTTTTGCGCTAAAATGGATATTTAAGCCGCAATATGAAAAAAAAACAATTTTTCTACATGAAAACAACCTCTCACCAAGAGTTTTAGCAAACAAGGCGCCTACCCTATCTTGTAGAGTATAAAAAATTTAGTAAACCAGGCGATTTTCAAAAAAATCGTAGGGCCAGTTTTTGAAAAAATTGCAAAAAAGTGAAAAATTACACGAATTACTACTTCCGATCGACCGATTTTGATAAAAATGTTCGTGTAGGGTCCGGTAGTGGTATGTTTTTAAGTTTCAAGTTTGTACGATGTTCCGTTCTTGAGATATTCTGTTCACACACACACACGCACACACACACACACAGAACAATCGCTAAAAATATGTTTTTTGGATTCAGGGGGTCTGAAAACTGTAGATCCAGTGAAAACTCAATTTCGAAAAATCGATATGAAAACAATACTTTCCTTCCTATATATTCGTATAGGCAAGAGAAAGTATTAATCTGGTGTGAAACACTCACCTGACTTTTTCTTGCCGATGTAAATAATAATTATGTACTAATGCTTTTCCTCGTTTTCCCCTCGTTAAAACCAAATGCAAACTCTTGAATCAAGTAACTATACTGTAAATGTATATATTTTTACTTTCTCTTGCTTATATGAATATATAGGAAGGAAAGTATTGTTTTCATGTAGATTTTTCGAAATCGAGTTTTCACCGGATCTATATGTTTTCAGACCCCCTGAACCCAAAAAACATGTTTTTAGCGATTGGTCTGTGTGTGTGTGTGAGTGCGCGCGCGTGCGTGCGTGTGTGACGATTTTTTTAAAAATCGCATGGTTTACTAAATTTTTTATTCTCTACAAGATAGGGTAGGCGCCATTTTTTCTGAAATTCTCGGTGAGGCTGTTTTTACGTAAAAACATAGTTTTTTTAAGATTACGGCTTTAATATGCAATTTAACGAAAAATTTATATAATAAAATATGTAGAGAATTTAAAATTCTACAACTTTTATTTCGAACATTTTTTTGTATAACGCTTAGTTTAGCGGTAATTTGCGATTTTCTGTTTTTTTCTTACGAAAACGTGACAAAAATCGATTTTTTTAACATTTCGGCCTTACTATGCA
This sequence comes from Catonia carolina, assembly GCA_035578175.1. Lineage (NCBI taxonomy): Eukaryota > Metazoa > Arthropoda > Insecta > Hemiptera > Achilidae > Catonia > Catonia carolina. The sequence goes on along the minus strand of JAQMRL010000005.1, from coordinate 65,732,902 downwards.
TTTTACGATAAAAGTGTATATAATTAAATTTATAGAACATTAAAAGATCTACAACTTTTATTTAGAGCATTTTTCTCTACAGAGCCTAGTTTAGAGAGAAAGAGTGATTTTCCGTATTTCTAAGCCAAAGTGAGGTTGATTTTAATTTTTCGTCTTTCACTCATGATTAAAATTAGGTTATGTTTATTGAGGTTAGTTTTTTGTTTATTTCTTATGTTTCATTACTAATGTTAGGTTTATTGTTAATTATTTGCACTGGCAAGAGAAAGTTGTGTGAGTGTTTCACACCAGATTATTTTAATTACAGATACCAAGTGCGAATCAGATGGGCCCGTACAGATCTGGACAACACCAGAGTCAAGATTACTCTTCTGATACTTTCGAAGGATTTACTGATCAACAAGTCAGAAGGAATTTTGTGAAGAAAGTTTACACAATTTTAGCAGTATTACTTGCGATAACAGCTGCGATTATAGCTCCTTTCTTATATGTGTAAGTTTTATTTAATTTATTTTCTGTAATCCCTGAAATTGAACTTTATTTTCCCTTAAAAAGTTACAATAATTATTTAACAAATAATGATACATAGTAAAAAATATATATATAAGAAAAAAAAACAAAAGACAGAGGAAAAAATAAGCAAAAAATAATACATATGTAATAAAAATCTTATCCCCCTTTTCTTCTTTTCTGCTTCCCTTACATTACAAAAATTACCGGAAGTCATGCCTGCAAAGGTTAAATCACCTGTGCACTGGCATGAGTTGCAGAAATAAAATTTTTTACATGAAGCATCCTCTGATGGTACGACACGAAAAGCAGTTGATATAAGGAAAAAATATTACAAAATTACAATGATTATATATAGGTAACATAAAAAGAAACTTTATTCACACATTGGTATTAAAATAATAGATTGATAATATTGTTATTTAATTTAATCCATTCGTCCATATCAGTAATTAATTTTTTATTAAGGTGATTTGAAATGAAATGTAGCCAAGAAATTCTAAAAGAGCTATAGGTACGATTTCGATCCTTGCTGCCGTGGCTGGACGCTGCCGCTGCCACTGCATTGCGCTGCCTAACTACTGGTTCAATTCATTTGTTATAGGGATGTTTCCGAAATCCGCCGCAGCAGCACATGCGACGCTGTCTGAGCTGCGCTGCTCAAGCTGTCCAGCCACCAGACCACGCCAGAAGCAGTCTGGCAGCGGCAGCATTTAGTAGAACTGATGAACTACGTGGGTCATTAGTAAAATAAGGTTCCCATGATTTTTAAAAATAGACAGCTATATTTTTTATCTTAGTGTTGTACATCAATTTAAAGCTTAAAACTTACGCTATTTTTCTACATAATCGCCGTTTCTGTCCAAAAACTTTTGTAGATGATGCTTCAACTTTTCTATCCCCATGTTGTAGAATTCTGCCGCCAATCCTTTGAGGAATCGAGTAACCTCTTCCTTGACTTCATCATCGGTACTGAAGCGTAGGCCACCCAAGTATTCCTTTAATTTTGGGAATAAGTGATAATCACTTGGGGCTAGGTTCGGGCTGTAGGGGGGATGGGGCACAACAGTCCAGCCAAAATCTGTCAGCAGTTCTTGAGTTTGATGTGAGACATGAGGTCGAGCATTGTCATGGAGAAGCCTCACACCACTGGACAATCTTCCTCTCCGGCGGTTCTGGATCGCGCGTCTCAGTTTTCTTAATGTGTCGCAATATCTGTCAGAGTTTACTGTTGTTCCATGATGAATGTCAATAGGTGAAATCCGTTTTGCATTTAAAAAACGTATCACAGCGCAAATTTCGCATCTGGCGGTAACAGAGATAGGGAACTCCATCTTCGAAGGCTGCTAGGCCGGTACTGATCGACGTAGCGAGGCGGGAGTGGTGCGGAAAAAGAGAGGGAAAGCTGACGAGTAAGACAGTGTTGCCAGATTTCTCCCAGCACACCGCATTCTGTCTCAGCAGCTTAGGGAACCTTATTTTACGAATGACCCTCGTATACAGACAATCATGTCAAATTTTTTGATGTGTGATGATGAAAAGCTGGTTGAAGTTGTCTGCAAACATCCAATTATTTATGGCAGGTTAAAAAGATGTTGTACTCAGGGAAAATATATGGAAAGAGATTGGTGAAAATTCTTCTTTAAATCATCAGCCACCAAACTTAACATCGTTTCGAATTGGGAGTAATTTAGCCTACAGTATTTTTTAAACAGGTCTTCATCACGTTCAAGTGCCGCTTGTTAAGTATCTGAAAGCAATCTTCCTCTTCACGGGTTTTGTATATTTTATTTACAGCTTTGCGTTTCCATAATAGCATTAACATCAGTATCTCATCATCCTCTTCTTCTTCTTCTGCTTGTAAACGTAATCTCATTTCTTTTACAATCGACATGTTGTAAGTTGTATGTCGGAGGAGTAGTATATTGTATCACGTTCTATGATCAATAACTGGTCTAGCAGCTGCCGCTAGCAGCGATACTCGAAAACATAATGCCGCTGCTACGGAAGCGCGATGCGTTGGACACGGCAGCGAGGATCGAAATCGTACCTTAAGTGCCATTTTATGAGAAAATTGTTTTCGTATTTAAAAATTATGTATGTACCAAGGCAAATGCACAGCAAAAAGAGCTATGAGTCAAACAGTTTACAAATATTTTTTACATGTACCAGAAGATTGCGTTGGTGGTAAACTCATGTAAGGAAATAAGAATTTTATTTTGCAATAGCCGTAAAAACTGATTTTGACACTTAGCTCTTTTAGATTTTCCCGACTACAAATAGTATGGAATAAAATTCATTAATCTTGATGATACCTACATAGAAAAACTGTCTTCGACAAATATTTAGTTTAACATGATCCAATCTGAAAGTAATACTTTTTTTTTTAATTCCTAATGTGTGCACGTTGCAATCTGTTCAATTCAAAACAATAGGCAACCCCATGATCCAATGAGATGAAGATAATATGTATGGCATGTGAATGAGGTGTAGTCTGGCACAGACCCAGGCCGACTATTCCTGAGAGAGTATGGTTAATTGAACTCCAACCATCAAAGTACACCGGTAACCACTGTCTAGTATTCAAATCTGTGTAAAAGTAACTACCTGTTCTAGGATTTGAACCAGGAACCTTTGTTTCCGACAATCAGCTGTTAAACAGCTGACTCGTGGCGATGACTTTACCTCTAGACCAACCCAGTGAGTCTAGAAAGTAATTCTTGATGGTCTTAAATTGTAATTTATGTTTCTCATTATTGACAACTACCCAATTTGATCGCTGCTTTTCGCTGTATTTTTGAAGTGGATTAGGCTTGAGTTTGAACAGGAACCTCCAGTAGAGTTTGTTCATGAATGGCTGTCAGCTGGTCACCATACAAAGTCGTTTGCTCAACCGGTGTTGCTGAACAAATAATAGTACATTTCTACCAGCGACTGACTGGGCTGACCGGAGGCCAGTCTCTGGGCTGGGTAGTTGTATTGACAACTACAATTATTGGATAGTTGCCAATAATGTACAGTTCCCAATAAAAAAAATTTTTTTTTTAGCAAATAAAAGCTAAAAAAAAAAAAAAAAATGGTGTAAAACACTCACACGACTTTCTCTTGCCAATTCAAATAATGAACAAATCTAACATTAGTAATAAAACATTAGAAATAAACAAAACACACCTCAAAAAACATAACCTTATTTTAATCATGAGTGAAAGGCGTAAAGAGAAAATCAACCTCAGTTTAGCGGAAAATACGGAAAATTACTCTTTCACGCTAAACTAGGCTCTGTAAAGACAAATGCTTTAAATAAAAGTTGTAGATCTTTTAATTTCGTATAAATTTAATTATGTACACTTTAAAAACATAAATACACTTTTTTTTTGATTATATACACTTTTATCGTAAAATGCATACTAAGGCTGAAATCTTAATAAAATTGATTTTTCACATGTTTTCGTGAGAAAAAAACAGAAAATTGCTAATTATCGCTAAACTGAGCGTTATACAAAAAAATGTTTGAAATAAAAGTGGTAGGATTTTAAATTCTCTATAACTTTATTCTTTATAATATTACTATAATATATTATCAATATAATAATATTATATTGTAGGGCCAACTATTTGTGTTTGGAAAGAAGAGAGTTAGCGGAGAGGCACAAAACTGGGTGTATACTACAATTTCAAAAAAAAACATTTATTTTTTCATTCATAAAATTTATTGTAAATGCACTTAAAAAAATTGAAAAAATGGAGGTGTATATTTTTTGTTCAGTAAAATTTTCAGGTACATGGAACCGTTAAAAATTTATTTTAAGTTTTTCTAAAAATTCCATTTTTCTGAAATTTTAGGTATGTATTTTCATTTACACTGTTGTATATTTTATAAGTGTGGCTTTTATATGTAAAGAAGGCTAATATAATGAACAATTTGAGCCAGACAGGACGTTCTCTTTCAAAACTTTTTTTTAATTTAGATTTTTTTGGAAGAAAACATCCCGTTTTGTTCAAGCATATGAATAAAACTCTTCTTTATTCATTACGTTATCCTTCTTGACATGTAACATGCAAGCTTACAAAATTCCCCTGCATTCTGCTGGGTAGAATAAGAGAAATGATGGTTTAACGAAAAAATATTAAACATTTTTGAAAAATGGAATTTTCAGAAAAACTTGAAATAAATTCTTAATGGTTCCATGTACTACCTGAAAATTTTAGTGGACAAAAACTATACGCCTCAATTTTTTCTATAATTTATGTGCATTTACAATAATTTTTATGAATTAAGAAAAAAATAAAATGGTTTTCTAAATGGTAGTATACACCCAGTTTTGTGCCTCTCCACCAACTCTTCTTTCCACGGTCAAATGTACAAACCGAGGACATGGTCATATTTCTTATAGACAAGAGAAAGTAAAACAATTTTTAAGTATAATTTGTTAGATATTTAATTCCGAAAAAGTTTAAATAAGGTTTTTTTTAATTTTAGCCACAGAAGACACTACGCTGCACAATAGAATCTATAGCGTTTATGGTACATCCTATAATTTTAATTTGTTACAATTCTATTCTAAGTTGCTGAATGAATATTAATTAAAATGAAATGTGTGTAGTGTTTGTATTTAACGTTAATATTAAAATTTGTTTTCAGGGATGCCGTTCAAGAATTCGCTGTGGATCATATGTTTATATTGATTATCTGTCTGTAAGTATATCACAATGGTATTCAACTTTCTTTATTGTGTTTTATAAAGGGTGATTCAAAAAGAGCGCCAGTTTTTAAACGGCTGGTAAATTTTTGTTTATCGGTTGGCAACATTGTTAGACCTCATTTCTATTTCGGAGAACATTCCGATTGACGATTCAGTTGTAGTTTCTCTTGTTCGCAGTGTAGTACTCTCGCAGTCTGTGTCTAACCATGGAGAAGTTTACTATTGTACAACGAGTGTTAATCGTCAAAACATTTTGCCAGGGTGGAGAGAGTTATGCGGCTACTGTCAGGCGACTTCGCGGTACTCTAGGACGTAATGAAGCACCGAATGAATCAACAGTTCGCAGGCTCATGAAAAAGTTTTTTGAGACGGGTTCAACAGTTGACCTTAAAAGTTCTGAACGTCGTCGTTCTGGCCGAACTGAGCAGAACGTTGCGTTGGTTCGTGACAGTGTGGCTGTTAGCCCAGCAAAATCAATACGTCGCCGTTCTCAACAATTGGGTTTAAAATGTTCTTCTGTACGGAGAATTCTTCGGTACGATCTCCAATATCACCCGTATAAAATTCAGTTTCTGCACGAGAAACAATGTTGCTCCGTGAACGGTTCCAGGATCGCATCATTTCTCGTAATTCCGACCATCAATGGCCACCAAGGTCGTGTGACTTGACGCCTTGTGACTTTCATCTTTGGGGTCATCTGAAGTCATTGGTGTATGCCAATAAACCCCGAAACATCAATGACTTGAAGGAGGAAATTCGACGGGTTATCGGGCAAATGGAAGTCGAAACTTGTCGTGCAGTAATATCCAATTTCATGGACAGAGTTGATGCATGCCAGCGCAGTAGAGGAGGACACATGCATGACATCATTTTTCATACATGAAATCGGAAGGTAAGATGAACTTGTTGATGTATTTATTTTCAGTTTTTCAATAAAATAAATCTCTTAATTTGATATATCAAAACCGGCGCTCTTTTTGAACCACCCTATAGGTCATCAGCTAAAAGGGTGGTTTGAACCTGTAGAGGTTTTACTAAGTAAAACAAGGAGTGAGGTGGTTTACCTTGCCTTCCTTACTGAGTGGAAAAGTACGCTTATCAGCATGCCGGGCCCTCTGAAAATTACATATTTTCCATTCTGCAAATGACACCTTCACTTTATTCACCACAGGGTCTGGGTGTATAATGAAATTCATTACTCTCAGAAGAGATAATAGTGACTAGTGTCTTTTACACCTCTACCTCTTCTTACCTAAAAGAATTCAGTCATTTAATTGGCTGACCATATGAATCGGTCATTTCAGAAAGCTCATAAGTCAAAAATTCTAACTTTGAAAAATTAAAAAACTGGTAATTTACTACGTTTTAATAAAAAAGAAGCAATATTAAAATATATAATTTCTTCAGTGACCTGTCTCCTTTAATATAAAATATATACTTTTCTGTTTTTAATGAAAAGCCACTTGTTTAAAAAAAAGTTGAAAATTTTGACTTTAGTTGTTTCTGAAAAAAATTGCAGTAAAATGTTAACCTGTGTTGTTTTTTTACTTTCTCTTGCCTATATGAATATATAGGAAGGAAAGTATTGTTTTCATGTCGATTTTTCGAAATCGAGTTTTCACCGGATCTATACGTTTTAAGACCCCCTGAACCCAAAAAACATGTTTTTAGCGATTGGTCTGTGTGTGTGTGTGTGTGTGCGTGCGTGAACAGAATATCTCAAGAACGGAACATCGTATGAACTTGAAACTTGAAACTTAAGTTACATACAACTACCGAACCCGACACGAACATTTTCATCAAAATCGGTCAACCGGAAGTAGTAGTTTATTCGTGTAATTTTTCACTTTTTTGCGATTTTCTCAAAAACTGGTCCTACGATTTTTTTTAAAATCGCTTGATTTACTCAATTTTTTATTCTCTACAAGATAGGGTAGGTGTCATGTTTGCTGAAATTCTGGGTGAGGCTGTTTTCACGTAAAAACAAAGTTTTTTTAAGATTACGGCTTTAATATGCAATTTAGCGAAAAAAATTATATAATAAAAGTTGTAGAGAATTTAAAAACCTACAACTTTTATTTCAAACATTTTTTTGTATAACGTAAGCGTTATACAAAAAAATGTTTGAAATAAAAGTTGTAGGTTTAGCGGTAATTTGCGATTTTTCTGTTTTTTTCTCACGAAAACGTGTGAAAAATCGATTTTTTTAACATTTCAGCCTTAGTATGCATTTTATGACAAAAGTGTATATAATAAATTTTATAGGAAATTAAAAGATCTACAACTTTTATGTTGAGCATTTTTCTCTAAAGAGCCTAGTTTAGCGTGAAAGAGTGATTTTCCGTATTTTTAAGGCAAACTGAGATCCATTTTCATTTTGCGTCTTTCATAATATATATGATTAAAATTAGGTTATGTTTGTTGAGGTTAGTTTTTGTGTTTATTTCTAATGTTTTATTACTAATGTTAGGTTTATTGTTTATTATTTGCATTGGCAAGAGAAAGTTGTGTGAGTGTTTCACACCAGATTTTTGTTAAGTACGTTGCTAGATCAGAACAAAATTGTGTTGTAGGCCCTACAAAAATATTCATTTATTTATGTCACTAGTTTACATTAGGGATGTAAAATAACTTATTGCAGTAATAAAAATTGAAATTTGTAACTTTCAGACAGAAAAATGTTGGTTTTCAGGACTATTTATGTTTTTAAACGCTTTTATTTAACTTACTCTTGGATCCATCAAATCTTGCAACTTAAAATTTTAATACTTCTACCGTATCAATATGAATCAAACTTTGCACACTTGTTTATCTTCGATGATAATACGCTGTGGAGGTGTTTGTAAAAAAAAATTTTAAAATTTAAAAAAAAATTTAAAAAACGCTTTTATTTAACAATTACTTAAAAAAATTAACTAAAAATAAAAAAATTAAAAAAATTACAAAAAAATCACAGAAAAAAAAATTACAAAAAAAATCAAAAAAAATTTTTTTTAAGAAACGCTATTATTTAACAATTAATCAAAAAGAAATGAACTAAAAAGAAAAAAATTTACAAAAAAAAAATCACAGACATTACAGTTAAAAATAAAAGCGTGGCGCATTAATATATATAATATTTATTGTAAAATATTCGTTGTAAAATATTATATATATTAATGCGCCACGCTTTTATTTTTAACTGTAATGTCTGTGATTTTTATTTTGTAAATTTTTTTCTTTTTTTCTTTTTAGTTCATTTCTTTTTGATTAATTGTTAAATAATAGCGTTTCTTAAAAATTTTTTTTTTAATTTTTTTTTTGATTTTTTTTTGTCATCGTCACTAACATTAGTTAACTCCCTTAAAAAGATTTTTGCATAGAAACTTTGCCTTTTCCACTACAAAGTAGAGCTTAAGCATACAAAATCATCAACTTTGATTTTTTAATAGAAGGAAGCACTTTATATCCTTAAGGATAAGCTTTTTTACTTTCTCTTGCCTATATGAATATGTAGGAAGGAAAGTATTGTTTTCATATCGATTTTTCAAAATCGAGTTTTCACCGGATCTACACGTTTTCGGACACCCTGAACCCAAAAAACATGTTTTTAGCGATTTTGAGAAAATCGCAAAAAAGTGAAAAATAACACTAATAAACTACTACTTCCGGTTGACCGATTTTGATGAAAAGTTCGTGTCGGGTCTGGTAGTGGTATGTAACTTAATTTCCAAGTTTCAAGTTCGTACGATGTTCCATTCTTGAGATATTCTGTTCACACACACACACGCGCGCGCGCGCGCGCACACACACAGACCAATCGTTAAAAACATGTTTTTTTGGTTCAGGGGGTCTGAAAAGTGTAGATCCGGTGAAAACTCGATTTCTGAAAATCGACATGAAAACAATACTTTCCTTCCCATATATTCATATAGGCAAGAGAAAGTAATAGTGTGATTCGATTCCTCTTAAAGAGTAGACACAGAAATCACTAATGGTTTTTGCAATAGGCCAAAAAAAAGTTAAAAAAAGGTAAGCCGTTTTAAAAATTGCCACCAGCCATGAGACGCTTTGTCTCATGAAAAGGATTTTTTTACGTTGATTCTCATAAAGTTTCTTCTTTGTTGACAGAGTATTATATATAGTATTAATGATTGCATTGGTGTGCTGTGAGAGCATCAGACGGTCATTTCCAATAAATTTTATCATGCTGCTATTATTGGTAAGTATCATATTATACAGGGTGATTATAAATGAAACAGACAGTTTCGATAGCTTACAGAAAATTTATTTTTGAAAATTTAAGGTAATTACTTACATGATTATATAGAAGAATTCATTAAGTTTTTATTGAAAATATTTACAGATGTTCAATTTATGCACCATTTGTAACAACACAGATATCAACACGGTAGTCGAATTCTTCCCACACACGATTAAGCATATGACGGTCAACTGTGGCAAGAGCATTTGCGATACGTTGTTTTAGATCATCGATATCTACAGGAAGCGGTGGTACAAAAACTTTATTTTTTACATAACCCCATAAGAAAATGTTGCAGGGCGTTAAGTCTGGACTACGAGGTGGCCACGGCGTAAACACATTTTCCTCGCTTGCACGGCCGATCCATTGTCTAAGAAGACATTCATCAAGCTAATTTCTGACCAGTAAGTGCCAGTGAGGCGGCGCTCCATCTTGTACAAAAATAAAGTTAGCACTATCTTCCTGGACATGAGGATATAACCATTCGTTTAACATGTACAGAAAAATTACTCCGGTTACTGACACTTCGTGAAAGAAGAATGGCCCGTAAACCTTTTCATGAGGTAATGGGCAAAAGATGTTTACTTTAGGGGAATCACGTGTATGCTGTAAAGTTATTTTTAGGTTTTCTGTGCCCCATACTCTAATATTTTGTCTATTAACTTTTCCACTAATGTGAAAATTACATTCGTCACTGAAAATTAGGCGATTAAAGAATGCGTTGTCATTTTCAACACAATGTTGCATCTCCAGATAAAAATTTTCACGTACAACTTTATTACTGCTATTTAAACTTTGTACTAACTGCAATTTATATGGTGTCATTTTCAAACGTTTCCACAGAATTTTCCCCACAGTCGGTTGAGGAATTTACAATTCTAAACTTGCTGATCTAGTTGATTTTCCTGGACTTGGTACATAAACATCACGAACACTGTCAATTTGTTCTTCTGTAACAGAAGGTCTTCCAGTACTCTTCCATTTACGCAGACATCCAGTGTTTTCAAAATGTTTATACCAGTCATAGTGTGACTGTCTTGTTGGTGGTGGTTTACCGTAACTTGTTCTGAAATGACGTTGCATGAGGTAATGGGCAAAAGACGTTTACTCTAGGGAAATCTCGTGTATGCTGTAAAGTTATTTTTGGGTTTTCTGTACCCCATATTCTAACAATTCTAACATTATGTCTATTAACTTTTCCTCTAATGTGAAAATTACATTCATCACTGAAAATTAGGCGATTAAAGAATGAGTCAGCATTTTCAACACAATGTTGCATCTCCAGACAAAAATTTTTACGTACGATTTTATCACTGGTATTTAAACTTTGTACTAACTGCAATTTATAATGTGTCATTTTCAAATGTTTCCGCAGAATTTTCCACGCAGTCTGTTGAGGAATTTGCAATTCTAAACTTGCTGATCTATTTGATCATGAACATCACGAACACTGTCAATTTGTTCTTCTGTAACAGAAGGTCTTTTAGTACTCTTCTTTTTACACAGACATCCACTGTTTTCAAAATGTTTATACCAGTCATAGATTGATTGCCTTGTTGTCGGTGGTTTACCGTATCTTGTACTGAAACGACGTTGCACAACTGTAACCAAGTTTGTTTTGGCTCATTCAAGAACACAATAAGCTTTCTCCACTTGAGTAGTAGCCATTTTGCTAGACTAGTCGTAGCAGCAGCCAACAACAAAATGCTAGCAACAATTGTACCAACATAAACTTTAAAAAATTCCCTACAAACCTACATAATTTACTATATTCAAATACACCAGTTTGATGTTTAAGAAGCTGTTGAAAGTGTCTTATTTCATTTATAATCACTCTGTATATATTTTATTTTATTACTGTTTTCTACATTTATTCTCAAATTGCTTTTTATGATATAAAGGCAGAAAACATGAATAATTTTTTAGAAATCACGTTTTTAATAAAATTTTTACAAAAATTCCTTATTCTAAGCTTAGGAATAATGCAAAATTGTTGCATTTTAAAAACTGAATTAATTTAAAAAACAGTAACATAACCCTTTTATTCAATATTACGTAATTAATAAATGATACACACAAATACAAGCTTACCGTTATAATACTGCTAAGAAGAAAAATATAATTTTTACAAAAATAATAAAAATGATATATATTAAAAAAAACAACTCTCAGAATCAAATTTAAAAAATTTTTCATTAAATTTTAAAATTCAAAACTGCAAAAAATAAGTTACAATACAGTGACACTAACTCTAGCACACATGTTTCCCTGTCATGGTGGATGAGTAATGTATTTATTTTCCAAGTGGTAAATAATTATACCATCCCCGCTAAAAGGTTAAATAGGAACGTAAACTTATGGCACATGATTTCACTTTAATCTAATCAATTTTTATTTTTATGTTTCAGACGTTAGTTTTGGGTATCATGTGTGGTTTTATAACGATCCGCTTTAGCACAACAATTGTGCTAATTGCTTTTGGTATGACAGCTATGATATGTGTAATAATCACCCTTGTAGCATGCTTTGTACCAGTAAGTTTTAGATAAGTACCGGTAAATCTTTGTTTTAGATTTTAACAAAACAAGCCCACTTGTTGGTGAATTTTTTAGTAGGTTTGTTAGTGACTATTGCAGGTAACTTGAATGCTAAGTACGAGGGTAAGTCAATCATTATCCGCAATGTAGTTATAAAATTTTATTTTTATCAGATAGGAAACTTACAAGTACATCATTTTTCGACATAGTCCCCTTGCTTTTCAACGCACTTGGTCCATCGTTGTTCAAATTTCCTGATGCCCTCATAAAAGAAGGTTTTTGGTTAAGATGCGAGCCAGGAATGCACCACTTCTTTCAATGCTTCGTCCGATGTAAATCGACGGCCCCTTAATGCCCCTTTGAGTGGACCAAACAAGTGATAATCAGAAGGAGCAAGATCGGGACTATATGGAGGATGAGTCAGTACTTCAAAATTGAGTTTCTGGAGCGTTTCAGCAGTGTGGGCGGCAGTATGCGGACGGGCGTTGTCATGCAACAACACAACACCTTTTGACAGCAGTCCTCGGCGTTTGCTTCGAATTGTGCAGGGTTTAGCTTGGCAGTAAGCATCTCACTGTAATTAACACTGTTTATTGTTGTGCCCCTTTCCTGATAATGTTCCAGTACTGGACCTTGTGAGTCCCAAAAAACCGTAAGCATCAGTTTTCCTGCGGACGGTTGGGTCTTGAATTTTTTCTTGCCTGGCGACTTTGGATGTTTCCATTCCATACTCTGACATTTACTCTCCGGCTCTTAATGATGGATCCATGTTTCATCACCAGTAATGATCCTGTCAAGAAGTTGTCCCGTTCGTTACCATAGCGATCCAAATATTTTTTTTTGCAGAGGTCCAAGCGCGTTTGTTTAAGCAACAGTGTCAGTTGTTTGGGGACCCATCTTGCACAATCTTTATGAAACCCAAGTGTGTTGTGAATGATTTCGTAGGCAGAACCGAGGCTAATTTGCAGACGATGTGCCACTTCGTCAATAGTTGCTCGTCTGTCTAAGAGAATCATTTCACGTGAACGCTCAATGTTTTCTTCATTTATGGTGGTAAATGGTCGTCCGGCTCCTTCATCGTACGTAACATGTGTGCGACCGTTTTTCAATCCATTCGTAGGTACTCCGTTGTGGCAAAATGCTGTTCCCGTACTGTACCGAAAGTCTTCTATGAATTTCGGCCCCTGATACACCTTCCGACCACAAAAAACGGATCACTGAACGTTGCTCTTCTTTGGTGCAAATAGAAAGCGGAGCAGCCATGACTAACAGCACGACAGCGATAACGAAATTAACCTAGCAGCTTGAAACTTGCATACATATAACCACAAATAAACAATGCATGCTTCATCAATGCAAAACGACAGTACTGCCAACATAAACAAAAAGCTAACTAAATTGCGGATAATAATTGACTTACCCTCGTATATACAAGGGGCATTCAAAAAGTTCCTGGAATGGTGGTTCAGCATGCTGATTTTATGATCTATGGCAATGCTTACCTAATCACCTTTGAAGAAGGACCTTTGCGCGCACACACACATAGACTTGCTCCATTAATTCTGCCTTTGTTGGAAGCAGCGGTAGAAGACTTCTTTCGGAATCTGTTGGAGCTGAAATTGACAAGACATTGACAAGCGAAAGTAGTGTGATTGTTTCACATCACATTTTCCTGTAAATGATCACTATGTATCATTAACCCTTGTTGTGTCACTAATTATTTTTCGTTACCAAAAGAAAGTTGTCAGAAATTTTCCAGGGGAGAACCACCGAACCCCTCTCATGGTTGGGGTGACATACCCCTAAACCCCTGGATTGCTCCTTCCCACAGTAGCTCCTGCATCCGCCATTGGCTAGCTAATATGTTATGGAAACTGCCGATACAGCATTAACCGTTTGGAAACGGACTGTTACTCGTTGTACAGAAGAATTGAAAAATTCAAAACGCGCTCTCAAAACAACTTTTTTGTCTAATGCCACTACTGATGAAAAATTCTGAAAATATTACAATTGATTCATATGATACGTATGCCCCTTCTGAATATAATTACAACAAAATCGCTTGATAATTCTTTGCGTTAAGGCGAGCGAAATATTCAACCGCGAAAATTTTTGTGTTTACTTTATATTTTTTACTATAACGGGCTTAAATTTCAGTTTAGCAAAAAATTTATAAAACATGTTTTGTAGACAAGAGTTTACTGGAATAGATGTTATTTTCTATTTAAATTTCTGTAAATATTTGACGAAGTTCCAAAATGTTCGACATGAGTCCATTTTCACATCACAGGGAAGCATGAAGGGATGGCATTTTACATTCTTTACGGTGATGTCACAGAGCAATTATTATATTTAGGTTACAGCTGTAAGCAAAGCAATGTAGAAAATTCTTTTCCCTACAACCACGCGTTTTGAAAAATTCTGTAGGTGCGGTTAGAAGGAAGCCGTTACACATCCTTTGCAACCCGGCAAAGTGTTGAATTTTTTGATGGTAAACCCCCTCCTGAAAAGTAAAATGGACTCGTCTTCCCTTTTCAAGGGCAAACGCCGAAACAGAATCGTCATAGCTTCAACACAAACTAAAGAACATGCATGTACATTGACTTACACACGAGCTACACGGATTTCCATTCAAAACAAACAATTCCCAAACCATCAATGCTACCTACACACTGTAGGGGGAATAAAAATTTTCCCTGTTATGATATTCTCTTTCTGTAAACACTATTAGGTGCGTTAAAGAATTCCCTACTAGAAAAGAACAATATTTACCGGTTTCCAACTTATACTGACCTTGCAGAAGTTTGTTTTAGCGCCCCAACCACAATCCATTCGGCATCATCTAATATTAGATTACCAGTGTGAACAGGTTTAATATTCATGTTGATTTTATTTGTATAATTACAGATTGATATAACAGGATGCGGAGCTTTAATGTGTATACTTGCAATTGGGCTCTCACTTTTTGGCTGCATAAGTGCTTTGTTAGTAATATTTTTTAACCTGAAATTTATAACACTTATTTATTCTGCTGCCGCTGTGGTAATTTTCAGCTTGGTAAGTCATTTTTGCCTTAAATAGCTTAGTTCAGGTATTTACAAAAGATATTCAATAATTAAAGAGACAATATTAGTGTATAGAAAACTATTCAGTGACAATGAAACTTAGAAGTCACCAGAAACTCTATAATTGCTCTATAATTCATAAAAAAAAAGATAATTTCGGTAGTATCACCTCTACCTGTCGGAAGTTCAAAAGAGCCATTAATTTATTACTTTCTCTTGTCTATATGAATATTGTAACAATCAACCGATGACGGACGACAAAAACAAAAACAATGGAAAGAAATGGACCACAACATAGGACAGAACGAGTCAGCCCCACGTTGGGCGCCAATTTAATGTAACAGTCGAATGCCGACACACCATCAGCCGACTGACACATCAAAAACAGGTGTTGGGGTGTCACCTGAAAAAGAAACTTAAAGTAAACAAAAAACGACCACGGTCAGGATGCCAATATTGACCGAACTTACCTTGGTTATCATCCAAGCAGGGCAACTGGAGACCCATTAAACATCAATCCAAAATATCCAAGTCGAAATTCCAAATAAAAATAAAAATAAAAATAAAAAAAAAAAAAAAAAAAAATCTTAAACTCGCGATTTTAAAACAAAAACAACATCACAATGAAATAATATAAATACGAAATGTGAATAAAATAAAACAAAATATAAATTAAAAAGCAGAAAACTCAAAACAACATTAAATTTAGAAAAAGGTAAGCTACATTAAACAAACATACAGAAAGGCTACCTTAACCTATATCTGCCTAGTCAGCTGATCATGTAAACAAACTGATCTGACAGAAAACAAGCGGTCCATTCAATCAAAATCCATTCTCCTTTACCCCAATGACAGGAACGCTGAAAATAAGCTTAATCTAAATAAATGTAAGGATTGTGATATATAAAAATCAAATAATAAAAATAAAAAAAAACATACTAGACTCAAGTTCTAGAAACAACAACCAATTTGACAGCTCGAAAAACCCTCCGAATACAATTAACTAAATATTATAAAACAAAGTTCATATCACAATGCTTACATACAAGGGATATTGGAATTTCATCAATCAATAAATCAAACTACAATTTTAAAAGGTAACAAATTAATCGAAATTTATTAAAAATATTAATAAAATCATTTATCATAATGAAACAATAAAAGTAAGCCATGATCAACATTACAAGACATAACTTGTCTAAAATCATTCAACCAAAAATAAAACAAATAAATAAAAAAAATTCTTTAAAACTGACAGGGATGGGAACTTTGAACTCAGTGAATTAGATCCTAGACAAACAGATCTTTTAAATTATTAACCAATCATATTAAATTTGTTAGTAAATGCTAAATACAAATTAGGCATATAAAATTTTGTTACAAAAATTGCTTAAAATTAGTTACTTATCTTTAATTTGGAAATCCATAAAATTAACAGGTGGTTATTATACGCAGTTTACCCGAACACATTTATAAAAAAAATATTTAGCACAAAACACTATTTGCTCACAAAACATAGAACACCATTGAAATACTTGATGTATTTAATTCCACAATTGACATCACTTCCGTTAATTTGCATTATTAAAATAAATAAATTTTTTATAGTTGACACTACTTTAAATAAAATTTAACAATTTATATCTCTCACATATGGCCTAAACATATCGGCCCTAAATACAGAATACTCGATCCCCTCCATACTACTATATAAAACATTTTACGAGCAATTTTAAAACACGTCAGTTACGCATCGTGTCTAATAGAGGACTCCCTGAATTTTTGGTTGAAAATTACATCTACAAAAAGTAAGTGCCAACTTGCGCAGATTAATAATACATTTTTTCCCAATGAAAATTGCTAATAACAAACAAATTAAGGTGAAACAAAACAATATAAATAAGTGATAACTTAAAATACACAATATGTAAGTTTTTCTTATTACAATAAAGCTTATAGAACATAACTTAACATCATTTGACATTTATATAATTTTAATACTTTATGTGATTTATTACTGTTCGTGAGGTTGGCAATTCAACCATGAAAGAAGTCCATCCCCACTCTTAACATTATTTACAACAAAATTTTAAATTTACAATAACAGCATTGAGCCCTACATCAAATTCAAGGGTTTTTTCTGCTGATTACAAAGGTGTTTTTCTTTTTTAAATCGGATCGTTAGTTTTTTAATAATCACATAATTTAATTTTGTCTAAAATTCCATAAAATAATTGTTTTATGAAACCGTAAAATATTTCAAATAACTTTTTATTATTAACATTTTAACATTTCTAGGTATACGAATCTTAAAGATATCAACAAAATACATCTTTTTATCTAATTACATTTTAAAAATACTCATTAATTAAAGAATAATGACACTAATTAACATTGTCTTTATCATACGATAAAAGCTTATTTTTACGGCTTAATTACAAAGTTACCATACATATTTTTGTATCTTAAAAAATATCAAACTATTCAGCGGATCTTTATACATTAGCATATCCTTTCATTTTTTTAAAATTACTAACCAAATTCTTGTAATTAATTAAAATCTGACACACTGTTCTCCTATATTTTTACATGTACTTTTAATTAAAATATCAAATTTGTCGTTCAAATAAATTCTCTAAAATTTTTAATTACATTATAATATTCAAAACCACATATTACATCGAAATAAATCGTTCTATGCTTCAAGAATTATTCCTACTTCGTGTAATTAACGTAATTAGCTTAATAGCTGATATACTCATTTTTATAAGAAATTAACCTAATAATCTTTATACTTTACAGAATTTTATCAAATTTGGATTCAAAATGCTTAGAATTTCATCCAGAGTTCAAATCTTCCCTTCAAATTAACATAAAATTAACATAACAAAATTTTTAACTTACTTATAAGGAATAAAATTTAGGCTCAAAAGGGTCTTTCATTGTTCGATTGGTCATCTAATATTACCGGCAAAAGTTACTTTGACATGAAATATTCTGATCTATTGTACAAATTTTTCACAAAAGCTATAAGTAACATGAGGTATAATTCTTGATTACCTCCTAATATTAAATATTACTCTGAGATAGACCTTAAATAATTTCAAATTAATTAAATTTAAATTTTTTCCAAATTGCATCTTAATTCAAATTTTATATGTTTGTACTAAATAAGTCAATTTCATAACATTTTGAATTTTGTTTCTAGCCAAATTTTTACCTGTCTTAATAAAATAACAAAATTATACATTTACAATTTATTTTAAATACCGGGCGGAATATGAACATCACAATATATAGGAAGGAAAGTATTATTTTTATGTCGATTTTTTGAAATTAAGTTTTTACCGGAGCTACACGTTTTCAGACCCCCTGAATCCAAAAAACATGTTTTTAGTGATTGGTCTGCGTGTGTGTGTGAACAGAATATCTCAAAAATGGAACATTGTACGAACTTGAAATTTAAAACTTAAGTTAGACTCTACTACTGGACCCGATACGAACATTTTCATCAAAATCGGTCAACCGGAAGTAGTAGTTTATTCGTATAATTTTTCAGTTTTTTGCAATTTCTCAAAAACTGATCGTCCAATTTTTTTTAAAAATCGCCTGGTTTACTAAATTTTTTATGCTCTACAAGATATGGTGGGCGCCATGTTTGCTGAAATTCTTGGTGAGGCTGTTTTCACATAAAAAAATTGTTTCTTTTAAGATTGCGGCTTCATTATGCATTTTAGCACAAAAATATATATAGTAAAAGTTGTAGAGAATTTAAAATCCTACAACTTTTGTTTTCACCATTTTTTTGTATAATGCTTAGTTTAGCGGTAATTAGCGATTTTATGGTTTTTTTCTCACGAAAACGTGTGAAAAATTGTTTTTTTATGATTTCAGAGCCTTAGTAACCTATGCATTTTATGACAAAAGTGTATATAATCAAATTTATAAATTAAAAGATCTACAACTTTTATTTGTCTAGCATTTTTCTCTACAGAGCTTAGTTTAGCTTGAAAGAGTGATTTTCCATATTTTTAAGCCAAACTGAGGTTGATTTCATTTTGCATCTTTCACTCATGATTAAAATTAGGTTATATTTATTGAGGTTAGGTTTTTGTTTCTTTCTAATGTTTTATTACTAATATATTAGGTTTATTGTTAATTATTTTCATTGGTAAGAGAAAAGAGAAAGTTGGTTGTTTCACACCAGATTTTTTAAAATTATTTTTGATTTTTATGTCACCTCTTCTTTGTGCCAAATCCTCAAATGGAAGGGCTTAGTTAATCACATTTGTCACAAAATCTATTATCATGGGATAATAAACAACTAGTTCAAAACACAAACTGTCACATTTTAATTTATGTTTACGTTTTGCAAAAAATGAAGTCTTAAGTAAGGAAATTATTCATTCGTTATCAAAATGTTACAAATTTTCGAGTGGTGATTGTTTTTTTAAATTTTTTATTTTGAATCTTTAACTGTACTATTGGGAACAACCAAAAGATAAGAGAACATTGACATTATGTTCAAATTAATAAAAACAGCGACGAATATAAAATACAACATTCAGCAATGTTAAATTTGGAATCACAATGAACAAAAAATATACTAAAGTATGAAAAGAAAAGCGATTAAAAAATTGATTTTTTTAAAGAACAGTTATTACCTATAGTAATGAAGCATATTTAAGAAAAGAAAAAAAAACAGAAATTACATCTAATATGTCACATTTACAAAGTGTGGCTATTAAATAACGAGACTGACGTAAAAAGCTTTATTTTAATTTTATACGTAATCACCAATTGTCACCTTCAATGTACATCCCTTCTCTATCTCTACAATGCTCCATGCGAATTTTCCATTTTTGGAAACAGAGCTGGAAGTCATCTTCTTTCTGTCAGCTCCTTCAGGACACTTGCCGCTTTCTCTTTTACAGCTTCCACAGACTCAAATCTTGTCCCTTTTAATGCAGATTTCACCTTAGGAAACAGGTAGACGATAATAATGTGATGAAATGTAGTTTTTTACTTTTGATCTGGAAGTGAAATGCCAATCCATGCACTGGAAGAGCCGAACTTCACCGAGAGCCAAAAAAGCTCGAATGAGCAAGTCAAAATTTTAAGAAATAATGATTGTTTTTTTTGTATATCCGTGGGATTGTGTACCTTCACCGGGTTTCTGAAGGTTAAACAATTAATCAATATTACTGCCTTGAGGTACTTTCTAAACTACGTCAAAGAGTAAGGAAAAACGCCCTGAAATGTGGAAGGACAAATCATGGGTTCTCCATCAAGACAATGCGCCAGCTCATTCCGCGTTATCTGTCAAGATGTTCCTAGCCTTGTACAGCATCTCAGTGTTAGAACATCCACCTTATTCACCAGACCTTGTACCATGTGACTTCTACCTGTTCCCTAAGGTGAAAACTGCATTAAAAGAGACAAGATTTGAGTCTGTGGAAGCTGTAAAAGAGAAAGCGACACATGTCCTGAAGGTAGGAGCTGACAGAACATGACTTCCAGCACTGTTTCCAACTATGAAAATTCGCATGGAGCGTTGTAGGGATAGAGACGGAGTGTATATTGAAGGTGACAATAAGTGATTATGTATAAAATAAAAATAAAATTTTTTACAACATCAGTCTTGTTATTTAATGGCCACACCTCGTATGTTAGGCAAATTCAATTTTTTTTATTCTTCATAGCAAAATAAAGTTTTTGGCTCACTTTTTTGTATAATATATTATTTCATTAGGTTTATTAATTTTTTTTTTAGATTTATTATAATTAAAAGTATATTTAGATTTATTATTTATAAAATTGTAAAATGTTTTGCATGTCCTTAAAACCCTAATGTTTCAGTTAATTCGAGTTTTGTTTTTTTACATAGCTTTTTATTAGAAATAGTATCATTTTTTAAATTTTTATGGTTTTAAGCCCAGAACTAGTTTTACATCTCAGTTGTACAGTCTACTTAATAAAGAAGAAAACAGCTACCCTAGGACATGGCTTTTAACATAATTGGGTAGGTCAATTTTCTCCACCTCGTACACTGTGAATTGTAAATGTATCATATAGCTTTAGGAAGGAATGTATGGGTTACTATTGTAAAAAAATATGGGATTAAAGTTTTATTATTCATCATCATCATCATCATCTGGGTATCCTTCCAGCAGGCCGGGTAGGATTTGAGTGGACGATATGCCTCCATCTATCTCTATCTTGATATACCTTTTGTATTCTGATATCCTGTAGTCTCATTCCCTTTGTTAGGAGATCATCCCTTATTTGGTCAGTCCATCTTCTTCTGGGACGTCCAACGGGTCTCTTTCCAGATACCTCCATGTCCAAGTACTGTCTGGGGATACGTGCCTCTGGCATCCTTTGTACATGTCCAAACCATTTGAGTCTTGCGGTACGTAATCTTTCTTCCATCGTTTTATTATTATTATTATTAATTATTATCTTGTTTTTACCTTACAAGTAAACTCAAAATTTCAGGTAACCTATCGCGTGAGCCATAAGGTATGACATTTCACCTGTTCCTACTCATCTGAAGGGCTTTATGTCAAAAAAACATAACGAATATTTTTGAACACTACACTAAATTAAAGCCTATTCTTTCCTGCATTGATTGGTTCGACTTAGATTATTTTAACTTGAAACTAGTTGGAGATGCAACAGTTTACGCATAAAGTACTCAGATTTTAGCCGGTTTTCCGTTAATGTTGTTTTTAATCGTCTGTTACTCCGTCCAGGCTTTTCATAAAAGAACGGCATTTAAGTACGTTAAAGATCAGAGTTTTCTCTCTATGAACATTTTAAAATAGAAGTCTGATGTTCCATTTAAAAATGCCGGCCTTTTTTTTTTTAAATGTTATTTTGGCTTTACGTAAAGAGGGAAGTGATTTTTGGACTGAACCATGCATTTTTACAGCAGTATTGTGCCCTGTATCGTATTTTGCAACTGTAATATTAGAAATAGATATGTGTTAATAGAAAATTCTATTAGTCTCTAAACATCTTGAGAGGAAACTGAGCTTTATAGCGGTATCCGCTCCGAGTATAATCGTTTAGAAAAACAAACTTCTGTGTTTTTCCTGCTGCAACTCATTCCGTAGCTCATTTTGAATAATTTAACAATGTTTTTATTTAAATAAAATAAACGCTTTGCTTGACATAATACCATTGTGAAAATGCATGGTTCAGTCCAAAAATCATTTTCCTACCTTTACGTGGAGCCAAAAAAGCACTTTTTTAAAAAATGACCGGCATATTAAAACGGAACATTAGATTTAACTTTTAAAAAATTCATATTATAGAAAAAACTCTGAGCTTCAACGTACTTAAACGCCGATTTTTATGAAAAGACTGGATAGAGTAACAGACGTTTAAAAACCACATTAACGGAAAACCGGCTAAAAACTGAGTACTTTTTTGCATAAATTGCTGAAGTTATCTCTGATTAATTTCTAAATAAAACCATTCAATATCTAAATCAAACCATTTAATGCAGGAAAGAACAGGCTTTAATTTACTGCATTGTTCAAAAATATTTGTTTTGTTTCTTTTGAGATAAATTTCTTTAAACGAGTGCGGGAAGGTGGCATGCCTCTAAGCGCATGCAACGTCGAATAAGAAAGCGCACGGTGTGGACATGCCTATAGGGCTGCATCATCTTATTTTATTTATGGTTAATTTTTGTTTTCTTGATCATCAAATTAATGCCGTTATACATTTTTTCAGTATTTACTATTTGATACACAACAAATAATGGGCGGAAAACGTGTTGAATTATCTCCTGAAGAATATATACTCGGCGCTTTACAACTGTACGTGGACGTTATTCAAATATTTATCAACTTACTGCCTTTAGTTGCTGCTTGTTTCTCTAATGAGTAACTGTTTAAACGTAAATAACATTACATAAATATTAATACAAATAATCATAGACGCAATATAATTAAAAATAATTTATCTCGTAATTGTTCTATTTTTTTGTCTTTATTTAGTAACAACTACAAATGTATATTTATACAGCCAGTAGTATTATGAAGTATGTGTTTAATGTCCTGTTTTCATCTTTATTGAGGAAATCACCCAGTGGTGAACCTTCGTCGCTGTTTTATAAGATCCTATTCCAACTTTTTTTTTATCTCCTCTGTGTATTATATCAAGGGGTTAATGTCAAACAAAACTATCTACAAAAACCTATTTGTTTAATATTTTTCAAGAGAGCGAAAAAACTACTGATCTGATTCTCTTCCCATTATCTCAGTTATTTATATAATGTAATCAACTATAAATTTAGTATAATTTAATTTGTTGAATTTATTTCTTAATGGTAAATTTGCCCATAACGGGCAGGTGGAGTGTTAAATTAATTGCACTCAATCTGTTGGTTCAAGGACTACAAAAAAATAGTTCTGTTTCTTATCATATAGTCAGCCAATTATGACTAAATTATTTAGGAACAAGAGGTAGAGGTGTAAAACACACCAGTCACAGTTATCTCCTCTGAAAGATGAATTTCACTATACAGCCAGACCCCGTGGTGAATGAAGTGTAGTGTCATATGCAGGTTGGAAAATGGGTGCTTTTCGGAGGGCCTGGCATGCTGACAGCATACTCTTTCAATTTAGTGAGGAAGGCAATCGTAAACCACTTCACTCCTCGTTTTTACTTAGTAAAACCTCTAGAGGTTCAAACCAGCCTTTCGGCTGTTTACCTAAACAACAACAAAGGTAGGTATATAAATGGTGATGGCTCTCCTGGAAAATTACGTTTTTGTAGATAGTGTTGTTTGACATTAACCTCTCGATATGATAATAGGTGTGACAAAGGTAAATACTGCTTGAGTCCCAGCTCCGTGTAGTTGCGAGGTGAAGAGTACGGGTGAGGTATATTGAATGAGTGACGCATGCTGGAAGAACGATTGTTGTATTACTCTGATACAAAACATTTGTTTTCAAACTTTCCGTATTTAACATATTTGTTTGTATTTATTTACATGTTTTGATATAAAATGGTATGTTAAATATTATGAATCCGACCAAGTTAATAATCCGGTAGTATTTCTTAAATTAATGCGCCGGATGATAAGAATATGTTTTTAGTCTAGTTAGTACACGCTACCACTACAAATTGCAGCAGCAGTGAAACACAACTAATTCATTCATACACCACTCATTCATTCTCCCACTACTATAGCCGGCCGCATTGGCGCAGTTGGTAACGTGCTCGCCTCTCATCATGCGGTCTTGGGTTCGAATCCCATTCAGGCATGGCATTTTTTCATACGTTACAAAATATCATTTCACCCTTCACCGTCTGCATTAGCAGTAATTGCAAAACAGTCGGACGTTAAACCAAAAAAAAAAAAAAAAAAAAAAAAAAAAAAAAATCCCACTACTATAACAATGCACTGCATTCCTCCCAACTACACGGAGCTGGGATTCAAGCAGTAGAAGAGATGGTAGGGGTCACGTTAGGATGCGCAGTAGCCGATGACGTCACCGGTGCTTAATAACACGGCCAGCTGTTTGTATAGGGTGATTCAAAAAGAGCGCCGGTTTTGATATATCAAATTAAGAGATTTCTTTTATTGAAAAACTGAAAATAAATACATCAACAAGTTCATCTTTTCTTCCGATTTTATGTATGAAAAATGATGTCATGCATGTGTCCTCCTCTACTGCGTTGGCACGCATCAACTCTGTCCATGAAATTGGATATTACTGCACGACAAGTTTCGACTTCCATTTGCCCGATAACCCGTCGAATTTCCTCCTTCAAGTCATTGATGTTTCGGGGTTTATTGGCATACACCAATGACTTCAGATGACCCCAAAGAGGAAAGTCACAAGGCGTCAAGTCACACGACCTTGGTAGCCATTGATGGTCGGAATTACGAGAAATGATGCGATCCTGGAACCGTTCACGGAGCAACAACATTGTTTCTCGTGCAGCGTGACAGGTGGCACAATCCTGCTGAAACCACAACTCGTCAATGTCCATTCCATCCAAATGACGCCACAAAAACTCCCTAATTTGCTGGCTTAACAGCCACACTGTCACGAACCAACGCAACGTTCTGCTCAGTTTGGCCAGAACGACGACGTCCAGAACTTTTAAGGTCGACTGTTGAACCCGTCTCAAAAAACTTTTTCATGAGCCTGCGAACTGTTGATTCATTCGTTGCTTCATTACGTCCTAGAGTACCGCGAAGTCGCCTGACAGTAGCCGCATAACTCTCTCCACTCTGGTAAAATGTTTTGACGATTAACACTCGTTGCGCAATAGTAAACTTCTCCATGGTTAGACACAGACTGCGAGAGTACTACACTGCGAACAAGAGAAACTACAACTGAATCGTCAATTGGAATGTTCTCCAAAATAGAAATGTGGTCAAACAATGTTGCCAACCGATAAACAAAAATTTACCAGCCGTTTAAAAACCGGCGCTCTTTTTGAATCACCCTTTATTATTTTATTATTTCTGTATTTGTGAATGTTGTCAGTCCATCTATAGTTCAGCCGTTCTTAGTTTGCTCCTACTGTCAACAAACAAAAGCCACCTACTACAGGGAATTAAGAAACAGAATCGATTATTATGTTGCTAATCACAACACTAAATTGTTTAAACAAAAACCAATTTATGCAGGTAGAAAATACATCAATAAATTGCCTCAAGGTTTAAAAAGTTGTGACAATTTAAGTCATTTTTAAAAAAAGCTAAAACAATATTTAATTGATGAAACATTTTACAGTGTGCACGAATTCCTTTTTAAATAGTTTTTGGTATTTAACTT
This sequence comes from Catonia carolina, assembly GCA_035578175.1. Lineage (NCBI taxonomy): Eukaryota > Metazoa > Arthropoda > Insecta > Hemiptera > Achilidae > Catonia > Catonia carolina. Next base: position 65,707,036 of record JAQMRL010000005.1, on the reverse strand, counting down.
TAATTAAACAAATATTGTGTGCAATTTGATACTAAGGGGTTCATGTCAAGCCTGCTGAGTTAAGCAGTGGCAGGAGGAAATTATTGGTAAGTGATGAATTTATCATTGTGTTTGATTTTTTTATTTTTCATTGTGTGTGATATTTGATTCAATAGGGTTCATGACAAGCCTACTGAAGTAAGCAGTAGAAAAACAATTTTTGGTGGTAAGTGATGAATTTATCATTGGTGATAAACTTTCAGTTTCTCCAGGATGAAAAAAAAGGTGCACGCTAGAGTCCGCGACTTTACGAATGTCGTATTCCTATTAAGTTAACAAATTTTTTAATTATAAGTACTGAAAGTACTAAAAACATCAGTCATGTTATAATGTAGGCCTAAAAATTTCATTTATAAAAATACTTTTAAAAGTATTTAGTATTTAAATACTTTTGAAAGTATTTTGTTGTTACTTTTAATCAGCGTGTACACATTTTCGTATAATGCGCATGCTCAGTGACATCATTATTTGTTTACATTAGGAGCAAACTAAGAGAGGCTGGACTTTTTAATTACTGCCGAACGGTATTATGTGAATTCTTTGAGCAGTTAAGTTTAATCGAATATATTATTGAACATAACAAAAAGTAGTAAATATTTAGGCCTACGACTAATAGTCCTACTAATAGTTTTAATGTACTTATTTAATTTTTTTTGTTATTTCTAATATTTAGTACGTGTTTATATGTAGTGAGTTACATTGAAAATTGTTGCGGGTTGTGCTAACAATGAAAAAAATTACATGAAAGATTTTCATTTCACCGTTTTCCGAAATATAAAACCTTAAGAAAAGCATGATTGCATGCTTGTCGACGTGAAGGCAATTTTTCGGTTGATTCTGCTCGTGTTTGTGGTGCTCATGTTGAAGACTGTGATATCCAACGCGATTTAAAATCTGAACTTTGTAACTTTAAAGCTACAAGAAGATTAAAATCGTCTGCAGTTCCACATCATAAGATACCAACTCGCGGAACTGTTTAAAATTTTAGTGACTTCGAAAGAAATTCGAGACATGAGAAAAGAGAAAAATAGTAGAATTTCTTGTTTCGCAAGGAGAAAATTATGATTGTTACTAACCTCCTATTGCTAATGAAAATAATCCTATGTCGCACCAAACCTGCAACGTAAAAGATTCTGAATATTTTATAGCGTTGAGAAACGAAAATTCGTGTCTGCGAGAAAAAATTACTGAACTTTTGCGATAAATAACTTATATGAAAGCCGAAAACACAATTTAAAAATAACTCGCTGAATACGAGTTTAAAATATCTTTTTGCGGAAAATAACTAATAACATAGGCCTAACGTTAAATATTTACCATTTTATTTACCAACAAGTAGGCTTCCGAATATCATGTATTTATTTATATTACAATTACAGACTTGTTTAAATATTTTAATTTCATAATGTGAATATCCAAAGACAATCTGTTTACTTGAATCGCCGACGAAAAATGGCAGGTAATTATTTTATATTTTACTTAACTTACATTTCATTACAATTCTTTATTTTATTACCATTATTATTATAGTAGGCAATCCCAATATTAGTTAAATGTAGAAGAACGAAGTTAAAAAATACTGGTGCTTTCCGCACCGGTGACGTCATTTGCTAATGACGGTATGTACTCATAACGGCCGGTCATGCGCGTGACTCCTACCGTCTCTTCTAACTATTTACCTGAGTGTGACAATGTTCGTATCTTTGGATTCGTGTGATTTATTAAATTTGAATGGAACTAGTGTTTAATTAGTTAATAGTTGTGTATCCCTTAGCTGACCGACGGTTCTTACATTTACCGCATTAAGCATTGTCTAATATTAAAAACATACTGAAGATTTTTGTATTTTTAAAACCATTGGTACTAGAAAGTTCTTTACTTTATACCATGGTATAAAGAACAATATTTATTCTATATACCGTGCTTTGTACAATATTTTCTCCCCGTACCGTTGGCAACATCAGTTTATCATCACATGTTCGTTGTATGTACCGGTGTTTTGTAAATCGGTGATATTTTTGTGTGCGTTTGAAGTCGATTTTCCTTAATTTTTACTTAATTTGTGACTAAGTTTATTAGTTATTTTATTACAATAACTATGTTTAATGGTGTAAATACAATAACATTATCGATTATGTAATATTTTAAAGAAAGTGCGTAAAAACTGTTGAGGACTTCTAAGTACAGCGGGCCGAGAGCAGGTAGGTTATTTTAATAGGTTATGCGAGTTCTTTGTGTTAGTTTTGAAGCTGTCTGACCATTTACCCTGGTCAGTTTATAATTAACTTATTAGGGTTTCTTTGATAATCGTTTGTTATATTAATTATTACTATTACTGTTTATTGACAATGAAACCTCAATATTGTTCTAATCGAATAATTCGAACGGTTAAAGAACTTTGTGTAGCATTGAAGATGAGCTATAACCCCACGAAAGAAGCCGTTGTGTTTGAAGAGCTTTATCTGAAAAACAACCGAACGGAAAATTTTAAACTCTACACCAAATTAAAGCCTGTTCTTTTCTGCATTGATTGGTTTGACTTAAATTGTTTTATTTTAAGCATTGGTCGGAGGTACAGCAATTTATATATTATTAAAATTACCCAATTTTTAGCCTGTTTTCCGTTTGTTACTCCGTCTAGGCTTCAGATAAACAGTCGGCGCTTAAGTATTAAAATATGACAGTTTTCTCTGTAATACAAATATTTTAAAAGTGAATTTTGATGTTGGTCAAGAACAGAACATCGTATGAAGTTGAAACTTGAAACTTAAGTTAGATATCACTAGAGGACCCGACACGAATATTTTTATTAATTTCGGTCAACCGGATGTAGTATTTTTCAGTTTTTTGCGATTTTTTCAAAAACTGCTACGACTTTTTAAAAAAATCGCCTCATTTAATATATATTTATGCTCTACAAGAGGGGGTAGCCGGCCGCATTGGCGTAGTTGGTGACGTGCTCGCCTCTCATCATGCGGTTGTGGGTTCGAATCCCACTCAGGCACGGCATATTTTCATACGTTACAAAATCATTTCATCCTCCATTGTACAAAGTTACACCCCAACGTCGTCGCTAATGACCGTTGCAGTTGATGCGACGTCAAAAAAAAGATAGGGTAGGCGATGTGTCTGCTGAAATTCTTGGGGAGGCTGTACTCTCGTAGAAAAAATGTTTTTTTTTACGATTGTGACCTGAATATGCATTTTAGCGCAAAAGTGTACATAATAAAAGTTGTAGAAAATTAAAAGATCTACTACTTTTATTGCAAACATTTATTTGTTTAACACTTAGTTCAGCAGTAATTATTGATTTACTGTTTTTTTTCCATGAAAATCTGTAAAAAATAGATTTATTAAGATTTCGAAGCCTCAGTATGCATTTTACGACAAAAGTGTATAATACAATTTGTAGAAAATTAAAAGATCTACAACTTTTATGTTAAGCATTTTTCTCTACACAGCCTAGTTAAGCGTGAAAGAGTGATTTTCCGTATTTTTAAGCCAAAGTGAAAGTGATTTTTATTTTGCATCATTCACTCATGATTTAACATGAGGTTACATGTTTTGAGATTATTTTTTTTTGTTTATTTCTAATGTTTTATAACTAATATTAGGTTATATTGGTCATTATATGTGTTTCACACCAGATTTTTACTTTCTCTTGCCTATATGAATATATAGGAAGGAAAGTATTGTTTTCATGTTGATTTTTCGAAATCGAGTTTTCACCGGATCTATACGTTTTCAGACCCCCTGAACCCAAAAAACATGTTTTTAGCGATTGGTCTGTGTGTGTGTGTGTGTGTGTGCGTGCGTGCGTGCGCGCGCGCGCGCGTGTGTGTGTGTGAACAGAATATCTCAAGAACGGAACATCGTACGAACTTGAAACTTGAAACTTAAGTTACATATCACTACCGGACCCGACACGAACATTTTCATCAAAATCGGTCAACCGGAAGTAGTAGTTTATTCGTATAATTTTTCACTTTTTTGCGATTTTCTCAAAAACTAGTCCTACGATTTTTTTAAAAATCGCCTGGTTTACTACATTTTTTATGCTCTACAATATAGGGTAGGCGCCATGTTTGCTGAAATTCTGCGTGAGGCTGTGTTTTGTGTTTTGAGGTTAGTTTTATGCAAAAACCTTTTCTTTTTAAGATTGCGGCTTTAATATGCATTTTAGCGCAAAACGTTTTATAATAAAAGTTGTAGAGAATGTAAAGTTCTACAACTTTTATTTCAAACATTTTTTTGTATAACGCTTAGTTTAGCGGTAATTTGCGATTTTCTGTTTTTTTTTCTCACGAAAACGTGAGAAAAATCGATTTTTTTAAAATTTCGGTCTTAGTATGCATTTTACGACAAAAGTGTATATAATTAAATTTATAGAAAATTAAAAGATCTACAACTTTTGTTTAGAGCATTTTTCTCTACAGAGCTTAGTTTAGCGTGAAAGCGTGATTTTCCGTATTTTTAAGCCAAACTGAGTTCGATTGTCATTTTGCGTCATTCACTCATGATTAAAATAAGGTTATGTTTTTGAGGTTAGTTCTTGTTTATTTTTAATATTTTATTAATAATGTTAGGTTTATTTTTAATTATTTGCATTGGCAAGAGAAAGTTGTGTGAGTGTTTCACACCAGATTTTTATAATTTATTAGCCCTAATCTTTATTTGTAGCTATGAACATCACAACCAGTAATTAGAATATAAATTAAAATTAACTGTTAGCATGACTGGCGTGGGTAACTGAGAGCTCCTCGTAAAACCTCCTCCATCGATAAAAAAATAGGTTTAACACATAATAATTTTGGCTGTATAACGAAATTCATGACTCTTAAGAGTACCGTGCTGTATCGAAATTGGGGTCTTTTCCGTTTTCTGTACACTATCAAATCCGAATTCCCTGACGGGTTCACACCTCCCCCCACTCCTGCGTCTAGCGCGCCAATCTTACTATAAATTCGATCTACTGTAAGAGTATAAGTAGACCCACCGAGTTGGTCTAGAGGTAAACTCGTCGCCAAATCAGCTGTTTAACAGCTGATTTTCGGAGACGAAGGTTCCTGGTTCGAATCCTAGTAAAGGTAGTTACTTTTATACGGATTTGAATACGAGACTGTGGTTACCGGTGTACTTTGATGGTTGGGTTTCAATTAACCATACTCTCTCAGGAATGGTCGGCCTGGGTCTGTACAAGACTACACTGCATTTGCACGTCATACACATCATCCTCATCTCATTGGGTCATGGGGTTGCTTATTGTTCTGAATTGAACAGATTGCAACGTACACGCATTAGGGATATATAAAAAATATAGTATAAGTAGACCCACCGGGTTGGTCTAGAGGTAAACTCGTCGCCAAAATCATCTGTTTAACAGCTGATTTTCGGAGACTAAGGTTCCTGTTTAAAATCCTAGTAAAGGTAGTTACTTTTATACGGATTTGAATACTAGACAGTGGCCACCGGTGTACTTTGATGGTTGGGGTTCAATTAACCATACTCTCAAAGGATTGGTCGGCCTGGGTCTGTACAAGACTACATTTCATTTACACGTCATACACATCATCCTCATCTCATTGGGTCATGGGGTTGCTTATTGTTCTAAAGCCCACATAACCGGGATGTGCAACGTCATAACTGTTGTATACTACCATGAACAAAAACATTTATCGCAACTCGATATACCCTATTTTTCACTATTTTTCTAAGCAATCTGATCTAATTCACTAATAAGCAATCTGCAGAATTAGTAAACCTCTAAGAAGCGACACATTTCTCGCTAATACGAAATTGGATTATCGAACCATCATTCTCTTTATTTACAGTTACATTTAAATAATAACATACAGTACAGATAAATAAAAATCTGGTGTGAAACACTCACAATTTTCTCTTGCCAATGCAAAAATTTACAATAAACCTAACATTATTAATAAAACATTAGAAATAAACAAAAAACTAACTTTAATAACATAACCTAATTTTAAAAATGAGTAAAAGACGGAAAATGAATATCAAACTCAGTTTTGCTTAAAAATACGGAAAATCACTCTTTCACGCTCAACTAGGCTCTGTAGAGAAAAATGCTTATAATAAAAGTTGTAGATCTTTTGATTTGCTATAAATTTATTTATATACATTTTTGTCGTAAAGTGCATACTAAGGCCGAAATTTGAAAAAAATCGATTTTTCACACGTTTTCGTGAGAAATAAACAGAAAATTGCTAATTACCGCTAAACTAAGCGGTACACAAAAAAATGTTTGAAATAAAAGTTGTAGATTTTTTAAATTCTCTACAACCTTTATTATATACATTTTTGCGCTAAAATTTATATTAAAGCCGCAATCTTAAAAAAACAATTTTTTTACGAGAAAACGGCCTCACCGAGAATTTCAGCAAACATGACGCCTACCTTATCTTGTAGAGCATAAGAAAATGAGTAAACCAGGAGTTTTAAAAAAAAAATCGTAGGACCAGTTTTTAAAAAAATTGCAAAAAAGTGAAAAATGACACGAATAAACTACTACTTCCGGTTGACCGATTTTGATGAAAATGTTCGTGTCGGGTCCGGTAGTGGTATGTAACTTAATTTTCAAGTTTCAAGTTCGTACGATGTTCCGTTCTTGAGATATTCTGTTCACACACACAGACCAATCGCTAAAAACATGTTTTTTGGGTTCAGGGGGTCCGAAAACGTATAGATCCGGTGAAAACTCGATTTCTTAAAATTGTCATGAAAACAATACTTTCCTTCCTATATATTCATATAGGCAAGAGAAAGTAAAAATGAAAACAACCGAAATAAAAGAAACAAGCGATTGCTAGTCGAACAGTACAGAGCACGCGCTGGCGATTGCATGGTTGAACAGTAAAGGTGCATTCACACGATATTTTGATGATGTGAAATAACGGAATAGGTCCTTAATTTGTATGGTTTTGAAAATTCAATTTCTGGAAAGCGGACAAAACTTGTCCATAAAAAATGTTAGTACAATGTATGCAATACATTGCATTTCCAAAAACTGACGGATTAATCATTGACAGCATAACATATGATTGGTTTTGTAGAGCGCGTGCAAATTCATTACCATTATTCGGTTGGATAATTCGTGAAAAAGCGTTAGAAGTAGCCAAATATAGGTAATGTGTAAAATGTGTAATCAACTTATGTACAATCCTGGAATACAAACATAAGGTATGTTGAATTACCGGGTGAGCATAAAGTCTTGCCCTGATTATAAAAATTGACATAATAATTTAAATTTGATGCGGTTACATAGGTTAGTGTTAATAGTTTTTTTTAAGATTACTTTCATTAGTAAACTACAACGTGTGCCCCCTTGGTAGCTCGGAGAATGTCGAAGCGGTATTCCAGTTCCCACCAGGTGTTTTGTAACATGTGTTCTGTCACAGTACCCACAGCAGCTTGTATCCTAGCCTTCAGTTCGTCAACGTCAGCAACTGGTGTGGCGAAGACTCTATCCTTGATATAGCCCCAGAAAAAAAGTCAAGGGGAGTAATGTCTGGAGAGCGGGGTGGCCAGGGTGTTGGACCATCCCTTCCAATCCACCGATCCGGAAATGTTTCATCCAGGAAATTACGCACTATCAAAGCCCAGTGGGGCGGTGCCCCATCTTGCTGGAAAATTATCCATGGTTGATATTCATCTAACTGTGGTGCAATGAACTGTTGCAAAACATCTAAGTAAATGTTAGCGTTAATGGTGTTTTCCGTGAATAAAAACGGCCCGAAAACCTTATTATGCATGAGGCCGCACCAAACATTCACATTTTTGCTGTCTCGCTGTAACTGTACAAGGGCTATATCAAGGATAGAGTCTTCGCCACACCAGTTGCTGACGTTGACGAACTGAAGGCTAGGATACAAGCTGCTGTGGGTACTGTGACAGAACACATGTTACAAAACACCTGGCGGGAACTGGAATACCGCTTCGACATTCTCCGAGCTACCAAGGGGGCACACGTTGAAGTTTACTAATGAAAGTAATCTTAAAAAAAACTATTAACACTAACCTATGTAACAGCATCAAATTTAAATTATTATGTCAAACAGTTATTCTGCAATAAATTTTTATAATCAGGGCAAGACTTTATGCTCACCCGGTACCTACTTATATATACTGTACAATATACATGCATGCATATTTGTTTATATTACATATTAGGATAACACGTTTTTTTACTTTCTCTTGCCTATATGAATATATAGGAAGGAAAGTATTGTTTTCATGTCGATTTTTCGAAATCGAGTTTTCACCGGATCTATACGTTTTCAGACCCCCTGAACCCAAAAAAACTTGTTTTTAGCAATTGGTCTGTGTGTGTGTGTGTGTGTGTGTGTGTGTGTGCGTGCGTGCGTGCGTGCGTGTGTGAACAGAATATCTCAAGAACGGAACATCGTACGAACTTGAAACTTGAAACTTAAGTTACATATTACTACCGGACCCGACACGAACATTTTCATCAAAATCGGTCAACCGGAAGTAGTAGTTTATTCGTATAATTTTTCACTTTTTTGCGATTTTCTCAAAAACTAGTCCTACAATTTTTTTTTAAATCAACTGGTTTACTACATTTTTATGCTCTACAATATAGGGTAGGCGCCATGTTTGCTGAAATTCTGCTTGAGGCTGTTTTTACGTAAAAACATTTTCTTTTTAAGATTGCGGCTTTAATATGCATTTTAGCGCAAAACGTTATATAATAGAAGTTGTAGAGAATGTAAAATTCTACAACATTTATTTCAAACACTTTTTTGTATAACGCTTAGTTTAGCGGTAATTAGCGATTTTCTGTTTTTTTTTTCTCACGAAAACGTGAGAAAAATCGATTTTTTTAACATTTCGGTCTTAGTATGCATTTTACGACAAAAGTGTATATAATTAAATTTATAGAAAATTAAAAGATCTACAACTTTTGTTTAAAACATTTTTCTCTACAGAGCCTAGTTTAGCGTGAAAGCGTGATTTTCCGTATTTTTAAGCCAAACTGAGTTCGATTGTCATTTTGCGTCATTCACTCATGATTAAAATAAGGTTATGTTTTTGAGGTTAGTTTTTGTTTATTTCTAATATTTTATTAATAATGTTAGGTTTATTATTAATTATTTGCATTGGCAAGAGAAAGTTGTGTGAGTGTTTCACACCAGATTTTTTTTGATAATTCTATATACATGTATTACTTAAGGGTGCGCCTCATCACTAGAACAATTCGACAGAGCGATTTCGGTTGCGTCCGCTAGGTGCGATCTTCATAACCTTGATTAGTAAATCTAAAGGTGGGAGTAATCATGCCGTGCTAGTGTGCTATTCACTTCCGCACGCAACAACGATGCGTAGCGTCGATGTTGCCAAGTGTACAGCGTAATCTGTATTTATTACACGTACATTTACAATGTCCTGCAGATGGCTGCGGCCATGCCGAGATATGTTTTACATCGTCTAAATAAGAGTCCATTTTATTTAACTTTTATTCACATTTAGTTTACATTGCTTACATAATTGTTTTCAGAATTAAATTCTCTACAATTTTCTTGGGAAAAATAATTTGATTATTGGTCATTTAACAATGTTATTGGGCTCAAACGTAGAAGACTGTGTTTTTTCCAATAAGCAACCCCATCACTCAATGAGATTAAAATCATATATGACGTGTAAGTAAGATGTAGAACATCTGGTACAGACCCAAGCCGATTCCTGAGAGATTTTAGTTAATTAAACTCCAACCATCAAATTACACCGATAACCACTGTCTAGTATTCATTTATCCATATAAAAGGAACTACCTTTACTAGGATATGAACCTAGAACCATCGTCTCCGAAAATCAGTAGTTAAACAGCTGACTCGCGGCGGCGACTTTACTTCTGGACCAATCCGGTAGGTTTTGTTTAATAAAACATATTTTTACTTTCTCTTGCCAATATGAATACTTAGGAAGGAAAGTATTGTTTTCATGTCGATTTTAAAAATTGAGTTTTTACCGGATCTACACGTTTTCAGACCCCCTGAACCCAAAAAACATGTTTTTAGCGATTGGTCTGTGAGTGTGTGAACAGAATATCTCAAGAACGGAACATCGTACGAACTTGAAACTTGAAACTTAAGTTACATACCACTACCGGACCCGACACGAACATTTTCATCAAAATCGGTCAACCGGAAGTAGTAGTTTATTCGTGTAATTTTTCACTTCTTTGCGATTTTCTGAAAAACTGGTCCTACGATTTTTTTTAAATCGCCTGGTTTACTAATTTTTTTATGCTCTACAAGTTAGGGTAGGCTCAATGTTAGCTGAAATTCTTGGTGAAACTGTTTTCACGTAAAAATTGTATTTTTAAGATTGCGGCTTTAATACACATTTAAGCGCAAAACTTTATATAATAAAAGTTGTAGAAAATTTAAAATCTTACAACTTTTATTTCAATTATTTTTTTTTAAATAACGCTTATTTTAGCGGTAATTAGCGATTTTCTGTTATTTTTTCACGAAAACGTGTGAAAAATCGATTCTTCTAAGATTTTGGCCTTAGTGTGCACTTTACGACAAAAGTGTATATAATTAAATTTATAGGAAATTAAAAGATCTACAACTTTAATTTAAAGCATTTTTCTCTACAGAGCCTAGTTTAGCGTGAAAGAGTGATTTTCCGTATTTTTAAGACAAACTGAGGTTGATTTTCATTTTGCGTCTTTCACTCAAGATTAAAATTAGGTTATGTTTATTGTTATTTGCATTGGCAAGAGAAAGTTGTGTGAGTGTTTCACACCAGATTTTTACCTGATTAAGCGGTGCGCACCGCAAAAGTACTTGTAAATATAAAAAAAATACAAGCATTAAAAAGGTGATAATATAATTTTTGAAAGCTAACTCTATTCTAGATTCGGCTTCTACGATGCTACCTAATACTTAAATAATTATAGTTCGTTAACAATTTTATTGCACGTAATAATACCTATGTAATATTAAATTATTATGAACAGCGATTTACTGGAAATTTGATTTCTGTACCGTGAAAAGTGAATATATGAAAGAGACTCTCACTCTCTCACACTCTCTCGCTCGCTCGCTCTCTCTTACAGGAAATCGTCGTGGGATTCAAGGGTCGATCAGCTCTGGAAGAACATATTTCATACAAAAGGATTTCAGAGGCTGAATCATTTTCTTCTCCCAGAATAGGTCATCTCGATTTATCTTCTTAATCGAAATATCAATTGGGGTCCATCCAAAAAAGAGGCAATACTTTCTTCTGGTCACGTGTAGTTGCCTTGTACCTGATAAAATAATTTTTTAAATTGTCGTTTGCAACTATTTCGATTAGCTGATATGCCTATACTGTTAGTTCCTTTTCCTTTGATCACCCGGCATATTAGTTCAAATACAAACAAATTCAACAACAACCACCCAACACGGTAATTTGCACCTTTAAAAATAGCAAGTAATTGCCACGCGGTGAACACTAGCTAATGGGAAAAATCTACAATGAGAGGTATCTATCATAAAGGCGAGCCCGTAGCAAACGGTGCCAGCACTGTTCCAATAAACCAAACAAAGATCAGTATATAATTTACTAGGAAAAGTATTCTGCAAAATAAATGTTTTTATGTTACCTATGTAAAGATTTTGTTACAGATCTGAGATTAATAAAGTAGTAACATCCTCTTATTTGTGTTTATTTCGAGAATTAGCCTAATTCAACGTTGTAGGATATATCGAGAAACGTAACAAGAATTTTTTTCAATCCGTAATGCAGGTTGTTTAAATCTATATAATGAGATCTAATCTATCTACTGATCTAATCTATTTCTAAAGCCAGCGGCATATATTACAAAATTAAATAAAAAATTTGGTGTGAAACACTCACACGACTTTTCCTGTCAATGTAAATAAGGAACAATATAACCTTTGTTTAATCATGACTGAACAAAGTAAAATGAAAAACAACCTAATTTTAATGAGGGAATGACGCAAAATGAAAATCGACTTCTGTAGAGTAAAATGCGTATAATTAAAGTTGTAGGTTTTTAATTTCCTGTAACTTTTATTACATACTTTTTTCTTTTAAAATGCATAATAAGGCCGCAATCAATTTTGATGAAAAAACCAGAAAATCAGTAATTGCCGCTAAACTAAAATTTAAGATTGCGAACTTAATGTACCTACATACTATGGCAAAAGTGTATATAATCAAAGGTGTAGAACATTTAAAAACCTACAACTTTTATTTGAATTGTTTTTTGTATAATCCCTAGTTTAGTGGTAATTAGTGATTTTCTGTTTTTTTTTCTATCAAGATCTGTAAAAAATTGAATATTTTACGATTTTAGCCTTAGTATGACAAAAATTTACAACAAAAGTGGCTATAATCAAATTTGTAGAAAATTAAAAAACTACAAAACCACAAACCTACAAATTGACTTTACAACTTTATTTTACAACTTTTATTTCAAGCATTTTTCTGTACAGAGCCTAGTTTAGCGTGAAACAGTAATTTTTCCGTAGTATTAAGCAAAACTGAGGTTGGTTTTCATTTGCATTATTCATTCATGATTAAAATTTGGTTATGTTTTCAGTTTTTGTTAGTTTAAAGTCACATCAACAGCTTGATCATTAGGGACTACGGTGGGTTAAAAAACTGTTATGATGGGTTTTAGCACGAAATAATCTTCAGACCCTAGCCGGGAATCGAACCCGGGACCTCTGCTTAGTAGGCTAACGCGCTACCCACACCTCACGTATGGGTAGCCTACCCAAGAATTTTAGCAAACATGGGGCTTACACTTCTTTGTAGAGTACCTATATAAAATGTAGTAAACGAGGCGATTAAAAAAAATCCATGTGCTTATGACCACCCGATAGAAGTGAAAACTTATATGAGTTTATAGTTTTAACACGCGACCTCAGCCGTCGTGGTAGGTTTATGTTGTCTAATCGTATCTAAGTGAAGGTTTTTGCCTACCTTGTCTCTCATTTTTTTTATTCAACTCCTTAATGGGGAAACCCGAATTTGTTACTTTATAACCCATAACAAGAGAAAGGATTAAGACAAATGTTCAACAGGTATTGTCGAACTTTCGTTATCTAACTACGTAGGTACCTAATACATAACAATATTTTGAGTGGAGAATATGGATTTTTCAAAAAAAAAATCAAAGGCTTTAATAGATTTTTTGAAATAAAAATTCAGGTTAATTATGTAAATGATTCAAATTAAATCACAACGAAATGCGGAACAATGCTTGACGGAGCTTTTTCTAGATATTTAAATAAATTCGATTCTGAAGTTCATTTATATTATTTTATATAACAAGATATTTCAGTTTTCATAAATCCATTGTTTCATTCATGGAATACGGACAATGAAGAAGTCCAATCAGAGCAAAATTGTAACTAACTTTATTTGTAATTTATAACTTTATCAGAATAGAAATAAACTTGATACAATATTATATTTTATGTAGTGATAGCTTGAACGGAGCAAGTGTTCAGTCTCTTCACGTAATTTTGTTCAAAACTTAAGCGTTTTGTAAAATAAATATAATATTAATCTCAACAAAAAAAGGTACGAATATCTCAGTTACATATGTTAAAAAAAATTAAATACACCGACCAGGAATCGATCTCATGCCGCCCGCGTGGTAGGCGAGCAGTGTACCATTGAGCTAACCTTGCTTATACTTTACATGTGATTACAAACTGGACATAAAGCTTCAGATAGCTGTAAGATTTTACCCATCCAAAACTATATTCACCCAACGTGCCTACAGAGAAGTTTTCACTTCAAAAATTTCGTAGGAACAGTTGTTCAGAAAATTGCAAAATAGTGAAAAATTTCACAAATAAACTACTACTTCCGATTGACCGATTTTCATAAAAATTCTTGCGTTGGATCCTCTAGTGGTACCTAATTTAAGTTCCAAGTTTCAACTTGGTAAGTTATTCCGTTCTTGCAATATTTTGTTCATACACGCGCGCCCACACAAATACACACACACACACACAGACCAATCGCTGAAAACTGATTTTTGGGTTCAGGGGGCTTGAAAACTTATACATTCGGTTAAATATATTTTCGGAAAATTGACATAACGATACTCTCCTTCCCTATATATTCATACAGGGCAAGAGAGTAAAAAGGAGCGTAAAAAAGGGCACGAGAGTAGTATTTAAAAATTAAAGAATTTTGCTATCCGAACAATAACAACTTAACACAGAAATAACAATTTGTAGGCCAACCGTATATTTTTTCTATATGAACAATATTATCGTTTTCATAATGAATTGAAATTAATCTTTGTTTGGGTTGGGAGAGTGATTAATTTTAATTCTGTCAAAACATACTAACAAACACTCTACATGAGACTATTACACGACCCGCCAACTCTGTATGATCTAGAAATGAAAACACGTTAAGGGGAAATGACCTTGGTGACAGAAAGCATTATGCGTAAGTAGTTCCGTAACTGTCAACTCGGAACGCTATTGAACGGCTGAAAAATTTGTGCTTGTAAAGGTTTTTTAGATTGCAATACATCGCCGCTGATAAATAAGTAAACACGTTAAAGTTTGTATATTTAGAATCTAAAAGAGATATTCTTTTTACTGATACAGATTAATTTGCGACAAATACCTTCCTATCTTAACAAATAATTTTAGAAAACTTTACAACTTTAAGAGTTTTACTTTAATCTTTTAAAGCTTAAATTTAATGCTCATACAAAAAATTTTAACTGGTAAATAGAGCATATTTTAATCTTTAAAATGCATGTCAAACTTTAATTATGACTTTCATAACAACCGAGTTGGTTGTAATCATCTAAACCCTTACATTGAGCGGCGCGGCAGAGGTAGAGCGCACCCTTAAGTCCCATCTCCGTGTAGTTGGAATGAATGCAGTGCGTTGTTATAGTAGTGGGAGAATGAATGAGTTATTAGTGTTTCACAGCTGATGCATTTGTAGTGGTAGCGTGTACTAACTAGACCGGGTTATTAACTTGGTCGGATTCATAATATTTAACTTACCAATTCATATCAAAATATTTAAATAAATCATCATCATCATCATCATCTCCTTTACGGATTAGGCCAATCGCCTGTTCCAACATCACACCATCTCTTTCTTGGACGCCCCAAACATCTCCTTCCTCGAGGGCGATACTTCAGCGCCTGAAGACTAGCTTTATCAGGTGACATCCTAAGTACATGTTCCTGCCACCTATTTCTGTACCTCCACATTTTATCAATGATTGTTTCGTCTCTCTTCAGTTCTTCTCGAATCGCGCTACTTCTAATGTGTTCTCTCCGGCTACACCCCTTCACAGATCTCAAAAATCTCATTTCAGCTGCCTCCAATCGACTGAAATCTCTCCTCTTTGGTGCCCAGGTCTCACTTCCATACAGTAAAATCGGCACCGCCATTACATCGTAGAGCCTCAACTGTGTATCTTTCCTGGTTCGATTCTTAAAAGTCCTATTGATATAACCACAGACATGCTGAAACTTGCTTATTCTAGTGCTTATCTCTCTATCAACGTCATACGTTATATCAACTCCTAAATAAGTGAAGTGTGCTACCTGCTCCAACACTCTATCATTTAATACAATTTTTGACCTTATGGGGTCCTTCCCAATAAAAGCCATTATTTTGGTCTTACTAGCAGATACCGACATATTATACTCTTTACATATCTTGTCGAGCATATCTTGTACGCGGATGACCAATTAATCCTCCAAGAAAGTGAAGATGAACTGCAAAGGTCTATTTAAATAAATGAATGTAATAAATACAAATAAATATGTTAATTACGGAAAGTTTGAAAATGAATGTTTTGTATCAAAGTAATACAACAATCGTTCTCCCAACATGCGTCACTCATTCATTATACCTCACCCGTAACCTTCGCCCCGCAACTACACGGAGCTTGGACCTGCACAGTACTATATACTTATGTATTAATTTTGTTTTTCATTGCATAAACGTATATAGTGTGTATTTTTATATTCTTGTTAAATACGTTAGTTACATTACGCAATACATAATGTAAATACAGTAAATTATACAGTACACATATTTCTCATTAGCGGTCACTTCTTAATAGCGGACAAATTTTTTTGTCCCGCGAGTGTCTGTTTTTAAGAAGTTTGACTACAATAGAATCTCGGTAGTCCGGCCGTGCAGTAGTGCACCTCCAGTAATCCGGCCCTTAATATATTAGGCCTAAAAGTATGAAACCTCACCCAGGACAGATTTTGGTAAAAGATTTAAATTGAATTAGGGAAATCAACTCGACCTAATTACGGCGGATTTAATATAACATTTATTTTTGGGATTTGATTAAAGAAATGAATAAGCTGACCTTAATTATTGTTAAATGGAATAATTTTTGGCCGTTTATCCAAAACTCAGAACTGAGTCATACTCTATACTTCATGCTGAATTGACAACGAAACGTAATTCTCAGAACACGAGCACCCCCACACCACACTAGGAGATGTCAATAGCCGATAATTATGTTTAGTACAATGACTATAGAAGTACTCAGCAAACGTTTTTTAATTAGTTAATTTAATTTAAAATCACAATGTATATTATTTTTTGTTTAAATTTATAGTTCCATAATTCCAACACTTCCAGTAATCCGGCACCCTCTCGGTCCCGAACAGGACGGACTACTAAGATTCTACTGTATATCAATTTACCTGTAATAGAAAATTTAAATATTAAACAGAAATCAAACCACATGACTACAAAGTAATGGAAATAAATTAGTAATCTTAAGCCGAATATAGGCGGTTCAATTTGGTTGCTCAATTTGAATTGAAAAATTGAATAGTGTAGATTGCGTTTCGATCTCATTGTTTAATGAAATTGAACATTGAAGGAAGTAGACTGGCTTTCTACTTTTGTTCAATGCCGTTGATCAATGTGGTAGATTCAACGAAATCGAATTGTGTAGATAGGTATTCAACGTGATTGAAAAGGCAGTGAACTGCATTATAATTTTTAGTATGATAGCGTTGAGGTTTTCCTTAACCCGGGAGCAATCGCTGCGTGTCACTATGACCCGCGTCGGTATTTTATTTTTTGTCCTGACTGTACTGTTGGCGACACATGTATGCCACGCTCTGTACCTTACTCCCTACAACTAATCTACAGATACCCACCTGTTCATTTAGTTTACGTGAAGCGTTCGTTGTTGATAGACATCTGCGGGTCACCGTGACCCACCGCGACCGTTTGTGTATACGTATTGAATCTAACAAGAGTGTGTTATATGCGTTGTCTTTGGCTGTGTTTTGTATATTTTATCGTTATAACAATTATATTTGTCGTATTATTTATCAGTTTCTTTATTTTTTTAGTTATATCGTGTAAATAATAAATATCATAGATTACGTTTACAACATATTAGTAAAATGGATGAGCGAGCAATTCTTCATTTTTTGGAAAACGACGATAGTTCAGAGGATGGTTTGGAAGAAGGTACGAGTGATATTGGTAGTGACGTAGATCCTGAAGAAGAAGTAGCTGACGATCGTGAAAGAAATACGGATACGGAACAGAGTTCAGAAGAAGAAGAGGAAGAAATACGCGATGACTCTGTTGACAATAGCACTTCGGAAGATGAAATTCCTTTAGCCTATCGTGGATATTATATTGGAAAGGACCAGACCAAATGGAAAAAAGCTGAGCCTACACAATCAGTGCGTACCAGGCAACGAAATATAGTAGTTTTGCAGCGGCCTGGTTGTAAGGGCGTGGCAAGACAAGCCAATACTCCTCTAGAATTTTAATTTAAAAAAATGTTCAACTAACCACAATAAAATGATATGTTTTCAGTATCTCTTAAATGTTAATAACTTGTTTTCAATAGTATTTCACGCAGTATTTTTTTAAATTATTTTTGAAAATTAATGAATTCACCATAATGTTTTTGTAAGGTAAAATTGTAAAGGCTTTTCTTTGTATCATTTAAATATCCTTAACAAATCAATTTTTGTTTGAGAATGTGTTGTTTACTTATCTAATACCCCAAATTATGTCAATAAAATGCTTAGATAACAAAACACAAAAAGAAAACAGTTAGAAACGAAAATTCCAAAAGCGGGTCATGATGACCCGCAGCGACCCAAATAGGTGACACAAAGCTTGCGATTGCTCCCGGGTTAAAATTGTTCGAATTGTTTTGTGGAGATACGTAAATTATTTTTAAATGTCTTGAGGTCTTTTTTAAGTACTACAGGGTGATTATAAATGAAATAGACAGTTTCGATAGCTTATAGAAAATTTATTTTTGAAAAGTTAAGGTAATTACTTACATGATTATATAGAAGAATTCATTAAGTTTTTATTGAAAATATTTACCGATGTTCAATGTGTGCACCATTTGTAACACGACAGATATCAACACGGTAGTCGAATTCTTCCCACACACGATTAAGCATATGACGGTCAACTGTAGCAAGAGCATTTGCGATACGTTGTTTTAGATCATCGATATCTTTAGGAAGCGGTTGTAAAAAAACTGTCTTTTACATAACCCCATAAGAAAAATTTTGCAGGGCGTTAAGTCTGGACTACGAGGTGGCCACGGCGTAAACACGTTTTCCTCATTTGCACGGCCGATCTATCGTCTAGGAAGACGATCATCAAGATAATTTCTGACCAGTAAGTGCCAGTGAGGCGGAACTCCATCTTGTACAAAAATGAAGTTATCACTATCTTCCTGGAGTTGAGGCATTAACCATTCGTTTAACATGTCCAGATAAATTACTCCGGTTACTGACACTTCGTGAAAGAAGAACGGCCCGTAAACCTTTTCACGAGATAATGCGCAAAAGACGTTTACTCTAGGGAAATCGCGTGTATGCTGTAAAGTTATTTTTGGGTTTTCTGTACCCCATATTCTAACAATTCTAACATTATGTCTATTAACTTTTCCTCTAATGTGAAAATTACATTCATCACTGAAAATTAGGCGATTAAAGAATGAGTCACCATTTTCAACACAATGTTGCATCTCCAGACAAAAATTTTTACGTACGATTTTATCACTGGTATTTAAACTTTGTACTAACTGCAATTTATAATGTGTCATTTTCAAACGTTTCCGCAGAATTTTCCACGCAGTCTGTTGAGGAATTTGCAATTCTAAACTTGCTGATCTATTTGATCATGAACATCACGAACACTGTCAATTTGTTCTTCTGTAACAGAAGGTCTTTTAGTACTCTTCTTTTTACACAGACATCCACTGTTTTCAAAATGTTTATACCAGTCATAGATTGATTGCCTTGTTGTCGGTGGTTTACCGTATCTTGTACTGAAACGACGTTGCACAACCGTAACCGAGTTTGTTTTGGCTAATTCTAGAACACAATAAGCTTTCTCCACTTGAGTAGTGGCCATTTTGCTAGACTGGTCGTTGTAATAGCAGCCAACTACAAAATGCTGCAACAGTTGTACCAACATAAACTTTAAAAAATTCCCTACAAACCTTTATCATTTACTATATTCAAATACACCAGTTTGATGTTCAAGAAGCTGTCGAAAGTGTCTATTTCATTTATAATCACTCTGTACTTTTAATGAATTTTCAGTGGCGCTGAATTCGATTCTGCGCAATGTCCCCGGTTGCGTCCAATAATGCCGCTTCCTTTTTCTTGAATCTTTGGGGACTTAAGGTCCTAACTAATATTTTATTATTAGTTTATCTTCTGACTGTTAGGGCTTTTCTGTTAATTTCTGATGGGGGCCTTGAGCCCCAAGAGGCATCCATTGACAAGAGGGCGAACAGTACAATCGTACGCACCTATCCGTTTCCGAAACACCTCTCGGCCGACCACGCCCATTCCGAAGGAATTTAATCAGCTTAGTGGCTCCGAAGTGCTACCCAGCTCCACCACAACCCCTGAGAGTCCTACTCCTACTGAGTGGGCACGGAACCGTCCGCAGGGCGCCCCACTCCCCTCAGTACCCGTGTAAACGTTGGACGGGTCGCCGTCGAGCTCGTTACGCCGCTAAGGTGCTTTGCACGTGGCTCTCCCACACATGGATGTACTACACACCACCGTGCACTACGAATAGCACACGATGGCGTTCACAGCCGGCCCCCATTGCCTAGGAGGTTTGCAGGCTAGGATAGGGTAGTCTAAGCTGGGGTTTTATTGTCACGCTCTGTGTGGTCTGGGCCGTGCCCCCAGGGCGAACAGTACACACTCCCCAGATCGGCCGACCTGGCTTCAACTCGCCCTCGAACTTACTTTAAATTTAACTGTAGAATTTTATACAAGGTGACAGTGGCCGTCACATTTGAAAATGGAGTTCTACTGAACGGCCTCCAGGTTTATGCCTTCTGGCGACCAATCTGAGAGAAATCCGATATGGTGGTGGGAGAAATGCGAGCAAACCATCTCATCTGGATGTACACCACGCTAACCACGTGCCAACTTACATAGCAGCGACTTATTGCGATGCTATACGGGCCACATTTATCATCATTATTCAGAAAGATGTAAGTTTTGACGGTCCCGTGGTGTAAACCTTGGTTTTCATGCGGCTTACCTTGGTCTGTAAGACTCCAGCAGCAGTAATGGGGATAAGCTAGTTTTCTTGTATTCTTTTGCGTATGGATGGGCTGTGAGGAAGGGAAGTGAAAATTTGACAGTGCTGCCAAACTCAACAGTGAGACATTACTCGTACATTTCACTACCGTGCAGTTTCTACGTACATTTTGTAAGCTGTGTTTTATTCCGAGAAAATGTTCTCTTATATAAGTATAGTTTAGAACCACCGGGTTGGTCTAGAGGTAAAGTCGTCGCCAAAATCAGCTGTTTAACAGCTGATTTTCAGATTCGAAGGTTCCGGGTTCAAATCCTAGTAAAGGTAGTTACTTTTATACGGATTTGAATACTAGACAGTGGCTACCGGTGTACTTTGATGGTTGGGGTTTAATTAACCATACTCTCTCAGAAATGGTCGGCCTGGGTCTGTACAAGAGTACACCTCATTTACACGTCATACATATCATCCTCATCTCATTAGGTCATGGGGTTGCTTATTGTTCTAAATTGAACAGATTGCAACGTACACAAATTAGGAATAAAAAAAAATATATATATATAAATATTGCCTAATAGCTTAATTACATGACTAGAAAATGTTTGATTTACTATAACCAGCTGCCTTATTGGACTGGATCAAAATTTTCTATGAATGAATCGCCTTCTTTACTGTCGCTGTCACCGGCGTCTTCACTATCAGTCTCACTAGTATCTATCTAACAGTTTCCTTTTTTTACCAGGTGTCAACAAAACTGTTAAAAAATAGCTTTTTCACGTCTTTGATTTCGTGCTTTATTTTTCGAAATTGTGGAAAGAGAACATCGTAGTAGTTAGCCACTCGCTCATGGCTTTTGTTATAAGGGAGAGAAAGGCATTTTTGTTCAGCTACAATTTCACAACATTTTATTACACTGCATATTAGATTTCGTTCAGCACTGTGAACAGTCTGCCTACGTTTTCCAGAAACTAACATTTCTGTTTACGTTTACAAACAGTTATATTCGTACAGTTAACCTACAAAAGGTTCCGCGATATACTGTATATTCTCAAGGTATAGTATAAGTTATGTTAGTTGTACTGAAATTAAAACAGACACGCATGCGCACTGGTGCTTTTCCCCCTTACCCCTCGTTGCAAACTAGGGCAAACTCGTGACACAAGTAACTATACATCCAATCAATAGGAAAAGAAAGTCTTATGGCGATTATCATCACTTGATACGGACAATGATAAATTCAGCACTTATAAGTTACGACCAGTTCTATGAGGTCCTGAAAATGGTTGATATTGTCATAAGGAAAAACGACACCAGCTACAGGGAGTGTAGTACTTGGCAATTGCCACAAGATCTAACCTTTGCTCTGCGAATGCGCGGGCTAAAAACGTGTCCACCACGTTTAAAAAGATCAAGATGTGTGTCCACAGTGTACACAGTGTATTCAGATGAACTAATGTCCCCTAGCCGTGGGAGTGAGAGAATGCATAACGCTCTCATTCGCACAAGCCATACGCGCCGTTCCAATAAAATTGTCTTTAATTTTACTCATTGTTGTGAGCAAGCGTTTATGGATGCAGTAAACTAACAAGAAAGATAACGACTGTAGTATGTTTTCAGATTTGGATTACAACGGTGAATACCTTTGAGTGCATGCGTAGTTATGCCACATAGGCTATCTCCCTCTCACTCGCTCGGCTATGGGACATTAGTTCGTCTGATACCTATACCTGGCGTGGCCGTGGCTCTATAGTTTGAACAGTCTCAATTGATAAGCAGGGAAGCGATATTTTTAAAGTGACTTGTGTATAAAAACCTTGGACAATTCGAATTGGCACAAGCAGCTTCGGTGTTTTATCTACTCCACTCTTCGCCCCTCGCCATGCAACGACGGTACAATCACAGAAGTATATAATCGCTACTGTAATGTGCGACTCACGCACGGTCACGACGCGTTGTTTTCACTGTTATTAATATTTGTCAGACATAATGATGTGGCTAATTTGTTTTCATATATGATTTTCGGTTCATTTTATATTCAGACCAATTTGTTTAGTTAGTTGCGTGCGTCTGTAGAGTATAGTTTAGTGAGTTTTTGCAGTTTAGTTCTTGTAATTTATAATTTAAATTTTTACTGGGAGAAATTAAGTACATGTTTTAAAATAAAATATGAGTAATTATTTATATGTTTGTACATTGAAATAACTAAATTTATGATTGTCTCGAAAGCAGAACATGGAAATGAAACATTAACAATAGAGCAAACCCAAATAGAAAAAGTAGAGACATACAAATATCTGGGAACCTGGGTTGATGGCAAGAATGACCAAAGTAAAGAAATTAAAGTACGAATTGAAACTGCAAGGCAAGCATTCATAAAATTGAAGACAATGCTAACAAACAAAGACCTTCAGTTACCTCTCAGATTGAGGGCTCTAAGATGTTATGTATTTTCTATCGTACTATATGGGATGGAAGCTTGGACATTGAAGAAACAACACATAAAGAAGATAGAAGCGTTCGAAATGTGGTGTTACAGGAGAATATTGAAAATTCAGTGGGTCCAAAAGGTTACCAATGTTGAGGTGCTCCGACGTTTAAATAAGGAGTTAGAAGTTATGAAAGGTATAAAAACAGGAAAACTAGAATATTTGGGTCACATAACCAGAGGAGAAAAATATGAGTTGCTGAGAATTATTATGCAGGGAAGGATCCGAGGAAGAAGAGGCGTAGGAAGAAGACGCATCTCCTGGCTGCGAAATCTTAGAGAATGGTTCAACTGTAGTTCATTGCAACTATTCAGAGCGGCAGCCAGCAAAGTGACCATAGCCATTATGATATCCAACCTCCGATAGGAGATGGAACTTTAAGAAGAAGAAGAAGACATTGAAATAAAGTTGTAGGCATTTGCGTACATTGAAATTTGTAGACCTTGTTGAATGAATAGGTTATGGATATACTTTATGCGGAACTGTGTGTACACGTAGGGCTAGAGTTGTGCCAGTTTAAATTGTCCACAGTATACTTCCAAACACGCACGCTACGTGCTGTGTGGAATGGCCTTTCAAAATAATTGGCAGGCTATCATTCATGAAGACATTAAACTAGAAACCTATCTGGGATAAAAATCAAAATAGACTATACTTACAAATATTAATATTGGTGTTTGACGAATATTATCTGCATTTCAACATCTAATTGTCACCGAAACAAGCGTAGACCAAAATCAGTAAGTTAAGGAATATATAAATAATGTCCACATAAAGTTGCAAAGCGCCGAGTACATATTCTTCTGCAGATAATTCAACACGTTTTCCGCCCATTATTTGTTGAGTATCAAATAGTAAATACTAAAAAAAAAATTAAAATTCAATATATTTGATAATTAAGAAAACTAAACACATCTGGTGAGAAACACTCACGTGACTTTCTCTTGCCAACGTATTAAGTAATGAAAAATATGTTTATACTATTTTTCAAGGCTGATGAGCTCTGAACGTATGCATTGCCCCCTACCAACTTTATATCTAGCCAATGACTTACCAGCAACGTTGCCAACACTCTTGTAGCTCAGTTTAATATTTTGTCGGCCATTTTTTTTGGTCTTTCAATAACAATTATAACCTACTAGCATGCCTCGTCGCGGCTTTGCACGCGAAAAATGGTACCTGCTAGATCGTAACGACTCTTCATTTTTGTGTAGGACAGATTCAAGCTGTCAAAATAAAATATCGAAGCAATCGATCTCTCACCAATTAAAATAAAATTAAAACAAATTAAAGAAACTCGGAACTTTACTTTTGTAAAATACTCAACAATACAAAATCGTATCTACGTAATAAAATTATCATGTGATGTCACCAGCTGATCCTTAGCACCACGTCGCTATTTGCTAAATCATATGACTTTATTTATGACAAATATTTATTTGAATCACATTACTTGGCTTAAACACAGCAGATTATCTAACCTCATAATCAATTAACATTATTTTCAACCCTTTAGTTCTAACTTTTTAAGGGTTTCAATCGCCTAAAACCTGCACCGGCATCATAGTTACAACATAAAAAAAACTGCATGAAAATTGGTTCAGTAATTTAGGAGATAAAGGGGAACATACACACACATACATCGAATTGTATATATACAGAGTGTCTCACGAGTAACCCGACAAACTTCCAAGGTGGTTTCCTCTCATCAAAATAATGAAAAAAGTTTATATGAACATGGGTTCGGAAACACTTCGTTAGCGAGTTACGGCTAGCGAAAGATTTCGCCCTGGGTTCAGAACATACGCCTAAATAAAGTCATCCTAGAGGTCTAGGAACCAAATTTTATGAGTAGATTTGATGGTTTCTTCTGTACTTCGACCCGAAAAATTGAATAAAATAAGTTCCAGAACCATATCTCCAGTAGTGTTTGTAATATCCAATGAAAAACGGACAAATCTGCGCATAAAAATACGTTTTTTAGGTTTGAAGAACAATAACTGTGTTAAATGACTAATAAATGTGTAAATTTATTTAGCAAAACTTGTAGAGATTTTAATTCTGAAGAGAATGATGTAAAGTAAGCCAAAAATAAACTAACACAAAGTTTAAAAAAAATTATGTTTAATTTAATCAACACATACGAAAAATAAGACAGAAAATTTATTTGCGGCTTATTTGCGAATACAATATTCAGTCAATTAAATAATTACAAAAATTTACATAATAAAACATTGTAGGTTGAGAAACAAGATTTTAAAAATACAGCGTCAATTGAATTGATTTTAGTTTATTGAAAATCGAGAGTTGGCAACACTGCTGCAAAAACAATTGAATCCTAGTTATCGTGCAGCCGTCCGACAATAGAGTTGTCGCAGTAACTAGTCTGTCATCTTTGGTTTATGGAGTGTATGTGTATTATTTTATTATTTGTACTTCATTCGTGTTTTTTAACGATAAGATGCCATTCGCATTTTCAAATGAAGAGTACGCAGATATTGTTTCGTCTATGGTTTTGCCAATGGAAATAGTCGGGCAGCTAAACGTGAATATGAAAGACGATTTCCAAATAGAAGAACACCTACTCACGAAACATTTGCATTGGTTTTCAATAACTTACGAACAAATGGATCTTTCCTACCGTTTCTTGTTCGCGTGAATGTCCTGTAATACAGCTTGTACGCGAACGAGATAATATCAATGTCATGATACAGCGCAGTCCTCAACTTAGCACTCGCCGACTTTCAAATAGATTAAACATATCTCGTAGTTCAGTCTGGAGAACATTGAAAGAAAACAACTTTTATCCATATCATTTACATCATATCATACACCATATCATATCATATGATACACTATATCATTTACAAAAAGTTCAAAATCTTCATCCAGGATGATTTGGTCGATGGGTGTTAGAAAATCGAAATAGTGTAAATTGTGTTTTATTCACGGACGAATCGTTGTTGTTTACAAGATACGGAATTATAAATTTGAAGAATAATCACCGGTTATCAACTGAAAATCCAAAAGCAGTTGCAGAGTCAAACTTTCAAATTAGATTTTCTATAAATGTATGGTGTGGTATAATTGGTGTAATTTGAACTGTTCAAAGTGCTGAACGAAATCTAATATGCAAGGTAATTAAATGCTATAAAGTTGAAGCTAAACAAAAATGTCGTTCGTGCCTCTTAAAAGCCGTGAGCGAGCGGCTAATCACTGTGATGTTTCTCTTTCCGCAATTCGAAATAAGAAGGAGGTTTTAAAGACAGTGAAAAAGTTAATTCTTCATCAACAGTTTTTTGACACCTGGTAAAAAAAGGAAACTGTTATATCAATAAGAAAGTAATGCAGACATGTGAAAAATTATTGCCGGTTTACGTTAAGAAAAATGTTAAAGGAAATAGGGTTTAAGTGGAAAAAGTGTCAGTCACAACGAAGTACATATATTAATTGAAAGGCAATATTTGGTTAACAAATGGTGCTTTTTTTGTTTAACGTCAGACTGTTTTGCAATTACTGCTAATGCAGACGGTGAAAGGGCTGATAGATGAAAATGAGTGATGAAAAAATTCCAAACCTGACCAGGAATCGAACCCGGGACCCCGGCGTAGAAGCCAGTTGCGCTAACCAATACGCCAACGGGCCGGCCAACAAACGGTACAATTGCACGTTAGTAAAATATAACGTCTTGCTGTTGAGGTTGGCAGCACTGACAGATTTCCCTTCCCTTCTTCACAACACATCCATACGCAAAAGTCATTCTCGTGACTCACTATCTATACCTACACTGAAGAGGTATAACCCCATAAATGTATGCCATAGGTAATGTGGCTCTAAAAAAGCGTAAAATAAATTGAAAACAGTATATCGAGCGGGGGCAAAGGTCTGAGAGTTTTCGAAAGATGAAAAGCACCTGTTAAGGCATCCGGTAGGCGGAGGAGCAAAATGTTAATGCATTTTCCTTGGGTTTGGTTGAATAAAATAATACGTTAATAATCTGTTTTAAATTAATACTTTTACCGGAGGAACCAGCACGCAATTTAAGGTAGTCAGCGTGCAGGACTAAAGCAATTTGGAAACGTACATAAAACGTACAAACCATGAAACTAAAGGAAGGATAATCACAGGAATATTGTCCACTTGAACACACAGAATAACATTACAAACATACAGTGCACTTCCTTGGTTTATAAAAGAATGGCGACGAAGTCCAGTGATTGTAGCACGTGATGGAGTCAAAGCAGGAGAACGATTGTAGACAGACGAAATAGACGATAAGCATTTAAACGAACAAATACACAAACAACAACAAAAATACCATAATACATACTCACGTTAACATAAATATGTATGCATCAATATACAAAATTAGCAATTCCTTTCATCTCGTTCGATGGAAGGCCGAAAGACTTGAGCCTTAAGCAGAGCACAGCTGCCTGCAACGAATTCTGAAGCACAAGTGGGAAAGAAAAGAGAATTTAGGTGTAGGGGGAACGGAACAAAGCGATTAATAGGAACGTGTGATCTAGTACGCCTGGGATGAAGCAGCAGAAATTCAAATATAAGATGAATAAGTAGAGACAGCGCGTGGTCATTCAAACTGACTATGCGAGTAACCAAAAATGTATTAACCCAGGTGAAGTGGCCTTAACAGCACCTTTGATAATTTTCCGCAAACATTCGGTACATGCCGTTTCCACCTTAAGGGGGTAGTCAACCCAGCAAATGAAAATGAAAACTTCTGGCTATAATTTATCATTATTTATTTTAAATGAAAGAGTAATTTACTAGTAATGATCTACCATTTGAACAAAGCCAACAAATTAATTACAGCTCTTAATAAAAGGGTAAGGTTGGCAAAGCGGGCTTTTACGGGGAATCATATATCTCAGGAACCAAGAAAGATATCAACATGATTCTTATGCTACAAACTACAGAAAATTGATCTCTATTATCTGTTGTATGCTCTTGTATGTATTTTTTCTTACAAGAAATTTATTGAAAAAAACAAATTTTCAAAAACATTTATTTTATGTATTCACAAATTATTTTTTAACTAAATCCCTATTAAGGTTTTTGTAATAAGTATTCCACAGACAATAGAGCAAGAAATTATGAACATTTGAAAAAAAACGTCATTCAAATATCTCCAATACTAACCAAAATATTTAATTCCCAAGAATGTACAATCATGTAAAAACCACATTCCCGGAAAACTTAGTTGAAGGAATAATTTAACTCGCCTTGCTAGTGAGCTTTATTTTAAACAGATGTTTTAATAACTTTTTGTCAACGTACAAACGAAGTAAACAAATGTTGTGATTCAGAAAATTTTAAACTTCAAATAAATGCAAAAAACATCGAAATTTAAAAAAATCATCTTCTTGAGTTGACTACCCCCTTAAGTCAGAGTCCAAAATGGAATCCTAAAAATGTTACCACTGTATTCAGACTGGCGACATCGTTACAACGTGAAAAGACAATATCGTGTGTTTTATGTATAATTTAATACCAAGGTAACTTACCAAGGAGAAAAGTACCACTGCACAACCAGCACAAATAAGTGTCAGCACTTTAAATTGAAATAGTAATGCTAACATCATGCTTATGAGAGAAAATATAAGAAGTCCAATCGACAGTATTGCCAGAATTCCTCCCCATCCTGTTATGTCGATCTGCAATCACACAAAATGACATCAACTTGGCTAAAACCCTATATAAGCAGTTTATATGAAATGTCGCTATTAAATAACGAGACTGAGATTGAAAAAAATTTATTTTAATTTTATACATAATCACTTATTGTCACCTTCAATATACACTCCTCTATCCCTACAACGCTCGATACGAATTTTTCATCGTTGGAAACAGTGCTGGAAGTCATCTTACGTCAGCTCTTCAGGACACGTGCCACTTTCTCTTTTACAGCTTCCACAGACTCAAATCTTGTCCCTATTAATGCAGATTTCACCTAAGGGAACAGATAGAAGTCACATGATGCAAGATCTGGTGAATAAGGTGGATGTTCTAACACTGAAATGCTGTATTTGGCTAGGAACCTCTTGACAGATAACGCGGAATGAGCTGGCGCATTGTCTTCGTGGAGAACCCATGATTTGTCCTTCCACGTTTCAGGCCGTTTTTCCTTACTCTTTGGCATAGTTTAGAAAGTACCTCAAGGTAGTAATATTGATTAATTGTTTGATCTTCAGGAACCCAGTGAAGGTACACAATCCCATGGATATAAAACAAAAATAATCATCATTGCTTTAAATTTTGACTTGCTCATTCGAGAGTTTTTGGCTCTCGGTGAAGTTAGGCTCTTCCAGTGCATGGATTGGCGCTTCGTTTCCGGATCATAAGTAAAAAACCACGTTTCATCAATGTTATTCTCCTACCTGTTCCCTAAAGTGAAATCTGCATTAAAAAGGAACAAGCAAGTGTTCTGAAGAAGCTGACATAAGATGATATCCAGCACTGTTTCCAACAATGAAAAATTCGCATGGAGCGTTGTAGGGATAGAGGGGTGTATATTGAAGGTGACAATAAGTAATTATGTATAAAATGAAACTAAAATTTTTTACTCAGTCTCGTTATTTAACAGCCACACCTCGTATATAGTGCAAGAGATAGTAGAGATTTGTATTTTCATTTAAACTTACAGGTAAACAGCAAGCTGCCAGGGTAACCAGCACACATATTAGCGACGTCATTCCGAATGTTATTAATACAATCTCTGTGGAATACTTGGCCGTTGTGAAACCACACACAAGGCCCATACTTATAGTCTGAAACAAACAAATAACAAATGGTTAGGTTAATGTAATGAAGTTCATTACCAATAAATTATTTAATGTGACTGATTCGTTTTAACTATTCATAAAAATGAAGCAGCTTTGCCAAATTTATGTTATATACCCCAAGTCTGCTCATGACAGACAGGTGAAGTGTCAAATTATGTACACTCAATCTGTCCGTTGCAGGGCTAAAATAAATAGTTCTGTTTCTTATCACATGGTCAGCCAGTTAAATGACTTATTTAAGAACAGAAAGGGTAGAGGTGTAAAAGACACTAATCAGAGTTATCTCCTCTGAAAGTAATGAATTTCATTATACAGCCAGACCCTGTGGTAAGTGAAGTGAAGGTATAATTTGCAGAGTGGAAAATATATGCTTTTAAGAGAGCCCGGCATGCTGATAAGCGTACTTTCCCATTCAGTGAGGAAGGCATTTGTAAACCACCTCACTCCTCGTTTTACTTAGTAAAACCTCTACTGGTTCAAACCGGCCTTTCGGCTGATGACCTAACCAAACGTGCCCCAAGTCTTGGTACTGTCACCGCCACCCCTTCTAATTAATTATTTACTGTGTTGCCGGCCTTCAATACTTCTCCCGGCCCTTGTCGGCGCGGTAGGCCCTTTGGCGGCGTACCGACAGACCTTTTGGCTGCGTACCAACAGAGGCCTTTGTCATCAAGGCCGAGCCAGTAACTGCCTCCTACCACAGCGCTCTCGGCGACTATAAAAAGAGCGCTCCACTGAGCGAAGGGATTCAATTCCGATCCAGAGAGCAGACAAGACGTCCACTACGGCACACAGCTACAGGACTCCAGCGAAGACATTCAAGAAGACCCCTCATGAGAGAAGATGATGCTTCCGCTCGCCGACCCGTCACCGTAAGCCGTCGACCGGACCGTCATCGCTAGCTGACGCGAGCGATGCCTACAGCCATCGACGCACTACTGCGAGGGAAGAAGATGATGTCTCTGCTGGACAACGACACGCCGTGTCGCCCAGCTCGCCGCCACGACGACTATGACCGACGCTTCCCATCAAGATGACCACCACTTAAACGGCCCTTTTCAGGGCTACCAAAATTTAAAGGTTTCAATTCGCCACTTAATGTCGCCATCCGGTGACAGTACCAAAAATAATAATGAATACGTTCATGGGTCTTTTCTGTTATCCCTCCTTCCACCAGTATAATTTGTCACATTTTGTTGATATTTCGTACGTAATCTTAACAGTATCTAAAACTACTAGTGTATTGTACTACTGTATTGAGGAAACTAAAATAAACCGAGAAAATTAATGAACCGGACCAAATTTAGACTAGTAATTACATACTTTAAGGTCTTCCATGAAGAGCAAAAACAGAACACCGGGTGGACACAACAGAGGAGGTAAAACCTACAGTGAGCGAATTCTCACAATGTGGGCTACAAAAAGAGCTTCTAAAGTTACCTTACGTGGTCTTAAAATGGCCCTGTACGAGAAAAATCAATTATCTGACATAAAAGTTATACTTACCAATATAAACAGCAAAATGAAATTCAATGGATAAATATGTCGGATACGTTCATAGCACACTAACGTTATCAATAGTACAATATAAACAATGCTGTAAAAAAATAAAATAGGAACAAATGAAAATTAAATAATTACTGTGTTTTTTGTCATCAGTCTCTCGACTGGTTTGATGCAGTTCTCCAATCTGTTCTATCTTGCACAAGTCGTTTCATATCTATATACCTGTAACATCCTACATCTTTTGTGTAATTTGCTTTGTATATTCTAACCTTGGCCTCCCCCTACAATTCACCCTCCATTATTGATAGACCAATACCTGTATGTCTTAAGATATGCCCCACTAGCCTATCCCTTCTTCTGGTAAGATGCTTCTATATACTTCTTTTTTCATCCACTCACCTAAGATCCTCTAAATTACTTATTTTGTTCACCCACCAAATCTTTAACATTTCCCTATAACACCACATTTCAAAATCTTCTAGCCTCTTCTTTTCTACAGCCCCTATCACCCACGTTTCACTCCCGTATAATGGTACACTCTAAACATAGTGTTTTTTTTTACTTACTTTACTTTACGCGGGGTTCCTACAGATTACTCCGCATCCCGCATCTCGATCTCCACCTCCTGTCCATCCAGTCCCGTTCTCCTAAATCTCTTTCTTCCATCGCCCTTCGCACTCCCTCTCTCCATGTTCCTCTAGGCCTACCTCTTCTCCGTCTTGCTGCTGGACAGTACTCCAAAATCTTTTTTGGCCACCTCTCCCCACTCATGCGTTGTACATGACCATACCACTCCAGTTGCCTTCCTTCAATCCTATCCACAATAGAATGAGGTCTTCCAACTCTGTCCCTTATTACCTCATTCCTAACTCGGTCCATTCTCGAAAGCCGACAAGCTCTGCGGAAAAAATCCATCTCCAAAGCCTCCAAATAATGAACATTTCGGCTGCTGATTTGCCAACTCTCTGCTCCATAAGTTGTAATTGGCTCAACCACTGCATTATACATAACTTTTTTTGTTCTTAAACTTATTTTTGGAGACCACAATATACTGTTCAGCTTTCGAATTGCCGCCCTTCCCTGACCGACCCTAGATCTGACGTCCTCCTCACATCCTCCATCTTCAGAAAAGAGTGTTCCTAAGTACTTGAACTTGTCATATTTCCTCACTACCTCTGCCTCAAGTACTAAATCTCCTCCCCGCTCTCCTATTACCACATAAGCTGTCTTATTAATATTTATCTTCATTCCCCACTTAATGTACTCCTCCTTTAACTTCCTAAACATGTAAGCCATATCCTCCTCATCATTTGCCAACACCACCTGATCATCTGCAAAGAAGAGGGTGTACAAATTATCCTCTCCTGTGTCTATTCCCATCCCTTGACACTTCCTCCTCCATATCCTGAGTGCCTCCTGCACGTATAATTTATAAAGAGTGGGAGATAAACAGCAACCCTGTTTCAAACCCTTGGTCACCGTAAAACTGGTGGAGACATTACTTCCTATTTTCACTTGACATTCATAATCTTTGTACATGTTATAAATTGCCCTTACATATGCCTTACTTAAATCCGACTTCTCCAGAACCTCCAATAGTTTATTTATCGGGATGTTGTCATAGGCTTTCTCCAAATCAACGAACAGCAAATGAACTGCCATATTTCTCTCCCTCCTCTTCTCAATTAATTGTCTCAAAACAAAGATATTATCCAAGCACGATCGACCAACCCTAAAACCACTCTGCTCTTCCATATCAATAACATCCCTTTCAATTCTCGTCTTTAGAATACGGCCACACAATCTTGCCAGCGAACTGGTGACACAAATACCTCTGTAATTATTGCAATCTGTTTTATTGCCTGTCTTATATAAAGGGCTAACATACCCGATATTCCATTCTTTTGGTAGGTCCTCGCCTTCCAAAAAACATTTATTAAATATCTTACAAATCCACTCCAGTAACTCCTCTGTCCCATGCTTCACCAATTCAATAGCAATATCTCCTGGCCCAGGGGCCTTTCCATTTGGAAATCTTCGTAATTCAGTTACCAACTCCTCCTTAGTAATTCCCTCCACATTGATCATAATTTCCTTCAAATCAAGAACCTCTTGCCCCTGCAATATTCATCTCTACTCTCCTGCAACAAAGCCTTAAAATACTCTTCCCATTCCTTTAGGCTGATTATACTTATGGATCTCTTAGATTTTTCGGAACCATCCTTCCTCAGTCCTTTAATGAACTTCCATGCCTCAGCCACCTTCCTTCCACCCATACATCTCTAACCCATCACATCTTCTCTCCCAAGCCTCTTCTTTCGCCTTCAGTACTTCTTTCTTAATCTCTCTGTTTACCCTAGAATAAGCCCTTTTATCTTCTAAATCCCCAGTTTGAATCCATTTTAAAAAACATTCCTTCTTGTATTTAATCCTTCCTTCCAACTCTTTATTCCACCATTCTGGTTGAGATGAGTTTCCCCTTTCCAAAACCCCCAATGCCTCCTTTGCTGCTTGAAGTATACTTCTTTTAACCTGTTGATACATACATTCCGCACTATGCTCCCTCATTTCCTTCATCCCATTAGCCAATCTAAGCTTATACAAGAATTCCACCGATGTATCATTCAAACTATCTAAATTGAACTTAAGTAATTTATTTCTGTCTATCAGTGACTTCTGTATGCCCTGAGCAACATGCTTTTTTTAACTTTTTCTTAATCTTTAAGTCAATGTTCGTAGTCAGTAAGCTGTTTTTCATTTCAAAGGCTTTTCTGGCTTGATCAATTCTACTTTTGATATCACTTGTGCTTCTACCATCCTTTGTTATTTTACTCCCTAGATAACAGAGTTCCCCAACTTCCTGTAAGTTTTCGGTGCCTACTTTTACATTTCCCATCTCTTCTAAACCACTCTTGCTGCTGCACAACACTTTCGTTTTGTTCTTATCGATTTTATAATGCGTTCACTCCCGTATAATGCGTTCACTCCGTATAATATAACGTGATGGCCTCCGGCAGAGGGGAGCAATATGCGGATTGTAAAACCGTTTCAGAAAACATTTCTTATTTTTTTAAGTAACTAAAACTTTGTCGGAAATGACGCATTTTTATAAAGTATTTTGCATGTTTTTTTATCTATAAAACTATTTCGAAAAATACACGCTTAATGAAATGTATTATTTAGTAAATGTTTTTGAAGAGAAACCCGTATTTTTTCAAATACATCGTCATTGAAAATTTTCTCTATTTCGTTTACTACTTGTGTACTGTTATCTTTAAAGGCCGAAAAGTTTCTTGCATGCTTACTTTTTTATGTCGTGTTTCACAATTTACAAATTTTATTTATGAAAATACCTCGTAACTTAAAAAATAATGATTTTTTATTACATTTTATTGCATCGTCATTTTCCATAATTATTGCAGCACAAACCTGCCAAAAATTTTGTTAATCAGTGAATTAGTTGTTGAACAATAACGATCTTTTTGAAAAAATACGGGGTTTTCTTCAAAAATACATTTTTTTACTAAAGTATACATTATCTCAATAAATGTGTGTTTTTCGAAATAATTTTATAGAACAAAAACATACAAAATAATTCTTTGTTTTATAAAAATACGTCATTTCCGACAAGTTTCAGTTACTTTTTTTCTCTCTTTAATTCTTTATTTACAACTGTAAAATTTTACAACAAGCAAATGTGATGATTGTGGTAAGAATGCAAATGACATGATAGGCATGAGAGAGGTAGGGCCCCCATTGGTGCCTCCCCAAGAATGAAATTTGTATATCGAATTAGCAGGTCTCTACTCCAGCGTCTTTTAAGGCGTCTTGGGGGATTATCAGGTAAAAGGAAGGTGGAAAGTGAATGCACCAGTGGGTTCTCGTGTTCGTGTGACTTGTGAAAGCGTTTGTATAGGTATTCGATGGAATTTTGTACAAGTGGTGTTTTCAAATCTTTATGTAAGGTTTTGTTGCTAACGTAAAGAGGTGCATTTGCTATAAGGCGTAATGTTTTTGACTGGAATGCTTGAATTCGTTGCAGGTTAGAGGGTTTGGTTGAACCGAAAATTTGGGACCCGTAGGCCTAGGTCCATATAGGTTTCAAAAGAGGACAATATATGCGTAATTTTTGTGCCATTGGTAATTTTGATCGTTTGTGAAGTAGGGAATATAGAAGTTTAAGTCGGGAATTCAGTAATAAACGTTTCCTTTTGTTATATATGTGCTCAAAGTTAGTCGTTTATCAAAAGTCAGACCGAGTTACTTGACCGTATCTGTTTTTGTGAGAGGTTCATTGTCTATGTATACTGGTGGGCAATCACCATTAAGTGCATTTATAATAAATTTTTTGAATTAAAAAAAAAATGTTTTATGATAATGGTAGTATACCACTTAGTTGTGTGTCTCTCCGCCAACTCTCTTCTTTCCACAAACAAATAGTATTTTACTTGTAATTCTTTTTTATAAAGAAATATTGAATAGCATGTGATATACTTACAATGGGATAAACATTAAAAACCAATAATCCAGAGCGAATTCTTGAACCGCATCCCTGAAAACAAATTTTAATGTTAAGGTCTTGTACATACGATGGAGTACCGAAAAGTAACCGGAATAGCATTGCCGTGGGCGGTGCTTGTGTAGTACGCATTTTTGCCGCACAGAAGTGTGTAGTGCAACTCATTGCGAATTCAATATTTATCTGCAGTGATTATTTTGCTAGCGCTGTTTTGTTCTTGTTTCGTTTTTTATGATGGCAAGTTTAAGTGAACAACGTGTAGCTATAAAATTCTGTTTTCTACTCGGTAAAAGTGCTGCTGAAACTGTTTTAATGTTGAAAACAGCCTACACAGATGACGCTATGGGAAAATCTCAAGTATACGAGTGGTTTTCGCGGTTTAAAAATGGCGATATGTCAATTGATGACAAACCTCGTTCTGGACGTCCATCAACTGCCCGAATCGACGAAAATGTTTAAAAAATTCGAGAGCGTGTGCTCTCAGACCGTCGACTGACAATTTGCAAGTTTGAAGAAGATTGCGCAACAGTGTTCGTCAAAAAAGATCTGATTTGTGGCAGACAGGAGACTGGTTCTTCCACCACGACATGCACCTGCACACATAGCCATCTTGGTGAAAGATTTTTTCACTAAAAATGGCATGGTTCCGCTGCCCCACGCACCTTACTCGCCTGACCTGGCTCTGTGCGACGTTTTTTTATTTCCACGCATGAAATGGGACATTAAAGGACACCAATTTGACAACATTGAAGCGGTCAAGAAAAAAACGAGGGAGGAGCTGTCAGCCAGTTCTAAAGAGGACTACAAAAAATGTTTTGAACAGTGGAAGCACCGGCGGGACAAATGTATTAGTTGTAATAGAGAGTATTTTTAAGGGGATAAGATTGTTTTGTAAAAAAATTGGAAATAGATAGCTTTTGAAAAATAATTTCGGTTTCTTTTGGGTACCCCCTCGTACGGTGCACACATTTCATTTCGTTTCAATCAATATTAATACTATCTTATATTAATAATTAATAACTTAGAATAGAATTGTAACTATCATTATTATTCCTAATAGGTGAAAAAAAATTAAGGAAATTGTCTTGTCACAAGCTTCCAAACTACACATTCCACATGAACACTATTTAAAATTAACAATAATTTATTTGCCCATAACTGACAGGTGGAGTGTGAAATTATTTACACTCAATCTGTTCGTTTCAGGGCTAAAATAAATAGTTCTGTTTCTTATTACATGGTCAGCCTATTGACTTAATCATTAATAAAATATATAACAGTAAAATAATAATAATAATAATAATAATAATAATAATTAGAAGAAAAATTATTAGAAAAATTCTAGGGGCTCGACTTACAGAAGATGGGTATAGGCTGCAATCCAACAAAACAACAGAGAGCTATTCAAACATTGAAATTGACATGCGTAAAAGGCGGTTGAAGTTCTTTGGACATCTTAACAGATTGCAGGATAGGCTAACAAAAATAATAATTGAATATATTACAAAACTTAAAATTTCAACACCTTGGCTGGACGAAATTCGTAAGGACCTAAAAAGCGCAAATATACATCAAACTGAAATTTTTAATAAAAACTTATTCCGTCACAAGGTAGACAAGTGGAAAGTTTCAGAGCCCTCAAGAGAGAAGCAATTTAGACCAAAGTGGTCTGAAAACCGCAAAAAAGCTTTCTCGGAAACAATGAAGGCCTACTGGACCAATAAGAAAAACAAATGACGAAACTGAGTCATGATGCTTAACGTCTTCTATCCAAGGAGAATTCGCCAATAATAATAATAATAATAATAATACTACACATTATTATAGAGATTATTCCAGAGGTTAAAATTCCAAGAGTTGGAACAAGATGGAGTGAGGAAAGAAAAGCTGATTTTTCTCAGAAAATGAAAGGCTGGTGGGCAAACAAGAAAAACACCAAGTCCAATAATCAATGATCGTGAATAATGCTCAGCGTCTTCCACTTCGGGAGCTATACGGCTAATAATAATAATAATGATAATAAAAGTAATAGTAAAATAGTAAAGTAATAGTAATAGTAAAAAATAATAGTAAAAACATAAAATAAATAGTTCTGTTTCTTATTACATGGTCAGCCAAAAATGACTTAATCATTTAAGAACAGAAGAGGTAGAGGTGTAATTGTCACTAATCAGAGCTATCTCCTCTGAAAGTAATGAATTTCATTATACAGCCAGACACTGTGGTGAATGAAGTGAAGGTGACATTTTCAGAGTGGGAAATATGTGATTTTCAGAGGGCCCGACGTGCTGATAAGCGTAGGCTTACACTGACATATTTCTTAACTAATCTTACAGTTATAGTTACTTGAATACAAGTTTGCTTTTGTTTGCAGTGAGGGGTAAAGGATTGTTTTTTTTTGGTTTAATGTCCGACTGTTCTGGAATTACTGCTAATGCAGACGGTGAAGGATGAAATGATTTTTTTTGTAACGTATGGAAATATCCCGTGCCTGAATGGGATTCGAACCCAAGACCGCATGATGAGAGGCGAGCACGTTACCAACTACGCCAATGCGGCCGATAAAGGAGGGTCAAGCATCACTGCGCATGCGCGGCTGCTTTAATTTCAGTACAACGATTACAACAACTTATACTATACAAAAGATTAACCAAAACTTACACATATAAGAATGGATATATAATCGCAGCTGTTATCATTAGTAGAACTGTTAAGATTATGTAAACTCTCTTGACAAAATTCCTTCGGACTTCCTTATCACTAAACCCACGAAATTCAACACCGGCTTCAGGTGACATCAGTACCTGTAAGCAACAAAAATTATAAATGAATCCTCCAGCTTGTAACCAATCTATATTGTCACGATTGATGAGCTCTGCTGTTCCACGCGTTTAGACCAATCAGAACGTTTGACTGCGTTGTCAGATTGTACGAATGTTTTAGCCTGACAAACATTACGCGCGCATGCGTATAAGAGCCAAAGTACTTCACTCATGTCTTGCATCTCGTACCTTAACGTAGAGCACGTTAACATGCAATACTTTTTAATATAATCAGCTGGTTGTATGTTTATAGGTTGTGATTGTAATTGAAAGACCAAAAAAATGGCTGATTTCGTCAGCCATTTTTTGTTTTAACTTTTTTTTAACGTTGCCAATACTTGCTCTCCTAGCTCTGTTATATATTATACGAGTATAACAGAGCTAAGAGAGCAAGTATTGGCAACATTGCTGGCAAGTCATTGACTAGCTATGAAGTGGGTAGGGGGCAATGCTTACTCAGAGCTTCTTCCACCCCCCCCCCCACGCATCTACCAATATTTAAATATTTTAAAAAATCTGGTGTGAAACACTCACACAACTTTCTCTTGCCAGTACAAATAATTAACAATAAACCTAACATTAGTAATAAAACATTATAAATAAACATAAAACTAACCTCAATAAACATAACCTAATTTTAATCATATATGAAAGACGCAAAATGAAAATCGATCTCAGTTTGCCTTAAAAATAGGAAAATCACTCTTTCACGCTAAACTACGCTCTGTAGAGAAAAATGCTTTAAATAAAAGTTATAGATCTTTTAATTTTCTATAAATTTGATTATAGCCTATACACTTTTGTCATAAAATGCATACTAAAGCCGTAATCTTAAAAAAAATCGATTTTTCACACGTTTTCGTGAGAAAAAAAACAGAAAATTGCTAATTACCGATAAACTAAGCGTTATAAAAAAAACTGTTTGAAATAAAAGTTGTAGAATTTTAAATTCTCTACATTTTTTATTATATAAATTTTTCCGCTTTAATACATATTAAAGCCGTAATATTAAAAAAACACTTTTTTTACGTAAAAACAGCCTCACCAAGAATTTCAGTAGTGGTATGTAACTTAAGTTTCAAGTTCGTACGATGTTCCGTTCTTGAGATATTTTGTATACACACACACACAGACCAATCGCTAAAAACATGTTTTTTTGGGTTCAGGGGGTCT
This sequence comes from Catonia carolina, assembly GCA_035578175.1. NCBI lineage: Eukaryota > Metazoa > Arthropoda > Insecta > Hemiptera > Achilidae > Catonia > Catonia carolina. Next base: position 65,667,102 of record JAQMRL010000005.1, on the reverse strand, counting down.
GAAAACATATAGATCCGGTGAAAACTCGATTTCGAAAAATCGACATGAAAACAATACTTTCCTTCCTATATATTCATATAGGCAAGAGAAAGTAAAAATCTACCGAATAGCTGATCAATCGTTGTTCCATAATATTCATGAATTTTTATTCAATTTTTTATACTGAATTAAATGATTTTTTGGAATTGCCGAATTAATGAGCGGTTATTGAGTTAACAGGGGTTCAGAATTTTGCTAATAACTCAAAGTTAAAATTCGCTACAAATCTGAAATTTCGTACGTACAATAACAACATACAAGTTTATATTCCGGTGAAATCTTAAATAAATCGATCGAGTGGTATTTGAGTTGTAAGCCTCTAAATCTAACCGATCTGTTGCAGCAACAAAAAAAAACTGGTTTTTTTTTCTTCTCACCCAGATAACGCAATATTAAAAGTATGAAACTGAGATGTAACAACGCAGATTGAAATTAGCTAAATTTTGGTGTATAGTACGTTAAAATTGAACAAGCGGTTTGAAGAAACAAGGCTCCAAACTCGGGTATCTATAAAGAAATCAACAGTAGTTATTCAAATTGTGAAAGTAATTTTATTTCCTTGGTATTAATGAAAATTTTGTCTATGTGAGTAGTTTCATAGCCGTGTTTTCTGGGTTTTTTTCAAAAGATATTTGTAAACCAATTTTCAGTGCTATCTTTTATTATTCTACTTTTATTTTTTACTTTCTCTTGCCTATATGAATATATAGGAAGGAAAGTATTGTTTTCATGTCGATTTTTCGAAATCGAGTTTTCACCGGATCTATACGTTTTCAGACCCCCTGAACCCAAAAAACATGTTTTTAGCGATTGGTCTGTGTGTGTGTGTGTGTGTGTGTGTGTGTGTGTGTGTGTGTGTGTGTGTAAACAGAATATCTCAAGAACGAAACATCGTACGAACTTGAAACTTGAAACTTAAGTTACATATCACTACCGGACCCGACACGAACATTTTCATCAAAATCGGTCAACCGGAAGTAGTAGTTTATTCGTATAATTTTTCACTTTTTTGCGATTTTGTCAAAAACTAGTCCTACGATTTTTTTTTAAAATCAACTGGTTTACTACATTTTTTATGCTCTACAATATAGGGTAGGCGCCATGTTTGCTGAAATTCTGCTCGAGGCTGTTTTTACGTAAAAACATTTTCTTTTTAAGATTGCGGCTTTAATATGCATTTTAGCGCAAAACGTTATATAATAGAAGTTGTAGAGAATGTAAAATTCTACAACATTTATATCAAACATTTTTTTGTATAACGCTTAGTTTAGCGGTAATTTGCGATTTTCTGTTTTTTTTCTCACGAATACGTGAGAAAAATCGATTTTTTTAACATTTCGGTCTTAGTATGCATTTTACGACAAAAGTGTATATAATTAAATTTATAGAAAATTAAAAGATCTACAACTTTCGTTTAAAGCATTTTTCTCTACAGAGCCTAGTTTAGCGTGAAAGCGTGATTTTCCGTATTTTTAAGCCAAACTGAGTTCGATTGTCATTTTGCGTCATTCACTCATGATTAAAATAAGGTTATGTTTTTGAGGTTAGTTTTTGTTTATTTCTAATATTTTATTAATAATGTTAGGTTTATTATTAATTATTTGCATTGGCAAGAGAAAGTTGTGTGAGTGTTTCACACCAGATTTTTTATGATATTTGAAGGGATCACGGGAACAACAGGTTTAGTAACATTTACCAATTTGTTCAGGAAACGATTTGTAAAGTTTTCAAGTACACAATTACTCTGTTTTTAATATTTATTTTAGTATTAATAATTTACTATTTACCATTTAGGTGTTGTGTTGAGATAATATTTTGGTCATTTTTTTAACCAAATGAATACACACAGACTTTACAAAAATGATAAAACTCTTCATACTACAAAAGAAACCAGTAAAAAATAGGCTCTGTCAGCCTGTTTTCCTGTTGTATATCAGGTTAAAATAAATTTAGTCATGATGTTTATGAATTTAAAAAAGTTATATTTTGAAAAAAAATATGTAACCAATAACCTATGTACACAAAATTAAACTTTTTTAATATTAATACTAAAAACTTTTCATCATTTAGATATTTAAAACTAAATTGCAAAAATCTGGTGTGAAACACTTACACAACTTTCTCTTCTAATCAGAGTTATCTCCTCTGAAAGTAATGAATTTCATTATACAGCCAGACCCTGTGGTGAATGAAGTGAAGGTGTCATTTGCAGAGTGGAAAATTTGTGTTTTTTAGAGGGCCCGGCATGCTGATAAGTGTACTTTTCCACTCAGTGAGGAAGGCACTGGTAAACCACCTCACTCCTCGTTTTACTTAGTAAAACCTCTACGGGTTCAAACCAGCCTTTCGGCTGATGACCTAAACAACAACAACTTCCTCTTGCCAATGCAAATAATTAATAATAAACCTAACATAAGTAATAAACATTAGAAATAAACAAAAAACTAACCTCAAAAACATAACCTTATTTTAATCGTGAGTGAAAGACGCAAAATGAAAATCGAACTCAGTTTGGCTTAAAAATACGGAAAATCACTCTTTCACGCTAAACTAAGCTCTGTAGAGAAAAATGCTTTAAATAAAAGTTGTAAATCTTTTTATTTCCTATAAAATTTACTATATACAGTTTTGTCGTAAAATGCATTCTAAGGCCGAAATCTTAAAAAAATCGATTTTTCACACGTTTTCGTGAGAAAAAATCAGAAAATCAATTATTTCTGCTAAACTAAGCGTTATACAAAAAAATGTTTAAATAAAAGTTGTAGAATTTTAAATTCTCTACAACTTTTTTTATATAAATTTTTGCGCTAAATTGCATATTACAGCCGTAATCTTAAAGAAATTATGTTTTTACGTGAAAACAGCCTCACCCAGAATTTCAACAAACGTGACGCCTACCCTATCTTGTAGAGAATAAAAAATTGAGTAAACCAGCCGATTTTTAAAAAAATCGTAGGACCGGTTTTTGAAAAAATCGCAAAAAAGGGAAAAATTATACGAATAAACAACTACTTCCGGTTAACCGATTTTGATGAAAATGTTCGTGTCGGGGCCGGTAGTGGTGTGTAACTTAAATTTCAAGTTCGTACGTTGTTCCGTTCTTGAGATATTCTGTTCACACACACACACACACACACACACACACACACACACACACACACACACACACACACCAATCGCTAAAAACATGTTTTTTTGGTTCAGGGGTCTGAAAACGTATAGATCCGGTGAAAACTCGATTTCGAAAAATCTACATGAAAACAATACTTTCCTTCCTATATATTCATATAGGCAAGAGAAAGTAAAAAAATCAGGTGAATAAGAATAAAGAAAAGTGTTTATTCTTTTTGTTTTTTGCCTTCTTTTAGATATTAAGAAGTGTGTTTAATGTTGGAATAAAATATTTTGGCTTCTTCACCGCAGTATATCTTCAGGTGTTGTAGATTTCATAGGATTGTAACTTTAACAATTTATTAGCATTAGACATTCTACCATATTGTTTATGTTTTTACTTTCTCTTGCCTATATGAATATATAGGAAGGAAAGTATTGTTTTCATGTCGATTTTTCGAAATTGAGTTTTCACCGGACTTACACGTTTTCAGACCCCCTGAACCCAAAAAACATGTTTTTAGCGATTGGTCTGTTTGTGTGTGTGTGTGTGTGCGTGCGCGTGCGTGCGTGCGTGCGTGTGTGTGTGTGTGTTTGTGTGTCAGTGTTGAACAGAATATCTCAAGAACGGAACATGAAACTTGAAACTTAAGTTACATACCACTACCGGACCCGACACGAACATTTTCATCAAAATCGCCAACCGGAAGTAGTAGTCTATTATTTTTCACTTTTTTGCGATTTCTCAAAAACTGGTCCTACGATTTTTTTTAAAAATCGCCTTATTTACTAAAATGTTTATGCTCTACAAGATAGGGTAGGCACCATGTTTGCTGAAATTCTCGGTGAGGCTGTTTTCACGTAAAGAAATTGCTTTTTTTAAGATTACGGCTTTAATATGCATTTTAGGGCAAACATTTACATAATAAAAGTTGTAGAAAATTTAAAATCCTACAACTTTTATTTCAAACATTTTTTTGTATAACGCTTAGTTTAGCGGTAATTAGCTATTTTATGTTTTTTTTCACGAAAACGTGTGAAAAATCGATTTTTCTAAGATTTCGGGCTTAGTATGTATTTAACGACAATAGTGTATATAATCAAATTTATAGGAAATTGAAAGATCTACAACTTTATTAAAAACATTTTTTTCTACAAAGCCTATTTTAGCGAGAAAGAGTGATTTTCTTTATTTTAAAGCCAAACTGAGGTTGATTTTCATTTTGTGTCTTTCACTCATGATAAAAATAAGGTTATTTTTGTGAGGTTAGTTTTTTGTTTATTTCTAATGATTTATTACTAATGTTAGGTTATATTGGTCATTATTTCCACTGGCAAGAGAAAGTTGTGTGAGTGTTCCACACCAGATTTTTTGGATTTGTTGTTATCAATGCATTGTCCAGAATCGCTCTCAGTATTATTAATATCATCCTCCCACTTATCCATTACGGGTGTTGAAATCAACGTTACAATTGTGATAAAATAGTTCATACAATTATCTAACAGTGTTGTTGTTTAGGTCAACAGCCGAAAGGCTGGTTTGAACCTCTTCAGGTTTTACTAAGTAAAAACGAGGAGTAAGGTGGTTTACCTTTGCCTTCCTCACTGAGTTGAAAGAGTATGCTTATCAGCATGCCAGGCCCTCCGAAAAGCACTCACTTTTCACTCTGCAAATGACACCTTCACTTCATTCACCACAGGGTCTGGCTGCATAGTGAAATTTATTACTCTCAGAAGAGATAACTCTGATTAGTGTCTTTTACACCTCTACCTCTTCTGTTCTTAAATAGTTCAGTCATATAAGTGGCTGACTATGTGATAAGAAACAGAACTATTTTTTTTAGCCCTGGGCCAAACAGATAGAGTGCAATTAAAATAACACTCCACCTGCCCGCTTTGGGCATCTATATAACATATGGCAGCAAAAACCGATTTTACAAAAATTGTAATTTAACCTGTTCTTCCCGTGAGCTGTTCATTTTAAAACTATTTTAAGAAATACAATAAGTTTTTACACATACCTGTTGTGTTAACCGCCGGATTACGTAAAACCGCCTTGAGCTGACAAATGCAGTAGAGATCTAAGTGTACACTTTCAGTGGCCTTGTTATTAAAAACGCATAAACGTTACTACATGGACTGATAAAATGTAAAACTCATACAGACGTAACTGTAAAAAAAATTTTAAACGAGTTGTGGATGGTTTGAGAAAAACGTCGTTTCTTGTTACATAATAATATGGGATTAGTCGGCATCAGCTGATCATGTGGTTGGAAAAACATTTCCAAGTTGTAGATAAACCCACCGTGTTGGTCTAATGTAAAGACGTGAGGCAGATGTTTAACAGCTGATATTTGGAGTCGAAGGTTCCTGGTTCAAATCCTGATAATTAATTTTTATAGTACATTCATTCAACTCTAGAAGCAAATTTGTTATTTTATGAAAAAATAAGAAGAATAGAAACTTGCTCTAGATATAATTCGATTTAAATAGGATGATGTGCTTTCTTATCAACTTGATAATTTTATAAAGTATTCTGTTAGACATTAAATATCCAAGTGTTTGAATACTTGGTATCAGTCAAATTTAACACTACTAATATGGTTTGCAGTTCACTTTTATTTATGTATTGATTCAAATACGTTTCTTGTACCATAATTGTTTATTCTTTTTTTTTCTTTGGTTGTTTCGTTCGTATCCCTCTACGCTTCATGCTTCAGTGTAGGCTTGATCACTGTATTTTTTTTTGTCTTTTATGTTTTTTACTTTCTCTTGCCTATATGAATATATAGGAAGGAAAGTATTGTTTTCATGTCGATTTTTCGAAACCGAGTTTTCACCGGATCTATACGTTTTCAGACCCCCTGAACCCAAAAAACATGTTTTTAGCGATTGGTCTGTGTGTGTGTATACAAAATATCTCAAGAACAGAACATCGTACGAACTTGAAACTTAAAACTTAAGTTACATACCACTACGGGACCCGACACGAACATTTTCATCAAAATCGGTCAACCGAAAGTAGTAGTTTATTCGTGTAATTTTTCACTTTTTTGCGATTTTCTCAAAAACTTGTCCTACGATTTTTTTAAAAATCAACTGGTTTACTCAATTTTTTATTCTCTACAAGATAGGGTAGGCGCCATGTTTGCTGAAATTCTTGGTGAGGGTGTTTTCTCGTAAAAACGTTGTTTTTTTAAGATTACGGCTTTAATATGTATTAAAGCGGAAAAATTTATATAATAAAAATTGTAGAAAATTTAAAATCCTACAACTTTTATTTCAAACAATTTTTTGTATAACGCTTAGTTTAGCAATAATTAGCAATTTTCTGTTTTTTTCACGAAAACGTGAGAAAAATCGATTTTTTAAGATTTCGGCCTTAGTATGCATTTTATAATAAAAGTGTATAAATAATCGAATTTATAGAAAATTAAAAGATCTGCAACTTTTATTGAGAGCATTTTACTCTACAGAGCCTAGTTTAGCGTGAAAGATTGATTTTCCGTATTTTTAGGCAAAACTGAGGTTGATTTTCATTTTGCGTGTTTCTCTCATGATTGAAATAAGGTTATGATTTTGAGGTTAGTTTTTTATTTATTTCTAATGTTTTATTACTATTGTAAGGTTTATTGTTAATTATTTGCATTGACAAGAGAAAGTCGTGTGAGTGTTTCACAGCAGATTTTTTTTACTTTCTCTTGCCTATATGAATATACAGGGTGATTCATGAAGTTCTCCCCCCACTTCTACAGCACATTGTACTAGTAAAAATAATGAAAAAATGTTATATAAACATAGGTCCGAAAACGCTTCGTTAGCGAGTTACAGCTAGCGAAAGTTTCGCCTGGATTTCAGTTCACCAGGTGAAATGAGGTCTTCCTGGAATTGTGGTAAGGTAGATTAAGGGGCGAATTCAATCATTTCTTATGGTTTTTGATCTGATAAATTGAATAAAACAGGTCCCAGAACTGTAAGTTAAATAGTTTTTGAGAAAACCAGTGTCAAATGCAAAAAATGGAGTGAAAATCACATTTTTTCATCTTTGGGCAAGAATAACTTTGTTATTTCACCAAGAAACAGTTAAAAATTTTCAATAAAAAATGTAGAAAATTTTATTCTGAACAAACCGGTGTAAATAAAGTACACAGAAAGCGAATAGTTTGAGAAAACCAGTGTCAAATGCAAAAAAATGGAGTGAAAAAAACACATTTTTTCATTTTAGTTTTTCCGGTTAATTTTACTTTGTACTCTTATGAATAAAAACTCATTTAATCAAACATCTATTCGCTTTCTGTGTACTTAATTTACACCGGTTTGTTCAGAATAAAATTTTCTACATGTTTTATTGAAAAATTTTAACTGTTTCTTGGTGAAATAACACAGTTATCCTTGCCCAAAGATGAAAAAATAAGTTTTTCACTCCATTTTTTGCATTTGACACTGGTTTTCTTAAAAACTATTTAACTTACAGATCTGGGACCTGTTTTATTCAATTTATCAGATCAAAAACCATAAGAAATGATTGAATTTGCCCCTTAATCTACCTTACCACAATTCCAGGAAGACCTCATTTCACCTGGTGAACTGAAATCCAGGCGAAACTTTCGCTAGCTGTAACTCGCTAACGAAGCGTTTTCGGACCTATGTTTATATAACATTTTTTCATTATTTTTACTAGTACAATGTGCTGTAGAAGTGGGGGGAGAACTTCATGAATCACCCTGTATAGGAAGGAAAGTATTGTTTTCATGTCGATTTTTCGAAATCGAGTTTTCACCGGATCTATACGTTTTCAGACACCCTGAACCCAAAAAACATGTTTTTAGCGATTGGTCTGTGTGTGTGTCTGTGTGTGTGTGTGTGTGTGTGTGAACAGAATATCTCAAGAACGGAACATCGTACGAACTTGAAACTTGAAACTTAAGTTACATACCACTACCGGACGCGACACGAACATTTTCATCAAAATCGGTCAACCGGAAGTAGTAGTTTATTCGTATAATTTTTCAGTTTTTTGCGATTTTCTCAAAAACTGGTCCTACGATTTTTTTTAAAATCGCGTATTTTACTCAATTTTTTATTCTCTACAAGATAGGGTAGGCGCCATGTTTGCTGAAATTCTCGGTGAGGCTGTTTTCACGTAAAAACGTTGTTTTTTTAAGATTGCGGCTTTAATATAAATTTTAGCGCAAAAACTTATATAATAAAAGTTGTAGAGAATTTAAAAACCTACAACTTCTGTTTCAAACATTTTTTTGTATAACGCTTAGTTTAGCGGTAATTTGCGATTTTCTGTTTTTTTTTCTCACGAAAACGTGAGAAAAATCGATTTTTTTAACATTTCGGTCTTAGTATGCATTTTACGACAAAAGTGTATATAATTAAATTTATAGAAAATTAAAAGATCTACAACTTTTGTTTAGAGCATTTTTCTCTACAGAGCCTAGTTTAGCGTGAAAGCGTGATTTTCCGTATTTTTAAGCCAAACTGAGTTCGATTGTCATTTTGCGTCATTCACTCATGATTAAAATAAGGTTATGTTTTTGAGGTTAGTTTTTGTTCATTTCTAATGTTTTAATACTAATGTTAGGTTTATTATTAATTATTTTCATTGGCAAGAGAAAGTTGTGTGAGTGTTTCACACCAGATTTTTTAATATCTAATGTGTGAAAGCCTACGTTGCAATCTGTTCAATTCAGAATAATAAGCAACCCCATGACCCAACGAGATGAGGCTGACGTGTAAATGACGTCTAGTCTTATATAGACTCAGGCCGACCATACCTGAGAGAGTATGGTTAATTACACCATGTAACCGTAATTAACGCACTGATATTTTTTAGAATAGCTAATACCCTAGTGAAAAAATTGAAGAAAATAATAATTATAAAATTATTAAATTTTACTAACCACAGTTTTCTCATTATTTTTAAACTGATTTTTTGTCAAAACTACTAGGAATTTAAAAAAATAACTGATTTAGTTTCCTGTTATTAATTAAAATGTTTTCATATATTCAAATACTCTAATCGATGTTTAATTAAAAATTTAGCATTTAGTAGGAAATCCCAGTGGAAAATAGATTTTTTAAAGTTAATTGTTGTTTAAGTCATCCCCGAAAGGCTGGTTTGAACCTTTAGAGGTTTTACTTAGTAAATGAGAAGTGAGGTGGTTTACCATTGCCTTCCTCACTGAGTGGAAACGTACGCTTATCAGCATACCGGGCCCTCTGAAAAGCACATATTTTCCACTCTCCGAATGACACCTTGACTTCATTCACCACAGTGTCTGGCTGTATATGAAATTCATTACTTTCAGAGGAGATAACTCTGATTAGTGTATTTTACACCTCTACTTCTTCTGTTCTTAAATGATTCAACATTTTATTGGCTGACCATGTGATAAGAAACAGAACTATTTATTTTATCCCTGCAACGAACAGATTGAGTGTAAATAATTAGACACTCCACCTGTCTGTTATGGGCAGAAAAATTAATTACTATTCATAAAGGTAAAGGGTACATACTGTCCAAAATCCATCGAGAGAAATGGGTCCGTATTTGCGATTTTTCCCAAAAACTTAAGAGTAAATCGCGTTTTTGCAACCAGCGTTCAGCTATGAAGTTGAATTTTAAGTGATTTAGGTCACGAATATTTTTACTTTCTCGTGCCTATATAAAATATAGGAAGGAAAGTATGGTCGATATTTCGAAATCGAGTTTTCACCAGATCTACACGTTTTCAGACCCCCTGAACCCAAAAAAACATGTTTTTAGCGATTGGTCTGTGTGTGAACAGAATATTTCAGGAACGGAACATCGTACGAACTTGAAACTTGAAATTTAAGTTACATACCACTACCAAACCCGAAACGAACATTTTCATTAAAATCGGTCAACCGGAAGTAGTAGTGTATTCGAGTAATTTTTAATTTTTTTGCGCTTTTCTCAAAAACGGGTCCTACGATTTTTTTTAAAAATCGCCTGGTTTACTAAATTTTTTATGCTTTACAAGATAGGGTAGGCGTCATGTCTGCTGAAATTCTTGGAGAGGCTGTTTTCACGTACAATAAATTGTTTTTTAAGATTGCGGCTTTATTATGCATTTTAGCGTAAAAATGTATATAATAAAAGTTGTAGACAATTTAAAATCCTACAACTTTAATTGTCAACAACTTTTGTATAACGCTTAGTTTAGCGGTACTTGGCGATTTTCTGTTTTTTCTCACAAAAACGTGTAAAAAATTGTTCAGCCTTAGTATGCATGTTACGACAAAAGTATATATAACCAAATTTGTAGGACATTAAAAAATCTACAACTTTTATTTATAGCATTGTTTTCTACAGAGCTTACTTTAGCGTGAAAGGGTGATTTTCCGCATTTTTAAGCCAAACTAGTTAATTTTTATTTTCCGTCTTTCACTCATGATTAAAATTTGGTTATGTTTTTTGGGGTTAGTTTTTTTGTTTATTTCTAATGTTTTATTACTAATGTTAGGTTATATTGTTAATTATTTGCATTGGCAAGAGAAAGTTGTGTTCCATCAAATTTTTTGAATAAACATTGTTTTTGATGTACAAGAAAATTTTTTTTTGTTTTGTTTAACGTCCGACTGTTCTGCAATTACTGCTAATGCAGACGGTGAAGAATGAATAGATTTTTTGTAACGTATGAAAATATGCCGTGCCTGAATGGGATTCGAACCCAAGACCTGCAAGACCGGTATGATGAGAGGCGAGCACGTTACCAACTGCGCCAATGCAGTTACAATAAAAAATTACATACAAGAAAAAATTGCAAGTGAACCTGCCAGAAAAAAGCTTTCAGGTCTGGACTCTTTGGAGGCCAGGGTACGGGAACTTGCTAGCTTAACTTATATAACGATTTCGTTTATTTATCAGTGAACATCCCAAAGCAACAATACAAAACCTTAAGTTGAGGTTAGGTTACAGAAACTTTTAGTTTAGAGGATACCGGAGGGTACCAATAAAATATCTCAAAATTTCCTTACTACGAGGTTTGGCTATTAAATAACGAGACTGACGTAAAAAAAAATTTATTTTAATTTTATTCATAATCACTCATTGTCACCTTCAATATACACTCTTTCTCTGTCCCTACAACGCTTAATGCGAATTTTCCATTGTTGGAAACAGTGCTGGAAGTCATCTTCTCTCAGCTCTTTCAGTACATGTGCCACTTTCTCTTTTACAGCTTCCACAGACTCAAATCTTGTCCCTTTTAATGCCGATTTCACCTTAGGGAACAGGTAGACGATAATAACGTGATGAAACGTCGTTTTTTACTTATGATCTGGAAACGAAGCGCCAATCCATGCACTGGAAGAGCCGAACTTCACCGAGAGCCAAAAAAGCTCGAATGGGCAAGTCAAAATTTTAAGAAATAATGATTGTTTTTTTTATGTCCATGGGATTGTGTGCCTTCACTGGGTTCCTGAAGGTTAAACAATTAATCAATATTACTACCTTGAGGTACTTTTTAAACTACGTCAAAGAGTAAGGAAAAACGCCCGGAAATGTGGAAGGACAAAGCATGGGTTCTCCATCAAGACAACGCGCCAGCTCATTCCGCGTTATCGTTCAAGATGTTTCTAGCCAAATACAGCATCTCAGTGTTAAAACATCCACCTTATTCACCAGACCTTGTACCATGAGACTTCTACCTGTTCCCTAAGGTGAAATTTGCATTAAAAGGGAAAATATTTGAGTTTGTGGAAGCTGTAAAAGAGAAAGCGGCACGTGTCCTGAAGGAGCTGACAGAAGATGACTTCCAGCACTGTTTCCAACTATGAAAAATTCGCATGAAGCGTTGTAGGGATAGATTTTGTGTTTTTTTTTTTTTTTGGTTGTTTTTCTTTAACGTCCGATTTCTGCAATTATTGCTAATGCAGACGGTGAAGGATGAAATGGTTTTTTGTAACGTATGAAAAAATATGCCATGCCTGAATGGGATTCCAACCCAAGACCGTAGGGATAGAGGAGTGTATATTGAAGGTGACAATAAGTGATTATGTATAAAATTAAAATACAATTTTTTACGACGTCAGTCTCGTTATTTAATAGCCACACCTCGAATTTTGGTCTGAATTACTGCAAACCACATTCTTTTATGATGACCCTGTATGAAATTTTAATTTATTAATTTAAAAAAATTTGAAAACTACATTATATTGTTACATAAATTTATTGATTCTTATCAACTATTTTATTCAGCAACTAAAAAGTTGTTTGAGATGACTTCCGCTTTGGTCAATGCACACCTTCGCTCAACGAATTCGTTCTTTTCTAATGCCAATCATAAAGGCAGGAGTATTTAAAAAAAATTCTGCAGCTTCTATTATTCGATAACTTAGTTCGTTGTGTGTGATAATTAGTATTAAATAAAAAATTCATTTCATCCAGCCCCACAGCATTATAAGTATGTTTGTGTGTGGTTAGAAGATCGTGTTGGCCATTTCACTAATCCGTATCCACAAATCTTACGCTAGTTTTAACTTGGCCACCAAGCATTTTCTAACCTATTTTTATGATTTTTTTTTTTATTATTTTTAGCAAGAAATTCAACTCCGAAGAGAAAGCAGGTTGAATTCTTTGAATCACTCTGTGTATGATTTTTTAATAAAATAAATTTGTAAATTTCATAAAATTTACTAATATTGTAAATTTCATAAAATTTACTAATATTGTAAATAAAATAATTTACAATAACATTTTATTAATAAATCGATAGTTTCTGATCGATATAGATCCGTTAGGTACACACTCATAAAGGTAATGTTCATCAAACAAATGTTTCGATTTACCTGTAATAGAAAATAAACATTAAATATTAACCGTATAAATTTTTGGTATAGATAGTGAGTCACGAGATTGCCTTTTGCATATGGATGAGCTGTGAGGAAGGGAATAGAAATTGTCAGTGCTGCCAATCTCAACAGCGAGACATTATATTTTACTACCGTGCAATTGCACCGTTTGTTGGCCGGCCCGTTGGCGTATTGGTTAGTGCAACTGGCTTCTATGCCGGGGTCCCGGGTTCGATTCCCGGTCAGGTTTGGGATTTTTTCATCTATCAGCCCTTTCACCGTCTGGATTAGCAGTAATTGCAAAACAGTCGGACGTTAAACAAAAAGAAGCACCATTTGCTAACCACATATTACTTCTCAATTGTACAGTTCAGCCGTTCTTAGTTTGCTCCTACTGTCAACAAACAAGAGCCACCTACTACAGGGTGCACGCTAGAGTCTACGACTTTACGGATGTCGTATTTCTATTAAGTTAACTATTTTTTTAAATTATAAGTACTTAAAGTACTAAAAACATCAGTCATGATATGATGTAGGCCTAACAATTTCATTTATAAAAATACTTTTGAAAGTATTTTGTTGTTACTTTTTGATCAGCGTGTACACATTTTGATATAATGCGCTTGCTCAGTGACGTCATTATTTGTTTACATTAGAAGCAAACTAAGAGAGGCTGGACTATACTTCGTTGTGACTGACACTTTTTCCACCTAAACGCAATTTCCTTTACAATTTTTCTTAATGTACAAAGTTTCCGACTAAAATTTAGCCTTTCTTTCAAAACCGGTAATAACTTTTCACATATCGGCATCACTTTTTTTTATTGATATAACCGTTTCTTTTTTTCCATGTGTCAAAAAAAAATCTGTTAATGAAGAATAATCTTCTTCACTGTCCTTACCTTCCTTCTTTATATTTTTGCCGGCCGCGTTGGCGATGTTGGTAACGTGCTCGCCTCTCATCACGCGGTCTTGGGTTCGAATCCCACTCGGGCATGGCATTTTTTCATATGTTACAAAAAATTCATTTCATCCTTCACCGTCTGCATTAGCAGCAATTTGCAAAACAGTCGGACGTTAAACAAAAAAAAAAAAATTCTTTATACAGTAGAGTACCGATTTTCCGTGGATCGTTTAACCGGGGTTTGGATTAACCGTGCGATCACTAGAATTTTTTTTTTTTTTTTTTGTTTAACGTCCGACTGTTTTGCTAATTGCTGCTAATGCAGACGGTGAAGGATGAAATGAATTTTTTGTAACGTATGAAAAAATGCCATGCCCGAGTGGGATTCGAACCCAAGACCGCGTGATGAGAGGCGAGCACGTTACCAGCTCCTAAAATAAGTTGCAAAGAAGCTTTAACCGGTGCCGAAACATTACTAACTTTCATGGAAAATCAGGATGACACAGATTACGTGGACATTTTACATATTCGTGGTTATATAAGAAAAATAAAAGAAAAAATATTGCGGCATAAATGAAACAAAGTAAAATAACAGATTTTTTGTGATTTTTTTTTTTGGTACGTAGTTTAAGGTAAGACTTATATAAATTTATGTAGTAAATATTTTTATTTCAATACAATTTGTTTATTTATTTCCGATATCCGATAGTATTAACATGTATTAATCAGTAGAATAAAACATACGCGTAACTGGTAGTTTTGTTTATGACGTAAGTGGTCTCGACCGAATTGGGTTGTATTATCCGTGTTTTCCGGTTATCTGGTATAGTTATCCCCCCAATTGCCACGGATAATCGGTATTATACTGTATTTCGAATTGTCCAAAGAAAAACATCACAGTAGTTAGCCGCTGGATCACGGCTTTTGTTAAGAGGCACGGAAAGGTATTTTAGTCTAGCTTAAACTTCACAGCATTTTATTACATTGCATATTAGGTTCGTTCAGCACTGTGAACAGTTCGGCCGCGTTTTTAAGAAACCGACATTTCCGTTTACGGTAACAAAGTTATATTCAAAAATAAATCTTTATAATGCATCCTGCAGTTTTAAATATTTCTATTCCATATAATGAATTAATACAATAATTTCACTAACCTTCTTTTTAAACTGCGTCACCTTTATTTTAATTTTCACTTACACGTGTTTCGGTGGATCCACCATCATCAGAGTAAATAACATATAATTGAAACTAAAAACATTATTTATTAAAAATCTATAGAAGATGATACATCTTCAGTCACTTGTATAAAACTCAAGTGACTGTTTTATACAAGTGTTTGTTTTATACAAGTGACTGAAGATGTATCATCTTCTATAGATTTTTAATAAATAATGTTTTTAGTTTCAATTATATGTTATTTACTCTGATGATGGTGGATCCACCGAAACACGTGTAAGTGAAAATTAAAATAAAGGTGACGCAGTTTAAAAAGAAGGTTAGTGAAATTATTGTATTAATTCATTATATGGAATAGAAAGTTATATTGGTACAGTTAACCTACAAAAGGTTCCGCGACATACTGTTCTGGTAACGCACTATAAATTGACGATTGCGCCTATCATGCGGAGGACAGTATACTATCTATCCTACTTACATCGGCCAATCCAAAAACATAAGACATGTATCAAGCGTGTAACTCAAAATATAACCACCACAAACACTTAAATAATAAAATTCAGTTCATGACCTGTCACACTAAATAAGTAAGGAGTAATGTAATTATTTAAGGAAGGTGAATTTTTTAAAATTCAATTGCAATTTAACAAAACTTTTCTGAAAATAATATAATATGAAAACCCTAAAAATACAATAACATTTTAAAATTACCGTAAAACTAGTATTACTCACGGTAATAAGCTCGGATCGACGGAACTCACGGACTAACTGGTATATCACTACAAATGTCAGAGTGCAGTAATTCAGTTTACTGCTGATGACCAAAAAGGATACTAAATATTGCTTAGGCCTAGTAATATGGCTGATTATTAGAATAAATGTTTATTGTTTAGGATAATTATTAAGAATCAATAAATAATACGATGGAATGTTTATAAAACGACGTAGTTGTAAACATAATAAATCAATGTAAAAGTAAAACTACAACATGTCATGGTTTGAGCTGACACTATGATGTATTTAGAAAAGCACATACAGTAGCACTTCCTCCCCCCCCCCCCGTATAGTCCAGTCTTACTCTCCCTGACGATCGTCAACTTATATTGCGTTACCAGTATGTCCTTTAAGTATTGTTTACGTTGTTGTGGTGGCGAACTGATACCAAAGTAGTTGCGCATGCGCACTGATACTTTCCCCCTTTACCCCTTGTTAAAACCAAAGGCAAAGTCGTGACTCAAGTAACTATACACTGATTGTTGTTTCGGTCAACAGCCGAAAGGCTGGTTTGAACCTCCAGAGGTTTTACTAAGTAAAACGAAGAGTGAGGTGGTTTACCATTGCCTTCCTCACCGAGTGGAAAAGTACGCTTATCAGCATGCCGGGCCCTCTGAAAAGCACATATTTTCCACTCTGTAAATGACACCTTCACTTCATTCACCACAGGGTCTGGCTGTATAATGAAATTCATTACTTTCAGAGAAGATAACTCTGATTAGTGTCTTTTACACCTCTACCTCTTCTGTTCTTAAATGATTCAGTCATTTAATTGGCTGACCATGTGATAAGAAACAGAACTATTTATTTTAGCCCTGCAACGAACAAATTGAGTGTAAATAATTTGACACTCCACCTGTCTGTTATGGGCAGATACACATGATATATTCATGAATAAATCTTTAACTTATTCATATGAGCTCATACTCTCAATTCTTTCGTTCGTGCTATATCCTATGTAGAAGGAAGGTTGGTTCAGTTTTGTGCCTTTCATTTTATGCGAGAAACGTATTTTAATTTCTTAAACTTTGTGCATTTGTTGTGGTTTGTGAGCCGGACTACAACGAAGGTCTGGAAGATACTCATCAGCGAGGACTGACCGTGTTCAATTCTTGGGCGTTCAGGTGGATTCACACTTAAGAAAAATAAGCATTTAATTCTGTTTCTGGCCCCGTAAGAATATATAGGGAATGAAACTATTGTATTCATGTGCATATTTTCAAATGATCAAAACATCTCAAGAACGGAAGAGCGTGTAAAGTTGAAACTTGAAACTTAACGTTAGGTACCATCTAGAAAAATCTGTGATTATTAAATAGTACATAAATCTGAATAATGTCTACTATAATCGGTAATAGACTATTAAATAACGAGACTGACGTTGTAAAAAAATTATTTTAATTTTATACATAATCACTTATTGTTACCTTCAATATACACTCCTCTATCCCTACAATGCTCCATGCGAATTTACCATTGTTGGAAACAGTGCTGGAAGTCATCTTCTGTCAGTTCCTTCAGGACACATGGCGCTTTCTCTTTTACAGCTTCCACAGACTCAAATCTTGTCCCTTTTAATGCAGATTTCACGTTAGGGAACAGGTAGAAGTCACATGGTGTAGGATCTGGTGAGTAAGGCGGATGCTCTAATACTGAGATGCTGTACTTGGCTAGGAACCTCTTGACAGATAACGCGGAATGAGCTGGCCCATTGTCTTGGTGAAGAACCCATGATTTGTCCTTCCACATTTCGGGGCGTTTTTTCCTTACTCTGTAACGTAGTTTAGAAAGTATCTCAAGGTACTAATATTGATTAATTGTTTGACCTTCAGGAACCCAGTGAAGGTACAAAATCCCATAGATATCATAAAAACAATCATCATTGCTTTAAATTTTGACTTGCTCATTCGAGCTTTTTTGGCTCTCGGTGAAGTTCGGCTCTTCCAGTGGATTGGCGCTTCGTTTCCGAATCATAAGTAAAAAACCACGTTTCTTCACTTGTTATTATCTTCTACCTGTTTCCTAAGGGGAAATCTGCATTAAAAGGGACAAGATTTGAGTCTGTGGAAGCTGTAAAAGAGAAAGCGGCACGTGTCCTGAAGGAGCTGACAGAAGATGACTTCCAGCACTGTTTCCAACAATGGAAAATTCGCATGGAGCGTTGTAGGGATAGAGGAGTGTATATTGAAAGTGACAATAAGTGAATATGTATAAAATAAAATAATTTACAACGTCCGTCTCTTTATTTAATAGCCACACCTCGTAAATCTGGATATACGAGTATGTCTATTACAAACGCGAATAGACTGTCCACACTATTACGTTCGCACTCTCCCTCCTCCCTATCCCTCTCTCACTTTCACTCACTCTTGCTCATTCACTCACTCTGTCTCTCTCTCTCTCTCTCTCTCTCTCTCTCTTCCTCCCTCCTTCCCTTTTGTTCCGTCTTACTGTTTCGCTTGTTCGCTCACTCACTCACTCTCTCTCCTCCTCCCTCCCACTTCTCCCCTCTTACTCTCTCGGTCGCTCGCTTATTCACTCACTCACTCTCTCTCTCTCTCTGTTCCTCCCTCCTTCCCTCTTCTCCCCTCTTACTCTCGCTTTCTCACTCATTCACTTACTCACTCTCTCCCTTCTTCCCATTTCTCCTCTCTTACTCTCTCGTTCGCTCACTCACTCTCTCTCTTCCTCCCTCCCTCTTCTCCCGGTCTCACTCTCTCTCTCTCCTCCTTACACCCCTCTCTCTCTCACACACTCACTCACACACACACACACACACGCACCACTTCTTATCTAATCATGACGTGCCCACTTCATACCCATATACCCACACACATACGTATGATAAACAAATTTACATTTTACTATAATTTTATAGAACTCTCTGGAATCCAGTATTTACTTCTGCATAATATAAACATTCCGTACATGTCCTTTAACATGGAATGAACTTTTGTAGCTGTTTTTTCCTAGTTTTACAAGAAACTTGAGGGTACTTGTTGCTCTATCTCTACAGTCTGCATTTTTCGACGAGTCGCTATCGCAGAGACACCAATGAGCGTTTGTTACAACAAGACTGAGTTACATTCTACCGTGTTTATCGAAGTCAGGGTGTGAAAAGCATCAACAGGCATAGGCATGTTCAAACCTGCCGCGACTTGCACGTTATTTGCCGGTAACACCACCAGTCCTGTTATTTAATTGCCACCCTTCGTATCATCAAACAATGTGCCAAAGAGGCGGCGAGAGACTTTTTTGATGAATCCTCTAGAAAGCTCATATCTTGGCTTACAAATAACATTGATAAGGAAGGCCATTACTTTGAAATATAGTGTATGACCGAACATCTATGAAATAGTAAATTTTTCCGAAATATATTTGCATACGCTTACTTTTGGATTTACTTCACACTTTCAAAATAATGCTATCGTTCACGAAATCGTTTTAATAGAAACCTATTTAGGATAAAATACGAGGGTGTATTTAAAAGAAATGCCTCCATCGCTATAACTTTATTAGTAATGAATATATTCTTTACATATTAGTTTGAAAAAACTTACAAATATTAGTTGGCGACTGACAAATGAAGAGCTGAGTTGATGAAAGTGCTATGTAACATTTTTTTTAAACGTAGTTTTCATGATTGATGAATATTACGTGCATATCTAGTTACTTACGTGACACAGATCGGTCTATTTCAACAGTTTAAGGAAATACTCGATTTTTTTTTTTTTTTTGTTTAACGGCCGAGTTTTCTGCAATTACTACTAATGCAGACGATGAAGGATATGAAATGATTTTTTTGTTACGTATGAAAATATGCCGTGCCTGAATGGGATTCGAACCCAAGACCGAATAATAGTACTCATATATTCAGTAAAACGGTTAAACAATTTCTGGAGAGATATAAAATTACAGAAGAACTTTGCCAAAACAGAGAAAAGTTTAGACAACACATTGAAAAAGTGGAAGTCTTTGAATGCGAAAAACCTAAAAGTAAACCGGGGACCAAATGGACCCAAGAAAGAAAAGAACAATTTGCTAGCCAAATGAAAGCCTACTGGCAGCAACGGAAAATGAAGAATATAAAAACAAACCTTCCTAATTAGTATTTGCGTAGTCCTTAGAAGGCTAGACCGCAAAAAAAAAAACTAGAGGATCAAGGTGGCATGTACCATATAATTTTGTGTTTTGTATTGAATAAAGTGATCACCTTGTCCTCAAAAATAGAAGAAATTATCATTTTAGAGTCACTCTATAGTCTTATCTACTATGAAGAGTACTCCGCGTGGGACAGGCGCGTATAGGTTCTACCCGAAAGTTTTGCTTTATTTGGCGCGTATCTACTTCTTTGCCTGACAATTATCTTGTACTACGTTCCATCATAATCATAAAAATCTGCAACCTACATCTACCTAAAATAAACATTATGTTTTAGAGTTTTCAATTATACTGTTCAGATTACTTGTAATTATTGTAGTTTCATAAAGAGACTCCTTAATTAATTATTTTAACCGTTACATTTAACAAAACAATTATTTTCTACTTTTTAATGGTTGCCGCTTTTATGTTTCAAAACCTCAACACATTCACTATCACGCCATAAAACACAGCTTACAAAACTTTTCAACTTCAGTCTAAGGAAAAAATCGAAACCAACCGATACAATACCAAAAGATAACTAATGAAACAAAAAATGAGTTCAACACGGGTAAGTGCAAACAGTTGCATTAAACTAGTCACAGACATTGGTTTTAATGATATGAAGTAAACAATGTGAAATGATAAACAACGAATCACTGGAATTGTTTACTCTCCTGTTATAGTTCAAGCGCACTAGTCTTATATTATTACTGGTGACCAAAAATAAAACTGAGTCTTTATTAAAAACCTACTAATCAATAAATAATAATGTAATAATAGTAAAAATGTAACGAAAAATAACAATGTAAGAGTGTTGTTTAGGTCATCAGCCGAAAGGCTGGTTAGAACCTGTAGAGGTTTTACTAAGTAAATCGAGGAGTGAGGTGGTTTACCATTGCCTTCCTCACTGAGTGGAAAAGTACACTTATCAGCATGCCAGGCCCTCTGAAAAGCATATATTTTCCACTCTGCAAATTACACTTTCACTTCATTCACCACAGGGTCTGGCTGTATAATGAAATCCATTACTTTCAGACGAGATAACTCTGATTAGTGTCTTTTACACCTCTACCTCTTCTGTTCTTAAATGATTCAGTCATTTAATTGGCTGACCATGTGGTAAGAAACAGAACTATTTATTTTAGCCCTGCAACTAACAGATTGAGTGTAAATAAATGTAAGAGTAACAATCGTAAATGATTAGTTATTAATGGTAAACTAATGTTCGATTTATAAAACATTTTCTAACAAATGAATTGAACGTGTTTTCATTAAAATATTAAGCTTAGAGCGAATTAGTGTTTTATGGAATTTTGTTTTTGATCATGCTGTGCGTATTTTCAATTAATGCGCATGCTCACTTCTGTTGCTGGTTGCCTACGTCGGAGTACTCTTAGCGTAGACAGACTCTAGTAATAAACATCAATAATGTTATGTTACTCTAGTAACATAACAGTCTACTCTAGTAACATATAACATAAAGTTATATGTTACTCAAGTAATAAACGTCATCGATGAAAGGTGTCATTAAGAATTTCTTTAAAAGAATGAAAAACTTCGTCTTGTATTATTCAAATAGCCTACTGATCATCCATTCTCAAAAGAAACAGAAGTTTTGTGTATTAAGGAGTTACATGCAGAGGAAAGTTATAGAAAAACTCTTGTAGAAAAGTAATTTTGGAAAGTAAAATTTGAAGAATTTTTAAATTAATCTGTAGTTATCGTGAAGGAACAATGAGTAGGTACCAAAATAAAATCACAACAAACTCACAAAAAGTTGGAAGCCTTAGAATTTTGATCGCATTTTCCTCAAAGCTATAATTTTATAACATAATTACCTTCATCCGCTAAGTTCTTCAAATGTAATTTGCTTTGAAACATCTACTCGTCTTCAGGTCCACCACAAAACTATAATTTTGTAACATAATTACCTTCATCCGCTAAGTTCTTCAAATGTAATTTGCTTTGAAACATCTACTCGTCTTCATCTCCACCAAACAAAGCATCGATTAGTGGCAGTAGATTTTGGAATATTGCAATAATGTCAACGTACAATTGTATTGCACCCAATAAATATTCGTCTGGCTCTAGTTCAACAGATCTTCCGCCTATTATTTGTTGTGTATCATATAGTAAATACTGAAAGAAAATTAAAAACTCAGTAGCATGATAAATAGGAAAACTGAAAAAAATGGATGCGAAATCTTTGGGTCTTTTCTGTCATTCCCCCCCCCCCCCAGCATAATTTTTCACATTTTTGTGAATCCTTCGTATGCAGCCTTACAGTATTTTTAACGATAAAAACGGGGAAAAAATTAAAAAAAATCCTACACCAATATTCTTCATGTTAAGGGTAAATATAGGTATACTGTGGACAATTTGAACTGGCACAACCCTTGCTCTACGTGTACACACAGTTCCGCATAAAGTATATCCATAACGTATTCTTTCAAGAAGGTATGCAAATTTTAATGTAAGCAAATGCCTACAAACTTATTTCAATGTACAAATATACGAGTACAAATAATTATTTCATTTTAAAATGTGTCTTTAATTTGTCCCTCGGCCTTCAGGCCAGCCCAGTCAGTCAGCTGGTAGAAAGTCGCTATTATTTGTTAAGTAACACCGGTTGGGCAAGCGACTTTGTATGGTGACCAGTTGACAGCCATCCATGAACAAACTCTACTGGGGGTCCCTGTTCAAACTCATGTTTAATCCACGTCAAAAAAAATACAGCAAAAATCAGCGATCAAATTGGGTAGTTGTCAACAATGCACAGTTCCCAATAACAAAAGCTAAAAAAAAGTCCCAGTAAAAATTTAAATTATAAATTACAAGAACTAAACTGCAAAAACTCACTAAACTATACTCTACAGATGCACGCAACTAACTAAACAAATTTGTTTGAATATTTTATAATTATTTTTAAATTCTTAATATGTGTACGTTGCAATCTGTTCAATTCAGAACAATAAGCAACCCCATGACCCAATGAGGTGAGGATGATGTGTATGACGTGTAAATGAGGTGTAGTCTTGTACAGACCCAGGTCGACTATTTCTGAGAGAGTATGGTTAATTGAACCCCAACCATCAAAGTACACCGGCAACCACTGTCTAGTATTCAAATCCGTATAAAAGTAACTACCTTTACTAGGATTTGAACCAGGAACCTTCATCTCCGAAAATCAGGTGTTAAACAGCTGATTTTGGCGACGACTTTACCTCTAGACCAACCCGGTGGTTTAATATTTTATAATAATTAATTTCTAGTATGTGTACGTTGCAATCTGTTCAATTGAGAACAATAAGCAACCCCATGACCCA
This sequence comes from Catonia carolina, assembly GCA_035578175.1. Lineage (NCBI taxonomy): Eukaryota > Metazoa > Arthropoda > Insecta > Hemiptera > Achilidae > Catonia > Catonia carolina. The sequence goes on along the minus strand of JAQMRL010000005.1, from coordinate 65,643,802 downwards.
ATGAGATGAGGATGATATGTATGACGTGTAAATGAGGTGTTGTCTTGTACAGACTCAGGCCGACAATTCCTGAGAGAGTATGGTTAATTGAACCCCAACCATCAAAGTACACCGGTAACCATTGTCTAGCATTCAAATCCGTATAAAAGTAACTACCTTTACTAGGATTTGAACCAGGAATCTTCATCTCCGAAAATCAGCTGTTAAACAGCTGATTTTGGCGACGACTTTACCTCTAGACCAACCCGGTGGGTTAATATTTTATAATATTTTATAATAGTTAATTTTATAATATTTTATAATGAACAGAAAATCATATATATGAAAACAAAAATATGTCACATCATTATGAGTGACAGATTATTAATAACAACAGTGAAAACAAAGCGTAGTGACCAACTGCGCCAATGCGGCCGGCAGCGATTGTTTTATTTTTTGTGACTTTACCGTTGTTGCATGGCGAGGGGCGAAGAGTGGAGTAGATAAACACCGAGCTGGGTCCACTTTGACTTTACCTATTGTAAATTGGGTTTACATCTTATTTGAACAAAAACCAGTATACTTGAGACTTATACCAGAAATAATATAAATAGTGTTACAATTTAAGTTGGAATTTGAGAAATACTGTACTTGATTAAAATTACATTAAATTGATGGAGGGCAAAGTGGACAAAGTCCACTTTACTCTCCATCAGGAGGAGTCACTTTGCCCGATTTCTGTCGTCTTGAGGTGTGTGGTTATATTACGACTAGCATCGCATTGAATAAATAAATGACAAATTATGAAAGTAAATTACGGCTACTAGATGACAAGGGGACATACGAGGTGTGGCTATTAAAAACGAGACTAACGTAAAAAATTGTATCTTTATTTTATACATAATCACTTATTGTCACCTTCTTCAATATACACTCCTAAAACGCTAAAACATAAAATATATTCCTAAAACGCTCCATGCGAATTTTCCATTGCTGGAAGTCATCTTCTGTCAGCTCCTTCAGAACACGTGCCGCTTTCTCTTTTACGGCTTCCACAGACTAAAATCTTGTCCCTTTTAATGCAGATTTCACCTTAAGAAACAGGTAGAAGTCACATGGTGCAAGATCTGGTGAATAAGGTGGATGTTCTAACACTGAGATGCTGTACTTGGCTAGGAATGTCTTGACAGATAACGTGGAATGAGCTAGCGCATTGTCTTGGTTCAGAACCCATGATTTGTCCTTCCACATTTCGGGGCGTTTTTTCGTTACTCTTTGATGTACTTTAGAAAGTACCTCAAGGTAGTAATATAGATTAATTGGATTAATTGTTTAACCTTCAGGAACCTAGTGAAGGTACACAATCTCATGGATATTAAAAAAACAATCATCATTGCTTCAATTGTGACTTGCTCATTCGAGCTTTTTTGGCTCTCGGTGAAGTTCGGCTCTTCCAGTGCATGGATTGGCGCTTCGTTTCCAGATCATAAGTAAAAAACGACATTTCACCACTTGTTATTATCTTCTACCTGTTCCCTAAGGTGAAATCTGCATTAAAAGGGACAAGATTTGAGTCTGTGGAAGCTGTAAAAGAGAAAGCGGCACGTGTCCTGAAGGAGCTGACAGAAGATGACTTCCAGCACTGTTTCCAACAACGGAAATTCGTATGGAGCGTTATAGGGATAGAGAAGTAGTGTATATTGAAGGTGACAATAAGCGATTATGTATAAAATTAAAATAAAATTATTTACAACGTCAGTCTCGTTGTTTAATAGCCACACCTCGTACACTTACTACGTAAATTCGAAATTGAAAATAACATTTCAAGAAAGATAGATATAGGCTGTAAATAAAACTACCATTTCAATATAATAAGCAATCAAACAACCACTTCTCAAAGGATGATTTATTTTTGTTGTGACCAATGTGTATACGATAATGACCCCGCACTGCTACCCACTCCATCACGTTGATATCAAGGTCAGAGCTGCCATTAAAAATCAAGAACTGTACGTTGTGTGAATGCCACTCGTTGGGAGTAATCCCTTACAACGTAATAGGCTGTAACATATCATTTTATTAAAAAAATCCTATTAAACCCTTACACTTTTAAATTTTCCGATATCTGGCCGTAGGCACAATGCTAAAAATTTACAAGAATTGAACTTGTTTATTTATAGTTTGGTTGAAGGGGACATCGCGAAAAACTCATCTTTATGTATACTGCAAAATTAATTGAAAAATAACATAACAGAGTAGGCCTACTTAAGTGCACGTACTAGGTGACATTTCTCGCTAACAAACGCCGTGAGGGGAAGGCTAGAGGAAGAAGTGGGAGCAGTAAAATCCGTTACCGCTCTCTGCGCTGTCTGATGAGTAAACCGTTGAACTAACTGAGGCTGCATAACATAAGAAAAAATCGTGACGTCACGCATTTTTTATGCGCGTTTTCCATCAAAACGACTAGGAATTTAAAAAAAATAAAAACTAATTTAGAATTCTGTTATTAATTGAAAGCCAGCAAAATTTTCAAATACTTTAATCGATGTTTAATTAAAGAATTAGGAAATCCCTTCATAAAAAGAAAACACAGTGGAAAATTGATTTTTTAAAAAGTTATTCATTTTTAAAAAGGTCTAGGGCACATGCTGTCCAAAATCCGTTGAGAGAAATGCGTCCGTATTTGAGATTTTTGTGCAGCAACTTGACAGAAAATCGCGTTATTGCAACCACCGTTCAGCTGTATAGTTGAATCTTAAATTTCAATTTGGAACCAACTAAATAGTAGAACGGTATTAGACGTATAGTGAAAATATTCTGTAAAAGGAAAAAGTGACTTCACAGTGCCTTGGGCCAGTCTAAGCTGGTGGGAGTAGTCTGTATGGAAAAGTCCATTTAATAAGGAGAGTGGTGTACGTGAGTAGTGCTACTTGACAATTCTGTAGTTGAGTTCTAACCTTAGTGTATTGAAGTAGTAAGTTAGTTATTGAAGTGAAGTATTATTCTACACAAATGTTATAATCTATCTTTGTTGTTCGATCTCATGTATTTATTTTTATCGTTTAGTATATAGCTATTTATCGGATTGTAATTTCTAATGTAGTGTCTTTCACTTCTATATTATTCAAAGCTGTTTACTTTTTCGTTGACTCGGTTCAGTTCTGAGTTCATATAAAATGAGTGAAAAATAACGGGTGATTCAAAAAGAGCGCCGGTTTTTAAACGGCTGGTAAATTTTTGTTTATCGGTTGGCAACATTGTTAGACCTCATTTCTATTTCGGAGAACATTCCGATTGACGATTCAGTTGTAGTTTCTCTTGTTCGCAGTGTAGTACTCTCGCAGTCTGTGTCTAACCATGGAGAAGTTTACTATTGCACAACGAGTGTTAATCGTCAAAACATTTTACCAGAGTGGAGAGAGTTATGCGGCTACTGTCAGGCGACTTCGCAGTACTCTAGGACGTAATGAAGCACCGAATGAATCAACAGTTCGCAGGCTCATGAAAAAGTTTTTTGAGACGGGTTCAACAGTCGACCTTAAAAGTTCTGGACGTCGTCGTTCTGGCCGAACTGAGCAGAACGTTGCGTTGGTTCGTGACAGTGTGGCTGTTAGCCCAGCAAAATCAATACGTCGCCGTTCTCAACAATTGGGTTTACGATGTTCTTCTGTACGGAGAATTCTTCGGTACGATCTCCAATATCACCCGTATAAAATTCAGTTGCTGCACGAGAAACAATGTTGTTGCTCCGTGAACGGTTCCAGGATCGCATCATTTCTCGTAATTCCGACCATCAATGGCCACCAAGGTCGTGTGACTTGACGCCTTGTGACTTTCATCTTTGGGGTCATCTGAAGTCATTGGTGTATGCCAATAAACCCCGAAACATCAATGACTTGAAGGAGGAAATTCGACGGGTTATCGGGCAAATGGAAGTCGAAACTTGTCGTGCAGTAATATCCAATTTCATGGACAGAGTTGATGCGTGCCAGCGCAGTAGAGAAGGACACATGCATGACATCATTTTTCATACATGAAATCGGAAGGTAAGATGAACTTGTTGATGTATTTATTTTCAGTTTTTCAATAAAATAAATCTCTTAATTTGATATATCAAAACTGGCGCTCTTTTTGAATCACCCTATAGGGGAAAAATAAAGTCGGCAAAAAAGGTCAAGTTTTGCGCTGTCAAAGTCGTGAAATTATTAATAGTGTGATAACGTTTTTTGAGCGGGAAGTGAAAGAGGGACCTCCTGTATCATTGGTTTTCATTTCTTATACGGTAATATCTAATAATATCTGGCAGAGTAGTAGCGTTCAAGCTGCCGTTGTTATGCGGTTCGGCTAGTATTACACGTGATGTGGAGTGGAAGGGAATTCCTTTCTCACTTTCATACGACTATACCAGATTATTTATGTTCCTTATTTGATGAGATAAGGGTTCCAAACACAGGCTTCACCTTTCATTTTACGAACTATAGTTTTTAACTATAATAATTATTAAAAGTATTAATTACTAGGATACCTAATTAAGATACTTAATTTAAGATACGTAAGATTTTGAAGGTAATAATACAGATAACTTACCAAAATAAAAAGTATCACAAATAGTCCACAAATAATAAGGTATAGAAATTTCACACGGAATAAAACCATTATCACCATGGCTATCATACTAAAAAACGTAAGGGAAAGAAACATTATATACAGTACCATTCCACACCCTGTTATGTCAATCTGCAATCACACAAAATAACATCAAAATTACTAAAACGCTGTGTCAACAGTTCTATCTAACCTCATAAAAGCCTTAATGTAGGACATAAACATTACTTTCAACCCTTTAGGGCTAACTTTTTAAGGGTTTCAATAGCCTAAAACCAGCATATAATTTCTATATATTATTATTCTACATATTATTCTGTGGCGTATAATTTCCGGTGAAAACTCAATTTTCAAAAATCGACACGAAAACATAATTTTTCTTGCTATACGAGGGGGACCAAAATAAAAACTGGACTGAGAACACGGTGCCATTCGTAGTCATCACAAGCCGGCCGCATTGGCGAAGTTAGTAACGTGCTCGCCTCTCATCATGCGGCCTTGGGTTCGAATCCCATTCAGGCACGGCATTTTTTCATACGTTACAAGAAATCATTTCATCATTCACCGTCTGCATTAGCAGTAATTGCAGAACAGTCGGACGTTAAACAAAAAAAAATTCGTAGTCATAGTAGAGAGTTCTTCCGCTAGATGGAGTTAGTAGAGATCTTCAACAAACAACTCTAATGGCGTCAGTTTGTAGGTTTACGTTTGATCGTGTTGTTGTGTTTCTCTTACTGTTGTCGTGTTCTGCCTGCGAAGTCGTAATGGCAGATTTAAAAGAATTAAGACTGTGTTTGAAATTTTGTTTCCTTCTTGAAAAATCGGCAACTGAAGCTTACCAAATGCTTCAACAGGATTTCAAGAAGAATGCTGTGAGCCGCACACAAGTTTACGAGTTATTTCGGCGCTTTAAACTCCCAACTTCCCCAGACCTAAAAAAGCCGGACGAGTGAGGTCGAACATGAAGACGATGATCATTGTCTTTTTTCCTTTTCTTGGAATTGTGTATCGGGAATTTTTCCGCCCTGGCCAGATTGTTAAACAACACTTTTATTTGGAAGTTTTTTAACGTTTGCGAAAGGATGTGCGGAGGAAACGCCCAGAACTGTGGTGATCTGGTGACCAATTCTTTCATCACGACAATGCCCCCATACACGCGGCCTTACAAGTGAACCGCTATTTGGCTTCTCTATGGGTCTGTCGTTCCCCATACTCCATATTCGCCAGACCTAGCCCCGTGCGACTTTTTTCTATTCCCGAGAATGAAGAAAAATTTTAAAGGGAAGGGTTTTGATGATGTGGAGGCAGTAAAAACAGCTTCGCAAACGGCTCTGAACGATATCAAAGTTGAAGAGTTCTAGAGGTGCTTCAAACTGTAGGAAAAAATACTTGAAAAGTGCATCGCATCTGTTTGAGAGTACTTTGAAGGTGACTGAAGGAATTTTGTAAAGAATGTAATAAATACATTTTTTTTTTTTTATAACAAAAATCCGGTTTTTTGGGTCTCCCTCTTGTCTATATATATATAATTCGATGTATATCTGTGTGTGTATGTTCCCCTTTATCTCCTAAATTACTAAACCAATTTTCATTCAGTTTTTTTATGTTGTAATTATGATGCCGGTGCTGGTTTTAGGCTATTGAAACCCTTAACAAGTTAGCCCTAAAGGGTTGAAAGTAATGTTTATGTCCTACATTAAGGCTTTTATGAGGTTAGATAATCTCCTGCTTTTAAACCAGCTGATGTGATTCAAATAAAGATTTGTCATAAATAAAGTCATATGATTTAGCAAATAGCGACGTGGTTTTAAAGATCAGCTGGTGACAATATCACTTGATCATTTTATTGTATTTTATTATGTAGATACGATTTTGTATTGTTGAGTATTTTATAAAAGTAAAGTTCCGTGTTTCTTTAATTTGTTTTAATTTTCTTTTAATTGGTGAGTGATCAATTATTACTTTGATATTTTATTTTGACTTTTATTTTATTCAACCTAGATTTAAGTTTTTGGTTTTGAATATTATATTTTTGTGGTTGTTTCTTTTTTTGTCAATTTCAATAATTCCATTAAAAAACATCACTATGAAGAAAATCTTCAAGACCAAAAAAACTTCAAAAAGCAAGAACTGCTGAAAAGTGATTACACCATTTTTTGCGTGTAAAGCCGCGACGGGGCATATCATATAAACTTAGGCCAAGATAAAATAAAAATGTTTAGTAGTATTTATTTAAACTTACCGGTGCAAAAATTGCTACTATGGTAACTAAAATACATATCAAGGCCGTTGTTACGAATGCGATTAAAATAATCTCTGTGCTATAGCGGACCGATATGAAACCACAAACTATGCCCTCACAAATCGTCTAAAACATAAAAATTACAATTGATTAAATTTAAAGCGATTAATGTCAATTCTGCCCATAACAGACAGGTGGAGTGTCAAATTATTTACACTCAATCTGTTCGTTGCAGGGCTAAAATAAATAGTTCTGTTTCTTATCACATGGTCAGCTAATTAAATGACTGGACCATTTAAGAACAGAAGAGGTAGAGGTGTAAAAGATACTAATCAGAGTTATCTCCTCTGAAAGTAATGAATTTCATTATACAGCCGGACCCTGTGGTGAATGAAGTGAAGGTGTCATTTGCAGAGTGGAAAATATGTTCTTTTCAGAGGGCCCGGCATGCTGATAAGCATACTTTTCCACTCAGTGAGGAAGGCAAGAGTAAACCACCTCACTCCTCGTTTTACTTAGTAAAACCTCTAAAGGTTCAAACCAGCTTTTTGGCTGATGACCTAAACAACAACAAATGTCATTTATCAAAATATTAGTTAACGTGACTTTCTTTTTAACTATTTATAAAACGAACAGCTTTACCACATTCGTGTTACAAATCCCAGGTCTATGAGATGTGATAACCGAACGATATCAGAAATTTGATAGCACTTTTTAAAAGTCAAACTAGTCAACTCTCGTTGATTCAAACTCTGGGTTGAACGCATTTGGCGTAGGCCAAATTATTACAATGAAAAGATTAGAGCGGATGCTAAATAAGCTTGCCGGTGTAGTATTTTATTTTTAGTACCCATACTGAGTTTGGTATAGGACTTATTACATAGACCGTCTGACCTTGTAGCATGCGCGTGGCGGCTAGATGCAATGGTTTCCCGTACACGCACTACGGGAAACCATGCCATAGCGCCGCTTTTCTTGTACGGAAATTACATTCACTGCGTCTCTTCCCTTATAGTAATTTTAATTTCACTATTTTTATTCTAGTACTCCACAAGTTAAACAGCGCAATGCATGCCTATTGATCCTGTGTATAAAGTAATATACTAAAATAAAAATACTGCAACACAGTTTAATATTCTCTTGTATTTACTTTAATAAATTAAGAAGAATTAATTATTACACCCAAATGGTACTGTGTACTACAGTGCAAATATTTGATGTTTACTTATATTTTTCTTAACTTTACATACCTTACAATCTTTAATGAGAATATTGTAAAGGGAACTATCCAAGAAAGAGAAACCCAATTGAATTGTTACACGCTTGGTTAATAAGAAATGATAATTTGTTTTATTTTTTTAGTTTAATTAGTTTACAAAATACGGTCATTTTTGAGCGTACTGCAAAAATAAGTACACGTTAAAGGAAAAATTCGGTTATTTTTGTTAAAATTTTAGATATATTAATGTCGTTTTCGAACTTATGAATTATTATTAGTATTATTTACCAGCTATAATAATATTCTTTAACAAATTTTATTCTCTGTAAACATTTTTATATGTCCATAACAGGCAAGTGTAGTGTTAAATTATTTGCACTCGTCGAATGGTTCCACACACCGGTTGGAACTTACTAAGTTTGTAGTCAATTTCTGTATGTATGTCATAAGTGATGTCGCAACCAAGATATCCGAAATGGGACACTTGTTCAATATTTTTATTGTGAACAGATATTACTGTTTGTGAACAGATATTACAGATACTAACATAATAGTAATAGTAATAGTACAGTAATAGTATAGTAGTGATGTCGTGATCGTCTGTATAGTTCCCTATACTAAAATGCGAACGGGAAACCATTGCATCTCGCCGCAACGCCTACTTATTTAAACTAAACTGTACATGCTTCAAGGTCAGCATTATATATGAAACGCTATACTAAACTTCGCATACGACACCGGTGTTATTGCGTCAGTTGTGTGAGTGCTTCACACCAGATTTTTTACTTTCTCTTGCCTATATGAAAATATAGGATTATGAATATGTAGAATATATAGGACACGTTTTCAGACGCCCTGAACCCAAAAAAACATGTTTTTAGCGATTGCTGTGTGTGTGTGTGTATGTGTGTGGGGTGTGTGCGCGCGTATGTGCGTGTGAGTGTGAACAGATATCTCAAGAACGGAACATCATACGAACTTGAAACTTAAGTTAGGTACTATAGAGGACTCGACATGAACATTTTCATCAAAATCGGTCAACCGGAAGTAGTAGTTTATTCGTGTCATTTTTCACTTTTTGCGATTTTCTCAAAAACGGCTCCTAAGATTTTTTTTAAGATCGTCTCATTTACTTCATTTTTATAAACTCTACAAGATAGGGTAGTCGCAACGTCTGCTGAAATTCTTGGGAAGGTTGTTTTCTCGTAAAAAATTTGTTTTTCACTCAAGATTAAAATAAGGTTATATTTATTGAGGTTAGTTTTTTTTCTTGTTTATTTCCAATGGTTTATTACTAATGTTAGGTTTTATTGTTCATTATTTGCATTGGCAAGAGATAGTTGTGTGAGTGTTTCACACCAGCCTCAATACGCATTGCTATATTTTTTAAAATAAATTAACATGAAGATTATACTTACAAATATCGCCAGTAAAATAAAATTCAATGGAAAATTCCGACGGGCGCAATCATAACAACAAAGTACAAAATATATAACAGAAGAAGTTATTCTGTCAAGGGAAAGAAAAACTAGGTATCAGAACAAAAGTTAATAAATACAGCCAATTCCGGATAATTGGGGCACATCGGGACAGGAGCATTTTGGCCCAATTAAACGGCTGGCCTTGATAAACGAATTCGTAAAATGTGGCGTATACGATATTGTATTTTATTAAAATTATCACATACATAAATTTTACATGTAAGTTCTATCCATATAAAAACAACAAAAATAAAACGGCATCAGAACAATGATTAGTTTTTTAGCAAAACCTTTTTCCTTGGTTTTAAGCATTGTACCATTGACACTAACACCTTGCGAAGTTACAATGGCGAACCATTCATTCAACGCTTCTCAACAAATGGATTCTTCCTTCATGTTTTCCTTTCTGAGATGTTCCATGATCTTTTAATGCCCACTTTGTAATGAAATGAAAACGAAATTAAATGAAAACGGAAATGAATTGATTAAATTGATAAATTGAAATTTAATGAACGGTTGAAATTAAACGATATTGACAAAAATTGATTTTACATAAATTTACTGATCTTTTAAATTTTATTTATTTATTGATGACACTTTATTAATAACTCTTATTATTTATTAAATTATTGCAGTGATATAATATATTAAATTGAATTGATAGTTATCTACTGAGCTCAGAATATATATAGGCCTATATATATTTTTATTTATTTATTTAACGTCGCAACAACTACAACGGTCATTAGCGACGACGTTGGGGTTTAACTGTTTACAATGGAGGATGAAATGATTTTTTGTACGTATGAAAATATGCCGTGCCTGAGTGGGATTCGAACCCAGGACCGCATGATGAGAGGCGAGCACGTTACCAACTGCGCCAATGCGGCCGGCAGAATATATTAAATATTATATTATTAATTAGTTTTTTTGTCATCAGTCTCTCGACTGGTTTGATGCAGTTCTCCAACCTGTTCTATCTTGCGCAAGTGGTTTCATATCTACATACCTGTAACACCCTAAATCTTTTGTAATTTGCTTTATATATTCTAATCTTTGCCTCCCTCTACAATTTACTCCCTCAATGTTACCCTCCATTATTGATAGCCCAATACCTGGATGTCTTAGGATATGCCCCACTAGCCAATCCCTTCTTTTGGTAAGATGCTTCCATATACTTATTTTTTCATCCACTCGCCTAAGAACCTCTAAATTACTTATTTTGTCCACCCACCTAATCTTTAACATTTTCCTATAACACCACATTTCAAAAGCTTCTATCCTCTTCCGTTCTACAGCCCCTATCACCCACGTTTCACTTCCGTATAATGCTACACTCCAAACATAATGTTTTAAGAAATTTTTCCTAATCTGTAAATCAATGTTTGTAGTCAGTAAGCTGTTTTTCATTTCAAAGGCTTTTCTAGCTTGAGCAATTCTACTCTTGATATCACTCGTGCTTCTACCATCCTTTGTTATTTTACTCCCTAGATAGCAGAATTCCCCAACTTCCTGTATGTTTTCGTTGCCTACTTTTAAATTTCGAATTGAATTTCTTGTAGTCCTACGAATTGAATTTCTTGTAGTCTCTGCTGTTCCATGTGCCTTGTTCCATTGACCGGGATCGAATGAGGGACTTGACCATTGTTGCAATCGGTTTTATAGTATACAGGGTGATTCATGAAGTTCTCCCCCCACTTCTACAGCACATTGTACTAGTAAAAATAATGAAAAAATGTTATATAAACATAGGTCCGAAAACGCTTCGTTAGCGAGTTACAGCTAGCGAAAGTTTCGCCTGGATTTCAGTTCACCAGGTGAAATGAGGTCTTCCTGGAATTCTGGTAAGGTAGATTAAGGGGCGAATTCAATCATTTCTTATGGTTTTTGATCTGATAAATTGAATAAAACAGGTCCCAGAACTGTAAGTTAAATAGTTTTTGAGAAAACCAGTGTCAAATGCAAAAAATGGAGTGAAAATCACATTTTTTCATCTTTGGGCAAGAATAACTTTGTTATTTCACCAAGAAACAGTTAAAAATTTTCAATAAAAAATGTAGAAAATTTTATTCTGAACAAACCGGTGTAAATAAAGTACACAGAAAGCGAATAGTTTTTGAGAAAACCAGTGTCAAATGCAAAAAAATGGAGTGAAAAAAACACATTTTTTCATTTTAGTTTTTCCGGTTAATTTTACTTTGTACTCTTATGAATAAAAACTCATTTAATCAAACATCTATTCGCTTTCTGTGTACTTAATTTACACCGGTTTGTTCAGAATAAAATTTTCTACATGTTTTATTGAAAAATTTTAACTGTTTCTTGGTGAAATAACACAGTTATCCTTGCCCAAAGATGAAAAAATAAGTTTTTCACTCCATTTTTTGCATTTGACACTGGTTTTCTTAAAAACTATTTAACTTACAGATCTGGGACCTGTTTTATTCAATTTATCAGATCAAAAACCATAAGAAATGATTGAATTTGCCCCTTAATCTACCTTACCACAATTCCAGGAAGACCTCATTTCACCTGGTGAACTGAAATCCAGGCGAAACTTTCGCTAGCTGTAACTCGCTAACGAAGCGTTTTCGGACCTATGTTTATATAACATTTTTTCATTATTTTTACTAGTACAATGTGCTGTAGAAGTGGGGGGAGAACTTCATGAATCACCCTGTATATTTAATTCTCTTATAAATTTTATCTGCTTGTTTTAAAATCATTATGTTGTTAAATTCAGTTTCATAATTCAATTAGATCTTGATGTTCTACTAATTTCCTTTTTATTAATTGTTAATTTATTTAACATTATTTATTCAAAATTATACTTCTTTATTTATTTATTTAACGTCGCATCAACTACGAGGTCATTAGCGACGACGTTGGGGTGTAACTGTGTGTAATGAGGATGAAATGATTTTTTGTAACGTATGAAAATATGCCATGCCATACTTTCTTTTGTTTTATGACTCACTTCCAATAAATTTAAATATTTGGCTTCTGGAATAATTTTTTATATTTCTAATATTTTCTTCTTAAATTTTAGTTTAATATATTTAATTCTTGATTTAAAATATTTAAATAATAACTGGAAATTTTTTTATCTGATGATTTGTTTAATAATTATTTAAAATTCTTCAAAAAATGTATTTCTGAGCTTGATCTTTGATCAATGATACTATGAATTATAGACTGCTATTCTACAACTTTTGGCGTAGCCTATTTTATTTTCTTGGAGCACGATACAAGTTATCGTAATTTTCGGTACACCGTTTAGTTCCGATAGTTTACGTTGGCTTAAGTTAGGTGGATACGTTTTTATTTTGTCGAGAAGCTTTATTCGTTCACACAGTCATATCGTAACGCGACATTTAACTCACAAAGACCGTTGATAGTAGCTATTGTACTGTAAGCCTACGTATAAAAATATTAACAAATGTGTGAAACGAGTGGGAATTAAAAAAATAAAAAAGGAAGCCTGCGGATAACAAAACCACCAGACTCGAAAAACAGTGTGTACACTCATGAAATCACAGAAACTTACGAGAAGCTTGTAATTACCAACGTTCTATATACGTATGACAAGTGAGAACTAACCATAAATTGCAAGGAGGCTATCCAGCTTGTAAGGTTGGGCAAAACTAGTGGATATGACGCACGGAAATTCGTGCAATGACGATTATGTAGCCTACACATTGCTGTAAATGTTGTTTAGGTCATCAGCCGAAAGGCTGGTTTGAACCTGTAGAGGTTTTACTAAGTAAAACGAGGAGTGAGGTGGTTTACCAATGCCTTCCTCACTGAGAGGAAAAGTACACTTATCAGCATGCCGGGCCCTCTGAAAAGCACATATTTTCCACTCTGTAAATGACACCTTCACTTCATTCACCACAGGGTCTGGCTGTATAATGAAATTCATTATTTTCAGAGGAGATAACTCTGATTAGTGTCTTTTACACCTCTACCTCTTCTGTTCTTAAATGATTCAGTCATTTAATTGGCTGACCATGTGATAAGAAACAGAACTATTTATTTTAGCCCTGCAACTAACAGATTGAGTGTAAATAATTTGACACTCCACCTGTCTGTTATGGGCAGTTGCTGTAAATAACATCTTTATTATAATTGATGTGTGATTACTGGTGTTTACCTTTTTTGTTTGCTATCTCTATTCTGCCCATTATCTTATCTTGCCGCTTAGAACCACGTGTTGTTTATCGTTGTAATGGTTGTAATAAAACATCGGATTGGCCCCAATAAGCGGCATTATGGACCGAATAAACGGAGTACTTATCAATGTAAAATCCCGTTCTGTTTTTTTTTTTCATTAAAGAACTGTCCCAAAAAACCGGCTGCCCCAATTAACCAGTAGACAAATTATCCGGAATCGACTGTACTGTTTTATAAGAGAATAATATTAGTTAACCAGTGTGCTGGTTAAATTGATTTTCAAGTTTCTATGGAATAGACTAAAATTATGAGTTACTTTCCAAAATCCAGCCATCTAAAGTTAAATAACGGGTGTTCTATTGACACAACTCTGTGATAAATATGACACAATCTATAACAAATTTCTACATCTATTATTATTATATCTATTACAAATTCATTACTTTATAAATGAATAGCAAATTACAATGAATTTAACATTTAATAACTTTAACTTCACAGTAAATGTTGGAAGTGATTTCCTGCAGCTTGAATAATTACAGGTGTGGAACTCCAGCTAGGCGCACGGCGGCCGTCGCTTTACTGTAGTCCGATTCGCGAAAGAAAACACCTGTCTTTAAACAGCAATATCTTTTGAACCGTTGTATGTAAAAACAATTACGGTACATCAAATTAAAGCTTGTTTTATTGTTGCTTACAGTATACGAGGTGTGGCTATTAAATAACGAGACTGACGTAAAAAATTATATATTTATTTTATACATAATCACTTATTGTCACGTTCAATATACACTCCTTCTCTATCCCTACAACGTTCCATGCGAATTTTCCATTGTTGGAAACAGTGCTGGAAGTCATCTTTTGTCAGCTCCTTCAGAACATATGCCGCTCAATAATGTTTGAAATGAAACTCGCAAAACTTTTTGTACTGGAAAAGCCGAACTTCACCGAGAGCCAAAAAAGCTCGAACGAGCAAGTCAAAATTTAAAGCAATGATGATTGTTTTTTTTTTGTATCTATGGTACTGTGTACCTTCACTGGGTTCCTGAAGGTCAAACAATTAATCAATATTACTACATTGAAGTAGGTACTTTCTAAACTACGTCAAAGAGTAAGGAAAAAAAACGCCCCGAAATTTGGACGGACAAATTATGGGTTCTCCTCCAAGACAATGCGCCAGCTCATTCCGCGTTATCTGTCAAGAGGTTCCTAGCCAAGTACAGCATCTCATTGTTAGAACATCCACCTTATTCACCAGATATTGCACCATAAGACTTCTACCAGTTCACTACGGTGAAATCTGCATTTAAAAGGCAAGATTTGAGTCTGTGGAAGCTGTAAAAGAGAAAGCGGCACGTGTCCTGAAGGAGCTGACAGAAGATGACTTCCAGCACTGTTTCCAACAATGGAAAATTCGCATGGAGCGTTGTAGAGGTAGAGAAGGAATGTATATTGAAGGAGCCGGCCGCATTGGCGCAGTTGGTAACGTGCTCGCCTCTCATCATGCGGTCTTGGGTTCGAATCCCATTCAGGCACGGCATCTTTTCATACGTTACAAAAAAATCATTTCATCCTTCACCGTCTGCATTAGCAGTAATTGCAGAACAGTCGGACGTTAAACAAAAAAAAAAAATATATATATATTGAAGGAAATTTACAACATTTCTTTGCATAACGCTTAGTTCAGCGGCAATTACTGATATTCGGTTTTTTTTCATGAAAATCTGTAAAGAATGGATTTTTAAGATTTCGGCCTTAGTATGTATGCACTTTACGACAAAAAGTGTAATCAAATTTATAGGAAATTAAAAGACGTAGCCTATAACTTTACCATAAGCATTTTTCTCTACAGAGCCTAATTTAGCGCCAAAGCATGGTGTTTTCTGTTTTAATAAGCCAAACTAAGGTTAGTGTTCATTTTGCACCATTCACTCATAATTAAAATTAGGTTATGTTTTTTGAGGTTAAATATTCGTTTACTTCTAATGTTTTATTACTAATGTTAGGTTATATTGTTCATTATTTGCATTTGCTAGAGCAAGTCATGTGGGTGTTTCACACCAGATTTTTGTTATTTTACACTGTTTAATGCACAATTATTAAGTTGGAATGTAAATATTGTCAAGTCTGGCATTTTTTCATCTTCATTTAGTGTCATTCATCATCTTTCTCTCCGTCTGATTTAGCAACAATTGCAAAACAGTCAAGAGGTTAAAAAAAACAGAAAATATTTATTTTTATTATTTTGACTTGTCATACAAATAATGTGCAGTATATTATTTTACGTGACTACAATTTGTTTATTTATTTTATTTATAGGACTTTCAAGATTGGTTGCGACACCAGTAACTACTTTACAAAGATTCCAAAACCGGAACCTTCGTCACCAAAAATCAACTGACTTAGGGCGACAATCATACCACTGAAAGACAAACCAGGTAAAACTTAAGAATTAATAAATTAATTTTCTTACTGATCTAATTTACCTATATTTTAATTTCATAAAGAAAGGTTGAATAGTATGCGATATATACTTACCCGAAGGGAATTGATAAAAGCCAATATCTCAGAGCGAATTCTTGAACAGATTCCCTGAAAAACAAATTTTAATGTTAAAGTCATAAAATACTGACTCTTTGTTAAGCGTTTCGAGCTCTTGATTAAAAACATACTACTTTTTACTTTCTCTTGCCTATATGAATATATAGGAAGGAAAGTATTGTTTTCATGTCGATTTTTCGAAATCGAGTTTCATCGGATCTACACTTTCCAGACCCCCTGAACCCAAAAAACATGTTTTTAGCGATTGGTCTGTGTGTGTGTGTGTGTGTCTGTGTATACAAAATATCTCAAGAACGGAACATCGTACAAACTTGAAACTTGAAACTTAAGTTACATACCACTTCGGGACCCGACACGAACATTTTCATCAAAATCGGTCAACCGGAAGTAGTAGTTTATTCGTGTAATTTTTCACTTTTTTGCGATTTTCTCAAAAACTGGTCCTACGATTTTTTTAAAAATCGCCTGGTTTACTCTTATTTTTTATTCTCTACAAGATAGGGTAGGCGCCATATTTGCTGAAATTCTCGGTGAGGCTGTTTTTACGTAAAAAAGTGTTTTTTTAAGATTACGGCTTTAATAGCCTATGTATTATAGCGCAAAAATGTATATAATAAAAAATGTAGAGAATTTAAAATTTTACAACTTTTACTTCAAACATTTTTTTATAACGCTTAGTTTAGCGGTAATAAGCGATTTTCTGTTTTTTCTCACGAAAACGTGTGAAAAATCAATTTTTTAAAGATTTCGGCCTTAGTATGCATTTTTCGACAAAAGTGTATATTATCAAATTTATAGTAATTTAAAAAGATCTGCAACTTTTATTTAGAGCATTTTTCTCTACAGAGCCTAGTTGAGCGTGAAAGAGTGATTTTCCGTATTTTTAGGCCAAACTGAGGTTGATTTTCATTTTGCGTCTTTCATATATGATTAAAATTAGGTTATGTTTATTGAGGTTAGTTTTTTATTTATTTCTAATGTTTTATTACTAATGTTAATTTTATTGTTAATTATTTCAACTGGCAAGAGAAAGTTGTGTGAGTGTTTCACAACAGATTTTTTAGAAATCCTTGGTTAAGCCGATTTGGACCAACGGGATTTAGTCATTGGGCAAAGCATTAACTTACTATACTCTATTCCCCGTTCAGAATGCTGTACAGCTGTTATGACAACCCGTTGTTATAGATACTGAAGTCACAAGATTGCTTTTTGCGTATGGATGTGCTGTGAGGAAGGGAAGTGAAAAGTTGGAAGTGCTGCCAACCTCAACAGTGAGACACTATTCGCACATATTGCTACCGTGTAGTTTTTACATACATTTTGTAAGCTGTGGTTTATTCCGAGAAAATGTTTTCTTCATAATTCTTACAAGACATAAATGTGACCTGTAATATTGCCTATAGCTTAATTATATGACTAGAAATGTTTAATTTACTGTAATTACCAGCTACCGTATTCCATTGGAACAAAATTTTCTACGAATGAATCGCCTTCTTTACTATCGCTGTTACCGGCGTCTTCACTATCAGTCTCACTAGTTACCCGAATCTATCTAACCGTTTCCTTTTTTTACCAGGTGTCAACAAAACTGTTGATGAAGAATTAGCTTTTTCACTATCTTTAACTTCCTTCTTTATATTTCGAATTGTGAAAAGTGAAACATCACAGTAGTTAGATCACGGATTTGTTAACAGGCACGGATCGGCATTTTTGTTTAGCTTCAACTTCACAATTCAAGATGGTCATTTACGATGTTCCGTTCTTGAGATATTCTGTTCACACACGCGCGCGCGCGCACACACACACAGACAGACCAATCGCTAAAAACATGTTTTTTGGGTTCAGGGGTTCTAAAAACGTGTAGATCCGGTGAAAACTCGATTTCGAAAAATCAACATAAAAACAATACTTTCCTTCTTATATATTCATACAGGCAAGAGAAAGTAAAAAAGGCTTACCTTTGACATATGGCAAAAACCATTAATGATTTCTGTATCTATTGTTTAAGAGGGATCGAATGACACTTTTTGCTTCCAAATCCTGACTTTGATTTCTCGACTTCTTGGCCACTTCTAGTCGAAACCGAAACCTCAAATCCAATGTTTTTTACTTTCTCTTGCCTATATGAACATTTAGGAAGGAAAGTATTGTTTTCATGTCGATTTTTCGAAATCGAGTTTTCACCGGATCTACACGTTTTTAAACCCCATGTTTTAGCGATTGGTCTGTGTGTGTGTGTGTGTGTGTGTGTGTGTGTGTGTGTGTGTGTGCGCGCGCGCGTGTTGTATACAGAATATCTAAAGAACGGAACATCGTACGAACTTGAAACTTGAAACTTAAGTTAGACACCACTACCGGACCCTACATGAACATTTTCATTAAAATCGGTTAACCCGAAGTAGTAGTTTATTCGTGTAATTTTTTACTTTTTTGCGATTTTCTCAAAAACTATTCCTACGATTTTTTTTAAATCGCCTGGTTTACTTAATTTTTTTGGCTTGACAAGATAGGGTAGGCGCCATGTTTGCTGAAATTCTTGGTGAGGCGTTTTCACGTAAAAACATTGTTTTTTTAAGATTGCGGCTTTAATATGCATTTTAGCGCAAAAATGCATATAGTAAAAGTTGTAGAAGATTAAATATCCTACAATTTTTATTTCAAACATTTTATGTACAACGCTTCGTTTTGCGGTAATTAGCATTTTCTATTTTTTTCTCACGAAAACGTGTGTAATATCTATTTTTTTAAGATTTCGGCCTTAAAATGCATTTAACGAAAAAAGTGTAATATAAAAATTTATAGGAAATTAATAGATCTATAACTTTTATTTAAAGCATTTTTCTCTGCAGAGGCTGGTTTAGCGTGAAAGAGTGATTTTCCTTATTTTTAAGCTAAACTGAGGTTGATTTTCATTGTGCGTCTTTCACTCATGATTAAAATTAGGTTATGTTTATTGAGATTAATTTTTTGTTTATTTTTAATGTTTTATTACTAATGTTAGGTTTATTGTTAATTATTTGTATTGGCAAGAGAAAGTTGTGTAAGTGTTTCACATCAGTTTTTTTGTATTTAGTCTTAAGAGGAGTCGAATGACACTATTTTTGTTTCCAAATTCCGATTTTGGTTTTGAGCTACGAATTTCAAACTCAATGATTTCTGCATCTATTCTTTAAGAGGAATCGAATGACACTATTATTGTTTTAAAATTCCGACTTTGATTTATTGACTTCCGGTTTCGGACCACTTCCGGTCGAACCTGGACATTCAAACCCAATCTAGGCCCACGAACTTTTTTTGTAGATTACGAATCCGAAAACCGTTTGTTGCTGTCACTAGTAGTGTCGTGACTTTCATTTCTTGATATCTGGTTTTGGGCCACTCCCGGTTGAAACCGGAACTTCCAACCCAGTGTAGGGGATATAGCCTGATTTTCGTAAGGAGAGCGCTGGGCAAAACGTGCGTCTGCATTAGTATAGTCTTGTATCGGGTGATTTTTTAGTCCTGTTACCCAATTGTTAATGTCTGGTAATTTTTTTCTAAGAAAGGGATATTTTGTTTTGTGACACAAAGTTGGTAGCCCTACTCAACCGGTATAGATACGACAGTTTGAGTTGATTCTCCTTGAGTTGCGTAAAATTTTGTGCTGTTTCCAGTTGTGTTACGAACAGAATGTCTTTTACCCTAGAACAACGGGTTTTCATTCTTGAACAATATTTTGCTACAAAATCGTATGCGAGTGTAAAAGAATCATTTCAAATTAAATTTTTTGGTGTTCCTCCACTCTATTCTAGTCAATTTCTAGGCTAACTAACTGATTTTTAGAGGCAGGTATTGTTTGCAGCAGAAAACGTAGTGGTCGACCAACTCTTTTGACAGATGACGTTAAGAGAATGTGAAAACAAGATTGCTCAATTCTCCATGGAAAAGTTTACAAAAACTTTCTTCGCATGTTGATTTGTCATGTTCGAGTGCTCAGAAAGCTGCTAAAAAATTGAAATTGTATCCGTATCACATACGATTAGTTCTAGAGCTTCAGCCTCCAGATTTAAACAAGAAATTGTTTTAGGATAAAAGACATTCTGTTCGTAGCACGACCGGAAATGGCACAAAATTTTACACAGCTCAAGGAGAATCAACTCACACTGCCATATCCACACTGGTTGAGTAGGGCTACCAATTTAGTGTCACAAAACAAAATTAATTTTTTTTAGAAAAATATTACCAGACATTAACAATTGGGTAACAGGACTAAAAAATCACTCTGTATGTACTGCAATAGTGCAGTGTATGTAATCAACAATGGAACATTTTTTGTTTTTTTTTTTTTTTGTTTAACGTCCGACTGTTTTGCAATTACTGCTAATGCAGACGGTGAATGATGAAATGATTTTTTGTAACAATGGAACAGCATGCCTACAATATACAATGGGTGTTGTCAATTTTCAACAACACTCTGACTGTACATCTAACTGTTGGTCGGAGGGGATGGAGGGTCGAAGTCAAGGATGCGCATGCGTACCCAGCCCAGCGCTCACAACAATTGGCGTGATCTTTACTAGCTTTTTGTGTAGATTACGTATCCGAAAACAGTTTGTTGTTATCTTTTGTAGTTTTTGATATCTTGGTGTTATGGACGGACGGACGGACGGACATAAAAAAATGATAGATGGCAATTTAAAAATTTACCACCAATAACAGACAAGGAAGTAAATAACAACTTACATGAATAAAAAAGGACACATAATTGCGGCTGTTACTAAAAGTTGAACAGTTAAAATTGTATAAACTATCACTATAAAATTCCTTCTGGTTTCCTGATCATCAAATCCTTCGCCTCCAGCGTAGTCTTCTCCTGGTCCAGTGTAGTCTTGTCTCGGTCCAGGTTCATTTGGGCCTGGCCTCTGTAACTATAGAAAAATTGTACACTAATTAATCTTTTAAATGAATCCTGTAGCTTGTAGTCAATTTACTAACAATACGAGTATATGCATTAATACGAGGGTCACTATTTGTATTTTGAGCCTTGGCAGCACTGATTGTTGTTGGGTATCAGCTGATTGATGTTTTTATTTGAAAGTTTGACATTTTTAACAATAACCTACACCAGATATATTGTAAACAAAACATTGTTTGTGTCGTTTGTAGCCATTTAAAAAGATTGTGTCAGTCAAAAAATGGAATTGAGTCGTAAAAACTTTCGTGCAATGATTTATTACGATTTCCGACGTGGATTAACTAGACAACAGTGCACTGATCAACTTAATTCCACTTTTGGTGATGAAGCCCCATTCTTTTACCACTGTGAAACGCTGGTATAACGAGTTCAATCGTGGCCGTCGTTCTCTCAATGATGAATTTCGTGAAGGTCGTCCAAAGTCGGTTGTTGTTCCTGAAAACATTGACGCTGTGCAAAATATGATCATCTAAGATCGTCATGTGACATATTGTGAGATTGAGACACCTTTAGGCATTAGTCCCACTTGCATACATAAAATATTGTACGAATATTTAGCTGTGAAAAACGTGTGTTGTCGTTGGATCCCACACAATTTGACAAAAGCCCAAAAAGATGCCCGTGTCGATTGGTGCAAAAAAATTATTAAAAAATTCAATGTTGGTGCTTCCAAAGAAGTATATAGGATTGTAACAGGTGACGAATCATGGATATATGCGTACGAGCCAGAACGAAAACAACAGTCGGCGGTATGGATGTTTCAAGACGAACCGAACCCAACAAAAGTTGTTCGTGCTCGGAGCACTTCAAAACAAATGGTCGCCTGTTTTTTCATGAAAACTGGTCATGTAGCAACAGTACCTTTGGAGGAGCGTAAAACAGTAAATTCTGAATGGTATACAACCATTTGTTTGCCAGTAGTCTTTGATGAAATTAGAAAAACAAACAAAAATTGTCGGATCATCCTCCATCAAGACAACGCAAGCTCCCACACATCTTGTGAAACAACCAGCTTTTTCAACACTCAAAAGATCGAATTAATGGGTCATCCGCCTTACAGTCCAGATTTGGCACCCAATGATATCTTTTTGTTCCCAACTATCAAGGATAAATTGCGAGGACAACTATTTTTGTCGGCAGAAGAAGTTGTTGAAGCATTCAAAAACCATGTTTTGGAGGTACCCGACGCAGACTGGAAAATATGCTATGAGAACTGGTTCCTACGCATGCAAAAGTGTATAAACCTTAAAGGGGAATATTTTGAAAAGCAATTAAGCCACTTTCAACAAAAAATAGTTTGCATTTATTCTTAGGCTCAAAATATAAATAGTGACCCTCGTATTGGCTTCTTCTAACGTAAAGTTCGGCAATTTACAATTTTTTTTTTTTACTCTTTTTAATGGTGCTTTAATTCAATCTTATTTATTACTTTCTCTTGCCTATATATATATATAGATAGGAAGGTATTGTTTTCATGTCGATTTTTCGAAATCGAGTTTTCACCGAATCTACACGTATTCAGACCCCCTGAACCCAAAAAACATGTTTTTAGCGATTGGTCTGTGTGTGTGCGCGCGGGCGGGTGTGTGTGTGTGAGTGTGTGAACAGAGTATCTCAAGAACGGTACATCGAACAAACTTGAAACTTAAGTTAGATACTACTACTGGACCCGACACGAACATTTTCATCAAAATCGGTCAACCGGAAGTATAGTAGTTTGTTCGTGTAATTTTTAACATTTTTGCGATTTTCTCAAAAACAGGTCCTACGATTTTTTTAAAACTCGCCTCATTTACTAAATTTGTTATGCTCTACAAGATAGGGTAGGCGCCATGTCTACTGAAATTCTTGGAGAAGCTGTTTTCTCGAACAACTTTTTTTTAAGATTGGGGCTTGAATATGCATTTTACGCAAAAATGTATATAATAAAACATGTAGAGAATGTAAAAACGTACACCCTTAATTTCAAACATTTTTTTGTATAACGCTTAGTTTAGTGGTGATTAGCGATTTTCTGTTTTTTCTCACGAAAACTTGTAAAAAAATCGACTTTTTTACGATTTCAGCCTTAGCATGTATATAATCAAATTTATAGGAAATTAAAATATCTACAACTTTTATTTACAGCATTTTTCTCTACAGAGCTAGTTTAGCGTAAAAGAGTGATTTTCCTTATTTTTAAGCCATACTGAGGTTGATTTTCATTTTGTCTTTCACTCATGATTAAATTAAGATTATGTTTTTTGAGGTTAGTTTTTTTTTTGTTTCTTCTAATGTTTTATTACTAATGTTAGGTAATAATGTTAGGTTATATTGTTAATTATTTGCATTGGCAAGAGAAAGTTGTGCGAGTGTTTCACCCCAGATTTTTTTTTAGTTTATTTATTTGAAGTCGCATCAACAGCTTGGTCATTAGCGACTACAGTGGGTTTTGGAACGTTGGGTTGTGACTTGTTATAATTTCCAGACCCTAGCTGGGAATCGAACCCGGGACTTCCGCGTGGGAGGCTAGCGCGCTATCACTATGCTACGGAGGCGGCCGAAACATAATTTGTTATGACCTTGATTCTCTACTTTGTTATTAATTTAACTAAACTTTTGATTCAAATCAGCTGCTGTTTCGTTAAAATTAATTTTAACCTCTACCATTCTATCAATTTTGTCTAACCTATCTTTTATTTCTTTACCAAATTCTTTTAATGTCTTTTCATTATTCACCTTCATCTCAAATAATAACCTACTGTTCTCTGCTAGAATTTCAGTTTTCATTGCAATTAATGACTTGTTATTTTCCAATTTTGCCTCATCAAACTTCCTTATTATCTCTTCTAATACCTGACTCTGCCCATAACAGACAGGTGGAGTGTTAAATTATTTACACTCAATCTGTTCGTTGCAGGGCTAAAATAAATAGTTCTGTTTCTTATCACATGGTCAGTCAATTAAATGACTGGATCATTTAAGAACAGAAGAGGTAGAGGTGTAAAAGACACTAATCAGAGTTATCTTATCTGAAAGTAATGAATTTCATTGTACAGCCAGACCCTGAAGTGAAGGTGTCATTTACAGAGTGGAAAATATGTGCTTTTCAGAGGGCCCGGCATGCTGATAAGCGTACTTTTCCACTCAGTGAGGAAGACAATGGTAAACCACCTCACTCCTCGATTTACTTAGTAAAACCTCTAGAGGTTCAAACCAGCCTTTCGGCTGTTGACCTAAACAACAACAATACCTGACTAAGTTCTAATTTCTTACCTAATTCATGACTGTCTACATTTTCCTGTTCTTCTCCATCACTTTTACAGTTTCTTGATATTGTTTTTTTTCGATCTTAACTTTTGCGACATTATTGTTGATTCTAATAAATTGCCAATTTTAAATTTGACAATTGCCCGTACGTTGGTGTGCCAAAATATTGTAGCGTGATATTTTAAACTTATTATTTATTAAGCACAAATAAAAAACTCAACTGCACTCACCGGTAACCAGCTACCGACAAACAATTTTTTATTCTTTTTCCTTTTTTAAACTTTCAATTGTAAATATTTTTTTAATTTATTTAATATATTTGACATAAATATTAGATTTAAATTTAGAATAATAAATAACATTTATTTATAATAATTTAATAATATTTTAATAATTTCAATAACATTTATTTTGAAAATTTTGTAATTATTTTTATACTAGAATAAATGTCATGTTTTACAATAATGAAACCTTAAAACTGGCTGCTACAAACCTTTTCCTTTGAATTGTAATATTTAATTAAATTAATTAATGTTATACTTTTATCTTAAAATATCTACTGTTTTGAACAACATTTACCTGCTGTGCCATCTCTGAATTGAAATAACAGATGAGTTTTCTTTTGTAAAATATGGAAGTTGTAATAATATACTATTGTTTAAGTACTGAAAATCCACCGATATTTAAATATCTGGGTACGTCTGATCTTGCATTTTATCAATGCAAAGAAATCTTTGCAAAAGACGTAATAAAAACATGTTATTAAAAATTCTTATAATGCTATAAATATAAATCTAAATATTGCAATATTTAAATCATCATGAAACTGTTATAACATTAAACGATCCCTAATATATCTATTTTTCAAAAATGTTTTGAAACATTTTGAAAACAATAAATCAATCATAACATAAACAGTAGTAAAATGTAAACACTGTTTCTACCATTTTACATATGTTTCTGCCATTGTATCAGCTGCTTCTTTGAACTATTTATAGCTATAGTTCAGCCGTTCTAAGTTTGCTCCTAATGTAAACAAATAATGACGTCACTGAGCATGCGCATTATATCTAAATGTGTATACGCTGATTAAAAAGTAACAACTAAATAATTTCAAAAGTATTTAAATACAAAATACTTTTAAAAGTATTTTTCTAAATTAAATTGTTAGGCCTACATCATATCACGACTGATTTTTTTAGTACTTTAGGTACTTATAATTTAAAACATAGTTAACTTAATAGGAATACGACGTCCATAAAGTCACGGACTCTAGTGTGCACCCTGTAGTAGCTGGTTTTGGTTTGTTGACAGTAGGAGCAAACTTAGAGCGGCTGAACTATACGTGATGATTATGATTATCATTATACGTCTGTAATGATAATAATCACGGTAAATAACGGGTGTTTAAAAAAGGATGCATTTCGAAGTTTGAGAACGCTAATTTATTACATTAAGTAATTACAAATTATACGGTATGAAATTATTACCTTTATAATATTCAGATTACCTTTAAAACTTAACAATAAATGTTCAAAATGACTTCCTCCGCTTGTAATGCAAGTTCGGACACGTTTCATAACATTTACAGCCACTTTTCGTAGTGTTTGCTCATTAATGTTTGTAATCTCACTTTCAATATTAGCCTTCAATTCTTCAATTGTATGAGGATTGTTTTTAAAAACCTTATTCTTTAAATTCCCCCAAAGAAAAAAATCCGCAGGAGTAAGATCTGGGGATCTTGGTGGCCACAATCCTTTTGATATCACACGATGGCCAAAAAAATTCTCGTTACATATTCAGCGTTCAGTAGAAGTATGGCACGTTGCGATATCCTGCTGAAACCAACAATCTCGATCGTGTAATTCTAACAACGCTATAAATTGTTCAATTAAGTTGCGGTACACCATACCATCTACATATGTGTCAAAAAATAAAGGCCCAACAATACGACGCCGGGAGATCGCACACCAAACACCAATTTTACGTGCGTGTAGTGGACGTTCATGAAGTGTGTGAGGATTATGAGCGTTCCATATTTGGCAGTTTTGGCTGTTGATGTAACCATCCAAGTGGGACCATGCTTCGTCACTGAAATAAACACGATCCAATATTTCAACACCGTTGTCATTAACAAGAGAACGTATCCAACGACAATACTGTATACGTTTCCCATGGTCAACTTCTTTCAGTTTATGAACGACACCGATGCTGTAAGGATGCAGATTTAATTTTTTTGTAGCCCTTAAAGCGGAAGATAGTGATAATCCAGCCTGTGAAGATAACTTTCTAAGTGATTTTCCGGGTGAGGTAGTCAAACGTTGTTTCACATCGTCCAAAACTTGTTCTGTTAACACTGATGGTTGACCTGTGCTTTTCCGATCCTGTACACTGCCAGTCTCACGAAATTTATTAATCAGACGCGATATTGTGGTGTTATTAGGTACTTCAGAATTGGGAAATTTTAACTGGAACTCGTCTTTCACTCGTTCGTAAGATTTATATGCGCAATAACTTTCAATAATAAAAACACGTTCATCCTTTGAAAAAACCATGTTTGAACTTATACAGACACTACAGATACAAATGAATACTGGGATAGCACTAGTACATGTCAGTAATACACAATGGGTCAACAATGAGTACGGTAGTGCCAACTGTTATTTGGGGGAAAAAATATTCCCTATGCAGAAAATATTAACCCTTACTTCGAAGTGCGTCCTTTTTGAAACACCCGTTAGAAGAGCCGGTAGGGGTCACGCGAATGACCGGCCGTTACGAGTACGTACCGTCACTAGCAAATGACGTCACCGGTGCGAAAAGCACCAGTTTTTTTTAACTTCGTTCTTCTACATTCAAGACTAATAAATATAAATATAATATAAATAAATTTATGATATTCGGTAACCTACCTGTAGAAAAATAAAATGGTAGTGAATATTCAACAGTTAGGCCTAAAGTTATATGTTATTTTCCGCAAAAAGATGTTTTAAACTCGTATTCAGCGAATTTATTTTTTAATCTGTGTTTTTGGCTTTAATGTAAATTATTTCTCGCAAAAGTTTAGTAATTTTTTCTCGCAGACACAAATTTTCGTTTCTCAACGCTTTAAAATCTTCAGATTTTTTCGTTGTAGGTTCGGTGTGTAATAGGATTATTTTCATTAGCAATAGTTAGGAGGTTCCTAACAAATTATAATTTTCGCCTTGCGAAACAAGAAATTTTACAATTTTTTCTTTTTTCATGTCTCTAATTTCTTTCGGGTGACTAAAAATTTAATCAGTTCCGCGAGTTGGCATCTTAAGATGTGGAACTGCAGACGATTTTAATTTTCTTGTGCCTTTTTTTTGTTGTATAGCCCTTTTAAGAGCGTACTAGTTATGTAATTAAATTCATTTTCCCTTTGGGAGCTGTTGCCTCCTTGCGTGGTACTCCCTCATCCTCCTACTCACCACCTGTCTTGCCTCCTCTGTCCAGATTCTAGTCTTGGACTCAGCAGAATGGAAATTCCCGAAAGTCTTAATCTTGTGCCTAAAAATGTCTCTGTTCATAATGTCGTTGCCCGAGATGTCCAACGTTATGAGGTCTTCCTTCACTTCCTTCAACCATCTGTCTCTGGTTTTAAGTCCTTCCTGGCTTCTGATCAACTTGTAGGTCTCATTTTCTATATCCCTAAACCTCATTAGATGTCCGTAATATTGCAGTCGTCTTTTCCGACACTTTGTTGACGAGGATTCCCCCAGAAAATTCATTATTACTTCGTTTGATAGTTTTTTATGTACGTTAGTGTCCGGGTCATAGACTGTTCCCAATATTGTCTGGGCAAATCTTCTGTGTACTTCGTCCAGCTTTGCAAGCTCTCCCTTTCTGTAACATGTCAGAGTCTCAGCCGCGTACAAAACCTGTGGGAGGACTACCGTGTTTAAAAGTGTCTTAACTTGGTGTTGCGGGAGATACACTTTTTGTTGTAAAATCCTTTCATCTGTACATACGCCATCTCTAATTTTCCAATTCTTTTCCGTAATGCCAGGGCATCCGATCCATTTTGTTGGATGATTTCGCCCAGATAATTAAAATGGTCAACTCTGCTCAATCTGCCAAAATCAGTTTTAAGTGACCTTGGGCTGTCTTTATCATGTGCCTTTAAAGTTACAAAGTTCAGATTTTAAATCGCGTTCGACGTCACAGTCTTTAACACGAGCACCACAAACACACGCAGAATCAACAGAAAAATTGTCTTCACATTGACAAGCATGCAATCCATGCTTTTCTTAAGGTTTCATCTTTCGGAAAACGGTGAAATGAAAATCTTTCATGTATATTTTTTTCATTGTTAGCACAACCCGCATCAATTTTCAATGTAATTATATTAGAACTCTCTAGATATAAACACGAACTAAATACCTATTAGAAACAAAAAAAAGTAAATACATAATAAGTGTTAGTAGGCCTAAATATTTACTAGTTCTTGTTATGTTTAATAATATATTCGATTAAACTGACTGCACAAAGAATTCACATAATACCTTTCGGCGGTTATTAGACGGACTGACAACATTCACAAATACCAAAATAATACAAACAGCTGGCTGTGTTATTAAGCACCGGTGACGTCATCGGCTACTGCGCACCCCTATCGTCTTATCGATTTACCTTGATAATAATGAACTAGGTGAACACGTGCGGGAAAACCTGCACGAAAGTGTAAATTTATTTTTATAGAACTTCTCTGTAAACAACACTTTTTGTTTTAATGTTGCGTGGCATTATTTGAATTTTTAGGGTATCAAATGATCTGAAAAATTATAATAGCTCTGAAAAGAGCTGTTAGAAACCAAAGCAAAATATAGCAGAACTCACTGTACACAACTGAAAGTACAAAAAAACATTTTTTTTCTACACGAGCACAGCCTCCCCAAGAATTTCAGCAGACATGACGCCTACCCTATCATACCATAAAGAATGTAGTAAATGACGTGATTTTAAAAAAGTCGTAGGGAACCGTTTTTGAAAAAATCACACGAGTAAACTACTACCCGCGGTTGACTGATTTTGATTAAAATGTTTGTTTCGGGTCCTCTAGTAGTACGTAACTTAAGTTTCAATTTTCAACTTTGTATAATGTTTCGTTCTTGAGATATTTTGTTCACATACACCGATCAATCGCTAAAAACATTTTTTTTGAGTTCAAGGGGTCTAATAGCAAGGGTCTTGTAGCAACAACACGTTAGATAGTCAAAAGCGATGTGTCACTGCCAATGAGTTGGTATGCTTTAGTTCGTTGAACTTGCCTCCCTCCAACCTGAAATAGTGTGAGATGTGGGAGGGATAGATTGAGAAAGAGAAAGATATCTGCATAGGGTATTACTAGTAGTAGGGTAGTAGTACGTATACTATTTTTAAGGGTGATGAGCTCTGAAAGTATGCATTGCCCCCTACCCACTTCTTTGCTAGCCAATGACTTGCCAGCAACGTTGCCAATACTTGCTAGCTCTTGTAGCTCTGTTAGATATTTCGTCGGCCATTTTTTTGGTCTTTCAATAACAATTATAACCTATAAACATACAATAATCAGCTGATTATATAATAAAGTATTGCATGTTAACGTGCTCAATAATCGATGTGTTCAGTACGAGATGCTAGACGGGAGTGAACTATTGCGGCTCTTATACACATGCGCGCGTAATGTTTGTCACGTACAATCTGACAACGTTGGCATACGTTCTGATTGGTCTAAACGTGTGGAACAGCAGAGCTCATCAACCGTGAAAACATATATTTGCATTCGGTACACAGATGCATCGCTTACCGTATTCTCATTTTTATTAACTTTACGTTTTATCATCTTTATTTTAGACCTCCTATTTTACGGTCATAAATCAAAATATATGATTTTGATAAGTTTTCTGCAAATCTTTTCAAACAGACGATTCATTTGAGCCCACTTTAGAGAAAATCGGTGTAGGTTTAGGTGATAAATATCGTGTTAAAAAAAAACCTGCTCGCTATTAATATATAGATGTATTTTACTTTCTCTTGCCTATATGAACATATAGGAAAGAAAGTTTGGTTTTCATGTCGATTTTCGAAATTCAGTTTTCACCGGTTATACACGTTTTCAGACCCCCTGAACTCAAAAAAAATGTTTTTAGCGATTGATCTGTGTATGTGAACAAAATATCTCAAGAACGAAACATCATACAAAGTTGAAAATTGAAACTTAGGTTAAGTACTACTATAGGACCCGAAACAAACATTTTTTATCAAAATCAGTTAACCGGAAGTAGTAGTTTATTCGTGCGATTTTCTCAAAGATGGTTCCTACGACTTTTTTTAAAATCATGTCATTTACTACATTCTTTATGGTATGATAGGGTAGACGTCATGTCTGCTGAAATTCTTGGGAAGGCTGTGCTCTTGTAGAAAAAATGTTTTTTTTTAAGATTGCGGCCTTAATATGCATTTTAGGGCAAAGTGTATATAATCAAAGTTATAAAGAATTTAAAAACCTACAACTTCTATTTCAAACATTTTTTTGTATAACGCTTAGTTTAGCGGTAATTAGTGATTTTATATTTCTTTTTAATGAAAATCTGTAAAAAAAATGGATTTTTTAAAATGTCAGCCTTAGTATGCATTTCACGCTAAACTAGGCTCTGTACAGAAAAATGCTCGAAATTAAAGTTGTAGATCTTTTAATTTCCTATAAATTTGAATGCATTTTTGTCGTAAAATGGACACTGCGGCCGAAATCTTAAATTTTTTTTTTACAATGTTCATGAAAAAAATCCAGAATATCACTAATAACCGGTAAACTAAGCGTTATACAAAAAAATGTTTAAATTAAAAGTTGTATATTTCTAAATTGTCTACAACTTTTATTATAAACACTTTTGCGCTAAAATGCATATTAAGGTTAAAATTTTAAAAAACCCGTTTTTTTCTTCGCGAGAAAAGCTTCTCCGCGAATTTCAGTAGACATGGCGCCTATCCTATCTTGTAGAGCATAAAAAGTGTAGTAAAAGCGATTTTAATAAAAATCGTAGGAGCCCTTTTTGAGAAAATCGCAAA
This sequence comes from Catonia carolina, assembly GCA_035578175.1. Lineage (NCBI taxonomy): Eukaryota > Metazoa > Arthropoda > Insecta > Hemiptera > Achilidae > Catonia > Catonia carolina. The sequence continues at coordinate 65,612,267 of JAQMRL010000005.1, read as the reverse complement.
AAAGTGAAAAATTACACGAATAAACACTACTTCCGGTTGATAGATTTTGATGAAAATGTTCGTTCGGGTTCTCTAGTGGTACCTAACTTGAAGTTTCAAGTGTCAACTTTGTACGATGTTCTGTTCTTGAGATATTTTGTTCAGACACTCTCACAGACCAATCGCTAAAAACATGTTTTTTTATTTCAGGGGTCTGAAAACGTTTATATACGGGGAAAACTCGATTACGAAAAATCGACATGAAAACAATACTTTCTTTTGTATATATTCATGTAGGCAAGAGAAAGTAAAAAAATTAGTATAGCCTGCACATTATAAAGTATTATGGCGTGAGGTGAGGATATCGTGTTGGCCATGAACTAGTCCGTTTCTGGTGTAACCTGGCAACCAAGCGTTTCGGAAGTAGGTTGTGTTAAGGCAACTCATACTGGCAATAACGTATTAGGCTCCCGCCACCTAACATTTCAAATCTCCCAAATCAAACACTTCCTATGACCTCACACACACGTCATTATCCCTACTACAGTTCCTTGTTTCCTTTGTCTTCCAGACTCCGCACTCGTAAGTTAGCAGGCAAGGCAACAGGTCAAGGCACTCTCGTCGTGACCATAATGTGCGAATTATGGTCTTGCTTTGTGATGTAAACCAGGCATGGCATTTCATTCGTTTCGATCTCTGTTTGAGAACTCTAATTGTGCGAATTTCATTGTGTATTATGCATTTCTAACTGTTATAATTTGCAAATTATGTTTAGCGTCTTTACAATCTATCAATCACGTATTTTCTACAAGTGCGAAAATCTTCAAGTCTTAATCAAAGGTAAGTGCCAAATATTTGTTGTGTTTTTTGTTGCTTTCGAGTGCGTTTCCTGTATTTGTTGATGTTATTTAATTCATTCTGTTGTTTAATTTGTCAGTCGTTCTTAATTGCCTTAAATTGCCAGTTACAAACATTAAATCGTTTAGTTGTGATTACCAACTGTCTTTTAAAAGTAATCTGGTCCTTCGGAAACAATCGTTTATTTGCCGTTTTATTAAATTCAATAATTATCCGTCGTGGGTAATTTTCATTGTTTTAAAAATCCAAGGTATCCCCCGCAGGAAACCGAACAGGTTGTATTACAATTTGTTTCTTTATTCAGCTCCGAGAGAAAGCGGTTGAATTTTAAATCACTCTGTATACGATTTTGTAATTAAATAAAATTGAAAAGTTCATAAAATTTATTAATATTTGTAAATAAATAATTTACAATAACATTCTGTCGAAAATCTCTAGTTACTGATACATATAGATTCGTTAAGTAGACACTCATCAGGGTAATATTTTATCAAATAAATGTTTCAATTTACCTGCAATAGAAAATTAAAAAATATTATTAAACATGTTAATGTCATTATGTACATTTTTTTAAATTCCTAAGATGTGTACGTTGCAATCTGTTCAATTCAGAACAATAAGCAACCCCATGACCCAATGAGATGAGAATGATGTGTATGACGTGTAAATGAGGTGTAGTCTTGTTCAGACCCAGGTCGACCACTCCTGAGAAGTATGGTTAATTGAACCCCAACCATCAAAGTACACCGGCAATCACTGTCTAGTATTCAAATCCGTATAAAAGTATAAAACCTTTACTAGGATTTGAACAAGGAACCTTCGTCTCCGAAAATCAGCTGTTAAACAGCTGATTTTGGCGACGACTTTACCTTTAGACCAACCCGGTGGGTTATTATGTACATTATTACATAATTTCATTTGTACATGTCATTATTAATGTTTAGTATATATGATTTCGTTGTTTAGGTCAGAAGCCGAAAGGCTGGTTTGAACCTCTAGAGGCTTTACTAAGTAAAAATGAGTAGTTAGGTGGTTTACAATTGCCTCCCTCACTAAATGGAAAAGTATGCTTTTTAGCGTGCCAGGCCCTCCGAAAAGCACCCACTTTTCACCCTGTAAATGTCAGCTTCACTTCGTTCACCAAAATGTAACTGGTTACATTTACATTACTTTGTAATGCCTCAACCGAAATCAACACGAATAGTCAAAGAAGTGATGCTGAGAAGCCGCAGTAAATGTATTACGAAGGTTAACCAGAAATAACCTCCGTTTTGAAATAAAAAGTAAACGAGTGAAGATACAAAAACTTTATTATATACATATTAAAACTACAGTTTTTCTCTATTTTTCGACATAGTCGCCAAATAGATTCAAGCACTTGTCGTACCTTGGAACAGTCTTTGAAATACCCTCTGCATAAAAATCTGCCGCCTGTGAATGTAGCCAACCATACACGGCGTTTTGAAGCTCTTCGTCATTGGCGAACCGCTGAGATGCAAGCCACCACTTCATGTTCGGGAACAGGTGAAAGTCACTAGGAACCAAGTCCGGGCTGTATGGGGGATGATCGAAAACGTCCCATTTAAACTTGGCCAAAAGTTCATTTGTTCTTCGAGCTGTATGAGGGTGAGAAAACAAATGAACTTTTGGCCAAGTTTAAATGGGACGTTTTCGACATCCCCCATACAGCCCGGACTTGGCTCCTAGTGACTTTCACATGTTCCCGAACATGAAGCGGTGGCTTGCATCTCAGCGGTTCGCCAATGACAAAGTGACTCAAAACGCCGTGAATGGTTGGCTACATTCACAGGCGGCAGATTTTTATGTAGAGGGTATTTCAAAGACTGTTCCAAGGTACGACAAGTGCTTGAATCTGTTTGGCGACTATGTCGAAAATAGAGAAAAACTGTAGTTTTAATATTTATATAATAAAGTTTTTGTATCTTCACTCGTTTACTTTTTATTTCAAAATGGAGGTTATTTTCTGGATAACCCTCGTACTATGAATGTATTGAAAAAATTTTTCAATGAAAATTACGAGAACCCACGTAAGGAAATTCAGGAGAGCGCTACTAAGCTTTGTGGTATATCAGTTCTTACTTTAAGAAGAATATTAAGCGAAGAAAAAAAAATTGAGATAATGGAACGTTTAGTAGGCCAAGAAAAAGTCGACCAAGAATCAACAGTAAAGTTAACATCGATAATTTCCAAAAATCTGCACTAAGAAATATAATTTACAATTTCCAAAACCCAGCAATAAATGCATACTTTAAGGCATATTTTAAAAGTTGTTAAGAACAACATTCACAACTATTGTTCGATTTTATCCATTAAACGCTGCGTAAAATTTTACTGAAAATGGGTTTCAGATGGTGAAAAACAGAAGCCAACAGGAACATTTTAGTTGAGAAACTTGAACATACTCTATTAACTTAAATTCATCAATCTTTACAAATATTATTTAAATAAATAATTTCTCCAAAATACGTTTTTTTTATAACCCACCGGGTTGGTCTAGAGGTGAAGTCGTCGCCAAAATCAGCTGTTTAACAGCTGATTTTCGGAGACGAAGTTTCTTGGTTCAAATCCTAGTAAAGGTAGTTACTTTTATACGGATTTGAATACTAGACAGTGGTTACCGGTGTACTTTGATGGTTGGGGTTCAATTAACCATACTCTCTCAGGAATGGTCGACCTGAGTCTGTACAAGACAACACCTCATTTACACATCATACACATCATTCTCACCTCATTGGGTCATGGTGTTGCTTATTGTTCTGAATTGAACAGATTGCAACGTACACACATTAGGGATTACAAAAAAAAAACTTTTTAAATAATATTTTCGAAGTAGATTTATAACATTAGAAATTTTTTTAAAGTAAGTTGACGTATTGATGGTCCAATTAATCGGTTATGCATCGTATCGATAGGGTGTGGCTTCTAGTTAGGCCTACCTCCCGTTTTCCTACTTGATAGCTCAATATTAATTTCTTCTGATTCGTCTTAAAAATGATATTTTATGGTAAACAAATCTGTCAAGATACGCATGAAATTTACATTTTCTTAATAGATAAGTTTCTAATCGATATTTTATTAAAAACCTTAAAGGGTTTGACGAATCAAACATTTGGCGTAGAGGCGTGTTGACAGGCGGTGAAAAATGATGGCCTCCCGGTCACTTGTCCGGGATTTTTCAACTTATTTCTTCAGTCTTTAAAAATTGTTTTAATTAATGCGTAAATTGTGTCTTTTATGCGTTTTAATTATATTTTTGATATAGACTTACAAAATTACGTATTAGGTTTACATTTTTTAGACCCACCGGGTTGGTCTAGAGGTAAAGTCGTCGCCAAAACCAGCTGTTTAACAGCTGATTTTCGGAGACGAAGGTTCCTGGTTCAAATCCTAGTAAAGGTAGTTACTTTTATACGGATTTGAATACTAGACAGTGGTTACCGGTGTACTTTGATGGTTGGGGTTCAATTAAACATACTCTCAGGAATTGTCGGCCTGAGTCTGTACAAGACAACACCTCATTTACACATCATACACATCATTCTCACCTCATTGGGTCATGGTGTTGCTTATTGTTCTGAATTGAACAGATCGCAACGTACACACATTAGGGATTACAAAAAAAAAACTTTTTAAATAATATTTTCGAAGTAGATTTATAACATTAGAAATTTTTTTAAAGTAAGTTGACGTATCGATGGTCCAATTAATCGGTATGCTTCGTATCGATAGGGCGTGGCTTCTAGTTTAGAACTACCTCCCGTTTTCCTACTTGAGATCTCAATATTAATTTCTTTTGATTCGTCTTAAAAATGATATTTTATGGTAAACAAATCTGTCAAGATACGCATGAAATTTACATTTTCTTAATAGATATATATAAGTTTCTAATCGATATTTTTAAAAACCTTAAAGGGTTTGACGAATCAAACATTTGGCGTAGGGGCGTGTTGACAGGCCGTGAAACAAGATGGCCTCCCGGTCACTTTATGGTCATCAGCCGAAAGGCTGGTTTGAACCTCTAGAGGTTTTACTAAGTAAAAACGAGGAGTGAGGTGGTTTACCATTGCCTTCCTCACTGAGTGGAAAAGTATGCTTATCAGCATGCCGAGCCCTCTGAAAAGCACAAATTTTTCTCTCTGCAAATGAAACCTTCACTTCATTCACCACAGGGTCTGGCTGTATAATGAAATTCATTACTTTCAGAGGAGATAACTCTGATTAGTGTCTTTTACACCTCTACCTCTTCTGTTATTAAATGATTCAGCTATTTAATTGGCTGACCATGTGATAAGAAACAGAACTATTTATTTTAGCCCTGCAACGAACAGATTGGGTGTAAATAATTTGACATTCCACTTGTCTGTTACGGGCACAAAACGTATTTTAGAAAACCATTTAGGATAAAATACAATAAAGAATAAACTTACCAATATTAGTTGGCGATTGACAAATGTAATTTGCTTTGAAACATCTAATCATCATCATCACCGAAGCAAAAAAATGCGACTAGTGGCAATAGATGTTTGAATATTGTAATAATGTCTACGTACAATTGTATAGCACCGTATAAATATTCATCAGGCTCTAGTTCAACAGATTTTCCACCCATTATTTGTTGTGTATCAAACAGCAAAAACTAGGAAAAAATAAAAACTCAATAATTTATGATAATTAGGTAAACTGAAAGGTATACCTTAAATAAAACGAATCTTAACAGAGCCACAAATACACACTGTTTGAAATACTGTTAAGTTCTAATGTGGACGGTCTGTTGGTGTTCGAGCTCGACCCTGTCGAGTCTGACTTTTTTTAATCCTTCATTATTATTAACCGTCCTTTATCGTCAGCATTAAAATGAAAAAAAAAACCCAGTTGGACGTAAAATAAAAGCAATATCTTGGTGTTTGTAAATTAAGATAAGCAGCGCGTTAACATTTTCAGAACCGTAGTTTATTTTTAATTTCTATAAATAATGATTAATTTAGTGAAAATGAATTAGCCTGTATTAAAATGACATATCTCATGACCTGTTGAGATGGTAAGCGTAGCTATTGTTCATCAACAGACTCGGCCTCCCGAAGTTATCAGTGCCTTTCCCTGTCTGCCTCAAGACGACTGGAACGGGCTTAGAGCATTCACTTCTGTGAATAGAAGCTTAACGGACCTGTTGAGATGCTAATCGTAGTTCATGTTCGTAAACAGACTCGGTCTCCCGAAGTTATGAGTGTCTTTCCCTGTCCGCCTCAAGACGACTGGAACGGGCTTCAGAGCATTCACTTCTGTGAATAGAAGCTTGACGGACCTGTTGAGATGCTAATCGCAGCTCATGTTCTTTAACAGACTCGGTCTCCCGAAGTTATGATTGTCTTTCTCTGTCCGCCTCAAGACACTGGAACGGGCTTCAGAGCATTCACTTCTGTGAATAGAAGCTTGACGGACCTGTTGAGATGCTAATCGCAGCTCATGTTCTTTAACAGACTCGGTCTCCCGAAGTTATGAGTGTCTTTCCCTGTCCGCCTCAAGACGACTGGAACGGGCTTCAGAGCATTCACTTCTGTGAATAGAAGCTTGACGGACCTATTGAGATGCTAATCGCAGCTCATGTTCTTTAACAGACTCAGCCCCGCAAAGTTGTGAGTGCGCTCCCTGTGAGCTTCCAGGCGACTGAAACCGGCTTTAGAACACTCATTTCTGCGAACCTGACGGACTCGTTGAGACACCCGTTGTTGTTCATGTACGGCTTCAGTTTGGCTGGTGTGACTAAGCCTGTCTCGATTTGTTTTTAGCCTTGATGTAGTAGCTTCCTGGGTCTCGTTAGTCTGTTTAATTTTATAATTTTGGCACGTCTTGTAACTTTGACCAAAATCAAGAAATCAAAGGCGGAATTTGGAAACAAAAATAGTGTCATTCTTCTTAAGGGGAGATGATACGATGGTTTAAACTCAACATTTCGTTTTTTATGTTTTTAAATAGTCTAGTCCTAGATATGCCAGAAAAGCATTAAATTACGGCAAAAAAAAATTTTTACAAAAAAATTAAGTTTTTATTAAGTTCACACAGAAAAATTATTATGTTACCAAGAACGAATATTTTTCACGATTTTATACTGCTCGTTTTAGTGGAAAGTGAATTTTAGTTTTTTAAATATCTGCATCACTGTTTTTTTGTATTCTCAGCTGTTGGTTCAGCTTTCTAAACAACTGATGGGAAATTTAGTTTTTGTGTAAATTTTGTTTTTGACTTGTGCTTTCTTGTTTCTTGCGTTTCCCGTAAATTTAGATTTTTAACACTAGGTACATTTTTCTCAGAAACCAATAAACCTACGAGGCTGAAATTTTTACCAGTTAATTATCTGGTATATTCACATATACCGACATTTTATGACTTTCGCAGGTGCTCCAAAAATTAGTAATACGCAAAAATCTTAGAAATCAATTTGTAAAAAATTTATGTTATTGATCATTTTTTTAAAAAATGGTATGGTCCAAAGATTAAATTGAAAAAATGTCAGTAACTCGAGAAGAAACCCGACACCTATAGTGTGTAAAGTTTAATTTCCCTTTCTTTCATCAATCCTATGAAAAACGTACCTAAAAGTAGCAAATTTAACATTGGCGGGATACAAAGTAGTATCCCCTTAAAGAGTATTTTTTTTTTTTTTTTTTTTTTTTTTGGTTTAACGTCCGACTGTTTTACAATTACTGGGGGCACGCCCCAGACCACACAGAGCGTGCCCATAGAACTGCAGATTAGCTACCCTATCCTTGTCCGCTTTTGAGGTAACGGGCGCTGGCTGTAGCACCTCCGTGTGCTATTCGTAGTACACGGTTGTGCGCAGAACATCCATGTGTGGTAGAGCCACGTGCAAAGCATTAGCTGCGTAACGAGCTCGACGGCGACTCGTCCAACGTTTACATGAGTACTGAGAGGAGTTGAGCGCCCTGCGGACGTGACCGCACCCACTCATTTGGGTTGGCCTTTCAGGGGTTGTGGGTTCCTAGGTAGCGCTTCGGAGCCACTAGGCTGCTCAAATTCCTTCGGAGTGGGCGTAGCTGGCCGAGAGATGTACAGAAATTTATAGATAAATACGCATGTTTTGCAATTACTGCTAATGCAGACGGTGAAGGATGAAATGATTTTTTATAACGTATGAAAATATGCCGTGCCTGAATGGGATTTGAACCCAAGACCGCATGATGAGAGGCGAGCACGTTACCAACTACGCCAATGCGGCCGACACTAATGGAAATTACTAATGGTTTTTGCCATAAGTGAAAGGTAAGCGTTTTTTCAAAATTGCAACCAGCATTGAGACGCGTCGTCTCATAATAAGGACTTTTATCTTCTTCTTCTTCTTCTTCTTCTTCTTACTATCGAGGATTAGGCATAAGCCTGTTCCGAACTCATAAACCATCCTGCACGTCTACAGAAACACGAGACATTCCAACCCGTACATCTCGACTACTGCCATCTTCTTCGAGGTCTTTCCACCTCCCTTCTTCCAACTAGAACATATCCGTCACTTTTAGAAGTATTCTCTCCTCTGGCATCCGTTCCAAATGTTGCCTCCATTGATTCCGGTACTTTTCTTTTTTTCATTCAAGCTAAATACACCCAACTCGGATCTAATTTCTTCGTTATATATTAAATCCAGCCTTGAGCAGCTCTTCACCCTTTTTCAAAACCTCATTTCAGCTGCTTGGATCCTACTTTCTTGGCGTTTTGTGGTAACCCATGACTCACTTCCATAAACAAGGACTGGGGCTGCCATTACCTTGTAGAACTTCAGTACTGTCTCTATTCTAGCTCTGTTACCCAGTGTCCTGTTAATGGTACCACAAATAGCTTGAAATTTATTTATTTTATTTTCGATATCCAAGTCCCGATCAAAGCTCACATCGCAGCCCAGATTGTTATAGTGAGTCACTTGATCTAATACTACATTGTCTAAAACAATCTTCAAAAACGTAGATTCAAGACGAAGATCTCGAAGCTTCAAAGACTTTTATTTAATGCATTAATTACTGAGATACCTAATTAAGATAGGTAAGATATTGAAGCTAATAAAACAGATAACTTACCAAAGTAAAAAGTATTACCACTAGGCCACTTAAAATAAGGTATAGTATTGGCATACGGTAAAATATACTAATTATCCCGGCTATTATACCAAATAACATAACGGCAATGAACAACATATATAATACCATTCCACAGCCTGTTATGTCAAACTGCAATCACACAAAATAACATCAAAATTACCAAAATGATGTATCAACAGTTATGTAATGGTTAGCATGCTAGATATCAAAACAAAAGATCCTTAATAAAATACTTACCGGGGTCCAAAACTTGAGCAAAACTCGCCAATCTTTAAAAAAAAATCTAGTGTGAAACAATAACACGCTTCTCTTGCGCCAACGTAAATAATGAGTAATATAACCAATGATTAAACATTGCAAAGTTAAAAATCTGGTGTGAAACAATAACACAACTTTCTCTTGCCAATGCAAATAATTAACAATAAACCTAACATTAGTAATAAAACATTAGAAATAAACAAAAAACTAACCTCAATAAACGTAACCTAATTTTAATCATGAGTGAAAGACGCAAAATGAAAATCAACCTCAGTATGGCTTAAAATACCGAAAATCACTTTCAGCCAAACTAGGGTCTGTAGAGAGAAATACTTTAATTAAAAGTTTTAGATCTTTTAATTTCCTATAAATTTTAATATATACACTTATGTCGTAAAATGCATACTAAGGCCGAAATCTTTAAAATATCGATTTTTCACACGTTTTTGTGAGAAAAAAAACAGAAAATTGCTAATTACAGCTAAACTAAGCTTTATACAAAAATGTTTGAAATAAAAGTTGTAGGATTTTAAATTATCTACAACTTTTATTACATACATTTTTGCGGTAAAATACGTATTAAAGCCGCACTTAAAAAAACAATTTTTTACGTGAAAACAGCCTCTCCAAGAATTTCAGCAGACATGGCACCTATCCTATCTTGTAGAGCATAAAAAATTAAGTAAGCCAGGCGATTTTTAAAAAAATCGTAGAACCAGTTTTTGACAAAATCGCAAAGAAGTGAAAAATTACACGAATACACTACTTCCGGTTGACCGATTTTGATGAAAATGTTCGTATCGGGTCCGGTAGTGGTATGTAACTTAAGTTTCAAGTTCGTACGATGTTCCGTTCTTGAGATATTCTGTATAGCTACACACACACAGACCAATCGCTAAAAACATGTTTGTTTTGGGTTCAGGGGGTCTGAAAACGTGTAGATCCGGTGAAACTCGATTTCGAAAAATCGCCATGAAAACAATACTTTCCTTCCTGTATATTCATATAGGCAAGAGAAAGTAAATAATAGGCCTATAACCTAATTTTAATCACGAGTGAATGATTTAAAATTAAAATCAACCTCTGTAGAATTTAAAAATACAGGAAATTAGTAAGTGCCTCTAAACAAGGCTCTGTAGAAGAAAATGCTCCAAATAAAAATTATATGTTTTTTAAATTCTAATATCTGTCTCCCTCTTCCATCCTCTCCCTCTGCCTGTCTCTCTCTCTTTCTCTCTCTCTCTCTCTCTGCCTCTGTCTCTCTCTCGCTCTCTCTCTCTCTCTCTCTGCCTCTGTCTCTCTCTTGCTCTCTGTCGCTCTCTCTCTCTCTCTCTCTCTCTCTCTCTCTCTTTCTTTCTTTCTCTCTTATTACCAATTTTCCGTACGCAGCCCATTCATCGAAAATATTGTACTACCTTTAATTTTCAAACCTTGGGTTATGAAGTAATCATTTATCGTGAAAAAACCGTACAGCTTCTTCCTCGAAACGAACTGCTCAGCTAACTTCAACAGATTTATTTTGAATTAAATTCCTAAGTACAAAAGTGGAAGTGCACCTCAAATAAGCTGAGATCAAGTCAAACTGACTTTTTGAAAATTAATTATTTATAAAATTAAAGCGAAAGGATAAGCGTGGGAGGATATATTGGAGTGGTGAAGGACATTGGCGGGAATTAAGTCATGAAGGTAAAATATATATTTTCTTTTTGTTTTTTGTTAATAATTTTTTTATTACTTTTCTCAGAATTAAATTATCTACAAATTCTGGTACAAAAGTTTATGGGTTTATCACCAATTTTCTTAAGTTATTTGCTGTCATACCTAAAAAAGTGTCATTTTCATCTTCGATTTTTGCGGTTTTTACCATTTTTCTGAAAAACCGCCGAGAGTATAGTTTTGGGACTAGTTTTATTGAATTTTTCAGGCTAAAAAACTAAAGAAATCATAATATTACCGCTAAATTTGGGTTTCCAGAGTTTCAGTGACGTGTTATTTCACGGGAGGAACTGAAATCCGGACGAAATCTTTCGCTAGCCATAGCTTGCTAAAGAATGGTTTTCGGACCCATTTTTATTCGAAACTTTTTTCTTATTTTTAGCTATAGAATCTTAATTTAGCTATAGAAGGTTTCAGAGAGATTCCTTGGAGTTTAGATACACCCTGTATACACTTTAGCCCTAAAATGCATATTAAAGCAGCAATCTGTAAAAAATAATTTTTTTCTACGAGAGCACTGCCTCCTCAAGAATTTTAGCCGACATGGCGCCTACCCTATCGAGTAAAGCGTAAAAAATGTAGTAAATGAGGCGATTTTTAAAAAAAAAATCGTAGAAGCCGATTTTGAGAAAATCACAAAAAAGTAAAAAATTACACGAATAAACTACTACTTCCGGTTGACCGATTATGATGAAAATTTTCCTGTCGGGTTCTCTAGTAGTACTTTACTGAAGTTTCAAGTTTTAACTCGTACGATGTTCTGATCTTGAGATATTTTTTCTCACACACACATACACACAAATACCAATCGCTAAAAACGTGTTTTTTTTTTGTTCAGGGGACCTGAAAACATAGCTGGTAAAAACTCAATTTCGAAAAATCGACATGAAAACAATACTTTTCTTCATATACAGTATATTCATATGTTGTTGTTTAGGTCATCAGCCAAAAGGCTGGTTTGAACCTCTAGAGGTTTTACTAAGTAAAACGAGGAGTGAGGTGGTTTACCATTGCCTTCCTCACTGAGTGGAAATATATGCTTATCAGCATGCCGAGCCCTCTGAAAAGCACATATTTTCCACTCTGCAAATGACACCTTCACTTCATTCACCACAGGGTCTGGCTGTATAATGAAATTCATTACTTTCAGATAAGATAACTCTGATTAGTGTCTTTTACACCTCTACCTCTTCTGTTCTTAAATGATTCAGTCATTTAATTGGCTGATCATATGATAAGAAACAGAACTATTTATTTTAGCCCTGCAACTAACAGATCGAGTGTAAATAATTTGACACTCCACCTGTCTGTTATGGGCAGATATTCATATGAGCAGAGGAAATAAAATGTATAGTATTTAGGTATATTTAAACTTACCGGTGCAAAACATGCTACTAAGGTGGTTACAACACATATCAAGACCGTTATTCCTAATGCGACTAGTACAATCTCTGTGCTGTAGTAAACTGTTAGGAAACCACAAAGTAAGCCCTCACACACCGTCTAAAACATACAAGCAACAAATTGATTAGGTTTAAAGCGATTTATATCAGAGAATTTATACGAGTAGATCTGAAGTCACGAGATTGCCTTTTGCGTATGGATGGGATGTGAGGAAGGGAAGTGTAAATATGACAATGCTGCCAACGTCAACAACTGGTACATTTCACTACCGTGCAGTTTTTACATACATTTTGTAAGCTGTGGTTTAATCCGAGAAAATTTTCTTCATAAACCTTATAAGAAATAAATTTGACCTGTAATACTGCCTATAGCTTAATTACATGACTAAAAATCTGGTGTGAAACACTCACACAACTTTCTCTTGCCAATAGAAATAATTAACAATAAACCTAATATTAGTAATAAAACATTAGAAATAAACAAAAAACTAACCTCAATAAACATAACCTAATTTTAATCATGAGTGAAAGACGCAAAATGAAAATCAAATTCAGTTTGGCTTAGAAATACGGAAAATCACTCTTTCTCTCTAAACTAGGCTCTGTAGAGAAAAATGCTTTAAATAAAAGTTGTACATCTTTTAATTTCCTATAAAATTAATTATATACACTTTTGTCGTAAAATGCATTCTAAGGCCGAAATCTTTAAAAAATCAATTTTTCACACGTTTTCGTGAGAAAAAAACAAAATCGCAAATTACCGCTAAACTAAGCGTTATACAAAAAAATGTTTGAAATAAAAGTTGTAGAATTTTAAATTCTCTACAACTTTTATTATATAACGTTTTGCGCTAAAATGCATATTAAAGCCGCAATCTTAAAAAGAAAACGTTTTTACGTAAAAACAGCCTCACGCAGAATTTCAGCAAACATGGCGCCTACCCTATCTTGTAGAGAATTAAAAATTTAGTAAACCAGGCGATTTAAAAAAAAATCGTAGGACCAGTTTTTGAGAAAATCGCAAAAAAGTGAAAATTATACGAATAAACTACTACTTCCGGTTGACCGATTTTGATGAAAATGTTCGTGTCGGGTCCGGTAGTGGTATGTAACTTAAGTTTCAAGTTTCAAGTTCGTACGATGTTCCGTTCTTGAGATATTCTGTTCACACACACACACACAGACCAATCGCTAAAAACATGTTTTTTGGGTTCAGGGGGTCTGAAAACGTATAGATCCGGTGAAAACTCGATTTCCAAAAATCGACATGAAAACAATACTTTCCTTCCTATATATTCATATAGGCAAGAGAAAGTAAAAATGGTTAATTTACTGAAATTACCAGCTTCCTTATTCCATTGGAACAAATTTTCTACGAATGAATCGCCTTGTTTAATATCGCTGTCACCGGCGTGACGTCTTCACTATCAGTCTCACTAGTATCTACCTAACCGATTCCTTTTTTTACCAGGTGTCAACAAAACTGTTGAAGAATAGCTTCTTCATGTCTTTAATTTCCTTCTTTATTTTTCGAATTGAGGGAAGATAAACATCACAGTAGTTATCCACTCACTCATGGCTTTTGTTAAGAGGCAGGGAAAGACATTTTTGTTTAGCTTCAACTTCACAGCATTTTATTATACTGCGTACTAGATTTTGTTCAGCACTGTGAATAGTCTGCCCACATTTTCGAGAAACTAACATTTCTATTTACGGTAACAAACAGTTATATTCGTACCGTTAACCTACAAAAGGTTCCGCGATATACTGTATAGGCTATGCTCTGGGTATAATATAAGTTGTTATGTTTGTAATACTGAAATTAAAGCAGTCGCGCATGCGCACTGATGCTGTTCTCCGTTTACCACTCGCAAACACGGACAAACTCGTGACTCAAGTGACTATAGAACTCGTGCATTTTGCTGAGAGCCGCGGAACTGACATTCGCACTATAATCAGGCAATTGAATATCAGGCAATTTATTATTCTGTAATTTTGAACTATTATGCCAACAAAAATTTAATTGTTCTTTTGAAAGGTATTACCGGTATTTCATTAATATTGGTTTTGATGATTTGTTTTACTGTTAATATTTTAGTAAATTAAATTGTTCTGTTTGATGCATTTAAAGTTTGTAATTTATTTATGCAACAGCAACCAATATTTTTAATTTTTCAGCTTCCTAAAATTTTTTTTTCTGTTTGTTTCGCCCTGCCAACCGGTCGCTGTCGTGCAAGTGTGGTGCCCGCCAGCGAGGGGTGGTTACAATGTAACGTATTTAACAAGAATATATAAAATACACACTATGTACATTTATGCAACGAAAAAAAATTAATACATAAGTATCTAGTATACTCTTACTAAGTGGCAAAGTATGCTAATCAACATATCAGGCTTTCTGAAAGGATCTACTTTCCACCCTGAAAATGACACCGTCTTTTCATTCACTACAGGGTCTGGCTGTATAATGAAATTCATTACTGTCAAAGGAGATAACGGTGACTAGTGTTGTTAAAGTATGTACGTTGTTGTAGAACACAATAAAGAATAATCGAGAAGAATAATTTTCTAACGTTAATATATAGGCGATTAAACAATTTAAACTGGAGGACCAGGCTGGTTGCATTTGGTAGTTGCCAGCCACAACTAAACGACTGAGTGATTGAACGAAATGGTTAAACAAGCGGTTAAGCAAAACTGACAAAATAGGTAGGAAACGAGAGTTAAAGGACATGACATTACATGGGAACACACATTATTGGTCAACAATACATAATAAACAAGTGCGCACTTACCTTTAATCCAGTATTGAGAATTCACAATTGTAGACAGCGCGTGCTTGATAGCACTAACAGACACCACATGAAGCAAATAACAAACGAAAAAGTTCACAATATATTGACATGAGCAACTGAATATAATAATTCACAAAATTAGACAGGAACAAACGAATTGAGTTCATAGCGAGCGACACGAAATGTAAGAACGAAACGAGATTGTAAAGCTGGTAGCGTGGTAGCGTCCCAACGCCATGCGTTACACGCATCAGAAAAGCGCGCATCCATTCATTATGAATGCTGAACCAACAATGAGCAATGAGGAAGGCGGAAATGCAAGGATGTAGAGGGAGAAAATGACGTGATCAGTTAGGTCATAGGAAGCATCAAGTAAATTTGAAATATCAACAAGGCGGGATTTACGGATCTATTTTGTCAGTATGAAGTGGCGTTAACAAGTGTCTTCTACACCTCTATCTCTTCTATTCTTAAATGCTTCGGTCATGTAATTGGCTGATCATGTGATAAGAAAGAGAAATATTTTTTGTATCCCTATTCTTTGTAAAAATAAACTAGTATAAAGATTATTTC
The DNA here is from genome assembly GCA_035578175.1 of Catonia carolina. Classification (NCBI taxonomy): domain Eukaryota; kingdom Metazoa; phylum Arthropoda; class Insecta; order Hemiptera; family Achilidae; genus Catonia; species Catonia carolina. The sequence continues at coordinate 65,596,562 of JAQMRL010000005.1, read as the reverse complement.
CCATAACAGGCAGGGGGAGTGTTAAATTATTTACACTCGATCTACAAAAAATAGTTCTGTTTCTTATTACATGATCAGCCAATAATATGTTTTTTTTTTTTTTTTTTTTTTTTTTGGTTTAACGTCCGACTGTTCTGCAATTACTGCTAATGCAGACGGTGAAGGGTGAAATGATATTTTTGTAACGTATGAAAATATGCCATGCCTGAATGGGATTCGAACCCAAGACCGCATGATGAGAGGCGAGCACGTTACCAACTGCGCCAATGCGGCCGGCAGCCAATAATATGACTGAAGCATTTATGAACAGAAGAAGTAGGTGTAAAAGACACTAGTTGTCACAGTTATCTCTTTTGAGAGAATTGAATTTCATTAAACAGCCAGACCCTGTGGTGAATGGAAAGGAGGTGTAATTTTCAGGGTGGAAAGTAGATGCTTTTCAGAGGGCCTGATATGTTGATTAGCATACTTTTCCAATTAGTGAGGAAGTCGATGGTAAACCCCCTCACTCCTTGTTTTACTTAGTAAAGCTTCTAGAGATTCAAACCAGCCTTTTGGCTGATTACCTAAACAACAACATGAAGAGTATACTTACAAATATCACCAACAAAATAAAATTTAGTGGGAAATTACGAGATGCGCATTCACAACAACAAAATGCGAAATATATAATACCAGCAACTATCCTGTTAAAAAACGAAGAAAAACTATTAGAACATGAGTAAAATAAATACTACTGTATTGAAGTGTTTAATATTCGTTTACAAGTGTGCTGGTAAAATTTACCTCCTCGTTTCCACAGAAAAGATTAAACTTATATTAGTAAATTTCCAAGGACCAGCCATCTATAGTTAAATGAGTCACAAGTGTGCCTTTGGTTTTAACGAGGGGTAAAGGGGAAGCACCAGTGCGCAAGCGCTACTGCTTTGGTATCAGTTCGCCACCACCACAACGTAAACTATACTGAGAGAACATACAGTATATCGCGGAACCTTTTGTAGTTTAACTGTACGTATATAGTACTATAGTTTAACTGTAGTACAAAGATAACTGAGACAAAGATGGTGTAGTCACCTGGACAGAATGCCAAACGAAAGGATGCCAGTGGCAGCTTTAAATTATCAACCAGTTGGCAGAAGAGATGTAGGGAGGCCGAGAGGGAGATGGGTACCGGAATAGGTTCATGTAACCTAATCCTTGAAAGTGAAGATGATGATGATGAGTTTAACTGTAGTTTAACCGCACTCAACGTGTACGGGTTAATGGACAGCAAAGTGATAATTGAATATGGGGTCCCACAAGGGACTGTACTTGGTCCAATTCTATTTTTGATATATATTAACCAGCTTTGTAACTTAAATATAGAAGGACGGATTGTCAGTTTTGTGGATGATACTGTTATGTTGTTCACGAGGTCTAACTGGAAGGATACCAAATATAAGGCTGAAATGGGGCTCAGAATTGTTAAGAAATGGCTTGATTCAGTTTCGTTAACATTAAATTGCCAAAAAACATATTTTCTGCCCTTTTCTGCGTCAGTCCAGGGACTACCCACGTTTGATAATTAAAGGTTCACACATGTTCAGGCGTTCTGCCTGAACATGTTCTGTCCACATGTTCTTGCAAAGAAGCTGTTCTTCGTCAGCAATTAATAAAGTACTTGGGTATAAAATTTAACTGCCATCTTAAATGGACTGAGCACATTCAAGGTCTTTGTCAGCGTGTGAGAAAATTAATATTTACATTCAAGAAACTTAGAGGAGTACTAAATGGGGATACATTACAAATTGTTTACTTAGCTATTGTGCAGTCGGTACTAACGTATACATACAGACTCCTCTGCTGACCACGCCCATTTCGGAGGAATTTAAGCAGCTTAGTGGCTTCAGAATGTTATCTAGCAGGCGAACCCGTTGTGGGTTGTGGGTTCTCAGGGGTTCTCCCTGAGAAGCCAACCCAAATGAGTGGGTGTGGTAACATCAGCAGGGCGTTCCACTCCCCTCAGTACTCGTGTAAACGTTGGACGAGTATCCGTCGAGCTCGTTACGCTACTTATGCTTTGCACGTGGCTCTACCACACATGGATGTACTGCGCACAACCGTGTACTACGAATAGCACACGGAGGTGCTACGGCCAGCGCCCGTTACCTTGAAAACTGGCAAGGATAGGGTAGCTAAACCGCAGTTTTATGAGCACGCTCTGTGTGGTCTGGGGCGTGGCCCCTTCATCAAGAACACGCATATTTATCTGTACACCCCTCGGCCAGCTACGCCCATTCCGGAGGAATTTGAGCAGCCTAGTGGCTCCGAACCGCTACCTAGGAACCCACAACCCCTGAAAGGCCAACCCAAATGAGTGGGTGCGGTCACGTCCGCAGGGCGCCCCACTTCCCTCAGTACTCGTGTAAACGTTGGACGAGTCACCATCGAGCTCGTTATGCAGCTAATGCTTTGCACGTGGCTCTACCACACATGGATGTTCTGCGCACAACCGTGTACTACGAATAGCACACGGAGGTGCTACAGCCAGCACACGTTACTTCAAAAGCAGGCAAGGATAGGGTAGCTAAATTGTAGTTCTATGGGGACGCTCTGTGTGGTCTGGGGCGTGCTCTCCATCATCAAGAACATTAAGAATAAATTGTAGTCCTAACAGTCTAGAAAGGGGTCAGAAGTAAAATAGTACTATTAAAAGTTAAAATTTAGTTAGGACCTGTCGCCATAATATATTTGTACTAGCAAGCGCTCGACACCATTAATTTGTTCCTGGCTTGGAAAAATTTAGTGAACGGCACCAGAGATTCAGACCTATATCACGATAACACCCTTATTAAGGGGAGACTCTACATTGTATTCCGCCAATGTTAAATTTTCAATTTTTAGGTACATATTTCATAGGATTCGTAAAAGATAGGGAAATGAAACTTTACACACCATAGGTGTCGGGTTTCTTCTCGAGCTACTGACATTTTTTCAATTAAATCTTTGAACCATACCATTTTCAAAAATATTACGAATAACATAAAATTTTTACAAATTGTTTTCAACTTTTTTGCGTATTACTAATTTTTTGAGGACCTGAGGAAGTCATAAAAATGTCGGTATGTGTGGATATACAAGATAATTAACTGGTGAAAATTTCAGCCTTGGTAGGTTTATTGGTTTCTGAGAAAAATGTACCTAGTGTTAAAAATCTAAATTTACGGGAAAACGCAAGAAACAAGAAGGCACAAAAAAAAAAAAATGTACAAAAGCAAGTAAGTTTCCCATCAACAGTTGTTTAGAAAGCTGAACCAACAGCTGAGAATGCAAAAACCAGTGATGCAGATATTTTAAAAACTGACATTCTCTGCACTAAAACGAGCAGTATAAAATTGTGAAAAATATTCGTTCTTGGTAACATGAAAATTTTTCTGTGTAAACTTGACAAAAACTTAATTTTTTCATAAAAAATTATTTGTTTTACGTAATTAATGTTTTTTTGGTAGATTAGGCCTAAACTATTGAAAAACATAAAAAACCAAAAATCGAAATTTTGAGTTGAAATCATCGTGCCATCTCCCCTTAAGCTCTACATGACGCCGGTAGAATGAAGCTACCTCTTCCAAGAGGTAATTGGGTAATTAGTTTGCTGGCATTTCTCCCACCACCTCCCCACCGATTGGTTGCCGTAAGGCATAGACCCAGAGGCCGTTCCTAAGAACTCTTAATTTGCACGAATGTGATGGTGACAGTCACCTAAAATATAACTAAGTTAATTGATAAAACTAAATTTGAGGACGAGTTGGAGCCAGGCCGGCAGACCTGGGAAGTTTGCACTGCTCATCCTCTTGTCATAATGCCTCTTGGGACTCAAGGTCCCCGTCAGAAATTAGAAAAATTGATCCTAATAGTCAACCTAAAATTAAGAATAAAATAGAAGAAAAATTAGGACCTAAAGTCGCCTTATTACCAGCAAGAGTGCTTGCCCACCAATGTATAATTTAGATCGGTGTCAGATGAGTTGAGATGAGACAGCATTATCCCCTTTTAATCTACATGGCGACGGTAGAACGTAGCTACCTCGTCAAGGAACCTCCACACCGGCCGAGCATGCACCTCACAGCACAAGCTCGAACGTTCCGTGAGAGGCCAATTTTCCCCTTGGCCTTGAAGCTCCAGGGTCAGCCGGCATCTTGACCCCCGAGAGCGGGGCAATCGTACAACAGATGGTCGCACGATTGGAGCTCCCCACAGACGCAGGAATCATCATCAAGTAGGCGGAACCGCTTTAAATATGCCGCGAACTCACCGTGACTAGTATTTCTAAAGTATCGGTGGATAAGTGGAGAAACGGTGTAGCTGACGTGGAAAAGGAGGAGAAACGCATGTATTCTTTCAGCGAAGTGCAGGCAGAAAAATTTGTTGTAAATTTCGAACATGATTCAAGTGGTGAGAACGAGGATGATGTGTCGGCTGATGACGTTTTATCAGGTGTAGAAGAATTATGTACAATAAGGTAATCTGTTACAGTACTTTGTTTACAATTAACAACCTCAAGTTTAGTTACAAATAAATGTGATGTACTTACGCTAAGGGTATTGATAATAACCGATGTGTATAAACGAATTCTTGTACTGCATCCCTGAAAACAAATTTTAATGTTAAAGTCGTATAAGTATATGCAGTCACTAAGGATCAGAACTGGTTATTTCCTCTGGACAAAATTTTTGGTAAATGACAAAAAACGGTATTAAGCAAAATGCTGAGTTTTTAATCCAAACAAAATATTGTGACACTTATCGCTAAGGTCCGTTTCGGGATCTAGGTAATTAAATAATTAATACACTAAAGTTTACAATTACAAGTATTTATTACAACTAAAAGATTTACAAAATAAATAATAAACTAATTATAATGAAGTAATACAATAAATAATTCAAAAAATTTACTTAGTACTACTTACAAACAATAAAACACAATGCACATACACAAAAACTGTATACAATGCACATACACAAAAACTGTATACAATGCACATACACAAAAACTGTATACAATGCACATACACAAAAACTGTATACAATGCACATACACAAAAACTGTATACAATGCACATACATAATAAGATAGTATAACAATAGTTGACCACTACAATTCCCGGATACGTTGACCTGTTTTACGTACCGATAGCACACCCAATAAACACTCGTCAAAGATCAAACGAATACTAACTCTCCAACCGTGAATGCCGTGGCCAAGCGTAACGTGGTGACGCTGCGTTGGGTGCCGGGGCACCAGGGAGTGCCTGGAAATGAGAGAGCGGATGCCTTAGCGAAGAAAGGTGCAGCCTCTCACTTCATAGGCCCAGAGCCATTCTGTGGAATTGGTGAAGGCTATTATAGAGGTATAGTTAGGGCCTGGGAAGAGGAGGCTAAAACCTCCTATTGGGAGAAGGTGACAGGCTGTGAACAGGCAAAGAAATTCATTGCCTATTCCAGCAGAAAGGCTGGGATATATAATAGACTAGGAAGACAGGACTTGAGGAGGGTAGTGGGCCTGATGACTGGTCATTGTAATCTTGGGTATCATTTATCCAAGATAGGAGTTGCTGAAGAGAGCCTGTGTAGATTCTGTCATGAGGCAGAAGAGAAGGCTGAGCATATTTTATGCAGTTGCAAAGTGGTTGGCTGCAAAAGAAGAGCGCTGATGGGTAAGGACGTGTTAACACCTTCTCAGGTAAGTGCACTAGATCCTAGGCAGATCCTGCGCTTTATCGAAAGTGTGGGTCTTGCATAAATAAGGAATAGGGGCAATCACAAAAGATCTTTTAGGTCGCGGTGAGGAGGGGCTGCAGAAGCCTGAACGCCCTTGTTGTAAAGTAAAGTAACTCTCCAACCGTACTCAGGGCTCTATTTATATAGGTAGATCAAAGAGTCTTCTCGAAAGATACAGAGATTCGATCAATAATCTTTTTTTATTGGTTCTGGAAAAATCATAACTAATATAAACGAGTCACAATAGAATAAAAGGTGTTACAGGTAATCAACTGACTCTTTCACAAATAGTTGTACAACAAAGACCCTACGTTATTATACACTCCTTTTTGAATAGGTATCCTTTTATAACTAACCCTATTGTTACTTTTTCACTCTATTATCTACTCTTTAACATTCTATGAATATAAACCTATCTACAGTTGAGCCGTTGTTAGTTTGCTCCTACTGTCAACGAACAAAAGCCACCTACTATAGGGTGCACGCTAGAGTCTGCGACTTTACGGACGTCGTATTCCTATTAAGTTAACTATTTTTTAAATTATAAGTACTTAAAGTACTAAAAACATCAGTCATGATATGATGTAGGCCTAACAATTTCATTTATAAAAATACTTTTAAAAGTATTTTGTATTAAAATACTTTTGAAAGTATTTTGTTGTTACTTTTTTATCAGCGTGTACATATATTTATATAATGAGCATGCTCAGTGACGTCATTATTTGTTTACATTAGTAGCAAACTAATAGAGGCTGGACTGTAGTAGCCTCTAGACCACATTCCTTTTTCGATATTGTCACAATATTAATATTGCGTAGTATGGTATGCAGAATCATTCTTGGAATTTTAAAATTATTACATGTAATTTTACAATTCAATCTTTTACAATTTTAGGAATACACATGGAGGTTTCCACAATTCATTCTCAAAAGTGGAGATTTCTGTAGATACTGAAATTACAAGATTGCCTTTTGCATGTTGATGGGCTGTGTGGAAGGGAAGTGAAAATTTGCAGTGCTGCCAAACTCAACAGTGAGACACTACTCGTACATTTCACTACCGTGCAGTTTCTACATACATTTTGTAAGCTGTGGTTTTTTCCGAGAAAATGTTTTCTTCATAAACCTTTTAAGAAATAAATGTGACCTGTAATATTGCCTATAGCTTAATTACATGACTAGAAATATTTTATTTACTGTAATTACCAGCTACTTTATTCCATTGAAACAAAATTTTCTACGAATGAATCGCCTTCTTTACTATCGCTGTCACCGCCGTCCTCACTATCAGTCTCACTAGTATCTACTTACCAGTTTCCTTTTTTACCAGTTGTCAACAAAACTGTTGAAGAATAGCTTCTTCACATCTTTAATTTCCTTCTTTATATTTGGAATTGTGGAAAGAAAAACGTCACAGCAGCTATCCACTCGCTTATGGTTTTTGTTAAGAGGCAGGGAAAGGCATTTTTGTTTAGCTTCAACTTCACAGCATTTTATTATACTGCGTATTAGATTTTGTTTAGCGCTGTGAATAGTCTGCTCACGTTTTCGAGAAACTAACAATTCTATTTACGGTAACAAACAGTTATATTCGTACAGTTAACGTACAAAAGGCTCCATGATATATTGTACATGCTCTGGGTATAGTACAAGTTGTATTTGTTGAACTGAAATTAAAGCAGTCGCGCATGCACACTGATGCTTTTCCCCCTTTACCCCTCATTGCAAACAAGGGCAAACTTGTGACTCAAGTAGATATACTTGTTTATCAAAATGCTATGGAGGAAACTAATTTTTTTTTTCAAAAACACATTAGGTGGAGAAAACTTGTTCATTTCTTTTCCACAATTCTGGTCTCGATAGTTTTTTCCTAGCTTTAGTCGGTGTAACTTTCTGTAGATTTTTGGACTTTATTATTTTTTATAAAACAAAATCAACAGCGCTAACTATTATCAATATTATTATTAAATTGTAATATGAAGAATAAGAATCGCTGTACCACCATTAATCAAAACAACAACTCAGAAACTTATAACCTCACTTAGCAATGAAAGCGCAGTCATGTGATCTATATTCTTTTCTCTGGTTGGTTGATTCGAGGAATTCCACTTGTAGAATAGCAGTCTATGATTCATAATATCGTTGATCGAAGGTCAAGTTTAGAAATCAATTGTTGAAGAATTTTAAATAAATAATTAAATAATCATTAGCATAAATAATTTCCAATTATTATCCAAATATTCTAAATCAAAAATTAAATATATTAAACTAAATTTTAAGAAGAAAATATCAGAAACATAAATAATTATTCCAGAAGTCAGATTCAAATTTATTAGAAATGGAGTCGTAAAACAAAAGAAGGTATAATTTTGAATAAATAATTTGAACATGTTAACTAGTAATAAAAAAGAAATTAGAAGAACATCAAGATACAATTGAATTATGAAACTAAATTAATCAACTTAATGATTTTTAGACAAGCAGATAAAATTCTAAGAGAATCTAATAGATACTATAAAACCAATTGCAACAATGTTCAAGTCCTCCATTCGATCCCAGTCAATAGAAGAAGTAACATGGTACAGCTGAGACTTCAGGAAATTATAAAAGAATTGTAACTATTAATTATTATTTCATACTTTTTGAGCTCAATAGAATAAAAAAATAAAATTCAATTTAACATTTGATGTTATTTATTAATTTAGCATATATTTAGAGTTTTAGAATAAGAGTGTCATCAATAAATTAAATTCAAGATAAGTAACATTTTGTAACATTCAATTTTGTCAGTCAATTTTTTTATATTTTTCAATCGTTTCATTAAATTTCGATTTATTATTTTCAATTTTTTTGCGTTTTTCTTTATTTTCTTTAAATTTCATTACACACTTTTGAAACAGAAATACTATTTGAGATTCCCAGTTTTGATTCAAAGCTAGATTTTTGTTAAATAAAAGCAAGGGCAGATTACTACTTTTGAAACAACCAGACTATATCACCTTGTAAAATATAAAAAAAATCTACAAAATGTTCATATAATCCAAGTATGGAGATATCCACTTTTGATCGTCAGTTACTCATTGGCTCATTAGTAGGTGTTTCCAGCTTTCGATTGAAAACAAATTACATTTGTACAAATCCTTGCTGAAGCCAATTTGGATCTACAGGATTTAGTTGGCAAGTTTAGTTTAGGAATGATTATTATGTGGCTAATCACTCCACAAAATTGTTTGAACAAAAACCTACATATGCAGGGAGAAAATTCGTGAATAAATTACCCCAATTTTTAAAGTGTTGTGAGGATTTGAATTTCTTTAAAAAAAATCAGAAAAATTACTTGATCGGTGAAACTTTTTATAGCGTACAAGAATTTCTTTCTTGATAATAGTGATACATTGTGTGATTCTTATATGTATTTCAGGTGTTATATCTGACGACATGTCCTATACTCCTCCTGGAGTCTCCAGGGTGCAAAAAAAAAAAGTTATGTGATGGTGAATCAGATATAAACGGATTTTAAAAAAAAATTAATTTATTGATAAACAAAAGGCATTTGGAATTTATTTTTTTACATATTTTCCTGCTTTAGAAACACGGTTTTCCCAGCGAGAAGGAAGGTTTTTTATCAAAGCATCGTAGAATGAAGCTAGTTGTGGCAGGAGCCATTCGTGCACAAATCCCTCCGCACCTTCGTTGTCTTCAAATTATTGCCCACCTAGAGCTTCTTTAGGCGGTCCAAACAAATAGAAGTCGCATGGCGATAAGTCCGGCTGTATGGAGGATGATCAAGTGGAGTCTGGTGAATTTCCTGTAGTTTGGAAATCATTAGAGAGGTACTTTTTTACATATCTATTTATTATAACTGAAAATATTCCAGTCTATAGAGAGTGCGATACGTCTGGCTTATTAATTCAAAAATAGCAACCTCTTCGTGGGACACCAGATATAACGTTGCGAGAGCGACATGACTCCGATCACAGCCGGTACAGCACTGACCCCACCACTCTCTGAGGCAACCGAGCGCGCCATTACCAAAATAAATCTTCTGCGCACTTCAGAAAACTGGAAATTTATTTTAATATTTGGCATCCGCTCTTTTCCTATCAAGACTTCATGCTCTTGCTCCATCCTCCTAACTCTATTATTCATATGACTCTTTCACTTTCACCTTAGATATTGTCACAATATTCATTATTGAAGTGTGGTTTTCTCTGCGTCGGTTATTGTAGCCATGGTGGTAGAGAATTATTTGGAATCTGTGCTTCGTCCTCTGAATGTATCAGGTTTGTAATATTTCATTTCAGCTGGCTGGTGGGTGGAATACATCTTAACTGGTACTGGTAACGCGCTATAAGTTGACGATTGCGCCTATCATGCGGAGGACAGTATACTATCTATTCTACTTACATCGGCCAACCTGAAAGCATAAGACATGTATCAAGCGTGTAACTCAAAATGTAACCACCACAAACACTTAAGTAATAAAATTCAGTTCATGACCCTTCACACGAAATAAGTAAGTAGTAATGTAATTATTTGAAGAAAGTGAATTGTTTAAAATTCATTTGCAATTTAACATAACTTTACTGAAAATAATGAAATATGAAAACCCTAAAAATACAATAAAATTTTGAAATTACCGTAAAACTAGTATTACTCATGATAATAAGCTCGCATTGATGGAACTCACGGGCTAACTAGTCTATCACTACAAATGTCAGAGTGCAGTAATTCAGTTTACTGCTGATAACCAAAAAGGATACTAAATATAGCTTAGACCTAGTATTATGGCTTATTTAGAATGAGTGTTTATTATTTAGGATAATTATTAAGAATCAATAAATAATACAATGGGATGTTTATAAAACGACATAGTTGTAAACATAATATAACAATGAAAGAGTAAAACTATAACATGATTTCATGGTTAGAGCTGTCACTATGATGTATTTAGAAAAGCACATATGGTAGCACTTCCACCCCCCGCATAAACCAGTCTTACTCTCGCTGATGATTGTCAACTTACATTGCGTTACCAGTACAATTAATTAGTTTCTAAGGTGATGGAAGACAACGTGTTTGCCCTAATAAGTTGGTGACGTTGCCTTATTAATTTGATAAGACTTTTTCTGCCTTGTATTACCATGAAAAAAAAAACAAAACAAAATAAGAGCACAGCCTCCCCAAAAATGTCAGCATCCATGGCGCTTACCCTATTATGTAAAGAATTAAAAATTTAGTAAATGAGGCTATTTTAAAAGAAATCGTATGGGCCGTTTTTAAGAAAATCGCAAAAAAGTGAATAATTAAACGAATAAACTACAACTTCTGGTCGGGTCTGTCATTTTTTCATCACTCATTTTCATATGTATCATCATTATCCACCGTCTGCCTTAGCAAAAATTGTAAAATAGTCAGATGTAAAACAAAAAAAAAACAACTTCTGGTAGACCAATTTTGATGAAAATATTTTTGTCGAGTTCTCTCATGGTATTTAATTTAAGTTCAAAGTTTCAATTTTGTACAATATTCGCTTCTGAGTTATTTTGTTCACACATGGGTGAGTATGTGTGCACACACACACACACACCAATCGGTAAAAACAGATTTATTAAGTTCAGGGGACCTGAAAAAGTGTATTTCATGTGAAAACTCGATTTCATAAAATCGACATGAAAATAATACTTTCCATTTCTTAATCTCATGAAGGACAAGAGAGAAAGTAATAACAGATATGAGATTAAATAACACTTACACGACTACGAAAGGATATACAATCGCGGCTGTTGCAAAAAGTTGAATAGTTAAAATTGTATAAACTCTGATTATAAAATTCTTTCTGACATAATGATCATCAAATCCATGGTGTTCAGAGTAGTCTTGTCCCATGGGTGGTCCGGGTCCATATGGGCCTGCATACATTCCACCCTGTAATTGAAGAAAAATTGTACACAAATAAATCTTTTAAATGAATCCTGTAGCTTGTGTTCTCTATCCCTAAAACGCTTCATGTGAATTTTCCATTGTTGGAAACAGTGCTTGAAGTCATCTTCTGTCAGCTCCTTCAGGACACGTGCCACTCAAAAATGTTTGAAATGAAGCTCACAAAAATGTTTATACTGACATTTTGTACGTGATTGAAAATTACCCAAATTTTTTGGAAACGATAATAACATGTGATGAAACATGGTTTTCTATTTATGATCCGGAAACCAAGTGCCAATCCATGCTCTGGAAGAGCCGAACTTCACTGTGAGCCAAAAAAGTTCGAATGAGCAAGTAAAAATTTAAAGCAATGATTGTTTTTTTTTATATCAATGGGATTGTGTACCTTCAATGGGTTCCTGAAGCTCAAACAATTAATCAATGTTACTACCTTAAGGTATCTAAACTATGTCAAAGAGTAAGGAAAAAACGCCCCGAAATGTGGAAGGCCAAATCATGGGTTCTCCACCAAGACAATGTGCCAGCTCATTCTGGGTTATCTGTAATAGGTTCCTAGCCAAGTACAGCATCTAGAACATCCACCTTATTCACCAGATCTTGCACCATATGACTTCTACCTGTTCCCTAAGGTGAAATCTGCATTAAAAGGGACTAGATTTGAGTATGGAAGCTATAAAAAAGAAAGCGGTAAGTGTCCTGAAGGAGCTGACAGAAGATGACTTCCAACAATGTTTACAACAATGGAAAATTCACATGGAGCATTGTAGGTGTAGAGAAGGAGTGTATATTGAAGGTGACAATAAGTGATTATGTATAAAATTAAAATAAATTTTTTTACAACGTCAGTCTCGTTATTTAATAGCCACACCTCATAAAAGGCTAATCTTTTTTCCTCATAATGTTTAGTAAGGGTTTATTCTCCTTATATTCATTTCATTAGGAAGAAGTCTATTTTCTTTTCATTGTATGTTTTTTTGTTAATGATCTTTCTTAGAATTCTTTCCACTCTCTGAAGTGTTTCTGTTCTGTTCTTGTTTTTAAGGTTAAACAGTGTTTCACATGCATAAATTATTTCTGGTCGTGTAACTGTATTGTAGGGTCTAATTTTTGTCTTAATTGAGAGGAACTTCTTTTTGTACGTGAGCCAAGTCGGTTTCTCTCTAAGTCTCAGTTTATTGATTATGTTTGGATTGCTCATTTTTTGTTTATATTTCTTGATATTAATTCTCCGAGGTACTTAAATTTATCTGTGGTTTTTATCAGTTGTCCGTTCATAAGTGTGGTGCGATTCGGTTTATTTTTTGCGATTGGTTATTTCAATCTTTTCATAGGAGATTTGGAGTCCGACTTTTCCTGCTATGTTTTGGAGGGTTTTTATTTGTTTTTTTTTGGTTTCTTCCCAGCTTTCTGATAGCAGTGCAAGATCATCTGCAAATGCTAGACAGCTCACTTCTATTTATTTTCCAATTTTGAGGGAATTGTTCTGTTTTCTCCATTTCCTCATAATTTTTTCCAAAATGCAGTTGAAAAGAATTAAGGAAAGCCCATCTCCCTGTCTTAGTCCTGTCTGTTTTTTAATGACTTAGAAAGCTTTCCTCTAAATTTTACCGAGTCGGTGTTTTTGAGTGTTGCTGTAATCAGATTTATTATTCTATATTATTAAGATAAGAAATACAATACAGTACTACACGTACCTGACCAGGCGGGTAGCCACCTTGCGCTGGATAACCACCTTGAGCTGGATAGCCACCTTGCGCTGGATAGCCACCTTGCGCTGGATAGCCACCCTGAGCTGGATACCCATAACCTCCACCTTGGGGTGGGTAATAGGCACCTCCTTGAGGTGGATAACCTCCTGGTGGTGGATAACCACCACGCTGGGTTGGGGACCGATTAGCATTTTGATTATAATTTGGTACCACTTGTGGATCCTTTTCAAATCCAATTTCTCCGCCACCTTGATGTGTAGGTCCTAGTTGTGGCATCAGAATTATTGCATCAGGAGGTTCTCCCATATCCTCCAGTTTTGTGTTTACATACATCTGTAAAAGTTAATAAACTTAAAAGTTCACTTTCTAATAAGAGTATTAATAATGTAATGGAAACAATATGTTAAAAATGTAAAATTTTTGAAAATAATGTGAAAGAAAGAGTTGAGAAAATGAATTTTTAATTACTCTAACCCATGTTCTTCGCGAAGCCACTTCGGTGGTTACAGAAATGGGTAATGCAGTACGCGATAAAACTTGTTGCAGTGAGGTCAATATAAGTCTTAAACCAGTTGTTATATTTAACGGGTGAGGCAGTGAATCGGGCGATTTGGTGACACTGCATACAGTCTCCTGTAGTGTGGCTAGGAGAATGAGACTACCGCCATCTTGAAGCGTCTGTTTTACCATTTAGTTCCAATGGAGTCATGGAGCGGAGCACAACGAGCATACGCTGTTAAAATGTATTATAAAAATAATGATAGTAACGTGTTCATGCATTTCGTAATTATTTCAATATTCCACGTAATGATCCGATACCTTCAGCCTATGCAATAAAAATATGGGTTAAAAACTTCGAAGAAACAGGCTCAACACTGAAGACACGAACTGAAAGCGTAAAACCTGTCCGTACACCAGAAAACGTTGACAAGGTGCAGGCGGCTGTGTTAAGAAGTCTTACGCGTTCAGCTCAACAGCATGCAATATCACTCGGTATTTCTAACCACAGTGTGAGGAGGATTTTACACAAAGATCTACAGTTCCATCCGTTTAAAATTCAGTTAGTGCACGCTTTGAATATTGTTGATCAGGCATCCCGATTTACTTTTTAATACTAAATCAGTTTTATACAAATGACTGAAGATGTATCATCTTCTATAGATTTTAAATAAATAAAAATTTTATTAGTTTCAATTATGTTATTTACTCTCTCTGATGATGGTGGATCCACCGAAACACGTGTAAGTAAAGATTAAAGTTGACGCAGTTTAAAAAGAAGGTTAGTGAAATTTATTTTATAAATTCATTATATAAAATAGAATTAATTTCAAACTGCAGGATGCATTATAAAGATTTATATATGAATGTGTGTATGACATCATGGGAAAGGAATGTAATACGGCAGCTGTGTACTAGAAGCGGAACAGTACGGAACAGCCTTAAGGGTTTTTTTCTCTTTTTATCCGAGGTGGCGAGAAAAACTCATGTTCACTTCCTCACGATGAAGGAAGTAGTGTTGGACTCAATTGAGGCGTCCTCATCCAGCCCCAAGGAGGCCGCAACCACCTTACCAACAAAAACCCGCCGCCTGGCCACTTGATCCAACATCAGCAAACAACCCTCTACCTCCCTCGGAACTGTTATACTACAAGGGAAAGAGCCTTAAGGGTTAATTTCATAAATGTGTTTAATTTATTAACTATAATGTTGTAGGAGAATCTAAAGATGATTTACATAAAGGGGTTTTTTTAAATGTGAGTACAGTATTTCATGTGTATAACTTTGATACATCCGCTGCAAAGACAAAACCAATGGCTTTCTGGGGGAAAATCTTGTACGAACAAAACAAAAATCAATGGGTACCTGATAGAGCAGTTTAAAAACATTTAATTCCTGGGATGTGATAACATATGCTAGAAATGCAGACATGATCAATAAATTTTTTTAAATTTTTATTCCTAATTTGTGTACGTTGCAATCTGTACAATTTAGAACAATAAGCAACCCCATGACCCAATGAGATGAGGATGATGTTTATGACATGTAAATGAGGTGTAGTCTTGTACAGACCCAGTCCATTCCTGGGAACGTATGGTTAATTAAACCCCAACTATCAAAGTACATCGGTAACAACTGTCTTTTATTCAAATTCATATAAAAGTGACTACCTTTACTGGGATTTGAACCAGTAACCTTTGTCTCTGAAAATCAGCTGTTAAACAGCTGATTTTGGCGACGACTTTACCTCTAGTTTTGATTTTTGTTAATAATTTTTGTATTACTTTTCTCATAATTAAATTATCTACAAATCCTGATACAAAAGTTTATGGGTTTATCACCAATTTTCTTAAATTATTTGCTCTGTCATACCTAGAAAAGTGTCATTTTTATCTAGACCAACCCACCGGGTTGGTCTAGAGATTCAATAAACTGAATCGTTTTCTGTAAACACGTGGGATGATATCACGGTCACTGGGTAAAAGAGTTCGGAAGGATACCCAACAAGACTGTGGCTGTTCCAGTGTTGTTGTATGGTAGTGATAGTGCGCGAGCGGTGGAATGTGACTTGTATTGTATGTGAATGGATCCTTAATAACAGTTTTTAATATGCTTTTCACGGTTGATGAGCTCTGCTGTTCCACACGTTTAGACCAGTCAGAATGTTTGCCAGCTTTTATTAGATTGTACTTAACAAACATTACACGCGCATGCATATAAGAGCCGCAATAGTTCACTCTCGTCTTGCATCTCGTACTGAACACATCGATTATAGAGCACGTTAACATCATAATATAATCAACTGATTGTATGTTTGTAGGTTATAATTATAATAATAAAGACCAAAAATATGGCCGACGAAATATTTAACAGAGCTACAAGCGCAAGTATTGGCAACGTTGCTGGCACGTCATTGGCTAGATATAAAATGGGTAGGGGACAATGCGTACGTTCAGAGCTCATCAGCCTTGAAAAATAGTGTAGTGGAAAGATTGCCTTAATTTCCTTGATTCACAGTGGTTCTAGGGAAAAGTGGAATGGTGGAGGTTACACAGAAACAAGCCTGATATTAGAAACTAGTCAGCAGATATTGTGAACACTATCGTATATTGTCCTAAGATGATGGCAATTTTAAAAAGGGTTACCTTAGACCAGTGGTTCCCAACCTTTTATGGGGCATCGCCCCTTTGTGAAGGATGACTTACACCTATCACCCCCTTCTCTTAGCATCGTATACCTAATTTAATTTGTAAAGCTGTAAAATGGGGAGCGGGCAATGAAAACTTTCAGAGCTCATCAGCCTTGAAAAATAGTATAGTTTTACTTGGCTATACTTTTTTATCTCTAATGTGTGTACGTTGCAATCTGTTCAATTCAGAACAATAAGCAACCCCATGACCCAATGAGATGAGGATGATGTTTATGATGTGTAACTGAGGTGTAGTCTTGTACAGACCCAGTCCATTCCTGGGAACGTATGGTTAATTAAACCCCAACCATCAAAGTACATCGGTAACAACTGTCTTTTATTCAAATTCATATAAAAGTGACTACCTTTACTGGGATTTGAACCAGAAACCTTCGTCTCTGAAAATCAGCTGACTTGCGGTGACGACTTTATCTCTAGACCAACCCAGTGGGTAACTAGGCTATACTGAGTTGAAAAGTATGCTTATCATCATGGCAGGCTCTCTGACAAGCATATATTTTCCACCCTGCAAATGACACCTTCACTTCATTCACCAAAGGGTTTTGCTGTATAATGAAATTCATTATTTTCTGAGGATATAATTCTGATTAGAGTATTTTACACCTCTACCTCTACTTGGGTTCGAATCCCATTCAGGTATGGCATATTTTCATACATTACAAAAATCATTTCATCCTTCACCATGCATTAGCAGTAATTGCAGAACAGTTGGACGGTAAACAAAAAAAAAATCTACCTCTACTGTTCATAATTGATTTAGTTATTTTATTAGCTGACCATGTGATGAGAAACAGAACTAGTTTTGTAGTCCTGGCACTAACAGATTAAGTGCAAATAATTTAACACTCCATCTGTCTGTTATGTGCACAAACATGTCGCTGTCAACCATATTTGCCATTATTTGTCAACCATATTTAATAAAAGCTGAACCAAAAATCGAAAAGATTCATAATAGGTTTCTTAGTTATTTATATTTTAAAAAGCGTAAGACTGATTAAACACGCACAGCTGGCCCGGCCATAGTCGACCAGTGCCGTCAATATTGCTTTACATACACATTAGGTTTGTATGGTTTGCCAGTTTGCTGTCGGAACTGTCAACTAGACTATCTGATTGTCGGCTGCTGGTTTGAATAGAAGTGGTCAATTACAGCCCAGCAAGCCGGCTGTGCGTGTTAGCAGTTGGAATTATGTCATTATTCCTTTCCGACTAATGAGCTCAGAAAATTGATCAATATAATATCGCTTGAAAATCGACAAGACCTAAATTCACTTATATTAATTTTCAAAACTTTGAACCATAAAATTTATATTTCAGACATAATTAAGCTCATATCACTAAGGTATTCCTTTATTAAAACCTAGGTTTGATAGATTATTTTACATTCCTAGAAACATAGCTAAGTTAACTTAAAAATTCTCCGGTAAATAAAATGATTAGACTTAATTATAAAGTTTTGCTAGTATTATTGACCCATTTTTTTGCAATCAGTCATGTTACACAAAAAACTACATTCAGTTTGTAAATTAGTATTAATTAATTCCACACGTCATGTTCTAATATTTTTTCTTTAAGTATATTTTTCATATTTAAAAAAAAATTATAATGTAATTATTTGTAAATGTATACAGTATGTGTTTCATTTAATTTAAATTTTATTGTTTTGTATGTGGTCTATAATAATTATAGACCAATAAAACAATACAAAACAATAAAATTTAAATTAAATGAAACACATACTTATATAATATAAATTATTAAATATAACGGCAAAAATTAACAACGTTGCGGGAAAGTGAGGTTATATTGTTAGATGATACAATAGGGATTATAAATAACTTCACAGTGGTTTGCACGCAAAATTAATTACACAAAATTAATTATTCAGTACACAAAACAGAATAAGAAAACATTAAAATTATCAAAAATAGGGGTGCATCCAATTATTTTACATAAACCATAAATTTATACAAACTGTATTACAAGTTATTATTATTGTATTATAGGTTAAGAAGCATAATAGGTATTGTATTATATGTTTTAAGGTAGCTGTATTGGGTTTTACCTGTTGCTCTCATTTGTAATGTACTCTATTAAACTAATTAATGTTATACTTCTATTTAAAATATACCGTCTGCATTAGCAGATATTGCTCCTTCTTTCTTTATGGTGCGCCAGTCTGGTGGCCCGTCCTCTCCCCCACCAACAAAAGACGTATTTTCTCCCTTCACAACCGCATTATAAAAAAAAACTCCAACCGCCACTACTTTATGAACAACAAATCCATCTGCATACATTCACCATGCGGTGAGGACCGCCACTCATCAACCGCACTTCAAGAGTCCTTCACAATGCCGGTCAACGCTCTGTACAGCCAGCTGTCATAGTAGCAAATCTACTTGACACCTTGCCCGCCACAAGTAAAGATTAAACAGCCATTCCACAATTCCCTATAGAATCCCTACAAACATCCCGATAAAAAATATTTCTTAATGGGAAAAAAAACAATTCTCAAAATTTTTAAATTTAATACTACACTCCATCACCTGCAAATAACTCTCCCTGTAAATTCACTCTTCCTTCTTAACAATATAAAAATTTTCCTCAAGTATTCCCAATTTTCCCAACTAAAATTAACAAATTATACCTCCCCCGATTAAAAGAATTGCCCCCTCCCAAGAAAATGCTCCATCTGTTATCCTGATTCCAAGCCCATATGCCCCACAATTATACATCTGTAATTCCAAAGTAAGAAGTCCCAAAACAACAAGGTAGCCTAGCTACGACGTCGTCATCCTGAGCGCAAGCTCATTTCTTTAAGGACTTGAACTCGAGCAGACATTCCAAAACAGTCAGACATAAAACAAACAAAATTAATATCAACTGTTTTGAAGACCACTTACCTCCTGAGCCATCTCAGAATTGAAATAAAATCCAAGTTGTGTTTTGTAAAATATGGAAGTTGTAATAATATCTTATTGCTTTCAAAATTCACCAATATTTAAATATTTGGTTACCGCTGATCTTTTTTTTATCAATGCAAAGAAATCTATGCATAAGATTTAATAAAAACATAATTATTTAAAAATTGAATAATGTAATAATATATATTTTAAAACTCATACTTCCAAACCCAAATATTAAAATGTCTAATAAATCAGCATGAAACGTAGAATAGTTATAACGTTAAAATGATCTCTAATGTCTATTTCTTAAAAATATTATTTAAAATATTTTGGTAACAATAAATCAATCATAACATAAACACTTAGTAAAATATAAACACTGTTTCTACCATTTTACATATGTTTCTGCCATTGTATCAGCTGCTGCTTTGAACTATTTACAGTTACATTGATAATGATGGATTAATTTCTTTTTTATTATCAAATCAGAAAAATTACAATCTTTTCTTTTATACACTAACAAGATCAATGAAAAAATAAAGTTAACGTTGAGTATAAAATATACAATATCATTATACATTAATAATAAATGTTACAGATAACCTTTTTTAAAATTTTAAAATAATTATATAAATATTTTTGTAAAAGTTTTTTTTTTTGAAATCCCTAATTTGTGTACGTTGCAATCTGTCCAATTCAGAACAATAAGCAACCCCATGGCCCAATGAGATGAGGATGATGTGTATGACGTGTAAATGAGATGTAGTCTTGTACAAACTCAGGTCGACCATTCCTGAGAGAGTATGGTTAATTAAACCCCAACCATCAAAGTACACTGGTAACTACTGTCTAGCATTCAAATCCGTATAAAAGTAACTACCTTTACTAGGGTTTGAACCAGGAACCTTCGTCTCCGAAAATCAGCTGTTAAACAGCTGATTTTGGCGACGACTTTACCTCTAGACCAACCCGGTGGGTTTTTGTAAAAGTAAAGTTAATTGTGTTCAAATCTGTTCTTAATTCTAATTAATTGTATCTGTTAAGTCTCACAAAAGTATAGTTACTGTTGTCCAGTAAGTTTATCGCAAAATTATTCAGTTGTCCATTCAGTCTTTGTTTGTGTTGTGACCATATCTAAAGGGAATATGGGTTCGAGATTGTTCGAGGAAAACTGAGAGATTATTTTATTTTTATTTATTTATTTTATTTAGTAAAATATAGCTACATTAAGATTACAATTCATGACTATACTAAGCTATGTGCAATATTTTAAACTAAATATACTTATACACAAAAACTCTTCTTCACAAAGAGTTCTGTCCGCGCATAGGAGTATACAGAACAAAAATATTAATTCACCTCAATATTTATAACTACTATAAAATTACTAAGTTAAATTACTACAGTTAAACAGGTTACAAAGATTGCGTTAAACAGAATCAAAAAAAATACATAAAATAGATAAATTCAATTACATTTTACATAAAATATCATATATCAATATTATATTTTTATTTTAATAACAATAGACATTTTTTTAAAAACTTTAAAATTATGTTTGTATATTTTGTAATAGAGAGAAAATATATAGGTATATTTTTATAAATATTATAATTTTTATTTTATAACTATAACTACTTTACAAAAATATATTTTAACTAACACAATGTAAATATTTTAACTTTATGCGAAATTAATTCAATAAATGAGCATAAAGAGACAGTTAAACTGTCGCATTAAAAAGGTTAACGTAAATAACTAGAGTAATAATTAACGTTTTCCAATAAGTTGTTAAATATTATTTGTATGGTCTTTTATGGTAAAGATAGGCCTGGCTTTTGTTATCACTTGGTATAGTGAGAGCAGAGTTTTTTTTTTGGTTTAATGTCTAACGTTTCTGCGCAATTACTGCTAATGCAGACGGTGAAGAATGAAATGATTTTTTGTAACGTATGAAAATATGCCGTGCCTGAATGGGATTCGAACCCAAGACCGCATGATGAGAGCTGTATAGGTACCTATTTAGATAATTAGTTTTTTTTTATATCACCTATTCATTCATCCTAATTTGTTTATTAAGATTTAAGTTAAGTCCAGAAGTCATAGAAGGATTTTGTGTTTTATTATTTATCGAAAATCTCTGTCTTTTCTCGAACTCTCCATTAGCCCACCTATAAAAAGGCCGGTTGTTTACAGTCCAGAGTTAGTTACGTTTTGTCTGTGATTGAATGAGCGTATTCCATAGCGCACACCAGTACGTTAGAATAGGTCAACGATACTGCGAATAACTGGCTATTGTTTAACTTTTAATTATTCTATGACATTTCTATAAGTAGTTATAAGTAAATTACTTAAGTTATTTACAAGGTGTGGCTATTAAATAACGAGACTGACGTAAAAAAATTTTATTTTAGTTTTATACATAATCACTTATTGTCACCTTCTATATACACTCCTGTATCCCTACAACGCTCCATACAAATGTTCCATTGTTGGAAACAGTGATGGAAGTCATCTTCTGTCACCTCTTTCAGGACACGTGCCACTCAAAAATGTTTGAAATGAAGCACGCAAAAATGTTTGTACTGACACTTTGTACACGATTGAAAATGACCCAAATTTTTTGGAAATAATAATAACATGTGATGAAACGTGGTTTTTTACTTATGATCCGGAAACAAAACGCCAATCCATTCACTGGAAGAGCCAAACTTCACCGAGAGCCAAAAAAGCTTGAATAAGCAAGTCAAAATTTAAAGCAAAATGATTGTTTTTTTTATATCCATGGGAATGTGTACCTTCTCTGGGTTCCTGAAGGTCAAACAATTTTTCAATATTACTACCTTGAGGTACTGTCTAAACTACGTCAAAGAGTAAGGGAAAAATGGCCTGAAATGGAAGGACAGATCATGGATTCTCCACCAAGACAGTGCGCCAGCTCATTCCGTGTTATCTGTTAACTAGGAAATTAAAAGATCTACAACTTTTAATTAAAGCATTTTTCTGTTTAGAGCCAAGTTTAGCGTGAAAGCGTGATTTTCCGTATTTTTAAGGCAAACTGAGGTTGATTTTAATTTTGCGTCTTTCACTCATGATTAAAATTAGGTTATGTTTTTTGAGGTTAGTTTTCTCTGTATTTCTAATGTTTTATTACTAATGTTAGGTTATATTGTCTATTTGGGTATATTGGCAAGAGAAAGTTGTGAGTGTTTCACACCAGATTTTTTACTTTGTTTTCTTCTTTCTTAGTGAGTAATCTGCATAAAACCTTAAAAACCTTTCTTTGTTATTTTGGTTCGGGCACTAATTCAGTTCCATACGGCTATTGGCAAAATTCTTTGCAAAAACTCTTTGCGTGACGTCATTTAAACTAATTGCCGTGGATTAGTAGTCAGACTAAAATAAACAATTCTGAAATTATAATTAGATGTTTTTGTGAATTATAACAGCTGATTTCTGTTTACACATGCAGCATGGAAAACTGCAAGTGAATAATTATGAATATTTAGAGAATAATATGACCGTATTCTTTTGAATTTATAGAGTAGAATATAATGTATCACAAATGACAATATTTTGCAGTTAATGCGATGGTAAATTCGATCTCTAATGTTGGCATCCTGTCAAGTCATGCGCGCTGCACTAGTGTATGGTCATTGAATGAAACGAACGTTGATATTTGTGTTCGCTGCGTTCAGTACGTGAAGTTGTGTAACATCTAAACAAAAATTGTGTATTTTCTTCTTGTTAAAGGATAACGTTTATAAACAGTAAGTTTCTTAATAATGTTATTATTCGTTAATCAATCTTTATACACTTAGACAGAATGATAATTTTGTATCGCTTTATAACCCTAATTTCTAAAATTGGTGTAGGAAAACACATTTCGTTGTATTCTCTTTTACGTGTTCTTGTAGCCTACTGATATTGGATTTTTAAATGTTTTTCACTTTACCCACTCTTTTAATATTTGCTTATGTGTGTGTTTGTTTGTGTATTATTACATTAATTAAATTTCATGTAATGGTTTTTCATGGGAAACCAAATTCAATAAATTTGTTCGTATTGGATTTAGTAACGTTTTTGGTTTTTAACCATGCATGTTACGACAAGTTTGGAAAATCGTTTAATCTTTGTATGATGAATGTTAAGTCGATTCGTATGTACGGTACTTCTAATATATTGCACAATGAAATCATGTGACCATCTGCCGGAACAGTCAATTATTTTAACTAACTATCAACCCGGTTGAATTTTATATTTAGGTTCCCAATAATTTTATATAAAATATTTGTGTTTATCTTTTTATTAAGATGTGTTTATGACGCTACTGATGTACTGTACATCACCTGTTGATTAGGGTAACGTATTTTAACTGACATATTAATTCGGTTAATTACGTGGACTGATAATTTAATTAAAGTTTTTGAATGAATGTTTCCAAATTATTATTTTACGTTCTATGAATTTTTGACTAGGTTTGTCAAGTTATTAAAACTTTTGTAATAATAATGATTTATATTTGTGGGTGTTTTTAAGATATTTAGCTACACTTTGTGGGCATGGGAAATAATCATGGTGTTTTTTACGAAAATTGAACAGCTTAGGTTAATTATGAAATAATGAAACATAGTTAAAGGTTTTATGAAGTACTTTTCAACAGTGACAACGTTTATGAGATCTACTTTAGTTTAGCCTACTTGACAATTAGGTGCAACTCATTTTTTTGTTTCCAGCTATAAAATTTATGTGATAAAATATTATAGGATCAATAAATTTGATAAGATTTGTTTTAATATCATAAAAATATATTATACTCTAATAAAACTTTAATGGATTTTTAATTTATCAGTGTTGTTGTTTATAAATCTTTACAGCTAAAATATTTACGTCTTGGAATTTTTTTTTGTTCATTTATATTATTGGTAAATGATTATAAATTCTTAATTAATTTATAATACAGTCTATTCCAGATAATTGGGGCACATTGGGACTGGAGCATTTTGGTCCAATTAAACGGCTTGCCCTAATAAACGAATTTTTTTACTGTGGCGTGTACAATAATGTATTTTATTGAAATTATCACATACATAAATTTTACATGCAAGTTCTATCCATATAAAAACAACAAAAATAAAAGGGTATCAGAACAATGATTAACTTTTTAGCAAAACCTTTTGCTTTCGTTTTAAGCATTGGACCATTGACACTAACACCTTGCGAAGTTACAGCGGTGAACCATTCATTCAACGTTTCTCAACAAATAGATCTTTCTTCACGTTTTCTTTTCTGAGATGTTCCATGATCTTTTAATGCCCACACTTGGCGTATTTTCTTTTCTTGGAGCACGATACAAGCTATCATAATTTTCAGTACACAGGTTAATTCCGTTAGTTTACATTGGTTTAAGTTAGGTGGATACGTGTTCATTTTGTCAAGAAGCTTTATTCGTTCACACAGTCATATCGTTACGCGGCATTTAACTCACAAAGACGCTAATAGTAGGTACTGTACTGTAAGCCTACGCATAAAAATATTAACAAATATTTGAAACGAATGGGAATTAAAAAATAATTAAAAAAGTATGCCTGCAGATAACAAAACAACCAGACTCAAAAAATAGTGTGTTACAGTACACTTATGAAATCACAAAAACTGATGAGAAGCATGGAATTACGAACGTTCTATGTATGTATGACAAGTGACAACTAACAATAAGTTGCAAAGAGGCTATACAGTTTGTAAGGTTGGTCATAACTAGTGGATAATATGACTCACTGAAAATTGTGCAATGACGATTATGTAGCCTACACATTGTACTGTAAATAACATCTCTGTTATGACTGATGTGTGATTACTGTTGTTTATCTGTCGAAATGTTTACTTTATTACCTCTATCCTGCCCATTATCTTATCTTGCCGCTTAGAACCACGTGTTGTTCGTTGCTGGCCTGTAATGGTTTTAATAAAACATATTGTACATACATCGAATTGGCCCCAATAAGCGAGCGGCATTATGGACCGAATAAACGTAGTACTTATCAATGTAAAATCCCGTTCTGTTTTTGTTCATTAAAGAACTGTCTCAAAAAACCGGCTGCCCCAATTAACCAGTGGACCAATTATCCGCAATTGACTAAACTTTCTTATCATGATCATTTGTGGACCCTAGTACCATTTTTAACTTTTGAATTAAAATTGGTTTTCTTATGGTTCATTACTATCTATTAAAGGTTTTTAATTTTATTTATGTATATTTTTAACTTTACAATCTTATTAATAAGACAAGCAAATACGATGAATGGAGAAAATGACTGATATGAGAATGGCATTAATATGATCAATCCAGTAATCGATTCTGGTATGAAATTAACTAAGTAATGAAATGATAAAGTGTGATGTACGGGTTATATAACGAAATGAAGAGCTGAGTGGATGAAAATGCTGTGTAATTTTTGTAAAATGTAGTTTTCATGATTGATGAATATTACATGCATATTTAGTTACTTAAGTAGCATAGAATGGAACTATTTTAACAGTTAAAGGAAATAGTAGAGGATCAAGGGGGCATGTACCATATAATTTTGTGTTTTGTATTGAATAAAGGGGCAACGATCACATTGTTCCTCTAGAATAGAAGACATTATCATTTTACAAATTATCAGTATTAACTCTAGTAATACTCCGTTCCACTAATTCTTTCACACTCCGTCACATGGTGATTGCCCTCCAGTATACATAGATAATGAATCTTTCACAAAAACAGATACGGTCAAGTATCTCGGTCTGACTTTTGATTAACTTGGAGCACACATATCAAACGGAAACATTTATTACTGAATTCCCGACTTAAACTTCAATATTCCCTACTTCACAAACGATCAAAATTACCAATGGCACAAAAATTATGCATTTATTGTTCTCTTTTGAAACCTATATGGACCTACGAATCCCAAATTTACGGTTCAACCAAACTCTCCAACTTGCAACAATTTCAATCATTCCAATCAAAAACATTACGCCTTATAGCAAAAGTACCTCTTTATGTTAGCAACAAAACCTTACACATACAGATTTTAAAACACCATTTGTTCAAAATTCCATTGAATACCTATACAAACGCTTTCACGACAAGTCATACAAACACAAGAACCCACCTTTTTTTTCTTTTCTTTTTTTTTTTTTTGGTTTAACATCCGATTGTTCTGCAATTACTGCTAATGCAGACAGTGAAGGATGAAATGATTTTTTTTGTAACGTATGAAAAGATGCCGTGCCTGAATGGGATTCGAACCCAAGACCGCATGATGAGAGGCGAGCACGTTACCAACTGCGCCAATGCGGCCGGCACAAGAACCCACTGATGCGTTCACTTTCCACCTTCCATTTTACCTGATAATCCCGCTAGACGTCTTAAAAGACGCTGGAGTAGAGACCTGCTAATTTGATTTACAAATTTCATTCTTGGGGAGACACCAATGGGGGCTGTACCCCTCTCATTTATATTTTTTCATGAAGGGACAATAAAGTAGGTACCAAAATTAAATCAGAACACACTCACAAAAAAATGGGAGGCTTAGATTTTTGATCGCATTTTCCTCAAAACTGTAATTTTCTAAGATAACACCTTCATTCGCTAAGGTCTTCAAATGACAGAATAATATTAAGTGAAATAATTATTTATAAGTTATTAGAAGTTTTAATTAAATATAATATATGAATTAAATTTTAGTCCCTTGTGGTTGGAGTAAATCTCGATTTCATTTTCTTTGGAGGAATCTATTAACAGAGAGTTGATGTGTAGAGAGAGAGAATGGAAATTTTGGTTTAATGAGATCAATGGTCTCATTGTATGATACAAGGTGTGGTTATTAAATAACGAGACTGGTGTAAAAACTTTTATTTTAATTTTATACATACTCCCATATTGTCACCTTCAATATACATTCCTTCTCTATCTCTACAACACTCCATGTGAATTTTCAATTGTTGGAAACAGTGCTGGAAGTCATCTTCTGTCAGCTCCTTCAGGACACATGCTCAAAAATGTTTGAAATGAAGCTTGCAAAAATTTTTGTATCGACACTGTACGCGATTGAAAATGACCCAAATTTTTTGGAAATGATAATGACATGTCATGAAATGTGGTTTTTTACTTTTAATCCGGAAACGAAGCGCCAATCCATGCACTGGAAGAGCCGAACTTCACAGAGAACCAAAAAAAGCTCAAATGAACAAGTCAAAATTTAAAACAATGATGATTTTTTTTTTAAATCCATGGGATTGTGTACTATCACTGGGTTCATAAAGATCAAACAATTAATCAATATTACTATTTTGAGGTACTTTCCAAACTACGTCAAAGTGTAAGGAAAAGCCGCCTTGAAATGTGGAGGGACAAATCATGGGTTCTCCACCAAGACAATGCGCCAGCTCATTCCGCGTTATCTTTTAAGAGGTTCCTAGCCAAGTACAGCATCTCAGTGTTAGAACATCCACCTTATTCACCAGATCTTGCACCATGGAACTTCTACCTGTTCCCTAAGGTGAGATCCGCATTAAAAGGGACAAGATTTGAGTCTGTGGAAGCTGTAAAAGAGAAAGCGGCACATGTCCTGAAGGAGCTGACAGAAGATGACTTCCAGCACCGTTTCCAACAAAGGAAAATTCGCATGGAGCGTTGTAGGGATAGAGAAGGAGTGTGTATTGAAGGTGACAATAAGTAATTACGTATAAAATAAGAATAAATTTTTTTAACAATGCCAGTCTCGTTATTTAATAGCCACACCTCGTATCATTATAGGTACCAGTAATGATTTCAGACACTGTATAATCATTTAAAAATCATTATGTAGTGTGCTGTTTCTCACATAAAAAGGTGCATGTGTTAGAGATTTATGAGGTTTTGATCGGTGACATAGAAGATTGTGCAGAGTTGTTTTGTGACGTACTCCAAAGATTCACGGACTGTAACGCCAAATAAAGCACACCTAAGATTTGCATACAAGGTGTCTTTTAAGTGTGGTAGAAGTGAGCACTTGTGACACAAGACACGATACAACACGTGAAACCTTAAATCTGAGATTACTCAGACGTGTCAAATTATGTGGTTGCCACACAAAAAGTGTCTGTCAATTATTAACCAATATACCCATTTTTGTGCTACAAAATTAAGTGTCATCGATGCGTAAAGTTAGGTAATTGATAAACCAGAGTGTAAAGTCACTGTTGGGATTAGGAAACAATTCAGTTTAATCTTCCATGTTTGTACCAATCTTTTATCACATCTAATTAGATATTGTTGATTTCAAATTTATCCATTAATATCTGGAAAGGTTATTGATCTTCAGGTTTATTGACATTGATAAAAAAGAAAACAATTATAATTTAATACAATATGCAATAATTAGCATGTACTGAATTAAATTAATTTGTTATTTAGTTGCTCGCTTTTACGCTACGTAGCTAATGTCAGTTTTATGATTGCTTCATTGTTTTATTACATATTTCTTATTTAATCAGAAATTTTATTGTTATATTGTTTTCCGTGGAGGTATGTTTCGAAGATTTTTTAAAATTATTTAACAATGTGTGTGTTAACAAAATTAATTATTTATAAATGTGTGTTTTCTAATTGCATTTGACACGTCAACATTTTTTTTATGAATGAATGGTAACAATTGTTTTGTTTAAATTTTGTATTAGTCTTATCTAGATCAATTGGCAGTTTATCATTGAATTATTTTATATTTTTTACTTTCTCCTGACTATATGAATATATAGGAAGGAAAGTATTGTTTTCATGTATATTATTTGAAATCGAGTTTTCACTGAATATATATTATGTTTTCAGACCCCCTGAACCCAAAAAACATGTTTTTAGCGATTGCTTTGTTTGTGATCAAAATATTTTAAGTATGTAACATCATACGAGATTGAAACTTAAGTTAGGTACCACAAGATGACCCGACACGGACATTTTCATCAGATCGGTCAACAGGACGTAGTAGTTTATTCATGTTATTTTTCAGTTTTTGCGATTTTCTCAAAAACGGCTCCTACTATTTTTTCAAAAATCGCCTCGTTTACTACATTTTTTTGATCTACATGATAGGGTTGTTGCCATTTCTGCTGAAATTCTTGGGAAGGCTGTGCTGTCTTAGAAAAAAGTTTTTTTTAAATTGCGGCCTTAATTTGCATTTTAGGGTGAAAGTGTATAAGCCTGCAATCTTAAGTTGTAGAAAATTTAAAAACCTACAAGTTTTATTCCAAACATTTCTTTGTATACCGCTTATTTCAGTGGTAATTTGTGATTTTCTGTTTATTTTTTTCCTGAAAATCTGTAAGAAAATGAATTTTTTAAGATTTTGGACTTTGTGTATACATTTTACGACAAAAGTGTATGTAATCAAATTTTTATTTTAAGCATTTTTCTCTACAGAGCCTAGTTAAGCGTGAAAGAGTGGTTTTCAGTGTTGAGTCAAATTAAGGTTGGTTTTCATTTTGCATCATTCGCTCATGATTAAAATTAGGTTAGTTCTTTTGAGTACTTCTAATGTTTTATTACTAGTTAGGTTATATTGTTAATTATTTGCATTCGCAAGAGAAAGTCGTGGAGTGTTTCACATGAGATTTTTTTTTCAAATAAGTTGTCGTACATATAAAATTTTAATGTTCGTTTTTATCTGCTCATTCTGCCTTGGAGCGTTGGACTGTCTTTAACCTTTTATCGGTTTTTGGTAAGTATACTTACCACTGACAATAAGGTCGATTTTATTTAGAATAAGCTATGCAGTTGAAACTTATTGGCATTTTACGGTGTTATAGATGTTCTCTTGTAAGTAGGCTATCCACATTTTGAAATAAGCACACAATGACCATTTCTTTGTGAGTTGCACGAATGTGGTAAGGATTCACAACAGCGTACGGTACCGCTTTGTTTTCTTGTTAGCTAAGCTTTTGTACAGTGCTTAGAAAATTCTATTTTTTTACGGGAAAGCATTCATGCTAATTGTTTTTTTGCCATCAGTGGCTCGACTGGTTTGATGCAGTTCTCCAACCTGTTCTATCTTGCGCAAGTCGTTTCATATCTACATACCGGTAACGCCCTACATCATTTGTAATTTGCTTTAAATATTCCAACATTTTCCTCCCCCTACAATCCCCTCTCGATATTACCCTCCATTATTGATAGACCAATACCTGGATGTCTTAAGATAGGCCCAACTAGCGTATCCCTTCTTTAGGTAAGATGCCATATACTTCCATATCTGCCCATAACAGACAGGTGGAGTGTCAAATTATTTACACTCAATCTGTTTGTTGCAGGGCTAAAATAAATAGTTCTGTTTCTTATCACATGGTCAGCCAATTGAATGACTGAATCGTTTAAGAGCAGAAGAGGTAGAGGTGTAAAAGACACTAATCAGAGTTATCTCCTCTGAAAGTAATGAATTTCATTATACAGCCAGACCCTGTGGTGAATGAAGTGAAGGTGTCATTTGCAGAGTGGAAAATATGTGCTTTTCAGAGGGCCCGGCATGCTGATAAGCGTACTTTTCCACTCAGTGAGGAAGGCAATGGTAAACCACCTCACTCCTCGTTTTACTTAGTAAAACCTCTACAGGTTCAAACCAGCCTTTTGGCTGATGACCTAAACAACAACAACATACTTCCATATAGTAGTAAATAGAAGATTCCATATACTTCTTTTTTCATCCACTCGCCTAAGAACCTCTAAATTAATTATTTTGTTCACCCACCTATTCTTTAACAGTTTCCTTCAAACCACATTTCAAAAGCTTTATCCACTTCCTTTCTAAAGCCCCTATCACCCACGTTTCATGTATAATGCTACACTCCAAAGATAATGTTTTAAGAAATTTTTTCTAATCTGTAATTGCAATGTTTGTAGTCAGTAAGCTGTTTTTCATTTCGAAAGCTTTCCTAGCTTGAACAATTCTACTTTTGATATCACTTGTGTTTCTACCATCCTTTGTTTTTTTATTCCCTAGATAGCAGAACCCCTTTATATATTGTATGCTAATATAACGTTAAGATAAGTTATTCTACACATTATTTTGTTATATAATACTTTCAAGTTGTATTAATAAGCATTCTTACCACTAAACATTTATGATCCCATTTCAATTAACGTTCCTTGGTAAGTATACTTACCAGGGCTTAACATTGACAAAAAATTAATATGTGACTGTTCTGGCACTAGAAATACATTATTCAAGTCCTTTTACAGCAAAATTTAACATTTCGCAACATATATATTTTCCTCTGTAGTACTGCCTTATAAAGAGATAAGGAGAGATTTACCATTCTATCTTCTTAATTTTATTATTTTCAATTTTGTTCCTTTTTCTTTAAGATTTATTAGTTACAAAAGCCCTACAAAATTCCTTGATCATCTCAAAATTTTCAACAATTTATCTAAAAAAATTTAATTATTTTTGTAGTAATAAACTTCTGTTTCTTATCACATAGTCCTGTTCTGTTTCTTATCACATAGTCAGCCACTTATATGACTGAACTATTTAAGAGCAGAAGAGGTAGAGGTGTAAAAGACACTAATCAGAGTCATCTCCTCTGAGAGTAATGAATTTCACTATGCAGCCAGACCCTGTGGTGAATGAAGTGAAGGTGTCGTTTGCAGGGTGGAAAGTGAGTGCTTTTCGGAGGGCCTGGCATGCTGATAAGCATACTCTTTCAACTCAGTGAGGAAGGCAATGGTAAACCACCTTACTCCTCGTTTTTACTTAGTAAAACCTCTAGAGGTTCAAACCAGCCTTTCGGCTGCTGACCTAAACAACAACAACAGTAATAAACTTATTACACATTGATGTACAGCTATGATTTTACTACCAGTCATGTCAAATCACCCCAGTATGATGCTGTCAAAATTTCATCATTGTAGTTACGATGGTTTTTGAAAGAAAAGTATTGCTCAAGTCCCAGCTCTGTGTAGTTGGAAGGAATGCAGTGTGTTGTTATAGTAGTGGGAGAATAAATGAGTTAGTAGTGTTTTACAGCTGCTGCATTTGTACTGGTAGCGTGCTCTAACGAGACTAAAAAAATATTCTTATCATCCGGTGCATTAATTTAACAAATACCTACCGGGTTATTAACTTAATCGGATTCATAATATTTAACATACCAATTGATATGAAAATTGTAAATAAATACAAACAAATATGTTAAATATGGAAAGTTTGAAAATGAATGTTTTGTATCAAGAGTAATACAAAAATCTGGTGTGAAACACTCACACAACTTTCTCTTGCCAATGCAAATAATTAATAATAAACCTAACATTATTAATAAAATATTAGAAATAAACAAAAACTAACCTCAAAAACATAACCTTATTTTAATCATGAGTGAATGACGCAAAATGACAATCGAACTCAGTTTGGCTTAAAAATACGGAAAATCACGCTTTCACGCTAAACTAGGCTCTGTAGAGAAAAATGCTCTAAATAAAAGCTGTAGATCTTTTAATTTTCTATAAATATAATTATATACACTTTTGTCGTAAAATGCATTCTAAGGCCAAAATCTTAAAAAAATCGATTTTTCACACGTTTTCGTGAGAAAAAAACAGAAAATCGCAAATTACCGCTAAACTAAGCGTTATACAAAAAAATGTTTGAAATAAAAGTTGTAGGTTTTTAAATTCTCTACAACTTTTATTATATAAGTTTTTGCGCTAAAATTTATATTAAAGCCGTAATCTTAAAAAAACAACGTTTTTACGTGAAAACAGCCTCACCGAGAATTTCAGCAAACATGGCGCCTACCCCCTATCTTGTAGAGAATAAAAAATTGAGTAAAATAGGCGATTTTAAAAAAAATCGTAGGACCAGTTTTTGAGAAAATCGCAAAAAACTGAAAAATTACACGAATAAACTACTACTTCCGGTTGACCGATTTTGATGAAAATGTTCGTGTCGCGTCCGGTAGTGGTATGTAACTTAAGTTTCAAGTTTCAAGTTCGTACGATGTTCCGTTCTTGAGATATTCTGTTCACACACAGACACACAGACACACACACAGACCAATCGCTAAAAACATGTTTTTTGGGTTCAGGGGGTCTGAAAACGTATAGATCCGGTGAAAACTCGATTTCTTAAAATCGACATGAAAACAATACTTTCCTTCCTATATATTCATATAGGCAAGAGAAAGTAAAAATTATTCTCCCAGCATGCGTCACTCATTCATTATACCTCACCCCGCAACTACATGGAGCTTAGAACCGCACAATACATTAACATAAGTGTAAAGAAATCAAACTTATTGGAAACAAAGTTTATGTTGACTTCTATGTGCTGTAGTGATTGTTAAACTTGCCTGGTCCATAATCTGGCTATTCATTTAATTGTATTTTCTTTTTACATATATCTTTTGCATAAAAATTTTTTTCAAATGCATCCTGCACCCTTAATTCAATCCTTCAGTTAAAATATTTCATTTTTTACCGACTTGGTACGACTAATATCAGTTTTTGTTTTTTTTTAAATTCAATCCTACTTTCTACTGACATGTTTCGGTGGATCCACCATCAGAGTACAGATAATTGAAACTAATTTTTTTTTAAACTTTCAGAAGATGCATCAGGCAGTCATTCAGAATGAAACTGTTTTATGTAAATGACTGAAGTTTCAATAACTTCTGAAAAATTTTAATAAATTTAAAAAAAAAATTATTTTCAGTTTTTGTACTCTGAACAGTATGAGTAGAGGAAGTCAAGTCTTCCATATTTATTTTTAATTGTAAAAAAATTATTTTATATGGATTTGAATTATACGAAGTATGGCTATTAAAATAATGAGACTGACGTTGTAAAAAATTTTATTTTTATTTTATACACATAATCACTTATTGTCACCTTCAATATACACTCCTTCTCTATCCCGACAACGCTCTATGCGAATTTTCCATTGTTGGAAACAGTACTGGAAGTCATTTTCTGTCAGCTCCTTCAGGACACGTGCCGCTTTCTCTTCCACAGACTCAAATCTTGTCCCTTTTAATGCAGATTTCACCTTAAGGAACAGGTAGAAGTCACATGGTGCAAGATCTGGTGAATAAGGTGGATGTTCTAACACTGAGATGCTGTACTTGGCTAGGAACCTCTTGACAGATAACGCGGAATGAGCTGGCGCATTGTCTTGGTGGAGAACGCATGATTTGTCCTTCCACATTTCGGGGCGTTTTTTCCTTGCTCATTGACATAGTTTAGAAAGTACCTCAAGGTAATAATATTGATTAATTGTTTGACCTTCAGGAACCCAGTGAAGGTACACAATCCCATGGATATAAAAAAAAAGCAATCCATTGCTTTAAATTTTGACTCGCTCATTCGAGCTTTTTTGACTTTTGGTGAAGTTCGGCTCTTCCAGTGCATGGATTGGTGCTTCGTTTCCGGATCATAAGTAAAAAACCACGTTTCATCACATGTTAATATCTTCTACCTGTTCCCTAAGGTGAAATCTGCATTAAAAGGGACAAGATTTGAGTCTGTGGAAGCTGTAAAAGAGAAAATGGCACGTGTCCTGAAGGAGCTGACAAAAGATGACTTCTAGCACTGTTTCCAACAATTGAAAATTCGCTTGGAGCATTGTAGGGATAGAGGAGGAGTCTATATTGAAGGTGAAAGTAAGTGATTTTGTATAAAATTAAAATAATTTTTTTTACGTCAGTCTCGTTATTTAGTAACCACACCTCGTATAGGACAAGATAAGGTAACATAATGTTCATAGAAAAATAAAACTGAAGTGCCTTGCATGTTTTATCTGTTGTCATTTATTTAGTTTAAATATAATACTTGGGTGTAGGGTGTGTTTATACTTCACAATAAATAGCTGTGTTTTGTACTTAAAGTTATATGGATTATGAAATTACTAATATATATAACGAACGCATTTATTAAAAAGTACAGAGTGCTTTATTAATGCAGGTGGATTGTCAAACTAATTAAAACTAACAAACTCTGGTGTGAACACTCGCACGACTTTATCTTGTCAATGTGAATAAAGAAGCATCTATATTTAAACTTTAGTAAACAATGTTTCAACTAATTTTAAGTTAAACAATGTCAAGTGTTAACTTAGTACAATGTTCTGTTCTTGAGATATTTTGTTTACACACACACACATACTCAGACCAATCGCTGAAAACATGTTTTTTTTGGGTTCAGGGGGTCTGAAAACATGTAGATCTGGTGAAAACTCTAATTTAAAAAAATCGACATGAAAACAATACTTTCCTTCCTATATATTCATGAAGGCAAGAGAAGTACAAAGGACCTCAAAAAAAATTAAAAACCTTGGCCAAAAAAAGCATAAAACTCATAACGTTTTGCACCTTAATTTTAAACATTTTCCGGGGAGCACCCACTGACTCCCCCGTACTGCAGGGAGCAGATTTGTCAAACTTGCCAAGGGTGCAGAAGGACCTTACCTTTACCTAATGGGTTTACTCTAATGGGATAATAAATAATTATAGGGCAAGAGAAAGTAAAAAGGTTGACCTGAAACATTCCTGTGGGAGCTGAAACCAATCTCATTATAAAGATATCCTTTTGAATAAAAAAAAAAAATTGTGCTGAAATTATCGTCGTTAACCATCTGTTTCTTTAAATTGGAAGTTACAAGTGTTTGCGCGTACTAATTATCAAACTTTTATTTTATTATTTTCTTATTTAACCATGTTGAGTGTACTAGTAGTAGTGTTGTTGTCACATTGTCGTTATGGTTTTTTTTGTTGTCTTACTACATCTGTGCTGATTTACTGTCTCTTTCTTCGCTCACTCCTACTCATTCTAAAAACAATTCTGTGAAGCCGTTTCACTTGTCTATTGTGTTCACCTTCCCACTTTTTGATGGGATGTGATTCACCTTTATGTGAATGTTTGTGTGCACTAGTACTTTACTACATTATCAATGTAGTGGCCTTGTAAAGAACTCTTTCATGTTAAAATTTTAAAATACTGCATACATATTTTCTTAGTTTTTATTACTCTATTATTTTTATAATTGAACTTTTTTTTTGTATTTATCATTGTTGTGGTTTTACTTATATAATCGTATTATTATGTAATTACCTAATTTATTTTTCTTGTACTTCATCGTCGTTTTTTAAAATGTTCATTTTTTTATGTCACATACAAACTTAAGATCACGTGAAATGACTTAGCTTGTTTTCTTTCTGTCCTCCCAATATTTATTTATTAAAAACATACGTTTTCAAACTTTCCGTATTTAACATATTTGTTGTATTTATTACATTTATTTATTTACATATTTCGTTATAAATTGGTAAGTTAAATACAGAGTGATTCAATAAGATGGAACAATTTCAATAAGCTGTATTTCCTGAACTACATGTTATATTTTAATTCTGTAAATTACATTTTGAAAGAGAAAGTTTTAAATTTTAATTTACATACATGAAAGTTTATAGATGTTCAATGTGTCCTCCTCCGGCTGTACTTACAACATCTAGACGGTAACTGAACTCATCCCAAACTCTCGGACGCATGTCTTGGGTCACTGAGTTGACTGCAGCTGTGATACGATTCCTTAGTTCATTCAAATTGGTGGGAAGAGGTGGTATGTAAACTGCACTTTTCACGAACCCCCACAAGAAAAAGCCACAGGGTGTGAGATCTGGAGACCTCGGTGGCCAAAACTGAAGTGCAGAGTCGTCATTCGCCATGCGACCTATCCATCGTTGACGTATGGATTCATTTAGGAAACGCCGAACATTGCGATGCCAATGGGGTGGAGCTCCGTCCTGCTGGAAAATGTAATCTCCTGAACCTTCATTCATTTGAGGAACGAGCCAGTTTTGTAGCATTCTAAGATACGTTTCCCCAGTAACCGTATTCTCATCAAAAAAGAAAGGCTCATAAACTTTTGTCAGCGACAAGGCGCAAAAAACATTAACTTTCGGGCTGTCCCGCTCATGTTCCACTGTTACATGGGGATTTTGTAGCCCCCAAATCCTAACATTATGCCTGTTGACTTTCCCACTTAGATGAAATGTGGCTTCATCACTAAAAATCACTCGAGGCAGAAACAACTCATCTTCCATGTGTTGGAGCATACGGTCACAAAATTCTACACGCCGTATCTTATCGCCTCGGCGAAGAGCCTGTAGCATTTGCAAACGGTAAGGTTTGTACAATAATCGGCGCCTCAATACACGCCAGACAGTTGTTTGCGGTAGTCCGAGTTCCATACTCACTTTACGGGTTGATTTCATAGGGCTACGCTCAAGGCTAGTTCGAACGCGTTCCACATTCTTCTCCGATACACGAGGTCTGCCTGGACTTTTACCTTTACACAGAGAGCCAGTTTCGTCAAATTGTTTATTCCAATGATAAATGCTCTTCCTCGTTGGAGGTTCGACGTTAAACTTAAGCCGAAATGCACGCTGCACCGCTGTTGCAGACTCGGTTCTACTGTACTCACGCACGCAAAAAATCTTGTATTCCATAGCAGCCATCTTGCTTACAACTGACGCAGTACGCGGCTGCGCAGCTGACGGCAACTAAGCGGTGCTGGAGCGCTCTGGTGTCGTTATTTATAACTGTTATTTCCTCTTTCAAATGTAATTTACAGAATTAAAATATAACATGCAGTTTAGGAAATATAGCTGATTGAAATTGTTTCCATCTTATTGAATCACGCTGTATTATGAATCCGACCAAGTTAATAACCCGGTAGGTATTTGTTGAATTAATCCTCCGGATGATAAAAATATTTTTTTGGTCTAGTTAGTACACGCTACAACTACAAATGCATCAGCTGTGAAACACTACTAACTCATTCATTCTCCCACTACTGTAACAACACACTGCATTCCTTCCAACTACACGGAGCTGGGACTCGAGCAATACATGGTTCACCCCATGTAATTTAATAGGCAGTTCGGTAATAAGACACAAAATCTACCGAGTAAATCCGAACTGTTAGCGCAGCTACCCCGGCAAGTTTATTCGTCGTACGCTCGACCATAAGGAGTATCATGACACGAACATTTTAATCGAGTCGGTAAACCGGAACTAGTAATTTATTCGTGCAGTTTTCCAAAAACGGCCCCTACAATTTTGTTTTAAATCGCCTCAAATACTACATTTTTTGTACGCTACAAAATAGGGTAAGCGGCATGTATGGAGAAATTCATAAGAAGATTGTGGTCATGTGGTGAAAAAATGTTTTTTACTTAAAGTATTGTTTTCATGTCGATTTTTCTAAATCGAGTTTTCACCGGATCTACACGTTCTCAGACCTCCTGAACGCAAAAATGTGTTTTTATCGATTGGTCTGTGTGTGTGTGTGTGTGTGTGTGTGTGTGTGTGTGTGTAAACAGATTGTCTCAAGAATGGAACATCGTATGAAGTTGAAACTTGAAACTTAAGTTACATACCACTACCGGACCCGGCACGAACATTTTCATCAAAATCGCCCAACCGGAAGTAGTAGACTAGTTTATTCGTGTAATTTTTCACTTTTTTGCGATTTCTCAAAAACTGGTCCTACGATTATCAGAATCGCCTGGTTTACTAAATTTTTTTATGCTCTACAAGATAGGCGCTTACCTATGTTTCCTGAAATGCTTGGTGAGGCTGTTTTCACGTAAAAAAATTGTTTTTTTAAGATTGCGGCTTCAATATGCATTTAAGCGCAAAAATTGATATACTAAAAGTTGTAGAGAATTTAAAATCCTATAACTTTTATTTCAAACATTTTTTTGTATAACGCTTAATTTAGCGGTAATTAGCGATTTTCTGTTTTTTCTCACAAAAACGTGTGAAAAATCAATTTTTTCAAGATTTCGGCCTTAGTATGTATTTTACGAGAAAAGTGTATATAATCAAATTGATAGGAAATTGAAAGATCTACAACTTTTTATGTAGGCATTTTTCTCTACAGAGCCTAGTTTAGCGTGTAAGAGTGATTTTCTGTATTTTAAAGCCAAACTGAGGTTGATTTTCATTTTGCGTCTTTCACTTATGACTAAAATTAGGTTATATTTATTGAGGTTACCTTTTTTGTTTATTTCTAATGTTTTAGTACTAATGTTAAGTTAATTGTTAATTATTTACATTGACAAGAGAAAGTTGTGTGAGTGTTTCACACCAGATTTTTTTTTTTAAAGATTGTGCTATTAATTTGCATTTTAGGGCAAAAATGTATATGTATAAAGCTGTTGTTTAGGTTAACAGCCAGAAGGCTGGTTTGAACTTCTATAGGTTTTATTAAGTAAAAACGAGGAGTGAGGTTTACTAGTGCCTTCCTCACTGGATTGAAAGAGTATCCTTATCAGCATGACAGGCCCTCCGAAAAGCACTCGCCGGCCTACCACTACCACCACTACCACTACCACTAGCCGGCCGCGTTGGCGATGTTGGTAACGTGCTCGCCTCTCATCACGCGGTCTTGGGTTCGAATCCCACTCGGGCATGGCATTTTTTCATACGTTACAAAAAATTCATTTCATCCTTCACCGTCTGCATTAGCAGCAATTTGCAAAACAGTCGGACGTTAAACAAAAAAAAAAAAAAAAAGAAAAGAAAAGCACTCGCTTACCATCCTGCAAATGACACTTTCACTTCATTCACCACAGGGTCTGGCTGTATAATGAAATTCATTACTCTCAGAGATAATAACTCTTGACTAGTGTATTTTACACCTCTAACCCTTCTGTTCCTAATTACTATATGATAAGAAACAGAACTTTTTTTGTAGCCCTTGAACCAACAGATCGAGTGCAATTAATTTAACACTCCACCTGCCCGTTATGGGCAATGAAAGGTATAGAAAATATAAAAAAAATTTATCGATTTGTTTATTTAAACTACGCAGATATTTTACAACAGCGTGAACCAATGTATGACAGTTTTCTTGTCTTTAGTTGTCATTGAATCCAAGACCTACCGGTTTGCTATTATGCATTCAACCACTGCTCCATTAACCCATTACTGTTCATACCAGTGATGTAATGTAATTAAGATATAACATAATACATGTAAGATTTCAATTCTGGTGTTGTGGAATATAAAAATGTGCTGTAGTTTTAAACTTGCATGACTTCTATACCCTGTGTTACTTTATAACAACTGTGGTATTGATTACATTATTTAAAAACAGTATTTATATAGTCATAAATGACTGAAAGTTATGAAACAGGCTTTTAGTAAACGTTTTTAATTAACTCTTATCCATTTTTAATTATAATTCATTAGTGAAATTAAATATTTTGTACACCATGGAAGTGGGTCTCCATACAGACCGGGAGTTGTACATAATTATTTATGTGTAAATTAGAAAATTATAGATCATAAATTTTTTTAAAAACCCCGATAAATAAATATTTAAAAAGTTAAAAATTATTATGTATTAGCCCTTTAGGTTTGACATCATCGCGTCGACCGCTAAGTTTCTAAATTTTAAATCTTTATTTTAAGCTTTTTAAATATTATATTAGGTATTACTAGTTTTAAGGTTGTAGTATTTTTATAGGTCACGCTTTTTTATTGAATCATAGCTAAGAATAACTCTATCATGTCACCTTTCGAACAAAATCAAAAAGAACTAAATCAAAAGCGGTTCATCCGTTCGGGAGCTACGGTTCCACAGACAGACACTCAGGTACACCACATGACGTTCGAGTTTTGAGGTTAGCCGAGACAAAGAAAGTACTAGAGGATGTCTTAAATGGAATGGATGAGATCTTGAGAAAGGATTACTTCATGAAAATTAATAAGAACGAAACGAAAGTGATGCGCAGCAGCAAGACAAGGTTTAGAAGAGATGGGAAATTTAAAAGTAGGCAACGAAAACATACAGTAAATTAGGGAATTCTGCTATCCAGGGAGTAAATTAACAAAGGATAGTAGAAGCACAAGTGATATCACAAGTAGAATTGCTCAGTCTAGAAAAGCTTTCGAAATGAAAAACAGCTTACTGACTACAAACATTGGCTTACAGATTAGGAAAAATTTCTTAAAAAATTATGTTTGGAGCGTAGCATTATACGTGAGTGAAACGTGGGTAATGGGGCTTTAGAAAGGAAGTGGATAGAAGCTTTTGAAATGTGGTATTAAAGGAAACTGTTAAAGATTAGGTGGGTGAACAAAATAAGTAATTTAGAGGTTCTTAGGCGAGTGGATGAAAAAAAAAGTACGAGTATATGGAAGCATCTTACCCAAAGAAGTGATACGCTAGTGGGGCATATTTTAAGAAATCCAGGTATTGGTCTATCGATAATGGAGGGTAATATCGAGGGGGGAACTGTAGGGGGAGGTAAATGTTAGAATATTTAAAGCAAATTACAAAAGATGTAGGATGTTACAGGTATGTAGATATGAAACGACTTGCGCAAGATAGAACAGGTTGGAGAACTGCATCAAACCAGTCGAGAGACTGATGACAAAAAAAATTTTATAGGTGTATGCTTTTTTTGTTAAATCATAGCTAAGAACACTCGATGAAGTCAACGTTCAAACAAAAATAAACTAAATCAAAACCGGTTCATTGTTCGTGAGCTACGGTGACACAGACAGACACACGAGGATCGAGTTTTGAGGTTATAGTAGTTTTATAGTATCTAGGGCTACGAAAAAATAGTTCTGTTTCTTATCATATGGGTCTGCTTAGCTAATTGTATGACTGGAGCATTTAAGAACAGAAAAGGTATAGGTGTAAACGACACTAGTCAGAGTCATCTCCTCTAAGAGTAATGAACATTATACAGCCACGCCTTACGGTGAATGAAGTGAAGGTGTCATTTACAGGGTGGAAAGTAAATGCTTTTCGGAGGGCTTGGCATACTGACAAGCATACTTTTCCACCCGGTGAGGAAGGCAAGGTAAACATTTTCACTCCTTTTTTACTTAGTGAAGCCTCTAAGGTTCAAACCAGCCTTCTGGCTGATGACCTAAATCACCACGCTTACGGTGCCACAAATACACACGTCAAACTCTTTCTTTTTTGTAGGGGGTTAAATATGAGAAAAATGTAGAAAAATGAGAAATGTAGAAAAATGAGAAAAAAGTACAACAAGGCATTCATTTCGGCTTTGGGGTATTCGGAACATGAATTTTGTAGTAGCCTTAGAAGTTACGACATTTACATAAATAACCGAGCCCAGAATCAAACACGGATTTATAGTTTTGTACTATTTGCAACCCAATTGCTTATAATTATTTTTCTTGAAGCAAATTTGCGTGTACTTTTTTAATACGAATTGTAAAGGGTGATTCAAAAAGAGCGCCGGTTTTTAAACGGCTGGTAAATTTTTGTTTATCGGTTGTCAACATTGTTTGACCCCATTTCTATTTCGGAGAACATTCCGATTGACGATTCACTTGTAGTTTCTCTTGTTCGCAGTGTAGTACTCTCACAGTCTGTGTCTAACCATGGAGAAGTTTACTATTGCGCAACGAGCGTTAATCATCAAAACATTTTACCAGAGTGGAGAGAGTTATGCGGCTACTGTCAGGCGACTTCGCGGTACTCTAGGACGTAATGAAGCACCGAATGAATCAACAGTTCGCAGGCTCATGAAAAAGTTTTTTGAGACGGGTTCAACAGTCGACCTTAAAAGTTCTGGACGTCGTCGTTCTGGCCGAACTGAGCAGAACGTTGCGTTGGTTCATGACAGTGTGGCTGTTAGCCCAGCAAAATCAATACGTCGCCGTTCTCAACAATTGGGTTTAAGATGTTCTTCTGTACGGAGAATTTTTCGGTACAATCTCCAATATCACCCGTATAAAATTCAGTTGACGCAACATTTGAA
Source organism: Catonia carolina (assembly GCA_035578175.1). Lineage (NCBI taxonomy): Eukaryota > Metazoa > Arthropoda > Insecta > Hemiptera > Achilidae > Catonia > Catonia carolina. The sequence continues at coordinate 65,553,218 of JAQMRL010000005.1, read as the reverse complement.
AGTGGCAGACCACCAGAAGAGACGACAGTTTGTTGACTGGGTATTGAGAAAACGGCAGGATGATGACACCTTCGCAAACAAAATTATTTTCAGTGATGAGGCGCACTTCCACTTAAACGGTTTTTTTAATAAACAGAACTGCCGTATGTGGGGTTTAGAAAACCCTCGCGTGGTTAATAAAAGGGAAATGTATGCACAGCGAGTGACAGTTTGGTGCGGCTTTTGGTCGGGCGGTGTCATCGGCCCTTACTTTTTTGAAAATCAAGAAGGACAAGCCATGACAGTAAATGGAGACCGATACTGTACGATGATTAGGGAGTTTTTGTGGCGTCATTTGGATGGAATGGACATTGACGAGTTGTGGTTTCAGCAGGATGGTGCCACCTGTCACGCTGCACGAGAAACAATGTTGTTGCTCCGTGAACGGTTTCAGGATCGCATCATTTCTCGTAATTCCGACCTTTAATGGCCACCAAGGTCGTGTGACTTGACGCCTTGTGACTTTCATCTTTGGGGTCATCTGAAGTCATTGGTGTATGCCAATAAACCCCGAAACATCAATGACTTGGAGGAAATTCGACGGGTTATCGGGCAAATGGAAGTCGAAACTTGTCGTGCAGTAATATCCAATTTCATGGACAGAGTTGATGCGTGCCAGCGCAGTAGAGGAGGACACATGCAGACATCATTTTTCATACATAAAATCGGAAAGTAAGATGAACTTGTTGATGTATTTATTTTCAGTTTTTCAATAAAATAAATCTCTTAATTTGATATATCAAAACCGGCGCTCTATTTGAATCACCCTTTATTAAACTACCTGTAGCTTACGTAAATAATTTTTACCGTTGACATAATGTCAACTAATTATGGGTAAGTCGACCATTACCCAAGTGGAACACTGATAATTAACCCACTACCTACATAACATTTAATCTAGATAAAAATATCCCTAATGAGTTTTCCATGTAAGAAATAACTTTACATAAATTTATTGTTCGGGTGGTCTATATAAAAATATAAAATATAATTTGTAAAAACATTTAAAAAAATGTAGCCTACTATTTTTTCTTAGTTTATTTAAAGTCGCATCAACAGTTCGGTTATTAACGACTAAATAGGGTTAGAAAACTGGTAGAACGGAAGGTATTTCCAGACCCTTGCTGGGAATAGAACCCGGGACCTCTGCTTAGTAGGCGAGCGCGCTAATCACTGCGCCACGGAGGCGTTCTTGTACTATTTTAATCATATTCTGATACCAAATTTTGAGGCTATTTTTACAATTGTGTTGTTGTTTTGGTGATCAGCCGAAAAGCTGATTTGAACCTGTAGAGGTTTTACTAAATAAAACGAGGAGTGAGGTTTTTTTACTATTGCCTTCCTCACTGAGTGTAAAAGTACGCTTATCAGCATGCCAGGCCCTCTGAAAAGCACATATTTTCCACTCTGCAAATGACACCTTCATTTCATTCACCACAGGTTCTTGCTGTATAATGAAATTCATTACTTTCAGAGGAAATAACTGATAATTGTCTTTTACACCTCTACCTCTTCTGTTCTTAAATGATTCAGTCATTTAATTGGCTGACCATGTTATAAGAAACAGAACTATTTATTTTAGCCCTGCAACGAACAGATTGAGTGTAAACAATTTGACAATCCAACTGTCTGTTATGGGCAGATCTTCACAATTAGGGCCTATATTTTTGTTTCAACTATGTCGAATGACTTAAAATGGGATGTAAGTTTTTTGTACACCAATAACTCTAAGCTTAGTTCGAGCTAAGCGTTAAACAATAAAATATTACAAAAGTTGTAGCCTACTATTTGTCTGTGGAAAGAAGAGAGTTGGAGGAGAGGCGCAAAACTGGGTGTATACTACCATTTAAAAAAACCATTTTCTTTTTTTTAATCCATAAAATTTATTGTAAATGCATTTATATAATAGAATAAATGGAGGCGTATATTTTTCGTTCAGTGAAATTTTCAGGAACATGGAACCGTTAAAAATATATTTCAAGTTTTTCTGAAATTTTTGATTTTTCGTTTTCACCGTAGTTTGTTTTTTAAGCGTGCTTGTTATTTGTCAAGAAGGTTAACGTAACTTAATGAATAAAGATGAGTTTTATTCATACGTTTGAACAGGACGGGACGTTTTCTTCCATAAAATTAAATTTACAATGTCTTGAAATAAAAAAGTTACTTTGCGAGAAACTTTTCGGCCGGTCAGTAATTTCTTAATATTTATATCGTGTGAGTTGCATATAATTATTGAAATTCCCCTGCATTCAGTTGACAAAAAATATACGCCTTCATTTTTACTTTCTCTTGTCTATATTATGAATATATAGGAAGGAAAGTATTGTTTTCATGTCGATTTTTCGAAATCGAGTTTTGACCAGATTACACTTTACAGACCCCCCGACCCAAAAATTATGTTTTTAGCGATTGGTCTGTGTGTGGGTGTGTGAACAGAATATCTCAAGAACGAAACATCGTCCGAAGTTGAAACTTGAAACTTAAGTTAGGTACTATTACCGGACCCGCCACAAATATTTTCATGAAAATCGGTCAACCGGAAGTAGTAGTTTATTCGTGTTAATTTTCACTTTTTGCGGTTTTTCAAAAACGGCTCCTGCGATTTTTTTAATTACTCAATTACTAAATTTTTTCTGCTAGATAGGGTAGGCGCCATGTCTGCTGAAATTCTTGGGGAGGCTGTGCTCTCGTAGAAATTTTTTTTTAAGATTGCGCTCTTAATATGCATTTATTGGAAAAATGTATGTAATAAAAGTTGTAGAATATTACAAAATGTTAATTTAAAAAATGGTATTCAACTAAATACAACTTCAAAAATGGTATTAAACTGTAAAAAATGGTATTTTTAAGATTTCAGCCTTAGTATGTTTTACGACGGAAGTGTATGAAATCAAATTTATAGGAAATTAAAAGATTACAAGTTTTATTTAGAGCATTTTTCTCTACAGAGCCTAGTTTAGCTTGAAAGAGTGATATTCCGTATTATTAAGCCAAACTGAGGTCGATTTTCATTTTGCATCATTCACGCATGATTAAAATTATTTTTGTTTATTTCCAATGTTATATTATTAATGTTTTAGGTTATTTACATTGGCAAAAGAAAGTTGTGTGAGTGTTTCACACCAGATTTTTCAAATTACATGATGAGAGCCCTCAGCCAAAAATTTTCTCTGGTAATCACTGATGATATATTTATCATCCCAAAAAAGTTAGTAAATTATGTACTTAATCAAAATCGTTAGGCCTTCGTTTTTTGAAAAAATTCAATTTTTGACGCGGCCAAAAATATTTATTCATTGTTTTGTAGTAGAAAATATGTCCGTACCCGCGCTCACTCACACCAGTGTGTTTAAATATATATATATATATATATAATTAGATTGCTCCTGATTTATTTTATAATATAATTATTTTACAGGTGGAATAAACTGTTATAATAATACAGAATTTTCATTAAGTTTAAAATCTTAATATTTTTTTGTTATGAACATTAAAATTGTTTTGACATTGAAATTTAATACAGAGTTGTTAAGTTGAAAAATTCACAAAATTTGTTGATTTCATTGTGTTATTGAATCACAGGAAGAGAAACTGTTCAGTTCTGGTTGAATTAGTATTGATTTTTTTTACACTTTTTACTATTATTCTTCTCGGTATAAGATGAACTGTCATTGCAGTTACTTTTTTCAAGGTTATACATTAAAAAATATTAAGTAACTTTTTTTGTGTACTTAGTATTGCAACTGTCTTAAGACAATCAGTGCTAGGAACCCGCGTAGTGGGGTTCTTTTTTGTTTTAAAATTTTAAGTAATTTTGTAGGTAGACCACCTGTCGAATAATTAACTTGTTACTTTCTCTTGCCTATATGAATAAAAAGGAAGGAAAGTATTGTTTACATGTCGATTTTTTCAAAATCGAGTTTACACTGTATCTACACGTTTTCAAACCACCTGAACCCAAAAAAAACATATTTTTAGCGATTGGTCTGTGCCTGTGTGTGAACACAATATCTCATGAACGGAACATCGTACAAAGTTAAAACTTGAAACGTAAGTTAGGTACTACTAGAGGACCCAAAACGATCATTTTCATCAAAATCGGTCAACTGGAAGTTGTTTATTCGTGTAAATTTTTCACTTTTTTGAATATTTCTCTAACGCGGATCTTACGATTGTTTTAAAAATCGCCTTATTTACTATAATTTTTATGGTCTACAAGATAGGATAGGCGCTATGTCTGCTGAAAGTATTGGGTAAGCTGTTCTCGTAGAAAAAACGGGGTTTTTTAAGAATTCAGCCATAAAATGCATTTAAGCGCAAAAGTGTAGCCTATATAATTAAAGTTGTAGACAATTTAAAAATCTACAACTTTAATTCGAACATTTTTTGTATTACGCTTAGTTTAACGGCAATTAGTGATTTTCTAGTTTTTTTCCATGAAAATCTGTTAAATTATTTTTTAAGATTTCGGCTGTAGTATCCATTTTACGTCAAAAATGCATGTAATCAAATTTATAGGAAATTAAAAGATCTACATTGTTATTTGGAGCATTTTTCTCTACAGAGCCTAGTTTAGCGTGAAAGAGTAATTTTCCGTATTTATTTATTTTATTTATCTAACGTCGCATCGACTATTGTGCGGTTCCAAGCTCCGTGTAGTTGCGGGTCGAAGGGTAGGGGTGAGGTATATTGAATGAGTGACGCATGCTGGGAGAACGATTGTTGTATTACTCTGACACAAAACATTCGTTTTCAAACTTTCCGTTTTAACATATTTGTTTGTATTTATTACGTTTATTTATTTACGTGTAATGTTTTATTACTAATGTTAGGATATATTGTTCATTATTTCAATTGGCAAGAGAAAGTCGTATGTGTATCACATCAGATTTTTGAATTTTCGTGACGTGTCTTCTTATACCTCTATATCATCTCGTTCAGTATTTTTAACCCTTATATATTTCTCTGGCAATAAGATCGAGTTTATCTAAGAATAAACTATGCAGTTGATCCTTATTGGCATTTTATAGTGTTACAGATGTTCTCTAGTAAGTTGGCTATCCACATTTTGAAATTAGCGCGCAGCGACCATTTGCTTCGTGAGTTGCACGATTGTGGTAAGGATTCATACCAGCGTACACTTACTGTGTTTTGTTGTTACTTTTGCACTGTTCTTAGAAAATTCAAGTTTTTTTACGGGAAACCAAGCATTCATGTTAATCTAAAGTTTTAGATAAGTTATTCTACTCATTCTTTTTGTAATACAATACTACAAGTTGTTTTAATAAACCTTCTTACCACTAAACATTATGTGATTACCATTTCATTAAACGTTCCTTGGTAAGTATACTTACCAAAACTTAACATCAAAAAAATATCTTACTGTTCTGGCACTGTTGTTGTTTAGGTCAACAGCCGAAAGGCTGGTTTGAACCTGTAGAGGTTTTACTAAGTAAAACGAGGAGTGAGGTGGTTTACCATTGCCTTCCTCACTGAGTGGAAAAGTACACTTATCAGCATGCCGGGCCCTCTGAAAAGCACATATTTTCCACTCTGCAAATGACACCTTCACTTCATTCACCACAGGGTCTGGCTGTATAGTGAAATTCATTACTTTCAGAGAAGATAACTCTGATTAGTGTCTTTTACACCTCTACCTCTTCTGTTCTTAAACGATTCAGTCATTTAATTGGCTGACCATGTGATAAGAAACAGAACTATTTATTTTAGCCCTGCAACAAACAGATTGAGTGTAAATAATTTGACACTCCACCTGTCTGTTATGGGCAGCGTTCTGGCACTAGGAACACATTATTTAAGTTCCTGTAAAGCAAAATTTAATATTTTATAACATATATATTTTTCCCCGTAGTAATGCCCTATAAATACCCTATAAATTTGCCCTATAAATTTTCGTGTTAATGGTTAACGGGTTTTTAGGATACAGTTGAAGCTGTGATATTTAATATCTTGGCAGGTTATAGATGCACAATAGCTTACACTTTTGTATTTACTTCAAATATATTTATGATAAATTGCTCGTAAATTGTATCAGTAAATAGAAACATTCAAACAATAAATAAATTTTATTACTACAGGCGAAAATAAATTTAAATAAAATTTAAAAAACTTTTGAATTGTTTAAGTTATTTGCAAACATAAAAGTTATTTTTACAAAAAAAAAGTATAGGTCGCAAATATAAAAAAATGTATAAAACACTTAAGCCCATAACGGCCAGGTGGGGTGTTAAATTATTTGCTCTCGATCTGCTAATTTCAGGGCTACAAAAAATAGTTCTGGTTCTTATCACACGGTGAGCCAATTGTATAACTGAAGCATTTAAGAACAGAAGCGGTGAAGGTGTAAAAGACACTAATCACAGTTATCTCCTCTGAAATTAATGTATTTCATTGTACAGCTAGAGGGTCTTTTCTGTTATTACAGCACAATTTGTCACATTTTGTGGATATTTCGTATATAGGTAAAGTATTTTCAACGATAAAAATCTGGTGTGAAACACGCACAAAACTTTCTCTTGCCAGTGAAAATAATTAGCAATAAACCTAATAAACAGAAACCTAACCTCAAAAAACATAACCTTATTTTAATCGTATATGAAAGACGCAAAGTGAAAATCGATCTGTTTGCCTTAATACGGAAAACCACTCTTTCACGCTAAACTAGGCTCTGTAGTGAAACATGCTGTAAATAAAAGTTGTAGATCTTTTAATTTTCTATAAATTTGATTATATACACTTTTGTCATAAAATGAATACTGAGGCCGAAATCTTAAAAAAATCGATTTTTCACACTTTTCGTGAGAAAAAACAGAAAATCGCTAATTACCGCTAAACTAAGCGTTATACAAAAAAATGTTTGAAATAAAAGTTTTAGGATTTTAAATTTTCTACATTTTTTATTATATAAATTTCTGCGCTATAATACATATTAAAGCCGTAATCTTAAAAAAACACTTTTTTACGTAAAAACACCCTCACCACGAAGTTCAGCAAACATAGCGTCTACCCTATCTTGTAGAGCATAAAAAATTTAGTAAACCAGGCGATTTTTAAAAAAATCGTAGTACCTGTTTTTGAAAAAAACGCAAAAAAATTACGTCACAGACCAATCGCTAAAAACATGTTTTTTTGGGTTCAGGGGGTCTGAAAACGTGTAGATCCGGTGAAAACTCGATTTCGAAAAATCGACATGAAAACAATACTTTCCTTCCTATATATTCATATAGGCAAGAGAAAAAAAATTGATTTTTCCCGTTTTTATCGTTTAAAACACTGTAAGATTACATACGGAATATCCACAAAATGCGAAAAATTATGCTGGGTGGGGGGGGGGGATAAACGAAAAGACCCCAACCAGCAGATCGTGTGGTGAATGAAGATGTCATTTTTGCAGGGTGGAAAGTAAATGATTTTCAGAGGGCCGGGCATGTTGATAACTATACTTTTCCTCTGTGAGGAAGGCAAGGTAAACCGCGTTTTACGTAGTAAAGCCTCTAGAGGTTCAAACCAGCATTTCGGCTGATGACCTAAATACATAAACAACGAAGTAACATACAGTTGTAAATAAAGTAAGCGGAGTACACAGTACAGCCCGGCTGGAGATGTACTTTATTTTGCTTACCATTGAATGTAGCCTATAGTTCAGCCGTTGTTAGTTTGCTCCTACTGTAAACAAACCAAAGCCACCTACTACAGGGTGCACGCTAGAGTCTGCCACTTTACGGATGACGTATTCCTATTAAGTTAACCATGTTTTAAATTATAACTACTTAAAGTACTAAAAACATCAGTCATGATATATGATATAAGCCTAACAATTTCATTTATAAAAATACTTTTTGTATTTGTATTTGAATACTTTTGAAAGTATTTTGTTGTTACTTTTTAATCAGCGTGTACACATTTGATATAATGCGCATGCTCAGTGACGTCATTATTTGTTTACATTAGAAGCAAACTAAGAAGGGCTGGACTGTATAAAGAATTATGACTTTAAATTACTGTCATTAAGGAGTGTATAGAATGATTCGTGGCTTTATTGTTGTAGTACTTTAAACTACAGTAATATTAATGTGACGTCATCAGTGCGTCGTGTGAATTAATACAGAATTTATGTCAGTACCTTAGATTCACTTTTCCTAGAGTGAGAGAGAGATAAAAGAGAGAGAGAGATCAAGCGATAAATGGTCACGTGGTCCTCGTCTAGATTATTCTTCAGTGACGTGCCTGACTTGTTTTAGTTCTATATTAGGTAATTCTTAAAATACTTATAGTTGATGAGTCATAAAGATTATACGTAAATTTAAAAATAAATAAATAAATGATTTTACGTATATTGAAGGACTGATCAACGGGCAATTATGCGTTATTTACAAAACTGTTATTTTGTAGTCATCGGAGATAACGTCAGAACGTTCTACTTAAGTAAATCTGTGGGTTGATGTTTTATTATAGATTTGTCTTCTTTTGGATTTGACAACGTTCTGGTTTTCTCTCCCACATTTACTGTTGATATTACATTATTTTATTGTATACTAATTTTGCTTAAATTTTATTATTCAATTTTATTTTTACTTTCTCTTACCTATATGAATATAAAGGAAGGAAAGTATTGTTTTCATATCGAGTTTTCACCGGGTCTACTCATTTTCAGACCCGTGAACCCAAAAAACATGTTTTTTGCGATTGGTCTGTGTGTGTGTGTGTGTGCGCGCGCGCGTGTGTGTGTGTGAACAAAATATCTCAACAACGGAACATCGTACGAAGTTGAAACTTGAAACTTAAGTTAGGTACTACTAGAGGACCCGACAAGAACATTTTCATCAAAATCGGTCAACCTGAAGTAGTAGTTTATTCGTGTAATTTTTCACTTTTTTGCGATTTTCTCAAAAACGGCTCCTACGATTTTTTTAAAAAATCTTTTCATTTGCTAAATTTTTTATGCTCTACAAGATAGTAGGGTAGGCGCAATGTCTGCTTAAATTCGTGGGGAGGCTGTTTTCTCGTAAAAAAATGTTTGTTTTTTTAAGATTGCTGCTTTAATAGGCATTTTAGCGCAAAAATGGATATTATAAAAGTTGTAGAGAATTTAAAAACCTAATACTTTTATTCCAAACATTTTTTGTATAACACTTTGTTTAGCGGTAATTAGCGATTTTCTGTTTTTTTCTCACGAATTTTTCACAATTTTTTTAAAGATTTAAGCCTTAGCATTTTACGATAAAAGTGTTATCAAATTTATAGGAAATTAAAAGATCTACAACTTTTATTCAGAGCATTTTTCTCTACAGAGCCTAGTTTAGCGTGAAAGAGAGGTTTTCCGTATTTTTAGCCAAACTGAGGTTGATTTTCATTTTGTATCATTCGCTCGTGATAAAATAAGGTTATGTTTTTGTGGTTAGTTTTTTGTTTATTACTATTGTTCATTATTTGCATTGGCAAGAGAAAGTCGTGTGAAAGTTTCACACCAGATTTTTATTAGTCTAAATACTTATATAACAACTATAGACACACAGTAGTAACATATTAAACCAACCAAATTTTCTATTTTCATACGTTATTGCCGGATTTTCGTTACAGCCAACTTCGTTGTTACAGAATTTTACTGTACTACTACATTAAAAAAAAGAAAAAGTAAATTACATTATAGTCTTGATTACATACTACAATTTGTAATAGTAATATCATATCGATTACTTTGTATTACTTCTTCAAGGTCAAATCACACCCCTAATTATATGACTAAAAAAATACGTTAGTAAAGGTCTGTCTACACTAAAAGTACTCCGACAGTAGGCAACCAGCAATACAAGTGAGCATGCGTAGTAATTAAAAATACGCACAGTATGATCAAAAACAAAATTCCATACAGCATGGCTAATTCGTTCGTTGTAAGATTAATGTACGAGTAATAAACACGTTCAATTCATTTGTTGTTTATCATTTCAGATTGTTTATTTCGTATCATTAAAATTAATGTCTGTGACTAGTTTGAATACATCTGTTTGCACTTACCCATGTTTAACTCATTTTTAGTTACATTAGTTAGCACCGGGTTGGTCCAGAGGTAAAGTCGTCGCCAAAATCAGCTGTTTAACAGCTGATTTTCGGAGACGAAGGTTGCTGGTTCAAATCCTTGTAAAGGTACTGTAGTTAGTTTTATACGGAGTGAATGCTAGACAGTGGTTACCGGTGTACTTTGATGGTTGAGGTTCAATTAACCATACTCTCTCAGGAATGGTCGACCTGAGTCTGTACAATACTACACCTCATTTACACGTCACACACATCATCCCCATCTCATTTGGTCATGGGGTTGCTTATTGTTCTGAATTGAACAGATTGCAACGTACACACATTAGGCATTAAAAAAAAAATTAGTTAGCTTTTGGTATTGTATCGGGTCGTTTCGATTTTCTACGTACACTGAAGTTGAAAAGTTTTGTGAGCTGTGTTCTGTTAACATATATGATAGTGAATGTGTTAAGTTTTTGAAACAAAAGCGGTAAACCGTTAAAAAGTAGAAAAAAATTGCTTTGTTAAATATAATGCTTAAACAAATTAATTTCGAAGTCGCTTTATAAAACTACAATAATTACAAGTAATTTGAGCGATATAATTGAAAAAGTTTAAAAGATAATTTTCATTTTAGCTGGTTGTAGATATTTTTATGATGGAACGTAGAGTAAGATAATTTTGACAGGCGGAGACGCGTCAACTAGTGTAAAGCTTTCGTTTACAACCTATAGGCGCTTGCCTCGCGCGGAGTACAGTAGATCGACTTTAAAAGAACGGCTTTACTTTATTGTCACAATATTAAATTTTAATCCCCGCTTTACTCATAAACAACAGAATATAGAATATACTAGAAGGTTTTTTGTTCGACAGCATTTCTAAGCCTTCCGTTTATTACTAATATTATTAGTCACTGTTAAAATTTTCTGTTGCAGTTTCCTAACCATGTATTATACGATGATAAACGTACCCCGCCTCTTTTGACTCTCAATTCTAGAACATTGTCCACTCGATCAATAATCCTTTTCTAACCTGATCTATGTAGTTTTACTAGTAATTTCTACTACATTCTACGACACTTGTGTTACGTGACACTATATTCCATCTATTTTTTTTTGTTTCTTTTATTTTCTGTTATCTATTATTTTAACCTCTTGATTGTTAAATTTTTTTTATCGCTCTTATTCTGTCTCTATTTTAAGATGTATTATTATTCCTACTTTGCTTTTTATAAGTTTTCCGTTCTGTTGCGTCACTTTTATACTACTATTAAAACTAATTTATTCTAATTTAGTTCCCAGTGCGTTTGTAGTCTGTTCATTTCCGTATTAATTAATTTGCCAGTCTTCTTGAAATATAGTTGTTGTTAAATTACTGTTTTTTGTTAACATTTAACTTAAATATTGTTTTAGTCAGTGTTAGTTGTATGGTTTTAATCATCTTTTCTTGTTACCTAATCTATGTTTTTACTAGCACGCCCCTTAGCGGCTTTGCACGCGAAAATGGTGTAATCACTTTTTTTATTTTTAAATATGTAGCAGAAAAAAAGCGAGATTCTCGTTGTTCTTCCGTTTCAGCAGTCTTGCTTTTTGAAGTTTTTTTGCTTTTGAAGATTTTCATTCTAGTGATGTGTTTTTGATGGCATTATTGAAAATGGAAAAAAACAACCCCAAAAAAAATTGTCAAAATCAAAAACTTAAATCTACGTTGAATAATAAAAGTCAAAATAAAATATCAAAGCAATTTATCACTCACCAATTAGAAGAAAATTAAAACAAATTAAAGAAACACGGAACTTTACTTTTATAAAATACTCAACCATACCAAATCGTATCTACATAATAAAATATAATAAAATTATCATGTAATGTTGTCACCAGCTGATTCTTAAAACCACGTCGCTATTTGTTAAATCATATGACTTTATTTATGACAAATCTTTATTTGAATCACATCAGCTGGTTTGAAAGCAGCAGATTTATTTTATTATAAGATTTAATAATAAAATTTAATAAAAGCAAATAATAAGATTTAATAAAAGCAGCAGATTTTATTATAACCTCATAAAAGCCTTAATGTAGGACATAAACATTATTTTCAGCCCTTTAGGGCTAACTTTTTAAGGGTTTCAATAGCCTAAAACCTGCACCGGCATCATAGTTACAACTTAAATGAAACTGCATGAAAATTGGTTCAGTAATTTAGGAGATAAAGGGGAACATACACACACACACACACACACACACACACACATCGAATTTTATATAATATATAGATTACAATCGAATCACCCAGATTGGTTTGAAATGTTAGTTTTTAGGTCATCAGCCAAAAGGCTGTTTGGAACCTCTAGACGCTTTACTAAGTAAAAAGAGGTAGGCTAGCGTGCTTATCACTACGCCACGGAGGCTTTCATTTATTTTTTGTTGTCTGCAAAAGAAAAATCGGAATTTTTGATTTTCTAAAAAAAAAGTAAGAAATGTGGAAACTTATTCTGGTACCTTAAAATTTTCAGCGTTATTATCGAGTTACAACGTATTGCGCAATGATACTGCAGTTTTTTTTTGCTAGTAATCCTTGTTGATAAGAACTAAACACAAAATAAACGGAATTACTAATTATGCTTGTAATTACTAGTTATCACATGTGTTCGTTGTCCTAACCATTATATCTAAGCAGGTAGTTTTATTACTGTGAATCTACTTTAGTTAAACATTTAACTATATTCTATCAAAGAATATATTGTAATTTAAAGGTATATCTTACTCTCTACGTGTCCTGGAATATTATGAGCTTAAATTATAAAGGTTTACGTAATTGAAATGTAGGTTAAAAGATATTTTTAACGAATATTAAAATATAATTTTTCCTTTCTTGTATTGTTTAATATTGGAAGATGTTTGACTTGATATATTCAGGGCTGTTAAAATAGTTCTGTTTCTTCTTATATGATCAATCTCAATTAAATTCCTGAATTGTTAAAGAATAGGTAGGGTAGATAATAACTATGTAAAAAAGAAACACGTGTTTTTTTTGGGTTCATAGGGTCTGAAACGTGTAGTATATCCGGTGAAAACTAGATTTTGAAAAATCGACATAAAGAGGATTATTTCTTTACCTATATATCCATATAGTGCCCGTAACGGGCAGGTGGAGTGTTAAATTAATTACTCGATCTGTTTGTTCCAGGGCTACAAAAATAGTTCTGTTTCTTATTACATAGTCAGCCAATTATATGACTGAATTATTTAAGAACAGAGAGGTAGATGTGTTAAATACACTATTCAGAGTTATCTCCTCTGATAGTAATGAATTTTACTATACAGCCAGACTCTGTGGTGAATGAAGTGAAGGTATCATTTGTAGGGTGGAAAGTGGGTGCTTTTCGGAGGGCCTGGCATATTGATAAGCATACTCTTTCAACTCGGTGAGGAAGTTAAACCACCCCACTCCTCGTTTTTACTTAGTAAAACCTCTAGAGGTTCAAACCAGCCTTTCGGCTGTTGATCTAAATAAACAAAATATCCACATAGGTCAAGAGAAAGTAAAAATAAAATGTTTTCCATCTTTTGACTTGTTTAGAATGTTGTTGTTTAGGTCGTCAGCCGAAAGGAAGGAAGGTTTGAACCTCTAGAGCCGTGATTCTCAACCTTTTTTGCTCCGCGACCCCCAAATAATAAAAATTAAAAAAAAAATTTCGCGACCCCCCCCCCCGATAATATTAGTAAGCTTTACTATTAATAATTTAATTTTGACTGTAATTAAAAATGTAAAATGTTTTTTTTTTAATTTTAATATTATATAATCAAACTGCACTAGTTTTATGTCTTTAAAGAAAATACAGACAGTAAAAAAAATGGAATAAAACTGTTGTTGTTTAGGTCATCAGCCGAAAGGCTGGTTTGAACCTGTAGAGGTTATACTAAGTAAAACGAGGAGTGAGGTGGTTTACCTTGCCTTCCTCACTGAGTGGAAAAGTACACTTATCAGCATGCCGGGCCCTCTGAAAAGCATATATTTTCCACTCTGCAAATGACACCTTCACTTAATTCACCACAGGGTCTGGCTGTATAATGAAATTCATTACTTTCAGAGGAGATAACTCTGATTAGTGTCTTTTACACCTCTATCTCTTCTGTTCTTAAATGATTCAGTCATTTAATTGGCTGACCATGTGATAAGAAACATAATTATTTATTTTAGCCCTGCAACAAACAGATTGAGTGTAAATAATTTGACACTCCACCTGTTTATTATGGGCAGGAAATACAACTATTGCTATTATTTTATATTGCTGCGTTTATACTTTTATAGTAGCGTCGTGTACGAACAAGCATGTATGACGTGCACATACATAAGCAATTTACAAGTTACAGCTTGATGTGTACGTGCTCTTTCTAATTTAATCTCCTTCTATAATACTCACTGTGAGAGATTGTTAGAACGTGCATATGGTCGTGTTTGAACAAGTCGTTTCACGACCCTCCTATAATGATCACCACGACCCCCCAGGTTGAGAATCACTGCTCTAGAGTTTTCACTGAGTAAAACGAGTAGTGACGTGATTTATCCTTGCCTTCCTCACTAAGTGGAAAAGGCTGTATAGTGAAATTCATTACTCTGAGATGGAAACTCTGACTAGTGTTTTTTTACACCTCTACCTCTTCTGTTATTAAATACTTTAGTCATATAAAAGGCTGACCATATGATAAGAAACATAACTATTTTCTGTGGCCCTGGAACTAGGAGATCAAGTGCAAATAATTTAACACTTCACCTGTCTGTTATGGGCAAGAATATTGATGAACATAAAATGAATAATTTAACTCGAAAATTGATCAGTCTTCTTTCGCACTAAAATTTTTCTTAAATTAGTTTAGTTTTTATTTATTTGAAGTCACATAAACAGCTCAGTTATTAGCGAATACTGTTAGTTTGAACTTGTAAAAATTTTCAGACACTGGCTTGGAATCGAACCAGGATCTCCGCGTTGTAGGCTAGCGCACTACCACTGCGCTACGGAGGCGGTAATTTTCTTCTTATTGTTTTATGAGTATTTTGGATATCTTAACGTCATTATTGTGTTGTAAAAATGTATTAATTATGTATGAAGCGTATTTAAATTTATGAATGTAATAATTTATGTGTAAAGTGTGTTTGATACTGTAATGGAAGAATGGTGAACATTATAGTGAATGGTAAATGTTACTATGTCCTACTTAAAATCGAATCCAGGTCGTTTTGTCAATCAGTCAGTTGTGGTACTGACAGTGCAATGGTCTTTTATTGATTGGAGTTTCTAATTTACGCTGCCTTGCTACCTATAACATAAAATATTATACTGTACTTCCTTTGACAGTTTTTCGTCACGTAACTCAAAAGTAATTGTTCGCAAAAGAATATTCTGTTTACTTTTTCATGTACACGAACCTAATCTTATTTGTTTAATCCTTATTTGAAAATATTTTTATTTATTTAATAGATAACATTTTTTTACTTTCTCTTGCCCTATATAGAGAAGGAAAGTATGTATTGTTTTCATGTTGATTTTTCGAACACTAGAGTTTTCACTGAGTAGCCTATACTTGTTTTCAGGCCCCTGAACAAAAAAAAAACATTTTTTTAGCAATTGGTCTGTATGTGTGTGTGTGTGTGTGTGTGTTTGTGTGTGAATAATATATCTCAAGGAAGGAATATTGTACTAGAAACTTGAAACTTAAGTTAGGTACCAAAGGAGGACCTGACACGAACATTTTCATCAAAATCGGTCAACCCTGAAAGTAGTAGTCTATTCGTGTAATTTTTCACTTTTTTGAATTTTTCTCAAAAACGGCTCTGATTTTTTAAAAAATCGCCTCATTTTATGCATTTTTTATTCTCTACAAGTTACTATAAGCGTCATGTCTGCTGCAATTCTTGGGGGAGGCTGTGCTCACGTAGAAAAAAGTTTGTTTCTTAAAAGTTGCGGCCTTAATATGCATTGTAGGGCAACATTGTATAGTATAATCAAAGTTATAGATCATTAAAAAACCGACAAATTTTATTTCAAACAGTTTTTTTTTGTACAATGCTTAGTTTAGCGGCAATTAGTGATTTTCTGTTTTTTCCATCAAAATTGGTAAAAAATGGGTTTTTTTAAAGATTGCAGCCTTAGTAGTCCACACAGAACGTATCTATGAACACGACTTAGTAGAGAAAATGCTCGAAATAAAAGTTGTAGATCTTTTAATTTCCTATAAATTTGATTATATACACTTTTGTCTTTAATGCATACTAAGGCCGGAGTCTTTAAAAAAATCGATTTTTCACACGTTTTCGTGAGAAAAAAACAGAAAATTGCTAATTACCGCTAAACTAAGCGTTATACAAAAAATGTTTGAAATAAAAGTTGTAGAATTTTAAATTCTTTACTACTTTTATGATATACATGTTTGCGCTGAAATGCATGTTAAAGTTGAATCTTAAAAAAAATTAACTTTTTTACGTAAAAACAGCTTTACCAAGAATTTCAGGAAACATGGCGTTTACCCTATCTTGTAGAGCATAAAAAATTTAGTAAACTAGGCGATTTTTAAAAAAATCGTAGGACCAGTTTTAGAGAAAATCGCAAAAAAGTGAAAAATTACACGAATAAACTGCTACTTCCGGTTGACCGATTTTGATGAAAATGTTCGTGTCGCGTCCGGTAGTGGTATGTAACTCAAGTTTCAAGTTTAAAGTTCGTACGATGTTCCGTTCATGAGATATTCTGTTAACACGCGCGCGCGCGCGCACACACACACACAGACCAATTGCTAAAAACATGGTTTTGGGGTTCAGGAGGTCTGAAAACGTGTACATCCAATGAAAACTCGATTTCGATAAATCGACATGAAAATAATACTTTCTTTCCTATATATTCATATCGGAAAGAGAACGTAAAAAAAGTAGCAACTCCTTTAGCTAAAGCTACCGAACGAACTGCTAATTATACAAAAGCTTGTACGGATACTATTTCAAACATTAGAAAAGAAATTGTAATTATAGACAACAATCCTGGAACCAGCATGTCCATTCCAAGTAAGAAGCGCAAGAAAATTAATAACACCAAAAAATAATTAGTTGTAGATGATTTTGATTGGAAAATAATACGGAATGAAATGATTTTTATGTAGTCTACAAAATGAATTTTAAATTAAACACATCGCCTTTTTCCTTTAATATTATTAATGATTATTATGTTGTTAAAATAATTTTATTAAAATATGCGTAAGTATACATTTTGTGGTCAGCCTCAAGGGGCAGACAGAGCGAACGCTGCAGAAATCTGTACAACAGCGCAGATATGAAGGCAGTTATGTACATTTTTCATTTCGATGTTTTCAGTCAGGCCCGTACGTAGTTTGAGTGACATTAAGAAAGAGAGCGCCTTACTACGAGATATCCCTCTGTCTTGCTGGCTCTGCCTCTATTCCTTGTGCTTTCATAGTAGTAGGCGGACTGTGTATTTTACGACAAAAGTGTATGTAATCAAAGTTATAAGAAATTTTTAAAAATCTACAAGTTTTATTTTAAGCATTTTTCTCTACAGAGCCTAGTTTAAAGGTAATTTTATTACTAATTTTCATAATTTTTAAGTTCTACGGAGGTTGATTTTCATTTTGCGCCAATCACCCATGATTAAAATTTGGTTATGTTTCTCATTTTACATTGTTTACGCATGATTTTTACTTACGTTATGTTTTATTATTTACGTTGGGAAGGTAAAGTCGTATGAGTGTTCGTACCAGATTTTTTATTTTATTTCATTTTTATCTAGGTTTTTTTATTACAATCTCTTGCCTATATGAATATATAGGAAGGAAAGTATTGTTTTCATGTCGATTTTTCGAAATCGAGTTTTCACCGGATCTACACGTTTTCAGACCCCCTGAACCCAAAACATGTTTTTAGCGATTGGTCTGTGTGTGCGCGCGCGTGTGTGTGAACATAATATCTCAAGAACGGAACATCGTACAAACGTAAAACTTAAGTTACATGCCACTACCGGACCCGACACGAACATTTTCATCAAAATCGGTCAACCGGAAGTAGTAGTTTATTCGTGTAATTTTTCACTTTTTTGCAATTTTGTTCAAAAACTGGTCTTACGATTTTTTTAAAAATCGCCTGGTTTACTAAATTTTTTATGCTCTGCAAGATAGGGTAGGCACCATGTTTGCTGAAATTCTTCGTGAGGCTGTTTTCACGTAAAAAAATTGTTTTTTAAGATTGCGGCTTTAGTAGGCTATGCATTTTACCGCAAAAATGTATATAGTTAAAGTTGTAGAGAATTTAAAATCCTACAACTTTTATTTCAAACATTTTTTGTATAAAGCTTAGTTTAGCGGTAATTAGCGATTTTCTGTATTTTTCTCACGTGTAAAAATTTTATTTTTTTTAAGATTTCAGCCTTAGTATGCATTTTACGACAAAAGTGTATATAATAAAATTTATAGGAAATTAAAAGATCTACATATTTTGTTTAGAGCATTTTCTCTACAGAGCCTAGTTTAGCGTGAAAGACTGATTTTCCGCATTTTAAAGCCAAACAGGTCGATTTTTGTTTTGTGTTTTTGACTCATGATTAAAATAAGGTTATGTTTTTGAGGTTAGTTTTTTATTTATTTCTAACGTTTTATTACTAATGTTAGGTTATATTGGTCATTATTTGCATTGGCAAGAGAAAGTTGTGTGAGTGTTTCACACCAGATTTTTTATTTTATTTTATTTTTATCTAGGTTTTTTATTTAATAGATAACTTTGTTTTGATAAATCAATTTTTATAATTAATCCTGCCGTCTATATCCTACTGTAACTGTCTGAATTAGCAGAAATTGTAAAACAGTGAGATAAAGCAAAAAAATAAATTAATAAATAAAAAACAAATCCTATTGTAAAAATATTAAATTTTTTCACTGATGTGTTACAGCTATTTACTTGTTTTTTTAAAATTTTTTTTTATGTTATTCGACTTGATAATGACAAGTTTTGGTGGATCCACCTTCATCAGAGTAAATAAAATTGAAACTTAACTTTTTTAAAAATTATTAAAATACAGAATATGTAATATCTTCATTCATTTGTACAGGGCGTTTCAAAATGTTCTTCGGGGTTACGAAAATTCACTACAAAAAAACTATTCCACTTACCTAAATGAAAGTTGTACGTGCAGATGCAGGGATTCAAACAGTTTTTTTTAACATCTATAAATGTTCAATGTGTGCTCCTTTGGTGACACGGCATACGTCAACACGAAAGTCTAGCTCTTGCCAAACACGCCCTAACATGTGTCTTTCGATAGAGTTGACCGCATTGATTATGCGATCCTTCAGCTCAGCGATATCGTTCGGCATTGGTGGCTTGAAGACCTTGTCTTTCACATAGCCCCAGAGAAAGAAGTCACATGGCGTGAGGTCTGGTGATCTTGGTGGCCACAGCAAAAGTTGTTGGTCTTCCTCAGACGCGCGTCCTATCCAGCGTCGAGGCAGTGTTGTGTTAAGGTACCGTCGAACCTCGTTATGAAAATGGGCAGGACAACCGTCTTGCTGGAAAATGAAGTCATTTAATAGCTGAGGCATAAGCCATAATTGCAACATGTCCAGGTACGTCATGCCGTTTACTGTCGTTTCTGCAAAAAAGAACGGCCCATACACTGCCTCACGAGAGGTCGCGCAAAATACGTTTACTTTCGGAGAATCCCTAACGTGTTCCACATAAGCGTGTGGGTTTTCACTTCCCCAAACTCGCACGTTATGACGATTTACTTTGCCGCTGATATGAAACGTAGCTTCATCGCTGAAAATTATCTTCTCTAGAAAACCTTCATCCAATGACACCTTTTGCTGTAACTCTAAACAAAAATGGAGCCTACGTGTTTTATCTCCATCAGATAGATGCTGCAGTAATTGAAGATGGTACGGTTTGAATAATAAATGTTTACGGAGAACTCGCCACACTGTTGTTTTCGGAATTCCTAACTCTCTGCCTGCAGACGCAGTCGATTTTGACGGGCTGCGAATAAAACTTGCACGCACACTGTCAACACTGGCATCTGAGGTTGATGGACGACCAGTTGATTTCCGCTTGCACAAGCAACCAGTTTCGCTGAATTGTTTGTACCATGCACGAATTGAATTGTCACTTGGTGGATCCTTATGAAATTTCAACCGAAACGCACGTTGCACAGTAATTACCGACTTTGACGAGTGAAATTCTAAGACACAAAACGACTTCTCGCTTCCCGTGGCAGCCATTTTCTCTACTGTCTACACCTAGCGGGCAGACGGTCAACTAACTGCCCAGTACCCGTGGAAAAAAACTGTTTGAATTGCTCTTTCGTACAGTACTTTTTTCATTCTTGTAAGTGGAATAGTTTTTTTTGTAATGAATTTTCGTTACCCCGAAGAACATTTTGAAACGCCCTGTATAAAACTCAAAATACTAATACTAATGACTAAAGATGCATGTTCTGTAAATTTTTAAAAATTTAAAAAAAAATTTAATTTGGAGGAGAGGAACCATTATCGCTTTGGACTGCCGGCATAGCCGGCTGTGGAGGACTTAAACGCAACCAGAACCTTTGTCCACCACGGACCATGGGCACTGGACCCATCTTGAGGCATGAACACGGTGTGTCATGGTATGCCATGATCTCCTATTTCCCAGGCTGTAGCTTTTCGATGAGCAAACCCACACAACACAACTGCCCTTTCATAACAATAATACCCAGCAAAGACAAAGTTTCCTACCCATTCAGTGTGGTTTCTGAGTGCCACTGCATGCTGCCTGTGCAATTGAGGGGACGAATACTTCTGAGCTCCTGTTGTCACGCAGGGCCCTGTGCGGGAAAAACAGTTTAGTTTCAATTTTTTGTATAAGTATCAGGCGAACTAATGTCCCATAACCGAGCGAGTGAGAGGGAGATATGTGGTATAACTACGCATGCGCTCAAAGGTCTTTACCCTTATGATCCAAATCTGAAAACATACTACAGTCGTTATCTTTACTTTACTACTTTACTATATGGGCGTTCAGGCCTCTGCAGCCCCTCCTCACCGCGACCTAAAAGATCTTTTGTGATTGCCCCTATTCCTTATTTATGCAAGACCCACACTTTCAATAAAGCGCAGGATCTGCCTAGGAACTAGTGCACTTACCTGAGAAGGTGTTAACACATCCTTACCCATCAGCGCTCTTCTTTTGCAGCCAACCACTTTGCAACTGCATAAAATGTGCTCAGCCTTCTCTTCTGCCTCATGACAGAATCTACACAGGCTCTCTTCAGCAACTCCTATCTTGGATAAATGATACCCAAGATTACAATGACCAGTCATCAGGCCCACTACCCTCCTCAGGTCCTGTCTTCCTAGTCTATTGTATATCCCAGCCTTCCTGCTGGAATAGGCAATGAATTTCTTTGCCTGTTCACAGCCTGTCACCTTATTCCAATAGGAGATTTTAGCCTCCTCTTCCCAGGCCCTAACTATACCTCTATAATAGCCCTCACCAATTCCACAGAATGGCTCTGGGCCTATGAAGTGAGAGGCTGCACCTTTCTTTGCTAAGGCATCCGCTCTCTCATTTCTAGGCACTCCCTGGTACAGTCGTTATCTTGCTTGTTAGTTTACTATATGGATAAATGCTTGTTCACAACAATGAGTGAAATTAAAGACAATGTTATTGGAACGGCGCGTATGGCTTGTGCAAGTGAGGGCGGTAAGCATTCTCTCACTCCCACAGCTAGGAGGCATTAGTTCTTCTGAATACTATACACTGATGATGGCAGATCCACAGTAAATATAACACAGTACCATATCAAGTTTGCAGTGTTCTTCGAACACTGTGTGCCGCAATTTTATGGATACGTTTTAAAAATTAACATAGATTGATCTGGATTATCAAGGTAGTAATATATCATATATAATAATATTATAGTTTTTGTCAACCCTATACTAATTAATAAGCCGTAGTTAAATTATTATTTAAACGTCTTCCATTAGTATTTTTTGTAATCTTAATTATTTTAATTTATAATTTTTATCGTCTTTTAATTTTTGTTAAAGGCCTTGAAATGAGCAGTTAAATAAATAATATTGTCGTTCGAATTAAACAGATTCCTGTTTAAATATTTAAAATATTCGATTGTTGATGAAAACAATAATAGTAGAATGTAATACACTGATAACATGACTCCATTAGACACTGATAAGGTTTGTTTAACTAATTAATTAATTCTACTTAATTAATATTTAAAAACACGCTATTACACTACTTGTAAAATATTCAATTGTAATTTACACTAATTACACATTTCCACCTTTTTTTACTCATCACATTATATAACACTAAAAAAAGTTATTTTTCAGTCATGTAAATTTAATTACAGTGTTTAATATAATATTGCAGTGAATAAAATCTGTAGGTTTAACTTAATTTTAGTTATATATATAGTTGACTTATGATAATTCGGCTGTTAAGGCCTACTTCCACTGTGATAGTTCTAGCAGGACTGGGCCTTTCCTCTTATTCCCCCGCCAGCATGGTTTTTTTTTACATTTTGTGGATATTTCGTATGTAATCTCATAGTAATTTTAACGATAAAAACGGGAAAATATGAGGGTAAGTCAATTATTATCCGCAATGTGGTTATAAAATTTTATTGTAATCAATTAGGAAACTTACAAGTATATCATTTTTCAACATAGTCCCCCCTTGCTTTTCAACGCACTTGGTCCATCATTGTTCAAGTTTCCTGATGCCCTCATAAAAGAAGGTTTTTGGTTGAAAATTTATGTAAATTTTATACATAATCACTTATTGTTACCTTCAATATACACTCCTTCTCTATCCCTACAACGCTCCATGCGAATTTTCCATTGTTGGAAACAGTGCTGGAAGTCATCTTCTGTCAGCTCCTTCAGGACACGTGCCGCTTCCTCTTTTACAGCTTCCACAGACTCAAATCTTGTCCCTTTAATGCAGATTTCACCTTAGGGAACAAGTAGAAGATAATAAGTTGTAATGAAACGTGGTTTTTTACTTATGATCCGGAAATGAAGCGCCAATCCATGCACTGGAAGAGCCGAACTTCACCGAGAGCCAAAAAGCTCGAATGAGCAAGTCAAAATTTGAAGCAATGATGATTGTTTTTTTTAATATCCATGGGATTGTGTACCTTCACTGAGTTCCTGAAGGTCAAACAATTAATCAGTATTACTACCTTGAGGTACTTTCTAAACTACGCCAAAGAGTAAGGAAAAAACGCCCCGAAATGTGGAAGGACAAATCATAGGTTCTCCACCAAGACGATGTGCCGGTTCATTCTGCATTATCTGTCAAGAGGTTCCTAGCCAAGTACAGCATCTCAGTTTCAGAACATCCACCTTTTTCACCAGATCCTGCACAATTTGACTTCTACCTGTTCCCTAAGGTGAAATTTGCATTAAAAGGGACAAGATTTGAGTCTGGAAGCTGTAAAAGAGAAAGCGGCACGTGTCCTAAAGAAGCTGACAGAATATAACTTCCAACAATGGAAAATTCACTTGGAGCGTTGTAGGGATAGAGAATGAGTGTGTATTGAAGTTGACAATAAGTGATTATGTATAAAATAAAAATAAAATTTTTTATGTCAGTCTCGTTATTTAATAGCCAAACCTCGTATGTACAGTATATCTCTAAAACTCAAAATATTTTCTCTCTTATAACTAATTTTTGTAACCACAATTGCTACCGTGAAGTAAATGTTGGGTTTTTAAAAAAACAAAATAACTGATACTTTTATACATGAGTGTGAACTGTGTTGAATGTTCATCCAACCACTGAATATATATTAAATGCAGCGTGTCCTTTTATAGTTGAATTATTTGACTGTAGGAAAACTCAAGGTTATTCGTTTGTGTAATATATAGTGACTATGTGTATAAGCTTGTTAAATTCTCTGTTAATATTTGCTGATTTATTTTGTATAAATATGTAAAAATGTAAAGAAAAATAATATAAAATATATTTTAAGAGTATTGTTAATGCAATTATGCCTGTTAATAACTTTACGTTTTAAATGAATACTTACTAATTTACATAAACATGCTTATGAGATTAAGTAACAATTAGCAACATATTTGTATGAAAGAATCTTTTTTTGCTTTTATTTGTCATCGGGAACTGTTCAGTTTTGACAACCCCTAATTTGATTGCTGCTTTTCGCTGTACTTTTTTGGCGTGGATTATGGTTTTGGCTTTTTTTTAATTTAACTTAACTTCTTCACTGAGCTGAAAAACACTATTTTTTATTTGGATATTACGTTATTGAATTGCATATTCTTTTACTCTTGTAACAAGGTCTTCACTGTGTATACAATTAGATTTGGCTGTATAGTCAAATCTATTACTTTAAGAGGAGATATGTGCAATTAGTAACTTTTATACCTCTACTTCTTCTACTTGTACACTCCATGTATATATATCTGCAAATTTGATTAACTCTTTTAAAATTGATTTGCACTAAACTTACTGCAAGCATGGGTTATTCGCAAATTACTTAACAATGTAGCGAGGAGGTTTGACAAATTTTTAAGTTTACAGATAAGTAAGCAAATGCTGGCTTTGTATAAAAAAAATCAATCATAGGTGACGTCTAACTTTCAGGTTAAAAGAAGGTATAATAATTTGCTTGTAATCAAGGACATGATGTATTGAAAATCCTAAATAAATTTAAGCAATTAATTTAGTCGTTTAACCTTGCTTACTAATATTTTCTGTTTTATTATATAATTGTTTTTTCCTTTTTAAACGAGGTGTGTTCGGAAAGTACTCCAATTATATTTAAGAGATTTATTGTAGATAATGGCACGAACGTTTAATATTCTTCGAAGGCGTTCCCTTGGGCATCTACACACATTTTCCTGCGGCTCTTCCATGCATGGTACATGTCCTGAAAGGCTTCAATGGGTATCTTGGCAAGTGCCCTTGTCACGACACCTTGGACAGCTTAAATTGACCCAAAACTGATTCTTGGGAATAGAAGAAGTTCGCCGAAGCCATGTCCGGACTGTAGAGGGTTTGCGGCAGCATTCCCAAGTTATGCTTTGCCGAACTCGGTGAATCTTCTTATCCTCCGTCAAAACCTTGGGAACCAGCTTGGCACACACCTTCTTCATGTGCAATATATCGGCCACCAGTTCATGTACAATTGTTTTGGGATTGTTAAGAGTTTCTGCAATCATCTGGATACTCAACCGATGGTCAGATTTTAACAGATTGCGCACATGGGTCAAAATATTGTCGATTGTGCTGGTTGACGGTCATCAACCACTTCTTCCTGGCCTCCCTTAAACTTTCAACCACCATGAAACTTGTGAATACGAAGAGCTTTGGCTCCAAAAGCTTGCACAATCAATTGGTAGGTCTCCGCAAGAGATTTGTTCAGTTTCGAACAAAACTTCATCGCATTAAGTTGCTTGACAACACAAGTGCATGGAAGTGATCCTGATGCCCAAACTGCTTGGAGCAGATTGGCAAAGGCATCTTTGAAGCTGAAAATTTCCCTCCCCCACCAAACCCAACTAATCTGAAAGCTCTGCAGCCACTATAAGTACCAGCACAAAAATAAATTGCGTTACGTTCCAGACACATTTAGTATTGTTTACATTGCATTATTAATGTTCTTGTTAAAAAATGAATTCTTAAGTTGATTAACTGTTACAGATGTACGGTAACAAACCGGAGGATATGCCTTATCCTCCTGGTGGAGGAATGCCGATGCCACAACCAGGATATCCCATTCAAGGTGGCGGAGGATTTCAACAGGGTCCACCAATGCCACCGAATTACGATCAATACGGTAATCAACCTCCAGGTCCAGGTGGCTATTACGGCCCACCACAAGGAGGTGGTTACGGTCCACCGCAAGGTGGTGGATATTATGGCCCTCCTCAAGGTGATGGTTACGGTTATCCACCTCAAGGTGGAGGTTATGGGTATCCAGCCCAAGGTGGCTATCCACCAGGTGGTGGTTACCCACCACCCACCGGTCAGGTAGGTGTGACACCTTATATTTTTTAAATGTCTTATAACAATAAAAAAGAAAATACAGTAGAGTCTTGATTATTCAACATTCGGATTGCGCGATGTGGCTGACGAATGTGAACAGACAAGCAAGGGCATAATATTATTTTGCCTACGTTGAAAGAAAACCAGAAACAATACCAATCTGACATAATGGTGATTCGGGCTCTGGTGTGATATTGCCACTGAGAAAAGGGCTACATCACATAAGCAAACATCTATAACGGAGTTTTTCCAAAAGCAGTAAATCTTTTCGTAAGTACTGCCAAACTTTTTATGTTTGCTTTTATGATAAACGTGTTAAATATGCTTTGCATTGTACATAATAGGCACTATTTTTTTTAATCGTTAATACAATTATCTAATAAAATATCTTGTATAGTCAAAAAAAAATTGTTAATACAGTATTTAATTACCTATTGTAACTTGTTAATTGGTTCTCCTACAGTATTTACAACTTAAAATTATTTTTCATAATTTGTGCAAAATCTAATCATTGGTTTCATGAAATTTCTTTTAAAATCTGACAAGTACACTATTTATTTAAATTAACTTGTGGTTCCAGATTATCTGACATTTCATTTATCCGACCATTTCCTGGTCCCGTGTATGTTGGATAACCGAGACTCTGCTGTAATTAAAATTAGAGGGTTAATGACAAAAGTAAACTTAAAAAGCAGCACATTAATTAAATTTAATCTTTCCTCTTTTACCTGATCAAAAATGTAGTACCATTTCAGTTGGTTTTGTGTACGAGGATTGTTCTATAAGTTCTCAGAGAAAGATAGAAAAACGAACTATTTTGGGTAGATTTCTTTTTATTTTTCAACATAATCTTCTTTTACCTCGATACACATTTCCCAGCATTTCACCAACTATTTTATGCCATCCAAAAAATAAAAATTTCGGAAGCTCCTAAAAATAGTAATCTTTTTGGGCGATTGCCTCCTTGTTTGAAATACATAATTTTCCAATTCTGATGTATTAAACAAAGGAATGTTATACGTGCTGCTACTAACTTTTTGAAAAATTATTATCGTATTGTAACAAGTTATTATTTTGGAGTTCATTTAAATGCCTCGTGTATGTACATTATGTTCAGTATGCATTGATTTTATGTTTTTTTTCTTCACTTTACAAATTGTGTTTTATAATTTTTATGCTATCTGTAAACTAAAGCACCTTTCTACATCTGGTTTGCATTTTTAAATTTTATGTTTATTTGAAATTGTACATTTTCACTACTGTCTGGCTACATAAAAATCACTACAATTATTTGCTTTAGTAATTCTGGCCTGTTAATATAGTGGTCATAGCAACTGGCTTCTATACCAGGGTCCTGGTGAGGTCTGGCATGTTTTTGTTCATATATTACCCCAATAAAATTACTTGTGCATAATCTACATAGGCATTATCACTCAAATAATAACCTTAAAGATCTTAATAATTTGCCATGGTTTTGCGGCTTCTGAATAAGAAATAAGCTGTTCCGTGTTAGATATTTCATCATTTTCTTTTGGACCTTTGTTGGTCCCGGCATGATTACAGAAGCTATTTGTTCATCTGTAAACTGAAGACCTTCATATCAGCTGACAGCAGATTTCACCGTAGTCAACAGGTAGAAGTCACATGGTGTAAGATCTGGTGAATAAGGTGGATGTTCTAACACTGAGATGCTGTACTTGGTTAGGAACCTCTTGACAGATAATGCGGAATGAGCTGGCGCATTGTCTTTGTGGAGAACCCATGATTTGTCCTTCACATTTCGGGGCATTTTTTCCTTACTCTTTGACATAGTTAAGAAAATATGTCACGGTAGTAATATTGATTAATTGTTTGACCTTCAGGAACCCAGTGAAGGTACACAATCCCATAGATATAAAAAAAAAACAATCATTATTGCTTTAAATTTTGACTTGCTCATTCGAGCTTTTTTGGCTCTCGGTGAAGTTCAGCTCTTCCAGTGCATGGATTGGCGCTTCATTTCTGGATCATAAGTAAAAAACCACGTTTCAACACATGTTATTAATCATTTCCAAAATATTTGGGTCATTTTCAATCGCGTACTAATTGTCAGTACAACCATTTTTCTGAGCTTATTGTTGTTGTTCAATCGTTAGAATTTTAGGCACCATTCTAGCACACACTTTTTACATGTTAAAATTGTCATATAAAATTTGCCATACACATTCTTTATCAATACCTACAGTTTTACCAATTGCAAATTCGTAATCGATGGTCAGACCAAATCAAATTACCGACTTTTTCGACATTCATCCGTTTTTGGCGTTGAAGGGCGACATTATATATAATCACTTAATTGTCACCTTCAATATACACTCCTTCTCTATCCCTACAATGCTCCATACGAATTTTCCATTGTTGGAAACAGTGCTGGAAGTCATCTTCTGTCAGCTCCTTCAGGACACGTGCCGCTTTCTCTTTTTCAGCTGGCCGTGAATCATCAACTTCTTCTCTGCCATCTTTAAAATGCTTAAACCATTCAAAAACACGTTCCTTGCGATAAACATTCACTGCCATACACTTCTTTTAGTAAATTATAAGTTTCAGTAGCAGTTTTTCCAAGTATAAAGTGAAATTTCACAATAATTCGTTGCTCTACTATTACATTAACCATTTTATCCGGCAAAACTTAAAAAGCAACAATAACGCAAACATAGGTTCTGACTAAACGGTGTTGTTTACAGAAATGAGACTTGCTGCATACTAAAGAGAAACGTTCACACTAAACCGCTGTTGATTAATGGCGGTTGACGCATGCCTCCTTGATCCGCAGCAGCGTCAGTCTTGTGATTGAATAGCCACACCTCGTATAAAATTAAGATTGTTTACAAGTTGCAGGATTAATTTAAAGATTTTTTTCATGTTACATTTTTTCTTTAATTACAGATACCAAATACAATGCAGATGGGCGCGTTTAGACCTGGACAAACTGGGAGTCCAGATTACACTACTGAAGAATTCCAAGGATTTACAGATCCTGAAGTCAGAAGGAATTTTGTGAAGAAAGTTTATGCCATTTTATCTGTTCAACTTGCAATAACTGCTGCAATTATATATCCTTTCTTATACGTGTAAGTTGGTTTTAGAATTTCTTGTCTGTTATTCCATACTTTAGAAATACTTGAATTATTAAAATAAATTTTTTCTGCAGATTGCCTATATCAGCGCCTAGCAAAAAGAACTAATGGTATTCCATCCATAACTATTCATAAGCTGTTCAATTTTTCTCTTTCATATTTTTTCTATTACAATTGTACGTCAATTGTAAATATAATTTTGGAAAATATAACAATTAAACTAAATTGTACTTCAAATTTGTAGAACAATTTTAAAAAAACTGTAGAAACTCATTGGAGAGTCAAAGAAGCAAACGTACAAAGCTTTTACTTATTGGAGCCTCCCGTTTTTCATAAAGTAATGCCACCATATTCTGGGCATTTTTATCTGTTTTCAGAAGCTCGTAGTATAACAACTACAAAATTTAACTCTTTTACATCGATATCTTTTTAAAACTCAAAATTTCCTCTTTTATTAAATTTAAATATTAACAATAAAAAGTAATCAGAAAATTAAATATTTGTTTGTAAATAACACGACTTTTTAATACAAAAAGTTTTTGTAAAATACAGTAAAACCTCTCTAATTCGTCACTCTCTAATTCATCACCTTCTATAATTCGTCAGCCCTCCCCAGTTCAACCATTGTGTGTGTGTGTGTGTGTGTGTGTCTGCGATACGTGTTTGCGCCGTAGTCACGTATCAACGCTGCTGATGACTAATAGCCTCCTGTTTACACTGTTAATCTTTAGTAATATACAAGGAAAACATCCTGTGCAAGTTGTATTGTACTAACGAACTTGGGTATGAGATTTTAAGTGACAAAGAAATTGTGGCCTACGTTCAAAACAAAGATTCACCTGTTGAGGAAGATAGCAACGAAGAATATGTTTCAAGCCCTGAAAATATTGGTACGTATCGAGAAATAGAAGGAATGCTGACGAAGTGCATCGAATGGTATGAAAGACAGAAAGAAGCAGAGTTATCAAAATTAATTGTAATACGACAAATTCGCCAGTTGGCTGTGGAAAAAGAAAAGAACTCGTTGGTACAAAAGAAGATAACCCACTTTTTCAAGAAATAAATTTGGCATTTTACATAGGCCTACATATTAGTATAATTAAGTAACGTTTTCTAAATTTTAATGTGATTTTTTTGTAGTGTTAAGTGATACATAGTTAAAGATTTGTTTCATCGATTTTGCAAATTTATACTTTTTCGATTGTAATTTTATATTCGGTAACGTGTACTGTGTTATGCGTTCTACAAATTAGAAAATGTAAGTACAACCATATACAGAATTTCTGAAGTAGTATAAAACTAGATACGTAGACTAATACAAATTTACTGTAGTTATAGGACTTGGAATTACTTATTGTGTTTATCGTTAATGTAAGTTTCATTTCTGTAATTCAACTTTTATGGAACTAATATACGTACGAGTATGTTATTTATTAACCGTTCATAGCAAATTCCATAATTCGTCACTTTCTGTATTTCGTCACTCCTTCGGTCCCGAACGAGACGAATTAGAGAGGTTCCACTGTAAAATAAAAGTTTGTAAAATACTAATGATAAAAATAACCTTAAGTAATTTACATCTCTGAGTGGAGCATGTGAGAAATTAAGATGTAAGGCAATGCACCGGTTATCAGGATAACATTGTAGACAGAACAGAGACTGGACAATTGGTTTGGTTTGGGCATGTTCAAAGAATGGCAGCAGACAGACCAAACAGCATTCATTTTCCATCCAGGAAGTAGGAAGAGATATGGTTGCCCTCAGAAATCTTGGGTACTGGAAGTTCAAGAAGCTATTGTAACAAGGAATCTCAGGGATTCCTTGCAACTGGTTCATTTTATTTTGAATTATTAATTATTACTTGCTTTGATGAGTCTTTTATCATTCTTAGTAATGCTTGTCTTTTGGTCCAAGGATAATTCTGGAAAATCCAGATTTCTTCACAAGTGGATTACTTTATAAAAAAAGTTTGAATCTATTTCAATTTGATCCAAAATTAAAAAAAACAACATACCTTGTAACATTCTTTTCGCTCTGGTGCGAGAACTCTTGAAACATGTTTGCATAAACTTTTGTTGTGTTAAGATACTCACGTAAAATTTTCCATGCAGTCTTTCTTGATGTTCATAGATTCAGCTATTGTTCTAACGCTGAGTCAGCAATCTATTCTAACAATTTGACTAGATTTTTTTTTTGAAATTTCTTTTAACTGTTGTAGTGCTAGGTCATCCAGGATGTTTGTCATCTTCGACATTCACAAGCCCCTCGCTGAATATTTTAGGGCACTTAAACAAACTTACAAAAGACAGGCAGCTATTATTACTGTAAGGTGTAGTAAATATTCGAAAACATGCAGTCAACGTTTTGTTCATTTAACCAAAAATTTTAAATTGACGTGTTCTACTTTTAAACTTAGCATTTTTCTGTCACATTACAAAAAACATAACCGAATTAACTGTTGGTGATTCACAATCAACTGTATGTGGCTCATTGTTACTGCTTGCCAGACATGTTTAAGGTTAGGTGAGGTTTACTCGTCTGATTCTGGTTGCTTTGTTTTAAAAGTGGGATCACAGTCTCGTTCCTTAATAGACATACGTCATATGTGCAGCATATTGTATCACTAACATTAAACTTTGTTTTCAGGGACAAGGTTCAAGAGTTCGCACATGATAATATGTTTGTAATGTATATCTGTCTGTAAGTACATCACTTGCTATTCAATTCTTAATAAAATAGAAATACAAATAAATTAGATAATAAAAATCTTCTGTCATTTATTCTGGAGTTGCTGTTGTTTAGGTCATCATGCGAAAAGCTTGTTTAAACCTCTAGAGCAGTGGTTCCCAACCTGGGGGCGGTCGCCCCTTGTGGGCGATTTGGGTTCGCAGGGGGGCGATAAATTTGTGGGGGCGATGAGTATTCAAAGACAGAAAAATAAAACTGTACTTCAGGGTAGAATCTTTACTGTCGCGGATACATGTTTTTTTTTTTTACAAACAAATAGTTTAGTTTTTACAAACAAATAAACTAAACTCTTTGTTGACATTTTTTATGGTCGAGCTCCTACACATGAGATGAAGAATTCTAGACACAACTGCTTTGGTTGATTATTTGTTGTGAACAATAATAAATCTTTTTTACAGAATAACATACTTTATTATTTATCAACACATTACTTCAAATTAAATTAGGTATACGATGCTAAGAGAAGGGGGCGATAGGTGTAAGTCATCCTTCACAAAGGGGCGATGCCCCATAAAAGGTTGGGAACCACTGCTCTAGAGCAATGGTTCCCAAACTGGGGGGGCGTGGGACCTCGAGATAGCTTATCCATCCGCACGTCCAGAGCTGCTGTGATTCACGAGTTGAGTTTAAGCATTTAATACAAAATGTACCCCAGTATATCACAGTAAGCGCTGTGGTTGTTTTTATTTTTTTCAAGCACCTATTTGTGTGAAAAATTGTTGCAATAAAGACAAAGTATCAGGGTAAACTTGACGTTGCTAATAAGTTATGCTGTTCTCTTTCAATATACAATCAAGAATAGGAAATCTTGTAAAATAAATGCAAGGTCATAGTCTGGCTGATTTATTTTGTTTCTTATGTGTTTAATTTAAATTGCAACTTGTAATGTTATAAAAAAACAATAAAAAATAAATGTATGGTGTTTCAATGTAGGCCTACTACTTGTTTTTTTTTTGTCATCACATAAAATTATGTGAGGGGGCTTGGGAAGTTTTCTTCCGACAGAAGAGGGCATGGTAAAAAAAAGTTTAGGAATCACTGCTCTAGAGGTTTTACTAAGTAACATGAGAAGTGAGGTGGTTTACCATTCCCCTCTCACTGAGTGGATAAGTGTGCTTAGCATGCAAGGCCATGAAAAGGATCTACTTTCCAACCTGGAAACGACACCTTCACTTCATCTACCACAGGTCTGTCTGTATAATGAAATTCCTTTTTCTTAGATGAGATAATCTGACAAGTATCTTTTACACCTTTACCTCTTCTGCTCTTAAATGTTTCAGTCATATAACTAGGTGACCATGTGATAAAAAAAAGATTACTATTTTTTGTAGCCCTGGTATTAGCAGATCGAATGCAAATAATTTAACACTCCACCTGCCTATAATGGCTAATTCTGGAGTTATCCTTATGGAAAGAATTTATTACGCTATAGTTTCATACTGTACTACTTTTACGTCGTTCATATTTTGCCCGCTGTTGGCGCTGTGATGAGGTTGCTTCTGCCAATAGATAGCGCAGCGGTCACACCTCTCGCAGTGCGCGTACCAGTGGTGAGATATATCTGAGGTACCGATGAAAGCGATAGTCGAGAAGGTGAACAGTCAGTATTGATCCACTCATTCAAGAGGGTCGATATGGAGAATATTTAGCACTCAACATTGAGTATTTCTTGCTCCACACGATCACTTCCCTTCCATTTCCTACCCCTCGCTTCACCGGCGACTGTTCCTCTTGTAGGCAGCGGTAAAAGGTGATCGCTTCGTCGGCAACAGCTCCTATTTGTTTAGGCAGTGGTACAGATGACCCTCCTCTCGCTTGCCAGCGGCTGCTCGTCTTGAGGTAGCGGCGAAGGCTTCCCCAACCATTTACTTATTCTCCTTTTGAACTTACCGGCCGGATGCCCTGCTGCCACGGCTGGTCCTATGATGACTCTACCGATTAGACTACAACAATCTGGTGGCGACAAGTTCATCTCCAATTATCTGGATTAATACGTGCTGTTTGTGACCCTAATATGGCAAAATCTGGATAATTGGGACACGCAAAACACTGGTTTTACCCTATATAACACTGTTACATTATAGTACCAAAAGTAACCTGACAAGCAGCACTATAGTAGTACATATTTCTGCTTCTAGCCGCTTCGTAAAGTCACGTCTTGCAAGTAAGTGTGCCAACCAGTGTCACTAGAGCCGATTGTATCTGGCCTCTGTAAATTTTATGTGAAAGCTTTTTCACTTATTCATTTTTTTACCACAGCAGACAATAGCGAGTGTAGTCATAAAGTTGCTTCCTGCTTGGAGAAAGCAGTCCAGAAACAAACATGATGTTGAAAATTGCTTTCAATGATTCTATTATAAGTGGTTTTCCCATTCTGACAAAAGTAATGCGTCAGTTGGTGATCAAACTGATTCTAAATATCCTTCGACAACTTCCCAAATGGATGAAAACATTAAAAAAATACGCTACAGTTTGTTTTAGGTGTACCGTATACCACTGAATAAAATATGGTGTAATTGTTGTATGTAGCTCTGTTAAGCAAATTTTTTAACAGAAAATTTGCCTGTGAGAAAGTTTACTGCAAAAGTTTATGTCTCGTATTTTGGTTTCTTCTTGTTTTTAAGATTATTACATTATTATGTAATTTTTTTCTCATTCTAATAATTTAATGTGTTAACTTTTTCTGTTGCTTTTGAAGAATTTTCAGGTGTTTGTTTACT
This sequence comes from Catonia carolina, assembly GCA_035578175.1. Lineage (NCBI taxonomy): Eukaryota > Metazoa > Arthropoda > Insecta > Hemiptera > Achilidae > Catonia > Catonia carolina. Next base: position 65,518,492 of record JAQMRL010000005.1, on the reverse strand, counting down.
GTCCCAAAGTTTGCAAATTTTTAATCTTTTCCTGATTTCTTGCTCACAATCAATATTCCACCAGGATTTTTTTACGCATTTAATGCTGAGCAATTATGAAGTATCTCTCCCTCTGGGCTGATTACTTGTGCAGCGTGTTCTCTGCTTGCTTTATGTAGAGCCTACAACTTATGTTATTAACATTTTTATAGATTTAGTTTATTTACGACCTATACATGGATTTATGTTTGCTAATAACACAAAAGCAAATCAATGTGTTTTAGGTTTTTTTCGCCTATTATAATAAATTTACTTCTTGTTTGAATTTATCCATTTACCTTTACTCATTTACCCGTAATTTCTTATGTAATTTTAAACTGCAAATAATATACTTTTAAAGTAAATCTAAAAGTGTAAGCTATTTTGAATCAATACCTACAAATATACTAAGTTCACAGCTTCAACTGTACCATGTAAACCCGTTAAAAATACTGTATGAGAGTAGAAGATCGTATGACGAAAATTCAAAAATGAACTTCACGGATACAAAAAAAACGTTTTTAAGGGCTATTTATTAGTATTAAACTGATATCCAACAGGTGGTGTCCCTCAGTAATTATTTAAAATGATAACTAAACAGAACCCGCTAGGTGAAATGGCAGCCTGACGGTAACACCTACCCATGACCCGCTAGGCGAGTCTCTAGCACGAATGTGTTAAACATCTTGTTATCTTCATTATAGTAGCATTTATTTTACGTTCTTTGTCATAAATTTTTTCTTCTTTTTTTGACAGAGGAGTTTATATGGTAATAATGCTTGTATTGGTTTGCTGTGAGAGTGTCCGACGGGCTTTTCCGGTGAATATGGTTATGCTGATGTTATTGGTAAGTATAATCTTTATGTTAATTGATTTTTATTATAATAATCATGATAAATTTAGGTGGGTGGGAGTTTTCTGTGTACCTCTCCACTTCCTCACCTCACCACTCCCACCAGTCAAGCAATTTCTCCTCTCTTACAGCTCCTAATGACTTGAAAAATAATTATACCTTATTTTAAAGTTTATTTCACCCTTTACGCTCAAAAAATGTACACCGCCTACAATATCTAATACACATCAAGTGACAAATTTATTATATATGCGACGTATAGGTTCAAAAAAAAATCAAATTAAATAAAGAAAAATTTCAAACTGTTCAATTTTCGTGATTAAGAATTAGCTTATCGTATTTGATTGTACAGAACTACTGCACGTATGTTGTATTACCTGTAAAGTTTATATTTTGTACGAAAATTAAAACAAGATGTAAATTACACTACAATTTATGTGTAAATTTATTACAATTCTATTTATACCGTATTTATATTAATAATATATTATCCAACTGCAGTAAATTGTACCATTATAAATTTGCGTGGTAACATAAAATTAAAAAAAATAAATTAAAATCAAATATTATTCCAAAGATGTGGTGTTCAACAAAGAAATTAAGAGGAATGGAAACATTCATCCAATGCAGAACAAAATAAAAATAAATAAAATGTGAGGTTCAAGACTGAAAGTTATAGAAAGTTGAAGGATCTGGCTTTGGAACCGGAAACCAAGACTAGAAGAGTCCAGAGGGTGACGGAAGAACTCCGGGCTCAGAGATCACAAAGAATGAGGGAATACTGGGTAAAGATCAAGGCTCAGAGATCGAAGTAGAGTCTTTCATGTTGTGGCTGAAGTGGTCCATTGTGGCCTCACAAGTAAAAAAAAAAAAAAAAAAAAAAAATATTTAAATAATTTGATTATACTTAAACAATTGATGAATATAAGATACAAAATATTAACAATTTAAATTTTATATTATTCTTTATAAAAACCTGATTTATAACACTGAAGTTCTCCGCAGCTCAAAATATAAAATATTAAAATGGTCGCGCCTTTAATTAACTTTAAATCAAATACAACTGAAATAATAATGGAAAATACTTTCATACTCTATTAATCACGCCGTTCATCTATTAAAATTACATCAAACTCTATTGAAATACGCCAAACTCTCTTAAAAAATTTAAATTGCCCTCTATATAAAAACTCGGTATACCCCCCCCCTGTTCTTATGAATGACTTCGGACCAATGAGAACCCTTCTTTTAACTTTCAAGGTCTTATTTTCCGTTAAAATTTCCAAAAGACATGTGTAAGCAATTACTATACACAATATAAGTTTATAAGCCTTTGATAGAGTAAACCATGACATATTGTTAATGAAAATGGAAAAAATTGGCTTTACAAAAAATTTAATATTGTTTTTTAATAGTTACTTGAAAAATAGATCGTTGTATGTAAGATTTAGAAATAATTGCTCTCGTAATTTTTCAAATAGCATGGGTGTACCTCAGGGCAGTAAACTCGGGCCTCTTTTATTTTTATTATTAATTAACGATTTGCCACTAAGCGTTCATAATAGTGTATGTATTTTATTTGCTGACGATATGAAACTGTATAAACATATATATAATTTTGATGATTGTAAACTTCTTCAAAAAGACTTGGATAATGTTTATTTATGGTGTGAAATAAATCATTTAGAGTTAAACATTAATAAATGTAAATATATGATATTTTCCAACCAAATTAATTTCCATATATTTGATTATTCTGTAAAAAATGAAAAATTAGATTTAGTCCATGAGATCCGTGATTTAGGGGTGTTAATTGACAGTAAATTAACATTCAAGCAACACATCCATATGATTGTGAATAATGGTTATAGGTTACTCGGGTTTATATTTAGAAATACGAAGCAGTTTGATGGAATTGAGGTCCCAATAAGGCTATTTGAAGCTCTAGTTAGAAGCAGGTTAGAATATGCTGCAATTGTGTGGAATCCCCATCATCTGAATTACATAGACTCGATTGAAAAAATTCAAAATAGATTATTGCGTCTCCTGTATTACAAAAAATATGGTATGTCATGTCCTTTAGGGTTTTCTACGGAGACGATGAGAAGAATTTTTGACATAAAATCCCTTGAAGTCAGACGAAATGTGATGTGTATGCAATTTTTATATAAAATATTAAATAATAAGGTTGATCTAGAGGATATTGTTAAAAACATTTTTTATTATGTACCTTTTGTTAGATCCAGGACTTTAATCTGTTTTATTTGCCTAAAGTGAACACTGTGCAATACAGTAATACGTTCTTAATACGGACGTTATCCTTTTTTAATAAATTTAAACTGGAACTCGATCCTTTTTTTTGATAATTACGAACAGTTTTCATCAAAATGTTATCAGGCGCTCACCAACCAATAAATGACATAAATTCACAGAGCAGACTCACATATTTTTCTTTCTTTCTTCCTTTCCTTCTTTCTTTTTTCTATTGTTTCTTTTTCCTTTTCCTTTTATTAATTTATAAATGAATAATATTATTTTTGGTCAAGTTTTGCTAAACTATTTTTTGTGGGAATTTTTTGTTTTTTTTTCTTATTAATTTATTATTGTAGAAAGTAATTTTATTGAAACATTATTTTATTTTTATGAGAAAAGGAGACAAAAAGTGTATTAGCATGTATATATTGTAAATAAAATAGTTATAAGCAAATATTGTTTTGTAAATATGTAATATTTGTTTAAGTCAATAAGGCTTATATGGATAAGTTCTGTTAGCCTTTATATTATTGTAAATAAATAAATAAATAAGTTAATATACGGTGTATTGATTGCTTACTTAAACACAGACACATTAATTTTACATTTAATGGGCTATTGAGACAACTAACGAACTTTTCCCCCATAAAAACATTTACTAAATTTTGCCGACACTAACATACATAAAAATGTATCACTATTATGTCGGTACCGTTAATATATATTTATAAGCTAACGGTTACATTTAATTCATTGTTTTCTTTTATTTTTAAAATTATTACTTTTAACAAATGTTTAAAGTAAACTATTTTCTTCACTTCTTTTAAATATATATTAATTTATAAGCAACATAATTTAATGTCTAATTATGTGGGATAAAAAATAAATACAATAAAGAACAAAAACGGTAAATGAAAAAGTACAGTGAATAAACTAGTTTTATTTAATCTAACACGTAAAAACAGTGTACTTCTTGTAACACTGCAAAAAGCGTAAGGAGAGTACTATGAGTAGATAGGAGGTTGTGGAGGGATACACGAGCGAGAACTCGACCTGCCTGAATCTTTTGTTCTAAGTATAGTTCTACTGTTTTCCTGTTAAACTGGCTGTAGCTCTCGTCTGTTAAATAGGCTGCATTCTACTTCTGACTTGAGCGGTAGGGCGTCCTTTCTCGTTTTTATCCTATTGTCCTGCGAATAGAAAAGCATACAGCGCTGAATTTTGCCAGTTTTTCACTCACGTCATCATCTTTATCGTAGGAAATCTTGCATCCTAATTATTAAATAATTAATTTTAAAATCTCAAACTTGTTTTAGTCACTGTCTATTTTACTTAAATCGACGTACTAAAGTTTTGTGAGTCTTTATCAATAATTTGTAAAAATTAACAAGACATGACGTAGCGACAAAATGATGTATTTGATGACAGTGAAACTGAACACTACTTGTCAACATATTCTCCAGCAACATTTTAGATGTTTGTTCACCGTTCTGTGGGAATTATTTTGGTAATTGATATTTAATCGTTTTAACCTAATCAGTTATTATTTTTCTGTTCTAGACGTTTGCTATGGGCACCATGTGTGGTTTCATAACAACCCGTTATAGCACGCATATTGTACTAATAGCGTTCGGTATGACGGCCGTAATATGTTTTATAGTTACTATGATAGCATGGTTCGCACCGGTAAGTTTTAATAAAAATATTATTTTTGTTTTAGTTTACTATTTTAACGAAACAAGCTTGTGTGTGGATGAAAATTTTTTACTTAAAGCTAGATTTTTTTTTGGTGGAAAGTGACTGCTTTACTTTTTAGCCAAACAATATGGTAAAGTTGACCTGCATCCGCTTGTGACACCTCATCATATGTTCACACATGGCAGTGTAGTTACAGCGAGAAAAAATAAAACCATTCGAATGCGGCTTCTCAAAATTTTCATCAGCACGAAAATCCTTCTTTACACACTTCTTTTTAATTGCAATATTTCTAATTTTTGACATTGAAATTTTAATAATTTTACCAATGTACATGACAGAGTGTGGAGATGCCTATGGATTAAAAAAAGAAATGTTCCTAGAACATCTGCTCAATTTTTAAGAGAGATTTGTGCTGTAAATTTTCAAGAAAATGTTCTGCGGGATGACAACTACAGTGACAATGTAGTTTCTCCATGTGTTTGTTTTTGTAAAATTTGCACTATTCATTTTCCAAAAATCAACTAGTTTCAGATTCTGACCACTTCATTATTTAAATGAAGTGGTTATTTAAATGAAGCACGGCAAGAAAATAACAGAAAAAGTCCGGTGCAAAACAATCGCATGACTTTCTCTTGCCTAAACAATGAATTATAACCTATGTTTAAACATTAGTAAACCATAAATGACAAACAAAACATGGTTGATATAGAAAAAAATAATTAAAATAGTATGGAAAATCGCTAATTGACACTAAACTTTGGGCTCAGTAGAAAAATATGCTCAACACATTTTTTTCACGACTATGCACTGTAGACTGAAGTTTTTTCAACTTTTTCAAAAAATCAGTATGCAGTCACCTCAGTTCTTATCAACAAGGGTATTATATGAAAATAAAGTTTAAAAAGCGCTCTTTTTAACCATATATTTAGTTTAAGTTAATTTTTAAGTTATTTATAAAATAATACTATTTACAGTTACTCTTAATTTACACATTTCCGAAAAATTTTATATGAAAATTATATCAATATCGCTTTCATTCTCTGCAAGGTCGTATGATTCATCAATGTCCGTGTCATCTAATTCTGACCCAGAATCTTCTGCAAAACAATCTAATGCATCTCTAGACATCGTTTTATGAAATGTATAATAGCACAATAACAGTGAAACACATAACACTGCAAACAACATGGCCTTGTAACCCGCTATGTCGGTACTCCGTAATAGACGCTTCGGTTCGATCTCACGCAGTAAGTAGGGGTCGATAGTTTTGTCGATATATCAGAAAATACTAATCGATTCGATCAACTATCACTGCAGGTAAACTGAGAACAAAGTGAACTAAGTAACAGCGAAAACAGGAAACAAATAGCATACTGATAGCCACATTTGTAACAATGTGAAAGTAGCAAACATATGAGATACGTTTGCCGTCTAGGGATGTATATTGCCGTACCCATATGACATACGTTTGCCGTCACTTGGTGTATATCATCACGGCCGTATCACATACGGTTGTCGTCTCGAAAGTGTTAAAATAATTTTTTTTTTTTAATTTTCTGTAACTTTAGTTGTAAAATGGCCAGGAATTAAAAAATCCATCTTGTACAGATTTTTCTTGTCGTTATATTTATGTAGTGTTTTCCTGTTAAATTTTAGTTTATAGAACTTTTTTGTTTTGTGATCTAGCATGCTAACCAATTTGTCTTGGAAACTGCTGATGTAGTTACAGTATACTCATGTTGATGTTATTTGTGTGATTGCAGATTGATATAACTGGATGTGGAACTTTAATGTGTGTACTTGGAATTGGGCTGTCAGTATTCGGTATTGTAGCCATGTTGCTTGTGTCATTTTTGAAACTGAAAATTATGATACTTATTTATTCGGCCATAGCTGTGGTAGTTTTCAGCTTGGTAAGTCGTATAAAAATAAATAAATATCTTAGTTTAGATATTTACAAGAGATGTTCAATAATAAAGGCAAAATAATGTAGACGAAAACAATTTTTCTGTGATTATGAAACTTAAGATTATTTTTCAACATTTAGACATTTTTCCCGCCATTCTGTGATTGCCGCAACATAAAAGTATTTACATGTAAAAAGTCTTCAATTGAGATAGTGTTTGGGTTGTAAGGAGGATGTGACAACACCTCCCAACCCAAATTCTTCAGTGATTTATTTTCTTCAGATTAACTGAATAGCATACAGGCATGCGTTGTCGTGCAAAATAATTACACTTGTTCGTATCAAGAATTTTCTGTTTGGATTTGGACTCAAAATGGTAAATTCACTTCTCATCACACGTTATTACATGATTTAGAAAGTTATTACCTTATACTTTAACCATTGTTTGAGCTCAGAACAAAATGGGAATATGAGTGTCTTTATGGACTTGAGTCAATTGTCTTGGAATCCAACCATAGTAATACATAAACTAGCAATTAGGGAACTTTTGATTAGGATATATACAAATAAGATCATGAAAATGGTTTTGCAGCACGGTAGATGAAATTTCAACTACTGGTGTTCCAGAGCGATGAAGATCGGCTACAGACTTATTTTTTTAAGTCGATGTAGCATCACCAGTTTGTGTGTAAAAAATTATTCACTATATTTTTTTGATCACATCTCATAAATGTATTTATCAATGTAATGAGCATGACTAATATAATTTCCAATGAAGGATCAATAAATAATGAGATGGTATGTTTGTAGAAACATAATATGGCCATGTTAAAGTGCAATAAAAATAAATTTAATTGAATCAATAATAAGATGTCAATGATGTTTTTGAAATGATTACTAGTTACAGGGTTTATCATCATCGTTATCTTTATCCCTCTTCCAAGTTTCCTCGAGTCAGGCCCAACACTACTCCTCTCCATCTTTCTCTATCACTGAACCATCTCTTCTCCATTGCTTATTTTGCATCACATGTTGTCCTCAGTTCTTCCATGATTGAACTCATCCACTTCACTCTTGGGTTTACTCTTTAGTCATTTCCCTCCATCTTTAAGTACGGCATCGTTTTTGGCTGTCTACCATCCACCTTTTCAGGGACAAGTTAATTTTGAAAATTAACCTTAATTTCATTTTGAAAATCACACAATAACATATGAATAACAGCTGATAATGCAACCAGAGAGCAGTGCTACCAACAGAGGTTTCTGGTAACGTATGGAGCAATTGGGCATCAAAGTAGTTGAATTATATAGGGTGATTCAAAAAGAGCGCCGGTTTTGATATATCAAATTAAGAGATTTATTTTATTGAAAAACTGAAAATAAATACATCAACAAGTTCATCTTACCTTCCGATTTCATGTATGAAAAATGATGTCATGCATGTGTCCTCCTCTACTGCGCTGGCACGCATCAACTCTGTCCATGAAATTGGATATTACTGCACGACAAGTAAGTTTCGACTTCCATTTGCCCGATAACCTGTTGAATTTCCTCCTTCAAGTCATTGATATTTCGGGGTTTATTGGCATACACCAATGACTTCAGATGACCCCAAAGATGAAAGTCACAAGGCGTCAAGTCACACGACCTTGGTGGCCATTGATGGTCGGAATTACGAGAAATGATGCGATCCTGGAACCGTTCACGGAGCAACAACATTGTTTCTCGTGCAGCAACTGAATTTTATACGGGTGATATTGGAGATCGTACCGAAGAGTTCTCCGTACAGAAGAACATCGTAAACCCAATTGTTGAGAACGGCGACATATTGATTTTGCTGGGCTAACAGCCACACTGTCACGAACCAACGCAACGTTCTGCTCAGTTCGGCCAGAACGACGACGTCCAAAACTTTTAAGGTCGACTGTTGAACCCGTCTCAAAAAACTTTTTCATGAGCCTGCAAACTGTTGATTCATTCGGTGCTTCATTACGTCCTAGAGTACCGCGAAGTCGCCTGACAGTAGCCGCATAACTCTCTCCACTCTGGTAAAATGTTTTGACGATTAACACTCGTTGTGCAATAGTAAACTTCTCCATGGTTAGACACAGACTGCGAGAGTACTACACTGCGAACAAGAGAAACTACAACTGAATCGTCAATCGGAATGTTCTCCGAAATAGAAATGAGGTCAAACAATGTTGCCAACCGATAAACAAAAATTTACCAGCCGTTTAAAAACCGGCGCTCTTTTTGAATCACCGTTATAAAGCTGTGGTGGTATAGTTAATGTCCTTATGTACCAATGTCCCTCTAGAGGTCAAAAGGCTGTACATTTTTACTTGTTCCCTAATATTATAATTTCTTTTTTTATCTATTCTATTGTACATTCTTTCCACGTCTTGGCTGCCAGCCGCATTGGCGTAGTTGGTAACAAGCTCATCTCTCATCATGCGGTCTTGGGTTCGAATCCTATTCAGGCACAGCATATTTTCATACATTACAAATAATCATTTCATCCTTCACCGTCTGCACTAGCAGTAATTGTAGAACAGTCAGACGTTAAACCAAAAAAAAAAAAAAAAAAATTGGCTGCAAAGTCAAAATTGGCACAAAGTGTGCATCATATGTAACTTTTTTTATAATGCGTAGGAACTTCTTGATCCCAGACGAAGCCTCTCTCACTTTGGAAGAAACCACTTCCTGTCTGTGCCCATTTTCCAATTTTCGGATGAGATAACAGTTCCTAAATATGTAAATTCTTTAAATTCCTTCAGCACCAGTACTTTACTTTTTTCTTCACTGAATCCCTAATTTAACTATCTCTTCATTCTACAAATCCAGTGCCCTGTCCTCCTCCTCCTCTCCCATTCTCCATTTAAACAGATCATCTGCAAACAATAAGTTGAAAGTTTTTTCTTTGGTCTTTATTTTCACTTTATGTCCTCCATTTTTATTATGAACGAGAAGGGGATAATACAATTCCATGCCTCCAATCACTCTGATCGACACACTCTTGCCTTCACGCAACTGCTACTTTCCTCATTCATACCTTTTACCATCTGCTTTTGTTAGTTTTAGGGTTATGTCTACAAAATGATGTTTTTGAAAGGTATGCGTAGTACCACTTCAATGCCTTGCTTCCTCTCCACTTACTCTTCCTACATGCCAATTTGTGATGCGTGAACATCAATTTATGATACAGTAGATCATTTTACTATAGTCAGGTGTTTTGTTTTTGTTTTCTGAATTATTAAATTAATGTATTTTTCAATTCTTTTTTTTTCCAGTATTTACTATTTGATACACAACAAATAATGGGCGGAAAACGTGTTGAATTATCTCCGGAAGAATTTGTTCTTGGCGCTTTACAACTGTACATTGACATTATTGAAATATTCCTCAACTTACTACCATTAGTCGCTGCTTGTTTCGATGATGACTAAGTGTTTCAACGTAAATAATATCTACCATTCGCCAAATAATATTTGTAAGTTTATTGTTAATTGTATTTAATCTCTGATTGGTTTCTAGAATAATGGTTTGCTGAAAGGTAACAATGGTATATCTAAAACTCCAAATTTTACCCAATATAATTTAAATGGAGATTCGGTTTACTTTTAACTTTTTATTTAAAAAAAAAAAAAAAAAATCTAGTGTGAAACACTCACACGACTTTCTCTTGCCAATGCAAGTAATTAACAATATAACGTAACATTCGTCATAAAAACACAAGAAATAAACAGAAACCTAACCTCAAAAAACATAACCTTATTTTAATCTTGAGTGAAAGACGCAGAATGAAAATCAACCTCAGTTTGGCTTAAAAATACAGAAAATCACTCTTTCACGCTAAACTAGGCTCTGTAGAGAAAAATGCTCTAAATAAAAGTTGTAGATCTTTTAATTTTCTATAAATTTTATTATATACACTTTTGTCATAAAATGCATTGTAAGGCCGAAATCTTAAAAAAGTCAATTTTTCACACATTTTGAGAAAAAAACATAAAAATGTTAATTACCGCTAAACTAAACGTTATACAAAACAATGTTTGAAATAAAAGTAGTAGGATTTTAGTAGTAGTAGATTAGCGGTGTCGTCGTGTAGTAAACTGTTGAAAAAAGAGGAAATAGTGTTAATGTGAGATGGAGATAAAATTCTATTTTATATAATAAATTTCACTAACCTTCTTTTTACACTGCGTCAACTTTTTTTCTTTACTTAGGCATGTTTTGGTGGATCCACAATCATTAGAGTAAATAACATAATTGAAACTAAAAAAAATTTGTTGGTAATTTATAGGTTAGTGAAATTTATTATATAAAATAGAATTAATTTTAAACTGCAGGATGCATTATAAAGATTTACGAGGGCTATTCAGAAAGTAGGGAACGTTTTGTAAATAAACAAAAACTATGTAAAAGAAAATTTTTTTATTATATACATCTGAAAGAGTGACTAAAATACTACTTTTCTACATAGTCACCAAGCAAATTGAGGCACTTGTCATAGCGGTGGACAAGCTTCAAAATTCCTTCGTCATAGAAATCCGCCGCCTGCGACCGCAGCCACTCAGTGACGCACGCCCGGAGTTCCTCGTCGTCGTCGAAGCGTTGTGTTGCTAGCCAGTTCTTCATTCTTGGAAACAAGTGAAAATCACTCGGTGCACGATCAGGACTATAGGGTGGATGAAGGAAAACCTCCCATTTGAATGAATCAAGGAGTTCTTTTGTGCGGTTTGCCGTGTGAGGTCGGGCATTGTCATGAAGAAACAAAATTTTTGACGACAACTTTCCTCGGTGCTTGTTTTGAACTGCTCTCCTAAGGTTGCGCAATGTTTGGCAGTACCGATCAGAGTTTATTGTTGCACCACGCTCGAGAAAGTCAATTAACAGCACACCTTGCCTGTCCCAAAACACAGTAGCCATAATCTTCCTTGCTGATAAGGTTTGCAGACATTTTCTTGGTTTTTTAGGAGAATGTGTGTGCCCCCAATCCATGGACTGCAATTTTGTCTCGGAATTGACATGTTTAACCCAAGTCTCGTCACCCGTTATGATGCGATCCAGCAATGCATCACCATCCGTGTGGTAGGCCTCGAGAAATGTTAAGGCTGCCCCCATTCGCTGACGCTTATGGTTGTCAATAAGCATTTTTGGCACCCATCTTGCACAAAATTTGTGGTAGCCTAGCTTTTTAGTGACAATTTCAAACAACAAAGTGCGTGAAATTTGTGGGAAGGAAGTGAAAGCTCCGTTATCGTGAATCGTCGGTTTTCACGAATTTTTTCATCGACTTTGGCGACCAAATCGTCTGTCACAATGCTCGGGCGACCGCTCTTCTCTTCATCATGGACGTTGGTACGGCCATTTTTAAACCGAATACACCATTTTCGCACTGAACTTTCATTCATCACGTTGTCACCATATACTTCGCACAGTTGCCGATGAATTTCTATCGGTTTTAGGTTTTTGGCCGACATAAACCGTATGACAGACCGCACTTCACAACTGGCGGGATTTTCAATTGCAGCGCACATTTCAAATTGGAATATCGAGAAAACAGGCAGCGCAGCGACGTTCTTGCAACGGCTGGACGCCGACTGAAGAGCCGAACATGCACATACCAAGACATACATGATTGCCGCGCGCCCAGCGGCGTCAAATGGAAACGTTCCCTACTTTCTGAATAGCCCTCGTATTTTTGAATGGAGGTAAGATTCTTCCTCTCAACGCTATCCCTAGTCAACCGACACACCCTACCGGTACAAGCTTCTTCATAAAACAAATGGATTATTCATAAAAATTGCCAGTGTGTACTATAGTCTTGTACTAGTATATTAGGAAATGGGCATACTTAATATTTTTGATATCAGAAATCTCCATATGACAGTTGTTATTGTAGTAAATTATTAGTCGTGTTTACTTAAAATTTATAAGATTAAAAATTGTTTAACCCTTTCACTGCCAAGTTATAAAACTGTGGGTTGAACCAGTGAGCCGGGTTTTTTTAAAAATTTTTTGGATGGATCTTAAGTTTTTAAACATTTTAATTTTTACTGGTTTTGTCAATTAAAATTATTTCTTTGTAGCAGATTTATTAAAATTTATATTAGACTTATTCCACTATTTGTATCACTAAAATCATGAACAACATGAATAAATTTATTGGAAGCCTACTGGTAGATTTACAAAGTAGGTCTAACCTTTTTACATCATTTAGGTGGAGGTTTAATTACACTAGATTGTTCTTCCATGTCACTATCACTATTGGCTAAATCACAATCTGAGAGGAATAAAAAAAATCAATATAATTATCGATGCCATTTCGTATTTACAAACAAAACAGACCGCGCAGAAATGAAAATATCTCTTTACAATGTAATTGATTTCATCGACAAAGAAGAAAAAAGTCAACAGTGAATGCGTAAATACAGTTGGTAACACTTACTGGAGGCAATTCAAACACTTTCAATGCCAATCGAGATAAATCGTGTTTGGCAATACGATTTAAAACTTCGAAACGAGTTAACTCGTGTTTGGCATGTAAGTATGGTAAGCCCACTACTTACTTTACTTTACTATGTGGGCGTTCAGGCTTCTGCAGCCCCTCCTCACCGCGACCTAAAAGATCTTTTGTGATTGCCCCTATTCCTTATTTAAGCAAGCCCCACACTTTCAATAAAGCGCAGGATCTGCCTAGGATCTAGTGCACTTACCTGAGTAGGTGTTAACACCTCCTTACCCATCAGCGCTCTTCTTTTGCAGCCAACCACTTTGCAACTGCATAAAATGTGCTCAGCCTTCTCCTCTGCCTCGTGACAGAATCTACACAGGCTCTCTTCAGCACTTCCTATCTTGGATAAATGATACCCAAGATTACAATGACCAGTCATCAGGCCCACTACCCTCCTCAAGTCCTGTCTTCCTAGTCTATTATATATCCCAGCCTTCCTGCTGGAATAGGCAATAAATTTCTTTGCCTGTACACAACCTGGCACCTGTTCCCAATAGGAGGTTTTAGCCTCCTCTTCCCAGGCCCTGACTATACCTCTATAATAGCCCTCACCAATTCCACAGAATGGCTCTGGGCCTATGAAGTGAGAGGCTGCACCTTTCTTTGCTAAGGCATCCGCTCTCTCATTTCCAGGCACTCCCTGGGTAAGCCCACTACGTGTATACTCTTGTTAGGCAGTGAAAGGGTTAATAATAATAATAATAATTGTTTAAATTTTTTATTACAGGTAATTGTAACATTTGTTTGGTAAACATCACCATCAATGAGTGTCTATTTAACGGATCTACAACTATCTGTATTTAGAGATTTTTGACAGAATTTTATCGTAAGTTATTTATTTATTTACAATTTACAATTTTATTGAATCACAAAATCATATAATTATACTTCTATCTTTAAGAAAATATATTTTCTTTGCTCATTTTCATCATTAGTACGATTGCAAAATTTTGATTGATACTAATTTGGTAAAATTTTTAAAAAATTAGTTATTCAATTGTACGCTAGAGTCTTGCTAATCTGAACCAGATGGGATCGAACCATAATCAGATTTAATGAAATTTGCCGAAAAATGCATGTGATACAAATTTTAGATGGATAAAACTATAAAAATTCGCTGCACATTGGCAGTAAAATAAGGGTTCTTCTTTTAATTAATTAATTAATTGAATTTTACTGTGATTGCTTGTAACGTTACATCCATTACTGGAACACATTCTTCATGTTTTTGAGTAAATCAAACGTATAAAGTGTCATTTAAAATTCCATATTTTTTTTAACGTGCTTCTATTGCATAAATTATTGTATTAGCTATTTTGGCACAAAATCTTCAATTTTATTCTGTTTTTTTTCCAGTTAGAAACAGTTTGTTTTCTCTCTCCTAAATTATTTGCGATTGTAGTTAGTGATGCCCCTGCATCAGTGCAAAACTTCGGAGTGATTTCTCCTTTGTCACAATCCGTTTCGTTGCCATTTTCACACACAAACACTCGTATTGAACGGTATGTAAAAACATAAAAAAAAAAAAAACAGTCATAGCAGACTCGGAATTAATATGGTAGAACTATCAACTGATAATTTAAGTGATGGAAACAAAGGTAAATAAAAGGGATTTTTTAAAAACCGATATAGGGAACGAGTCTGTTTCTGGAAAATGAAATGAATTCGCCAAATTCGTTGCTAAGAATTTGCAAATTCTTAGTAGTCAACTGAGGACTCTCGTAGATTTATTTTTGTACGACTTCATACTATTTTGTTTTCTTTGGTTTAACGTCCGACTGTTATGCAATTACTGCTAATGCAGCCGGTGAAGAGGCGAGGACGTTACCCAATACGTCCGTATTATTATTATTCATTTCATATTCCAGAAACAGACTCGCTCTGTATCTGTTTATCTGTTTTATACATTAGATTTATACGTTAGTGTATCTGTTTTTAAAAAATCCCTTCTATTTACCTTTGTTTCCATCACTTAAATTATCAGTTGATAGTTCTACCATATTAATTCCGAGTGCTATGACTGTTTTATTTTTTATGTTTATACATACTGTATGAGACGTTACGCCAATGTGTCTGGCTAAAATTTGTAAATTTAGACTTTGTACTAAAATTTGTAAATCCTGTAATTTTTTATAAGACCGTTTGGATTAGTTAGACTCTACTGTTATAATTATAAAAACTATTGAGCCAAAGGTTAGGTAATTAATAAAATTGTTTACGTAACATTTTTTTAAATAACAAATAATTATTTAATTGTACAGTATTAATTTTAATGATTGTAGTTATTGTAAGAAAGTAATTTATTTTTTGTGATTTCTTTTATCTTTTAGTTAATTTCAGGCTTTTTAGTACTACATTCACGTTAGTTGTCAAATCATTGTAGATTTTAATTTATCATGTTTTAGAAAATTTAGATGTATTACCGATATCTAAATAATGTATGAGGGTGAATTAAATATTAACGGTAATTTTGGTATCGAGGGTAGGGAGTAGTTGTGAGCTAGGCGGTAGTATGTGGGATGAATTAGGCATTTTATGTAGAATGGGGGAACTGACTTAGTTGCTACACTCTGTTCTGCCTTCAGTACAGCCATGAGTGACAAGGAAGTGCATCCGTCTGTTGCGCAATGCATAATTATGAAATTTCTAACGAATGAAGGTTTCAAAACATTGGAGATTTTAACAAGTTTTAGAGTGCAGTTTGGAAACACTAAACTCTTACAAAATTGAGTGTATTTGTGTGCTCGAGAATTTAAGTGTGGGCGTAAAACTGTTGAAAATGACATTCATGATTGATGTCCAAGGACAAGGTTAACGCTTTCAGTAACAACAACCGGTTTACCGGACATCTGTAAGTTATGCATAAAGTGCCTACATCCCGATAACCGAACATTTTAAAAAAAAAAACCGAGGTTTTTTTGTTTGATTTCACATAATAGTGTTATTTAATGTTAATAAAAAATCTGGTATGAAACACTCACACACTTTCTCTTGCCAATGCAAAAAATTTAAACAATATAACCTAACATTAGAAATAAACAAAAAATTAACCTCAATAAACATAACCTTTTTTTAATCATGAGTGAAAGATGGAAAATGAAAATCGACCTGTTTGGCTTAAAAATATGGAAAATGACTCTTTCACGCTAAGCTAGGCCCTGTAGAGAAAAATGCTCTAAATAAAAGTTGTAGATCTTTTAATTTTCTATAAATTTTATTATATACACTTTTGTCGTAAAATGCGTACTAAAGCCGAAATATTAAAAAAATCGATTTTTCACATGTTTTCGTGAGAAAAAACAGAAAATTGCTAATTACCGCTAGACTAAGCGTTATACAAAAAAATGTTTGAAATAATAGTTGTAGGATTTAAAATTGTCTACAACTTTATTGTATACATTTTTGCGCTGAAATGCATAATAAAGCCGTAATCTTAAAAAAACAAAGTTTTTACGTGAAAACACCCTTACCAAGAATTTCAGCCAAGATGGCGCCTACCCTATCTTGTAGAGCATAAAAAATTTAGTAAACCTGGCGATTTTTAAAAAAATCTTAGAACCAGTTTTTGAGAAAATCACAAAAAAGTGTAAAATTATACGAATAAACTATTATTTCCGGTTGACCAATTTTGATGAAAATGTTCGTGTCGGGTCCGGTAGTGGTATGTAACTTAAGTTTCAAGTTCGTACGATGTTCCATTCTTGAGATATTTTGTATACACACAGACACAGACCAATCACTAAAAACATGTTTTTTGGGTTCAGGGGGTCTGAAAACGTATAGATCCGGTGAAAACTCGATTTTGAAAAATCGACATGAAAACAATACTTTCCTTCCTATATATTCATATAGGCAAGAGAAAGTAAAAATATAATATGTTAGCAGGACTATTTAATAATTATAGAGAACCGTTACAAACTAAGATAGTTCCTCTACTCTACTTAAAATCCCTTTTCATTGCACACTGTTATTGCCTAGATCAGAACTGAAGAGTAGACTTTCAAAACGCAGTATGTTCAATTTTTCCTATTTTGTGATAATGACTGATTTCACATGATAAGACCTATAACTATGCACTGTATAAACATTGCAGTTCAAAACACAGTTTAAAAGGTAGAAAATGGAACAAGAAAATTGACTTGACATTCAAAACGTATTATGTGCAAGCCACATGGACCAACAAAATACAGTTTGTCCCTAAAGACAAGTTAGGTTCACATCATTAGTGTGAGTTCTGCTGTGTATAATAGTTCTGTTGTGTACTTTATCATAGTGGTTTAAGAAAATGCTACTTAACCAAAAAGAACCGCAAACTTACAAAGAACCTAATGAGGAAGAGTGCGATTGTGAAAAAAAGGAGACAGACTATTATTATAATTTTTATGAAACTTTTGAAATTAAACTGTATTTAAGTGTATTTGAAATAATTGTAATTAATTAAATTGTATTTCTTATTCATAATCGGGTATTATTGCATTTCATTTTACCTGATTCCCATTCAAAAAGCCGTATGTCCACATTAGACAAACAAAATGCAATTTGTCCATATTATTTTTCCATTTTCCGGAAAAATAAGAAAAATTTAACCCTGTGAAAAACACCAAAGGGTTTCTCGGTTTTATGCAATTTTTTGGGTTGTTATGTTTTCAGTAAGTGCAGTTGTTTACCAACAGCAGTTTTTTACCGATACTGAAAAATATTATTTTGTCGATAACTGCGTTTTGAAAATCTACTCTTCAACTACTCTCTACGCTCAATAGAAAAATTACTGTTCATATTTGATTCATCCTCGTATCTAACATTTGACAATATATGTGAAAACTAATTATGGCCTTAAACTGTACTGATTTGTAGATTGATGATATTAATTTATCAATTTTAAATTCATCATTCTGATGGAATTTAAAACACAAAACCCAACGAATAAATAAATAAATAAACCAATATTTTTTGATCTCGCATGTTATTGTAAATAAAAATTATACACAAATTTTTTAAATATTTTAAATAAAATTTTATTTTAGAACGTCAGTTTTTTCTCTCTATCGATTTATATGTTTTTTAATAATTTTATAAAATCAATAAAGAACTTGTTTGATTTTTGTCCATGTATAATTCGTATTTGACTTTTCTGAATAGTAAAAATACAAGCTTGAAATTTTTGCGTAAAGCCTTATATATATTTTTGTGATAAATGTTGTGAATATATTAGTTTTTTATATGTGTAAATAAATTAGTTAATTTATTTACGAATACATTTTTAAAATTTTAAATTATATTTATGCAAGATGTATTTTATCATTATATCGCTCGTTGGATGAGATTTTTCACCATATATTATTCAGTTCCCAGGTCAAGTGACGAATCAAAGACTGCCGTTTTGTTTTCATGGGTTTGTTTTTATACTTTTTTTATTCTTAAATTTTTTTCCCGTTATTTTCACACGCCCATACTTTCTCAATGTAGCTCCCTACCTGTTACGAGTCATCATTATCTTGTAGCTCTATGGATCTTGGTGGTGTATTTAAATACCTCCACAATTCTTCATGCTATTCGCTAGTGTTCTCCATTATCTTACACAGTTTTTTCCCGTAACATTTTGACTATCCCCATCTCAATCAGTGTGCTTTTATGAAACAAGACTATGTCTCTGCCTTTAATCAGAGTATTTAGTTCTACATTTTTCCATACTCTTCAGTCACGTTCCAGTGTTGGATAAAGGCCGCCCCTGTTTGCCTTCACAATTCTATACTCTGTGCCATTCTTTTGCTCTGGTTTCGGCCAGGCTTTCTATCATGCCTTTTATAGAAGACACGATTGTGGAACATATGAGAGAATGGAAAATATATAAAGTTCAGCCGTCCTTAGTTTGCTCCTGCTGTCAACAAACCAAAGCCAGCTACTACAGGGTGCATGCTAGAGTCCGCGACTTTGTGGATGTCGTATTCCTATTAAGTTAACTATATTTTAAATTATAAGTACTCAAAGTGCATAAAACATCAGTCATGATATGATGTAGGCCTAACAATTTAATTTATAAAAATACTTTTAAAAGTATTTTGTATTTAAATACTTTTGAAAGTATTTTGTTGTTGCTTTGTAATCAGCGTGTACTCATTGTTATATAATGCGCATGCACAGTGACTTTATTATTTGTTTACATTAGGAGCAAACTAAGAAAGTCTGGACTTTAGATTAACACGTTGAGCCCGGAGGCTAAAATCACGGGTGCTTCGCTATATCAACCCGCCATTGCAGTGAAAAAAATACCATGATGCCTCAAGGCGTCAGTCGACCACGCAAACAATCCTACTTATTTGTTTATTGTGCTATTATAAACGTACATACATTTATTATTATATAACGTACAGTACGTAAGAAATATGGTGAATAGAGGTCAAGAGTACTCAAAGTAACAGAAACTACTTTTGAGTAAAATTTAACTAGTTTTATGTAAAAATGGATTATTTGTACCTTCTCTCGGTATAAAGAAGTCACTAGGAACAAAGAAATTCATAGAATAAATGATATAATTATAACACACTAGGAGTCCGAATTGATAATACTTTTAAAATCCGTTCAAAAAATCCTGGCAGTAGGTAACAAAAGACTACCTTCGCTGTAGCGCTTGTAGGATTGGTCCGAATGGCTGAATAACATTTACTAACACTGCCAGTGTACTGGTGATTGAACAAACGCTATAGAAATGTATTAGGTTATGACACCTTAGGGTGTCAGTCAGCTTCTACGTGTTAAAAACAGAACTTCTTGGTTTTAATGGGATTTTACTTTGCCTTCTGAAGCTTACCGTACTGATTTTATCTTATCTTCTTTCCTTGCTGGTCAAAAAAATCTCCTTTAACATCTTTTTTTTTGAACTTTCTCAGCATTTTCCAATTTGTTTCTGATTTAATAGGCAAAGTAAGCTCAATTTTCTAGTTTAATTCATTCTTATATTGTCATTTGTTGCATTTTTTTAATAGTATAATATAGTTTCCCCAAATACACTCGTTCAATATGAAACCAACAAACATATTTTGCTTCTCATTCCATTTCCTTACAAATCTCTTTTAAAGGTGAATACTTGTTCCAAGTAATTTCAAATATTTTATGTCTGTCTACGCATTTTAGATTGTCTGAATCATACAAGAAAGTAAAAATTCAGAAAGAATTTTATTTTGAGGTCATTCAGAAAGTAAAAATCAGTTTCTTCATTTTAACATTTGTTTATCATAGCCAAACCAAACCTTTTTTTTTACATTATACCTGTTTACTTAACCTATTTTTTTTATGTAGTGGCCGTACAAATTTAAATACTTGTCATACTGTTTCACCAATTTTGTTATGCCCTCTCCATACCCAAGTTGTAATCACTCACTAACACCCTCTTCAGTTTGTCATCACTTCCATAGCAGTTCCCACCCATAAGTTTTGGAAACAGATGGAACTCACTCGGGGCCAAGTCCGGATGATAAAAAAAAGCTCCCATTAAAACTGTTGCAGCAAGTTCTTTGTCAATGCAGCAGAATGTGGGGGGTCGTGGATTATCGTGCAGAAGCACAACGCCGCTAGACTACAATTCGTGCAAACTTATTGCACCATTTTTGAACTGAAGTTGGTCCACTTAAGTTCATCACATTATCATAAACCTCAGTTATTTGTCTTCAAATTTTGATAGTCACACTCTCACACATTCACACTCCTTTTAGCATTCAAAAATGTATTACATGAACCTTACTCTTGGTGGGATCGTTAATTTTGTCACACATTTTAAAGACTTACAAATAATCAATACGCGACTAAATTGGCTTCCTGTTAGCGCCAGACTTGTTCAAGGTCAGTGATTACAGCGGAGATGGTGGGGGAACGGTGCAGCTTTTCAGATCAAAACGTTTTTCATTTTCTGAATGACCCTTGTACTTTTTCTTATGTATTGTTACGACTCGTCTAGAAAAATTTAGTTCTCTTTTTTTACTTTATTTGAATTACACGTGAGTGAGTTATGAAGTAATAAAAAATAAAATATTGCTTTCACTGTTGTTAGTCATTAACGTTTAATCTGTAAAAACATTTATCCGTTACCTAATTCATATTATATTTTAACTCTGTGATGTACTACCACCTTATTATTAATTAATCATTCCTATTCATTAACTAATTAATTAATGTCATTAGCATAAAACATTCTGGACTTTTAATTTTGTATAAATAGAGATTAAGTTACCTTTGTCCAGATGTACATATGCATTCGTCATATTTTTGATTTTAATTATATTTGTAAAATTTACCTTTCGTTTTATATTTTCTCTTCTCTGATTAATTTAAGTTAAATTAAGTAGTTAAATAAATTCTGTATTTTTATGTGTTAATTATATTTATTTGTATCTATAATTATCATGATGTATGTATAAAATTAAAATGGCTTTCAAATTTTTTTGTGGTTTTTATTTTCCTAGGATTGACCATTATCATAATGTTCAGTATATCTGGGATATAATGACACTGTGACTGCTTTCCTGACATCACCATAACTGACCCACCGTTCAGAACTATTCCTTCAACATAAGCACAAAATGAACAACTTAAATGACACCTTTATACACAACCAAACTACATTGAACTAGATAATCGACACGTGTGTACTTCTCTATCCATACTGCAACAATGAACTAACGTAACTGAAGTGAAATTCTACATAAGTCAGACAAGAAGAAAATATTAAATTATCAGAACGTAATACGTGGTAAAATTTAAAAATACACTATCATATAAACATAAGAAAGGTACAGTAGTTATCGGATACAGTGACCTCCAAGAAACTGGCTTTTTCCAGCCACTGTAAGCGATAATCACCAACCGATGGGCTTTTCTTGTAGCAAAGGTTAAGTTACGGTCATGTTGTTTGCCCTTTACCAAGTAAACCACTTAACCCTTTCAATCCCAAATTTTTAACTATACACAAAAAATACGTGTAGTGTTTCATACATTTTACTGACATTTAAGTGTAATAACATTACTTTATGACCTTCAGCCCTTTTACTAGCTTGACAAAAAAGTGTGACACGTACGTCATATTGGGACTTGATGGTATCAAAGTTCCTAACAATATAAATAAGTAAAATCATGTTCAGGCTTCCTAAACGAAATATATTCTCTTATTTAGATTTATAGCAAAAAAATAATTATTATTTTAATATTAAAGTCATTATTTAAGACTTAAAAAAATTTACAATTAAAAAATATTAGTAAAATGGATAAAATCAGTTTTTACAAACAGCCTAAAAGATATACTTGTACATACATACAACATATTCGAAGAAATGCTACTTTATTTTAGTAAATGAACAAGTATATATTTAAAACTAAAATTAACTTTGAAAAGAAACTAATGTTCACCTCCGTGGCGCAATGGTCAGCATGCTACACTGCTAAGTGGAGGTCTCAGGTTCAATTCCTAGTTAGGATAAAGAAAATTATACACTTCACATCCAGCACTCTTTAATCCAAAGTAGTCACTAATAACTAAAATTTTGATGTCCCTTATTTTACTCCAATGTGACTTTTATGTCACACTGGGTTAGAAAGGATTAAAAAGAGCTTTATTGACTGAGTCGAAGTTTTTTCGATTTCTCTTAACCTTCGTTAAAACTATTCAGTATTTTTCCGTTTTTCCAAATTGCGGATGTTATGGAGTGTCCAACATTGAATCCCCTTGTAATATCCCCATTTGTTTCACTGTTTTCCAAACACCAAATAATGTGCGCTTTTTCCATCACTATAAAATGTCTGCACATTGACTCTATATTTACGTTTGTATAGAACTCGAAAATAACGGACGGGTTTACACAAAAGGTACGAACGAAACTTGAGTAAACAGAACAATAAAACTGTAGAGTCTGTCTACGCTAAGAGTACTCCGACGTAGGCAACCAGCAATGCAAGTGAGCATGCTTATTAATTAAATATATGCTCAACATGATCAAAAACAAAATTCCATACAACACTAATTCGCTCTAAGCTTAATATTATAATAAAAACACGTTCAATTCATTTGTTAGAAAATGTTTTATAAATCGAACATTAGTTTACCATTAATAACTAAAACTTTTACTATTATTACATTATTATTTACGATTAGTAGGTTTTTATTATAGACTTAGTTTTATTTTATTTTTGGTCACAAGTAATATAAGACTAATGCGCTTGAATTATAACAGGGGAGAGTTAACAATTCTAGTGATTCGTTGTTTATCATTTCAGATTGTTTAATTCATATCATTAAAATAATTAATGTTTGTGACTAGTTTAATACAACTGTTTGCACTTGCCCGTGTTTAACTCATTTTGAGTTTCATCAGTTATCTTTTGGTATTGTATCGGTTTGTTTCAATTTTCTTCGTAGACTGAAGTTGAAAAGTTTTGTAAGCTGTGTTTAGTTTTTGAAACAAAAACGGTAAACATTAAAATGTAGAAAAAAAAGTTTTGTTAAATGTTATGGTTAAAATAATTAATTAAGGAGGCTTTATGAAACTACAATAATTACAAGTAATCTGAACGGTATAATTGAAAACAATTAAAGGATAATGTTTATTTTAGCTGGATGTAGATAATTTTATGATGGAACGTAGTGCAAGATATTGTCAGGCGGAGAGGTAGATATGCGCCGACTTGTGTAAAACTTTCGTTTACGACCTATAACCGCTTACCTCGCGCAGAGTATTCTTACAGTAGATGGACTATAGATCAGTGCTGTATGCTGACATGAAAGAAAGGATAAGCCTATTAGTACCAAACTTCTGACACGAACTACTGAAAATGCATGTTGAGACTTAAACTATTAAAAAAAAAACACGTTAAAACTAGACAAAACAATAAGTAACACGCTGACTCATATTGTTCGACAGATAACCGGGTAGTTGAGAATTCATTTAGTTGTCACTAAAACTGATGTGTGATTTTAATCGCTGTCACTGTAAACGATATATTTTACATTGGTCATAATAGTGTTTTCCATTGAATATTTGCCACACAAACCGATAGGTCAGTGTATCTGATGTTACTGTATGCAATAATTACTGCAATGTAATTTTATGATTATAGTAAAAGCCATTTAACTATGGAGTCATCGCCTCTCATCATGCGGTCTTGGGTTCGAATCCGATTCAGGCACGGCATATTTTCATACGTTACAAAAATCATGTCATCCTTCACCGTCTGCATTAGCAGTAATTGCAGAAGTCAGACGTTAAACAAAAAAAAAACAAAAAAGAGTTAATAAAAACAATACGACGGACTGACAGTGCCATGATTCAGCTGAGGCTATGTGATCATCCAGCCAACATTTATTTCCGTTGTTTCAACTCCATAAATATCTTTCAATAACAATTATAACTTATAAATATACAATCAGCTGATTATATTTAAAAATATTGCGTTTTTTTTTTTAATTCCTAATATGTGTATGTTGCAATCTGTTCAATTCAGAACAATAAGCAACCCCATGACCCAATGAGATGAGGATGATATGTATGACGTGTAAATGAGGTGTAGTCTTGTACAGACTCAGGTCGACCATTCCTGAGAGAGTATGGTTAATTGAACCCTAACCATCAAAGTACACCGGTAACTACTGTCTAGCATTCAAATCCGTATAAAAGTAACTACCTTTACTAGGATTTGAACCAGGAACCTTCGTCTCGTTAACATGCTCTATAATTGATGTGTTCTGTTCAGTACGAGATGGAAGATGAGAGTGAACTATTGCAGCTCTTATACCCATGCACGCGTAATGTTTGTCAGGTACAATCTAATAAAAGCTGGCAAACGTTCTGATTGGTCTAAACGTGTGGAACAGCAGAGCTCATCAACCGTGAAAAGCATATTAGTCAGAGTATCTCCTCTGAAAGTAATGTGGTGTCATTTGCAGGGTAAAAAGTAGATGCGTTTCGGAGGGCCTGGCATGCTGATAAGCATACTTTTCCACCTCATTCCTCAAGTAATTGGCTAGCTATAAAGTGGGTAGGGGGCAAATGCGTACATTCAGAGCTCACCAACACTGAAAAATAGTTTATACTATTTTTCAAGTGTGATGAGCTCTGAACGTATGCTTTGCCCCCACATACTTTATAGCTAGCCAATGACTTGCCAGCAACGTTGCCAATACTTGCTCTTGTAGCTCTGTTAAATATTTTGTCAGCTATTTTTTTGGTCTTTCAATAATAATTATAACTTATAAACATACAATCAGCTGATATATTTTAAAATATTGCATGTTAACGCGCTCTATAATCGATGTGTTCAATACGAGATGCAAGACAAGAGTGAACTATTGCGGTTCTTATACGCATGCGCGCTTAATGTTTGTCAGGTACAATCTGACAACGCTGGCAAACGTTCTGATTGGTCTAAACATGTGGAACAGCAGAGCTCATCAACCGTGAAAAGCATATTAGTCTGAGTATCTCCTCTGAGAGTAATATGGTGTCATTTGCAGGGTGGAAAGTAGATCCTTTTCGGAGGACCTGGCATGCTGATAAGCATACTTTTCCACCTCATTCCTCGTTTTACTTAGTAAAGGCTCTAGAGGTTCAAATCAGCCTTTAGGCTGATGACCTATAAACAACGTACAGTAAATAAAAAGACAACAACTAAAATTCAAATAAAATATATTAGCTCTATTTTGCCTTAATTAAAATGAATAACAGTACAATAAAATTCAAATAATTACATCTGTAAAAACAATAATCTTTTAATAATTAGTGTACATTATTTATACACATTTCTACCTATATAATAACGAAAAAACATGTTTAATTTGTAGGTGATCGTACAAAATTGTTTTTTAATAGAATATATAAAAAATATACATATTATTAATTATTACATTATAATTACAATAATTGGTGACGTTAGGTGATTCGAACACATAGGTGACTCATTTATAAACAAATATACAAAAATAGGTTAGGTTAAAAACCTAACCTAAATTCCCTGTTCCGATATAGTACCATTTATATTTCGTATAAAAAAATTATATATAACAAGTTTATGTAAAACAAAAACATAATAATTACAAATTAAGAAAACACAATTGACATTATTATAATTACATAAAAACCGTAATGAGTAATCCACTTCAGGGTTCTATTCTTGAACTTATCTTATTTATATTTCACAATATTAATAAAGGATTAATTTATTAATAAATTCTAGTAAAAAATTAATTATTTTTTTTTTTTAATTGAGGTTTACAAATTCATAGAATGCTCCAAGCTTCTGTTCTTGATCTTATTTTATTTATACATCATAAAAATTGATTATTTGGTAAATTCTAAATTTTAATTCTTTACGTTGTTCCAACAGTTTTGTAAATGTTCAACTCTAAAGTGCCTAGTAATTAGTATAACAATTTACAAAAAAAAAAACGCTATTAGATTCAACAACTTGCAGGTATTTCTCAATGTAATTTCACAATTCTATTTTGTTTCATCGAAAATAAATTGACCAATTTACTTTGTAGATAATAAAATTACAGAATTTTCCCAAATCAATGCGGTCAGATAATTTTCTACTCTGTAAGCATAAATTATGAACATTGGCATTTTGATGCAATTTACAGATGTTGACACTTAAAGGATTAAATAATTTTAGTAAAATTATAATGTTTTTATCGTGTCAAACAAATAAAATTTTAAAACTGAGATTATTAATAAATAAATATTTAACATAAAATTTATGTGATTACACATTAAAATTTAAACACCATAATTTATATACTATTTACATACATTGACAGTCTTTATTTTTACTAAAAAAAATGTGTACTTTTTCATTTCATCAGATGCTTTCTGTTATTTGATTTAACTTTTTATCTATTTTATAACAAACACCAAACACCTTTATAAAAGAAAAGAAAAATAACTCTAAAAATGTTTCAGATGTAATAAAATGACAATTTTATTAACATATTTTCAATTAAATAAAAATATACAATTAAAATATATACAAATGATCATGTCTGAAAATATCTTTAACAATAAAAAAGATATTCCAGTCATTTATGAGTTCTGTGCAGATTAGAAAAAAAAAATATTAATTTATTTATATATAATGTTAAAGAGCATTATTTCTAAGCAAAATTAAATATACACATAAATAATTGTCATTGTTATATAAATATAGTATCTTAAATTACAAAACCATGCTGTAAAGGTTATCTAATTTTCACAGTAGTTTATTCGTTGTTTTTATACAAGTGGCGCAAAAATAACGCATGGATTTGATGTGTTTAGTAGTTACGGAGAAGAAATGTCATTGACTCACACGAGTACGAGTGAAGATGCAAAAAAATTTACATTGATCAGCACCGATTCATGGCCATAACAAACATATGTAAAAGCTGGTAAAATTAGCAGTCACCATGTCTAGCTTGCCAGATGATGGCTTATTTCTTTTCAAAAGTTCAGCTTTAAATTTAAAAAATAAAGTTAGGCCTACAAGTATTCATGCTGTAAAATATGATCAAAAACTATATCTATAAAATTATCCATCAAAACTGGATGTATTATGATTCTTATATCATTAAAAATTGTTTATGTTAACAATCTTACAAGTTTCGAAAAACCATGCGTTCTTTCTGCACCACCTTTTATAACCGATTTACATAATTAAAATTAATGTGAAAACCAACCAATTATACAGTTCAAAGTAAAAATAAAAAATACAATTCTAGAGTTATTTTTTTAAAATAAAAAACAATTTATAAATAGAAATTTCTAAAAATATTAATTACATTCTTCAAAAACAAAATCAAAACAGTTAACTAATATTTATTTAATAATATTACATATTTACAAATGTAATTAAACGTAATCTATTTACTGAATTTACATAATTAAAATGGCACCAAAAATATTTTAACACAATATAATATTAACATTTAGTATACTTACTATATTAAAAATTAATTTTTTTACTGAAATCAATCTTCAGTGTATTTTACCCTGAAACAAATACAAACAAACAAATAAATTTATTTATAAAATATATTCATGAACAATTTAATAAAAATTTATTAATTTGTATAAAATTGATAGAAAATAAAGTGTTTGAAGGTTATGATATAATATAAACAAGGGGTGTGTTGTTTCCTTTGAGTATTCTATATGGAGGCAACATGCACGGCCAGAAATGGTAAAATTGTGCGAGAGAGACAGGCCGTTCACTAATTAGTGCTCTCGGTCTAACTCGTGTGATACTACTATCGGTTTCATAATCATAGACACCCGAGTTTGAACCCTTGCATCTCCAAAACAATGAGTCGGATTTTAACATACTTTACATCAAAATTTAGCTCATTTTATTCTGCGTTGGCCCATAATAGTCTTATATTTTTAATGTTGTTGAAAAATTGCCATATCGAGGTTGGAAGACAAAAAGACCCGGTTTTTGCTACCGCAACAAATTTCATGCGTTGTAACTCGATATCTAACTCGTTGTAACTTGATACTTATTTGACCGCAAATTTTGAAATTTTAACACAACATAGACAATAAATTATATTTTTACAGCTTGTAGGAAATTTCAAATTCGCACGGTATTTAAATTTTGATTTATTAACAATATTCTGAATCCTTGCTATCTCGGTAACCGCTCGATCGTTCGGCACGGGCAAACTATCGTTTTATTCAGCGTTAAAAACTTAGTACAAATATGTTAATAACATGAAATATTGATTGGCCAATGTTGTGGTAGAATTTTTAAAATTTTTAAAAATAGACTTGGTAATGCAGGGGGTGGGCACTACTATACATGTTGAAGGTTGTGTACGTGACATCCTGTCGGACTGTCTACCTGAATTGACAAACTGCTTTGTCAATTTAGGTAGACAGTCAGGTTCAGGCAACGTGGGTAGTAGCGCTCAACCCCCGCATTACTCAGTCTATTTTTCAAAATTTTAAAAATTTTTACACAACATTGGCCAATCAATATTTCATGTTATTAACATATTTGTACTAAGTTTTTTACGCGGAATAAAATGATAGTTTGCCCGTGCCGAACGATCGAGCGGCTACCGAGATAGCAAGGGTTCAGAATATTGTTAATAAATCAAAATTTAAATACCGTACGATTGTAAAGTTTCGTACACGGTGTAAGAATATAATTGTCTATTATGTTGTGTTGAAATTTCAAAATTTGCGGTCAAATAATTATCGAATTTCACGCCTCTAAACGCATGAAATTTGTTGCGGTAGCAAAAAAAAAACCGGGTCTTTTTTTAGTCGTTCAATCTCGATATGGTAATTTTTTAACAACATTAAAAATATAGGACTATTATGGGTCAACGCAGAATAAAATGAGCTAAATTTTGATGTAAAATATGTTAAAATCCGTCTCATAGTTTTGAAAATGCAAGGGTTCAATCTCGGGTGTCTATGATTATGAAACAAACAGTAAAGGCGGGGTGATGATTTGAACATACGTACGGCGGGGCGACAGAGAGCGAAGTGAGAGAGATGTGTTAGAAAGAGACAGATAGCATAACTTGCAATTTGTAATACACGGCAACTATATTAGTCCAGGCTGTGAGCTCGCTCCCGTTAGCAAAATTATTCGGACTCGGTTTCTTTGCACTATCTTATTCAAAATTGGTCCCTTATAACCAATCCGCAAGAAACCACGGGCCACCGTGGTCGAGAAATTTTTTAAACAATTTTTTTTAAACAAATTGCAAAAATTGGTTTTTTGGCCGCGGACAAAATTTTTTCAGGTTTTTTGGATCATTCTGAACAATAAAAGTCCTTAGTAACTTTTCTCTATAGTTAATAGTTTTCGAGTTATAAGCAATTTAAAATTTGAAAAACGTAAAATCAACCATTTTCAATCCTCTATATCTCAGTTAAAAAACATTATTTTTTAAGTTAGAAAGTGCTTAAAGTAAAGTTTAAATATCCTTATACAAGATTCTGATGTCTTTTTTGAAATTATTTTATTGCAAAACCTTTGTTTTAAACAGTTAACAATGCGCGTGCGGCGCGTACAACAATTAATTAGGTATAACTTCAAGCGTCGGCGAAAAATCCATCGGGTACGTATACACAGCGTTAGTGCGAGAGAGACGCAACATGCAGCGCGTGGTCGCGGTACGCGCCGCGCGCGCATTGTTAACTGTTTAAAACAAAGGTTTTGCAATAAAATAATTTCAAAAAAGACATCAGAATCTTGTATAAGGATATTTAAACTTTACTTTAAGCACTTTCTAACTTAAAAAATAATGTTTTTTAACTGAGATATAGAGGATTGAAAATGGTTGATTTTACGTTTTTCAAATTTTAAATTGCTTATAACTCGAAAACTATTAACTATAGAGAAAAGTTACTAAGGACTTTTATTGTTCAGAATGATCCAAAAAACCTGAAAAAATTTTGTCCGCGGCCAAAAAACCAATTTTTGCAATTTGTTTAAAAAAAATTGTTTAAAAAATTTCTCGACCACGTAGGCCCGTGGTTTCTTGCGGATTGGTTATAAGGGACCAATTTTGAATAAGATAGTGCAAAGAAACCGAGTCCGAATAATTTTGCTAACGGGAGCGAGCTCACAGCCTGGACTATATGCAATGTTGTCACCATATAGTATACTCAAAGGTTGCTTCCAATTGTCATTTTCATCAGTCACCCTTCTCATTGTCTGCATTTTAGTAGTACTCCTAATTGCAAAACAATCGAACGTAAAACAAAAAAGATTTTAAAAATCGATCATGTCGATACACAAGGTAAGTTTTTAGACTAGCAAAAATGCCGCAATTCTTAAAGGTAAAAGATTTAAAATATTAATACAGTTTGGTACTTTTGGCTTGAGGGATTAAAATATTGTTATGAAATAACTGATTCAACGAATCAATCAGACTTAAGTCCGATGGCTGGTTTTTTTTAAAAAAAGAACGAATCCAAATGAATCAGCTGTTAAAAATAAACAGTATTCCCGACAAATACCTACAGATTGTGTATCGTTTTGTTTGATTTGAAAGAATGTTAGAATACACAACAGATTACGACCAAAGTTGTAGTTTAATCAAAAATTATAAAAATTAACATTTTGAGGACGGCAGTACTTGTAAATATTTACATTTGATGTATTTCATTGAATGAAAATGACGTATTAAGTATAAGGCAAAGTGGTATGTACCACAACACTATCTACCAAGCTGTTGTATAAAATAATTGAAAAACTGACCAAAGTACTATCGATATGAACTGAAAGAAGGGAAATGGAGGTAATTTTATTTATAAAAATTGGTACTATTGACAAAAAAAAGGTATTTAAGTAATGTATCTCCGGCGGGCTTGTGGGTGGGGTATATCGAAACAGAGCGACAATCCTAACATTAGAATTCTAGGTTATGTTTGCGATTTTGTAACTTTCCCGACAATCTTAATATTGTAGTTTGTTATAAGAATGATTCGTTGTGTATGTAATATTGTTTTTGAAGAATTTTTATTTTACCGTCGTCCGCTAGATGGCGTGAGAATGCACTTTTACAAATTATAGTTCCAATGACATTCAATAGATAGCGTTAGAATGTACTTTCGTTATAGATAATGTGTAATATTATTTTCAAAGAATGTTTGTTCAGCGCTATCCGATACATGGCGTGAGAATGCGCACTTTTTTTAATTAAGTTACGTAAATTCTATTTTTTGTTCGGTTACTTAAGTAACTTAACAGACTGATTCTTAAATCATCAGTACTAAAATTACTATTTAAAAAGCCTTGTAATGTCGCTGTAATTAAAATTCTAAAGTAGTATATTAGAATTTTAAGTAGTTTGTTTGGATGGGCTATACCTTTTTGGCAAACCTTTTTTTTGCAAAACCAAGCTACTTAAGTTAAATTCAAGCCTTCCAATCTAAATGCCTTTGCTTTGTAACAAAAGAAGGTATTCGTCAAAATAAATGATTTGAATTTTTTTCAATCTTTTTTTAGCCTTGAATGTCTTATTATACTTACTTGGAACTCTCCTGAATGCAATTAATAAAATATTTTTTTCATGTAATTTTTCATAAAAATGTATAGTACGTTTGTTTTTGGAAGAAGCTTGTAAGGGGAGGGCGAGTAGGTAGAGTAGGGATAGTTTCAAAGGAGCAAGTGTTGTCTCCTTCCCACTTAATGATCATTCCCTTTCTTTCTAACTGTATCTAATGTTACAACTACAAGGTGCTTCCCCCACCACTAAACAGAACAGCTCAGCGGCACACAGCGTTGGAGGGAAAGCTTCTAGCTAGAACAAATGACCTGTAATTATATTTTAACCCGTTTGGGACCGCTGTTCCCATATGGGAACATAGTTTTTCAATTTTTTTTAGAAAACTCTAGGCTGGTTTTCAGGTAAATTTTGTTTGTAGAGTGTTAAGTTGGTATCACTAAATAACCTAACATGTTTATCTTCATTCAGTACTTCCTGTTTAGCACATGGTGAAACCTAGACTCTTTGTCACTTTGAGCACAAAATGACTTCAGATAAAAGGTTAGTAATATTTAAAATTGTTTTTATTATTTTAGTTCAGTTATTATTTTTATTTAATTAAAAATGTCCGTAAAGTGTTGTGAATAAGGTTTTTTATATTATCTATTAACATAACAAAAGTTATATGAACCCTAAGTCCTTTGTTCCCATTATGGAACAATGGTCCCGAATGGGTGCACTAAAAAAAGAAAAAAAATCTAAGAGTTTTGTTTTTCTAAATGTTATATACAGTTAGATTATTGTAATGCAGCGTATTGACATGATTCTTGTTTGTTGTTTATTCGTTCTTACTCTTTTTTTCTAGTACTTTTTCAGTGTTCAATGGTTTTTCACTTTGGTTCGCTGTGACAATGCATGTTTGCTACTTTTACAGTGATTTTTCATTCAGAGATGTACTTCTTTACATGTATCTTTTTCCATATCTGTTATATAGCCTGATAGCTCTATCAGTATGAAACTTGCTGTTTTATACATTTCTGTAAAACTTAATTTTTTCAGTGTTGTTTCTTACTCTATCATCTGTCAATACATAAGGTTCATTCATGATTTATCCCTCAGTTTATTTTAGAAAATGTGATTATTTTTGCCAAACTATCTTCATACTAATGCAATTGAGCTTCTGTTTCAAAAAATTATACTTTTTTATTGATATTTTTAGGAAAATAATATACACCAAAAGGTGTTAATAATAATTTTTTACATACAATTTTTTATTGTTTGCAGAATGTATGCACTTGACGATATCGTTAATTTACTTGAAATTGACGGTACTGCTTTACGAGGAACAGTTTACATGATTCCACCACAAAGTGATGGAAATGTTACAGAAGAAGACAGTGGAGATGAAGATGAAGCCAACATAGACCGCCTCTCAAGAGATCTACTTCTTTCGTCCTCAGAAGCTGAGGTGCAGGTGAGAAATGACGAGGACGGAACAATAGAAAAGGTAACACTTTCAGAAATTACATGTAATGAAACTGAAGAAGGTAAACCACCCACTAAACGACAAAAATATCAACCTAAAATAAGAAAGTGGGAAAAGTCAGAAATTCCTGCTTCTTCAGAAAAAACATGGGAACATCCACAATGGCTTGTCGATGCTAACTATAACCCAGTAGAACTGTTCGAGCTATTCTATGACTCTGAAATCATAGATACAATTATATTGCTTTAACTTATGTAGAAAAGTATTCCACACGTTTGACCATGGGAAGGCCATTTAGTAATCGCTTTGTTCGAGCTGTAGATAAAAGAGTAGTTCCTGAGGTTCGTTTTGACAATGAAGGTCATATGATATCAAAAGGAGAAAAACAGAGTAGGTGTGGACAGTGCAAGAAGAATTCACGAATGAGATGCACTAAATGTAATGTTGCTTTTCACGAAAAAAAATTGTATTATAATTATTATAAGTGAATGAGTAAATATGTGTATTATTATAACTTGTATTTTTTCATTTTTATTTTTATTTTTTCATTTTTTATTTTGGAAAAATGTAAATATTTTGAAAATTTTTGAATTATTACTCAATTAAAAGTTATGTGATTTATATTTTATAATTTTCTCTTGTTTAAAATAATGTAACTAAGCTAATTTATTAAATAAGAATAATAAAGTAACATTTTAAAATAAATATTACGTTAGTTATTTTTTTAAAACACTGCACCCATTCGGGACCGCTGTTCCCATATGGGAACATATTAGTACTCAGTCAGATGAGGACAGAAAAAAATAAAAATTACACAAATACATTTAATTTAGTGTAAATAAGTTAATAATTACCATAAAATACATTTTGGATAAGAAATAAAAAGTTGGTCCCAAATGGGTTAAAATTACTTTTTTTGTTTACATTTTTGTGAATGGTATAAGTGTGTCAATGGACTCTTAATTTAAATTTACATTTATATAATATCACGTTATTTTGTATTTTTCATTGTTTATAAGACATTGTGCATTTTTTGTACAGTTCCAAATAAAGAATTTAAGTTAAAAAATTGTTGTCAGGTATTAATGTAATCTTAAAAACACATTGATTTTTTTACTTTTAAAAACCACAACTTTATAAGAAAAAATCCTGCTATATTTCCTATTTTACAACTGATTTGCATAATAATGCACAAGTTTGCACAATTATGTAGTTTTCAAAATTCTGGATTTTTTTTTAGTTCATTAAGTTTAGGTTTAAAATTGTTTTTACTACTACAATTACTGTTTACAGCTATTCTTTGAATTATTCCTACTGGAAATTACTTTTAGGAATTTTTTTTTTTAAATCCCTAATGTGTGTACGTTGCAATCTGTTCAATTCAGAACAATAAGCAACCCCATGACCCAATGAGATGAGGATGATAAATGTATGATGAGGTGTAGTCTTGTACAGACTCAGGCCGACCATTCCTGAGAGAGTATGGTTAATTGAACCCCAACCATCAAAGTACACCGGTAACAACTGTCTTGCATTCGAATTCGTATAAAAGCAACTACCTTTACTAGGATTTGAACCAGGAACCTTCGTCTCCGAAAATAAGCTGTTAAACAGCTGATTTTGGGGACGACTTTACCTCTAGACCAACCCGGTGGGTTGATCTAGAGGTAAATCCATGTTAAATTCAGGAATTTAACGTGCAGCCTATGCTCAGGAAAGTAAACTAGTAAGAACCATTTTACAAAAAAAATAAAAATTTCTACATTTTTTGTCTGATCTAAATAAATGAACTTTAATGTCGCTTAAATAAAATACATAATACAAGACAAGTCAAAAGTGTTATGAAAGAGGAAATTGGAAGCATGGAATGGAAATAGGAGACTGTTGAATGACTATTGTACCGGGTGATTTTTTAGTCCTGTTACCCAATTGTTAATGTCTGGTAATATTTTTCTAAAAAAAATAAATTTTGTTTTGTGACACTAAGTTTGTAGCCCTACTCAACCAGTATGGATATGGCAGTGTGAGTTGATTCTCCTTGAGCTGTGTAAAATTTTGTGCCATTTCCGGTCATGCTACGAACAGAATGTCTTTTATCCTAAAACAATCTCTTGTTTAAATCTGGAGGCTGAAGCTCTAGAACTAATCGTATGTGATACGGATACAATTTCAATTTTTTAGCAGCTTTCTGAGCACTCGAACATGACAAATCAACATGCGAAGAAAGTTTTTGTAAACTTTTCCATGGAGAATTGAGCAATCTTGTTTTCACATTCTCTTAACGTCATCTGTCAAGAGAGTTGGTCGACCACTACGTTTTCTGCTGCAAACAATACCTGCCTCTAAAAATCAGTTAGCCTAGAAATTGACTAGAATAGAGTGGAGGAACACCAAAAAATTTAATTTGAAATGATTCTTTTACACTCGCATACGATTTTGTAGCAAAATATTGTTCAAGAATGAAAACCTGTTGTTCTAGGGTAAAAGACATTCTGTTCGTAACACAACTGGAAACAGCACAAAATTTTACGCAACTCAAGGAGAATCAACTCAAACTGTCGTATCTATACCGGTTGAGTAGGGCTACCAACTTTGTGTCACGAAACAAAATATCCCTTTCTTAGAAAAAAATGACCAGACATTAACAATTGGGTAACAGGACTAAAAAATCACTCTGTATAATTGGTGGTTTTTTTGCAATACGTAATTCTAAACAATGCATAGGAAACTGTTTAATAATACTACAGAAATATGTTAAAAAAATTGTGTATTTGTTGTACATGGTTGAATGTTGCATTCAACCATTGCATTCAATGTTGCATTCAATGTTGAATGTTACATGGTTGTACATGTTGTACATGGTTAGAAATTCCTTTCTTTTGATATAAATGAAAAAAAAAATTAAAAAATATTAAGACTCCTCCCAAAATGTTTGAATATAAAATTTTTTTTAAATTCAAATTTATTGAAACTAAATTTTTTTTATATTACTGAGCAGAAAGAGCAGAATTTAAGGTTAAAAATTATATTAAAAGTTTTCAAAATTACCTTGTAAAATAATGGGATTTTAGCTCTGCATTCTTTGGACTAGTAAATACAGGCAGTCTCTGGCAGTGTAAAGATTAGTTGATTATTTTTGATGTCTTGTAAACAATATATTCTTTTACTTCTCTTGCTATGCAAGAGAAGTAAAAGAATATATTGTTTACAAGACATCAAAAATAATCAACTAATCTTTACACTGCCAGAGACTGCCTGTATTTACTAGTCCAAAGAATGCAGAGCTAAAATCCCATTATTTTACAAGGTAATTTTGAAAACTTTTAATATAATTTTTAACCTTAAATTCTGCTCTTTCTGCTCAGTAATATAAAAAAAATTTAGTTTCAATAAATTTGAATTTAAAAAAAATTTTATATTCAAACATTTTGGGAGGAGTCTTAATATTTTTTAATTTTTTTTTTCATTTATATCAAAAGAAAGGAATTTCTTTTCTTTTAAAACTCCAAAATAACAATAATTATCTGTAGGCCTACTGTACAGGTACACACCGTAACAAAATAACATGAAAGTCACAATTAAAACAGCTGTAACCAAAACAAACATTGCTGTTGGTGTATTTGAAACTATTGATGTTTGTAAGAATCGAAACAATCAATATGTTCGGCTAATATTGAGTACATCATTAGACGCAAATACTACTATCTTTTAAAATATAAACGCGATCTATTGAGAAATATTAAAAATACAGCGCGATATATGAAGAGCCAATGTCTTTCGTAAAAATTCAAATCGGCTTCTTGACGTTATAAGGGTTAAACTTTTACATGATGTAGAAGAGAAAACGTTAACAGAACTACAAACAGGTAGGATAATTCGACAACTGGAATTTTATTAAATGTACTTTTTGTCCGTAGCAAGAAGAGTTGGCAAAACTGGGTGTGTACTACCTTTCAAAAAACATTTTTGTTTTTTAATTCATAAATTTTTTTGTAAATGCATTTATATAATAGAAAAAAATGGAGGTGTACATTTTTTATCCAGTGAAATTTTAAGGTACACGGTTAAAAATTTATTTCAAGTTTTCTGAAAATTCCATTTTTCTGAAATTTTTGATATTTTTTCGTTTACATTGTCAACAGGACGGGACGTTAACTTTCAAAAAAATTAAAAAAAATTTTAAATAAAAAATTTATTTATGGTCCTACTCACAAATGAAATAACATTCTTTATTCATTATGTTATTGACACAACAGGCACGCTTGCAAAATACACAACTAATTTATAACTTTTTTATTTAAAAACAAAATTAAAATTTTTTGAAAGAAAACGCCCCGTCCAAACACGTGAATAAAATTCTTCTCTTTCAACTCAGTGAGGAAGGCAACTTTAAACCACCTCACTCGTCGTTTTTACTAATTAAAACCTCAAGAGCAGCGATTCCCAATCAGTTTTACCTTGCAGCACACTAACTGAAATCCATATTTAGTCACGACATTTGATATATTTTTATAACTAACTATAATTATGTGCCTTTATTACATAACCGTCTTTTATACATCAGGCCATGACTAGTAAAAAATTAATAAAAATATGTGTTTACTAAGGAAAACCAATGAAAAACTACATTTTAATACTAACACAAATGTATATTTCAACTGTTAAAAGCGTGCTATACATACGCGGTGAGTTAAACTTATACACGTAAATAAAATTGCGTGAAATTTCGGGGCACAATAGTTGAGAATCGCTGCTTTAGAGGTTCAAACCAGGCTGTTGACCTGAACAACAACAAACTTTTTCTATCTTGGTC
This sequence comes from Catonia carolina, assembly GCA_035578175.1. Classification (NCBI taxonomy): domain Eukaryota; kingdom Metazoa; phylum Arthropoda; class Insecta; order Hemiptera; family Achilidae; genus Catonia; species Catonia carolina. Next base: position 65,479,988 of record JAQMRL010000005.1, on the reverse strand, counting down.
ACAAAAATTTAATAACGTTGAATGTGAAAACCCTACATTTGATAGAGGGTCATTCCGTGTCAAATCATCCAGGGGGTGACACCCAAGGTTGTCAGAATTTGATGAAACTTGGTGAGTTGGTTCAAACCACAGATCTAAGGAACCACACCAAATTTTTTTCCAATATATTGATTACTTTCCGAGTTATAGTATGTCAAAGTTTTGGCCAAAACTCGTAAATAGTGTGGTATAGGTTACTTCGCGATACTGCATCGTTTTACGTTTTCGGTAATAAATTTGTTATTTATTAAGCTATAGAGGTCAAAGTTGTACCATTTTATTCAGAATAAAATTCTACAGTAGAATGTGTAATTAGATTGAATCTAAATGCATATTTAAGCTCCTTAACTGAGCCCTAAAGTAGAAATTTAGGCCGCTCTCTAAAATTTGACATGTGTTCATAACTTGGTCAATAACAAGAGTCTAACACTTAAACCCAAATTTGGAGTTATATCACCAAAAAAAAGATGATAATCTAGATTATCATCTTAAAAATGATTATTTACAGGCAATGTATAATTCTAAGAGTAAAGCCTTCACCAAAACATGTCAATATTGTTTAGTAAGATTGAAAAGGCGGTATTCACATCATTTAAAATTACTTAAAACTATTTTTAACATGCAGTATATATTTACCTTATAATTTTCATGCAAGCAGACTGTACAAATATATTTCTTAAACAGAGTTCCTGTAATAATCATAATTTCTAAAATTTTATTAATTAAAATAATGTGTCTGTGAATCTTGTCAACTAAAAATATAAAAAAGTGATGAAGAAACTATTAAGGATAATATTTAGTTCCAAAACAGAAAACAACTTTAGGAAGATGTCAGATACAATTAGAAAAACGAGAATAGAATTCTATAAGCACTTTGTGAGAAAAAATCGTGAGATTTTCCAAGAAAATTTTGATTGTTTTAACACTTTCACTGCTGAGTCCGTCAATTTACGTCATCATGAAACTTTTCTGTTTTGTGGATCCCGTCATTTGACATCTTTGAATTCCCCACATTTTATTATTCGATTGAAAGTCTATGAACAGTATTTCTTGTGTTACAAACATTATTTTAAATTTTTAGTTATAAAATACACCACCTAAAGCGCTTATTGAAAGTTTCATTTCCTGTATGTAGTTATTTTAACGTATGTTTACTAAGTGCGTTTATAACCTACAATTTGTCTTGTACAGCGTGTGCGTTGTTCATAGTTTTGCAACATGTCTTTGAATGATGATATTATTCAAGCTGTAAATAGGTTTTATAATCATATACTTTTAGGGTAATACAATATAATTAGGCCAGATCCATAGCGTGTGGTAGCGCGCTACTGAGGTCCCCGGTTCGATTCCCGGCTACAGTCTGGGAATTTCCCCAAGTTAAATCCCACTGTAGTTGCTAATAACCAAACTGTTGATGTAACTTTAAAAAATAAACTGAAAAAACCAATACAGGCCTAATTAAATCAAGTTTTAATACTTCTAGTACGGTTCAATTTTTCTTTTTTCTCTAAAAGTGGTTATAGATACTGAAGTCACGAGATTGCCTTTTGCATGTTGATGGGCTGTGAGGAAGGGAAGTGAAAATTTGCAGAGCTGCCAACCTCAATTGTGAGATACTACTCGTACATTTCATTACCGTGCAGTTTCTGCAAACATTTTGTAAGCTGTGGTTTATTCCAAGAAAATGTTACCGTCATAAACCTAATAAATAAATGTGACCTGTAATATTGCCTATAGTTTAATTACATGACTAGAAATGTTTTATTTACTGTCATTACCTTATTCCATTGGAACAAAATTTTCTATGAATGAATCGCCTTCTTTACTATCGCTGTCACCGGTGTCTTCACTATCAGTCTCACTAGTATCTACCAAACCGTTTCCTTATTTACCAGGTGTCAACAAAACTGTTAAAGAATAGCTTCTTCACATCTTTAATTTCCTTCTTTATGTTTTGAATTGTGGAAAGAGAAACATCACAGTAGTTAGCCACTCGCTCATGGCTTTTATTAACAGGGAGGGTTAGGCATTTTTGTTTAGCTTCAACTTCACAGTATTTTATTACTTTGCATATTAGATTTCATTCAGCTCTGTGAATAGTCTTCCTACGTTTTCGAGAAACTAATAATTTTATTTACGGTAACGAACAGTTAACCTACAAAAGTTTCCGTGATATACTGTATATGCTCTGGGTGTAGTATAAGTTGTTATGTTTGTCGTACTGAAATTAAAGCAGTTGTGCATGCGCACTGATGCTTTTCCCCCTTTACCCCTCGTTGTTAACAAGGGCAAACTCGTGACTCAAGTAACTATATTTGTTAACTTATTTTTAAGCATAAAAATTATTTTGGTTAATAACAAATAATGCATTTTAAAGGGAAATATTAGAGCTTTAATTTAAGGTAAGTAACAATGAAAATAAAATTACAATAAAATCTTGAAAACAGTTATTAATGGCCAGAACGGTATGTAAGTATTGAATTTAACTCCCAGCAGTAAAAGTGTTAATGACTGACCCACTAAATTAAAAGGATGAAGAATTACGTTTAAGGGTATAGTTAACCACTGAAGATGTATTAAAGAAAAAATTAAGGAGTTTTGAGGTTTTCATGATTCAACTAATAAAAAGAATGAAGAAAACATCAAAAATAGACCACAGCTTATTTAAAATTATATTAACGCTAAAATTTATAATTTAACAAAGAAGGAAATGGTTCACATTTATAAACTGATGACAGTTGAATGTTGCTCAACGAGTAAAATTGATCAACACAAAGTTAACAAAGCTGGTTGTTTTGGGCAAGATAAGATAGATACTTAAAAACATTAGTAACTTACACATTGATCATCCTGTTTTTTCTTTTACGCATTAATTTAGTGACAAATTACATATACATCAAAAACTTAGTAGTTTTTAATAATTTCTTCGTAAAAACCCAACATACCTTGACTCTTACGAAACTCCTTTTAATGTTTGCTGAGAAACTAAAGAAAATCTTGTTTTCTACGAATTACTATCAAGCATGGTTTAGCTATACTTAAAAGCACAGATATTAAGTAAATGCATGCTTAATATAAAAAAAATATTTACAGATTAAATTTTACACGGATTCACATGCCATATATACAAACAAAATCATGCTACATACTGAATGAAATATGTACACTAAAAATTATTTCAGAGTTATTTTGCACAAAACAAAATTAGCGTTCTCTAGAAATGCTAATAAAAAAATAAATAAATAATATTTGTTTTTTAAACATAAGTGAGTGCCTTAGAATGATTGGTTTAAAGCAGAGTTGAGAAATTGGAGAGAAAGATCTTCCACAAGGTAATGGGTCCGAAAAGATTTTAGATGAACAAAACAGGTTATTAATGTTTCATAAAAATGTGTGCATGTTTGAAAAATGATTACTTCATTATAAAGTAATATTAAAGAGATGATATGAATAAACTATACTATTTAATACTGTAATAAATAAATTAAAAAAAAAAAAAACCTAAAATTAACAAGATTTCATTGAAAACGTGTACACTGATAAAAAAGCAACAAACAATTACACATACAGATAAAAAAAATAACATAGTAAATAAAAGACATGCTATTTTTTTTTCTACAAAGTGTCTAGCTGCAAAAATTAAGTACGTTTTTAAGGAACTTTTTCGCCCATACGGGCAGGTGGAGTGTTAAATTAATTGCACTCGATCTGTTGGTTCCAGGGCTACAAAAAACAGTTCTGTTTCTTATCACATAGTTGCCCAATCAATTATATGGCTGAACTATTTAAGAACAGAATAGGTAGAGGTGTAAAAGATACTAGTCAGAGTTATCTCTGACTAGTGGTGAATGAATGAAGGTGCCATTTGCAGGGTGGAAAGTGAATGCTTTTGGGAGTGTGGTATGCTGATAAGCGTACTCTTTCAACTCAGTGAGGAAGGCAAAAATAAACCACCACACTCCTAATTTTATTTAGTAAAACCTCTATAGAAGTTCAAACCACCTTTCGGTTGTTGACCTAAACACAACAAGGACCTTTAGGTTTTTGGGGTATTTCATACGGACTATAAAAATGATTTTTGATCATTTTAATCATTATTTATTTCATTACAACCACAAGCTGTTTGCGAATGAAGTTGATTAAAAGCCTAAATGGAGTCACCTGTGTAACTAAAAGATTATACAACTGCAGCTTAAGGCTTTACACTATGAAGAAATTCATGGGAAAAACACATTTAGTCCAGTCACTCACGGTTTTTGCTAAGAATTTTAAAGTACCGCTTGGATTGACATGAAATTTTGCATACACATAGTTGACATGTCAAAGAAAAAAATTTATATAGTGCCGATGTGTGCTTTTACCCTGGGGGTGAGTACCACCCCTTCTCGGGGGTGAAAATATTTAACCTCAAAATAACCCCGGGAATCGATAGATAATTCAATTTTAAGCAAAAAATGTTTTATTGACTTTTTTCGGTAAGTCGATATTTACCGATTTATTCACGATTGAAATTGATGATTTCTTGCATAAAAAATGCATATTTTTCAGTATATTTTCCGTAATAACTCGAAAACGGTGCATTTTTACAAAAAAGTCTTAAGAATCAAAAAGAAACCTTTTAAAATAACAAATCGAATGGTTTTTTTTAAATTATCATCGGAGCAATAAAACCCAAGTTACAGCCTAATTAAGGTCAGGTATTTATTCGATTTACCTTTTATAAAAGTGTTTATCGTTAAATAACGTAAAAAGGAGTGGATTTTTGAAAAAAATAATGACAATGTTTTTTGTAGATTTTAAAAAGATCTTCAAAATGAGCTAAGGTAAAAGTAATTTGGATAAAAAATGGCCGAGTTATTGCAAAAACAAAAAAATTATGTCGTAAAAAAAAAAAAAAAAATTATTAAAACGGTAATTTTTTCACAAAAATAAAAGTTAACGTTATCCCAAGTGTAATTAGCTTTATTTATGTACTGACTATGAGTCCTGAAATTTTAACCAGTTTAAAATGCTTAAATTTGAAAAAAGGTCAATTTAGTAAAAAATGAATTTTTGCAATTTTAAAAAAATTTTCCATTTTTTCAAAACTGCTCGAAATCAAAGAGGAATACGAAAAATTGACAAGAGTTCTAAAATGTAGTATTTTTTTCACTGAAAATTTTCCATTTTTTTTAATTTTTCTATCATAAAAACTAAGCGAGATATTTACATTCTAAGCTTGCATATAAGGGTGAGAAGCCCCCTTTTTTATCCCTTTAAAACGCATTTTCTAAAAATCAACAACTTTCAAATAGTCCAAATTTTCAGAAGTTGTAGCCCTTAGAATTCCCTACAAAATGAGCTTTGAAACGTTCAAATATCTTTAAAATTACCGAAGTTATCGTTAATAAACCATTTACGTTTTTCTACCAATATTTTCGGAGCATATAAATAGCTATATAGTTTCAACTATTTTGGAGCAGTGAAATACTCGTAAACGTTTTCTCTCATATATATATATGGTATTCATCTCTCACATATATACTATGCATTAGTATATACACGGATTACGTATGTAACCGATGAACACCTGCTGATGTATATATACTCATTTAGTCGTAGCAGTACAGCTACATAACCTCTAAAATATACACGTGCTTCTTTTGATTTTTCTTACTAAAAGTTATTCGTTCATTTATTTATTTATTTATCATTGAGTAGACATGAATAATTGTGGGTTTTATTAAAAAGTAAGTTCATAAAAAAAAAGTTCAATTTACTTTTCAATAAGGAAATGTCAAATGTCATTTTGGAAAATTTGACCTTAAAGGTGGTTTTTAAGGGTTGAAAAATTGTTATAAATTGTAAAATACTTTCCTATATGATAAATAAATCTTTATTTAACATACCCACACATAATCCATAGGTAAACAACGATTATATCTACTGTTTTTAATTTTTGCAAGAAAGGGGTGCTTTTCACCCCTTAAAAACAAAAAGCACACATTCTAACCATATAACTTTTGAAGAGATAGGCAAAATAAGCTCACTTGCAAAATTTCATTAAAATCGGAGCGGTACTTTAAAATTCTGAGGTATTGCAATATTATACCGTGAGTGACTGGACTAATTCAGGAGTTTGTTGATTTTTGCTGACCAGTAGACACTCTGTTTTATTTAAAATATAAAAATTTCACCAAAAAAAATATTTATAATTTATAAGAAAAAAGCTTTAAAAAGAAAATTTTGAAAACGTACCTACAAGGTTTGACTAGAAAATATTGGGACTGGTATTATTACTGTAAGCAAACTAACACGAAAACATCAAAAGTAGCTTGCCTGCGCACATAACACTTCTCCACCTTCTATTTGAGTTTAGTTTTGCTCTTTCACGCAGTCCATCCATAATGCTAGTTAAAAGTGGTTTACATTTTGACAATGTATTGGAAAGATGTTGAGTTTTGTATGGTTCAAAAGACTCAAATCTAGTGCCCTTTAAAGCTGTCTTGACTTTAGGGGGCTAAATCATACAAAGCATTGGGATCTGAGGAATTGCTGTGGTGAAGGATCCATGATTTGTTTGTCCACAAATCGTACCATTTTCTCTGTACAGTGGACCCTCACTTTACGATGCACTTACATTATGATATTTCACTTTACGATGTGTCATCAAATTAGTCATCGAATTCCCAAAGTCGCACGTGCACCTGACCCACCAATCGTCAACCCTTCAGTAAAACGTTTTGATCGAATGTACTCCCTCCCTCTTGTCGATACCCTCGACCATGCTACCCGCACCCTCCCATAATCAGCTCAAGGTTGTTTCTGTTTTTCAGTTTTGTCACAGCACCTACACGATTTAGTATTGTTACGCGTATTGCCTTGGTTATCGGTTCAACATCTGTGCCGTAGTGTCTGTCGTGTTATTATAAATACATATTCTTAGTAGTTTTGGTACCGTGTTTCCTGTGTACGTTACTGTAGTTATAGTGAAAATGGGACCTAAATCACACATAAAAATTAAAATTTCTATTAAAGAAAAGCAAGAAATTATAAAAAAACTTTTTTTTCCAAAAAAAAAAACATATGATGAAGGGGCTAGGATAAATGAATTGGTTCGCCAGTAAGGTTACTTCCAGTCTACAATTTCCATGATTTTACGGCAAAAGTCAGTTTTAAAAGACATTAAAGTGTCTGATAGATCAAACACAATTCAAAAAGGCATTTTTTATAATTATACCTATTATCAAGTCATTTGTACTGAAATCAGCACTATTTGAAGAATGTATAGGGTTATCTGTATGTACAGGCTAATGTAAATTTCTTGTGAAATTGTATATATATGGTCTAATGATTGGGCAAGAATGCGGTTTCACAATACGATATTTTCACTTTACGATCGTTCTTCCAGAACGAATTACGATCATAATGTGAGAGCCTACTGTATTCACACTTGTAGAGAAGTGAGCATGCTAATGTAGTAATATTGAATTACTGTCTGTCCCTTGGGTATTAATCAGAGCTTTTTAGCATTGGTTTTTGCTGAAGATCATCAACCAGAGCATGAATCATCACTTTAAATCATTTGAACACCACTCAAACTCTTGTGTAAATGATACACAATCATCCCCATACATAACATTCACTTGTTCTAACTGAAAACTCAACAACAGTTTTCCGACCCTGCATCAGAACATAACCATTTTCAATTAATGCTATGGATGGGCTGAGTGAAAGAGCAAGACGAAACTCAAGCAACACATGGAGGAGGGGTTACGTGACTGGCCATGCGACCTGAGACCTTATGACATTCGTTTTGTAGCTGTAGCAATACCAGTCCAATATTATTCAACAAAACCTTACACAATAACTCGAAAGAAGAACTAAAATAAAGCAAAGAAAGAAGAAACATACGAGTGAAAAAATCGACAGAAATGGAAAAAATTGCAATAAATAATTAAAAAAAAAAAAATACAAAAAATGAATTTTACATACAATTTAATTGTATTTACCATTATAGTGTATAAAAAATTATCACGAATAAATCACCTAATTATCTTGCGATAAATGTTTCATGTTATCACCAGAAACTATCACCAAAATCATCTGAATATCGCAAAAACACATTTTAAAAAAACCACACTTTGTTTTATCGATTCTTTTTTCTGTTTAAATAAAGTAGAAACATTCACTGTATTTTTTTGTGAGTTTTAGCGAGCGACAAATACACGCATGTTCGATTCACTAGAGCATACTTTTTAAGTTCATCAAATTATCGACTGCATTTAATTTTAACCTAGAAGCAATAAAACACATAAAACAAAGCATACAAATGAAATGTTCAATTGTTACGTCACAAGTAGCATATATGAGTATTGGTGAGGATATAACATGTAACATAACCTATTAATGAAATATATACACATGAAACATATCTGAGAATTATTACCCAGGATTTACGAAAGTTCTGATTCTGTCTGGCACATGGATGATTAGGAGTAGTGATGATTTATGCATCTGGCAGTGCTCTTTTAATACGACTGGTGTAGCTACATTTCTATGATAATTTGCTTAGCTTAGCTTATCTCAAAAATTATAACTCTAAGAAAAAAATATCTCAAAGTGAGGCGTGGACAATGACGAAAACCCAAGAGCGGAGAATCCAGACAGCAGAGATGAGATTTCTTCGAAGGAGTGTACACGCTTGGACAGAATACGGAATGAGGAAATCAGGTATCTACAACTTGAACGAAAAGATAAAGGATTATAGCCAAAGTTGGAGACAGCACATGGCACAGAATACCTAAGCAGGCATACTGGTATGCTCCAGAAGGTAAAAGGGATGTTGGTAGACCTAGAAGAAGATGCAGACAGATGATATAGTTAGTGAGTTCGGAACAGGCTGTGGCCTAATCCTTGGCTGGAAGAAGAAGTAGAAGAAGAAAATCCCTTTCATGAGATGATGTGTCTCATTGGTGGGTGGAAATGTTTTCTAAATAAAATGAGTCGATCTGAGAAAGTCACATTGCGTGTTCACTAACTCGGGATTATTCTTTTTCATAATGGGATCAAGCCCACTAAGCTTCTGTAAGAAAGCTAATCTTTATTCTGACTTTAATTTCTTGACTTCCAGTTGAAACCGGAACTTCAAATCCAATCGAGGCACACCAACTTTTTTGTAGATTACGAATCCGAAAACTGTTTGTTGCTATCTCTTGTAGTTTCTGACAATTGTAGCTGATGGCAATTACAAATTACCACCAATTAAGTTTATATTTTATAGCTGCATGTTCCGGCTTCATACGGGTATAATTTTGTTTTATTTCAATAATTTTTTCATTTGGGTTATAAAATTAATAATAAAAAAAAAAAAATTTAATTTGGAAAATTTAAAATATAATAACAGACCTACAAGTTCAAAATTTATAAACATTTAAAAATATAAAGGTTTAATACACTTTTCAACCCCTCAGGGGTACATTTTGGACATTTTTAAGGAATAATTTTTTTAATGTACTATCGAATAATACCTCCACCGAGTTTCAGTCTTGTAGCTTGTCTGGAACGTATCAGTTAACGAAAAAATATCGGCTTAAAAGTTGAACACCTTTTTCAACCCCTTAATGGTGGAATGTCAAAGTCATTTAGGTTTAACTTTTCTATTTATCCTTAAGAGGACATTCCCTCCAAATTTCTAGCTATTGCGCAAGTAGGAGAATAAGTAATGAGTCAGTCAGTAAGGCAGTGAGGGTTTTCCCATCTATATATCACAGATTATTTAAACCCATAATTATGATTATGAATATAAAGACCTGGATCAGGTCAAATATTGTAACTGATCCCACAATTCTTGAACAAGGCAATGGATTTAATTATTTTAATTTTTAATGGATTATAGAAAGTTAGAGCTAGTAATATGCTTTTCACAATTTATGAGCTCTGGTGTTCCATGCGTTTAAACCAATCAGAATGTTTGCCAGCATTGTCAGATTGTACCTGACAAACATAACACGCGCATGCGTATAAGAGCCGCAATAGTTCAATTGTGTCTTGCATCTTGTACTGAATACATCGATTATAGAGCGCGTTAACATCCAATACTTTATAGTATAATCAGCTGATCGTGTGTTCATACATTATAATTGTTATTAAAAGACCAAAAAAATGGCTGACGAAATATTTAACAGAGCTACAAGAGCAAGTATTGGCAACATTGCTGGCAAGTCATTGGCTAGATATAAAATGGGTAGGGGACAATGCGTACGTTCAGAGCTCATCAGCCTTGAAAAATAGTATAGTGAAGAGATTGCCTTAACTTCCTTGATTCACAGTGGTTCTAGCGAAAAGTGGAATGGTGGAGGTTACACAGAAACAAGCCTGATATTAGAAACTAGTCAGTAAATATTGTGAACACTATCGTAATTTGTCCTAAGATGATGGCAATTTTTAAAAAGGGTTACCTTAGACCAGTGGTTCCCAACCTTTTATGGGGCATTGCCCCTTTGTGAAGGATGACTTACACCTATCGCCCCTTCTCTTAGCATCGTATACCTAATTTAATTTGAAGTAATGTGTTGATAAATAATAAAGTATGTTATTCTGTAAAAAAGATTTATTATTGTTCACAACAAATAATCAACCAAAGCAGTTGTGTCCAGAATTCTTCATCTCATGTGTAGGAGCTCGACCATAAAAAATGTCAACAAAGAGTTTATTTGTTTGTAAAAAAAATATGTATCCGCGACTGTAAAGATTCTACCCTGTAGTACAGTTTTATTTTTCTGTCTTTGAATACTCATCGCCCCCCTATCGCCTCCGTGCGAACCCAAATCGCCCACCAAGGGGCGATCGCCCCCAGGTTGGGAACCATTGCCTTAGACCTATGGAAAAAGCAATTAGTGATTTCTATATTTACTCTTTCAGAGGAATCGAATGACACTATTTTTGTTTCCAAATTCCGGCTTTGATTTCTTGACTTCCGGTTTTGGGCCACTTCCGGTCAAAACCAACACTTTAAACCTTATCCAGGACCACTAATTTTTTGTGTAGATTACGAATCCCAAAACCGTTTGTTGGTATCTCTTTCTGACATCTGGGTAAGACGGTCGAACAGACACACGAAAATTGATAATTTTAAAAATTGCCACCGATAATAATTCTCAGATATTTTCACATACACAAAAATAACCAATATTAATAAAAATGAAAGACATTACTCATGTAAAATAAACAATAAATGCAATGCACATCAACACATGCGTTTAGTTGAAAGCATGAAATGGTGAAACATTCTATAGTTTGTACGGAACCAATCATTTGATGTGCTTGACAAATTTACTTTAGATAATCTCATTTGATAATAGAACCACATTAATAATATAATAATTATATTTAATTAACATCAAGTGCAAATTTCAAGCAGTGTTTTTCAATTATTTCAAGAAACATACACCAAACAAATACGGTGTTCCAAATGTTGTATTCTTGAAAACTTGTTACACGATATCATGTAAAACTGCTGATATTTAGAAACCTTGTTTATATGTTTTCATGATACACTCCTTCCAAGCTTAAACATCTGGTAATTTCAAAGAATCAAATTTAAATTCTTAAAAACTTTGCTTTCACATTCTAGAAATCTATAATAAATAAATGAATATTCCCTGATTATTTTCTATTTAAAACAATTTTTTGGGAGCTGCTTCAAAAATTGTCTACTACTATAGTTTATAACAAGCATGGTATGTCTCATTATGTAAACGGAATAGAATAGAGCATGTCTTGCAGTGTTAATACATGGGTGACAGATGTCACATATTTGGACACTGTTCAATATACAGATTTTATTAAAAACCTTAAAGTTTGATTGCGAAAGAAAAAACTTATTAAATATTATTTTTCCAAGTTGTCATTTTCATTTTATTAAAGGGAAAAATCAAAAAATTCAAGAAAAATCCCTTTTATGAGACAAAGAAGAATGGTCCGATAAAATCATATGAGGTGTGGCTATTAAATAACGAGACTGACATTGTAAAAAAATTTTATTTTTATTTTATACATAATCACTTATTGTCACCTTCAATATACACACTCCTTTTCTATCCCTACAACGCTCCATGTGAATTTTCCATTGTTGGAAGTCATCTTCTGTCAGCTCCTTCAGGACATGTGTCGCTTTCTCTTTTACAGCTTCCACAGACTCAAATCTTGTCCCTTTTAATGCAGATTTCAGTTCCTTAGGTAACAGGTAGAAGTCACATGGTGCAAGATCTGGTGAATAAGGTGGATGTTCTAACACTGAGATGCTGTACTTGGCTAGGAACCTCTAGAACCAGCTCTAGCTCGGAACCTAGGCTAGGACAAATAACCCGGAATGAGCTGGCGCATTGTCTTTGTGGAGAACCCATGATTTGTCCTTCCACAATTCGGGGCGTTTTTTCCTTACTCTTTGACGTAGTTTAGAAAGTACCTCAAGGTAGTAATATTGATTAATTGTTTGACTTTCAGGAACCTAGTGAAGGTACACAATCCCATGGATACAAAAAAAAACAATCATCATTGCTTTAAATTTTGACTTGCTCATTTAAGCTTTTTTGGCTCTCGGTGAAGTTCAGCTCTTCCAATGAATGGATTGGCGCTTCGTTTCCAGATCATAAGTAAAAAACCACGTTTCATCACATGTTATTATCTTCTACCAGTTCCCTAAGGTGAAATCTGCATCAAAAGGGACAAGATTTGAGTCTGTGGAAGCTGTAAAAGAGAAAGCGGCACATGTCCTAAAGGAGCTGACAGAAGATGACTTCCAGCACTGTTTCCAACAATGGAAAATTCGCATGGAGCATTGTAGGGATAAAGAAGGAGTGTATATTGAAGGTGACAATAAGTGATAATGTATAAAACAAAAATAAAATTTTTTACAATGTCAGTCTCGTTATTTAATAGCCACACCTCGTATTACTCGATCAACTTGCTGGGAGACAGAAGACCTGCCAACACATTTCCTGTATACTTAAACTGTTGATACCAACGTTTAATGAAGCCTTTATTTGGAGGATCATGGCCGCAATGCAAACTAAAACGTCTCTGAACAGTAATAACCAATTTGTTTCCATGAAGCCATAGCTTAGTTTTCATGAAGCACATAGCTTTCTCTTGTATGGCAGCCATTGTTCAACTGATGCTCTGTCACCCTTAACCATTGAGCTAACCGCTCTATTAAGGTTACCACTAAGTCTAGGACCTACAGTATAGTTAATTTCTTGTTCAGAATGCAGTACAGAAAGTCCAAAAGCAATGTATTTCATATAGGAGTTTGAGCGCTACTTCCCTAGTAAAAATCTGGTGTGAAACACAAACTTTCTCTTGCCAATGCAAATAATGAACAATATAATCTAACATTAGTAATAAAACATTAGAAATAAACAAAAAACTAACCTCAATAAACATAACCTAATTTTAATCATGAGTGAAAGACGCAAAATGAAAATCACCCTGAGTTTGGCTTAAAAGTACAGAAAATCACTCTTTCACGCTAAACTAGGCTCTATGGAGAAAAATGCTCTAAATAAAAGTTGTAGTTTTTTAATTTCCTATAAATTTTATTATATACACTTTTGTCGTAAAATGCATACTAAGACTAAATCGTAAAAAAATCGATTTCTTTACACGTTTTCGTGAGAAAAAAACAGAAAATCACTAATTACCGCTAAACTAAGTGTTATGCATAAAAATGTTTGAAATAAAAGCTGTAGGGGTTTTAATTGTCCACAATTTTTATTATATACATTTTTGCACTAAAACGCATATTAAAGCCGAGATCTTAAAAAAACAATTTTTTACGTGAAAACAGCCTCTCCAAGAATTTCAGCAGACATGACGTCTACGCTATCTTGTAAAGCATAAAAATTTAGTAAATGAGGCAATTTTAAAAAAATCGTAGTACCTGTTATTGAGAAAATCGCATAAAAGTGAAAAATTACATGAATAAACTACTACTTCTGGTTTACCGATTTTGATGAAAATTTTCGTATCGGATCTGGTAGTGGTGTCTAACTTAAGATTCAAGTTTCAAGTTTGTATGATATTCCATTCTTGAGATATTCTGTTTACACACACACACACCCACCCACGCACGCACGATCACACACAGACCAATCGCTAAAAACATGTTTTTTGGGTTCAGGGGGGTCTGAAAACGTGTAGATCCGGTGAAAACTCTATTTCGAATAAATCGACATGAAAACAGCACTTTCCTTCCTAAATATTCATATAGGCAAGAGAAAGTAAAAATATTGTCTCCGCGCCATAATGCGTTTTTGTTTACAAACTCCTATTAAAATATAACGTAATACGAAAACATACTTAATATTTGTATCGTTTTAAGGATCAGGTGTCTTTTGTGATTATTTTAAAGTAAAGAATATTTTTTGTTTAAATCTTGGTAGACAATTATGAAAAAAGCAATTATTTCTTGTTTGAACAACCCTCTTTTTCCATTGGAGGTTAAAAATAGACTGTAGGTTAGGTATAAGTGTCAAAATGATTCAGAGATTCTTGGAATACGAAACACAATCATTATATATATCTTTGACCTGTTTTCGGATCAGTGATTATTTTCAAATTTGTTTATTATTTCTGTTTTAGTCCAACATATGATTTATCATTTACATTAAATCACAGATAAAATGTTTATATTTTATACCAAAATAATAAAATACATGTTGTCACTGAAAGAAAAACTTATACGATGTAAAACGCAAAAAATGTGATGAGATTTAAACTTCAAACTTTGTACGAACATATCTAATCTAAATATCAGAATATACTAATAACATTTATAGCGTAATAAATACAATTTATTTGGAAACAAAAGTAATTTTTTCAGAATTTTTGATTTAAAATGAGCTTGTTAGAGCGTGGTAAGTGAAGGTCGCAATATTTTTGTCAGTGACGTTCGGATGGTGTCGGTGAAGGAGAGTTATTGTTTTGGCTGTGTCTGATGTTTTCCGTACGTCTCATAACATGAGTTCTCATGAGAGCTGTACTGCATTCTGAACATGAAATAGAGTATAGTGTTTGTCACAAAAATAGGTGCACTACTGCAGTACGTTATTTTTCTATTTACCAAAAAGATGCATCAGTAATTTATTACTAATCTGTACATAAATATACTGAACACTCTGAACACAGCTTTATAAAGATTTAGTAAACATGTAAAAAACTTTGCTTATATGCAAAAAATACTGTATTTAAATACAACCATATATTTTCCTTAAAACATAATATTTTATTTTTAATAAATTTATGGGGGCAACAATCCAACTTACACTAGAACAATTATCCTTCCTTATCATCCATATATTTATAATATTTCATGAAATACGTATTAACCACATAATATAACAATACAATACAAATATATAAATCTTACCTTAACACGATAAAAGAAAACGTATTTTTTTACATATTAAAAAGTTAAAATAACAATATCGACTTTTAATTCTCCGACGGAATGATTTAACGAAAGAACAAATTTTCTCTTATGATATTTTTTAATGATCGACAAATCCATAATCTTTATAAAAATTTAACAAATGACTTGGTAATAAATTATTGCGAATAGACAATTTATTTAATTCTGAGTAAAGCAGTTCCATTACGAAACATGAATTCAATTTCTCTCAATGTGCAATCAACGTCTTCCATCTCAATCCCATTCTATGGAAATGACAATTAATGATTGATTTAATTTTTATTTAAATTAAAAGAAAAAGTAAATTATCTACTACTAATATTATAAAGAAGTAATGTTTTGTCACCGCCACCCCTTCTAATTAAACATTTACTGTGTTGCCGGCCTTCAATACTTCTTCCGGCCTTTGTCGGCGTGGTAGGCCCTTTAGCGGTGTACCAATAAACCTTTCGGCTCTGCGCCGACAGAGGCCTTTGTCATCAAGGCCGAACCAGTAGCCACCCTCTACCCTAGCGCTCTCGGCAACTATATAAAGAGCGCTGCACTGAGCAGGGATTCAATTCCGATCAATTGTACGACAAACATAAAAACAAGGGTTTTTATCTATATTTATAACCATTCTACCCCAGGTTTCTCTATTCAAAAACCATAAACAAACCACCATGTTTGACTTTTAATTAACGCCCTAAAAATGTCATTACAAACTTATTCAATGGGATGAGCCGAAATCCGGGTGTGACACGTTAATGAAACTTTTCCGGACCTATGCTTTTATGAACTTTTCTTCTTATTTTTTGATGTAGATTCACCTCCCCCCAGTATTTTAATTTCTTTAAGAATCACCCTGTATAATAATAAAAACAAAGGCAATGACTTTTATAGGGAAATGACCAGAAAAAAAATAGTTACTGTGTAAGAACAAGTGTCTGTTTTTTGCTATTTGGGTTGCACCCTAACCTACAAAAAAAATATATCGAGATTAACAGATTTGAGTCAATACAATTCTGATACAATGACCATTTGACACAAACAAGAAAAATCAGGAACTTGAAAACAAATTAGGAATACTTAAAAACAGACTTCACACAGTATCAGCTCAAATCATATGAAAATAAACCATAGCAGATGTTTTTTTTTGAGTAGCCAAAAATCCCATAAAAAACCCAATCACAATATGCAATACACAAATTCATTTCATATAATATAAAAGCTTAGTTAATTCCAAATTGTCTCAAAAACAAATCAAACTTGAGCAAAACAAAACCAATTTTTTTTCAAATTATAATTACCCAAAGATTTTTTGTTATAGTTACGAAGATTACTTACATGTGTTCCGGGTGATGGCGGATACAATCAATGAAATCTTGAGGACGTTTTTCTCCTATACAAATTTTATGAATGGCAGTAAACAATGGGAATCTACAAGAAAATAAAAATTAACATTATTACGGTAAAATTTACATCATAAAATAGTTGATACTTATTATACCTGCCCATAATAGACAGGTGGAGTGTCAAATTATTTACACTCAATCTGTCCTTTGCAGGGATAAAATAAATAGTTCTGTTTCATATCACGTGGTCAGCCAATTAAATGACTGAATCATTTCAGAACAGAAGAGGTATAGGTGTAAAAGACACTAATTAGAGTTATCTCCTCTGAAAGTAATGAATTTCATTATACAGCCAGACCCTGTGGTGAATGAAGTGAAGGTGTCATTTGCAGAGTGGAAAATATGTGATTTTCAGAGGGCCCGGCATGCTGATATGCGTACTTTTCCATTCAGTGAGGAAGGCATGGTAAACCACCTCACTCCTTGTTTTACTTAGTAAAACCTCTACAGGTTCAAACCAGCCTTTCGGCTGATGACCTAAACAACACTTATTATACTAGCTTTTCCGATCACAGTACATTTCTTTAATGTATTTTGTATTTTAACAGAATTTTGGCTCGTCCACCAGACAATATCCAAGATGTTCAAGATGCTGTCATAATAAGTCCACATCTGTCAATCCGTGTGTCTACAGTTGCATAGTTCAAGTATTCGAAGAATATTGGTACAGGACTTGCATTGTCATCCAGACAAGTTGCAGATCGTCCTGCTAGAACAAAAGAATTGAAAGCCAAGATCTGAGAAGCAATTGCCGAAATTCCTGACGAGATATTACATCGAACCATGCACAATGCAATAAAAAGACTGCATGAATGTTTACATAAAAATGGAGCTCACCTGCAAGATGTCATCTTTAAGAAATAAATTGCACTGTGTGTATTCTCAAATGACATTATTTTTACTATTTAACAAAGATAAATTTATTTAAAAAAAAGTTTCATAAAAATATTTAATTTTAAAAATTTCTCGTTTCTTTGAATCACCCTATACAACAACCAAACAAAACTTTCTCTACAAAATAATTTAATATAAATGAAACTATAAAGACTGAAAATTATGTACTTACTTCTCCTCCATATTTCTATTTTTAAGCATAAAGTTAACTTCATCAGCTGTAATTGGACCCTGCAGTTTTTGACCATTTAACAATTCTTTTTCTAATTCTAATATTGACTGAAAACAAAATAAAATAAAATTAGCAACTGTGGTTCAATACTTTTTTTAAAAGTTTATAAATAATATTAAATACTGAATACCAATTAATAGGACAAATAACAATAGTCAAAACACCTATGAGATATCACCTCTTATTTTTCTGTATAGATATATAGGGAAAGAAAATATTATTTTCATGTCAATTTTTCACTGAAAATGCACATTTTCAGGCCTCCTGAACCAAAGCAGGAAAGCGCCGGCCGGGTAGAAGGAAAGCGTCCTGGCTGAAGAATTTGAGAGATTGGTTTGGTCTCAACTCCACGTCACTGTTCCGAGCAGCTATTTCGAAAGTTAGAATAGCAATGATGATCGCCAACCTCCGACGCGGAGACGGCACTTGAAGAAGAAGAAGAAGAAGAACCAAAAAACATGCTTTTTGAGTGTATGAACAAAATATCTTAAGAACGAAATGTCATACAAAGTTGAAATTTGAAACTTTAGGAACTATTTACTTTGAAATTGTAGATACTATAGCCTGATTTTTGTAAGGAGAGCGCTGGGCGAAACGTGTGTGTGCATTGGTATAGTCTTGTATGTACTGCAATAGTGCAGCGTATGTAATCAACAATGGAACAGCATGCGTACAAAATACAATGGGTGTTGTCAATTTTTAACAACACTCTGACTGTACATTTAACTGTAGGTCGGAGGGATATGAAGGGTTGAAGTCAAGTATGCACATGCGTAGACCAGCGCTCACAGCTATTGGCTTGGCCTTTACAAGGGGGGGACCTAACACGGATATTTTCATCAAAATTGGTCAACTGGAAGTAGCAATTCATTTTTGCAATTTTCTCAAAAACAGCTCATAATAATAATTATGCTCAACATAATAGGGTAAGCAGGATGTCAGCTGAAATTCTCAAGGGCTGTGCTCTTGAGGTAGTTTTAAGATTGTGGCCTTAATATGGATTTTAGGCCAAAAATGTATATAATCAAAGTTGCAGTAAATTAAAAAAACCTACAACTTTTATTCCAAACATTGTTTTCTACAACGCTTATTAAAATGTCTATTAATAATTTTTTGTATTTTCCTCATCAAAATTTGAATTTTCCAAGATTGTGGCCTTGATTTTATTTTATGACTTAAGTGAACAATAATCAAAGTTATAGGAAAACTAACAACTTATATTTTAAGCACTTTTTTCTACAGAGCTTTTTAAAGTCACTTAATGATTTTTCCGTAGTTTTACGTCAGAGATTGATTTTCATTTTACATGATTTCCTAATTATTATTAAACAGGTTATAATTTTCATTATTTACATTGGCAACAGAAAATCTGTGTTTCACACCAAATTTTTTTGGAATACAATTTCTACAGTGTACTTACACATTTGGAGCCAGATTTGGGACTCCTGTGGCCCTATGCCAAAATTTTCGCATAACCAGCCAATAACACTTATGCAATAATTAATTATGCAAAATTGTTGGCTGTGTCATTGCTATATACTGAAGGGTTCTTCAACATAAAGCCACAGTTTATTGGCCAGATTACAAATTCAATCCTGTATACGATATAGAACTTCAAAGAAACAGACTATAATAAATTCTGAAGTCTTCTTATTAGTTAGCTTGAAGTTTTATCAAATATACAAAATCTACTGACAAGCAAACATTCTAAATCTTTAAAATCTTGCAGCTTGTTGGCAATTTAATGATTATGTTTTCACAAATCTTTATACTTTTTAATGATTCTGTAATATACTCTCACATATAGTTAATTGTACGAGGGGGTACCCAAAAGAAACCGGAATTATTATTTAAAACTATTTATTTTTAATTTTTTTACAAAAGAACCTTATCCCCTTCAAAATACTCTCCATTACAACTAATACATTTGTCCCACCGGTGCTTCCACTGTTCAAAACATTTTTTGTACTCCTCTTCAGTGATGGCTGCCAGCTCATCCGTCGTTTTTTTCTTGACATCATCAACGTTGTTAAATCGGAGACCTTTCATGCCCCTTTTCATGCGTGGGAACAAGAAAAAATCACACGGAGCCAAATCGGGTGAGTACGGTGCGTGTGGTAGCAAAACCATGCCGTTTTTCGCCAAAAACTGGGTAATCGAGATTGCCGTGTGTGCAGGCGCGTTGTCGTGGTGGAAAAACCAGTCCCCTGTCTGCCACAAATTAGGTCTTTTACGACGAATGCTGTTTCGTAGTCTTCTTAACACTTCAAGATAAAAAGCTTGATTTACCGTCTGGCCTGGTGGAACGAACTCTGAATGGACAATTCCCCTCACATCAAAAAAACAAATCAGCATTGTTTTGATGTTCGATCTGACTTGACGACTTTTTTTTGGTCGGGGTGATAATGAAGTCTTCCATTGACTGGATTGTTGTTTGGTTTCTGGGTCGTACCCATAGCACCAAGACTCGTCACCCATAATGATCTTTGACATGAAATCTGGATCAGTTTCAAGCTGTTGTTTCAAATCACTACACGTTTCAATTCAACGTTCCTTTTGAGTGTCTGTCAGAACCCGAGGCACAAACTTGGCAGCGACTCTTTTCATTGTCAAGTCTTCTGTTAAAATGCGTTGGACTGAGCTCCAAGATAACCCACTAACCTGTGATATTTGGTCAATGGTCTGTCGTCGGTCTGTTCGTACAATTTCTTTCACTTTCACAACATTTTCGTCTGTTCGGGAAGTCGACGGTCGTCCAGAACGAGATTTGTTCTCAATCGACATGTCGCCATTTTTAAAGCGCAAAAACCACTCGTACACTTGGGTTTTTCCAATAGCGTCGTCTTTGTAAGCTGTGTTCAACATTACAACTGTTTCCGCGGCGTTTTTACCGAGCAAGAAGCAAAATTTCACAGCCGCACGTTGTTCATTAAAACTTGCCATCATGAAAAACGACACGAGCACAAAACAGCACTAGCGAGAACAATCACTGCACGAGAACAGAACAAGCTAGATCAACGAAGAAAATGGCATTGAACTGGCAATGAGTAGCGCTACAAGCAGCCTAGTGGCGGGAATTTGTACTGCACAAGCTCCGCCCACAGTAGAGCTATTCCGGATACTTTTGGGTACCCCCTCGTATTTACATGTTTTCCTAGATCCACCATCATCAGAGTACAAAAATATTGTTACATATTGATAATGCAAATTATATTTTGACAATAGCTTTTGTATGGGGGTTTTGAAGGTGCCATTTATCGTTTATAATATTTTGCCTATTCATTCAATTGTTCATCAAAAGTTTATCCAAAAAAGATAAAATGTGATTATTATATATAATTTTTATTTTTTCTGCCCATAACAGACAGGTAGGTAGACTTAGTTTTACAGTCTCTTTCACAAACAATTCAGAGAATTTTCCAAATAATAATATTTTAACACTTAATTATACTCCTAAATCAAATTGACATTAATCTTTTACTACCATAACCGAATTCTAATGGTAATCTGATAGTAAAATTGTAATATTAGCTAACTTACCTTTCCAGTTTTCACAAACTGTTCAGATATCCTTCTGTTACGACCACCGTAACATGTCGTGATTAAGTCAGCAACGCCGCAACTTTCAAAGAACGTCGCTAATCTTGAACCGGAATAGAAAACATCTACAAATTTAATCATTTCCATTAGACCTAACCTAATAACTGCTGCTTTTGTATTGTCACCCAAACCTAGACCATCAACGAAACCGGCTCCACAAGCTACAATATTCTGTACGAACATACATAAAATAAAAATTAATCAATGTCAACATTTAGATATTGTACAATTAGACAGTTAGCATTAAATTATTTCCACTCAATCTGCTAGTTCCAGGGTTACAATAAAATTTCAGTTTCTTATCATATCATCAACCAATTATATGACTGAAGCATTTAACAACAAAAGAGGTAGAGGTGTTAAAGCCACTAGTCCGAGTTATCTCCTCGGAGAGTAATGAATTTCATTATACAGCCAGACGACCATGGTTTTGTTTTTGGTTTAACGTCCGACTGTTATGCAATTACTGCTAATGCAGACGGTGAAGGGAGAAATGTTTTTTATAACGTATGAAAATATGCCATATGTTACAAAAAACATTTGACAGACCCTGTGGTGAATGAAGTAAAGGTGTTATTTGGATGGTGGAAAGTTGATGCTTTTCTCAGAGGGCCTGGAATGCTGATAAGCATACTTTCCACTCAGGGAAGAAGGCAATTTACTTAGTAAAGCCTCTAGAGGTTCAAACCAGTCTTTCGGCTGATGACCTAAATATCAAACAACATTGTACAACTAAATACCACAAATCAGTCTGTCTTTCATTGCATACTGATTCAAACCATTAGAACTGCAAAACAAAAAACCACCGACTCGATTCTTTACCAGGGTCTAAAAATTTATAGCCCACTGAAACTCAATGATTCTGTACCATAACATACTGCAGTACATAATGATAATGACTAAGCAATTGATTGCCAGCCGCATTGGCGTAGTTGGTAACGTACCCGCCTCCCATCATGTGGTCTTGGGTTCGAATCCCATTCAGGCACGGCATATTTTCATACATAACAAAAATCATTTCATCCTTCACCATCTGCATTAGCAGCAATTCCAGAACAGTCAGATGTTAAACAAAAAAAAAAACAAAAAAAAAAGCAACCGATGCAATTAAAAAGTATCACATTTCTAGTTAATGTTTCAGTTAAGTTATCCTTGATAATTATATAAAATATATCTTGCCAAACCATTTTAATTTCTAGGTACTTTTGATGAGATAAGTCAGGTTTCACAATTTTACCTCAACATTTTTCTGCACAGTACAACCTGTCACATCCAAACTAATATGGTAACTGGCCGATACGGAAATCACGTCATTTATTAATCACTGAAGGCCCAGAAATAATTTTTTTTCTTTTTTTTTGGTTTAACGTCCAACTATTCTGCAATTACAGCTAATGCAAACGGTGAAGGATGAAAATGATTTTTTGTAACGTATGAAAATATGCCGTGTCTGAATGGGATTTGAACCCAAGACCGCATGATGAGAGGCGAGCACAACTACCAACTACGCAGAAATAATGAAATAATGAACATGTTTGTTGTTGAATGTTATTTTAGATGTTCCTCTACTGCTAGTACTAATGAAATAATTTCTACTGAAATAATGAACACGTTTGTTGTTGAATATTATTTTAGATGTTTTAACTGCTTTAGCATTTGTATTTGTACACTATATACTCTTTAAAATACAAAAAGTAAAATTGGTTAAAAATTTTCTCTTACAGTACACCTCCATCAGTACATACTACAATTGAAAAAGTTAGTGATTTTTGTCTGCTTCACACACTGCTCACATTTCATGGAAGCCATGTCTCTCAACCTTCTTAATGGCATCACTTCAGTTTCACTTGTTTCGTTTAATTGCTGAACATAACTAATCAGAGATTCGATGGTCTTGAATGCCTCAGAGTGATTCATAAAGAATCGTTACCATTCTCTTCGGGTCCACTGATTTCTCATTGTGTCTTGAAACTTCTGAAACCACTTCTTTCATGCGAAAACAATATTTCAGTTGCAACTTTCACTTTTCTATAGCTACTCAAAATTGAAAAAATAAGTTTAAAGACGTCCAGACATGGGAGGGTCCAGATGTGACAGGTTATACTGTACTTCTCTTTGGAGTCTTTTGGATGCACTTCCAAAAAAAGTGACATCATAATAGAAAAAGTCAAGAATGAGGAAAAATAATATTATTTTAATGAAAAACAAACCTTGAGGGCACCGCAAATTTCTACAGTATCTACATCGTCAACAACGACAACTCTAAAATAATTTGTTTGAATAAGATCTCTTAGTACTGGACCAAGACGCTTATCTTTACAACCTAAAAACAAAACAAACAAAATGAAATTATCAAACAGAAGAAAATGAAAAAAAATGATTTACAGATAATGAAAATTTTACAAAAGAGATTACCAAAAATTAAATCTTTATTTTTTTAATCTAAGTTTATACCTCTTTGAGTAGAGATATCATATACGAGGTTGTATTGAAAAGTAATGCCTCTATTGCTAAAACTATTATAATGATAGGCCAGACAGTTGGTACTGTACTGTTTCTACGCCGATCCATCGTTCGTGTTTTGCCTGCTGTTGGCACGGTGACGTAGTTGCTGCTGCCAGTATATAGCGCAGCGGCTAAACCTCTCACAGCAGCTAGTAAAACAGCGGGTACCTAGCACCAACACAAGACTGAGCTGAATCGAGAGGAGAAGAAAGAGAAATGGAGAGTCGAGAAGGTAATGAGTCAGTATTGATCCTATCACTTGAGAAGGTCGATACGGAGAAGTAATTGACACTCAACATTGAGTATTTCTTGCTCCGCACGATCACTTCCCTTCCCTATCCCTCGCTTCACCGGCGACTGGTCCTCTTGTAAGCAGCGGTAAAAGGTGCTCGCTGCGTCGGTGACTGCTCATATTCGTTTAGGCAGCGGTACAGACGACCCTGCTTTGCTTCACCAACGACTGCTCCTCTTGTAGGCAGTGGTAAAAGGTGATCGCTGCGTCGGTGACTGCTCCTCTTGAGGTACCGGCCTGCAACCATTCTATTTTTCCTTTTTGAACTATGCCGCCGAATGCCCTGCCGCTCCAGCTGGTCCTATGTTGGCTTTACTGATTGGACTACAACAAGCCAGTGACACAGTCTCAAAAGTGGTTAGTCAAGTACTCCAACTCTTTGTAAACAAGTCACCCTAGCGGTGATTCACAGCCGCAACTGGTTTGCCGCAACCGAACAATTCAAAACAATGCCATCTGCCAGGAAAGTCATGATTACCGTTTTCTGGGATTGTGATAGTATCATTCATCTCGAGTTTTTGGAACGTGGCTCTACTGTCAACTCCGAACAATATGTTGCTACCCTTTCAAATCTGAACCAACAGCTACGAAGGATTCGTCCAGACAAAGAGACAATTCTGCATCATGACAACGCTTGACCTCACACAAGTTTGAAAACATGTACATCACAAGAGAAGCTTGGGTTTCAAGATGTTTTACCTCTCATCCATGTTACAAAGTTCTTGTGACTAATGTTTCATAAAAGTAATTAATACGAAACTGTGGTTAATGAATTTATTGTAGAAGCGACTTTAAATAAGTTAATATAAAAAAATTGCATTAAAAAAGTGAAACAAGTTTACCTATTGTAGTTTCACAGAATTTTTCATCGGCAACTTCACCAGCTAAATTAGCACCCATAAGAACACATACTTGAATCTTTAATAATCTAGTGATAATGTGCGATATTAAATCAATACCACCGCCCTCAGCTTTGTCAAAACCCTGTTGAAACAAATGAAAGCGTGATTAGATAACAAATGAGGTTACGTTACAATACAAAATAAGATGTACAAGGTGTGATCAAAAAATACAGAGAATAATTTTATTACAAAGTTATCAGCTTACTTCATATTTGAATTAATCTTCCAATGCTCTAAATGGCAACCGATGCACTTATCCCAACCTTTAATTCATGATTGGAAGCATTTCTGGAAATCTTCTTTTGAAAGGACCTTCAGCTACTCCAGTGTGGCCATCTCAATTTCAGGAATGGTGTCAAAAATTGTTCCTGTTAGCACAGTTTTTAATTTTGGGAACCCCAAAAACCACTTTAAAGACTAAAATTGAAGAAACCTTGGTTTCCAAATTTCAACCCAATCAAACTGATAATCTCAGAGAGCATAATACTAATACATGCACACACTCACTATTTTGGCTTCAAAAGGTCATGAAACATGATGATCATTTGAACATTGAAAAGTTTGTGCCATAACTATACCTCCTCTTCCCGGTTTTTTCTTTGCCACCAGTCTCTTGACTGGTTTGATGGTGTTCTCCAAGCTATTATATATTGTGCAATTCGTTTTATAACTAAACTAGGTGTGGCTATTAATAACGAGACTGACATTTTAAAAAATTTCATTTTTATTTTATACATTATCACTTATTGTCACCTTCAATATACACTCCTTCTCTGTCCCTACAACGCTCCATGCAAATTTTTCATTGTTGGAAACAGTGCTAGGAATCATCTTCTGTCAGTTCCTTCAGGACACGTGCCGCGTTCTCTTTTACAGCTACCACAGACTCAAATCTTGTCCCTTTTAATGCACGTGAACAGGTAGAAGATAATAACATATGTGATGAAACGTGGTTTTTTACTTATGATCTGGAAACGAAGCGCCAATCCATGCACTGGAAGAGCCGAACTTCACCAAAAGCCAAAAAAGCTCGAATGAGCAAGTCAAAATTTAAAGCAATGATGTTGTTTTTTTTTTATATACATGAGATTGTGTACCTTCACTGGGTTCCTAAAGGTCAAACAATTAATCAATATTACTACCTTGGGTGCTTTCTAAACTACGTCAAAGAGTAAGGAAAAAATTCCCCGAAATGTAGAAGGACAAATCATGGGTTCTCCACAAAGACAATGCGCCAGCTCATTCCATGTTATCTGTCAAGAGGTTCCTAGCCAAGTACAGCATCTCAGTGTAAGAACATCCACCTTATTCACCAGATCTTGCACCATGGGACTTCTACCTGTTCCCTAAGGTGAAATCTGCATTAAAAGGGAAAAGATTTGTCTGTGGAAGCTGTAAAAGAGAAAGCGGCACATGTCCTGAAGGAGCTGACAGAAGATGACTTCCAGCACTGTTTCCAGCAATGGAAAATTCGCATGGAGTGTTGTAGGGATAGAGAAGAAGTGTATATTGAAGGTGACAATAAGTGATTATGTATAAAATTAAAATTAAATTTTTTACGTCAGTCTCATTATTTAATAGCCAAACCTCGTATACCTACAACACCCTACATTTTTTCTAATTTACTTTTTCCTGTCATAATATTTTTTTCATATTTTGATGTTCCAGAAGTTCTCAAGGCTCTTGAAGACCCGCATAGACTAGAACCAGAATTATACATGAGGGAGTTTCCCCACAATAATTCTAGTCAAGACAGAAAAAGCTATAGTTCACAACTATTGCTTTCAGCTTTTTGCTTGGCAGACTGAATACCTGAATCCGCTATCTGCCTGGGTGGGATAGGCAGCCCTTCCAATTCCATTAACCATGAGACAGTTACCATGCTGATGAGCGATCACATAGCTATTAATGGGCCATACAATGTGAATGTATGGAGAGAACACTAGCCTTCTATTTCAGCCGGTTCCCTTAAGTACAGGGCGTTTCATAATTTTCTTCAGGGTTACGAAAATTCAGTACAAAAACAACTATTTCACTTACCTAAATGAAAGTTGTACAGGCCGATGCCGGAACTCAAAACAGTTATTTTTAACCATCTATAAATGTTCAATGTGTGCTCCTTTGGTGACACGGCACACATCAACACGAAAGTCTAGCTCTTGCCAAACACGTTCTAACATGTCCCTTTCGATAGAGGTGATTACATTGATTATGCGATCCTTCAGCTCAGCGATATCGTTCGGCATTGGTGGGATAAACACCTTGTCTTTCACATAACCCCAGAGAAAAAAGTCACATGGCGTGAGGTCTGGTGATCTTTGTGGCCACAGCATAATGTGTTGGTTTTCTTCAGACACACAAATTGTAAGACACAAAACAACTTCTCACTTCCCGTGGCAACCATTTTCTCTACTGTCTATGCGTAGCGGGCAAACAATTCACTAACTGCCCAGAATATGTGGGAAAAATATTTGAAATGCTCTTTCGTACAGTACTTGCTTCATTCTTATAAGTGAAGTACTTTTTTTTCTACTGAATTTTCATAGCCCTGAAATACATTATGAAATGCCCTGTATTTTGTAAAAGGAATTAAGGAGTCTTCATCCAGGTAATAACAGAAACTGTTGTTTGCTGATGATATTTCAGTAATCAGTAACAGTTTACCAGTAGATGCTCTTGAAGTAAATACACATGTTAACATAGAGTCTGTAGTACAGTTCTTGAATCAAATGTTTTTAACAGTTAATGGGAGAAAGTGTCAGTTCTTGCAGTTCAAAAAAACATAACGTTAAAGAAAGTAGAAAAGTGGATGTATTTATTTATAATAGTTTAGCGCATGTACGTAGAAACAGTGAAGTTCCTAGGAGTATCTCTACATAGATTTTTGTCTTGGGACTTCTATACCAATCAAGTTTGTAGTAAAATATCATCTGGGGTATTTGCACTAAAACAAATTGCCAGATTAAATGATAAAAAATTACTAAAGGCAGCTTATCATGGCCTCATTCTGTCTCATATCCGTTATGGTATTTTAGTATGGGGTAATTCTAGCATGGGTAATATGAATAGGGTTTTTAAAATTCAAAAGAAAGCTATTAGGTGTATGGTGGGAGCTAACCAGCTAACCTCACGCAGGCCACTATTCAAGGAGCTTTAATTGCTTAAACTTCCCTTTCTCTACATTTTTGAGGTAATTATGTATGTTAGGCAAAATAATTTTATGCAGAATTTCAATGTTCACAATCTTAACACGAGAAACAGAAATGATTATTATGTGGCTAATCACTCCACAAAATTGTTTGAACAAAAACCTACTTATGCAGGGAGAAAATTAATGAAGAAATTACCCCAATTTTTAAAATGTTGTGATATTTGCATTCCTTTAAAAAAAAATCTGAAAAATTACTTGACCGGTGAAACTTTTATAGCGTACAACAATTTCTTTCTTGATAGTAGTGATACATTGTGTGATTCTTATATGTATTTCAGGTGTTATAACTGATGTGTCCTATACTCCTCATGGAGTCTCCAGGACACATTAAAAAAAACCCTTTATGGCCGACTTTTTCTATAATATAGATATGATGTAAAAAGTGAAAAATGACAAAACAGTAGTGATATGTACTTACTTTAATTAATGATAACCCTACAGCCGTTGGTTTAATTTTCCCTAAAAGAGCTGAACATATTGTGCGAATGAATTGATGGGGTACGACAAAGACAAGGAAATCACAGTCACGTGCTGCATCTACTACATCTGGTACAGCAACCTGAAACAGTCAAAATTTGTATCATTCATAAGTACAGTAAAATAATATTAATGAATTATTTATATAAAAATAAAACAATCGGTCAGAGATTATATTTTAATACAAAAGAAATCATAAGAGCCATTTTTTTCACTTAGCCCCAATTTTAGACCATGTGAGGTGACTTAAGATGACATCTCAGCATTTGATCACTGTAGGCTTTTCTCTTTTTTTCTGTCCACCCAGTTTTCTGTTTTTACTCTTCATGGAGCCGTTAAAATCCATAATTAAGTTGTTGGTTCATTAAGTTTTCTCGGTTTATTTTGTTTTTTTTTTTTTTTAATATCCTTTCTGAGTTCTTTAAACTATTTATCCGACACGTTCAGTCTATTGATTAATGTCTTAAAAATTTGTTTTGTCAAATCTATGGAGGTGTCCATAAAATTTTAGTCTTCATTTTCTACTCATTTATTTTCCTTGTATCTGGGGCTTGTTTTCCAGCACCAAAAAGAGTTTTAAATGATGAAAACTCTTCAATGCAAATGGCAATTAATGTCTTACAATCGTAGTGCTAAATCATGCAGAGCGAGATTACTCTATCTCACCATATTTATTCTTCAGGTACTTTACACTGTATGATTGAATGTCTCTTAATTATTAAAAGCAATTATTTAATGAAAAATCTGGTGTGAAACACTCACAAACTTTCTCTTTCCAATGTAAATAATGAACCTAACATTAGTAATAAAACAGTAGAAATAAACAAAAAATCTAACTTCAAAAAACAAAAACCATATTTTAATCATGCAAAATGAATAAGTTAGGCTTAAACAATCGGAAAATAACTCTTTCACACTAACTAGGCTATGTAAAGAAAAATGTTAAAAATAAAAGTTGTAGATCTTTTAACTTTTATTAAATCAGATAAGGAATTTGATTCCTTTTCTGCCATGGTAAGAGTAGAAAGTTTTCAATTTTGATGAGGAAAAATTTTAATTTACTGAAGATGTGAACAAGATACACGAAAACGCTCTAAACATTGGTAAGTGTTTACTGTTACCATATTCTGGTGGTTAGAAATACATACTTCAATATATAAGTCTATAGATGACAGAAGACGCAATATCTTCTTTTAATGTTTTACATGATATTTTTGAGTACTTGATATAATATTTTACATACTTTATGACATGATATATCATAAAAAATTTTCCATTGTTGGAAACAGTACTGGAAGTCATCTTCTGTCAGTTCCTTCAGGACACGTGTCGCTTTCTCTTTTACAGCTTCCACAGACTCAAATCTTGTCTCTTTTAATGCAGATTTCACCTTAAGGAACAGGTAGAACACATGGTGCAAGATCTGGTGAATAAGGTGGATGTTCTAACACTGAAATGCAGTACTTGGCTAGGAACCTCTTGACAGATAACGGGGAATTAGCTGGCGCATTGTCTTGGTGGAGAACCCGTGATTTATCCTTCCACATTTCAGGGCGTTTTATCCTTACTCTTTTGACGTAGTTCAGAAAGTACCTCAAGGTAGTAATATTGATTAATTGTTTGACCTTCAGGAACCCAGTGAATGTACACAATCCCATGGATATCAAAAAAACAATCATCATTGCTTTAAATTTTGACTTGCTCATTGGAGCTTTTTTGGCTCTCGGTGAAGTTCGGCTCTTCCAGTGCATGGATTGGCACTTCGTTTCCGGGTCATAAGTAAAAAACCAAGTTTCATAACTTGTTATTATAGTTTTCCAAAAAATTTGGGTCATTTTCAATCGCATACAAAGTGTCAATACAAACATTTTTGTGAGCATTTCAAACATTTTTGAGCGGCAGGTGTCCTGAAAGAGCTGACAGAAGATGATATCCAGCACTGTTTCCAGCAATGGAAAATTTGAATGGAGCGTTGTAGGGGGGATAGAGAAGGAGTGTATATTGAAGGTGACAATAAGTGATAATGTATAAAATTAAAAAAAAATTTTTTTACGTCAGTCTCATTATTTAATAGCCACACCTCGTATATTCATTTCTGCTGTTTTCAAGTCAAAAAATATGCCTTTGTGTGTTATCTGAAATCAGGTCTGCCCTCTATATTTCAATGAAGTGAATTTAACTGTTAAAGAAATCCTACGTTCAAAATTTATTTCGTAACCACAATTTTAATAATTTTTTTAAAAATATGCCATTAAAATGTACAAGTGATTATAAATATTTAAATACAGTGTTAAAAAAAACGAAGTCAAGTTCAGTAAATCAGCTGACTTAATAACACAAATAGCTGATAAGGTAGAGGTTGTATTAACAAAAGTTATATTGGGAATAGAAAACAGTTGTGAATACTATTCAAAGCGCTGTATTACTGGGATAAACGCCAAACTGTCATACTGTTTCATATTCTGCACTCTCTCCGTCGGTTTTTCTCCTTCAATCGTCCATGAATAATATTACCATTTTTAAATCAATATAAAAATAAATTAAGGGAATGATTAACAAAGAGAATTCAGTCACGAAAAACAATAATGAAGCGAAACTGAAAGTCTTTAATACGTGTAATTAAATAAAATTTATGTTTTTCTACTTACCTATTTTTTTTTATTACTTCATAACTTTAAATTTACAATATTACATAATGCATAAAATTACACGTTCAGACATTAATTGTATATAATGAATCTGTCTGCAGTCTGTGTTTGGATGAAAGCCATTTTTTATGACATAAACATTTAATATTTATCTAAACTCCGATTTAATACAGATGAATATGATGCAACATTAAAAATTAATTTTTTTTTTTTTTTTATTGAGTGATGATGCCTACATAAGCCGCGGGCTTGTGCGTAGGTAATGATATGTGGTGATTTACAAATGAAAAAAATGCCAGACCTGACGGGGAATCAAACCTGGGACCCCAGGTTTTGCTTTATAAACTTCAATTCCTTGAAATATTATTTGAGTATGATATTAGAATATAATACAATTTTCCTTAGTTTTTCACTTCAATGTGAGTACTTAAATCACTCCATGTCAATAATCAAGTATCATTTTTCAGATTTTTGGGATGTGACATTCATACACATATCATTCATCATTAATGTAAAATACAAAATCTGATTCAATGTATTTTACTTTCTCTTGCCAATATGAATATATATTTGTTTTCATGTCGATTTTTCGAAATCAAGTTTTCACCAGATCTACACGTTTTCAGACCCCCTGAACCCAAAAAATATGTTTTTAGCGATTGGTCTGTGTGTCTATACATGTGTGTGTGTGAACAGAATATCTCAAGAACGGAATGTCGTACAAACTTAAAACATAAGTTACATACCACTACCAGACCCGACACGAACATTTTCATCAAAATCGATCAACCGGAAGTAGTAGTTTATTCATGTAATTTTTCACTTTTTTGTGATTTTCTCAAAAACTGGTCCAACGATTTTTTTCAAAATCGCCTGGTTTGTTAAATTTGTTTTGCTCTACAAGATAGGATAGGCGCCATGTTTGCTGAAATTCTTGGTGAGGCTGTTGTCACATAAAATAATTGTTTTTTTAAGATTACGGCTTTAATATGCATTTTGCGCAAAAATTTATATAATAAAATTGTAGACAATTTAAAATACTACAACTTTTATTTCAAAATGTTTTTTGTATAATGCTTAGTTTAGCAGTAATTAGCAATTATCTGTTTTTTTCTCATGAAAACGTGTAAAAAATCGGTTTTTTTTTAAGATTTCGGCCTTAGTATGCATTTTACGACAAAATTGTATAGGCTATAATCAAATTTATAGGAAATTAAAAGATTTACAACTTATATTTAAAGCATTTTTCTCTACAGAGCCTAGTTCAGGGTGAAATAGTGATTTTCCCTATTTTTAAGCCAAACTGAGGTCGATTTTAATTTGCGTCTTTCACTCATGATAAAAATTAGGTTATGTTTTTAAGGTTAGTTTTTTGTTTATTTCTAATATTTTATTACTAATATTAGGTTATATTGTTCATTATTCGCATGACAAGAGAAAGTCGTGTGAGTGTTTCACACCAGATTTTTTTGTTTTAATATATAATGTTTGGTTCTGCTCATAACACGCAGGTGGAGTGTTAAATTACTCGCACTCGATCTGCTAGTTCCAGGGCTACAAAACATTGTTCTGTTTCTTATCACACGGTCAGCCAATTATATTACAGAACCATTTAAGAACAGAAGAGGTAGAGGTGTAAAAGACACTTGTCAGAGTTATCTCCTCTAAGAGTAATGAATTTCATAATACAGCAAGACCCTGTGGTAAAGTGAAGGTGTCATTTGCAGGGTGGAAAGTAGATGCTTTTCGGAAGACCTGGCATGCTGAAGAGCACTCTCTTCCACTCAGTAGGGAAGGCAAGGTAAACCCCCTCACTCTTTGTTTTACTTTCAAACTAGCCTTTTGGCTGATGACCTAAACAAACAACAAGGAAGTAAAGTATTAATTTGTCAATTTTTTTTAATCGAGTTTTCACCCAATAACATGTTTTCAAGCCCTCTGAAACCAAACCTATGTTTTTAGCAATAGGTCTATGTGAGATCAAATATCTCAAGAATGGAATATCCTATAAGTAGAAACTTAAAACTTAAGTAAGGTACTAAAAGGAGATTCGACAGAAACATTCTCATCAAAATTGGTCAACCGGAAGTAATAGTTAATTCATCCAATTTTTTACTTTTTTCGATCTCAAAAATAGCTGATTTTCTAAAAAATCACCTCATTAACTACATTTTTTATTCTTTACAAAAAAGGGTAAGCACCATGTCTGCTAAAATTCTTGGGGAGGGTGTGCTCTTATGGTAAAAAATTGTCTTTTTTTAAATTGCCAACTTATTATGACAAAAGTAATTGCATTTTATGACAAAAGTTTATAAAATCAAAGTTATAGAAAATTAAAAACCTACAACTTTAATTTCAAGCATTTTTTTCTACAAAGTTTAGTGTCAATTAGTGATTTTCCAAATTTTTAAGTCCTGCTGAGGTCGATTTTTATTTTGCGTTGTTTACTAACGATTAAACATAGGATAATATTTTTCATTATTTATATCAGCAAGAGAAAGTCGTGTGGGTATTTCACATCAATTTGTTTTAATTTTTCATGTCAGACTGTTCTGCACATAATTGCTAATGCAGATAATGAATAGTCATAGATAAAAATTAGCGATGTAAAAATTATAGACTTGATGGGAAAAAGTAGGTTTCACATACAGCGTATGGATGTAACAAGAGTTCCCAGTCTGATTGATGAATCCACCCCCAAGGTAGAAGTTTAGGATGACTAATAAAATATTGGAAGAGCTAACTTCCAAAGAAAGGCCGGCCCATTGGCGTTGTGGTTAGCGCAACTGGCTTCTACACTGGGGTCCCGGGTTCGATGCCCGGTCAGGTCTGGCATTTCTTCATCACTCCTTTTCATTCTGCATCTGCATTAGCAGAAATTACAAAACAGTCAGACGTAAAAAAAAAAAAAAAACCTCCAAAGAGGGATAGCAAAAAGTTATGAGACTTTGCCCCATAATTTTGCAAAAGGGGAATTTTTTTTTGGTTTTACATCCGATTGTTCTGCAGTTTCTGCTAATGCAAACTGTGGGTAATGATGATAATGAAAATGAGTGATAAAAAAATGCCAGACCTGAACGGGAATCAAACTCGGAATGCTGGCATAGAAAGCTAGTTGCGCTAACCACTATGCCAACGCGCCGGCCAAAAAAAATGAAAGTAGATTAAAACTACCATAAAGTTCATTACGATTTACAAGAAAAACTAAATAAATTCACAACCAGTAAACTGAGATAATAAAATAATTAATCATACATTAGAAATATTAGATTATAATAAACAAGTAAAACTAGAATTACATACAGGCATACAAAACAATGAAAATATGACGTATCCACAATTACATTACATCATTAGTATGCAGAGTAAATGTTGCCAGTACTGTACATACCAATAGCAAAACATTTTATTTCTGTCTCGCTCTTTACATCAGTACGTTTCACTTTGTTACATTACAATAATATAATCGCCTAGATACTCTTCATTCTTTAAACGCTTTGCTGAACCAACTACCCTGGCATCACGCCTACAATTAAAAATATTTATTCGTAACGCATGTAATTAGGCCTCTGGGCTAGCCCGGTCAATCAGCTGATAGTTAATTGTAACTAAATGCCATAAAAGAACATCGCAGGAAGTCACGCTACAATTTCAGTACGTTCCATTCCGAAGAATACCTAAATAAACTAAAAATAATAATCACTGTGGGTGGTAGTTTTAAATAAATAAAATATTTTTAAAAATCTAGTATGAAACACTCACACGACTTTCTCTTGCCAATGTAAATAATTAAAAATATAACCTAATTTTTTATTTTAATTTCACTCTATCTGTTTTTGGTCCAGGGCTAAAAAAAATAGTTCTGTTTCTTATCACATAGTCAGCCACTTATATGACTGAACTATTTAAGAACAGAAGAGGTAAAGGTGTAAAAGACACTAGTCAGAGTTATCTCCTCTGAGAGTAATGAATTTCACTATGCAGCCAGACCCTGTGGTGAATGAAGTGAAGGTGTCATTTGCAGGGTGGAAAGTGAGTGCTTTTCAGGGCCTGGTATGCTGATAAGCATACTCTTTCAACTCAGTGAGGAAGGCAATGGTAAACCACCTTACTCCTCGTTTTTACTTAGTAAAACCTCTAGAGGTTCAAACCAGCCTTTCGGCTGTTGACCTAAACAACAACAACCTAATTTTAATCATGAGTCGATGATACAAAATGAAAAAACCATGGTATGACTTAAAAAAAAATGGAAAATCACTTAAGAAGCTAAGTGTCAGAACGAAATCTAATATGTAATGTAATAAAATGCTGTGAAGTTAAAGCTAAACAAAAATGTCTTTCCGTGCCTCTAAACAAAAGCCGTGAGCAAGTAGCTAATTACCAAGATGTTTCTCTTTCCACAATTCGAAATACAAAGAAGGAAATTACAGACAAGAAGAAGCTATTCTTCAACAGTTTTGTTGACAGCTGATAAAAGGAAACGGTTAGGTAGATACTAGTGAGACTGATAGTAAAGACGTCGGTGATAGCAATAGTAAAGAAGGCGAGATTCATTCATAGAAAATTTTGTTCCAATGGAATAAGGTAGCTGGTAATTACAGTAAATCAAACATTTCTAGTCATGTAATTAAGCTACAGGCAATATTACAGGTCAACTTTATTTCTTATAAGGTTTATTAAAAAAACATTTTCTCGAAATAAACACAGCTTACAAAATGTATGTAGAAACTGTGTTGTGTGTTTAGGTCATCAGCCGAAAGGCTAATTTGAACCTGGAGGTTTTACTAAGTAAAACGAGGAGTGAGGTGGTTTACCATTGCCTTCCTCACTGAGTGGAGAAGTACGCTAATCAGCATGTCGGGCCCTCTGAAAAGCACGTATTTTTCACTCTGCAAATGACAACTTCATTTCATTCACCACAGGGCCTGGCTGTATAATGAAATGCATTACTTTCAGAGAAGATAACTCTGATTAGTGTCTTTTACACCTCTACCTCTTCTGTTCTTAAATGATTCAGTCATTTGATTGGCTGATCATGTGATAAGAAACAAAACTGTTTATTTTAGCCCTGCAACTAACAGATTGAGTGTAAATAATTTGACACTCCACCTGTCTGTTATGGGCAATGTAAAAAAATAGATAATTTAATTAAAATAATAATAATAATAATAAAATAAATAAATAAATAAATAAACAATAATAATAAAATTAGAAACTGTACGGCAGTGAAATGTACAAGTAAAGTCTTACTGCTGAGGTTGGAAGCACTGTCAAATTTTCACTTCCCTTCCTCACAACCCATCTATGCGCAAAAGGTAATCTCGTGACTTTAGAATCTATATTAGGGAAATTTTTTTACCTAAGAAAAACATGGAAAAGGTACCGTCAAGATTTAAAACAATATCTAATAATCACTTACAGAATTACTTGGACATCAATTTAGCTAAAACATCTTAATAATATTACTTTTACAAAATTTAAATTCAAGGTCATCTAATAACACATTAAGATATCACTATAATCCATCAAAATATTATCATAACAATTTTTTAACATTAAATTTATTAAAATATATTCTTAAAGTTGTTTTAGATTAAAGTAAGTGACATATTTTCTTGACATGTCACTTCAAACTATATCAATTAAATTAAAATACTTGAGTTAATAAATTCTTTATCGTACAGTTATCCGGTATTATAAAATTAGGATTAAATTGTTTATATGAAACTACGGTTATATAATATAGAAGATTAATTTTATCTTCTAAGATTTATTATTGCTATAAAATGATTGACAGTCGTTGAAAATGAAAACAAATTTGTCTTTATATTTTGTTTTATTTTTTTTTTAATTTTATAGGTCAAGGTGAAGTACTCTTGATGTCTCTATCTTCATCAATTCTTTTGCGTTATAGAAAATTAATCTAATAAAAAGTATTCTTTTTATCTTCTGTAGTGTATTTTTAATTCTTTTTTATGAAAACATTGATACTAACTTCTTTATTACTAACTTATACATCCATGAAAACATTTTGTTCGTTTTTCAAACAATCCAAAATCTTTTAATTTCTATTAATTTTTATCTACACTTGTTTTTTTTTTGGTCTCTTTTTACTTTCTCTTGCCTATATGAATATATAGGAAGGAAAGTATTGTTTTCATGTCGATTTTAAGAAACTGAGTTTTCACCGAATCTACACGTTTTCTGACCCCCTGAACCCAAAAAAACATGTTTTTAGCGATAGGTCTGTGTGTGTGAACAAAATATCTCAAAAACGGAACAACGTACGAACTTGAAACTTAAGTTACATACCACTACTGGACCCGACATGAACATTTTCATCATAATCGGTCAACCGAAAGTAGTAGTTTATTCGTATAATTTTTCACTTTTTTGCGATTTTTAAAAAACTGGTCCTACGATTTTTTTTAAAAATCGCCTGGTTTACTCAATATTTTATTCTCTACAAGATAGGGTAGGCGCCATGTTTGCTGAAATTCTGGGTGAGGCTGGTTTCACGTAAAAACATTTTTTTAAGATTACGGCTTTAATATGCAATTTAGTGCAAAAATTTATACAATAAAAGTTGTAGAGAATTTAAAATTCTACAACTTTAATTTCAAACATTTTTTTGTATAACGCTTAGTTTAGCGGTAATTAGCAAATTTTTGTTTTTTTTCTTACGAAAACGTGTAAAAAATCTATTTTTTTAAAATTTCGGCCTTAGTATGCATTTTACGACAAAAGTGTATATAATAAAATTTAAAGGAAATTAAAAGATCTACAACTTTTATTTTGAGCATTTTTCTCTACTGACCCTAGTTTTGAGTAAAAGAGTGATTTTCCGTATTTTTAAAGCAAACTGAGATCGATTTTCATTTTGCATCTTTTATATATGATTAAAATTAGGTTATGTTTATTGAGGTTAGTTTTTTTGTTTATTTCTATTGTTTTATTACTAATGTTAGGTTTATTGTTAATTATTTGCATTGGCAAGAGAAAGTTGTGTGAGTGTTTCACACCAATTTTTTTTTTTAATGACTTGTTTAGATCAACGGCTGAAAGACTGGTTTAAACCTCTAGAGGCTTTATCTTACAAAACGAGGAGTATGGTAATTTTTCCCCAGCCTTACTCACCGAGTAAGAAAATATGATTATCACCATGCCAGGCACTCTGAAAAGAATTTTCCTTCTAGCCTGCAAACAAAACCTTTACTTCATACACCACAGGGTCTGGCTAACTCCCAGAGGAGAAAACTCTCGACTAGTGACTTTTATATTTTATACTAAAGGGACTGTTGTAACCTAAATCTTGAAATGTTTGAATGCTCCATGGATTCTCTACCTTATTATTTTAATAATAACTTCATATCTGTTTATATTTATTTTTTAACCTTTCAGTTATAGATTTTGCACTTTCTCTTGCCATATATGAATATATATAGGAAAGGAAAGTACTGTTTTTATTTCAATTTTTCAAAATCAAGTTTCCACCAAAATTTTTTTACTGATGGTGTGTGTGTAAGGGTGTGTGCGCGCGAGAACAAAATATCTCAAGATCGGAATACTATACAAAGTTGAAACTTGGTACTTAACTTAGGTACCATTAGGGGGTCCAAAACAAAAATTTTCATCAAAATTGTTCAACTAGAAATAGTACCTTAGTTTATTTGTGTGATTTTTTCACTTTTGGGATTTTCTCATAGAGTTGTAAGAACACAAGTTAATTAATAATTAATTGAAGTTGTAATTAACAAACCTACAAATTTTATTCTAAACAATTATATCAACAACGCTTACTTTAATCAATTTGTGATTTTCCGTATTTTTTTCATCAAAAGCTGTAAAAAAATTTGATTTTTTAAGACGGTGGTCTTAGTACGTATTTTTACAACAAAAGTGTATTATAATTGAAGTTATAGAAAATTAACAAACCTACAATTTTTATTTCAAGCATTTTTTCTATACAGGTTGATTTTCATTTAGCATCAAAATTTACCATTACCAAAAATTCAACATTTAGCCAAAATAAAGTCATGTGAGTGTCTCACACCAAATTTTTAACTTATCAGTTTTGGATTGTTGTACTCAATAAATTTTAAAATGAAGCCTGTCTGCCAAGCCAAAAAAGAACATTAAATTTTATCAGGTAGTACTCATTACGAATACCGAGGATTATCTTTCTTTTATGGCCCAAAAGCTTAAAGAAGAATAACGAACTTGAAATTGGGTCTTCACATACATTTAAAATAGATGGAATACCTTAGTATAGATGAAATTTCCAAAATCCCTCAAAACAGAATGGTAAGCTCAGTTATTGTGACCAATTAAAATAACTTGGGTCAATTTTTCACCTGAAGGCATGAGTAAACAGTATACCAGGAACTACATGAATCAGAGTACAGCTGCTCTGGCAAATGCGCTCCAAGAATTAACAAAGGCTGGAAGCCTCAGATATGGACTGGTTACAAAGATCATGCAGGACCTCCAGAGTGGAGCACGTGAGAAATGGAGACAAAAAAGCAATGCGCCAGTACTCAGTATATCATATTAAAGAGAGTAGAGACCAGATAGTCTGTCTGGTAAGGTATGGGAACGTCCAAAGAATGGCAGTGGACAAATGGCCCTAAAGAGCGTTTCTTTCCCATCCAGAAAATAGATGAGGTCACCCTGAGAAAAAAAGGATACAGAGTTGATGACACTATGGTACAAGGAATCTCAGGGGGAGTGACTGAGAAGTCAAAAGACAATGATAGTAAGCGAAAAATGGAGAAATATGTAGAACTTCCACAGAAAAGAAAGAAAAAAAATTCATTTTCATCAATCACACCAGCAATCTATCCCCACCCTGTGTATTAAGGGAGCATTCTAAACTTCAACAAATTACACAATATACGAGGGCAGTTGAGAAAGTCTGTCATGTTTTGCGTTGTAGCCGCTAGAGGCAGAGCTATCGCGGCCATTTTGGTGCCGCGGCGTTTCTCCGTTCAGTGGCTATCCAGCTGTGCTAGCGAGAGGTCTGTGTCGCTCTTTGTTGTTTTTCAAGAACAATTTAAAATGTGTACCGCAATTCAAAATCCCGCCAGTTGTGAAGTACGGTCGGTAATACGGTTTTAGTTGGCTAAAAACAATAAAACAATTGAGATTTATCGCCAAATCTGTGAAGTTTATGGGAACGATGTCAATTGTGAAAACAAACTGCAGTCTATGGAATGGGGTCACACAAACTCGCCCAAAAAGCCAAGAAAATGCCTTCAAACATTGTTTGCAAGGAAGATTATGGCGACTGTTTTTTGGGACAGGAAAGGAGTTCTTATCGATTTCTTGGAACGTGGCACAACAATAACTTCTGCGAGGTATTGTGAAACACTTGAAAAGTTAAGAAGAGCGATCCAAAACAAGCGCAGAGGAAAGTTGACTGGAAAAATTCTTTTTTTTGCATGACAACGCCCGACCACACACGGCAAATCAAACACGAGAAGTCCTGGATGCTTTCAAATGGGAGGTTTTCCCACATCCGCCATACAGTCCTGACCTTGCGCCCAGCGATTATCACTTGTTCCCGACAATGAAGACATGGCTTGCTACGCAGCGCTTTGACGACGACGTGGAGTTGCAGGAGCGTGTGACTTAACTGGTTAAAATCACAGGCGGTACACTTTTATGACGCCAGTATTTCAAAATTAGTTCACCGCTATGATAAGTGTCTTAATTTGTTTGGTGATTATGTAGAAAAATAGCATTTTAGTTGCACTTTCAAATGTATATAATAACATTTTTTTCAGTTTTTTTTTTATATCAAAACGCGACAGACTTTCTGGACTGCCTTCATATAACTACAACACTACAAAAAAAAAACGAAGAAAAAACTTTGTGAAAAAACATCCGGAATTGTTTTCACATAAAAAATTTATTAAAAAACGGATGCGTTCAACAAAACCGGCATTAAATCATTATGACTAATACAATGTTTAAAAATAAATAATATTTTAAACAAATAGCTATATTTACTCAAACACTTAAAATAATTTATCTTGATAGAAAAATCAATTCATTTATCAAAACCAAAAGCAAACAAATAATAATTTGTGCATGAGCTAACAATGAACTCTATGATTATATATTATAAAAATTTGAAATTATCAAATTAAGAATAAATAATATGAACAAATAAATACGACGTATAAGCCTACATGTGTTAAAATGTAGACAAGTATTTATTTACACAATTTAAACAATTAAATCTGTTCAAATTAGATTAGAAGTGCTATGTAAAACCAGCCTATTAATAGATTATAATTTTCAATGAGATTTAAAACATAAACTCTTGAACGATTTTTTAGAATTTTTAATTCTTTTTAGTCCCAAATGTGAATACCAGGGTCTGTTCCTAAAGTTCCCAAAATTTCTTTTTTTAATCAATTTTATTGAAAATAAATTTACAATCTCTAAGAATTTTGAATTTTTTAAAGTTCTCTCCTCTTAACTCCATGCACATTTTCCAATGCGAGAAAAACGATGGGGGGGGGGCTAACTTTCTGCTGCCTCACCCCACTCAACTTTTTAAAAATTTTTTGGCCTGAATGATATTAACACTCTGTCTTATTCGGAATTCTGCTTATCTGGATTGGAGTCCGCTCACATTAATCCGGTTAACCAGGGTTGTTCTGTACTAATTATTTTATAAACATTTTTTCATTTATATGAGATGTGGCTATTAAATAACGAGACTGACGTAAAAAAAATTTTTTTTTTTTTATACATTATCACTTATTGTCACCTTCAATATACACTCCTTCTCTATCCCTACAACGCTCCATGAGAATTTTCCATTGTTGGAAACAGTGCTGGAAGTCATCTTCTGTCAGCTCCTTCAGGATACATGCCGCTCAAAAATGTTCGAAATGAACTCGCAAAAATGTTTGTACTGACACTTTGTACGCAACTGAAAATGACCCAAATATTTTGGAAACGATAATAACATGTGATAAAATGTGGTTTTTTTACTTATGATCCGGAAACGAAGCGTCAATCCATGCACTGGAAGAGCCAAAAAAAGCTCGAAAGAGCAAGTCAAAATTTAAAGCAATGATGATTGTTTTTTTTTTATATCCATGGGATTGTGTACCTTTACTGGGTTCCTGAATGTCAAACAATTAATCAATATTATTACCTTGAGGTACTTTCCAAACTACGTCAGAGTAAGGAAAAAACGCCCCGAAATGTGGAATAACAAATCAAGGGTTCTCCACCAAGACAATGCGCCAGCTCATTCCGCGTTATCTGTCAAGAGGTTCCTAGCCAAGTACAGCATCTCAGTGTTAGAACAACCACCTTATTCACCAGATCTTGCACCACGTGACTTCTACCTGTTTCCTAAGGTGAAATCTGCATTAAAAGGAACAAAATTTGAGTCTGTGGAAGCTGTAAAAGAGAAAGCGGCACGTGTCCTGAAGGAGCTGACAAAAGATGACTTCCAGCACTGTTTCAAACAATGGAAAATTCACATGGAGTATTGTAGGGATAGAGATGGAGTGTATATTGAAGGTGACAATAAGTGAATATGTATAAAATAAAAATAAAAATTTTTACAACGTTAGTCTCGTTATTTAATAGCCACACCTCGTACATACTAACAATAAATACTTTTGTTAGTAATAATCATATTGATAACAAAACAATCACAAGTAATTAAATATGACGTCAAATATTAGCAGAGAAAAAAAGCAAGTTTTTAGTAACAATACTTTTTTAAAGTTATTCTAGTTTGCTGGTCATTTCCTTCATTCATGTGTCGCTTGTATAAAAATATAAAGAGTAGGTAGCAGAGTTAGTCAGTACACTAATGAATCAGTATATATTGTTTAATTTAAAAAACCTTTACAACTTACAACTCAGTTGACCTTCAAATGCCATTCTACCGTTTTACAATGTTCTCTCATTCATAATTTAACAACTAAATTAAAAGGTCACGCTGCATTTTTTACCATGTTTGTTAAGTTGCATTTCCTTATTATCTAACCACCGTAGTTAATACTTCAATATAACAATATAGTATGTATAGTCATTATCTTAGAGAATAATAATTATTATTTTTATTACAACTGAAAATAAGTTAGAATAGTTGTTAGAAATCATATTTTTCATTTACAAAAAAACTTCAACTTCACAGCATTTTATTACACTGCATATTAGACTTCGTTCAGTACTGTG
Source organism: Catonia carolina (assembly GCA_035578175.1). Lineage (NCBI taxonomy): Eukaryota > Metazoa > Arthropoda > Insecta > Hemiptera > Achilidae > Catonia > Catonia carolina. The sequence goes on along the minus strand of JAQMRL010000005.1, from coordinate 65,436,130 downwards.
AATAGTCTGCCCACATTTTCGAGAAACTAACATTTTTGTTTACGGTAACAAACAGTTAGGTATATTCGTACCATTAACCTACAAAAGGTTCCGTGATATACTGTATATGCTATGCTCAGGGTATAGAATAAGTTGTTACGTTTGTCGTACTGAAATTAAAGCAGTCGCGCATGCGCACTGATGCTTTTCCCCCTTTACCCCTCGTTGCAAACATGGGCAAACTCGTGACTCAAGTGGCTATATAAACTTAGACGCTTTACTAAGTAAAACAAGGAGTGAAGTGGTTTACCACTGTCTTCCTAGCAGAGTGGAAAAATATGCTGATCAGCAAGCCAAGGCCACCGCAAAGGATCTTCTTTCCACCTTGCAAAATGACACCTTCACTTCATTCACCACAGAATCCGACTGTGTAATGAAATTCATTACTCTCAGAAGAGATAACTGAGACTGTTGTTTTTTACACCTCTATATTTTCTGTTTATAAATGCTTCAGTAATATAGGCTGAACATGTGATAAGAAACAGAACTATTTTTTGTAGCCCTAGAACTAGCAGATCGAGTGCAAATAATTAAACACTCCACTTGCCTGTTATGCCTGAAACATCCACAAGGAGGAAGGTAGACTGTCTCAGCTTAAATCAGAAAATGCCAAGAGAGCAATGGAGAGGTTCAGATAAACAGAAGACAAAATAACATATGCCATATTAGTATGAGGTAATTCATCACAAGGTAACATGGAAAGAGTTTTTAAAATACAGAAAAAAGCTGTTAGGTGTATGATGGGAGTCAACCACCTTACCTCATGCAGATCACTATATAAAGAGCTGCAATTGCTCACAGTTCCTTCTTTGTACATTTTTGAAGTGATAATGTACGTAAAGAAAAATACCTTTTTACAGAATTTAGATGTTCACAACCACTACACAAGAAACAGAATCAATTATTATGTTGCTAATCACAACACTAAATTGTTTCAACAGAAACCAACTTATGCAGGTAAAAAAATCCATCAATAAATTGCCACAAGGTTTAAAAAGTTGTGACAATTTAAGGTATTTAAAAAAAAAGCTAAAACAATATTTGATTGATGGAAAATTTTACAGTGTGCACGAATTCCTTTCTAAATAGTTTTGGTTGAAAAGTATTTAACTTCTACTTAAACAAATATTGTGTACTATTTGATTCAAAGGGGTTTATAACAAGCCTACTGAGTTAAGCAGTAGCAGGAAAAAAATTATTGGTAAGTGATGAATTTATCATTGGGTTTGAATTTTTTATTTTTATTTTTGTCTGATATTAGATTTAATGGGGTTCAGACAAGCCTAGTGAAGTAAGCAGTAGCAAAAACAATTTTTTGGTGGTAAGTGATGAATTTATCATTGGTGATAAACTTTTTATCTTGACATATCCTATACTCCCTTTAGAGTCTCCTGGATGCAAGGGAGAAAAAAAAGAGAAGAGGAGTTGTGTTGAGCGAATGCAAGAAAACTTGGAAAAGGGATCAAGAGGACGATGATGATTTTTTTTAGTTAAAATACCGAAAAAAGAATAATGAAAATGTGTTCAAAAGCACTGATGATAAAATTCTTAATATTTGAACTTCAAAATATAATTTTTTATTAAAAACGGCAGATAACATAAGTAAAGTATTAAAGATCTTTAAAACAACAAACGATAAAGAGAACAATATAGTAGAAATTAAATTAATTAAACAGATGCCAACTGTCAGGCTTATTGTCATTCATGTTTAACCTTTGACCTTATAAAAGAATAACAATGCTTATAAAAAAAATAATACAATTAAGAACCACTTTATTTTTACTTTCTCTTGCCTATATGAATATATAGGAAGGAAAGTATTGTTTTCATGTCGATTTTTCGAAATCGAGTTTTCACCGGATCTATACGTTTTCAGACCCCCTGAACCCAAAAAACATGTTTTTAGCGATTGGTCTGTGTGTGTGTGTGTGTGTGTGTGTGTGTGTGTGTGTGTGTGTGTCGTCTGTGTGTGAACAGAATATCTCAAGAACGGAACATCGTACGAACTTGAAACTTAAGTTACATACCACTACCGGACGCGACACGAACATTTTCATCAAAATCGGTCAACCGAAAGTAGTAGTTTATTCGTATAATTTTTCAGTTTTTTGCGATTTTCTCAAAAACTGGTCCTACGATTTTTTTTAAAATCGCCTATTTTACTCAATTTTTTATTCTCTACAAGATAGGGTAGGCGCCATGTTTGCTGAAATTCTCGGTGAGGCTGTTTTCACGTAAAAACGTTGTTTTTTTAAGATTACGGCTTTAATATAAATTTTAGCGCAAAAACTTATATAATAAAAGTTGTAGAGAATTTAAAAACCTACAACTTCTGTTTCAAACATTTTTTTGTATAACGCTTAGTTTAGCGGTAATTTGCGATTTTCTGTTTTTTTTCTCACGAAAACGTGAGAAAAATCGATTTTTTTAACATTTCGGTCTTAGTATGCATTTTACGACAAAAGTGTATATAATAAAAGTTATAGAAAATTAAAAGATCTACAACTTTTGTTTAGAGCATTTTTCTCTACAGAGCCTAGTTTAGCGTGAAAGCGTGATTTTCCGTATTTTTAAGCCAAACTGAGTTCGATTGTCATTTTGCGTCATTCACTCATGATTAAAATAAGGTTATGTTTTTGAGGTTAGTTTTTGTTTATTTCTAATATTTTATTAATAATGTTAGGTTTATTATTAATCATTTGCATTGGCAAGAGAAAGTTGTGTGAGTGTTTCACACCAGATTTTTTAATACTCCAATACTTAATCGGCTCAATAAAAACTTACTTTTTTCATTTTTTTCAATTATTTTTAAACATCATGCAGTTTCTTTGAATCATTAAAAATCTCGTGTGAAGCACTTCACAATTTTCTCTTGCCAATGCAAATAATCCTAACATTAGTTATAAAACATTCGAAATAAACAAAAAACTAACTTCAAAGCACATAACCTAATTTTAATCATAAGTGAAAGACGCAAAATGAAAATCAACCTCAGTTTGGCTTGAAAATACGGAAAATCACTCTTTCACAGTAAACTAGGATCTGTAGAGAAATATGCTTTAAAAAAGTTTTAGATCTTTCAATTTCCTATATATTTCATTATATACATTTTGTCGTAAAATGAATACTAAGGCCGAAATCTTAAGAAAATTTATTTTCACACGTTTTCGTGAGAAAAAAACAGAAAATTGCTAATTACCGCTAAACTAAGCGTTATACAAAAAGATTAACAATGTTATAAATTAGTTTGCAATTGCATTTTTAGCGCAAAAAAATGTTTGAAATAAAAGTTGTAGGATTTTAAAGTGTCTACAACTTTTATTTATATACATTTTGAAATGCATATTTAAGCCGCAATCTTAAAAAAAACAATTTTTACTTTCTCTTGCCAATAAGAATACATAGGAAGGACAGTATTGTTTTCATGTCGATTTTTCAAATTCGAGTTTTCACCGGATCTACACGTTTTCAGACTCCCTGAACCCAAAAACATGTTTTTAGCGATTGGTCTGTGTGTCTTTGTGTATACAGAATACCTCAAGAACGGAACATCGTACGAACTTGAAACTTAAGTTACATACCACTACCGGACCCGACACGAACATTTTCATCAAAATCGGTCAACCGGAAGTAGTAGTTTATTCGTGTCATTTTTCACTTTTTTGCGATTTTCTCAAAAACTGATCATACGATTTCTTTTAAAATCGCCTTTTTTACTAAATTTTTTATGCTCTACAAGATAGGGTAGGCGCCATGTTTGCTGAAACTCTTAGTAAGGCTGTTTTCACGTAAAAAAATTGTTTTTTTTAAGATTGCGGCTTTAATATGCATTTTAGCGCAAAAAAAATAATACAAGTTGTAGAGAATTTAAAATCCTACAATTGTTATTTCAAACATTTTTTTGTATACCGCTTAGTTTAGCGGTAATTATCGATTTTCTCTTTGTTTCTCACGAAAACGTGCGAAAAAATCGATTTTTTAAAATATTTCGGCCTCAGTATGCATTTTAAGACATAAGAGTATACAATAAAATTTATAGAAAATTAAAAGATCTACAACTTTTGTTTTTAAGCATTTTTTTTCTACAGAGCCTAGTTTACCGTGAAAAAGTGATTTTCCGTATTTTTAAGCATAACTGAGGTTGATTTTCATTTTGCGTCTTTTACTCATGATTAAAATTAGGTTATGTTTATTGAGGTTAGTTTTTGTTTATTTCTAATGTTTTATAACAAATTTTAGGTTATATTGGTCATTATTTGCATTGGCAAAAGAAAGTTATGTGAGTGTTTCACACCAGATTTTTTTTGTTTTACATCTGACTGTTTTGTAATTTCTGCAAATACAGACGGTGGAGAATGACGATATATGAAAACGACGGATAAAAAAATGCCAGAAGATAAATTAATTAACTACAATATATTATATCGTCCATCCAATGGTAAACTCGCGAATGTGAAAATTCTCAGTTTTACGGTAGAGCAAAAAACAAATTCAACGCTTTCTTCTTTAACCCTTTATAGGTCTTTGGTAAGTATATTTACCACTGGCAACAAGGTCGATTTTATTTAAGAATAAGCTATGCAGTTGAACCCTGTCGGCATTTTATGGTTTTGTAGATGTTCTCTGGTAAGTAGACTATCCACATTTTGAAATTAGTACGCAGCGACAATTTGCTTCATGAGTTACAAGAATGTGGTAAGGATTCATACCAGCGTACGCATCCGTGTTGTTTTGTTGTTACTTTTGTACAGTGCTTAGAAAACTCTAGTTTTTGACGGGAAATCAAGCATTCATGCTAATATAACGTTGAGATAAGAGTTATTCTACTAATCTTTCTGTTACATAGGATTATAAGTTGTTTTATTAAGATTCTTACCACTAAACATTATGTGATTTCCATTAAATAAAAGTTCCTTGGTAAGTATACTTTAAGGGCTTAACATTAAAAAAAATAAATATCTTACTGTTCTAGCACTAGAAATACATTATTTAAGTCCCTATAAAACAAAATTTAACATTTTACAACATGTATATATTTACCCGTAGTACTGCCCTATAAAGGGTTAACACACTTCGTGTATTTTCGTAACTTTACAAAACTGTATCACCCTAACCGAACAAGATACATATTTGCGGGTTTACTACAACATGAGTTGGGTTGTATACATCAGCATGATCTAACAAACTCATATTCGCAAAATTTGCACATTCACGAGTTTAACATTGGTGGGCCGATAGATTACAGTCACAACAATTAATTAGAAACCGATGTACAACTGAAAAATTTCAGAAATAAAAGTCTCTGCCGGCCGCATTGGCGCAGTTGGTAACGTGCTCGCCTCTCATCATGCGGTCCTGGGTTCGAATCCCACTCAGGCATGGCATATTTTCATACGTCACAAAAAATCATTTCATCCTCCATTGTACACAGTTACACCCCAACGTCGTCGCTAATGACCGTTGTAGTTGATGCGACGTTAAATAAAAAAAATCTCTAAAAAACAACGAAGTATAGGTCATTTCGTCGGCTGCATCACAAACCGTCGTATCTCAAAAATCATGTTTTTCTAGGAGAGCCGTTTAAAGTTTTGCGTTTAGTTCTCCACTCTACATCTCAGCAATTATTTACAATAAAACCGTAATTATTGCTTTAAATAATCAACAAAAGACTGTATTTTTTTATTATTTATATGATATTAATGTAAGTTATTGATTTTTATCAATAATGTATAAATTTGTCGAGTTACGACAGTACGTGATTCACGGCAACGTATTATGTAATATAAACAAATGACGTATCTCTATAGATAAAAGTATCCTGATAGAAAATTACTACTAATAAACACATGATTACTCTTTTTAGTATAAATTCTACATTAATACAGACAACTAGCTAATTTATTACAACAAAATACAAATTTAAGAAAATTTGTTAATGCAATGCATAACAAAATAAGTACAAAAAATTTTTTTTTGTAGTTCCTATTTTCTAAAAAAAACATACCAATAACTTGAAAATAATACTACGAAACTACTAAGCATTAACTAATTTCATTGATGAATGTTACTTTTTAGAAAAATAATGACATCATAAACTGATGTAAAAAATTTTAAAAAATTGTTTATTACTGGACAATGACACTTACAGTAACACTATAGGGTTACCTGAAAGCTGTTTAGTAACTACGTAGCAAAATATACAAAATACGTACGTAAAAAAACACAGAAACCTAAAATAATAATATATTAGGCCTACGTTATTATTAGTAATCAAAAACTAAAATTTTATTTAGTAGGCCTACTCCATAACAAACGATAACAAAATGTTTTGTTGGCAATGCCTGGAAACAGAAAGTAACTACATTGGCATAAACGTAATATTTATAAGCTGAATGATATTAGTTTTAAAGATTTATAAAAGGCATTAAATTCTTTGTTCTTATTTGAATGAGGTAAATTTCTTTAAAAGTTCTTGTGTTCTTCCCACTTGGCGACGGGTGACACTGCATTACATAAAGATAACAAATCTTTGTACTTACCGTTTGTAATTTATGTAGGCACTAAATTTAATTTTTTGGGTTCAATATTCTTTATTGACTTTAGCTTTCCAATATTAAAATGCCAATATTCATCACAAGGTGGCTGTTCTTAAAATAAATTGTATCTGGCAAAATTTTGGGAACACGAATTTTCATCATACGCAACCAGTTTATTTTCTCGCCTGTTAAATCTTTTCTGTTTAACAATAGGCCTACTCTCAATTCCTTAAAAGTTTCTTTAAAATCGATAAAATCTTCATACTGAAGTGGATTGACAAGGAAGGTTGTTTTTACAAGCTAATTTAAAAATAGGAATAAGTTGAGATGGTACAAATAAATCGCCTGAACGTTCAATAGCAGACTTTATAGCAGACCTACTATGTCATGAATCACCCTCATTTTGTCCGTGGAAAGGCTCACAAAATCTCAGGGCAATACTTTCAATAGCCTATTAGTCGAAATAGGGACAACATACAAAAGCATGATGGCTATTAGGGCCTATTAAGTTTTTACTTTCGTCACTCCTTCCGTCCAAAAAGAGAAACACATTTTTTACCTCTTTTTCAATTCAATTGGTTTAAACAGATCGAAAAAAATCGCTTCCCACGACTCTTCTTTTGTTACAATATAACTTTACGAAGTAAACTAAGATTTATCAAACCACAAACACACTCGCAAACGTCTACTAACATACTGATAAAGAGCAAGTAATCATGGGTAGCCTACATATTTTTACGTCTGACTATTTTGGAATTTCTGCTAAAACAGACGGTGAAGAATGATGTACGAAAATGAGTCATGAAAAAAATTCCAGACCTGACCGAGAATCGAACATGGGACCCGGTACAATGATATAATTCGATTAAGGTAATTTATCAGTGCTCCCTTCATAAAAATGTAAACTAAGTGCGTATTCAGTTAAAAGTAAATTGGAAAATTACTTCTTCGTGGAATATGGATATCATAATATATCCTGACGATTGCTGCCTAACCCAGTCAAGGAGATACCTATATAAAAGCCAATTTTATTATTTAGTTTTATTTTATAATGTACTTATTTGAATACGTCACATACAGTTTCGGTTTCATTAGGTAAGCGACCGCATCACAAACTGACGAATCTACAGATACGACAGAGTGAGGACACAATACAAGTTTCACAAAGTGACGTATCTCAAGATACGACAGTACGTGATGTACAATTCATCACTTTTAGTGAGTTACGCAGAAACATTATTGCTCGTATCTTTGTTAATAACGAAGATATTGATAAGTCAGTTCGTGATATTGTAGAGTACACCCAGACACATTCATAGGCGACCTAACTCAAATTTCGATTTTTTTGAGATACGTCACTTCGTGATGCAGACGACGATTTGTTCTAGCTAGAAGCTCTCCCTCCAACGCTCTGTGCTGCTGAGCTGTTCTGTTTAATGGTGGGGGAAGCACCTCGTAGTTGTAACAGTAGTATACAGTTAGAAAGAGAGGGAATGATCATTAAGTGAGAAGGAGACAACACTTGCCCCTTGAAACTATCCCTACTCTACCTACTCGCCCTTCCCTTACAAGCTTCTTCCTAAAACAAATGTACTATAAAATGTTTTCAAAAACAAATACAGAAAACATCCATCAATCGAATGGAAAGAGTGAAATGTAGAAAAGCAATTTGTAAATGACAAATGAAAGAAGAAAAAGGATTTTCTTTGAAAGGAAAAGTCTACTTGAATGATTTAGTTTGAAATCAAATAGGAGTGCTAAATAATTCAGTCCTGGTTGTAGCCTTGAATTTCAGTAGATTTACTTTTTTCATCAATGGTAAATGATTGCGTGGGAACAATAAAAGGAAGGGGACAAAAGTTATTACTTTTTGATTGATGAAAGATTGTAGCAATCAAAAAAGGAATTAACATTTAAAACAATTCGATTACCCGATAAATCTCTCCTCTTACATTAAAAAATCTGGTGTGAAACACTCACACGACTGTCTCTTGCCAATGCAAATAATTAACAATAAACCTAACGTTAGTAATAAAACATTGAAAATAAACAAAAGATTAACCTCAATAAACATAACCTTAATTTTAATCATTAGGACCAGTTTTTGAGAAAATCGCAAAAAAGTGAAAAATGACACGAATAAACTACTACTTCCGGTTGACCGATTTTGATGAAAATGTTCGTGTCGAGTCCGGTAGTGGTACGTAACTTAAGTTTCAAGTTTCAAGTTCGTACGATGTTCCGTTCTTGAGATATTCTGTTCACACACACACACACACACAGACCAATCGCTAAAAACATGTTTTTTTGGGTTCAGGGGGTCTGAAAACGTTTAGATCTGGTGAAAACTCTATTTCGAAAAATCGACATGAAAACAATACTTTCCTTCCTATATATTCAAATAGGCAAGAGAAAGTAATAAATTTCTATAATTATTTGTAACTATCCAGTTTATTCGAACATCGCCTTAAAAATAGGAAAGTGAAAGCTGTTTATTGATTTTTAATAAATCAATATGGAAAATAACTAAAAATTGTTATTTTATTTTTACTATTAGAAATAGTTAAACTATTTCAGTTAGAATAGATACTTGACCTTGCATGAAAACAACTAAAGATGGATTGTGTACTAACAAATATTTACTTATTAAAGTCTGTATAAATAACTAACTACTGTACCAGCAAACTTAACTATAAGTGAACTAGCGATAATTTTGTTTGCTTCCAAGTAACAACACTTTTAAAGTAAACCAGTTCTTGTCTGTTTGTTGTAAATGTTGATTTTTAAAACACAAGATAAAATTAGTGGAAAGGAAATTGATAGATCGAATTATATTATAGTTTATGTGGTACCGGGTGCGGCATAAGTTACTACCCCGAACATTCATACATGCATTGTAGATTTTTACTTTCTCTTGCCTATATGAATATATAGGAAGGAAAGTATTGTTTTCATGTCGATTTTTCGAAATCGAGTTTTCACCGGATCTATACGTTTTCAGACCCCCTGAACCCAAAAAACATGTTTTTAGCGATTGGTCTGTGTGTGTGTCTGTGTGTGTGTGTGTGTGTGTGAACAGATTATCTCAAGAACGGAACATCGTACGAACTTGAAACTTAAGTTACGTACCACTACCGGACTCGACACGAACATTTTCATCAAAATCGGTCAACCGGAAGTGGTAGTTTATTCGTGTAATTTTTCACTTTTTTGCGATTTTCTCAAAAACTGGTCCTACGATTTTTTTTAAATCGCCTGGTTTACTCAATTTTTTATTCTCTACAAGATAGGGTAGGCGTCATGTTTGCTGAAATTCTGGGGTGAGGCTGTTTTCACGTAAAAACGTTGTTTTTTTAAGATTACAGCTTTAATATGCATTTTAGCGCAAAACTTTATATAATAAAAGTTGTAGAGAATTGAAAATTCTACAACTTTTATTTCAAACAATTTTTTGTATAACGCTTAGTTTAGCGGTAATTTGTGATTTTTCTGTTTTTTTTCTCACGAAAATGTGTGAAAAATTGATTTTTTTAAGATTTCGGCCTTAGTATGCATTTTACGACAAAAGTGTATATAATTTAATTTTATAGAAAATTAAAAGATCTACAACTTTTATTTAAAGCATTTTTCTCTACAGAGCCTAGTTTAGAGAGAAAGAGTGATTTTCCGTATTTCTAAGCCAAACTGAGGTTGATTTTCATTTTGCATCATTCACTCATGAATGAGGCAAAAATAAATAATTAAATAATAAATAAATAATTAAATAATTATAAATAAGGTTATGTTTTTGAGGTTAGTTTTTTGTTTATTTCTAATATTTTATTAATAATGTTAGGTTTATTGTTAATTATTTGCATTGGCAAAAGAAAGTTGTGTGAGTGTTTCACACCAGATTTTATATATTGTGTACATGTAGAGCTTGCCGTAAGGCCGGCCTGTGTGGTTTCATTTTTAACGTTCTTTTAACATTCTTCTAACACTTCTATCCGAAATGCCTAATTCTGTGGAAGCACGTCTTGCTGATTTATTTGGAGAATTGACAAATGATTGTGCAACGTGGTGTAAATTTTCTTCAGTAGTAACCGATGCAGGGCGACCAGATCCGGGTAAATTATTGACTGAACCTGTGCTTTCAAAGCGTTTATTTAAATTATACATACTTTTCGTACACGGCGGCAAAACATTAGGAAATTTATGCAGACCTGATTACGTACTTTATCGTAATTACAATTAAATTTGCTCCACTGCTGTATAATAAATACTCTCTGTTGAAGTGACAGTTTTCTATTCATAATGAAAGACGTCTTTAACCTTAACAAATGAATAAGTGGGGGGTAGCAACTAACACGAATACACGAGTAGAACTGAAAAGGCAGATGTGTAAACGTACTGGCGTTCAAGGTTACCCCCCCCCCCCCACTTCAGTGAGTGAACATGTAATTTTCTAGCGACGGGTAGCGACTAATGCCGCACACGGTATTTAAAATTTATATAATTAAGTTCAAGTTCATCACGAATTATTTATCAAATCGATATTTATATTTATTCAATATTGTAATACCTATACTCTATTTCACGTTCAGAATGCAGGACAGCTCTTATGAGAAGCCGTTGTGTTATCAGGCGTACGGAAAACATCACGCACAGCCAATACAATAACTACCATCCGTAGGTCACGGGCAAAATTTTTTAGAATTTCGCTTAAAACGATCTAACAAGCTCATTTTTACTTTCTCTTGCCTTTATGAATATATAGGAAGGAAAGTATTGTTTTCATGTCGATTTTTCGAAGTGAGTTTTCACCGGATCTACACGTTTTCAAACCCCCTGAACCCAAAAAGCATGTTTTTAGCGATTGGTCTGTGTGTGAAAAGAATACCTCAAGAACGGAACGTCGTACGAACTTGAAACTTAAGTTACATACCACTACCGGACCCGATACGAACATTTTCATCAAAAACGGTCAACCGGAAGTAGTAGTTTATTTGTTTAATTTTTCACCTTTTTGCGATTTTCTCAAAAACTGGTCCTACGATTTTTTTAAAAATCGCCTGGTTTACTAAATTTTTATGCTTTACAAGATAGGGTAGGCGCCATGTTTGCGAAATTCTTTGTGAGGCTGTTTTCACGTAAAAAAATAGTTTTTTAAGATTACGGCTTTAATATGCATTTTAGCGTAAAAATGTATATTAAAAGTTGTAGAGAATTTAATCCTACAACTTTTGTTTCAAACATTTTTTTTGTACAACGCTTTAGCGGTAATTAGAGATTTTCTGTTTTTTTCTCACGAAAACGTGTGGAAAATCGATTTTTTTTAAAGATTTCGGCCTTAGTATGCATTTTACGACATGCATTTACGACATGCAAAGTGTATGTACACATATAATCAAATTTATAGGAAATTAAAAGATCTACAACTTTTGTTAAGAGCATTTTTCTGTACAGAGCCTAGTTTAGCAAGAGTTAGTTTTGAAAGAGTGAGCTTCCGTATGTTTAAGCATAACTGAGGTTGATTTTCATTTTGCGTCTTTCACTCATGATTAAAATTAGGTTATATTTTTTAAGGTTAGTTTTTTGCTTATTTCTAAAGTTAGGTTATATTGGTCATTATTTGCATTGGCAAGAGAAAGTTGGGTGAGTGTTTCACACCAGATTTTTAATCAAAAAGTTCTGGAAAAATTGCTATCGCTTCCTAATGAATCCTATTACGCTAAAAATGTTATTATACTCTGATATTTAGAAAAGAAGCAAGGTTAGACGTTTAAATCTCCGTTACATTTTTTTGCGTTTTACATTAAATAACTCTTTCTTTCCATGACGACATAAGTGTTTTATTATTTTGTTATAAAATATTGAAATTTTATCTGTAATTTGATGTCTGACAAGTCATATATTGGAGGGGAACAGATATAATAAACTAGTTTGAAATAATTCATTTTTTTCATATCGGCTCATTCAAAAGGAATTACCATTGATTGTGTTATTCCTGTAAAATAGTCTCGTATGTAAATAATGTCTTTTGTTCGTTATTTCACCAGCTAATAACTTTTGTTTATTCGTTATGTAAACCTATAAAACTATGTATCACAATAATTACGATATTATTGTCGTTATAGTCCTATGAAAATTATTATTTGCGGTTGAAACAATGTTTTTTGTTAGTTTTAACAGTTTCGATTGAAGCGACAGATTTATCATAAAACATCTACGACATATTTAACCACTCGCATTATGCTTCTCGTATTATGTACTCGCGTTTCCACTCGTATTATGTTTGCCTCCACTTGTATTTATTTTATGATTTGTTGATACCCCCCTATTACATTATTCATACGCTTTAATGTGTTGTTGTTAGTTTTAAGAGCGTGCTATACTTTTTATGTTTATTATTACTTTAATTATAATAATGATACATAAAACTGCCCATTACAGACAGGTGGAGTGTCAATTTTTTACACTCAATCTGTTCGTTGCAGGGCTAAAATAATTAGTTCTGTTTCTTATCACATGGTCAGTCAATTGAATGACTGAATCATTTAAGAACAGAAGAGGGAGAGGTGTAAATGACACTAATCAGAGTTATCTTCTCTGAAAGTACTGAATTTCATTATACAGCCAGACCCTGTGGTGAATGAAGTGAAGGTGTCATTTGCAGAGTGGAAAATATGAGCTTTTCAGAGGGCCCGGCATGCTGATAAGCGGGTTTTTCCATTCAGTGAGAAAGGCAATGGTAAACCACCTCATTCCTCGTTTTACTTAGTAAAACCTCTACAGGTTCAAACCAGCCTTTCGGCTGATGACCTAAACAACAACAGTCCTATAAAAAGACCCAAGATGGGTCTTTCCCGTTTTCTGTACGCCACTATCAAATCCGAATTCCCTGAAGGGTTACACAATTCTCCCACTCCTGCGACTCGCGCGCCAATCTGACTACCAATATTCCTGCGTAATATCAATTATTGCACTCCGATTTCACAGTTATTTACTACTACACAGTCTACTATGAATTTTGTAGAGTTACTTAATAATATTCGGACGAAGGAAGATGCTGCAGAGTTCCTTCAGGAAAGAGGGTTCTTGCATAATCCCGGAAGATGTGACAACTAAAAAACTATGTGTGAAACAGTCACACGACTTTCTTTTCCCAATGTAAATAATTTAAAAAATATAACGTAATAGTAATGTAGTACTGTAATATCAAAATAAAAAAATAAAAATAAGAAATAAAACAACAGAACGTGTAACATAGTATAGTATTCGGATGAACTAAAGTCCCCTAGCCGTGGGAGTGAGAGAAAGCATAACGCTCTCACTCGCACAACCCATACGCGCCGTTCCAATAACATTGTATAATTTCACTCATTGTTGTGAGCAAGCGTTTATGCACGCAGTAAACTAACAAGCAAAATAACGACTGTAGTATGTTTTCAGATTTGGATTACAACGGTAAAGACCTTTGAGCGCATGCGTAGTTATGCCACATATCTCCCTCTCACTCGCTCGGCTATGGGACATTAGTTCGTCTGATACCTATACTATGTATTAGGACTGGGAAGGACGTGTGTACGCGTGTGTGAGTGTAGACCCTACCTGTGTTAGTAAAAGTATTCAATAAGGCGGGGAGTGGGAGAAATGAACAAGTGTGCAACCCTTCAGGGAATTCGGATTTGATAGTGGCATACAGAAAACGGAAAAGACCCTTTATATTTTTAATTATTTACATTGGGAAGAGAAACTCGTGTGAATGTTTCACACATACTTTTTTAGTTGTCACATCTTCTGGGATAGTGTAATAACCCCTTTTCCTGAAGGAACCTGCAGAATCTGCCTTCGTCCGAATATTACGCTATTAAATAAGTCTACAAAATTCAAAGTAGACTGTGAAATGGGAGTGAAGTTGACATTGCGCAGGAATATTGGTAGTCAGATTGGCGCGCTAGACGCAGGAGTGGGAGAATTGTGTAACCCTTCAGGGAATTCGGATTTGATAGTGGCGTACAGAAAACGGGAAAGATCCAGATTTTCTTTAAAATCTTATGACATTCTAGATAAGTAAACCAACAAATTCGGGGCCCGCCACGAAATTTGCTCGTTGACTACACATATTTGATCCACCTAACCCCACTAATGTGAAACTTGGAAGCGGTGCGAGGGGCCGTTGGATTGGGAAGTTAATAAATTTCGTAAATTTCTAATCAATTAGAATTTACTGTTATTATAGTAGATTTGTTTACGCAAATACATAATCGTAATGGATATTTTTTAGTGTTTATTAGTTTTTGTTTTTTACTCAATTATTTTTAGTAACCTTACAAAAATTTACAGTTGTAATTATGTTTTTTTATCAACACAAATAGTTTGTTTTAAAATGTTTAAAAATTATACCGTAATTGTTTTGTGCGTCGTGTAATCTTTTACGATTCTTTTTTATTATTTCTTATTGCGTCATACACTTACTTTATTTAGTTTTTCATTAACTTAACTGTTAATTATTACCTTCATGTTAATTGCATTGTTTTGTTTAATCCAGGTTTTCATTACCTATCACTTAACAGTCTTGTATTATAAAAACCACGTATTTATGTAATAATTATATAAATTATTGTAGCTACTGCCTTTATTTTTAGTATTTTAATTCACAGCATTGTCTTATTCCGCAAAGGTTTTTATAATATGCAAAATTGTTTGTATTTAATTAGCTAATTATATTGTATTTTTAGTGCACATTATTATAATATGTTTATTTATTTTTGTAAATAGTGCAGTACCTAGTTGGTTGCTAAAGGTTACTTTAGGTTTTAAATATTCTAGAACTAGAAATTACTAGCCTTGCTTTTGTTATTTACTATAATATTATTTATTTGATATGAAATGTAAATATGAATAAAATTTATGATGGTTGGGATTTTATTAACCAAACTTTCTCAGGAATGGTTGGCCTAAGTCTGTACAAGTCTGCACCTTACTTAAACGGCACACATATCTTCATCCCATTCGGCCATGGGGTTTATTTATTCATGGGGCATATTGTTCTACGTACTTATTTTTAATTTTTCTGTATAATTTTTACAACGTTGCCCCAGCGGTACAAAAATGTGGAGAATGCCTCAGTGGAATTTTCCGTCCAACTTGCGTAAAGATTTCTTGACAGTTTTTTTTTACTTTCTCTTCCCCTATATGTTATATAGGGAAGGAAAGTATTGTTTTGTCGATGTTTCACCAGATATACACGTTTTCAGGCCCCCTAAACCCCAAAAAAACATGTTTTTAGCGATTGGTCTGTGTGTGTTGGTCCGTGCGTGTGTGTGTGTGTGTGTGTGTGAACAAAATATCTCAAGAACGGAAAGCGTACGAAGTTGAAACTTGGAACTTAAGTTAGGTACCACTAGAGGATCTGACAAGAACATTTTAATCAAAATCGGTTCACCGGAAATAGTAATTTATTCGTGCGATTTGCTCAAAAACGTTTCTTACCATTTTTTTTTTAAAATCGCATATTACATTTGAATTTTACATTTACAATGGCTTATTTGCATTTTTGATACTCTACCACATAGGATAAACGCAATGTCTGCTCAAATTTTTTGGGGGGAGGCTGTAGAAAGAAATCTCTCGTAGAAAAAAATGATTTTTTGAAGATTGCGGCCTTAATCTGCATTTTAGGGCAAATGTAATATATATAATCAGTCGTAGAAAATTTAAAAACCTACAACTTTTATTTCAAACATTTTTTATACAACGCTTAGTTTAGCTGCAATTAGTGATTTTCTGTATTTTTTTCATTAAAATTGGTAAAAAATGATATTTCCTAATATTCCGGCCGTAGTATAGTCCACTATGCATTTTTTGATAAAAATGTATAAGCCTATAATTAGAATTCAGGAATTAAATTAAAAATAACTACAAATTTTATTTTAAGCATTTTCTTCTACAGTACTTAGTCTGCATTTTACGGCCTTAATCTGCATTTTAGGGCAAATGTATAACATAATCAAAATTTAAAAACCTACAACTTTTATTTCAAACATTTTTTGTTCAACGCTTAGTTTAGCTGCAATTAGTGATTTTCTGTATTTGTTTTCATTAAAATTGGTAAATAATTAGATTTTCTAATATTGCGGCCGTAGTATAGTCCATTTAAAAAATTTTCACCAATAAACAATAAAGAAAAAGGGGGAGAATTGACAAAGTCTCGATCACGTGTGTGAGAAAAACTATTATAATAGGCAAAGAGGAAGGGAATTGGCAAAAGCGGTGAGAGAACGCGTACGTTAATAAATAACCTCGATCAAATAGTAATGAAGGTCACTTCCTCGTTAACTTTACCTAGACAGATGAAGTGAACAAAATCGAAAATGAAGATAAACTTAAATTCGTACTTCACAGCAATACAAGTTCAACATTTTCAAGTTCATTACGAGGTTATGGATAAAAAATGAAAGTACACGTAAACAAATTATCTATCCGTACCCTTTCTCATTGATAAATCTCTGGTAAACAAAAGAATTAATAAGAGCGCCCCGGTAGCGCAGATGCGGAGTGCTAGACAACAATACGGCGTGGATTTTTTTTTAACGTCCGACTGTTCTGCAATTACTGTTAATGCAGACGGTGAAAAATGAAATGATTTTTTGTAACGTATGAAAATATGCCATGCCTGAATGGAATTCGAACCCAAGACCGCATGATAAAGCGGCGTGGAATTTTACTCTCAGTAACGCCTTGAAGTACGAGGATAGTTAAAGAGTAAAGTCAGATTTCAGTCTGTTAACTAATGCTGCTTTGATAATGTTCATCGAAAGGTGGGAAACCCCTGTTAGTATATAGTATAGTCTACTATGCATTTTTTGATAAAAATGTATAAGCCTATAATTAGAATTTCAGGAATTAAATTAAAAATAACTACAAATTTTATTTTAAGCTTTTTCTTCTACAGTACTTAGTTTAGCGTCAATTAGTGATTTTTCGTGTTTTTAAGTCGAACAGAGGTTGATTTTCGTTTTGCATCATTCACTCGTAATTAACATAAGTTATATTGGCAGGATAAAGCCGTGTGAGTGTTTCACACCAGAATTTTAGGTTAGGTTGGCTTTTCATTTCTGTACAGTGGAATGAATAAATCAACTGAAGATTTCGACGGCTCTTTCGATGCGGAACAAAACAGGGGTTTCCCACCTTTCGATGAACATTATCAAAGCAGCATTAGTTAACAGACTGAAATCTGACTTTACTCTTTAACTATCCTCGTACTTCAAGGCGTTACTGAGAGTAAAATTCCACGCCGCTTTATCATGCGGTCTTGGGTTCGAATTCCATTCAGGCATGGCATATTTTCATACGTTACAAAAAATCATTTCATTTTTCACCGTCTGCATTAACAGTAATTGCAGAACAGTCGGACGTTAAAAAAAAATCCACGCCGTATTGTTGTCTAGCACTCCGCATCTGCGCTACCGGGGCGCTCTTATTAATTCTTTTGTTTACCAGAGATTTATCAATGAGAAAGGGTACGGATAGATAATTTGTTTACGTGTACTTTCATTTTTTATCCATAACCTCGTAATGAACTTGAAAATGTTGAACTTGTATTGCTGTGAAGTACGAATTTAAGTTTATCTTCATTTTCGATTTTGTTCACTTCATCTGTCTAGGTAAAGTTAACGAGGAAGTGACCTTCATTACTATTTGATCGAGGTTATTTATTAACGTACGCGTTCTCTCACCGCTTTTGCCAATTCCCTTCCTCTTTGCCTATTATAATAGT
The DNA here is from genome assembly GCA_035578175.1 of Catonia carolina. NCBI lineage: Eukaryota > Metazoa > Arthropoda > Insecta > Hemiptera > Achilidae > Catonia > Catonia carolina. The sequence goes on along the minus strand of JAQMRL010000005.1, from coordinate 65,417,791 downwards.
TTTTCTCACACACGTGATCGAGACTTTGTCAATTCTCCCCCTTTTTCTTTATTGTTTATTGGTGAAAATTTTTTAAATGGTCATCTATCAGTTTCTTCTGTCCATCCGTGGCACCCAGATGTCAGAAACTATAGATACTGAAGTTACGAGTTGCCTTTTGCGTATACTATATGGGCTGTGAGGGAGGGAAGCGAAATATTTGCAGTACTGCCAACCATAACAGTGGTACAGTACTCGTATATTTCACTACCGTGCAGTTTCTAGATACATTTTGTAAGCTGTGGTTTATTCTGAGAAAATGTTTTCTTCATAAACCTTAAAAGAAATAAATATGTCCTGTAATATTACCTATAACTTAATTACATGACTAGAAATGTTTCATTTACTGTAATTACGAATGAATCACTTTCTTTACACTTGCTGTCATCGGCGTTTTCATTATCAGTCTCTCTAGTATCTACCTAACTGTTTTCTTTTTTTACCAGGTGTCAACAAAACTGGTAAAGAATAGCTTCTTCACGTCCTTAATTCCCTTCTTTATTTTTCGAATTGTGGAAAGAGAAACATCACAGTAGTTAGCAGCTCGCTCGCGGCTTTTGTTAGAGGCACGGATAGGCATTTTTGTTTAGCTTCAACTTCACATTTTATTACATTGCGTTTAGCACTGTGGATAGTTTGACCACGTTTTCGAGAAACCAACATGGGTGTTTACGGTAACAAACAGTTATATTCGTACAGTTAACCTAGAAAAGGTTCCGCGATAGACTGTATATGCTCTGGGTATAGTACAAGTTGTTATGTTTGTCTTTCTGAAATTACAGCAGTCGCGCATGCGCACTGATGCTTTCCCCCTTTACCCCTCGTTGCAAACAAGGGCAAACTCGTAACTCAAGTGACTATACAAGAAATATCAACAAACGGTTTTCGGATTCGTAATCTATCACAAAAAGTTAGTGCGTCTAAATTTGTTTTAATGTTCCGGTTTCGATAGGAAGTGACCCAAAACTGGAAGTCAAGAAATCAAAGTCGGAATTCGGAAACAAAAATCGTGCCATTCGATTCCTCTTGAAGAGTAGATGTAGAAATCACAAATGGTTTTTGCCATAAGTCAAAGGTTAGCCTTTTTTTAAATTGCAATGAGCCATGAAACGCGTCTCATGAAAGCGATTTTTCATACGTATAGTTGTTGCTTTTAATATCTCCACTACCTTTTAAAAGTAAGAAATGATGCGAAATTGCGTGCGTGCGTGTGTTATCAAAATCGGTCAACCGGAAGTAGTAGTTTATTCGTGTAATTTTTCACTTTTTTACGATTTTCTCAACAACTGGTCTGGTTTTTTTAAAATCGCCTGGTTTACTAAATTTTTTATGCTCTACAAGATAGGGTAGGCGCCATGTTTGCTGAAATTCTTGGTGACGCTGTTTTCACGTAAAAAATTGTTTTTTTTAAGATTGCGCCTTTCATATGCTTTCATGGAAGGAAACATCCTTTGAAGGAAACATCCTTCAAAATAATACTGTATTACAGAAACATACACAGAGTGATTCACGAAGCTTACCGGCGCTTCGTGAGCTCACTCTGTAGGCCAAAATAAAGAAAAACTTACTGCTTCACAACGATCGAAATAGGATTCCCTCTCTTCCCCACTTCTTCAATTCCCCCGTTCGCACTACGTGCCGGATCGAATACATTGGTAAGCACAACACAAATGAGCAATTAACAGGAATATCACTTATACTTGCTAATAAGAATAACTCTTATAGATGCTTGTTATCCATAACATTTTGTACAGATTATGTGACCACCAGCAGAAGAAAGCCATTAGTGTTTCCATTATTTTTGTTTACTATTAGGTAGTGTATTCATAATATAACTCAGCACGTTCTTAATTTATAATATTCACTGTTAATGTAAATAATTGATACGATTTAATTATTAAATGGAGTAAGCATTATTCATTATTTACTTGAGAGCAGCTAATATAAACTACGCTTTTACTTCAGTTGTACAGTGTTAGCGACCGTGCAGTATTGGTTTTGTAGTCATTGCAGTTTTATTATGTTTTGGGTTTGATCGGTTGTTCAATATTCAGAAAAATTCGTTTCGATTAAACAAATACAGTATAAGTATATATTTATTTGTGATTTAAACAGGTACAGGTTAAATAAGTGCAAATAATAAATAATAAAGTAATAGTAAGTATGAATATAAATACTGTTATAGTAATGAGCTGCACTAGTAGGCTGACCATCCTAGCTAATGTTTTTAGGACGGTGCGTAATGCGAGGTGGCGCGGATGAAGTGCGGAAGGGAGGGAATCCTATTTCGAAACTTGTCGGACAGAACTAGTTTTAAAACTTACTAGCCAAAAGAAAGTTACTGTCTGTCTATAACTTGATGACTCTCGCAGAGGGGAGCAATATCCGGATTGTAAAACCATTTTAGAAAACTATAAATTTTTTTAAGTAACTGAAACTTGTCGGAAATGACGTATTTTTATAAAAAAAGGATTTCGCATAAATATTTTGTCCTATAAAATTATTTCCAAAAACACAAGCTTAATGAGATAATGTATAATTTAGCAAAAGTTTTGTTTTTGAAGAAAAATCCGTAATTTTTCAAATACATCGTCATTGTTCAACAACAACTATTTCATGGATTAACATAAACTTTTGCAGGTTAGTTCTGTAATAATTATGAAAAACGATGATGCAATAAAACTTAACAGAAAATCAATACTTTTTAAGTTACAAGGCATTTTCATAAATAAATTTTGTAAAATCGCGAAACACGACATAAAAAAGTCAGCATACGAGAAACTTTTCTGTCTTTAAAGATAACTGTACACTGTAAGAGAATGAAATAAAGAGAAAATTTTCAATTAATTTTTAGTGAAAGAATTTTTTAAATTAGTAGGTGGCCTTCGGGCCAGCCCAGTCAGTCAGCTGGTAGAAAGTCGCTATTATTTAAGTAACACAGGTTGAGCAAGCGACTTTGTATGGTGACCAGTTGACAGCCAAAAAATAAATAAACTCTACTGGGAGTCCCTGTTCAAACTCATGTCTAATCTACGTCAAAAAAATCTGGTGTGAAACACTCACAAGACTTTCTCTTGCCAATGCAAATGATTAATAATAAACCTAACATTATTAATAAAATATTAGAAATAAACAAAAACTAACCTCAAAAACATAACCTTATTTTAATCATCAGTGAATGACGCAAAATGACAATCGAACTCAGTTTGGCTTAAAAATACGGAAAATCACGCTTTCACGCTAAACTAGGCTCTGTAGAGAAAAATTCTCTAAACAAAAGTTGTAGATCTTTTAATTTTCTATAACTTTTATTATATAATACAAAGTAAGTATTTTGGTGAGAAAGCCGTTGTGTTGTTAGCTCCTGTTAAAGAAGGAAGTTTTTCAGAAATAAAGTATCGATAAGTATTGATTTTGTGTTCTAAGTTAAGCGTAATAACTAGTTTCACGTACAGTAATTTAGATTGTCCATTTTTTCAGCGATATTTTTTAATTTTTACAAAATAAAGTTAGTCGTAATTTTAAGGTTAGGTCAACCCGTAATATATCTGTGATCTTCGTGAAGTCTGTGTACCCAATTAAACGTTAAAACTTTGTTTTACTTTTTATAATAATATAAAATATATTCATTAAATAGATATTGTTAAGAATGGCCAGTAAAATTGGAACATTAGGTAAAAATAAAAGCTCTCCACCCGTTACGCGCTCGAAAATAAACATAATATCATCTCCAGCTGTTAGCCTTGAAAAAAAAGTAGCCAAATTAGTTGAAGAACAAAAAAACATTAGGGAATCTATAATAAATAGCAATAAACAAAACGAGGATATAAGAAATAAACTTGAACAAGAGATAGCTTCACTAAAAGAAATAATTAAAATAAATGAAAATGATCACAAAGTCGAAATTAATAAACTTATGGAAGCAAATAAAATTTTAGAAAATGAGATAAAATTAGTTAATTTAAAATTAAAAAATGGGTTAGGGCTAAATAAAAATAGTAATAACAGCAAAATAAATAATACCCCTAAAAATAAATCTAATTCAACAGTAAAAAATGATCCAAAGAAACTTTTGTACAGTGAAGCATTAGCATCTAAAAAAGCTACTAAAATAAACAATAATAATAAAAACAAGGTCTTGGTGCTTGCGGACAGCCACGGACGTGGGTGCTGTGATCTGTTAAGTAAAAAATTAAATGATTTTGATGTTAGTGTAGTTTTTAAGCCGAATGCTCCTTTAAAAGAAGTAGTAAAATCAGCTAAAGATGATTTAAAAACCCTTAATAAGAATGATCATTTGATAATTATCGGAGGAACCAATGATATCAGTTCTAAAAATTTCCAAAATACTCCTCAAATTCTAAAAACAATTGAAGAACTGGTTCCAATGAGCAATAAAACAAATTTAATAATCAATACAATTCCCGTTCGACATGACAAACCAGAACTAAATACAGTAATAAATAAACTAAACCGTGATATTCATAAAAAAATTAATAGCCTAGAAAATAAAACAGTAAACAGGATTAAAATTAGTTTCATCAATGAAAGGCTTAATCGTACTAATTTCACTAATCATGGGTTACATTTAAATCAGTCTGGTAAAAACGTGTTGTGTGATAGGTTAGCATCCCTCGTCACTTGTAAACTCCCTGACAAATTAAAAGCTAAAGAGTCTTTTTTAATGAAATGGCTGAAACAAGGGATAAAGAGATAGGAAATATAAGGTTAGGTTTTATTGGTGAAACGCAACTGAAGAGGAGATCACAGGTTTTTAATTACAGTAACGGTAGGTTAGGTTTACATGATCTCAGGTTAGTAAATAGGCTGCGACCAGCTTCCATAATTGGAGTCAACACAGTTGTAGATAACCAAAACAATCAGGAAAATAATGCATCCCACTTCTCTATTTTACATCAAAATATTCAATATTTAAGTAATAAAATAGACAGGTTAGATATATTTTTAAGTTCTGAGAACCCAGATATGGTGGTATTTACTGAACACGGTTTAAAATGTAATGAGATGTCACTAATAAACTTTTCAGGGTTTTCTATTATTGCTTCATATTGTAGGAAAATGCACAAAAGTGGGGGGGTTTGTATATTAGCTAATTCAAGTAAGAAACTTGACACTCGTAATTTACCTTATCTAGAACGGTTTTCTCGGGAAATGGTTATTGAAGTGGCTGGGGTAGAAGTTAGGTTAGAAAAGAGGGGAAAGATGGTTGTGGTGGGTGTCTATAGATCCCCTAATGGTGATTGGGGTCAGTTTTGTTCATCGTTCAGTGAACTACTGGAAGTTTTAACAGAACGATACATAAAAGTGGTAGTTTTGGGTGATTTTAATGTAAATCTTGCTGTTGAAAATAAAATGGCTGAAGAGTTTAGGGATATTGTGGAGATGAACAATCTTGATATAAAAGTTAAAGGTTATACAAGAATTACTACTCACTCACAAACCATAATAGATAATATTTTAACAAATATGGAGAGTTGTCAGGTTAGGTTAAGGGGTTCAGAGCTCTCTGATCACGGCTACCAAGTATTAGAGATTCAGGATTTAGGTAGTCATGTCCCAAATCAAAAAAATATTAAAGAATTTAGGCAGGAAGACCAAGGGAATATTAATTGTTTGTTACATAGTTTAGCCAAAGAGGATTGGAAGACGGTTTTCAATTCATCTGACATTAATCAAAAATACCGTGCGTTCGGAAAGTCGCTGTGCACTGGAATTGTGACCATGGATTTATGAAAATATGTATAAAGAAATGACTAAGCATTTTGGAAAAAAATTTATTCAATACCTTAATTACATTGTTAAACCGTGATTACATTGTTTATAGAAGGTGTTCGAAATGACCTCCATTGGCATCAATACAGCATTGCACTCGTTTCATTTTGTTTGCAAACACCTTTCGCAACTGTATAAAACGTTATGCAACGTGTTTGGTGAACGAATAATTTCAAAGAATTTGTGGCCTGCAAGATCTCCTGATCTGACTCCCCCCGATTTCTTTTTATGGGGTGCGGCGAAACAAACTGTGTATCGGAACAGACCACACACGATTGACGAACTTAAAGCCGCAATAACGGCATACATTCAAGGAATCACTGTTCTTCAGTTGCGAAAGGTGTTTGCAAACAAAATGAAACGAGTGCAATGCTGTATTGATGCCAATGGAGGTCATTTCGAACACCTTCTATAAACAATGTAATCACGGTTTAACAATGTAATTAAGGTATTGAATAAATTTTTTTCCAAAATGCTTAGTCATTTCTTTATACATATTTTCATAAATCCATAGTCACAATTCCAGTGCACAGCGACTTTCCGAACGCACGGTATCATAATTTTATTGAGACATTAAAATTTCATTATAATAATAATTGTCCAATTAAAAAGAAAGATGTAAAAAATATTGTCAGTGAAACAGATGAGTGGGTCACAGGGGAAATTTTGCAAATGAGGTCTGAAGTTAGAGATGCATACTCAGATTTTCTTTCACATAGGACTACCTTTAATGAACAAAGGTACAAAACTATTAAAAAACATTATGCCAGAGAAGTCCAGAGAGCTAAATGTAAAAAAACTGCTGAAGTTCTTCATAATTCACCAAATCTAAACTCAGCAATATGGGAAATAATTAATAAGAATCGAGGTGTAGTTAGCAACAAAAGTTTTACTGACATACCTAATATTGTTAACAAAAACAATGAACTTATAGAGAATGGTATAGAAATTTGTAATTATTTTAACAAATATTACCAGGAAGTAGCTTTAAAACTTAAACAACAGATTAGGGAAACAGTGGGATGTTATGATCCAAAAGGTAACAAGGTAGTTAATCAATTCTTATTTAGCCTAGTTTCAAGGGAGGAATTAGAATCAGTTATTGATAGTTTGAAAAGTAAGAAAACATGTGGGTTAGATGGGATTTCTAGTATAATTGTTAAAGAATGTAAACATCTTTTAATTACTCCTCTCCTTCATTTGATTAACTTCTCACTTGAAGCAGGTGTATTTCCAAACAAACTGAAGGAGGCAAAAATATTGCCTATATTTAAGAATGGAGATAGCCAGTTAGTTGAAAATTATAGACCCATAAGTATTTTAAACACAATCAGTAAAATTTTTGAAAAGGTAGTATTTATTAGGTTAATCAGTTTCTTGACTGAAAACCTAATCATCTCAGAGGATCAGCATGGTTTCCAAAAAGGTAGATCAACTAAAACTGCAATTGTTTCACTTGTGGAGCAAGTAGTTGATATATTGGACGCCGGGGAGAAAGCATTAGCAGTGTTTCTGGATCTGAGTAAAGCTTTCGATTGTGTTGATCATGAAATTTTATTGAAAACACTAGAGTCATTAGGCGTTAGGGATGTAGAGTTGAAATGGTTTCAATCTTACCTTATTAATAGATTACAGTGTGTGGAGTTAACTAGGGTTGTTAGAGGGAAACTTACAAAAGTTGTATCTGGAAAGCTTGAAGTCAAAGCAGGCGTTCCACAGGGGTCAGTTTTAGGTCCAATTCTGTTTCTATTGTACATTAATAGGTTACCAGAAGTCATATCTAATGGCAGAGCTTTGTTGTTTGCTGATGATACTTCAGTAATCAGTAACAGTTCACTGGTAGATGCTCTTGAAGTAAATACACATGTTAACATAGAGTCCGTAGTGCAGTTCTTGAATCAAATGTTATTAACAGTTAATGGGAAAAAGTGTCAGTACTTGCAGTTCAAAAATAAACATAACGTTAAAGAAAGTAGAGAAGTGGATGTATTTATTCATAATAATAGTTTAGAGCATGTAGAAACAGTGAAGTTCCTGGGCGTATCTCTAGATAGATCTTTGTCTTGGGACTTCTATATCAATCAAGTTTGTAGTAAAATATCATCTGCGGTATTTGCACTAAAACAAATCGCCAGATTAAATGATAAAAAATTACTAATGGCAGCTTATCATGGCCTCATTCTGTCTCATATCCGGTATGGTATTTTAGTATGGGGTAATTCTAGCATGGGTAATATGAATAGGGTTTTTAAAATTCAAAAGAAAGCTATTAGGTGTATGGTGGGAGCTAACCAGCTAACCTCATGCAGGCCACTATTTAAGGAGCTTAAATTGCTTACAGTTCCCTGTCTCTACATTTTTGAGGTGATTATGTATGTTAGGCAAAATAATTTTATGCAGAATTTCAATGTTCACAATCATAACACGAGAAACAGGAATGATTATTATGTGGCTAATCACTCCACAAAATTGTTTGAACAAAAACCTACTTATGCAGGGAGAAAATTCATAAATAAATTACCCCAATCTTTAAAGTGTTGTGAGGATTTGAATTCCTTTAAAAAAAATTTAAAAAATTACTTGATTGGTGAAACTTTTTATAGCGTACAAGAATTTCTTTCTTGATAGTAGTGATACATAGTGTGTTTCTTATATGTATTTCAGGTGTTACATCTGACGACATGTCCTATACTCCTCCTGGAGTCTCCAGGGTGCAAAAAAAAAAAAAAAAATATACACTTTTGTCGTAAAATGCATACTAAGACCAAAATGTTAAAAAAATCGATTTTTCTCACGTTTTCGTGAGAAAAAAAACAGAAAATTGCAAATTACCGCTAAACTAAGCGTTATACAAAAAAATGTTTGAAACAGAAGTTGTAGGTTTTTAAATTCTCTACAACTTTTATTATATAAGTTTTTGCGCTGAAATTTATATTAAAGCCGTAATCTTAAAAAAACAACGTTTTTACGTGAAAACAGCCTCACCGAGAATTTCAGCAAACATGGCGCCTACCCTATCTTGTAGAGAATAAAAAATTGAGTAAAATAGGCGATTTTAAAAAAAATCGTAGGACCAGTTTTTGAGAAAATCGCAAAAAACTGAAAAATTATACGAATAAACTACTACTTCCGGTTGACCGATTTTGATGAAAATGTTCGTGTCGCGTCCGGTAGTGGTATGTAACTTAAGTTTCAAGTTTCAAGTTCGTACGATGTTCCGTTCTTGAGATATTCTGTTCACACACACACACACACACACAGACACATACACACACAGACCAATCGCTAAAAACATGTTTTTTGGGTTCAGGGGGTCTGAAAACGTATAGATCCGGTGAAAACTCGATTTCGAAAAATCGACATGAAAACAATACTTTCCTTCCTATATATTCATATAGGCAAGAGAAAGTAAAAAATACAGCAAAAAGCTGCGATCAAATTGGGTAGTTGTCAACCAGGGGGGTCACTAACGCATGCTGCCGTAGCGAGTTGAGAAAAGTGGTGGGGATGCACACAACGTGACGTCACGCGGCGCAACGTCAGTCCGATATTGCGGTTACGTTTACTTTTTCGTTTTGGTTGTGTGACTTATTTTTTTACAATAAGAATTTTCAAAAACTGCTGTAGCCTATTTAGTTTTGTTGTAAGTAACACCAAGGTCTCTTTTTGATTATTTTGTAGCAGGCCTATGTAAATTATTTACATTAGCTTCATATGCAAGCTAGTTTTAAAAATGGGAGGTTGTGCAGTTCAGAACTGCAAGAATTTCAGCGGTAAAACTGGAAATACGTACTCATTTCATAAATTCCCTAAAGATCCAGTAACTTAGTAAGAAAAAAAATGGGTTATAAGTTGTCGGAGAGCCGATTTGTTTAATCCAGACAATGTAGCCTAAGGATCTGTTTAAAACATAGTTCTGAAAACAACTACGAAAGGGACCTTAACTGTGCTGGTTTCCATGTAGTAGCTACAGTAAGTGATATGGGCGGAGGATATAAACTGTTATGGAAGAGTTTAGGATTACTACTGAAAATACGTACTTCAACCTTACCTGGCTGTGACGATAAAGTATATGTACTATTTGCTGACATGCCACATTAAATGAAACTTTTAAGGAACCACGTATTGGATGATGGATTAACGCTTGCTCAAGGAGCCATAATAGACACACATGATATTGAATAAATTATAGAAGAGGAAGAACTGAGGCTAGTGCCAAAATTACAGAGGAGTCACGTTGAGGTTACTGAATGTTTGCGTCCAAATGTTCGAATGGCTTTCCAATTGTTTTCACATCACACTGCTATGCTATTGAAAAGTAAATTAGCAGATACTAGTGAGAAGTGCAATTTCTTTGAATTAGTGAATAAATTTATAGACGTGATGAATTCCCGTTGTTTATATGACAAAAAGCTCTTGGAAATGTGCTTTTGGAGTGAATATAAAGGAGCAATTGGAAATTATAAATCAGACGAAAGCAATGATAAAAGTTTTAAAAATTGGAACTCGAGGAAACCTTCTTCCTTTTCAAAGAGGTCTGCTTATTTCTGTAACCTCTTTGATGAGTCTTTATAATAGTATAATTAAGGAGTACAAAGTAAAGTTCATTATGACAAGCAGACTCAATCAAGATGTACTAGAAAGTTTATTTTCACGAATTCGTGGTGTTGGAAGTCATTATGCCCATCCTCTTCCCACTAAATTCAAAAACAGACTGAAGATAGTCCTATTAGGTTAACGGTTGTCTCTTCCGCAAGGTTCGAATATTTCAGAGGACGAAGAGCTGACGGTCGGTCAGCTTAGAAAAAAATGAATGTGAAGGAAATGTTGAAACAAGTGCTAACCCAGAAATACATTCGACATCTGAAGAAGCGTTACGGTACCTTGCCGGTTATATCATTTATAAAGAAAACTATGATCAATTTAAAGACATGATGGAAGAATCCCACGAAGGATGGATAGAAATGTTGAGCTACGTACAGTATATTGACTGTACCGTCACGAAAATTCACCGACATAATTATAAAGGCAAACAAACTGTTCACAGATATACACGGGGATGCATTATTAAGTACTCTTGGTGTTGTAAATAAATATTTTCTAGTTTTGAAAAACAGTTTTCCAAATGTGAAAGAACACATTCTGATGAAACTAGCTCGCGTAAGGAGTTTCATCCGAGTATAATATCTGAACCAAAAACAAAAACGTGCTATTCAGGAAAGTAACAGTAACTCACTGGGAAATAACAAATGTAAAATACCTGAAAAGATAAGTTAAAAAATAACAAATGTAGAGGATCTTGGATATAAACATTTTTTTATTCACAATTACTTTTACTTAGATCCATAGTTTCATTTTCTCATTATTATTCTTTTAATCACACAAACCATACTAACGAATACGTAATAAATAGTGATAAACATATTAATACTATTATATGTACAGTGTTGTTAACTACTTTGTGTTGTACACCCAAATAAAGTACAATGCATTTATGCTGATGAACTGTAAACCTTGCATAAATACACATGACTGCAAAATTTAAAATCTGCATGAATATCCACATTATAGATAAGTAAGTACATTGTGTTATTAAAATATTATTTAACCATGTTATAAAATTTCGTACTGTATGACCATATTTTTGTATAATGGTAACACGAAAATAATATAACGTTGTTATTCCTGTGAATGTTAAGCGACTGTCAGACCTCGCGGCACAGCATTGCGCCGGATGACGTCACACATTGGCTTCCCCCCCACCACATTTATTATTTGTGTGGGAGTGAACAACCTTCTCTATAAAAACCTTGGTTGACCGCCTCTGTAGCGTAGTGGTTAGCGTGTTAGCCTGCCACGCGGAGGTCCCGGGTTCGATTCCCGGCCAGGGTCTGGAAATTTTCACGTGTCAAATCCCACAGTTAATGTTTCATAACCCATCGTAGTCGCTAATAACCAAGCAGTTGATGCGACTTTAAATAAAAAAAAAAAAAAAAAAAAAAAAAAAAAAAAAAACTTGGTTGTCAACAATGTACCAGTTCCCGATAACAAATAAAAGCTAAAACAATAAAAAAATTAGTAAATCTTTTCTGTTATACCACCCTCCCCCGCCGCATAATTTTTCACATTTTATGAATATTTCGTATGCGATCTACAGTATTTTACCGATAAAAACGGAAAAATATTTTTATAAACTCCTACACCAATATTCGTCAAGTTAAGGTTAAATACACTGCTTTTTCTCAATAATGTTACTGTGTGTAATAATGAACTATAAACTAATTGTCACAACACGATTTTCAATGAGATACTTAATTAAAAGGGCTGTGTCGGTAGGGCGTGCCCACTAGATTAACTCCCAGTCGCGTATTACATAGAGAATAAAATCTGGTGTGAAACACTCACACAACTTTCTCTTGCCAATGCAAATAATTAACAATAAAACTAACATTAGTAATAAAACATTAGAAATAAACAAAAAACTAACCTCATAACACATAACCTAATTTTAATCAAACAGAGTGAAAGACGCAAAATGAGAATCGACCTCAGTTTCGCTTAAAAATACGGAAAATCGCTCTTTCACGCTAAACTAGGCACTGTACAAAAAATGCTTTAAATAAAAGTTGTAGATCTTTTAATTTCTTATAAATTTTATTATATACACTTTTGTCGTAAAATGCATACTTAAGCCGAAATCTTAAAGTAGATTTTTCACACGTTCTCGTGAGAAAAAAACAGAACATTGCTAATTACCGCTAAACTAAGCGTTATAGGCCTACCAAAAAATGTTTGAAATAAAAGTTATAGAATTTTAAATTCTTTATAACTTTATCTATATACATTTTTGCGGTAAAATGCACAATAAAGCCGCAATCTTAAAAAAAACAATTTTTTACATGAAAACAGCCTCACCAAGAATTTCAGCAAACATGGCCCCTACCCTATCTTGTAGAGCATAAAAAATTGAGTAAATGAAGCGATTTAAAAAAAAATTATGGGACGAGTTTTTGAGAAAATCGCAAAAAAGTGAAAAATTACACAAATAAACTACTACTTGCGGTTGACCGATTTTGATGAAAATGTTCGTGTCGAGTCCGGTAGTGGTATATAACTTAAATTTCAAGTTCGTACAATGTTCCGTTCTTGAGATATTTTGTATACACACGCGCGCGCACACACACAAACCAATCGCTAAAAACATGTTTTTTGGGTTCAGGGGGTCTAAAAACGTGTAGATCCGGTGAAAACTCGATTTCGAAAAATTGACATGAAAACAATACTTTTCTTCCTATATATTCATATAGACAAGAGAAAGTAAAAAGAATCCGTAATATGTTTCTAAAGATTTATAATTAATTATGAATGAAATAATTTACTTACAACATTAGGAGGAAGTTTATGGCCTGGTAAATATTTAACATTTTCATGAGTTTCGTTGATTATTTCTGTTAATTTCTTGCCTTCGATTAATTCTTCATAAACGTACATAGTTACTTCATCCTGAAATGTGTCTAATCTCGCCGCATTTGCGCCGATAATTTTTGCGATGGCTGAACCCCTGAAACAACAAAATAAAAAAAATCAATAACGCATATCAACAGACAATTATTTTATACAAGACAACCTCAAATACAGTAACATCCGTTTAGTGTTGGTTCGCAAAAATTGACATTTTTCGCACCCCGTACCAACTCAGACCGACTATTTGTAAGAGAGTGTCACTGCCACCCCTTCTAATTAATCATTTACTGCGTTGCCGGCCTTCAATACTTCTCCCGGCCCTTGTCGGCGCGGTAGGCCCTTTGGCGGGGTACTGACAAACCTATCGGCTGCGTATTAACAGAGGGTTTTGTTGCCAAAGCCAAGTGAGTAACCGCCTCCTACCACAGCGCTCTCGGCGACTATAAAAAGAGCGCTCCACTGAGCCGAGAGATTCAATTCCCATCTCTCCAGCGAAGACTAATCAGCGACCCCGCAAGAGATGATGCTTCCGCTCGCCGACCGGACCGTCATCGCCCGCTGACGCGAGCGATGCCCACAGCGGTCCCTCGAACGAGCCATACGCTCACCGGACCCGACGAAGCAGCCATCGAGGCACTAGTGCGAGGGAAAAAGATGATGTCTCCGCTGGACGACGACACGCCGTGTCGCCCAGCTTCTCGACCGCCACGACGACTACGACCGACGCCTCTCCAAGACGACCACCGCTTAAACGGCCCTTTTCAGGGTCACCAAAAATTAAAGGTTTTACCTCGCCACTCAATATCGCCATCCGGTGACAAGAGTATGGTTAATTTTTTGCCCCTCTTTAATTTTTTATTTACAACTGTAAAATTTTACAAGCAAATGTGATGATTATGATAATAATGTAAATGACAGGATAGGCATGAGAGGGGTAGGGCCCCCATTGGTGCCTCCCCAAGAATGAAATTTGTATATCAAACTAGCAGGTCTCTATACCAGCGTCTTTTAAGGCGTCTAGCGGGGTTATCAGGTAAATGGAAGGTGGAAAGTGAACGCTGCTTAATTTAACCCCAACAATCAAAGTACACCGATAACCACTGCCTACTTTTAAAATCCGTATAAAAGCATGATTACCTTTAGGCCGAGATATGAATATCATATCTCGGCACAATGATCAACGAAGAGTGGGATAACATGTACCTACTCAAGAAATACGTTGTAGAATTGGTAAAGCAACAAGTCTACTTGATAAAATGAGGCCAGTTTTTACAACATATGACTTGACGCTCGGGACCAAATTACACTTCCTGGAATGTTATGTATACAGAAGAAAAGTACCGATTATCCGAAATAATTAGGGCATGACAATTTCAGATTGCCCATTTTTTCGGATAATCGATGACACTCGGAAACGATAATAATAAACAGATAAATATACTTAAGAGTGAAAAATATCAGTTTTAATAGTGGAAAAATAATGAAAATTGTGAATTTATACAGAATCGTAATAAATATAAATAAAAATGCGTTAAGATAAAATATTAGAAGGAACAAAAATAATTTATATTGTTCTTTAAAAAACCGCTTATTTTGCGTTGTTTAACATTGTTCTTTCGGTTTAATGCCGCTAGATCCCTGGCTCGTTTGACCGTCAGGAGAGTAGAAAAATCTGCTTCAAGTTGTATTTCATACCAAATTTAAGCTGTTTCTAACGCTTCAAATGCTTGACTATTTGTATTTTATGAATTTTATGTGAACCAGTTAAATGCGCACAGACAACAGCCGTTATGCAATCTTTACTGATCTTTCGACCAGGAGCAACTGATTAGCGTTTACTTGCTAATATCTTTAAATTCATTAAAAGTTGACGACTTGTAGTACACGTAGATTGAGTACAGTCCGTCAGTTCGTCTTCTACCAACACAATTTGCAGAAAAATTTAAAAAAATCGATTTCGGATAATCGGAGTTTTACTGTACTCGGTGCTTATGGGGTGGAGACGTGGATCCTCAGTAAAACAATTACAAAGAAGATTGAAGCCTTTGAACTGGAACTCTACCAAAGGATTTTGAAGATACCTTCAAGAAACCTTGAAGATCACCAGAAGGTGATGAACTTGGAAATGTTGTCAGAAACTTGGAACTCGTCAACACATCTAAATACCGAAAACTGACACACTTGGACCACATTATCAAAAATTAAAAAAGATACATCTTGCTTCAGCAAATACTCCAGGGTAAGACCTCAAGAAGGAAAGCACTAAGACAAAGAAGAATATCTTGGTTGGCTAACCTTACAGAACAATACAAAGAATGTTACCCCTTTTGTTTCGGGCGAAAACCAAAAAAAACGCCAGAAAACAAAATTGGCATTGGGGAAACAAAAAAACTCCAACAGGAGGGACTGCAGTGATGTGATACCAAAATTAAATCGAGAAAATAGTTTACAAAAAAATATTTTAATAAGATGTTAAATAAATAGAGTAATTAAAAATTACGGTTACAAACAATTTCATCATTAACTGAGAAAGTTATACAAGCGCGTAAATGAATTTTAAAAAAAGTAGCCAAATTTCCAAAAAAAACAAAATACTTAAAAAAATATAAATACATAAATATTTAATTACACATGCTTAGTACTGGATCCAGTTAAAAAATTATAATAAAAAAGGTTGATAATTAATAATAAATGTAATAATAAAAGAAACAATTGATTGAATTTTCAATTAGGATAGGCCTTTTAAATAATGAATTGATAAAGTTGAAAAATAAATTAATTAGTAAGGAAACATTATTAATTTGGCTTTAAGATGATTATTTAGATAATATAAAAATAAATTATTATTTGATTTAAAAAGAATAGTTCTTTTATTTTAACAAAACCAATTGGATAAAACCAAAATGCAAATTAAAAAAAATTGAACGTAATGTTATACAAACAAAGTATAATTTAAAAAAAGATTTAAGTAGAAAAGATAAAAAAAATTTTGAATATGGAACTAGATTAAGTCCACACATTATTATCGCAAGATACAAATTAAAGATGAAATTTAATTTTTATCATAACATAATTTTATATAATAAATGCTTCAAGGTAGTTTTTGAAAAGACGAATCACATCGCCGATAAGAAATTTTCGGGTTACGAAAAGCCAATACATATCGGATGCCCCTTGGCCCAAACAGGATTACTTTAATTCTTGCACAGAATAGCTTTAGTCAGGGCTTGAAAAGGATCCATCCCAAATTAGATTTAATTCTGCCCCAAACTGGGTCCCTGCAAAGAGCAGAAAAACCAGGACTTAGTAAAGAAGAAGGCTACCCCAAAACACCAAAAAAAGTAGTCAAATCCCATAGGCTCAAAAGTTCATATAAAAAAATTTAAGATAAGGTTTAAAACACCCAAAGGTTTACAAAATTTACAAAATTTTAAATTAAACATTTTCGGCTACCATGGGTTTTAACTACAAATAAAAAGAGAGACTTACCGGAACACGGGAAAGCAAAAAGGTCAAGACCAACATCAGCATAACGCACCCCGAAAAAGACTTAAAAAACATTAACGACATAAGTACCAAAACACGTCAAACGCCATGACCTTTCGCTGCAAGAAGGACGAGACACGCAAAATTTACCTAAAAAGAAAACTCGGTTTGACGTCACGGGTCCCCTCCAACAAAGAGGAGGAGAACCAGCACCGCAGATAAAACAGATGGCAGCGAACGGTAAGCAAAAGCCTAAAAGAGCGAATCAATTAAGAGATAACTAATTAACGTCGACAGAGCAGATAACGAAAAAATAATCCAATTAGAACAATGAGAGGAAAATTAATTATGAAAATAAATTGTAACATTGAAAATAAATGTTACAAGAATATATAAAGAATTTGAGTAAATAAAAGAGAAAAATATTAATAGGCGCAATAAAATAATTTTTTTTTTATTCCTAATTTGTGTACGTTGCAATCTGTTCAATTGAGAACAATAAGCAACCCCATGACCCAATGAGATGAGGATGATATGTATGACGTGTAAATGAGGTGTAGTCTTGTACAGACCCAGGCCGACCATCCCTGAACAAGTATGGTTAATTGAATCCCAACCATCAAAGTACACCGGTAAACACTGTTTAGTATTCAAATCCGTATAGAAGTAACTACCTTTACTAGGATTTGAACCAGGAACCTTCGTCTCCGACAATCAGCTGTTAAACAGCTGATTTTGGCGACGACTTTACCTCTAGACCAACCCGGTGGGTTAATAACTTAATATAAACCAACTTCCCAAGGGACAACAACTGAACCAAATCCGGCCATCGTTTCCTATAACTATTTTTCAAACGCTACTGAATTAAAGCTTCTATTATCCCCAATATTTCCTGTTATCACTCAATTAAATTAAATAGAAATTGTAACAGATAATAACTTACTTATAGATAAAAATCTGGTGTGAAACACTCACACAACTTTCTCTTGCCAATGCAAATAATTTACAATATAATTTAACATTAGTAATAAAATATTAGAAATAAACAAAAAACTAACCTCAATAAACATAACCTTATTTTAATCATGAGTGAAACACTCAAAATGACAATCGAACTCAGTTTGGCTTTAAAATACGGAAAATCACGCTTTCACGCTAAACTAGGCTCTGTAGAGAAAAATGCTCTAAACAAAAGTTGTAGATCTTTTAATTTTCTATAAATTTAATTATATACACTTTTGTCGTAAAATGCATACTAAGACCGAAATGTTAAAAAAATCGATTTTTCTCACGTTTTCGTGAGAAAAAAAACAGAAAATCGCAAATTACCGCTAAACTAAGCGTTATACAAAAAAATGTTTGAAACAGAAGTTGTAGGTTTTTAAATTCTCTACAACTTTTATTATATAAGTTTTTGCGCTAAAATTTATATTAAAGCCGTAATCTTAAAAAAACAACGTTTTTACGTGAAAACAGCCTCACCGAGAATTTCAGCAAACATGGCGCCTACCCTATCTTGTAGAGAATAAAAAATTGAGTAAAATAGGCGATTTTAAAAAAAATCGTAGGACCAGTTTTTGAGAAAATCGCAAAAAACTGAAAAATTATACGAATAAACTACTACTTCCGGTTGACCGATTTTGATGAAAATGTTCGTGTCGCGTCCGGTAGTGGTATGTAACTTAAGTTTCAAGTTTCAAGTTCGTACGATGTTCCGTTCTTGAGATATTCTGTTCACACACAGACACACTCACACACACACACGCGCGCGCGCACACGCGCGCACGCACACACACACACTCACACACACACACACACATACACACACACACACACACACACACACACAGAGACCAATCGCTAAAAACATGTTTTTTGGGTTCAGGGGGTCTGAAAACGTATAGATCCGGTGAAAACTCGATTTCGAAAAATCGACATGAAAACAATACTTTCCTTCCTATATATTCATATAGGCAAGAGAAAGTAAAAAGAGGTAATGTAATTGTGCTTGAAACATTTACGTAACATTATTATTTTATGAATAATAAAAAATAACAGTATTCTAATTACTATGATAATGAAATGCGTTTCACAATAGTACGGTTAACGATTTATTAGCACTCATAATCTGAACCATATATAGCGTTAAATGATAACTACATGAATATTACAGATAATAAAAGTTTCATTTTTATAGTTGTAAACAGATAAAACCAATAATTTATTGGTGTAAAAGCCTTAACTAAGGACATAAATAATCTAAACCCTTTACGATATTATTTATCAATAATCGAAATAAAATATTTACCAATAATGGAAATAAAAGTGTTGTGCAGCAGCAAGAGTGGTTTAGAAGAAATGGGAAATGTAAAAGTAGGCAACGAAAACATACAGGAAGTTGGGGAATTCTGCTATCTAGGGAGTAAAATAACAAAGGATGGTATAAGGATGGTTATAGAAGCACAAGTGATATCAAAAGCAGAATTGCTCAAGCTAGAAAAGCCTTTGAAATAAAAAAACCAGCTTACTGACTACAAACATTGATTTACAGATTAGGAAAAATTTCTTAAAACATTACCTATGTTTGGGGTGTAGCATTATACGGGAGTGAAACGTGGGTGATAGAGGCTGTAGATAAGAAGAGGATAGAAGCTTTTGAAATGTGGTGTTACAGGAAAATGTTAAAGATTATGTGCGTGGAGAAAATAAGTAATTTAGAGATTCTTAGGCGAGTGGATGAAAAAAGGAAGTATATGGAAGCATCTTACCAGAAGACGGGATAGGCTAGTGGGACATACCTTAAGACATCCAGGTATTGGGCTATCAATAATGGAGGGTAATATTGAGGGAGTAAATAGTAGGGGGAGGCAAAGATTAGAATATATAAAGCAAATTACAAAAGATAAGGGTGTTACAGGTATGTAGATATGAAACGACTTGCGCAAGATAGAACATCTTGGAGAACTGCATCAAACCAGTCGAGAGACTGATGACAAAAAAATTGAAATAGAAAATGGAACAATAGAAGGTCTTGTATGATACTTAAAACATGTTCAACATTATTTGGGAATACGATAAAAAAATGTTGAATTCCATTAAATATTTTCATATTTATTTATTTAATAGCAACAATATATTTTGCTTTTTTTTGTTATATTTTGTTAAATGATTGATGAAAAAATGCCAAACTTACCGGGAATCGAACCCGGGACCCCAGCGTAGAAGCCAGTTGCGCTAACCACTACGCCAACGGGGCGTGCTCTAGTTAAAAAAATTGAAGATAGCGGCTTTAATATCATTTTAAAGCAAAAGCGTAATATAATTCAAGTTGTAGGAAATTAGTAAACTTTTATTTAGTAATTTTCAACAATTTTAGTCATGATATTAATTTTTTTAAAGTAAAAAAAATTGATTACATTCCCAAAAATTCTTGGGTATTTTTTTTGTTTGATTTTGTTTCACGTTTGACTGTTTTGCAATTTCTGCTAATGCAGGCGGTGAGCAAAAATTACATATGAAAATGAGTGATGAAAAAATGCCAGACCTCACAACGGGAATCGAACCCGGAAACTGGCGTAGAAGCCAGTTGCGCTAACCACTACGCCAACGGGCCGGCCGTTAGGAAGGCTGTGCTCTCGTAAAAAAAAATTAATATAGCTGAAAAAAGCAGCGATCAAATTGGGTAGTTATCAAAAATGTACAGTTCCTGATGACAAAAAAAATGGAAATATGAATGTCTTGTATGATACTTAAAACTTTAAGATAGCTGAAAAAAGATACAGCAAAAAGCAGCGATCAAATTAACAATAAATAATTAATATTTGATTAATAACAAATAAAAGCTAAAAAAAAGATAGCTGCTTTAATACAATTTTCGAGCAAAGCGTAATATAATTCAAGTTGTAGAAAATTAATAAACTTTTTTATTCAGTAATTTCCCCCAATTTTAGTTTCATTGTATATTAGTTTTTTTTAAAGTAAAAAATTGATTATATTCCCAAAAAAATTTTTTGTTTGATTTTGTTTTACGTCTGACTGTTTTGCATTTCTGCTAATGCAGACTGTGAACAATGACTAGAGGCTATATGAAAATGAGCGATGAAAAAATGCAAGACGTCACACCAATAATCGAACCTGGGACCCCAACGTAGAAGCCACTTGTGCTAACCACTACGCCAACGTGCCGGCCGTTGAGAAGGCTGTGGTCTCGTAGAAACTTTTTTTAAGATATCATTTTAGAGCGAAGCGTAATACAATATTCAAGTTGTAGAAAATTAATACACTTTTATTCAGTAATTTTCCACAATTTTAGTTACATAATATTAATTTTTTTTAAGTAAAAAAAAATTGATTACATTCCCAAAAATTATCGACCGTCTCAATTAGTTATCACATGACCTTATAATTAATAAACGATTTTTAATTTTCTGTTAGGTAATCGTAATGTCGGAGACCTTCAATAAAAATAAATCGAGACAACTACAGTGATTAAACAATACATCGGAATAAAATATATGAGGTCCTTCAGTCTGCTGTAGATTAGATATCAATTAATTTCTCTAATTACGCATTATCAGCGACGGATGTATCATATTTTAGTACAATTCCAGTATCGTATCAATGGGGTTATCTAGTTACATTTGAATTTAGTGATAACATTCATGAATACGGAAGATATTTTAAAATTTTTGTTTAATTAAGAACTGTAAAACATTTGGTTAAAAAATTTATTAATAGTCTACAAACGATATTTTGAATCGGTCATTTCAGGAAACCCGTAAGTCAAAAAAACTAAATTTTATGGAAAATTAATAACTGGTAATTTACTAAATTTCAAAAACAATCTGGTGTGAAACAACTTACACGACTTTCTCTTGCCAATGCAAATAATGAACAATATAACCATAAAATTAGTAACACAACATTTTAAATAAACGAAAAAATAATTTTAAAAAAAACCTTATTTTTAATCATGAGTGAAAGACGCAAAATGAAAATCGACTTCAGTTTGGCTTAAAAATACGGAAAATCACTCTTTCACGCTAAACTAGGAGCTCTGTAGAGAAAAATGCTTTAAATAAAAGTTGTAGATCTTTTAATTTCCCATAAATTTTATTATATACACTACGTAGATTGCACTCTAAAGCCAAAATCTTTAAAAAAATCGATTTTTCACACGTTTTCGTGAGAAAATCAGAAAATCGCTAATTATCGCTAAATTAAGCGTTATACAAAAAAATGTTTTCGTCCCGTTCCTGAGATGTTCCATTCTTGAGATATTCTGTTCACACACACACACACACACACACACGCACACACACACAGACCAATCGCTAAAAACATGTTTTTTGGATTCAGGGGGTCTGACTAAAAACGTGTAAATCCGGTGAAAACTCGATTTCGAAAAATCGACAAGAAAACAATACTTTCCTACTTATATATTCATATAGGCAAGAGAAAGTAAAAAATATTAAAAACAAGCAAGCACCGCGCGGTTTCGCACGCGAAACATGTGTAGGGCCTGATAAATTTTTTGTTTTTAATTAATATGTAACAGAAATTGAGTAGCTGCTATATAGATTGACTGTACACTCCAACGTACGTACGTACACACACACACACACACACACGCCACGACGTTTTGAAACTCCCCCACGAGCGCCTCTCAATACGTAGTTTTTATGCCGTACATATGAATGGTCTTCAACAGGCACACAAACCAACACACACAACGACATTTTGATAATTTCTCCCCCCCCCCCCCCCACGTACGTCTCTTGACATCAAACCCTTCATCTACTTCAAGAGCAATACGTACTCACATGTACACACACACACATACATACATATTTATGAAAAATCTTCATTAGGGCACTTTGGGTAATCATTTTTGAAAATTTAAAAAAATATAATGTTGCTGTAAATATTAATACGAATATACTGTCAAAATTTCAAAAAAAATCCGTCCAATAGTTTTGAAAATTAACCTGGACAAAAAACACGCTTTGTCTTTTTAATATTAGTAGAGATATACTTAATTTGTTCAGAGGGTTGCCTCCTTTAACATAAATTGTATAACTGTATTGGTTTTTTTTTCTTTGGTGTAACGTCCGACTGTTCTGCAATTACTGCTAATGCAGACGGTGAAGGATGAAATAATTTTTTGTAACGTATGAAAATATGCCGTGACTGAATGGGATTCGAACCGAAGACCGCATGAGAGGCGAGCACGTTACCAACTACGCCACTGCGGCCGGCATTGCAGATAAGTTCGAATTGACCAAGTTGTAGCCTACCGTATATTATAAATTACAAAATTAACAATTCAGTGAATACATAATAATATAATATTATATCGACTATAACAAGGTTAACAGTGTTTACAAAACGAAGTCCACCAAAGTCCAGGCTGTAGTTTATCCGCGCATGCGCAGATCGCCTCTAGCTATCAACCTCTTGCCGCGGGCAGAGGCCCGAGACGACGTTGAATTCTTATCAATAAAACCGCTCACTGTTGACTCGAACCTCTATTAGCTCTGATACAATAATTCACAATAGTTAATTTTTTCTTACATTTCCTCATTTCGGAGGGGGCCCGGGTCCCCTTATATTCGCCACTGAAGAAAATTGAGTTCTACAATACTATTCATTTATTTATTTTACTAGTTCAAATTAGTGACTTAAAATAGCTTTTTGCAGTAATAATAATAATAATAATAATAATAATAATAATAATAATTAAAAATTAAGACTAGAAAACCAAATAGTACATTTTTTCAGAAGTCATTTCTCTATCTTGAGAGGCGATTCGTTAACGTACTTCCACCCCATAGCCCCATATACACAATATTATGTCACCACATCTATTAAAACATAAACTAAAATATCATATAATATCGATCTGTGAGCAAGAACTTGAGAAACTTTTCCAGGTCTTAAAATAACCGTTTTATTAGTTTTTAATTTTCTCTTTGCGACAGTTAAACTGTCTCTTTATGCTCATTTATTGAATTAATTTCGTATAAAGTTAAAATATTTACGTTGTGTTAGTTAAAATATATTATTGTAAAGTAGTTATAGTTTATAAAATAAACATTATAATATCGCTATTATAATATAGCTACTAGTAGTAATTTAACTTAGTAATTTTATAGTAGTTATAAGTATTTAAGTGAATTAATATTTTTGTTCTGTATACTCCTACGCCCGGACAGAACTCTTTGTGAAGAGTTTTTGCGTATAAGTATATTTAGTTTAAAATATTGTACACAGCTTAGTATAGTCATGAATTCTAATTTTAATGCAGCTATATTTTACAAAATAAAATAAATAAATAATAGCTTTAAGAAACAAAATGTTAGTTTTCAGGCCTTTCACGTTCGTCGCGTCGTCACAAACAGTCTAGTTATCTCCCTCAAAAAGATTTTTTGGCCGGCTGCATTGGCGTAGTTGGTAACGTGCTCGCCTCTCATCATGCGGTCTTGGGTTCGTATACCATTCAAGCACGGCATATTTTCATGCGTTACAAATTCATCATTTCATCCTTCACCGTCTGCATTAGCAGTAATTGCAGAGCAGTCGGACGTTAAACCCCAAAAAAAGAAAAAAAAACATCAAAAAGTTTTTTGCATAGAAACTTTGTATAGCCTCTTCAACCAGAAAGAAAAGCTTAAGCTTCAAAAATCATTGACATTTTTTATTTAGAAGGAAGCACTAAATATCCTTAAAGATAAGCATTCTTTTAAGCGTTACATCACTACTAATTCGTCCAGTTCAAATAATAGTTCGTCCAAGTAAAATAAATTCTTTAACTAAAAAAAAAATCTGGAGTGAAATACTCACACAACTTTCTCTTGCCAATGCAAATAATTAACAACAAACCTAACGTTAGTAATACAACATTAGAAATAAAGAAAAAATAACCTCAAAAAACATAACCTTATTTTAATCATGAGTGAAAGATAAAATGAAAATCAACCTCAGTTTGCCTTAAAAATATGGAAAATCACTCTTTCACTCTAACTAGGCTCTGTAGAGAAAAATGTTCTAAATAAAAGTTGTAGTTCTTTTAATTCCCTATAAATTTGATTATATACACTTTTGTCGTAACAGAAATCTTAAAAATCAATTTTTACAAACAAATGTTTGAAATAACACTTGTAGGATTTTAAATTCTCTACAACTTTTATCATATATATATTTTTGCGCTAAAATGCATAGGCTATTAAAGCCGCAATCTTAAAAAACCATTTTTTATGAAAAAACAGCCTCCCCAAGAATTTCAGCAGACATTGCGCCTACCTCATCTTGTAGAGCATAAAAAATTTAGTTAATGAAGCGATTTTTTAAAAAAAATCGTAGGAGCCGCTTTTGAGAAAATCGCAAAAAAGTGAAAAATTACGCAAATAAACTACTACTTCCGGTTGACCAATTATGATGAAAATGTTCCTGTCGGGTCCGGTAGTGGTATGTAACTTAAGTTTCAAGTTCGTACGATGTTCCGTTCTTGAGACATTCTTTTTACACAGACACGAACGCACGCACGCGCGCGCGCACACACACAGACCAATCGCTAAAAACATTTTTCTGGGTTCAGGGGGTCTGTGAATGTGTAGATCCGGTGAAAACTCGATTCGAAAAATCAACATGAAAACAATACTTTCCTTCCTATATATTATTCATATAGGCAAGAGAAAGTAAAAAGCACTTTTAAGACAAGCCAAGTTAGACATCATAATACTGTAATAAAACCTGTGTATTTGAATGCGAAAGAGTGCCTTAGAATGACCAGAAAGGCTGGTCTATGGGAAGCTGAAAAAATTGAGAGAAAGATCCTTCATAAGATAATGGGTACAAAGATAATAGACAGACAATAAAGGTTATGAGGTCAAGAATAACTGTGCAAGAAAATTGAACAATTAATGAAAACGATTAGAAAAAGAAGACTAACATTTTACAGACACCTGTATAGAATGGATGACAAATTGTTGACAAAACAAATTTTTAAGATACTAAACAATAGATCTAAGACGCCAGATTAAGGAAGTCAGAAAAGACATTAAGAAAACCGAAATAAACTGAGAAACTTAATGAACTGAACCAAATTCAGACAAATAATTACGAACTTTAAGGGGTTTCATGAAGTTCAAAAACAGAACACCAGGTGGACAGAAGGAAGAAAAAAAGCATACAGCAACCGAATGCTGAGAATATGGGCTGCAAAAAGAGTTTCGAGAAACATCTTAAGTCACCTCACGAGGTCTAAAATTGGGCCTATACAAGGAAAAAAATGAGCCAGATAAACAAACAAGAAAAAACATTCATTTTACTCTCCTGTAAAATTTACTATTTGTTATTTCATGCCTTTTACTAACACTGTAATAAAGGTATCTTTTACTCCTTTATTGGAGTCCTTGGATGCAGTTAAAAATCATCAATACTACAGATTCTGAAGTCACAAGAATGGCTTTTGCCTATGTATGGGCTGTGAGGAGGGAAATGATATATTTGCAGCGCTGCTAACCTAAACAGTGAGACACTACTCGTACATTTCACTACCATGAAGTTTCTATATACATTTTGTAAGCTGTGGTTTATTCTGAAAAAATGTTTTCTTCATGAACCTTATAAAAAAATAAATATGACCTGTAATATTGCCTACAGCTTAATTAAATGACTAGAAATGTTTGATTTACTGTAATTCCGAATGAATCCCCTTCTTTACTATTGCTGTCACCAGTGTTTTCATTATCAGTCTCTCTAGTATATACCTAATTGTTTTCTTTTTTTTATCAGGTGTCAACAAAACTATAAAAGAATAGCTTCTTCACGTCCTTAATTTCCTTCTTTATTCTTCGAATTGGGAAAGAGAAACATCACAGTAGTTAGCCGCTTCCTCATGGCTTTTGTTAAGAGGCACGGATTGGCATTTTTGTTTAGCTTCAACTTCATAACATTTTATTACATTGTATACTAGATTTCGTTCAACACTGAATAGTTTGACCGCATTTTCGAAAAACCGACATTTCTGTAATTAACAGTTAACCTACAAAAGGTTCCACGATATACTGTATATGCTCTGGGTATAATATAAGCTGTTATGTTTGTCGTACTTAAATTAAAGCAGTCTGGTATGCGCACTGATGCTTTTCCCCCTTTACCCCTTGTTGCAAACAAGGGCAAACTCATGACTACACCAAAGATTTCTTTTTTGGTTTAACGTTCGACTGTTCTGCAATTACAGCTAATGCAGACGGTGAAGGATGAAATGATTTTTTGTAACGTAAGAAAATATGCCGTGCCTGAATGGGATTTGAACACAAGACTGCATGATGAGAGGCGAGCACCTCTTACCAACTACGCCAATGCATTCGGCAACACTACCAAAAAGGTGAAATAACTTTACGTATTTCAAATAAAAAATATCGACATAATAAAGGGGAACTTAAAAATATTTCTATATCATATAATGAATGTATATAATAATTTCACCAACCTTTTTTTTAAACTGTATCATCGTTATTTTTATTCTTACTTACACGTATTTCGGTGGATCCACCATCATCAGAGTAAATAAAAAATTGTTATCTCACTTATTTAAAATTTACAGAAGATGATACATCTTCAGTCATATCACAATAAGTGAGATAACAATTTTTTTATTTACTCTGATGATGGTGGATCCACCGAAACACGTGCAAGTAAGAATTAAAATAAAGGTGACGCAGTTTAAAAAGAAGGTTGGTGAAATTATTATACAAATTCATTATATGAAATAGAAATAATTTCAAACTCCTTATAAAGATGCATTATAAAGATTTATTTTTGAACTTAAAAATATTAAGTAACTATACGTTTTTAAAAGGTGTACACTATAATTTTAGAAAATCAAAATGACAAAATTGAATATCATACACATTAAAATGCGTTTCTAAAGGATCTAAAAATAAACGTATTGCAATTTAATATAAAATAAAATCTACAATAAGAAACTGGTTTATAATGAATATAATTATAAGTGAATATTTTACAGAAACACTAAATAGAGAAGCAGGATAAGTTGGTGAATAGTCAAGGTTAAAAAACAACTAGTTTTTATAATATCAACACAACACTTTCACCTTATATAAAAAACAATACATAAAACTGACCGAACTTATTACATAATATATTCGACAAATGTACAGAATGGGAATAAATTAAATACATTTACTGCATAGTAAATAAATAATTTTAGGGTCATCGACAAAATAACTGGTTTTGTGCGGTTTAAGATGGTTTCGTAACAAACCATAAGTTCTTCTGAACAGGTGATTTATACTTTTACATCTTTGGGATCTCTGTGTAAACCAGATATTATCTTTAGGATGCAGAAAATGCTATTAGGGCCTTTTTTGGAACGAAAATCTGGCATGAAACACTAACACGACTATCTTGTTAATGTAAATAATGGACAATATAATCTTACTATGTTCAATGTTGAATAAACTTTGTAATAAGAAAAATATAACCTAATTTTAATCATGAGTTGTTGTTGTTTAGGTCATCAGCCAAAAGGCTGGTTTGAACCTATAGAGGCTTTACTAAGTATAACAAGGAGTGAGGTGGTTTACCATCCTTCCTCACTGAGTGGAAAAATACACTTATCAGCATGCCGGGCCCTCTGAAAAGCACACATTTTCCACTCTGCAAATGACACCTTCACTTCATTCATCACAGGGTCTGGCTGTATAATGAAATTCATTACTTTCAGAGGAGATAACTCTAATTAGTGTCTTTTGCACCTCTACCTCCTCTTCTGTTCTTAAATGATTCAGTCATTTAATTGGCTGACCATGTGATAAGAAACAGAACTATTTAGTTTAGCCCTGCAACGAACAGATTGAGTGTAAATAATTTGACACCCCACCTGTCTGTTATGGGCAGTAATCATGAGTGAATGATGCTAAATGAAAATTACCTTCTGTACTACTTTTAAAAATGCGAAAAATCACTAATCTGTGCTAAACTAAGCACAAAATAAATGCTTGAAATAAAAGTTGATTACATACACTTTTATCATAAAATGATATTAAGGTCACACTTTTTAAGAAGTTCTGATTTTTTTACAGATTTTGATACAAGCAAAATACAGAAAATTACTTAATAACCCTGAACGGGATGGTAGAAAAAAAAGTTTGAAATAAAAGTTGTGGGTTGATAATTTTCTACAACTTTAACTGTATATACATTTTGCCTGCTACAAATATTAATGCTGCAATCTTAAAAAAATATTTTTTACCACAAGAGCACAGCCTCCCCAAGAATTTCAGCAGACCCTACCTTACCTTACGGAGAAAAAAAACATTTAGTAAATGAAGCAATTTTTTACAAAATAGTCGAAGCTGCTTTTGAGTAGGTAAATTGCAAAACAGTGAAAAATTACGCAAATGAATTACTACTTAAAGTAAATCAATTTTCATGAAAATGTTACTGTTGGATTCCCTAGCGGTACTTTAAAAACTTAAAACACCAAATTTCAATTTGCTGCTGTTTACAATTAAAATTAGGGCCTTAATTTTTTTTATTTGAATATTTTAAGTCAATATACGAGGTGTGGCTATTAAATAATGAGATTGACGTAAAAAAATTTATTTTTATTTTATACATAATCACTTATTGTCACCTTCAATATACACTCCTTTTCTCTATCCCTACAATGCTCCATGTGAATTTTCCCTTGTTGGAAATAGTGCTGGAAGTCATCTTCTGAAAGCTCCTTCAGACACGTGCCGCTTTCTCTTTTTCAGCTTCCACAGACTCAAACCTTGTCCGTTTTAATGCCTTTTTTCACCTTAGGGAACAGGTAGAAGATAATAACATGTGATGAAACGTGGTTTTTTACTTATGATCCGGAAACAAAGCGCCAATCCATGCACTGGAAGAGCTGAACTTCACTGAGAGCCAAAAAAGCTCGAATGAGCAAGTCAAAATTTAAAGCAATGATGATTGTTTTTTTTATACCCATGGGATTGTGTACCTTCAATGGGTTCCTGAAGGTCAAACAATTAATCAATATTACTACCTTCATGTACTTTCTATACTATGTCAAAGAGTAAGGAAAAAACAACCCAAAATGTGGAAGGACAAATTATGGGTTCTCCACAAAGACAATGTCCCAGCTCATTCCACGATATCTGTCAAGAGGTTCCTAGCCAAGTACAGCATCTCAGTGTTAGAACATCCACCTTATTCACCAGATCTTGCACCATGTGACTTCTACCTGTTCTCTAAGGTGAAATGTCCATTAAAAGGGACAAGATTTGAGTCTGTGGAAGCTGAAAAAGAGAAAGCGGCAAATGTCTTGAAGGAGCTGACAGAAGATGACTTCCAGCACTTTTTCTAACAATGTAAAATTCGCATGAAACGTTGTAGGGATAGAGGAGTGTATACTTAATAATAAGTGATTGTTGTTTAGGTCAACAGCCGAAAGGCTGGTTTGAACCTCTAGAGGTTTTACTAAGTAAAACGAGGAGTGAGGTGGTTTACCATTGCCTTCCTCACTGAGTGAAAAAGTACGCTTATCAGCATGCCAGGCCCTCTGAAAAGCATATATTTCCTCTCTGCAAATGTCACCTTCACTTCATTCACCACAGGGTCTGGCTGTATAATGAGAAATTCATTACTTTCAGAGGAGATAACTCTGATTAGTATCTTTTACACCTCTACCTCTTCTGTTCTTAAATGATTCAGTCATTTAATTGACTGACCATGTGATAAGAAACAGAACTATTTATTTTAGCCCTGCAACGAACAGATTAAATGTAAATAATTTGACACTCCACTGTCTGTTATGGGCAGAATAAATAAGTGATTATGTATGAAATAAAAATATAATTTTTTACATCAGTCGTTATTTAATAGCCACACCTCGTAAAATTAGTTATTGAAACGAAGAACAATTTTGTTCTAATCAAAATTTGATTTTACTCCAGTTTTGACAATTTTTTTTAAACATAGGCCTATGTTTAATTAATAGGCCATTGTACTATTAATCAATTAGTAAGACAATTTAGCTTTTTCGATGAACTTTTTACGTAGTTTTTTATACTTCAATTTTGCTTGCACACTACAGGTTTTTCTTCAGGAAAAAATGATGAATAAATAAAATTTAATAAAACAAAAATAATGGGTAAATATTTTCAGAAAAATGAGATGAAAAAACAGGAAAATTTTTTTAGACCGTCTAATAAAATCACCAGGCCACTTCAACTTTCCAGTTTGTCCCTAAAAGACCCTCCAGAGATACTTCAATTTACTAAACAACATTTAAATTAACGTTACATGACTTAAATGACTAATTGTAATAATATGAAACTGAATCTCCATTGAAAAAATATTTAAAAGGTTGAGGTAGTCATAACATTCACAAAATTTTACATCTACCTAATTAGGTACTGATAAAACTATTATTATATTTAAAAGTACAATAAACCTATTAGAATAAACATACTAACTTAAATTCCACGATAATAAAGCTGAACCAAATCTTAATACACTCTAAAAATATTATATAACTGATACCAACGATAAAAATAATGATTAGTAATTTTGTTATCGGATGTTATTCAATTTATTGACATTTATTTGAAGAGTAAGTTTGTTTACAAATATGAAAAAGCAAAACAGTGCACAAAATGTCTGGTTTTATAATATTTTCGGACAATTAATTTATTTTGATGTGGAATAAAATGTATCTCTACATAAATATTTTCATAAAATCACTTTTTCAAAAGGTTTTCATATTTTTCATTTTAAATAAATCAAAGTATTTGAATTCAGTGTAAAAACTGTCACTAGTAAATTCTGTTTAGTAGAACCTCTTTAATCCGGCACGTTTGGGACTCGAAGCTTGCCGGATTAAAGGAAATTCCGGACTATGGAGGTTATTTATAAAATACAGGAGTCGTATAAAAAATAACACAATTTGCACAAGAAACTTTTACTGTATGTATTTATTATTTAAACATGGGTTATTTGAACAATATAAATCAATATATAAGTACAGGAGAAATATTAAAATGCATTTTTTAAGTACAGTACATGATGAAATAAATTTGAATACAGTACAGTACTGTACTATTTGTGGTTTTTAGCAACAGTACTGGTAAATGGCTGGAAAAAAGATCTAATATCTACTTGCTTCTTACGACTAGTATATTTTTTATTTAAAAAATCATTTTTTATTGTATGCAAGTTCATAACTTCGGCCATACTGTATTGTTTATTTGACTCAGCAAATTTTACAAACGTGTAAAAAAGCGTACTGAGTTTACAAACTCAAGAGCGTGATGCTTTGTGGCTCTTGAGTGTCGGTGGTAGCTGTCGGCTTGCTCACTTTACAATGTTCATTGTGACAGCAATTCTATAACTTTTGCCATTGATGCCGGATTATAGACAATTCCGGACTATAGAATGCCGGATTAAGGAGGTTTTACTGTAATTCAGTTTTTCTGATTGATATCCATTGGAAGGCTATCCAACATTAAGGTTTAATTTTTTAAAAAGATCAAACATATTATTCATACAATTTTTCATTTTTTAAAAATTATTTAAAAATTTTGATAAATTATAAAAAGTTAAAATTTAGGAACATGACCTTCATGAACATAATACAATGTCATAAAAATGTCATGGCATTCTGATAAGTAAAAATATTTATAGAACCTTAAAATATTTTTCAACAGATTATTAAAATTTATTTTAATTCTGTATAAAAATTATTACCACTTCAAATATTAGGTGAAAAAAATATATCAGCCTAGGTTATATGATAAAAAATTGAATGATAGATAAATAAATTAAAAAAAAAAATGACAAAGTTCAAAATCAATATTGAAAAACACTTTGTTACACACTTATAAACAATTCATAAATTTACAACTTATAATAAATTCAAATAATCCAAACTAAGGAATTATTTGTGAAAAAATGATAAGAATTTTTATAAATAAATGGAGACATAAGTATATAAATCAATTATTAATAAAGTAAAATTACTAATAAAATTTCATTTTATTGTATAATTCTGAGATAGAGTATATCTAAAGTGTTAATGATAAAACACTCAAAATTAAAGACTTTCAATAAAATTATTGACAAATAAATTTCGACCCGATATACAAGCGGAGTTATAAATGATTTTACTACTATAAAATTTTCTAAAGGTAATTTTTACGTAATAAATTATAAAGGCCTACATATTATTACGACAAGAAACTTACCTAAAAATCAAACACAACCTATAAATCTACTGTTATACACTAGTTCGCAAACAGTAATTTTAACAGCAAGTAGTTACCGTACTGCAGTATTGAGCACATGT
Organism: Catonia carolina; assembly: GCA_035578175.1. Taxonomy (NCBI): domain Eukaryota; kingdom Metazoa; phylum Arthropoda; class Insecta; order Hemiptera; family Achilidae; genus Catonia; species Catonia carolina. The sequence continues at coordinate 65,384,646 of JAQMRL010000005.1, read as the reverse complement.
CTGTGATATGATAACCCTAACCAAACTAGTGAACACAGCATTTTACAGTGAACTGCAGTAAACTAACAGTAGTTTATACCAAAACAATACAGCATAATTCCCGAAAATTAAAAAAGGATCGTTATAAAACACCGGCAATTTCATAAAATGAAAATATTATGAACAGTACAAAATCTGGTGAAATAACCCTACACGTTCGATACTTTGTTTATGCACTTATTAAGAATTCGGTAGTGTTCATAAGAGTAAAAAAATAGAAAATTGTTAGTATATTTATTTTAAAATGTGAACATCATAAGACTTGTTAATAAAAGCGTGGTAAAAATGTAAATAAACAAAATAAAACTTACCAGTTACCAGAACCGATGATACAAACTTTCTTCTTATTAGATGCCATTATAAAAACAAAGAAATACGATTTACTATAACGTATTTAAAATGAAGTTAAAGAACGAAAGAACTTTTGAGTTATAAAAAAAATAAGAAACAAGAACACTAACCTACACAGAACTCATTGATAGACTGAAAAATGTACAGCTCACTCTGTAATAAAATGTAGCGGGGTGGGAGTAGTACAATCGTTCATTCATAACACGCATGCGCTTAGGATCTGCACAGGTTGTCCAAAATTATGCCGTTTCTTCTATTGCAATTAAGTAGCGTAGAGCAATATCAGATTATTTCTTTTACAACCCATTAGCGAAAATCTGTGACCTTCTCACTACACACGTGATGAGTAACAGAAATACTATTTACGTCAATAGACATCTACATGACCCCCGGGCTCTTAGCCAGGTTTCTTGGGACAACCTTGAACATCAGGTGACCGATTAGAAAATCCGCGAAAATCAAATTAACAACATTTCAAGTAGTATTTCATAAGAAGTTTTCGTGATTAATCTTTTTTAATCCAATGATCATCCAGGCAATTAATGTACATTATTAAAAGTTCAATGACAAAATTAAAATTTAACGAAGGAAAATTTTTGTTGTATAATGCTCGTATCAGCTGATAGTTCATAACCTCACATATAACTTTTGGCATACTGTTTTATGATTGAGCGAAAAAATATTAGACATTTAATTGATGTAAAAATGTCTATTTTCAAATTTGTAAGCGACTGGTCATAATAAAATACGCCAATATCCAATAAAATACCAATATCCTAACAGATATTCGAAATATTGCCTAGAGGCCTTGCCAGTACAGTTTACTATTAAATTTATTTATAAAATTGATACACTACCTAAATGGACTATTACTGTCTGTAGGTACTCAGGTTTTGTAATAATCACTACCTTCAACAACCCATAAGGGTGTAAATAAACATAACATATATTTTAAATAAAATATTCAAAATCTCCTTGAGAATACATTGAAAAGTGTTCAAAATTATCTACTTCTGGTTAACTGATTTTGATTAAATTCTTCGTGCTGGTCCTCTGATTGTACCAAACTGAAGTTCCAATTTCAACTTCATATGTTATCGTTTTTGAGATACTTTGTTCACACACCTACACACACAGACCAATCGCTAAAAAAAATGTTTTTTTCGTGTTCTGTATACATGTATTTCCAGTGAAAAATCGACTCAAAAACAATACTTTCATTCCCTACATTTTTAACAGGGCAAAATAAAGTGAAACAAAATGTTAATTGAATATTTACTCACCAATGAGTAATAGATAATTCTATACTAATATTATAAAGACAAAGCATGTTTTTTGTGCAGGCTAATTTTCGAAACTACTCAAAAGGATTTTCATGAAATTTTGACATTTTGTGATTTATATTCACAGCAAAATTTTATTTTGCTAAAAAAAATTTAAAAAATAAATTTTTTTAAATTTTTAAATTTTTTTTTTTTTTTTAAATTTTAAAATTTTTTATGAAATTTTGACATTTTGTGATTTATATTCACAGCAAAATTTTATTTTTAAAAATTCAAAAATGATAACCCTAAGGGCCCTAATGAATATTATCATAAATATGTATGTGTGTGTGTACTGGTAATGCAATGTAAGTTGATGATTGTCAGCGAAAGTAAGACTGGATTATGTGGGGGTTGGAAGTGCTACCATATGTGCTTTTCTAAATACATCATAGCGACAGCTTTAACCATGACATCATGTTGTAGTTTTACTCTTACATTGATTTATTATGTTTACAACTATATCGTTTTATAAACATTCATTCTAAATAAGCCATATTTAGAATTTCCACCTGTCTGCCCATAACAGACAAGTGGAGTGTCAAATTATTTACACTCAATCTGTTTGTTGCAGGGCTAAAATAAATAGTTCTGTTTCTTATCACATGGTGAGCCAATTAAATGACTGAATCATTTAAGAACAGAAGAGGTAGAGGTGTAAAAGACACTAGTCAGAGTTATCTTCTCTGAAAGTAATGAATTTCACTATACAGCCAGACCCTGTGGTGAATGAAGTGAAGGTGTCATTTGCAGAGTGGAAAATATGTGCTTTTCAGAGGGCCCGGCATGCTGTTAAGCGTACTTTTCCACTCAGTGAGGAAGGCAATGGTAAACCACCTCACTCCTAGTTTTACTTAGTAAAACCTCTACAGGTTCAAACCAGCCTTTCGGCTGTTGACCTAAACAACAACAACAAGCCATATTACTAGGCCTAAGCGTATATTTAGTATCCTTTTTGGTCATCAGCAGTAAACTGAATTACTCCACTCTGACATTTTGTGTGATAGACCAGTTAGTCAGTGAGTTCCGTCTATGCGAGCTTATCGTGAGTAATACTAGTTTTACGGTAATTTCAAAATGTTATTGTTTTTTTAGGGTTTTCATATTTCATTATTTTCAGTAAAGTTATGTTAAATTTCAATTGAATTTTAAACAATTCACTTTCTTTAAATAATTACATTACTCCTTACTTATTTAGTGTAACGGGTCATGAAATGAATTATATTACTTAAGTGTTTGGGGTGGTTACCTTTTGAGTTACACGCTTGATACATGTCTTATGCTTTCAGGTTGGCCGATGTAAGTAGGATAGATAGTATACTGTCCTCCGCATGATAAGCGCAATTGTCAACTTATAGCACATTACCAGTACATTTGAATACATCTTACTGTTGAAGTAGATGAAGGCGTTTGATGATTGTGAGAGACGTACACAGGGAAAATGATCAAAACCTCGTTTTGTGTGTGTGTTTTATTATTGTTGAAGATAATACTACGTACAAAGACAAGCGAGAGACGTATGCAGGGAAATCTATCAAATCGTTGTATGTAAGTGTGTGTGTGTACACTGGAGTATACAGTCGATCTAGAACCTACACAATATATTAATTTAAAAAAAAAAATCTGGTGTGAAACACTCACACAACTTTCTCTTGCCAATGCAAATAATTTACAATATAATTTAACATTAGTAATAAAATATTAGAAATAAACAAAAAACTAACCTCAATAAACATAACCTTATTTTAATCATGAGTGAATGACGCAAAATGACAATCGAACTCAGTTTGGCTTAAAAATACGGAAAATCACGCTTTCACGCTAAATTAGGCTCTGTAGAGAAAAATGCTCTAAACAAAAGTTGTAGATCTTTTAATTTTCTATAACTTTTATTATATACACTTTTGTCGTAAAATGCATACTAAGACCGAAATGTTAAAAAAAATCGATTTTTCTCACGTTTTCGTGAGAAAAAAAACAGAAAATCGCAAATTACCGCTAAACTAAGCGTTATACAAAAATATGTTTGAAACAGAAGTTGTAGGTTTTTAAATTCTCTACAACTTTTATTATATAAGTTTTTGCGCTAAAATTTATATTAAAGCCGTAATCTTAAAAAAACAACGTTTTTACGTGAAAACAGCCTCACCGAGAATTTCAGCAAACATGGCGCCTACCCTATCTTGTAGAGAATAAAAAATTGAGTAAAATAGGCGATTTTAAAAAAAATCGTAGGACCAGTTTTTGAGAAAATCGCAAAAAACTGAAAAATTATACGAATAAACTACTACTTCCGGTTGACCGATTTTGATGAAAATGTTCGTGTCGCGTCCGGTAGTGGTATGTAACTTAAGTTTCAAGTTCGTACGATGTTCCGTTCTTGAGATATTCTGTTCACACACAGACACACACACACACAGACCAATCGCTAAAAACATGTTTTTTTGGGTTCAGGGGGTCTGAAAACGTATAGATCCGGTGAAAACTCGATTTCGAAAAATCGACATGAAAACAATACTTTCCTTCCTATATATTCATATAGGCAAGAGAAAGTAAAAATTATAAAATAAATTAAAATAGACAAATAAAAATGTTTATATTGATATAATAAACATGTTTCACGTGCGAAGTTGCACGGGGCATGCTAGTGACTCATATGTTTACTTATATCGTTATCAGCAAAAATTAAATCAAGAAAATAAGGAAACTGATAACCAATCTACATAAAATATGATGGGAAAATAAAATAAGACATAAAATTATACAAAATGTTTATTTATGCAGATTCTGTAATTACATTAACATATGAAAAATACATGTAACATTACAACAGCATAAATAATAATATTAATACATTAATTATATTAAAATAAACAAAAAAAATGTATAAAATTTCATTTAAATTAAAAACACATTTGTTGACTCAAGTAAAAAAAATAAAATATAGGCTTATTAAAGAAATTTACAATTGAAACTGCTTTTATGGATCAAAATCAATTTAATAACCTTGATTGAATGCTGAATAATAATTTCTTTAACTCTTGACTCTTGAAAGGCAAAATTCACACAATATTTTAACCATTTATATTCCTAATGTTTTTCAATTACTGGAGAAGTAGCTACATGTAAATAAAGCCTGAACATGCTACTACACAGGAACTTCAATTATCTGAATGTTAGTCATTCAAACCACCATCGATGGAAAAAACATACATATTTACTCATGCAGAGGCCTTTCCTGCGCTAGAAACTGCAATGCTATAGTGTGAACCAGTGAAGAGCGTTCACTGTTTCAACCAGTCACCGTGATCACGGTGACAGTGATTTTGCGTTCACCGTTACTTTTAATAGTTACTAGTGATTTAGTAATAACTGTGAATATACTTAGTATATTTTTCAGTTGTTATCATAAAATAATAATAATGTTTTCAGTTGTTATTTCATGATAACACAACTGAAGTTTTGATAAATTAAAAAAATGGGCTGCATATATAACTAAAATAAAAATTTAGCCTAAAACTGATTAACACAAGGTACCCTATCCTAAATTAGTACTAAAAAGAAAATTTTGTGTAAAAAAGAGAAAGTAGCCTACAAGAAACAATTTACAACTGAAAAAATTAACAGCGCACAATATAAATAAAATAGCTAGGTAGAACGCGCCGTGCAATAAAAATAACACTGTAATATAATTATGTTACTACAATCAGAGATGTAAAGGAACTAACCTCGTTTTGTTTAGTCTAGTAGATGAAAAACATAACAAGGGGAAGAGACAGAGAGAGAGAAGAGTGAGTAAAAATTGAAGTAAAAGAGAATGGACGTGCCAGTTATCAAAGGAGAGCACTAAGCCCAGTGAACTGACCAACATATCTTACGTAGCTGTTATGTTGTTTTGTCTATTAACTGCGAACAGTGAATGAGTGAGTGAATTTTTTCACTAGTTTCTAAGGTAAAGGATTCGGTCTGTCTTAAAAGTGACAGTGTACAGTGAATCAGTAAGTAAGTGATTTTTGTAACAGCGACTGGGGAACGAGAGGCTCTACTATATTGTAGAAGTACGGTGAACATTCGCAGTGTCGTCCTGTCTTCCAGTGACAGAAGAGTAAGCGATCTTTGTAACAGTGACTGGGGAACGGTTACTCGTTCACAGTGACAGTTCTTTTGTCTCTTCTCTAGTGTGAACAAGAACCTGAATTTAGTGCTGCTGAAGCACTGATACTAAAATGAATGAGATATTGCTGCTAAAAAAGACATTCAAAAGAAAATTCAAGATTTAAAAAAAATTACTTTATAGTACCTATAAGTGAGTTAAAAAATATTTCATTAAGTATTTTAACGAATTTATTCAGTTCTGAAACAAATGAGAAAAACTACTAAGTACGTTTTTTTTTTATTCCTAATTTTTGCACGTTACAATCTGTTCAATTTAGAACAATAAGCAACCCCATGACCCAATGAGATGACGATGATGTGTATGACATGTAAATGAGGTGTAGTCTTGTACAGACCCAGGCCGACCATTCCTGAGAGCGTATGGTTAATTAAACCCCAACCATCAAAGTACACCGGTAACCACTGTCTAGTATTCAAATCTGTACCTACCTTTACTACCTTTACTAGCCTTTACTACCTTTACTAGGATTTGAACCAGGAACCTTTGTCTCCGAAAATCAGCATTTTTTTTGTTTGCTTTTATAATCTTTAGTTAGGTACTCTACATTTGCAATAAAATAATAAATTAGTGTTTTTTTTTTAACTTAAGTTTATGTTTTAGGCTTTATTAACCTATTAAACATTTAGATTATATTACATTATTTTTTTTTTTTTTTTTTTTTGGTTTAACGCCCGACTGTTCTGCAATTACTGCTAATGCAGACGGTGAAGGATGAAATGATTTTTTTGTAACGTATGAAAAGATGCCGTGCCTGAATGGGACTCGAACCCAAGACCGCATGATGAGAGGCGAGCACGTTACCAACTGCGCTAATGCGGCCGGCTTACATTGTTATGGTACAGTGTATCAAATTACAGTATTCAGTGTATTTGATTATCACAACTGCTCTGGTCCCAATTAGTTTGAATAACTGATTCTCCACTGTACAACCAGATTTACAGCTTTGTAAGCTTCCACATCCTCCCTGTCATTGGGAGATTTTGGCCGGGTATATACTGGAGTGCAGGTGGCACAGTGCGTTCAAGACGGACGGACGGACACAGGGCAGGCAGAACAAACATTTCTCCCAGCGTATACTGGAGACGCAGGACAGGCAAATATTTTTTTCAGGTTCAGAAATTAGTTCATGTTTACATCAGATTCATCAGATTCCAGTACCTAAGGAAGGATTAATTTTACTGTATTGTATTTCAGAGCGAAAGGAGAAAAGCTTGTGGCAACAAAGTGATTTTACGAATAAATGTAAAATGCATGGCGAGTTCAAGTTACCACAAGAGTTGGACGATACTACATTCAAGATTTACACTAGGTTTACAACGGAACAGTTTTTCATTTGATCAGGATGATTGGTATCATACAATATGGTTTTGGTACGCATAAATTAAATTAACTACTCTTGAAAAAATATGTTTCCTGCTCATCACATGCCCTAAAAACTGTGCCTCTACTACAAAATGTGGTTACTCAATACAGACACATTGCTGTGCCACACGTCTGCTCCCAACATAACAGGGGCGGTTTCAGGGAAGGGGCCATGCCCCCCCCCCCCGAAATACTAGGAAAACTTAGTTTAATATTTTCTATAAGCTATTATTTCAAACAAAACTGAATCCCAATACTCGTACCTATCAATTAACAATAATTATTTAAGTATAAAAATGAGTCAAACAGAAAGTATCTATTTTTAAATAGTATTAAGATAACAATCAGTGTCAGTAGTCAAAAGCCACTCGCATCCAGTCAGCGCCTTCATTTTTCAAGATTTTCTTGATTTACAATGACTTTGACGTAGCGAAAATTTCTCAATGAATAATTGTGGTTACAGCAATACTGCATAAAAGAGGACTTTTCAATGACTCAATTACAAACAGTAAGAGCTACATAAAAACAAGATAGCCCCCCCCCCCCCCCGAATATCAACCCTGGAACCGCCCCTGCAACATAAGGATGTTACAGGCAACAATGGCTGCACAGTTTTCACTCCTTATGGAAGCAGTGCTTACTATTATTGCCCTGTTCAAAAGGTATTGAATATACGATATTAAGTAGTAAGCTGTTTAGCTTACTATCGTAGTAAGCTGAATTATATGCCCAAAACGGGCAGGTGGAGTGTTTTTTAATTGCACTCTATCTGTTTGGTCCAGGGCTAAAAAAAATAGTTCTGTTTCTTATCACATAGTCAGCCACTTATATGACTGAACTATTTAAGAACAGAAGAGGTAGAGGTGTAAAAGACACTAGTCAGAGTTATCTCCTCTGAGAGTAATGAATTTCACTATGCAGCCAGACCCTGTGGTGAATGAAGTAAAGGTGTCATTTGCAGGGTGGAAAGTGAGTGCTTTTCGGAGGGCCTGGCATGCTGATAAGCATACTCTTTCAACTCAGTGAGGAAGGCAATGGTAAACCACCTTACTCCTCGTTTTTACTTAGTAAAACCTCTAGAGGTTCAAACCAGCCTTTCGGCTGATGACCTAAACAACAACAAGCTGAATTATAGGAGGTTGATTTATCTCAAAATCCTAAATCATCCGGTAAGTCAATGAATTAGGATTTGAGATAAATCTGTTACATTTATTGTGATAAGGTTTTATAAATAGCATTGACTGCCTATATCATCCTGATGCAATTATATTAAAACAATTAACATGTATTAAACAATTATACATTTTTTTAATAAGCCTTGAAAAATAAAAGTCACTGGCAAGATAAATATCAGACTAATAATAAAAAACTTACGATAATAATAATTACGATAATACATTGTCAAGCTCATTAATTAAAATTGTATAAAAATGTTATTATTTACATTACAAAGTTAAAAAATATATATAAATAGTACCATTTTAATTTTATTACTAAACTATAATATTCATATTCTAATAATATCAATAAAAATTATTTAACAAATAAAATAAAAATATAAACTAACAAAATTATTGTAATCAGGCATTCAAGGTACAATAGGAACGGTATATCTTTACATTTATGGGTATAATAATATGAAATTATTAATGGTAAACAAAATAATGTGAATTAAAATAAAATTATACGTAAAAATATTATTTTATAAATTACAGTCAAACTTCTATTTAATAATCACTGAACTTTAAATTAACCATGGTCTTTAAATAGAGATGAAGATGGAATTTTTTATGCTATACAAGCAGTACCCTGCGCGCACTGCTATGGCTACAAAACTTAAAGCGAACTCACAATAACAATTCTATGCTTAATTTTTTTTTATTGAATGCTTCTGGATATAGAATATATTTTGTTTTTCCGTCTGGTACGTACACGATTAAATTGAAAGGTTTTCCGACGCGTAAGGTGACACATACAGCACATGTATCCATGTGAGAAACGTGGATTTTCCAAATTTAATCCACTAACTTGTATTGATTGTCCCTGTGCTTTGTTGATGGTCATATTATAATAAAAATATTGTAATATGTTATATATTATAATATTATGAACATATTATAATGAACATTATTATTGTTGATGGTCATTCATAAAACAAAAACATCTGTTTTTATTTTAAAAGTTGCACAACTGACTTTTCCAAAAGCACAAAAACAACATTTAAGCCCCAAGTTTTCTTTCTACTGATCAGATCGAGGTTATCAAAAGCTTAAAACCTAATCCAGAAACTGAGTAATCTATAGATAAAATTTTATTTAAATCGGTTGAACGGTTTACAAATGCATGAGGGTCAAAAAAATTCTGTTTTATTTTTTATGTATTATCTACATCATATTTAATTTCCTTCTGTTTAATTTTTTGTAAATAATTTAAAAATACTTTGAATGTTGTTAACAAAACTTATTTTCGTTAAATTTTTTCTTTCTATATTACATTAATCATATTTATAAAACTAATGTAAATACTAATATCTTTGTATTTTGGTTACTAATAAACTTGTTGATGCAACCTTAAATAAATGAATTTAAAAAAAAATTTCTTTTCTATATGTTAAAAATTCAATAAATATAAATTTAAATGAAAGAAAATTGTCTTACATTTATTAAAAAAAATAAAAATTTTATATTACAAACACTAACGTAACTAAAAATTACTAACTTTAGTTTTAAAGTAGGCCTACTGTATTTAGGTAAAGTGTTTTGATTAATAATTCGTTTTTATTAAACAAAAATCTGGTGTGAAACACTCACACAACTTTCTCTTGCCAGTGCAAATAGTTAACAATAAACCTAACATTAGTAATAAAACATTAGAAATAACCAAAGAAACTAACCTCAAAAACATAACCTTATTTTAATCATGAGTGAAAGACGCAAAATGAAAATCGTACTCAGTTTGGCTTAGAAATACGGAAAATCACTCTTTCTCTCTAAACTAGGCTCTGTAGAGAAAAATGCTCTAAATAAAAGTTGTAGATCTTTTAATTTTCTATAAATTTAATTATATACACTTTTGTCGTAAAATGCATACTAAGGCCGAAATGTTAAAAAATTCGATTTTTCTACGTTTTCGTGAGAAAAAACAGAAAATCGCAAATTACCGCTAAACTAAGCGTTACAAAAAACAATGTTAAAAATAAAAGTTGTAGGTTTTTAAATTCTCTACAACTTTTATTATATAAATTTGTGCGCTAAAATGCATATTAAAGCCGTAATCTTAAAAAAACTATGTTTTTACGTGAAAACAGCCTCACCCAGAATTTCAGCAAACATGACGCCTGGCGATTTTAAAAAAAATCGTAGGACCAGTTTTTGAGAAAATTGCAAAAAAGTGAAAAATTATACGAATAAACTCCCACTTCCGGTTGACCGATTTTGATGAAAATGTTCGTGTCGGGTCCGGTAGTGGTATGTAACTTAAGTTTCAAGTTTCAAGTTCGTACGATGTTCCGTTCTTGAGATATTTTGTATACACACACACACACACAGACCAATCGCTAAAAACATGTTTTTTGGGTTCAGGGGGTCTGAAAACGTATAGATCCGGTGAAAACTCGATTTCAAAAAATCGACATGAAAACAATACTTTCCTTCCTATATATTCATATAGGCAAGAGAAAGTAAAAAGAACATTATTTTGTGTGATCCATATCATGGCGGAAAGAATTAATAAGTGTGCTGATGCGTATGTCATTGAATAAAGGTTTGACTGTACTTTAATTTTAAAATTAAAAATATTTTTAAATTGGAATTTTGTAAAGATCGATACACTGTTTTATTTGTAGGAATTATAAACAATATCTCTCTTTATGAAATTATTTCACAATGAAATGGACAAGCAACTTTATATTTAATTACATTTTTAACATGCACACTTACATATAGCTTGAGTCCCAGCTCCGTGTAGTTGGAAGGAATGCAGTACATTGTAATAGTAGTGGAAGAATGAATGAGAGTTACTAGTGTTTCACAGCTGATGCATTTGTAGTGGTAGCGTGTACTAACTAGACTAAAAAAATATTCTTATCATCTGGCGCATTAATTTAACAAATACCTACCGGGTTATTAACTTGGTCGGATTTATAATATTTAACTTACTAATTTATATCAAAATACGTAAATAAATAAATGTAATAAATGTTGTTGTTGTTTAGGTCTTCAGCCTGTAGGCTGGTTTGAACCTGTAGAGGTTTTACTAAGTAAATCGAGGAGTGAGGTGGTTTACCATTGCCTTCCTCACTGAATGGAAAAGTATGCTTATCAGCATGCCGGGCCCTCTGAAAAGCACAAATTTTCCACTCTGCAAATGACACCTTCACTTCATTCACCACAGGGTCTGGCTGTATAGTGAAATTCATTACTTTCAGAGGAGATAACTCTGATTAGTGTCTTTTACACCTCTACCTCTTCTGTTCTTAAATGATTCAGTCATTTAATTGGCTGACCATGTGATAAGAAACAGAACTATTTATTTTAGCCCTGCAACGAACAGATTGAGTGTAAATAATTTGACACTCCACCTGTCTGTTATGGGCAGATGTAATAAATACAAACAAATATTTTAAATAGGGAAAGTTTGAAAACGAATGTTTTGTATTAGAGTAATACAACAATCGTATTCCCAGCATGCGTCACTCATTTATTATACCTCACTTGTACCCTTCACCTCATAACTACACGGAGCTTGGACCCAACCTATAAAAATATTAAAATTGGTTTTACTTATTCAAACAAACATAATTAATTCAAGTACACAACAACTCAACTAAACCAAACTTCCAAAATCGGAAGTCAAGTAAACAAAGTCGGATTTGTAAACAAAAAAGTGTCATTCCTCTTAAAGAGTACATACAGAAATCACTAACGGAATATCTTCCAACATTATAAATGTCTGGGAATCTATTACAATAATATTTTTTTTAGAAAAAATTGTTTGAGTCATGAAACCCATCTCATGGAAGGGATTTTTAAATTTAATTTTTAAACGCTTTTATTTAACTTACTCTTGGATCCATCAAATCTTGCAACTTAAAATTTTAATACTTCTACCGTATCAATATGAATCAAACTTTGCACACTTGTTTATCTTCGATGACAATACGCTGTGGAGGTGTTTGTAAAAAAAAATTTAAAAATTAAAAAAAAAATTTAAAAAACGCTTTTATTTAACAATTACTTAAAAAAATTAACTAAAAAGAAAAAAATTAAAAAAATTTACAAAAAAAAAATTACAAAAAAATCACAGAAAAAAAAAATTACAAAAAAATAAACAAAAAAAAATTTTTAAGAAACGCTATTATTTAACAATTAATCAAAAAGAAATGAACTAAAAAGAAAAAAGAAAAAAAATTTACAAAAAAAATCACAGACATTACAGTTAAAAATAAAAGCGTGGCGCTATATGAATATATATAATATTTATTGTAAAATATTCGTTGTAAAATATTATATATATTAATGCGCCACGCTTTTATTTTTAACTGTAATATCTGTGATTTTTTTTTTGTAAATTTTTTTATTTTTTTCTTTTTAGTTCATTTCTTTTTGATTAATTGTTAAATAATAGCGTTTCTTAAAAATTTTTTTTTTTTTGATTTTTTTGTAATTTTTTTTTCTGTGATTTTTTTGTAAATTTTTTACTTTAGAAGAAGCCTATTAAAAAAGTTTTTCCATTATAAAATTACTTAGTTTTTATTTAAAACACATTTTATACGTAAAAATCATGTTAAAAAAATTATAATCAGTTTGGATTAAGTGGGGTTGTTGTATAAATGAAACAGCTTTGATAACAAAAAAAAAAAAAAAAAAATGCACAGTTATTACAATGTAAATACGCTACCATATAACCAATATAAGACTACAAAACTATTAATTGAGTATTAATGTAACATAGTGATTGTCAGTACACAAAAGAAAAACAAACAAAAAACAGAAATAAAAAATATCCTCGAGTTTTATGATATTATAAACAAATATAAAAGTACATACTACAAATACTGAGTATATGATAAACCATAAATCTAATAAGCAATAAAAAAAATCAAACGAACAAAGACAAAAAATGGTTCTGAAAAGACTTTTAAAATGTTTTACAAAATTTGTAATGACATCTATTAATTCTATTGAGTGAATTTTTTTATAAAAAATTAATTAATTTTGTTCATTAATTCAAAATTAATATTTTGTTCATTAAATTTTTAGGTTATCTGAATTTATTGTCAATATTGTTAACTACATCCAAAATTAAAATTTATTTAGCCGTTACTATGTTTATGAGAGAGTAATCAAGTATGAAAGTTATACTGATTAAGGATCATACTAGAATACTAAGTTGGTTACCAATTTAAATTGGAGTACAACAATAAATATCTTGGTTCACTTTTTTCACTTCAGATGGTATGGTACACCGGCAACAATATTATTTTCTTGAAAGTTCCTTCATTTATGAATCTGAGGTTAGCGCACTTTCCAAACAAGATTTTAAATCAGAATAACTATTATATAAATGAATTTCTATATAAATATTGTATAGCCTAGAAGAAAGTAATTAGGAAGACCAAGAAATAGATGGAAGGATTATCAATTTTGTTATTGGATGATAAAACAATTGTATCAAATTAAAGTGTATTTCAGCTGATATGGATTCTGAAAAACAACAATATATCAAATCCAGTAAGGAAGACAATTTTGTAAACTACTTAACAACCTGTTTTACTTGGTATAACCACAAAACCATGAGGGATTCAAACTGGGTTTTTAAGGCTAGGTGTAAATGGATGCTTCTAGCATACGCGAGATTATCCAGCACAACATGCTCTTTTGTACTGTGCAGGAGTATATAGAATGCGTAAATTGGGAACAGATCAACAGGTCATTTTGTTGTTCAATTTTCAATACTTTTGATTTCTGGTGTTTTGCCATTTTTAATAATACAGTGTGTTAACGCCAGTACTTCCCAGTATTTACGTAATTTGGCTGTATTGGTTTTGTTTATTTATTTGGACCCATACACCATCTATCAGGTGTTAATTTGTGCGTTCGATCTGTATTATCGACCAATCTCTGCCCCACTCACGATTCTCAGTTCCGTCCTTCCTGCTACTCACTCGCTTGTACAGTGGCTTTTGTTACAATCGCATCTTCGCTTGAGGGTCGTTCCTTGGCGGCATACAGAGCGTGGTATGTTGGCCAAGGCTTATTGAAATTCTGTCGTTTATTTGAACTAATGCTTGTAAATGACACATAAATAAGATATAGTGTAGTACAGACTGAAACTGACAATTCCCAAAAAAATGATAGTTGATTGAACCACACCATTCGAGTACACAGGTAAACAATCTCTAGAACTCAAATCTGTATAAAAATAACTATCTCTACAAAGATTTGAACCATAGAACCTTCATCTTTGTACATCACCTGTCAAACAGTTACCTCACGGCAACAGCTTTACCATTAGACCAAACCAGTGGGTAAGATATTCAAAAATACAACAATTTATTATACACATGAACAAAAATTTAAACTTGATTTAAAATTTTAATGAACAAAACATTTCTACAAAAAAAAACTAGATGAAATGCCTGAGGATTATTAATGAAAGTTAAAATAGATACAATAAAACAAAGACAAAAAACTACAACACATATTGAAATAGTAATACACATAATTATAATAAAACTATTAATACGACTTATAAAAACAATAAATTAATTAATACTTTAAATGTATAGTAATAAAAATAATTAAATAACTATTATATTGTAATTGCAATAAAAAAAATATAACAAAATACTGCAGTTTTATATTTGGTGCCAATTTGTACTATGGTTAAATAATAAAAAATACAGTAAAATCCATCCAATAAAATTTTCTATTTAAGTGTTTATTTTGCCCATAACAGACGGGTGGAGTGTTAAATTATTTGTACTCTATCTACTAGTTCAAGGGCTATAAAAAATAATTATGTTTCTTATCACATGGTCAGCCAATTACGTATATAGTCCAGTCACTCACGGTTTTTGCTAAGAATTTTAAAGTACCGCTTGGATTGACATGAAATTTTGCATACACATAGTTGACATGTCAAAGAAAAAAAGTTATATAGTGCCGATGTGTGCTTTTACCCTGGGGGTGAGTACCACCCCTTCTCGGGGGTGAAAATATTTAACCTCAAAATAACCCCGGGAATCGATAGATAATTCAATTTTAAGCAAAAAATGTTTTATTGACTTTTTTCGGTAAGTGGATATTTACCGATTTATTCACGATTGAAATTGATGATTTCTTGCATAAAAAATGCATATTTTTCAGTATATTTTCCGTAATAACTCGAAAACGGTGCATTTTTACAAAAAAGTCTTAAGAATCAAAAAGAAACCTTTTAAAATAACAAATCGAATGGTTTTTTTTAAATTATCATCGGAGCAATAAAACCCAAGTTACAGCCTAATTAAGGTCAGGTATTTATTCGATTTACCTTTTATAAAAGTGTTTATCGTTAAATAACGTAAAAAGGAGTGGATTTTTGAAAAAATAATGACAATGTTTTTTGTAGATTTTAAAAAGATCTTCAAAATGAGCTAAGGTAAAAGTAATTTGGATAAAAAATGGCCGAGTTATTGCAAAAACAAAAAAATTATGTCGTAAAAAAAAAAAAAAAAAGTTTATTAAAACGGTAATTTTTTCACAAAAATAAAAATTAACGTTATCCCAAGTGTAATTAGCTTTATTTATGTACTGACTATGAGTCCTGAAATTTTAACCAGTTTAAAATGCTTAAATTTGAAAAAAAGGTCAATTTAGTAAAAAATGAATTTTTGCAATTTTAAAAAAATTTTCCATTTTTTCAAAACTGCTCGAAATCAAAGAGGAATACGAAAAATTGACAAGAGTTCTAAAATGTAGTATTTTTTTCACTGAAAATTTTCCATTTTTTTTTATTTTTCTATCATAAAAACTAAGCGAGATATTTACATTCTAAGCTTGCATATAAGGGTGAGAAGCCCCCTTTTTTATCCCTTTAAAACGCATTTTCTAAAAATCAACAACTTTCAAATAGTCCAATTTTTCAGAAGTTGTAGCCCTTAGAATTCCCTACAAAATGAGCTTTGAAACGTTCAAATATCTTTAAAATTACCGAAGTTATCGTTAATAAACCATTTACGTTTTTCTACCAATATTTTCGGAGCATATAAATAGCTATATAGTTTCAACTATTTTGGAGCAGTGAAATACTCGTAAACGTTTTCTCTCATATATATATACATATATGGTATTCATCTCTCACATATATACTATGCATTAGTATATACACGGATTACTTATGTAACCGATGAACACCTGCTGATGTATATATACTCATTTAGTCGTAGCAGTACAGCTACATAACCTCTAAAATATACACGTGCTTCTTTTGATTTTTCTTACTAAAAGTTATTCGTTCATTTATTTATTTATTTATTTATCATTGAGTAGACATGAATAATTGTGGGTTTTATTAAAAAGTAAGTTCATAAAAAAAAAGTATAAAAAGGTTTAAATAACCGCAAAATGCAGCATTACCTAATTTAAAGTTTCAAAATATTTTTTTTTTAAATTTGACCTAAAGGGTGGTTTTTAAGGGTTGAATAAGTGCATTGTGTCTTAAATTAAATGTAACCTACCATAAATTACCATTTAAAATTTTAAGCACCAAAAAAAAATTTTTTTTAAATAAATTTCATTATAAGGGGTAGTTTATAAGGGTTGAAAATATTAAATACTTAAAAGACTAAATTATAAGTATAACAAAAGTTAAAATCACTACAAAATGTATCATTACCTAATTTAAAGTTTCAAATTTTTTTTTTTTTTTTGGAAAATTTGACCTTAAAGGTGGTTTTTAAGGGTTGAAAAATTGTTATAAATTGTAAAATACTTTCCTATATGATAAATAAATCTTTATTTAACATACCCACACATAATCCATAGGTAAATAACGATTATATCTACTGTTTTTAATTTTTGCAAGAAAGGGGTGCTTTTCACCCCTTAAAAACAAAAAGCACACATTCTAACCATATAACTTTTGAAGAGATAGGCAAAATAAGCTCACTTGCAAAATTTCATTCAAATCGGAGCGGTACTTTAAAATTCTGAGGTATTGCAATATTATACCGTGAGTGACTGGACTAATATGACTGAAGCATTTAAGAACAGAAGAGGTAGAGGTGTAAAATACACTAATCAGAGTTATCTTCTCTGAGAGTGAGGAATTTCATTATTATACAGCCAGACCCTGTGGTGAAAGAAGTGAAGGTGTCATTTACAGGATGGAAAGAGATACTTTTCAGAGCCTGGCAGCTGATAACCATATTTTTCCACTCAGTGAGGAAGGCTCGCTCCTCATTTTACTTAGTAAAGCCCCCAGAGGTTCAAGTCACCCTTTCGGCTGATGATCTAAAAATGGCCTTTCTACTAGTATCCCTACTGAGATGTTTTCTGTTTAATACGCTAATTAAGGGCTGCCCCTTAAGAATTATATCAAACGAATTTTACTGTACTACAATAATCCTTCAATTATTCAAACTAATAGGGGAGAAAAGTGAGAGGTAAGGATTGCAATATGACATTATTGCTTTACAAGGTTTATAACTCACTTTCTCTCTCTCTCTCCCCCTCTCTCAGTTAGTCTATGACACCTATACCGATCTCAAAAAATATAATATATAAATACTGTAAATCATCAACCTGCATATTTACCCAACGTACACTGTTTGAAAAACGTTATACCAATTTTGGGATATGATTTCAATCTTTCCCACCTAAAGAAAAATGTTTATTACTAAAGTTATACCAAAAAATGCTTATTTTTTCTTCTGGCAGCTATTTTCTACTTTTTCAATAAAATTGCTTATATCATGAATTAAATGAGATATTAAAATAAAGTTTTACACACTGTTTATTGTTTATACTCAATAAAACCAATAAATAAAAAAATTGTCTGTTAAAAAAAATTTCACAATAGTGACATTAACATTTTTTATATCGTTTTAGTGGTTGTGTATTTAATATAAACTTTAAAACAGAAAATATTAATCATTTTTTTAATGTTTTTTCTTAGTTTATTTTAAGATGCATTAACATCTTGGTTATTAGCGACTACTTTGGGATATGAAACAATGTGTTTTGACACATAATAATTTCCAAACCCTTGCCAGGAATTGTACCTGGGAACTTCCGCTTGGTAGGTTAGCATGCTAACCACTACACCAAGGAGGTAGTCATTAAGCATTTTCTTACGATTAAAATGACACTTAATTTTTTTATAACTGTTTAAAAGTAACAAAATTTTTGCAAATAATATTCGTTATATAATTAAAAATGGTTAGCTTAATATTTTTTGAGGGTTTCATTTGCTCCTTTCTGTAAAAATATATATTAAGTGACTAAAACTAACCATTTTAAGTTGTTTAGGTCAACAGCTGAAAGGCTGATTAGAACCTCTAGAGGTTTTACTATGTAAAACGAAAAGTGAAGGGTTTACGATTACCTTCCTCACAGAGTTGAAAAAGTATGCTTATCAGCATGCTGGGCCCTCTGTAAAGCAAATACTTTCCACCCTGCAACTGACACCTTCACTTCATTCACCACAGGGTCTGGCTGTATAGTGAAATACATTACTCTCAGAGGAGATAACTCTGAAGTGTCTTTTACAACTCTACCTCTTCTGTTCTTAAATGATTCAGTCATCATTTAATTGGCTGACCATATGTTAAGAAACAGAACCATTTTTTTTAGCCTTGGAACCTGCAGATCGAATGCAATTAATTTAACACTCCACCTGCCTGTTATGGACATAATTTTAAGTTGTAATACCCAAATAATTTTTACAATAAGTTTGTTACTTTTTAACAGATTTTGAAAAATGATGTGACACTTTTTTCGTAGTAAAATGTTCAATATTTTTGGTTATGTCTATATTAAAAAAAGACCACTGCAAAAATTTTCAACATTAATAAATTTTTAATGCAACAGTTTTTTAATTTATTTGTTTCGAAGAATATGAAACAATAAGCAAATATATAAAATTTTATTTAAACATCTCAATTGGTTCAAGATAAAAGTTTATAGGAAAAAATACAAAATGACTGCCACACGGGAAACTAACCATTTTCAACCTTTTTCCAACACCTGTATATGTGTTTGCCCATTATATTGTAACAGAATCGACCAGAGGGTTCGCGAAGGTTCCAGAATTTCATTCATAAAAATAGTAAAGGAATAATAATAATAACAATACACAATAGCAACAATAAATTACAGTTTCACAAAAATAACTATAAAGGTATGTCTATTCATAAAAGTTGTAATAACTATCGTAAAAGGTCGGGTATCGTGTACAGCTATTATGAGGGGGGCAGGTTGTTTACGTTTTCTATTTACAAAAGACCTATTGTTGACTTATTTACAACGGATTTTTCTAGCATTCATTAATAAAAGGTTATTTATTTTTGTACTTTATTTTTGCATGTTGTTCTATCCTCTTCTCGAACAATCTTTGTGAATGAGTAGGCTATATAAAAAGACCCCCGAGCGCGGTCCAGGAGTAGTATCCGTTTGATCTTCGACGAGCAATTATCGGGTTGTTATAGCAGGTTAACTATTCCGAGAATTGTGCTGGTCGACGACTGTTATACTGCCTTTGTTGTGTGTGTATTGTATAAAGTCTTTTGTGAGTGTATTGTAAAATTAATGTGTAGTTTTTGTGAATTCAGTTTCTGTGTTTTGTATGTTTGTGTAATCTATAAAAGTGATTGTAAGTTATTTATTGTTTATTATCTATTGTAAGTGAATTATTAAATCATTTATTGTATTACTTAATTATCATTTGATAAATTATTTATTTTGTAATCTTTTAGTATAATAAATATTTGTGATTGTAAACTTTAGTGTAATAATTATTTAATAACCTAGATCATGAAACGGACCTTAGCAATAAGTGTCACAATATTTTTATTTTTCTAATATAAGGTGGCTGCTCAGATAACTCAGGTTCGAATAACTGAAGGACTACCGTACGTGCTTAAAAAAAACACTGGTAAGTAAAACTGTAGTAAATAGTTTTATACAATGCTTCTTCATTTTAAATACCTATGTCTATTTAAAACTTATTACAAGAAATACAAAATAATATCAGAGTTGTTTTCAGTAAATTATTGCACATAATAGTTATAAATATTTGTACTTAAATTAAATTTGTAGCTTTTGACGGACTAAATTTACATTAGATCATAACATATAGATTGACACAATGGTTTGTAATGTAAAGTACAGTAAAGCTGCTTTTTTTAACAAGAAAATTTTTTAAAAGTATCAGAGGAGCATAACGTCTTTCACAGGTTACAAGTTTTGATACACGAGGATGTGTATAAAAGAAACCTGAGTTATGCTTTTGAGAACGGCACAATTGCAACTTCTCCTGCAAGGCAATCCCGTTCTTAGCAATTATTCAAAATAGGATTGCTCTGAAAGGTTAAGCTCTCCAGGCCTCACATAACAACTTTGACAAAGGAGCAAATTGGTCAAAATATATTGGAAAACCATTGAATAACGTCCCTACAGCCCAGATTTATCTCCCTGTGACAACTTTTTGTTAGGGCCCTTGTAAGAAGCACTGGGAGAAAAATGGTTCGAAAACGGTCAAGCTGTCGAAGATTATATGCACGATTGGTTGATGAGTTAACGTCAAAACTTCTTTTAAAAATCTGGTGTGAAACACGCACAACTTTCTCTTGCCAACGGAAATAATGAACAATATAATCTAACATCAGTAATAAAATATTAAAAATAAACAAAAAACTAACTTCAATAAACATAACCTAATTTTAATCATGAGTGAAAGACGCAAAATGAAAATCAACCTGAGTTTGGCTTAAAAATACGGAAAATCACTCTTTCACACTAAACTAGGCTCTGTAGAGAAAAATTCTCTTTTGTCGTAAAATGCATACTAAGGCTGAAATCTTAAAAAATCGATTTTTTTACACTATTTCGTGAGAAAAAAACAGAAAATTGCTAATTACCACAAAACTAAGCATTATACAAAAAAATGTTAGAAATAAAAGTTGTAGGACTTTAAATTCTCTACAAATATCAATATACATTTGCGCTACAATGCATATTAAAGTCGCAATCTTAAAAAAACAATTTTTTACGAGAAAACAGCCTCAACAAGAATTTCAGCAGACATGGCGCCTACCCTATCTCGTAGAGCATAAAAAATTTAGTAAACGCGATTTTTAAAAAAATCGTAGAAGCAGTTTTTGAGAAAATCGCAAAAAGTGAAAAATGACACGAATAAACTACTATTTCCGATTAACCGATTTTGATGAAAATGTTCATGTCGGGTCCTCTACTCTAGTGATATCTAACTTGAGTTTTAAATTTCAAGTTCATACAATGTTCCGTTCTTGAGATATTCTGTTCACACACACAGATCAATCACTAAAAACATATTTTTTGGATTCAGGGGGACTGAAAACGTGTAGATCCGGTAAAAACTCGATTTCGAAAAATCAACATGAAAACAATACTTTCCTACCTGTATATTCATATTGGCAAGAGAAAGTAAAAAGGGATCTTCAATTTTCCAAAATGCTGATAAAACTATGTAGAGCATAAAGGAGACTTTGGTGAAAAATATTAAAAACATTACTTGTAATCTGTTATTATAAATAATTTTATAAAACAAAATTCTGGTTTAAATATGATTAACTTTTGTAAAGAACACTGAAAATTTGTATTTACTGTACAAAACATAACAAACACAAAACAAGTATCTATAAAAACAAACACAACCATTAACAATAATAATAACAGTAAAACTAAGACATAAAAAAAATTGTTATGAGAAACAATGGTATCTATTTATAACATAAAAAACTAAACACTGTGTGAAAAACTAACCAGCCGTGAAATACATAAACAAACAACACAATAAAAACTAAAAATAATCTATTACATTTATACGACAAACAAAATTTACATCAATTGAATATATAAAAAATTGCATTAAGTAGTAACAGTATAAAAATTATAATACAAGACGTATAAAAAAAATACAAGTGCGAGTATTCGAACAACAACACGTCTGTTTATACAATAATGATTAATTAAGACATGGACGGTGACCTACTAGCTAAGATAAATAAATTAACGTGTTATTACAATATTAGTCAGTTCACATAATACATACAATAAATTTAAATACGCATTAATATATCTAGGATGCCAAGGAATAACAGTATACGTCGCAATGTGGTCGAAATGAGATATAATCACTTGTAGAGGATAAAAATGAACACATGGAAATATGTGTTGTTTTTTAAACACTTATCTACGACGTGTGGCTATTAAATAACGAGACTGACGTAAAAAATTTTATTTTAATTTTATACATAATCACTTATTGTCATCTTCAATATACACTCCTTCTCTATCCCTACAACGCTCCATGCGAATTTTTTATTGTTGGAAACAGTGCTGGAAGTCATCTTCTGTCAGCTCCTTCAGGACATGTGCCGCTTTCTCTTTTACAGCTTCCACGGACTCAAATCTTGTCCCTTTTAATGCAGATTTCACCTTAGAGAACAGGTAGAAGTTACATGGTGCAAGATCTGGTGAATAAGGTGGATATTCTAACACTGAGATGCTGTTCATGGCTAGGAACCTCTTTACAGATAACGCGGAATGAGCTGGTGCACTGTCTGGATGGAGAACCCATGATTTGTCCTTCCACATTTCGGAGCGATTTTACCTTACTCTTTGACGTAGTTCAGAAAGTACCTCAAGGCAGTAATATTGATTAATTGTTAGACCTTCAGGAACCCAGTGAAGGAACACAATCCATGGTTATCAAAAAAAACAATCATCATTGCTTTAAATTTTGATGACTTGCTCATTCAAGCTTTTTTGGCTCTCTGTGAAGTTCGGCTCTTCAAGTGCATGGATTGGCGCTTCGTTTCCGGATCATAAGTAAGAAAAACCACTTTTCATCACATGTTATTATCTTCTACCTGTTCCCTAAGGTAAAATCTGCATTAAAAGGGACAAGATTTCAGTCTGTAGAAGCTGTAAAAGAGAAAGCAGCACGTGTCCTGAAGGAGCTGACAGAAGATGACTTCCAGCACTGTTTCCAACAATGGAAAATTCGCATGGAGCATTGTAGGGATAGAGAAGCAGTGTAAATTGAAGGCGACAATAAGTGATTATGTACAAAATAAAAATAAAATTTTTTACAACGTCAGTCTCGTTATTTAATAGCCAATCAACCTCATATTTATTAATCTGTCCAGTATATTTCAAATAATTGGATATAAATAATTCATAAAAATTTAATTTTTTGAGATGAGAGATATTTATATAATTAAGATTTCAGAATTGAAATATAATTTTAATTATTTAAAATTAATATTAATTAAATGTTGTTCTTAGAAGAGTATTGTTAAAAAATGAAGTGGTGATTGAACCAGGAAGTAAGTAATGACTGCACCAACACATCAAATGAATTTTATATGAAATGTACTGAATAATCAGTATAAAACTCAAGACAAGTCTGTAAAACGATGTATATTTATAAATAAATAAAGAAGGTGTAATATATAAATTATAAAATGTTACCAGAAGTCTTAGGATTGAGAAAGAAATTTTCAGAATGCTATACATATTCTGAACGTTGATTTTTTCTCTAAAACATAATACAGATGTGGATCTCATTTTCCTACAGTAAAAAGAGTTTATTCGGAACTGGTGAAATCTTCTTCCAGAGATGGTTAGCGCAACAGAGATGGAAGGTGGACAATTTGCTCTACTGAACTGAAGAAAAGAGCTCTGTGGTATACCATTGTAATTTCTAATTACCTTAATTTGGAGAATCTAGGTAAAACCCAACCAACAGATGGGAGGGAAAACACACAAGTTTAGAATTATTTAATTTAGTACAGTAATTACACAATGGGCTATAGATATACCAAACTGTCAATTTGAAACGAGTTGTATTCTTTAGGAGGGTGTGCTTTCCCTTCTGAGACCTAGGGCCTCACTTTCACGTGCCAACTTTCAGCCAATCGAAGAGCTTAGTTTTTTAATTTATTTGATCTCATGCTCTATTGACAGAGCTGGCACCCAACAGTTGAAAAAAATTGTATAATCAAGTATTTGTACACAGATGCACATTAACGGTAGTGCAAACAACTGTAGTTCTAAAAATTGAACGGTGTGATCTGTCCCACCTTCATTACTTTGAAGTAAATTTAGCATGCACATGGTTTGCTAATTTAGCATCTCCCTACGTGGTAACCACCTTTACAAATGAAAATCCACCTTTGATTCATGAGGCACACACATGCCATCCTATTTTGGGGACACCGACATGCACAAAGGCATTGGAGTCTTCCGGAAGTCCTGCAAATAATGCGAAAAAAATGAACAATATATGGTTGGAAGAAAGAAGAGCCTATAGTGAAAAGAATGCTGAGTGCTGGTTGCAAAAAAAAACCTTCCAGAAACATCAAAACTTACTTTTCCGTCTAAAATAGCCTTTTGAATCAAAACCAGCTAAAAATGGATAATTATTGTTGTTTAAAAAGGGAAGACCATCTAAAATAAATAAACTGAATAAATAAAACCTCCTGAAAAATTTAATTTTTTGACATATACTCCTTTCCCTAGCATCTGATGCTAGACATGATGTGGCAAAGAATCTGTGGTTTTAAAAACAAGTATAAAAAGTAAATATATTAATAAAAACATTTTTAAGTACATGATTGTTATGTACTACACACCTTTGTGAGTGCATAACATTTGGATAAAAAAACCAAGAAGAAAAACAGGAAAACGTTAAGAAACACAACACATCAAAGTGGAGGAAAGGAAGAAAGTATTTAATGAAGACAAATTAGAAAGAAAACTCAAGCTCCAAAATAAGAGCTCAAGCAAAAAAAATAATAAATAAAAAACACATACAAGATGAATAGATTCCAAGTTGACTGAAATTGAAGAAAAAATGTAATATTTTTAACAGAAACCAGAATCCTGAAAATTATTTTTTTCCAAAACCAGACACTTCTAAACCAATGACAACTATGTGGTAAAAACAAAATCCAGGACCATTCTGGGAAAACCCAGATGTGAGACATCTCATAACAAACCCAGAATATCACAAGATCAATTTAATACATCTGATGACATGATTCAATCAATTATGTCACTTCAATATGTCGTAACCCTCATTTCTGTCAAAATCGAGATTTTGCGCTTTAATGCATTACTAATCTCAAATATAGGCCCTAGCAAAATGTTGTAAGCCACAGTGCGATATAAATAAATAAATAAATTTATCGTAACTACAACAAATAACAAAAATCATAAATTTTAATAACAAAAAACTGCGCTCTGTAAAGTTCTATTTTGTGGCTTACGACATATTGAAGTGACAAAGTCATCATGTTAATTTTTTCACCTTCTCAGATGCTCTATGCGTTTTTGGGTATCAATTGTTTCAAATGCATTTTCGAAAAATTTTTAATTTTCATGTTTGTGACATAAGTGAGTGAAAGATAAGGACAATGAATAGAAATGACATAACCTTAAAATAATACTGGTTCGAAAATAAAGATCATTTCTCATTGGGCAAAATGGATATTACTGACTTTGTTGCAGCAACACTTTTGGAGTTAGTTACATTTGTTGTAACATATAAATTTTTCCTTTTAAATTTAAGAAGGATATTATCATATCTGTTTTCCTTCTTTTTCTTTTCTTCACGCCATAGACCTTTTATCCTCTTTCGACAATAATATGTCTTTTTTTATCAGAAATCTGTTTAAGTACAATAGATTATTCCCAGCATTGTAGAGGTCTTCCCAAGCTTCTATTTTCCACAGGCATGTATTTCAGAATATTCATTAAATCTGGATAAAATGTCAGAAGGATTCACGACAATAAATATATCAAAACCAATTAATAATTCAAATTCACAAAATAATGTAGATTGCTGGGTTTGTTACGGGATGTCTCATGTATGGTAACCCTTACAATGGCCTTCAGACTACAGCTCCATAGGCAGTGTTTTCCTGTCTTTCACGAACAGGTTTTACCTGCTTCAAAATAAAATCAATAATTTTGTACGGTAGGTCCATGCCCTGCTTTTTACCTGCGATAGTAAAAAAATATGGCACAGCTTCAAGGTTTTACTGCTCAGCAATATAAGAATGGCTCCTTTGTCCTAGTAGTATTTACATGCAACTCATCTGGCACGATTGTTACTAATTTACTAATACTATTGAATTTCTTCGCCCCATTGCTGTGCGTTGTTATAACTCAAAATTTTCCTTTCTATTATCATAGGGTGAAACTAAGCCATGCCATTTTATATAATTTTTATTTAAGTATTTACTTTTGCTGAACATGATAACCAACAAAATGTGGTTATAGTATTACTGACACGGAATAAGTAAAACTAAGTTAATAAAACTGGACTTCTTGTACACACGATCGATAAATTAGTGAGGCAGCAACGCTGATCAAGCAGTTATGATTCAGCTTTTAATAAAAGTAATAAAATATGTTAAGTGACAAATCTCATATCGCCAAAATTGTGTAAAAGCTAGCAATTCTGCGATTCCATCTATAGCTTTTATTTTACTGCTTGTGGGGGCACATCTGAGAGGCAGTAAAAAAAACTGGTTTTATAAAAGTAAAACACTGCCCGTGAAACCGTAGCTTAAAAAATAAAAAAAATAACTAAGTACACTTAAAACATGATAATTGAAACTGAAATGAAAAAATAATTGAATTACCGTATTTACTCAAATATACCGTGCACCTTTTTCAAAAGAAATTGATTTGATAAAATGATGTAACATTATATTTAAAAAAAAATAAAATAAATGGACTTTTAGTAGTAATGTACCGAATGTACAGTAATGTTGTGTATCACAGGGGACGGCAATAAATGACCACCTTACATGATTTTCAAGCGTAAAACTATTCCAAAAGTTGTCGGTGTCTGGAATAATTGTTAGAGCTAATGAAAAGGGCTGGATGAACAATTGTCTTGTTTTGGACTGGTTAACAAGAGTGTGGGGTAATCGAAATAACGCACTGCTGGCAAAAAGAGGCATGTTGGTATTTGACAGTTTTCGCGGACATATAAGAGATGATGAGAAAAAATCTTTGCAGCATCAGAAAATGGTTTACTGATTATACAGAGAGGGTTAACATCTGTACTTCAATTTTTGGACGGGTATTGAGCAAACATACACACCTTTGGGAAAAATAAAAAGGTTGGAATACGAAACGATCTGCGAGTGGATTAAAACTGCACGACCACGGATTTCATCAGAGTTAGTTTCTAAACACTTATTGAAAAGCGCTCGATGGGTCAGAAGACGACACACTTTTGGCGAAAATCCACAGACGTGGGTTCTGACATCGATGACAATACTGACAAAAGAGAGTAACGTTTTACAGTTCATTTTATTTTTTTGTTTTAATTTTGTTCTTATTTGAAAGTAAGTTTGTATAATTCAGCAGTAGTTTTAATGTAATGTGATACATACAACGACAATTTACCTATTCTTGCTAATGAATTATTCAAAGTTGTGAAAATTTTTCAATGCGTACAAATAAATTGAATCTTATTCAATGATTCTTTATAAAATATTGGTATAAATGTACAAATATTCGTCTACTTTAGACTACAATATTTTAAGACTATTTACTAGGCTACTGAATTAGGCAAGAATATTTGAACTACTACTTTCAGAAAGCCCATAAGTCAAAAAACTAACTTTTAGAAAAGTTAAAAACTTGTAATATATTATGTTTAAATTAAAAAAATGTAAATTGTACAGAGGACTGTCCTCGTTAATATTTAATATACTATTGTCTTTTTAAAGACAAGCCACTTGTTTAAAAAAATTGAAAATATAGACTTAAGGTGTTTCTGAAATAAAATGTTAACTTACGTTGTTTTCTGTAAAATACATTGTTAGACCAAAAGATTGTGCTGTACAATAGCATTCATTTATTAATTTCAGTAGTTTATATTGTGACTTAAAATAGCTTTCTGCAGTAATAAAAATTGAAATTCTTAACTTTAAGAAAGAAACATGTTGATTTTCAGGGCTTTTCACGATCTTCATCGTTGTCATAATGGTATTTATACACCTTAAAAAATGTTTACATAGAATCTTTGTATGGCCTCTTCGACTAGAAAGTACAGCTTAAGCTTCAAAAGAACATCCAGTTTCATTTTTTAATTGGAAGGAAACACTTTATATTCTTAAGGATAAGCCTTTTCTTAGTGTTATATATTACTTAAAAAAAGCCAGACTTTTGTGATTTTTATAGGAATAATGTGTTTACATTCAGTAAATCCTAAAATACACTAAAGAAAAATTATATAAAATTTTGACTTATGGGCTTTCTAAAAGTACCTTCGAAAATCACGTGCGAGGTATATTAGATAAAGTACGGTATTTTGATTAGTAATAAATACAGTCGAACTTCTATATAACGAAGTGTCAAGGGGATCCATAAAAAGTTTGTTATATAGAAATTTCGTTATATAGAAACAGTACGTAGTAAAGTAAAATTCGTACCTACCTGAGTACTAATGTTATCCTTTCATATACTAGGCGTATAGTTGTTAATGCACAAACAAGATACGAAATTGAGATACAATATTCATTTTATTTTTAAACTAAAAATGATTCACATTTAAACTTTTATAATCACTAAATACTGTTACTAAAGTATGTACGTACAGTACATGTAAAGAAAAACATACACATCAAAACTAACATTGTAAAAAATAAACTAACCGATAATATGCGTAGTCTACACTATTTACAATTTGTGTTCTACTGTATTTTGAAGAAATCCGATATTCTAGTTTGCACTGTATTGTTAAAAATTGTCTTGTTTTCTATAAACGATTCTAACTTGTTTAAATGTATAAACATCTCTTCAGGCACATTTTCGTGTTGCTGCATACTAGTGCGTATTATTGAGAAAGCATTAAGCAAATCATCGTTTGTTATTTTTGAATCCGAATCCGAATCCTGGTTGAGAGGGCTGAGAAGCCCTATGATGGCGACATCGTGTTAAGGAACACCTGGTCGCTCGGGGAACAATTTTACCGAATAATTGCAACCTCATGAAATTTAGGGGGAATTTTATAGTTTAAAATTAGGAAATAGGATTCTGGCTCTTGGGGGATTGGGACTGGGACTTCAAAGGAGGTAATGTATTTTAAGAAGTTACTCGTGGATGAAAATTTATATTAAGGGACAAGTGGGTTTAAGAGCGGCTCTTTTCTTTTTTTTGTTTTTCAGTGGCCTTTTTCAGTTATGTGGGAGTTTTATTGTCTTGAGGAGGGGAAGGCACGCGCCGTACTTAACGTGGACAAATGGTACAATTTTAGGTAGGGGTTAGTTTATGATTTTAGGGGAGACGGAAAGGGTAGAGTTTGGCATAATCACCGGCCTTGTATTTTCTAAGTGTTTAATAATTTAAAATGGCGGCTCTTTTCACCGTAGTGGAGTGATTATGCATAGGAACATGGGGACTACTACCAACTGGGGGGCGTGAGTCATACAAGTAGATGAAGGGGCATGGGTATATAAGAGGAATACAGGGCGGAATAAAAATGTGGCAACTCAAAATTTTGATAAGTGGGTCATACTGGAATTTAGATAAAGTCGTGGAATGGTAATGGCATAAAGACTTCGGGCGGATGTGGGCGTCGGTACAAGTCCTGAATGATCTGGGGTCCGTCAGTTTTCCCGGCGTCGTGGAGCCGTTTCGAGGTATTGTAAATAAAGTCCTCCATAGAGGGGAAGAGAAGGTGTTCGTGTACGATGCGATTGGAGATAAGATAGTGAAACTTTGTGATGCAACGGAGGACTTTGTTCTGGTATGCTGAAGTACGTTTTTTGTTGGTCTTGGAGAGAAAGGGCCACCATACCGGCGACCCGTACAAAAGGAAAGGACGTAGAATGGAGGAGTACATCAGAAGTTTCAGTTTTGAGGAGTATGCAGTAGAAATGAACAAAGGGACGAGTAAAGCGAACAGGGCCCTACCCTTGCTAAGCTTGTTGTCAATGTGCTGCCGAAGTGTCAGTCGTTTATCTAGGTTAACCCCTAGATATCTGACGCTGTTCTGCCATGGGAGGAGTTCCCCTTCCAATCGTAGAGGCGGAGGAACGTTGCGTTTTAATGTAAAATGGATTGCTTCGCATTTGGTGGGGTTAAGTGACCGTCTCCAGACACGACACCAGCTCGTGACGTCTAAAAGTTGAGTTTGAAGCGCGCGGCAATTGAGGCGGAGGCATCTGCCGTGACGGTACAGAATAGCGTCATCGGCAAACAGTCCGAATTGGATTGAATCACGGACAGGGAAATCGAAGGTGTACATAAGATAGAGGATGGGCCCAAGGACCGAGCCCTGAGGTACACCCGCGGACGAAGGGGTGAGTGGGGACATGACCATGTGGAACTGAGGAATAGTGACAGAGACTTGGAATTGTCTCCCAATAAGGTAGGAATGAAGTAAGCGTACAGTTGAGGGGGGGAAAAATTGTGCCAGCTTGTAAAGGAGGCCCACATGCCAGACGCGGTCAAATGCAGCCCTAAAATCGAGCAGCACAGCCGTCGTGTCGCAGTGGGAATTTCTGGCATCCACAAGTGCCGTGACGATGCGGAGGAGTTGGGTAGTTGTGGAGTGTCCTTGACGAAAACCAAATTGCTCAGGAGGAAGAACAGAATCAACAACAGGACGCAGGCGCGGGAGAAGAAGCCTTTCGAATAATTTGGACAGGATCGGTAAAAGGGAAATTGGCCTATAACTTTCGGGATCAGTCGGAGGTTTGTGGGGCTTCAGAATAGTAATGATTTTGGAAACCTTCCACGAAGAGGGGAAATGCTGCAGCGCCAACACTGCATTGAAAATTGCCAAAAGATGAAGCTTTAGATCTGGCGGGGAATTCAGGATGGCGTATCCAGAGACATTATCAGGACCAGGGGCCTTACGCGGGTTGATCGAGGAAATTACAGAGGTGACATCATCCTCTGTGAAGGGCTGCATGTGACAGGGTGTAGGGTCAGAAAGCGTTAAGTTGACTTCGTCATTAATGAGTTCATCCTGGTCATGATGAACGGGCGGAGGGGCAACAAAATGTCGTTCAAAATGCGAAGCGAAAGTGTCAGCAATCGCCTGCGCAGAATAAGTCAAACCATTAGGTGTCATCAGAGGATGCGACTTCCTCTGGGTCGACAACAAACGACGTGTAGCCTCCCATGGTCTTCCGTCGTCAGCTACTCGATGAAGGTAGTCCTCCCACTGACTACACCGGAGACCATCGAGTAGCAGTTTGCACCTGGCGGCGGCACCGTTGAATAGATCCCGATGATGTGGATCTCTGGTGCGCTGCCAGAGCCGTCGAAAGCGACGTCTATCGGCGATTGCTGCTTTAACAGCAGTTGGAAGTGACGACCTAGTGCGAGGCGGGCGTGGGTGTGAGTTTTTGAATTTTCTCCTTGATGGTCACTGTCTTCCTCTTCTTCTTCTTCTTCTTCTACTTCACCTTCAATGGAAACATGTTGCGACTGCAAAATTTCATTAACAATTTCTTCTTCAGTCGGATATTCAGCTGTTTCAACATCATCGTCAACGTTAATATACTGGTCCAAGGTTATGTCTTCAGATAAACAGATCTTATCTTGTATTCTACTCCAACTGTCACTTAAAACTTGAGGAACTTCAACTGTCTGAATTCCGACGTCCGTTCCAGAAAAACCAGCTTTTCTAAAGCACCGGGAGATAGTTTCCGAAGTAACATCACCGACCCATGCTTTTGATAATTCTGTAATGCAGTCTTTTAAGGAAATTGTCACTTTTTCTGTGTACGAATTATTATCGATTGCATTTAGCACTTTCATTAAAATTCGTTTCCGATAATGAATTTTTAAATTTTTAATTATTCCTTGATCAATGGGTTGAAGTTGTGATGAATGGGTTCGAAGTTGTGTTAGGTGGCAAGTACACGACTTTAACAGATTTAATTTTTTCTGAAACCGATCGTGGATGAGCAGGACAATTATCCACAAACAGCAACACTTTTCTATTTTGTCTGATCATTTCGTTGTCAAACTTCTGCAACCATTTTAAGTAAATGTCACCAGTCATCCATGCTTTTCTATTGAAGTCGTAGTCGGTTTCCAAAGATTTCACACCCTTAAAACAACGTGGGTTTTTACTTTTCCCAATCACTAAAAGTTTCAGTTTTTCAGTCCCAGTCATATTAGCAGCTAACATTACAGACACTCTCTCTTTACTGTACTTCCCCCCGTGACATTTTTCATTTCGAAATGCTAGAGTCTTATTTGGCAAACACTTATAAAACAATGAAGTCTCATCAGCATTAAACACGTCATTCTTATCACACTGTTGCAGGAGGTTAACTAACACGTTTTCCTTCCAAGTTGTACAGTCATTTTCATTTACACTGGCACTTTCACCACTTATAACTTTCTGAGATAGACCATGCCTGTTCTTAAATTTGTCTAGCCAACCTGTGCTGGCAACAAAATTTGTAGAACCCATCTGTTTCGCGAATTCTAGTGCTTTTTCTTTTATTAATGCCCCTGATACGGGAAGAGACTTCTCTCGTACTACGGTAAGCCATTTTAGTACGGCTTCGTCAACATTTGTGTACACGCACTGTCGTACTCGTTTCCTGTCTTTTAATTTTACACAAACGCCGGCTCTTTTCTTTATTTCGTCTTTCCTTGACAAAATTGTTGACAACGAACTGGCTGATATACCAAAACGTAAGGCAACATCTTTCTTTCTACTGCCTTTGTCAACTGCTTCGATAATTTTTAACTTATCTTCGATATTTAATGTTTTCCGTTTTGACATCTTATTGCGTAGATATTAACTATTAAACGTCAAACTTTACCCGATAAACTGATACTGAACGTTAAACTTGCGAATAGCACTTTTTATTAAACAAAAATCATCAAAAATACAATTCACGCACAACCGCAGCTAGGGATAGACAAAACAAACTGATGAACAGCACGTCACTCTGGTGTAGGTACAGTGCACTTCAGTAAGGTACAGTACAGTACATAAGTAGAGTCCGCTACTCGCATTGTGCTTGAGTGTCTCCAATGCAATTTTACTTAATTCTTAATATATTTATTGTTCTCATCAATTTATTTTAATTCTTATGAATTAAACTCCAGTATAAAAATTCGTTATATAGAAACTCCACTTCGTTATATAGAGACATTTTTACATACAAAATCATTTTATTTTCAATGTTCTCGGAAAAAATTTGTTATATAGAAAAATTCGTAATATAGAAGTTCGTTATATAGAAGTTCGACTGTAACTAAATTAATTTATATAAACAAAATAAATTACCGATCCAAAACTGTTTGAGTTATCCGTTAAAATTAAGTAAACCATATTTTTATTATTAAGATATTATTAATTCGTTAAAATTATATTTTAGAATTACCCTGTACAAGCAACATTAAAAAATATACATTTGTTATGTTTAGATTATAATTATTAGGCTACATAACATAAAATATAACATAAGTATTATTTTGTTTATCATAAATACATACATTGAGCAGCATAGAAAAAAGAACTGATATGAATAAGTATTAATGTATTAAGGTGTGTGCACACACGCAAACGTGTCGAAAGGAAGTGAGCATTTCATACATACATTAACAATTACAATAACAGCACTATACACTAATCTTTATAAAATATTGGTATAAATGTACAAATATTTATCTACTTTAGACTACAATGTTTTAAGACTATTTTTACTAGGCTACTGAATTAGGCAAGAATATTTGAACTACTATTTATAAATAGGTAAATACATAAACAAAACATATAATAAATAAAAAAACCTACACTACATTTTAATAATGGTGAAACTAAAAAGTTACCGATAGGTTTTTAAATACATTAGTACTATTGTATAAATATTACTAATTTCACTAAACTTTTTAGCTGCCGTGATCGTTATGATCTACTTACATATGCCTGATGGATCCACCATCATCAGAATATACAAAATATCATATGATACTTTATAACATATGAAGTGTGGTAATTAAGTTCCGGGAATTCGTCAATAAAACACAAAAAAATTAAGTTACGAGCAAAATTTAATTATAGACTTTCACAATAGTCTCTAACTCTACACAATAATTCCAACATTGTTGCCATAATTGGAAGCACCCTTGGTAATCCTCCGAAATTACTCCATTCAGCACCGCGGTTACAGCTTCATCGACCTCCTATAACGCCACCATGATGAGTTTCCTTGAGATGCGACTTCATCTTTGGGAATAAGAAAATGCAGGGGGGGGATATCAGGGCTATAGGGTGGGTGCGGCAACGTTGGAATGCCTTTTTTCACCAAAAACTCTTGGACAATGAACGACAAATGGGCCAGCTTGTGGTGTAAGATCCACTGTCCTCGGCCACACATGTAAAATGCGAGCTCGCAGCCGCTCCATTACACCAGCATAGAACTGTCCAGTCACTGTCTGGCTAGCAGGAACATATTCACGATGAATGATGCCGCGGATATCGAAAAAAAACGATCAATATTTCCTTTAGTCATGACTTGGACATCCTCGCTTTTGTTGGCCACTCCCCACCCTTTTCCACCCACTTCTGACTCATACAATCTCTGCTGTCGCTCTGAATGCGGGACAACAAATCCTCGCTAACCTTGCTTGTAATGTGAGTCATTCATTTTCACGACACCACTAAAAAAGTTACTTCAGAAAAATACGCATAAAACACAAACCAAACGTGCTATCAACTTTAAACTTCGACTGCAACAAAAGGAAGGTCCCTTATTTCTGGTCATATGTTTACGAATAATGGAGTGTTGCCAATTCCTGAGTTATAACTTAATTCCTGGAACTTAATTGCCACACCTCGTATGAAAAGAGAGTAACAAAAAACTAAATAATTATAATAATAGAATACTGTAATTATATGAAAGTTATAACACAGGAGGGCAAAATCGAGTATAATTATCGTGGTAAACTAGGCCGTAGGACGCGTCTTAAAATACCACTGTACTGTTCTATAACAATTTTACCGCGTGTGTACGAAACAAAGATAGACACAAGACAGAAAAAGTTGTTGGTGGATAGGGATGCATGAACATTCAGGTACTTAACGCAGGGGCAAACATAACGTGCTGTGTGCGAAGGAGTGAGCGAAAGTCACCCTCGACTCACCGTCTACTTATTTACGACAGCTCAGCTCAGTGCTATACTTGAATCTACTGGCGCACTTTCTTAGTTCACGCCATCACATCGTTCAACTGTATGGCATACTCAGGGCCATTCACTCATGTGTGCGGAGCAGGGTGTGCTAGCTCACCTATTTTACTGTGCAATCCCATGAACAAAAAATCTGGTGTGAAACACTCACACAACTTTCTCTTGCCAATGCAAATAATTAACAATAAACCTAACATTAGTATTAAAACATTAGAAATGAACAAAAACTAACCTCAAAAACATAACCTTATTTTAATCATGAGTGAAAGACGCAAAATGAAAATCAACCTCAGTTTGGCTTAGAAATACGGAAAATCACTCTTTCTCTCTAAACTAGGCTCTGTAGAGAAAAATGCTTTAAATAAAAGTTGTAGATCTTTTAATTTTCTATAAATTTAATTATATACACTTTTGTCGTAAAATGCATACTAAGGCCGAATGTTAAAAAAATCGATTTTTCTCACGTTTTCGTGAGAAAAAAAACAGAAAATCGCAAATTACCGCTAAACTAAGCGTTATACAAAAAAATGTTTGAAATAAAAGTTTTAGGTTTTTAAATTCTCTACAACTTTTATTATATAAGTTTTTGCGCTAAAATTTATATTAAAGCCGTAATCTTAAAAAAACAACGTTTTTACGTGAAAACAGCCTCACCGAGAATTTCAGCAAACATGGCGCCTACCCTATCTTGTAGAGAATAAAAAATTGAGTAAAATAGGCGATTTTAAAAAAAATCGTAGGACCAGTTTTTGAGAAAATCGCAAAAAACTGAAAAATTAAACGAATAAACTACTACTTCCGGTTGACCGATTTTGATGAAAATGTTCGTGTCGCGTCCGGTAGTGGTATGTAACTTAAGTTTCAAGTTTCAAGTTCGTACGATGTTCCGTTCTTGAGATATTCTGTTCACACACAGACACACACACACACACACACACAGACCAATCGCTAAAAACATGTTTTTTGGGCTCAGGGGGTCTGAAAACGTATAGATCCGGTGAAAACTCGATTTCGAAAAATCGACATGAAAACAATACTTTCCTTCCTATATATTCATATAGGCAAGAGAAAGTAAAAAATCTGGTGTGAAACACTCACACAAAGTGCAAATGCCAATGCAAATAAATAACAATAAACCTAACATTAGTAATAAAACATTGGAAATAAACAAAAAACTACCCTCAATAAATATCACCTAATTTTAATCATGAGTGAAAGACGTAAAGTTAAAATCAACCTCAGTTTAGCTTAAAAAAAAGGAAAATCACTCTTTCATACTAAACTAGGCTCTGTAGAGAAAATGCTAAATAAAAGTTGTAGATCTTTTAATTTCCTATAAATTTGATTATACTTTTTAGTCGTTAAATGTATAGGGCTGAAATCTTTAAAAAATTGATTTACACGATTTCGTGAGAAAAAAACAGAAAATTGCTAATTACCGCTAAACTAAGCGGTATACAAAAAAAGTTTGAAATAAAAGTTGTAGAATTTTAGATTCTTTACAACTTTTATACATATTATTGCGCTAAAATGCATATTAAAGTCGCAATCTTAAAAAACCAATTTTATTTACGAGAAAACAGCCTGACCAAGATTTCAGCAAACATGGCGCCTACTCTATCTTGTAGAGCATAAAAATTTTAGTAAACCAGGCGTTTTTAAAAAAAATCGCAGGACCTGTTTTTGAGAAATCGCAAAAAAGTGAAAAATTACACGAATAAACTACTATTTCCGGTTGACCGATTTTGATGAAAATATTCGTGTCGGGTCCGGTAGTGGTATGTAACTTTAGTTTTAGGTTTGTACGATGTTCCATTCTTGAGATATTCTGTACACACACACAAACACACACCACACACACAGACCAATCGCTAAAACATTTTTTTTGGGTTTAGGGGGTCTAAAACATGTACATCCAGTGAAAACTCGATTTCTTAAAATTGATATGAAAACAATACTTTCCTTCCTATATATTCATACAGGCAAGAGAAAGTAAAAAGACTCTCATATCTTTAAACACTGTAATTTGGAACGTCCTGAAAATTGTTGTAACATTGAGAAAAAAAACACTTCAGAAACTTTTTGATTTCACCAATAACAGCAGTGCAAATTATCTTATAAAATATATAATAATATATCGTGGTAATTAAAATTTTACCTTTTAGTGCGTTATCTGACAAGAAATCCACAAAATATTAATTGTCATGAAAACTATAAAAAATACTGGTTTTTTTAGTGGCATAACTCTTGTAATACTTACAAATACTGAAACAAATAATAATACAAGTTAACAAACAAAAATTTAACAGAAAGTACAACCCACTGATATAATTATACAATTAATACAATAATAACAACAGTAACAGAATCTTAATTTGATATGTTTGTCTCGCGTATAAAGTGGAAAATAAAAAAGGGCTACAATCATATTTTGAAGCGTTCAACACAAATATTAAGAAATCAGCAATCCCCCGGTGGGCTCACTGCACTTCACAGCAAACTTAACCTAAAATGTTTAACTTCTTACACAACCATGTATAATGAAAGCATCACAACTTTACAAATAAAACTAAAATTATAATGATTGCACGGTTGATGAGCTCTGTTGTTGGACAAGTTTAGACCAATCAGAACGATTACTAGCGTTGTCAGATTGTACAAATGGTTTTAATTCTTATTGAAAGACCAAAAAAAATCTGACTAAATATATTTCAGACCTACGAGAGCAAGTATTGGCAAGTTATTGACTAGCTATGAAGTGGGTAGGGGGCAAGGCGTCCGTTCAGAGCTCATCAGCCCTGAAAAATAGTATAAGTACTGGAAACAGGAATTTTCTTGATATCAGTATGAATCAGTTCAGAAATACCACCTGAGAATACCTGAATAAAAATAGTTATGAGAAAAAGTAGGCACTAATAACTTAAAAAATCTGGTTTGAAACACTCACTCGACTTTCTTTTGCCAATGTAAATAATAAAACTTATAACCTATGTTTAATCATGAGTAAACAATGGTAAAATAAAAAACACAACCTAATTTTAGTCATGAGTGAATGACGATAAATGAAAATAGGACATCAAAATAAAGAAAATCATTTATTGACGCTAAACTAGAGTATCAAAAAAATGCTTGAAATAAAAGTTGTAGGTTTTTAAATTTTCTACAACTTTGATTATCAGTGCCAGCCTTAAAATACATATTACAGCCACAATCTTAAAAAAATTATTTTAAACCATGAGAGCACAGCCACCCACAAATTTCAGAACACATCACGCTTACCCTATCTTGTAGAGCATAAAAAATGAAATGAGGAAATTTTTAAAAAGAAGTTATAAGATTCGGTAATTTTTGAGAAAATTGCAAAAAAGTGAAAAATCACACAAACTACTACATCCAGTTGTCAGACTTAGACGAAAATATTTATGTTAGGTCCTTTTGTGGTAGCTACCTTAAATTTAAACTTTCAACTTTGTAAGTTATTCCATTCTTGTAATATTTTATTCACACAAATACAAACTGCTAAAAACATATTATTTGGATTCAGGGGGAGCATGAAAATATATTTTTGGTGAAAACTCCACTGACTGCATACAATATATTATTATTAATGTTCAGTTGAATCTCTTCTTTAGCCCTTCTACATCCTTAGCCGGGTATATGCCTCACTAATCCAATTCTATTCAATTCTTCCAATTCTATTCATTAATAGAATAGAATTGGAAGAACTAACCTTTCTAACCAACCTTAAAAAACAAATAAAAGATGATTTTTTTACTAGTTACAAATTTTATCAAAATTATAAATTACGTAAAGCTGCATAGCCTACGTTACTCAGGAGGCATTCAAACAGTGAAAGAATTTTTGGAATCAAGTTATGTAGTTTCTGAGATTACCTCGTACAAACAAATAAACAAATGTAAAATTAATACGCTGAAATATTAAGGTTATTTTATACAAGGAACTGAAGATATAACATCTTGTAGAAGAAGTTTTAATAAATAATAATTTAGTTTCAATTTTTTGATTGTTAGTATACGCAAGTGAAAATAAAATTAAACAGTATTAAAAGGAATACAGGTCAGTGAAATACTAACAGTATTTTTTCATTTAGACAAAAGACTGCAAAAGATTACTTAAAGAACCATGTTTAGAATTTCTTCATGCACCACAATGAGGAATGAGGCAATCCGAGAAAAACAAAGGTAACTGACACATGAAACATATCGTGGATCTCAAATGAGACATGTCAAACGAGTGGTAAAGCAGAGAAGTAACAGATGAGTACATCTGAGGTCTCCCAATGGAGTCCTCAGATGTTGAAGGACTACAGATGAGGTGGATGGAAGATGTCTAAGGGATGGTGGGGGCAAGGAGGCTGAGAACGGCTACAGGGAAACATGGAAGAAATTAGAAGAGGCATATACCCGGCTAAGGATGTAGAAGGGCTAGAGAAGAGATTCAACTGAACATTATGAAACAAACAGCTTTTTTTGTTCTTATTTTGTACACATTTTTTATATAAGATATTATTTTCAATTAACAATATTGTTATTATAATACAAAAAAAAATATGCAGAAGGCTTCACTACATGATCATAACCCAAAAAAAATATTCATTAACATGCAGCATTTTATATTTAATTATAACTTAATAATATAATTAAGGCCATCCGAAATTGATACCTGTCAACTGATAAAATCGATGATTAAATGGTCGATAGAACTCTCTTAAACGTTCGAGTGCGGAGGGTTCGATGAGCGGATGATTTCGTCCTTTCGTTTTTCCAAGACAATGAGGTGTCGATCGACCTTCTGATTTCATCAAGCAGGGAAAGCCTTTCGTTGCATTGAAATAAAAATGTTTCTCGGTAACCACATGTTTCAATCCCAAGAAACTCTGTGAAAATAATAGTAAATGATAAAAATCCATATTATCTTGTAAATATTTAAAGGAATTTACAATTCACTACAAAAATTTTGACCATTTTTATCAAGCACCAATAATAAAATTTAAAATAGTTTTACTTGAAACACTGGAACAAAATCAATCAACAAATCTGTTTGGAAATGGTTGTTTCACACTTCAGACGAACAAAAATTGACAGGTTTAAATTCTTCAGAAATGTACCATGCAAATAACTATTATGAAATTCTTTATTAATACACCACATGCTGCCTGGTTGTGTTGCTTCTACAGACTTGAGAATCAAGCCCAGAAGAATGGTTTCACCGTCATGATGACATAGCACTGCAGTGAAAATAGTGATGCTGATCAGAATGAACTGTATGTATAAATGAACTTTTATATTTATTCAGCAATTCACCAGCTAAATGTGTACGGTTCCATTGGTGGTGATTTTTAAAATTGTCAACAATAATTTTCCTATGTACATCCGTCTGTCAAACCCAGATGTCAGGAACTACAAGAGATAGCAACAAACGATCTCCGGATTCGTAATCTACAAAAAAAAATTAGTGGGCCTGGATTGGGTTTAAAGTTCCCATTTTGACCGGAAGTCAAGAAATCAAAGTTGGATTTTGGAAACAAAATATCTGGTGTGAAACACTCAGACAACGTTCTCTTGCCAATGCAAATTATGAACAAAATAACCTAACATTAGTAATAAAACATTAGAAATAAACAAAAAACTAACCTCAATAAACATAACCTAATTTTAATCATGAGTGAAAGATGCAAAATGAAAATCAACCTCAGTTTGGCTTAAAAATACAGAAAATCACTCTTTCACACTAAACTAGGCTCTGTAGAGAAAAATGCTTGAAATAAAAGTTGTAGATCTTTTAATTTCCTATAAATCTGATTATACACTTTTGTCATAAAATGCATACTAAGGCTGAAATCGTTAAAATCGACTTTTTACAAGTTTTCGTGAGAAAAAACAGAAAATTGCTAATTACTGCTAAACTAAGCGTGATACAAAAAGGGTTTGAAATAGTAGTTGTAGAGTTTCAAATTCTCTATAACTTTTATTATGTACATTTTTGCGGTAAAATGCATATTAAAGCAGCAATCTTAAAAAAACATTATTTTTACATGAAAACAGCCTCTCCAAGAATTTCAGCAGACATGACGCCTAACTTATCTCGTAAAGCATAAAAAATTTAGTAAACAAGGCGATCATAAAAAAAATCATAGAACCAGTTTTTGAGAAAATCGCAAAAAAGTGAAAAATTACTACTTCCGGTTGACCAATTTTGATGAAATGTTCGTGCCGGGTCCGGTAGTGGTGTCTAACTTAAGTTTTAAGTTCATATGAGGTTTTGTTCTTGAGATATTCTGTTCACACACAGACCAATTGCTAAAAACATGTTTTTTTGGGTTCAGGGGGTCTGAAAACTTGTAGATCCAGTGAAAACTTGATTTTGAAAAATCAACATGAAAACAATACTTTCCTTCCTATATATTTATATAAGCAAGAGAAAGTAAATAGGTGTCATTCGAATCCTCTCAAAGAGTACATACAGAAATCACTAATGGTTCTTGCCATAGGTCAAGGGTGTAAGCTTTTTAAAATTTGCCACCAGGCAAGAGATGTGTGATCTCATGAAAGGATTTTTTATTATTTAGTTAGGGACAAAATTTAAGACATAAAAATTCTATTCATAATTTGATTTACCAAAGACTTCTGGATGGACTCTTAACAACATATGTTTAAAAATTCCTGACAACATCTAACTAAAGACAACCTTCACTATAGCACTTTTAGGATTTGTCTGAACAGGCTGTAGAGTATTAAGTAACACTCTGAATATGCTATAGTGAGAATAAAGCTGTAGAAAATAAGAACAGTAAAGGGCTGTTTTGGTAATAAAAAAATATTTTTTTGAAAAATTTTTCTGGCGATTTAGTTTCCTGCAAACCTAATTCACTTTTCTACATACTTGCCGTTCACTTCTAAGCACTTTTTGTAACTTTGCACTACATTCTTCAAACCTTCTACATAAAAGTTCACCACCTGGAAATTAAATCAGTTGACAAAGACATTCTTCAGTTCCTTGTTGTCTACCAAACCACTGTTTCATATGCAAGAAGACAAAATAGTCACAAGGTCGGGACTGTAGGGTTAGTAAATAAAAAGTTCTCAACCAAAATCTCGAATCTTCTCCATCATTCAAGCATTGTCATGGAAAACTATTCCAGATGTCAGTTTCGTGCTCCATCAGTTTCGGGATTGCACATCTCAGTTTGGTGAACATTCCTCAGCATATTTTAACTGTAATTGTCCCAAATTCCTTAAACTCAACCAAAAGAATGCACTTTTTGTCCCAGAAAATGGTAGTCATCATTTTCCAATTCAAGTAAGGAGATTGCTTATTTTTTTTGGTTTTGGTGAAGTTTAATGGTGGTATTGCATTCGTTTGTTCAATTATCTACTTACAGCAGGTTTATAAACTAGGCACAACTCCTGATGATTTGGAGAGAAGCAACAATTTTTGTGGATGTTGCTGTTTTCAATCACCAACAAGTAAACGACTACTGAACCAAAATAATAATTTCAGTGGCTTCCGAAATAATCAATAGATGCCGCTTAGTTAAACTTTGTTCCGACGCAACAATAATCAATATAAACAAGTGGCCCTTAATTTACATATATGCCTCATAGATACTCTTGACACGTTAATGCATCATCTGGCATAAAAAGAAACCTACTTTGATGCCGGTAGCATCATTAACCTGATCAAATGTTAATGCTGACAGTAATATTACTCTCAATAGAGGACGGTTGAATATTGAGGTTATCCAAATTGTTCAGTACTACGTCCGTTTAAATTTGAATTATACGCGAACTTATTAGCGCGCCGTTTCTCAACCTCTTTACCTCTTTGTAACTACTTCCACTCTGCTACGTCACCAACCTGTTTCCGTCTTGTTCCTTCACTCTCTCTTGTTCAGGCCTGTTGATGGCTGCCTCTGTGTTGAACCTCTAGTTGATATCCGCTTTCATCCCCGTTGATTACCGCAAAATGACTAACTTTTGATTAATATTGTGTTGTATGTGCCTTGTGTTTTGTTTTTCAATGTGTTTCTGATTAATCCAAGCCGTTTTATACATTCTACAAGCTGATTACCGCCAAACTGATGTGACCACGCTACACGCTGATCTCCACATGTCTGTATTCGAACTTTATTGTGTTTGTGAACTGTTCTCAATAAATGTAAGTACATTTCAATGCTGTATTATCATTTGTTAGGTCATTTACTATGTTTTTATCCTGTTAATATGTTTCCTACCAAACCTTTCACTATTATACGTTCGATCCATGACGCCGAACAATGGATCTGGGCTTAAGTGTCCAAAAACAAGTAATCTAAAGACAGAACTGAAAGTCTTAGTTACACTCCGGTTACCGCTAACACAAATCATATAAAATATCATTACATAGAATTTTCTAAAATCTCCAGACATCAAATTTAATCAATCCACGAACAACAATTTAAAAAAATCAATTTCTGCCAGTAAAAACATTCTTCAAAAACTTTCATATTTTTAAAGATAAATTATTTATTTATACTTACAAGGATTGTCTGAAAAGTTTCCGACCTCAACATGAATATAGCAGGACTCATCAAATACAGTTGGGGAATGTGTTCACGCATACGTTAAAATGTACTCACAAAAATTTCAGCCATTTTGGATGCTCAGTTGTTTGAGAATCGTTTTAGTGAGTCGATATGAGTGCTGCTGTGAAAATGGACAAACTCGAGTATCGAGCTGTTATTAGATTTTTGGTTTTGAAAGGCAATACAGTCTATGCAAATTAAAGACGAGTTGGACATAGTGTATGGGGACTCTGCACCATCATTTACAACCGTGAAATTTTGAACAGCTGAATTAAAACATGGCCGTACCAGCTTGGATGACGGTGAACATTTGGAATGCCAATAACTGCAACCACTGACGATAACTTTGCTCAAATTCACCAACTGGTGCTAGCAATCGTCATATTAAGGTTAGAGACAGTCTAGCACCATTTGGTGAACTTGAGCTTTGTTATCGTCAGTGGTTGCAGTTTTTGGCCGTCGTAGATGTCCATTGTCACCCAAATTGGTATGGCTACGTTTAAATTCAGCTGTTAAAAATTTCACGGTGGTAAGTGATGGTCCAGAGTCCCCAAACACAGCATCCAACTTGTCTTTAATTTGCATAAGCATATTGCCTTTTAAAAACAAATATCTAATGACAGCTGAACACTTGATTTTGTCCATTTGCTCAGCAACACTTGTACCGACTCACTAAAACGATT
The DNA here is from genome assembly GCA_035578175.1 of Catonia carolina. NCBI lineage: Eukaryota > Metazoa > Arthropoda > Insecta > Hemiptera > Achilidae > Catonia > Catonia carolina. The sequence continues at coordinate 65,339,689 of JAQMRL010000005.1, read as the reverse complement.
CTCAAACAACTGAGTGTCTAAAATGGCTGGTTACATTTCAATTTTTGTGAGAGTACATTTCAACGCTAGCGCGAACACATTCCCTAACTGTATTTCACGAGTGCTTGTTCATGTTGAGGTCGGAAACTTTTTAGACAACCCTTGTAAATTAATCCGCAGTATTTTACAGAATTAAAGTGAATAAAAACAATTTTTACCTGAACTCTAGCCATTTCAGCAGCAGGATCAACGATTAATCGTTCACCACTGACAAATAACATTTGTTGTAAAGGAAAATACTTCAACCATTTCTCAAGATGTCGCGCATAAACACCTATGCGTACAGGACCCCAAGACGTATTAACAACACCAGTTCGAGAATCGTTAATGAATGCCAACTCTTCAAAGGTACGCATTCCTTGACCAATTCTTTTGCTATTAACAAAATATCAACTACAGTAATAATTCATACTTAAAAAAACAAAATATATTCTTACACTAATTTAGTTTGTAGTAGAAAACTTACAGTCATGCATTGCTGTTTAGGTCATCAGCTGAAAGGGCGGGTTTGAATGTCAGAGGCTTTATTAAGTAAAGCAAGTAGTAAGGTGGATTACCCATGCCTTCCTCACTAAGAAAAATATGCTTATCAGCATGCTACGCCCTCTGAAAAGCATTTACTTACCACTCTGCAAATGACACCTTCATTCACCACAGCGTCTGACTACAATCTGATTTTCTCGGTTTATTCTGATTTTCTCAATATCCTTTCTGACTTCTTTAAACCATCTGACACCTACGTCTAATGTTCAGTGTCTTAAAAATTTGTTTTCTCAACCATTTGTTATCCACTCCATACACATATCCATAAAATGTTAGTCTCCTTTCCTAATTGTTTCCATTAATTGTTAATTTTCCTTGTTCTTGACCTCGTAACCTATATTGTCTGTCAACTATCTTCAGACCCACATCTTGCAAAGGATCTTTCTCTGCTTCTATTAGACAGCCTACCCGATTATTCTAAGGCACTTACTCGGGTACAGACACACAGGTTTTATCACAGTATTATGTATAACCTCGATTTGCCTTGACACTGCTTTCATCTTTATACAAGCAGTGAGTTCCTCGGAGTACCCTGGCAATCTTTCTTCACCTTCTGGTCGCTTCCTTTCCATTGGTCTTCAGTTGTATTTTCTCCCCAAGGTCCTAAAAGCTATCAACTTCTCCAATTATACTGTATTGTGTCTTCAAGTGACGCAAGGCTAATTTGACGTTCGTTATGTATTTAGTTTTCTCAAAGGAAACCTGTAGCCCCACTTTTTCTGTTGATTTATTCTAATGTTGTTTCTGTGTTCCTAGAAACTATTGCTAGGTTGTCTGCAAAGCAAGACAATTTATCTTTATGTCTTCCTTTGATCTTGTTAGACAAAGTATACATTGGGAAACACCCATATAGGTATAAAAAAATCAAAATCATTTTTTTAACAATGTTTAACATTTTAGATTGTTTACGATAATAAATTTCTACAAATTTTCGAGGCTCAACAACATCAGAGTTAATTAATTTTCTATCATAGAATAGACTTATAAGCCAGTTTTACACAAAAAAAAGACTGACCTGGCAACTTGCGTATAATCTGAGATAGCTCTGGTAACTGGATCCCTGACAACAACCAATAACTTTGCAGATGCATTCATCTTACGCACTTTACTAGGAACATCTTTCGTTATAAAATAACTCGGTGTCTTTTCCATTGTGATTTGACCTTCCAAAGTTGGTGGCATATGGCGCCTGAAACAGTACCAATTAACTCAAAAAACACTAACAGTATCAAGAGTTATTAACTCAAAAAACACAAACAAAAAAAAATCAAAAGGCATTGTCACAACATACTCTTATAAAATTTTCTGATAAAAGAAACTGTAATACATTACAATATGCTTTATATGAGCTCAATAAAAACGGTTTAATAATTTCAGCTGGGAAGTCCAAGGTGATCGAGTCGGTTGTCGATTTGTAAGTTTTCGGGATGTGATGTATTCTTTATTGGAGAGGTAGATGTGGATACGAAAAAAAAATCTGGTGTGAAACACTCACGCAACTTTCTCTTGCCAATGCAAATAATTAATAATAAACCTAACATTAGAAATAAACAAAAAACTAACCTCAAAAAACATAACCTAATTTTAATCATGAGTGAAAGACGCAAAATTAAAATCGCCCTCAATTTGGCTTAAAAATACGGAAAATCATTCTTTCACACTAAACTAGGCTCTGTAGAGAAAAATGCTTTAAATAAAAGTTGTAGATCTTTTTATTTCCTAGAAAATTAAATATATACACATTGTCATAAAATGCATACTAAGGCCAAAATCTAAAAAAAATCGATTTTTGACATGTTTTCGTGAGAAAAAACAGAAAATCGCTAATTACCGCAAAACTAAGCGTTATGCAAAAAAATTTTTGAAATAAAAGTTGTAGGATTTTTAATTTTCTACAACTTTTATTCTAAACATTTTTTTGCTGAAATGCATATTAAAGCTGCAATCTTAAAAAAATAATTTTTTTACACGAAAACAGCCTTACCAAGAATATCAGCAAACATGGCGCCTACCCTATCTTGTAGAGCATAAAAAATTTAGTAAATCAGGCGATTTTAAAAAAAAATTGTAGGACCAGTTTTTGAGAAAATCGCATAAACATGAAAAATTACACTAATAAACTACCATTTCTGGTTGACCGATTTTGATAAAAATGTTCGTGTCGGGTCCGGTAGTGATAAGTAACTTAAGTTTCAAGTTTCAAGTTCGTATGATGTTCCGTTCTTGAGATATTTTGTAGACATACACACACACACCAATCGCTAAAAACATGTTTTTTTGGGTTCAGGGGGTCTGAAAACGTGTAGATCCGGTGAAAACTCGATTTTGAAAAATCTACATGAAAACAATACTTTCCTTCCTATATATTCATATAGGCAAGAGAAAGTAAAAAAAAAAAAATAGAGAGATTTAATGGGTTGAATGGAACAACCAAGCGTACCATAAGAAATAAGGTGAGGAGGGAAATTTTGCTGAAATTTTATAAGGTGATGTCCAATCCAGGCTCTTTGTACGGTAGCAAGACATGGATACTTACAGGTGCGCACAAAAGGTGAGGCTGCAGGGAGCGGAGATGCGGTTTCTGAGGTCGGTGGTTGGCAATACCAGATGGGATGAGAAGTGGATCTGATCACCGCTTACCATTTAATTTGAAACCAATTACGAGGAGACTATACTTTGCATCCTGCCAATGTTAAATTTGCTATTTTTAGGTATATTTCTCAAAGAATTGGTAAAAAATAAAGAAAATAAAACTGTACACACTTATAGTTGTCAGATTTCTCAGAGATTGACATTTTCAACTTAATCTGTTGGACCATAAAATTTAAATAAATTAACTAACAACAAAATTTTTATTAATTATTTTCTACATTTTATGCATATAACTAATTTTTTGAGAACCTGAGGAAGTCATAAAAATGTGCATGTACAAGATGAATAACTGTTAAAAATTTCAGCCTGGTAGGTTTAATGGTTTCTGAGAAAAATGTATTTAAGTGTTAAATATCTTAACTTATGGAAAATGGCACAAATCAAAAACAAAATGTACATAAACAAATAAATTTCCAATCAAAAGTAGATTAAGAAACCTGAACCAACAGTTGAGAATATTAAAAACAGTGATGCAGATATTTAAAAAAACTAAAATTCCCTTTGCACTAAAACAAGCAGTACAAAATTTAAAATATTGAAGTTCTTGGTGACATGATCATTTTTCTGGATAAACCTGATAAAAACTTTTTTTCATTAAAATAATATTTTTTTTTGGAGTAATTTAATGTTTTTTCAGGTAGATATAGATCTTAACTCTTGAAAAACATAAAAAAACTGCAAATCAAAATTTTCAGTCAAAACCATCGTACAGTCTTTTAATTCTTAAAACTTTTCCGGAAGATATTATGTTTCCAGTCACTTGTATGAAATCGTTTCATTATTTAAATTTATTCTTTTTCATACTTTGTATAGATAGCAGCATATTGACTGCTGTTGTAGTATTAAACTAAATAAACACATCACACGATTTACCATACACATTAAAAAAAAAAATTGACTGACCTGTACCAATTAAAGCCATGTGAATAATGTCTATCAAAAAAATGTACTTCAGAACCAGCTGCCCTGACATCAGGATGTAGTCGTATAAACTCAAGTAATGCACGTGTACCGCTTTTTTTAACACCAATAATAAGAGCATCGGGTAAACGTCTGATTGGTCGTAAACCTTGCTGTCTTAAGAAACGGTATTTAGGTGAACCATCTTTGGTCTCATTTTTTCCAGCCTGTAAAAAAATTATGATGTATTTAATTCAAAAAAAATCTGGTGTGAAACACTCACACAACTTTCTCTTGCCAATGCAAATAATTAACAAAAAACCTAACATTAGTAATAAAACATTATAAATAAAAAAAACTAACCTCAATAAACATAACCTTATTTTAATCATGAGTGAAAGACGCAAAATGAAAATCGAACTCGGTTTGGCTTAAAAATACGGAAAATCACGCTTTCACGCTAAACTAGGCTCTGTAGAGAAAAATGCTCTAAATAAAAGTTGTAGATCTTTTAATTTTCTATAAATTTAATTATATACACTTTTGTCGTAAAATGCATACTAAGACCGAAATGTTAAAAAAATCGATTTTTCTCACGTTTTCGTGAGAAAAAAAACAGAAAATCGCAAATTACCGCTAAACTAAGCGTTATACAAAAAAATGTTTGAAACAGAAGTTGTAGGTTTTTAAATTCTCTACAACTTTTATTATATAAGTTTTTGCGCTAAAATTTATATTAAAGCCGTAATCTTAAAAAAACAACGTTTTTACGTTAAAACAGCCTCACCGAGAATTTCAGCAAACATGGCGCCTACCCTATCTTGTAGAGAATAAAAAATTGAGTAAAATAGGCGATTTTAAAAAAAATCGTACGACCAGTTTTTGAGAAAATCGCAAAAAACTGAAAAATTATACGAATAAACTACTACTTCCGGTTGACCGATTTTGATGAAAATGTTCGTGTCGCGTCCGGTAGTGGTATGTAACTTAAGTTTCAAGTTTCAAGTTCGTACGATGTTCCGTTCTTGAGATATTCTGTTCACACACAGACACACACACACACACACACAGACACACACACACACACACAGACCAATCGCTAAAAACATGTTTTTTGGGTTCAGGGGGTCTGAAAACGTATAGATCCGGTGAAAACTCGATTTCGAAAAATCGACATGAAAACAATACTTTCCTTCCTATATATTCATATAGGCAAGAGAAAGTAATATGTAACCACATAAAATTTGAAATTTTTTTTGTAATCCCTAATTTGTGTACGTTGCAATCTGTTCAATTCAGAACAATAAGCAACCCCATGACCCAATGAGATGAGGATGACGTGTAAATGTGTAAATGAGGTGTAGTCTTGTACAGGCTCAGGTCGACCATTCTTGAGAAGGTATGGTTAATTGAACCCCAACCACCAAAGTACACCGGTAACCACTAGTATTCAAATCCATATAAAAGTAATACCTTTACTAGGATTTGAACCAGGAACCTTCGTCAGCTGCTTCATCAGCTTCATCAGCAGCTTCATCAGCTGTTTAACAGCTGATTTTGGCGACGACCACCTCTAGACCAGTGTTTCCCAACCGGTGGTCCGCGGACCAAAAGTGGTCCGTGAGAGCCTTCGGGGTGGTCCGTGAGAGTCTGGTGACTACTTATATTTAGTAATATTTTCCTGTGATTAAATCCAAGTTACGATTTTCATTGAACAAGATTAAGTAAATACATTCAACATTCAGATTAAGTAAAGGTAGAAGAGTTGTGGTGCAAGAAAGCCCTTGGCTTCCCCAAGATTCGGCAAGTAGCATCTTATGATTTTTTCAACCATTTATGTGTGAGCAGGGGTTCTCTAGTTTATTTTTAATTAAAAACAAACAACGAAATCGGCTAAGTGTAAGCAGTGGTTTGAGAGTAGCTCTTAGCAAGAGCCTAAAACCTAGAATTCCTCAGCTAGTCAGAAAGATTCGTGCACAAAAGTCGCACTGAAATTTTCATTTCATTTTTAATTCATTTTTTAATTTTCATTATTATTTTCGACTAAGTAAATTCTGTATTCCTTATTTTATTAAAAGACAATTTACAATTAAAATTTTTTACTTTTTGTGATGTACAATGTACCCTACTTTCTGACAATAACAATATATGTTTGTAATAATTGTTTCTTAATTAATAATAATAGTTTATTTCTGAAAATTTGTTTTATTTAATCACTTTTTAATTTGGTTACAACTGATAAGATATATGCAATAATGTAATGGGTGGTCCGTGGTAGTTCACTTTCAGGCTGAGCGGTTCGCAGACCACTGCGGCGGGGCGGTTGGCAACCACTGCTCTAGACCAACCTGGTGGGTTTCAAAACCTAATTTCATGTTTTTGCGACGATGGGATTACTGATAAAATAACATTTCCAGAGTCACCAGACACTGGCAATAATGAATGGCATTCTTACACATTTTTTTTATTATTTTGCAAAATGGGCTGAGTGTTAGGTAGAAGAGACCTCAAAATTTCCTGATGAATTTGATTACTTCACCTGTTATAAGTTTTCCATTTTGTTATATGGCACTGATACATATACTTTTAACAGTAATGAAATGAAACAACTTGGAAGTGTCCAACAAAAGTGTGATGCAACAGAATGATGTTGAAAGTTTCGGATTGTAATATTTTAATAATTTACAAGTTGTCACTGAATTTCAAACTGAATTACTATCATCATATTATTAAACACATAAGAGCAGATTTTTAATTTCTCTTGCCCTATATGAATATATAGGGAAGGAAAGTATGGTTTTTATGTTGATTTTTTTGATATAGAGTTTTTAAGACTTGGGGCGAATACCCAAACATCTTTTGAAACTTTTATTTCCCTTGTAAATTTCAAAAATTTTCACAGCTATAAATTTATCATAGGACACGGATTGATATTCGTTTTTATATTGTTTCGGCCATAATTGGCATTTCTCTTTTTCATTCCTATTCTTCATCTTTCCCAAGCCTTTTTCATTTTAACCCTACTTATTTCACGTATATCCATATTAAAAAGAAAAAAATAGATCAATCTGAAATTACAATAGCAGTAAGGTGTCAAGGGCTTTCAAAAAATCAAAATTAATCGCACACACTTGAATTTATTACAAAATAATACAACTTACCGTTTTCTGTAGTTCAACGTCAACTGGCCATGAAAGTAATGGAACAATACGTATTAGTGTAGCATTGTTGTATGATTGCAGTTGTAAAGAATTAATATTACTCGTTGATAACACAGAAAGAGGTGATTTTGAATTTTCCTATTGGATAAACAAAAAAACAAAAAATCTGGTGTGAAACACTCACACAACTTTCTCTTGCCAATATAAATAATTAACAATAAACCTAATATTAGTAATAAAACATTAGACATAAACAAAAAAACTAACCTTAATAAACATAACCTAATTTTAATCATGAGTGAAAGACGCAAAATGAAAATCAACCTCAGTTTGGCTTCAAAATACAGAAAATCACTCTTTCACGCTAAACTAGGCTCTGTAGAGAAAAATGTTTTAAATAAAAGTTGCAGATCTTTTAATTTTCTATAAATTTGATTACATACACTTTTATTATAAAATGCATACTAAGGCCGAAATCTTAAAAAAATCGATTTTTCTCACGTTTTCGTGAGAAAAAAACAGAAAATTGCTAATTACTGCTAAACTAAGCGTTATACCAAAAAATGTTTGAAATAAAAGTTGTAGGTTTTTAAATTCTCTACAACTTTTATTATATAAATTTTTTCGCTAAATTGCATATTAAAGCCGTAATCTTAAAAAAACTTTGTTTTTACGTGAAAACAGCCTCACCCAGAATTTCAGCAAACATGGCGCCTACCCTATCTTGTAGAGAATAAAAAATTTAGTAAATGAGGCGATTTTAAAAAAAATCGTAGGACCAGTTTTTGAGAAAATCGCAAAAAAGTGAAAAATTACACAAATAAACTACTACTTCCGGTTGACCGATTTTGATGAAAATGTTCGTGTCGGGTCCGGTAGTGGTATGTAACTTAAGTTTCAAGTTTCAAGTTCGTACGATGTTTCGTTCTTGAGATATTCTGTTCACACACAGACACACACACACACACAGACCAATTGCTAAAAACATGTTTTTTGGGTTCAGGGGGTCTGAAAACGTATAGATCCGGTGAAAACTCGATTTCGAAAAATCGACATGAAAACAATACTTTCCTTCCTATATATTCATATAGGCAAGAGAAAGTAAAAATTATTGAATGGTAACTGACATAATTGGCAACCTTTAAAAAATTGTAATCTATCATTTGTTTTGTCCGCCCATCACACCTAGATGTCAGAAACTACAAGAGATAGCAACAAATGTTTTTTCGAATTCATAATCCACACAAAAACTTACTTGGACTGGATTGGGTTTGAAGTTCCAGTTTTGACTGAAGTTAGCCCAAAACCAGAAGTAAAGAAATCAGAAGTCAAAATGTGGAAACAAAAATCTGGTGTGAAACACTCACACAACTTTCTCTTGCCAATGCAAATAATTAACAATAAATTAACACTAATAATAAAACATTAGAAATTAACAAAAAACTAACCTCAATAAACATAAACTAATTTTAATGATGAGTGAAAGACGCAAAATGAAAATTAACCTCGGTTTGGCTTAAAAATACAGAAAATCATTCTTTCACGCTAAACTAGGATCTGTAGAGAAAAATGGTCTAATTTAAGTTGTAGATCTTTTAAGCTATACTAATTTAATAAAGAAGAAACGTCTGTTTGTTTGTATGAGGTAATCTCAGAAACTACTGAACTGATTTTAAAAAAGCTTTCATGGTTGCCAAGCTTAGAGCTTTCTGATCAAAATAGGCTATTTTGCAACTTTACGTAATTTTAATTGAGTTAAGCAACTTAAACTGTGACGATGTCGCATGTTTTAGTTTATCGGGTGCATAGCACTTTTATTTTTTCTACGTCCTCTGGATGGTGTATTTTTGGCTAGAAGCAAGATTGAACTTTTATATTTGATAGAAAAACGTGAAGAATAATATTCGATTCCAAAAACATTAAAAATTCGGAAATATTGAAAATTTTTATTTTTGTACTGTATTTCATATAATTTGTTTTCATTTGACAGGTAGTGAATGAGTCATATTTCCAATTACTCAGCGTACCGCAACCATGTATTACTGTCTCTTATCTCAGCCATATATTACCAACTGTTTCTTCCTATTCCATCGGTATTCTTTTATGCATTCTATTCACTTCTGTTAAATCACAGGGACAAACAATTAAAACGGTGGGCATCGATTTGAGACAAGAGTGCTTCCTTCACTTATGGACAACTTTATGTCGGATTTTCTAGAGCTGGAAGTGCAGAAAAACAATTTATTTTGCTGTTTATGAACAGCTGATTTTATTTTAAGCAGTCTTTCATTGTAACACTTTTTTTTGTTATTCCTGATTTGTGTACATTGCAATCAATCTGTTCAATTTAGAACATTAAGCAACCCCATGACCCAATGAGATGAGAATGATATATATGATGTGTAAATGAGATGTAGTCTTGTACAGACCCAGGCCGACCTTTCCTGAGAGAGTATGGTTAATTGAATCCCAACCATCAAAGTACACCGGTAACCACTGTCTAGTATTCAAATCCGTATCTACCTTTACTAGGATTTGAACCAGGAACCTTCGTCTCCAAAAATCAGCTGTTGAACAGCTGACTCGCGGTGACGACTTTACCTCTAGACTTAAACACTTTTATAAAAATTTCTGTTACAGAACAATATTTGAAATGAAACTGGTAGAAACTACAGAAATTTGTGAACAAAATAAAACCAACGATGCCAAAATGCATTGAAAACAAATTATTAATGAATAAATTGGTAAAAATATATTGTAACATAATTATTTTTGTGGTAGCAAGCACAGAAAATTGACCGACGTAGCAGCAATAAATGAGTTAGGCGGAGTGCACACCTATACGATACGATACTTATCTTATACGATATTTATCTTATGTGATAAATGTCTGCTTGCTCAATACAAAACACATTGCTGGTGAAAACTTGCCGCACACCAGTAATACAGCGACATCTATCGTAAGATATTAGTAGCATACGTTATGTTCGGCTTGTCTTATGCGATAAATATCTTAAGACATTAGTCGCCCTGACACTCCTGTTAAAACATTATACTCTCGTGTGTTCTTATTTTCATTGTTTAAAATTTGTTTTAATTATATTTTTACAATATGAAGGACGATCCTGTTTTTATGATATTCTTTGTAAATGAGGTACAAAAGTATCCGTGTTTATGGAATTACCATTTCATGCAGCGATAGTTCTTTATATACAATAGCTGAACTGTGGTGTGCATTGTGTAAATTATATGGATGAACTCAAAACCTTCTGTTTATCCTTCTATTTCGCCTTCTACGGAAATACCAGCGGGAGATTACAGCATCCTCTTTGCTTGAAGAGCTCATTATATACTGAGGAAATTGTAAGATTGTATTGCACAAATAAAATCGTATCGCACACTGTAAGATATACGATAAATATCGTATCGCACTGGTGTGCATTCATGTAAGATATACGATAAATATTGTATCTTACGTATCGTATCGTATAGGTGTGCACTCCGCCTTAAAATAAAACAAATTAATAAGAATAGTAACATACTTACATTGTTTATAATGAATGGCTCAACTTTTATTTTGCACACACTTAAAATGTACAATGAATAGCAAACGACCACAGTGACAATAAGAAAGATTGTAAATGTTTTCTTGAATAACAATAATTGTGATACAACATTTCCGTACATAGCATCCAATCCTCCTTTCCAACCATCACCTCATTACCATCTGAAAAAAAAAATCTGGTGTGAAACACTCACACAACTTTCTCTTGCCAATGCAAATTATGAACAATATTTACCTAACATTAGTAATAAAACATTAGAAATAAACAAAAAACTAACCTCAACAAACATAACTTTATTTTAATCATGAGTGAAAGATGCAAAATGAAAATTAACCTGTTTGGCTTAAAAATACGGAAAATCACTCTTTCATGCTAAACTAGGCACTGTAGAGAAAAATGCTATAAATAAAAGTTGTAGATCTTTTAATTTTCTATAAATTT